>JABYQG010000001.1:3772182-5029576 GCA_022606255.1 Trametes meyenii | reverse complement strand
TCTAACCCTAACCCTAACCCTAACCCTAACCCTAACCCTAACCCTAACCCTAACCCTAACCCTAACCCTAACCCTAACCCTAACCCTAACCCTAACCCTAACCCTAACCCTAACCCTAACCCTAACCCTATCATTCGCCGCCAGGCGTTTGAGAAGGCCAACTCGGTCAACGAGCTCGTGAACTGTGTTCCGAGCCCGTACCGAGAGGCACTTGGCGTCGAGATCCGGCGGATCTACGAGCAGGCTGAAAAGCTGGTCAACGCCAAGAAGTCCCTGGCTTCTCTGAAGTCAGCGACGACGCCACCTTCCTCCCTTAAGGTTAAGGGCCCTCAACTCCAAGCTTGCAAGGAGTTCAGGGAAGGAGACTCTGCGCAGAAGTTTTCTGACGCGCAGGTGAAAGTCGACGCCGCGGTCGCTGCAGCGGAAAAGGCTTTCCTCGACGCCGCCATCGAGGCTAAAGAGGCGGAGGTCGAGTTCCTTGGAGGAAGTCTCCAGTTCAAGCTTCTCTGGCAACGTGTCTCTGACATCGTTACCACGACGTGGCAAGAGGTTCGCCTCTCCCGCCAGGTTGCCGCATTCCAATACAAACGCGGCAACCAAATCGTCGACACCCTTGGGGAAGGGTGTACTGTAGAGATGCTCGGACTGGAACCCGATCCGGCCGCTGTTCGGGAGATGGAGAACCTGATCTCCGATGCTCTCCCGATCGTCGCGCGCGTACAACACCTCGTCGAGAACAAGGCGCGCGCGATGGCCAAAAAGATCGAGAAGAAAAAGGAAGCCGTCAAGGCATCCGAAGACGCCATGGACGTCGACGACACGAAGCCTGGTCCCTCAGTGCAGTCGGCGATCGACAAGGCGATCAACGCTAAAATCAAACCCCTCACTGCCCAAATGAGTAAAGTAAGTCTTCGTGCAAGCGAGAAACGAGCTTTAACTCACGCCCTTCAAGCTGCAGGTCTCAGCGACCAAGGGCAAAGGCAAGGCGGGTCCCTCAGCCGCCGGCAAAAAACAGGCGAAAGCCAACGTCAAGAAGAAGGTTACGCCTCCTTCGAACACGCAGCCGGCCGGCAAGGCCAAGGGTCCCAAGCCCCAAAAGGGCAAGGGACAACAGTCCAAGAAACCGAACGTCAAGGGCAAGGGAAAGGCCAAAGCGTAAGTAATTACATCTATGGTCGCCCCTCGACGTTACCTGACAAAATCTTAACCATGACCGCCAACCAGGCAATAGAATATGTACTGCTTTGTACGCCCGTTCGAGTAATAGAGGCGGCCCAATATAAATCATTTGTACATCTCTCACCCGGCGTGTCAATACCCGATAAAATAGCCTACGAGTTAAGTGTTGGACTTAAATACATGTTTCACCAGCGTCATCGAAAGGAGGTAATCCTTGAGGCATGGGAAGATTTTGAACGCCGCCTAAAGTGGCGAATCTTCTTTTCGTTTAAAGATGGCCCTGATCGTCCTTTTGATCCGGATTATGAGGTTAAGAAGCCAAAAAGTGATAAGCTTCCGTCTCTACCGCTATGGATTGAACGTGGCATCCAGAGGGGCAGGCGCTTCGTGTTAGACACGATCGCCAAAATCCCTCAGGACGTGAAGGTCGACGTACCAAGTAAAGCGCTCGCGCCTAAACCTTCCGCCATTCTATCCTATCTGCAAGAACGCGACTATGTTGTAACACTTACAGATAAAAACCTTGGGCTTGCGGTGTCTGAGCGCACCTGGATCATAGAACAAACTAAGAAAATGCTTTCGAATCCCATAGATTACACGCCAATCACAAAGCGTGAAGCAGATAGAATCTTAGATAAGAAACAAGCAGAAATTTCGGAAATAGCCCAGTTAGTGGAACTGATACCGGAATTGTCCCAACTCGGACTCGATGACTTTCTGAGAAGCAAGTTCATCGACAAGAGCAAAGGCGAAGTACACGAATACCCACAGTTTTACGGTATCCCTAAGATACACAAAAAACCACCTGGGTTCCGACCCATCGTCCCGTGCCACTCAGTCTTAATGGGCCCCGCTGCAAAATTTGTTTCAAAAGAACTTAAAGACTTAATTAAAGCCTCGCCAACCGTTATCCACGGTACCAAAGACTTGGTGTTAAAATTAAGCCGACTATCATTACCCGTTCCCCCGCACAACGAGACCTGGTTCTTCGTTACGGGCGACGTAGTAGCATTTTACCCGAATGTTCCACTTATGCAATGTGTAGACATTGTAGACCAAATGTGGCTCGACCACACTTACGGAGATAAAATGTTACAATACAGCTGGACCGATGCCGAGCATGGCGCCTATGAAGGGATTATAGGTATGCAAATGAGGGCGCACCATTCGGCGTTCAGACGGGCTATGATAGTGAGCAGCAGTGAGCTGGTTTGCCAGTACGAAGGACAGCACTACCTTCAGAACAGAGGCCTCGCTATGGGCGTGGCAGAAGCACCGGATATGGCTAACTTATTCGGGTGTTACTTTGAAAACCGTGCACAAGTCCTCAGCCACCCGTCAATTGCTTTTTACGGGCGGTACATCGACGATTGCTTCGGAATAGTTCGGGCCAGAAATAGCGAAATGGCCCTTAAAATTCTGAACAACTTAATTAAATTCGATGGCTGTCAAATACTATGGGAAGTCTCCGAATGGAAATGTAATTTCCTTGACGCTACGTTCTTTTTCGACGAAAACCGTAAGCTTCAATGGAAACCGTTCCGGAAAGAGAAAAACCATATGGAAAGAATTCCATGGATATCTGGTCATCCCCTCGACGTAAAGCGAGGCACCTTTATCGGTGAGATGTCACGGCTAGCAACGCTTAATAGCCTTTATCCGGGCTATATGGAGAGCATTCAGGGTCTGGTAGCCCTTTATGTAAAGCGTGGTTACCCGCAACAACTGGTTGCGAATTGGGTTAAGAAATACTTCGTCGAACGCTGGGAAAAGCGGCTGGCGGATAATGCCGCACGTCAGAAAACTGACGGCGAAAGTGAGGGCGTTCTCGTCTTAAAAACCCACTACAACACAGCATGGAATTACTTTTCCGCTACAGAACTTGGAGAACAAATACTAGGATATTGGAAGGAATGGTACTCGCGTGCCGACCTTGGCCAAAATACCGGAATTGACGGGAACTGGCCACGTCCTTCGCGGTTGATAGGCTCACTCGACGTCCGTCCGGAGCTGGCTAGCCCAGTTCCGGATGGAGCCGGCGGGGAAGTCTGGATTCCCGATATACGTAAAATCAATATTCTTAATCGTCGAATGATTGTGAGTCGCAAACGCACTCGCAACCTTTTCGACCTTACAAATCTTTGGAAAAAACTTGTTCTCCAAAAGCTAGATGAGAAAATCTCACGACCGCCAGAAGCAATGGCGGTCGACGACGTCGAGGGCAGTTCGAAAGACTGGCACCCCCTCGGCGGCGAGTTCGGCGATCCAGCACGTTTAAGTGACGATGACGCAGATCTAGAGATAAATGATGCTATCGACGATATGTTTGAACGCGCGTTTAACACCGACTCCCATACACAGTACGTGTTGGATCACCGCGAGAACATACATCGTCGCTCACCTAGCCCAGATAAACCACTGTTCTAGGCACCGAACAGGTGCCGATAAAGGTATTCGAACAGGTCTTCAGATACGTGTCTGAGATACGTGTAAAACGCAATCCGGTTCCCCGCTGATGTAGTCGCGGGTCTAAGCGATCGTACGGCCGAAAGGCTAAGGGTTTCGCGGCAGGGTGTAAGCGATAACCAATGGGTTTCTGCCCGCCAACGGTATGCCGTCTGTATTGGGAGTAGATTGTTGACGCTATAATGGCGCTCGACGTTTACGTCCGTTGAAATAACCAAACAGCGAAACAAACCTGAGGTCGCTCAGCGGTACGATATGTCGACCTCTGGACTAACCCAAGTCGAACTCACTGACCTGTCGGCTCTTATTAGGTACCCCAAGGTACTCTTATTAGGCGCCAAGAACACGAAGTTTACAAGTTCTGTAACACCGATTAATGCTTAGGGACCCCACCGCCCCCCGGGGTCCCGCTAACCCTAACTCTAACCGTTAGTAACTTATTATTATTTATAAGCATTAAAAACGGACGCTAACTGGTAATGGCTTAGCTAACCCGAACCCTAAGCCCTAACCCGAACCCTAACCCTACCCTAACCCTAACGGTACGCCGTGCGACTTTTATCTTATTATGCTAAGGTCCCGGTCACGTGCTCGTGCGAAAGATATGCCTTAAGGGGTAAGGGTGATAAAGATAAGATTACAGCGAGATTATCTTAAATCATCTAGATAAGCTTAAGCGCGCAAACACGCTTAAGCGCTAGAGTAGGGTCACGGGAACTGTACCAGCGCTTAGTTGCTGATGAGTAATATGCCGGCCGCCGGACTTAAGCATCAGTCAGCTCACCCGGGCCGCCTACCGGCGGCGCCCCGGGGTCCGATCTCGGACTTAAGCATTAGTCAACACAGGTTCACCGATGATCCCGGCCTTAAGAACCTTGTCGCGTGTCCTCAATGGATAACCGAAATGAGCCCTGATGAGCCGTATATAAAGGCGAAATGGGGCGGGCTGCTGGTCTCCAGCAACCCCCATTGGCTTCATTTCGCCATACACTCTACAACAGTCGTCGCACACCTCGCTTCGCTCGGTGTGCTCCTCCTCCCTAACCCTAACCCTAACGGTACGTCTTGCGACTTTATCTTATTATTCTAAGGTCCCTGTCACGTGCTCGTGCGAACCTTAATGGTTAGGCGCTCTCGAAAGATAAGCAGTTTATCTCCGAGATCACCTTGTTATCTAAGCGCGCGCTTAGACCAAGGGGTGGGAACAACTTCGGCGTTTAGAAGCTAGCGCTTGCGACGATGCTATTTTTAAGTATATGCCGGTCCACCGGACTTAAGGGCATCAGTCAGCAACCGGGCCGCCTACCGGCGGCGGCCCGGATCCGATATCGGACTTAAGCATTAGTCACAAGGGCAATATCCCGATCACTCGGGGTCTGCGCCCTTGTCGTGTGATCATCGGAAGTCACCGAAATGAGCCCTGATGAGCCGTATAAAGGCGAAATGGGCTGGGGCTGAGGAAGACCTCACCCCCCATAGGCCATTTCGCCCATACCATCACAATCGCACCATCGCAACTGCTCGCTTCGCTCGCAGTTGCTCCCCTCCCTAACCCTAACCCTAAGGGGTGGGCTGCTGGTCTCCAGCAACCCCCATTGGCTTCATTCCGCCGTACACTCTACAACAGTCGTCGCACACCTCGCTTCGCTCGGTGTGCTCCTCCTCCCTAACCCTAACCTAACCCCAAAAACCACATGGAAAGAATTCCATGGATATCTGGTCATCCCCTCGACGTAAAGCGAGGCACCTTCATAGGTGAGATGTCACGTTTAGCCACGCTTAATAGCCTTTATCCGGGTTATGTGGAGAGCATTCAGGACCTGGTAGCCCTGTATGTAAAGCGCGGTTATCCGCAATCACTGATTAATCAGTGGGTCAAGAAATACTTCGTCGAACGCTGGGAAAAGCGGCTGGCGGAAAAAGCCGCACCTCGGGAAACTGAGGGCGAAAGCGAGGGCGTTCTCGTCTTGAAAACCCACTATAATACAGCATGGAATTACTTCTCCGCTACAGAACTTGGAGAACAAATCTTAGGATATTGGAAGGAATGGCATTCGCGTGCCGACCTTGGCCTTAATACCGGAATTGACGGGAACTGGCCACGCCCATCGCGGTTGATAGGCTCACTCGACGTCCGTCCGGAGCTGGCTAGCCCAGTTCCGGATGGAGCCGGCGGGGAAGTCTGGATTCCCGATATGCGTAAAATCAATATCCTTAATCGTCGAATGATTGTGAGTCGCAAACGCACTCGCAACCTTTTCGACCTTACAAATCTTTGGAAAAAACTTGTTCTCCAAAAGCTTGATGAGAAAATCTCGCAACCGCCAGAAGCAATGGCAGTTGACGCCGTCGACGACACTCCGAAAGGGTGGCACCCCGTCGGCGGCGAGTTCGGCGATCCAGCGCTTCTTAGCGACGACGACGCAGATCTCGAGAATAATGCAGCTATCGACGACTTATTTGATCGCGCTTTCACCGACCCACACAGGCAGTACGTGATAGATCACCGCGAAAACATTCATCGTCGCTCACCAAGCCCAGATAAACCACTGTTCTAGGCGCCGAACAGGTGCCGATAAAGGTATTCGAACAGGTCTTCAGATTCGTGTCTGAGATACGTGTAAAACGCAATCCGGTTCCCCGCTGATGTATTCGCGGGTCTAAGCGATCGTACGGCCGAAAGGCTAAGGGTTTCGCGGCAGGGTGTAAGCGATAACCAATGGGTTTCTGCCCGCCAACGGTATGCCGTCTGTATTGGGAGTAGATTGTTGACGCTATTATGGCGCTCGACGTTTACGTCCGTTGAAATAACCAAACAGCGAAACAAACCTGAGGTCGCTCAGCGGTACGATATGTCGACCTCTGGACTTACCCAAGTCGAACTCACTGACCTGTCGGCTCTTATTAGGTACCCCAAGGTACTCTTATTAGGCACTAAGAACACGAAGTTTACAAGTTCTGTAACACCGATTAATGCTTAGGGACCCCACCGCCCCCGGGGTCCCGCTAAACCTAACCCTAACCGTTAGTAAATTATAATTATTTATAAGCATTACGGACGCTAACTGGTACATGGCTTAGCTAACCCGAACCCTAAGCCCTAACCCGAACCCTAACCCTACCCTAACCCTAACGGTACGCCGTGCGACTTTCATCTTATTATGCTAAGGTCCCGGTCACGTGCTCGTGCGAAAGCATTGCCTTAAAGGGTAGAGGCTGATAAGATAAGATAGCAGTCATCTCATCTATCATCATCTAGATAAGATAAGCGTACACAGCGCTTATCGCTAGAGTTAGGAGTCACGAGGACACCAGCGCTAAGCTGATGATGACATATATGCCGGTCGCCGGACTTAAGCATCAGTCAGCTCACCCGGGCCGCCTACCGGCGGCGCCCCGGGGTCCGATATCGGACTTAAGCATTAGTCAACAAGGGTTCTCCGAGATCTCGGAGTTCGCGTGCCCTTGTCGTGTGATCAATGGATTACCGAAATGAGCCCTGATGAGCCGTATAAAGGCGAAATGGGCTGGGGCTGAGGGAAACCTCACCCCCCATAGGCACATTTCGCCCACTCGCACCGTTGCATCGTCGCAATCCTCGCTTCGCTCGGATTGCTCCTCCTCCCTAACCCTACCCTAACCCTAACGGTACGCCGTGCGACTTTTATCTTATTATGCTAAGGTCCCGGTCACGTGCTCGTGCGAAAAATATGCCTTAAGGGGTAAGGGTGATAAGATAAGATTACAGCGAGATTATCTTAAATCATCTAGATAAGCTTAAGCGCGCAACACGCTTAAGCGCTAGAGTAGGGTCACGGGAACTGTACCAGCGCTTAGCTGC
Organism: Trametes meyenii; assembly: GCA_022606255.1. Taxonomy (NCBI): domain Eukaryota; kingdom Fungi; phylum Basidiomycota; class Agaricomycetes; order Polyporales; family Polyporaceae; genus Trametes; species Trametes meyenii. The sequence continues at coordinate 5,022,090 of JABYQG010000001.1, read as the reverse complement.
TGATGAGTCATATGCCGGCCGCCGGACTTAACCGCATCAGTCAGCTCACCGGGCCGCCTACCGGCGGCGGCCCGGGTCCGATCTCGGACTTAAGCATTAGTCAACACAGGTTCGCCGATGATCCCGGCCTTAAGAACCTTGTCGCGTGTCCTCAATGGATAACCGAAATGAGCCCTGATGAGCCGTATATAAAGGCGAAATGGGGTGGGCTGCTGGTCTCCAGCAACCCCCATTGGCTTCGTTTCGCCATACACTCTACAACAGTCGTCGCACACCTCGCTTCGCTCGGTGTGCTCCTCCTCCCTAACCCTAACGGTACGCCGTGCGACTTTTATCTTATTATGCTAAGGTCCCGGTCACGTGCTCGTGCAAAAGATATGCCTTAAGGGGTAAGGGTGATAAGATAAGATTACAGCGAGATTATCTTAAATCATCTAGATAAGCTTAAGCGCGCAACACGCTTAAGCGCTAGAGTAGGGTCACGGGAACTGTACCAGCGCTTAGTTGCTGATGAGTAATATGCCGGCCGCCGGACTTAAGCATCAGTCAGCTCACCCGGGCCGCCTACCGGCGGCGCCCCGGGGTCCGATCTCGGACTTAAGCATTAGTCAACATAGGTTCGCCGATGATCCCGGCCTTAAGAACCTTGTCGCGTGTCCTCAATGGATAACCGAAATGAGCCCTGATGAGCCGTATATAAAGGCGAAATGGGGCGGGCTGCTGGTCGCCAGCAACCCCCATTGGCTTCATTTCGCCATACACTCTACAACAGTCGTCGCACACCTCGCTTCGCTCGGTGTGCTCCTCCGCCCTAACCCTAACCCTCCAGCACAGCTCTGCATGTCGATATTATATGCCATTTTTAGCGCGCGCGCCCTCCTGCATGTCGATATTATATGCCACCTTTTTAGCACGTGTGCGGCCGCCCATCCAGATGCGGCTCTGCGACTTGAAATGCAGTTGTATACCAATAAGGTCTTTTTACCCCCAGCCACATATTATTAGCACTGAGCGCGTGCGCTCGAATACAATACACTACTCACCCTGTGTAGTTGCATCCCACCGCTCATTGTGCACACACCGCTCGCGCGGTGAGCACTCATATGATCGCTCTCTCTAAGTTAACGCTCTCTCAACTGACTCCAGTGTAAGTGTACACACTGCAGCGCACTTAGGCGCCGTTCCGCTAAGCGAAACGCGCGGGAAAAAGTGGGCGCTAAGCTAGGCCTTACCCAGGCCTAACCCTCACCCCCGTTACTTTTCCCCTATAAATACATGGTGGGTGTAGCAGCGGCTCAACAAGCACACTTTGCGTGAGGCACTGCTAGGCACTGTGTAGACAGCATGTATAAGTGAGACTTGATTGCTACAAAATATCGACAGGGGTCCGACGAAACTACCCTAAGCTACTGCGAACGTCAACCCGTAAACCACCAGTGCACGAGCACAAGTCACAGCAGCCATCCGAAGCACGCGCAAACACGACAGAAATGGATCCGAGTGGATTGTGCGTGACGAGGAAGACAGCGACAACAACACAACACAACAGGCCGAGGACGCGCGTTAGACTCGAAGGGGAAGAGGGAGGGGAAGGATATTACAACACGAGCCGTGTACGTACGCGAGGGGAGGTAGTAGTAGGATACCGCAGCGACAAGAATAGATGCGCCGGAAAGATCGTGTATGGCTACGAGGATGGAAAGCGAGAGAGGGGATACAGAGTGATTGGAATCGGAAGGCGCTAACGAGTGTCGCGGCGCCGCGGAGGGAAAAGGGGGCGCAGTCTTCTAAGCAATTGGTCCGTACGAGAATTCACGACATGGATACAGGGGGTGATACACTTCGACATTGCACACGCTCGCTCGCTGCTTACTCTGCCGCCGCTGGGATGGCACCGTTGTCTTCGGGCCCGGCGAGCGCACCCTCGGGGACGCCGCCGTTCAGCCGGCTGTCGCCGACTTGGTGGAAGTCTGGGGAAGAGGATGAGCGCGAGACGCGCGGGGAGCGACGAGGCTACGCACCGAGGATCTCGCTGTACATCATGACCTTCCAAGTGTCGACGGGAAGGTCGGCGTCGTTGAAGCTCCAGTCGAACTTTTCGGCCGACACGGGTTCGTCGGTGGGATCGTGGTAGGGGGCGACGTACTCGTGCGCGAGCGACTCGGTCGCGGTTATGCGTTTCCTGGGATCGAAGACGAGCATCTTCTCGAGCAGGTCGATCGCTGGAGACGGTGTGAGCGGTGTTCGCGTCTCGAGCACGAGCGCACGACGTACCGACGGGGTCATTGCAGTGTAGCTTCTCGCTGAAGGGCACGCGTTCGCGCTTGGGGAGGCTCTGGACGAAGCGGAGGGTCTGTGGGAGTGCGAGGTGAGCGAGGAGGCGCGAGCTGCAGCACGGCGAGACGGACGTTCTCGCTTGCGATGGTCTGGATGACGTCTTCTGGGGGCGTGCCGAGAAGCTCGGTGATAATCGAGAATTGATGGACGTCTAAGGGGGCAGACGATCGGGGCTCAGGCAGGATCAATGACGTAGTGGCAACGAGAGGACGCACGGTCCTTGCCCGGGAAGAGCGGCTTGCCCTCGAGCATCTCGGCAAAGATGCAGCCCGCGCTCCAGATGTCGACCGCGACGTCATACTTTTGCCAGGTGAGCATGATCTCGGGCGCGCGGTAGTAGCGCGTCGAGACGTAGCCCGTCATTTGAGGGTCTTGTATGCGCGCCAGACCAAAGTCGCAAATCTGGCAAGCACGACGTCAGCCATCAACAGACGTGGGCACCGAGGTTCACGTGGACGAACCTTGAGGTCGCAGTTTTCGTTGATGAGGATGTTGCTCGGTTTCTGGGCGGTCGTGAGGACGATGGCGGGCAGGCAGGGTTAGGATGACTACTACTGACCAAATCTCGATGTACGACGCCCGCAGAATGAACGTATTTGAGGCCGCGCTGAAGGCGAATGAGCTCACGCGAGTGCTGTGCGCATACACGGAGAAAATGACTTACCAAAATCTGATAGAGGAAGTACTGGATAAACTGTTTCTCGAGAGGTCTGGACGTGAGCAGTCGGTGGAGGTCCGTGCCCAAGAGCTCGGTCACAAAGTAGCTGGAGTAGCGTCATTAACGGAAGGGGCGAGCGACGAGGGGAGCACGCACATGTCCTCGAGCGGAGAAATGAAGACGTCGCTCAAGCTGATGATCTGAACCGCAGCGTGAGCCCATATGCGGACGTTCGCGTAATGGGGGACGTACGTTCTCGTGTTGTATGTGTTTGAGGAGCTTGAGCTCGCGGTAGGTGCGCTTGGAGAGGACGGAGGTGGAGAAAGGCTTCATGATCTTCTTGATCGCGACGGACGAGCCCGTCAACTGGTCCTTTGCGGAGCTAGAGCGTGCGGGCGGTGAGCACCACCTGCGATGGGATACGAGGGGCGGGGAACGCGCACCAGACGAGACCGAACGCGCCTGGGCGGAAGCGGGTCAGCCTTGGTCCGGGACGGTGAGGAAAGATGAAAACCGACCCATTCCGACCGGTTGAAGATCGACATATCGCGTCGTCACCTGCAACATCGGCGACGGTCGCGTCACGTAGCACGTTGCGAACGGGGCAGGAGACGTACCTCGAAGGAGGTTCCAAAGATGCTGAGCTTGACGAAAGACATTGCGTTCTCCGGGACTCGATGGATGGAGATTTGTTCGTGTGCTCGTGAATGCGCGGGACGCTGAAGCTGAAGCTGAGCAGCCGTAAGCTGGAAAGCCGTAGAGTGGGCAGAAGGGGGAGGAGGGGGAAAACGTAGGAGGAGGAGAAGGAGAGAGAGAGAGAGAGCAAGTGTACTTAGGCGCGGAGGTGTCGCCTCGTCCGGAGACGTCGCTTATCTAACCGTGCCTTCCTAACCCAACCTCTCCGCCTCTCTTCTCTCCACCCTCTCCTTCCTGTCCACTCCGCCTTTCCACTCGCTCTCATAAATATTCTCCCTTGCTCATTTCAGACTCCCCCGCCCTTCTTAATTTTCTGCTCATTTTTTGTTGGCCCACGCGCGAGAGAGAGGCCAGATGTGCTAGCGTGGGGTTAGCGATGACGTCGGTGGCTACTAACACGCGCTCTACCGGGCCCCCTCTGCCCTCGTCCGCCACCCGCCGCCTGTCTGGGCCTGGTTCGCACACACCCACAACGCAACGACACCCCCGCGTGGTCCGTGCATCGTGCTCGCTGTCGATGACGACCTCCAAGCGCAAACGCGAAGCCGTCGAGTGTGAACCCCAAGTGCGGAGGCCGACGAGAAGCGCCCAAGTCTGCCGGCGCGCGACGCGTCTGGGCGTCTAACAGCACCCGGCTTGCTTACGGACGACCGTCGCAGCCTCGACACCGTTCCTCCTCTCTTTCCTTCCTACCTCCACAACACCATGTCTTTCCTTCGCGCAGCCCCCGCAGCCCGCTCCGCCGTGAGCTGCCTTTTTTCTGCCATTTACCCCAATTATTGACGCGTCCTAGCTCGCGAGCGCCCGCCGCTACTCCACCGCTCCCGAGGCAGGCTCAAAGTCCTCCTCCAGCCTCGCCTACTACCTCCTAGGCGGTGGTACGTTCTCCCTCCAACCTTCGCCCTCGCACCACACTAAATCCTCGTTCAACAGGCATTGCTGGTCTCGCTGGTTACATCTACCTCGACCGCTCCGGCAAAGCCTCCGCAACGGCCAAGCCCAAGATCTCTGACAAGAGCCCCCTCGACCCCCAGAACTTTGTCGACTTCAAGCTCAAGAAGATCGAGCCCTACAACTACAACACCGCAAAGTAGGTCTCTTCTCGACCTGTACCCTCTGCTCGTAGCTCAGTCCCACTCCCGTACAGGTACATTTTCGAGCTCCCGCCCGACACCGCCTCCCTCCTCCCCATCGCCTCCTGCGTCGTCGTCAAGTCCTCCGACGGCGCGTCCAAGCCCCTCGTCGACGACAAGGGCAAACCGGTCATCCGCCCCTACACCCCCATCTCACCCTCGGACCTCCCCGGTGAACTGACCTTCCTCATCAAGCGCTATGAGGCGGGCAAGATGTCCCAGTACATCCACGACCTCCAGCCCGGCGAGACCCTCGCCATCAAGGGCCCCATTACCAAGATCAACTACAAGAGTGCGTCCACTTTACCACGGCCTTGCACGCTCCATTACTAACGAGCCCCGCCAGTCAACCAGTTTGACGAGGTCGGCATGATCGCCGGTGGCAGCGGCATGTACGTCCTCACCTCTCTACTTGCTCGTTCTCGGCTAAAAGCACGCGCACACACACAGCACGCCCATGTACCAGATTCTCGACTACGCACTCAAAGACCCGTCGAACAAGACGCGATTCACACTCATCTTCGCGAACGTGGCTGAGAAGGATATCCTTCTGAAGGAAGAGTTTGACGCACTGCAGGCGCAGTACCCGAAGACGTTCAACGTCATCTACACGCTCGACAAGCCGAGCGCGGGCTGGACGGGCACGACCGGGTACGTGAACCAGGCGCTCGTGCAGCAGCACCTCCCGCCGCCGACGCTGGGCGAGAAGGCGAAGATCTTTGTGTGCGGTAAGCGTGGTCCCCTCCTATATCAGTTCCGTGAGTGGGCTGACGTGTGGGGTGTGATAGGCCCTCCTGGACAGGTTGCGGCGCTCGCGGGGCCGAAGGCAGGCATGAAGCAGGGCGAGCTTAGTGGGATCCTGAAGCAGCTTGGCTACACGGAGGAGCAGGTGCGTTTCGCTAGCTCTCGTCGCCTCCTGCCAACTGACTGAGTCGTGTTCGCACAGGTGTTCAAGTTCTGACGCAGCTGTAGCTAGCTACTCGGCGTTGTAATCTAATCACCTGAAATACATGTAGACCTCCCATCCGAATCCCACAGCTCGCGGCACGCTGGCTACTTGCGGGTGAGTCCCAGCTTTTCGGTCCATTCGCAGCCGTTCGCGCGGGCAGCCCCGGTGCGTTGGGGTGCGTTCTGCCCAGACCGCGACGCGACGCGGCCACGGACGGAAGGCACGTGTGCCTGCGCAGGTATGACGTCATCCGCGCGATGCATAAGTAGTAGACGACCGCCGTCTGCCCCTCGCGCTCTCCTCCAAACGATATATATGGTCCTCCTCACCCGCACTGTCTTCTCTTTCTCCTCCCTCGTCCTCCTCGCCAACACCATCCGCCCCTGCGTCGCCACCTCCGTCGCATCAGTCACCGCCCCCCTCTCTCTGCAGTGCCCCCTCCCCCTCATCCTCCCCGCCCGCGCAATGTCCACCACCGGCCCAGCATCTCCCGCACCCACCACCCCCGCCTTCTTGCAAGAAAAGCTCTCCACGCTCCTCGCCTCGCCGCACATCCACTTCAACCACCCGCCCCGCCTGGGCGGGTTGCGCCTCGGTCCGGGCCCCGTCGACCTCTTCAGCACGCGCTTCGCCAACTTCTTCACGCCCGACGCGACGGGCGTCGTCGCCGGCAAACCGGTCGACCACGAGGGGCTGAAGAGCGCGCTCCTTGCGCTGCAGAAACGGTGGGACCCGCAGACCGCAAACTTTGTTGCGCCCGACGGGGGTGAGAGCGCGAGCGCGAAGGTGCGCAATTCCGGAGTCCGGCCGTGTCTTGGGAGAGCGCGCACTGACTACGTGCTATCGCAGCCTACGACCAAGTTCTTGTGGACGCAGAAACAAGCGGGGCAGAAGGCGGAAGTCACCGCGGCTGCCGAGTAAGTCCTTGACTTTCCCTAGTCCGTGTGATGGGTCCCGCTAACTACCGTATAGAGTAAAGGAAGAAGGCGGCGCGCACCGGATCCACCATCTTACCTTAGATGGAGACGAATCGCTCTTCTCGGAGTAAATATGTGTAGATTTCTTGTGCTAGTAGTGGATCTGTATCATACTATTACTTGGAATTGGCCTTTCTCCGGGATTTTCCCACGTATTCGTCAATTGGGGACGCGACTCCGCATCATGCCTTGACTGTGCTGTAAATTGCTCTGAAGGAACAACAGGATCGGAGTCCTTGTATGGAGGCGCTGCAGGATTGTTAAAATGCATCATCGTTAGAAGAACAGCTCTGCTCAATGCGCCACGCACGAAGCTTCGTTGCCAATCTCAACCGAATTGCCCGGCTCACTACGGCTTAACTACTAACCACTAGTACCTCGTCAACGAGTTTATTGTCGTATGTCTGGTGAGCCCTCAAAGCGATATCCATTGGTTCTACGGTGCTGAATGTGTACAGGTCGAGGTGCGTACTACAAGAATCTCTACGGGGTTCGAGGTCGAGGTCGAGGTCGCGGTCGCGGCGGACCTCCCGACTCCATTCATCAAGCGGGCACCGACATTGACTCGCGAGGAGCGAAAAGACTTCGCACAGGTACTTTATAGAATCGCTTTCTGTGTACTAGGCTCTTACCGGAGAATCTTGCAGTTGAAGAGGGCCCCCGCTCGTCCGAAGGCCTCTTGCAAAAGGTCCATTCTCTCGGGGGAAAGAGCTATCTCGCATACCGCGATATCCAAGGTATAGCAACCCCCATTCCCTGAGGCTATTTCGGTTGCATACCAGCATCACCAGCATGGTAGTGCTAATCCCGGTTTACTTCACCCTCTGACAGGCCACTGGGACTTCTCCACTTTCCGCCTCTACGTCGACTACGTCCAAAGCGACCCATACGCCCCACCAAGCAAGCCCCGCCTACGCGTCCCACACACAATCGCGGGCATCCCGCGCACCCTCTTCTCAAACAAAATTCGGTACGTCATCCTCTCGATCCAGGTGCCATCTCGCAAAAGGCCGTCCGGGCTCACGATCGTACCCACGACAGGACCATCGCGCTTTGCGACTTCCTCGCCCGACGGGTGTCCGATGTCCTCGACGGCCTCCAGCCCTCCTCGAGCCGCGAAAATACAAATTCTGGTTGGGCAGGTGAGAAGGGTGGCCAAGTCGCCGTCGATCGTCCAGGGCAGCAGGTCCTCGAGCGTACCGCCGTCGTTCTAGCACAAGATGAGCCCGGGAACGGACTCGGTCCCGGTGTGGAGTTGCGCTTCTGCGTGAGTCTCCCTGCCCAAGGTGTGCGAGCACCCCACGAGTGCCTTCAGGCCGATTTACGACACTGACCGTGCCTCTCGCGCAGGGAGGACGATATCGGGCGATCGAGCACACCGCGTGTTCTCCTCCACCATCCCGGCGCTTGCCCAATGTCTTCTATACTCATCTCACGATCAACGGCGTCTGGCAGAGTTTGTGGATTGTATCGAGGACCAAGAATACCTACGTCGACAGATCACGGAAGAAGGTAATGCGTACCACTCTTGGCTTCGCATTAGGCTCGCATTAACTCTTGATTTGCTTATACCACTAGGCATCGTCGCGTTCGTGCCCGACGGCGCCGTTCTTCCGCGCATGAGCGGTGCCGCAGACACGCCAATGACATTGCCAAACGTTGTCCGTTTCCGTTCACCGCCTAACCTACAACGAACATTTACGCTGCCACATCGCGGCGACATTACTGGTATGGCGATAGCGAAGGGCATCACGATGATCGTGGGGGGAGGTTTCCACGTACGTTAGTGCCCCCAGGGCGCCGCCGTGCCACAATCGCTCTTCGCTACGCTTCCTTACAGTCCTCTTTTTACGTGGATGTTCAGGGAAAGTCCACCCTCCTCGACGCCCTCGCGCGAGGCTGCTACAGTCATATACCTGGAGGTACGGAGCTTCGCAGATATCTCGAGGGGGCTTCTCCCGGCGCATCCCGCGTGTACTCATCAATCCGACGCAGATGGACGCGAGTTCCTCGTAACGTCTCCCCGGTGCGTCTCTATTCAAGGCGAAGACGGCCGCGCAATCACCAATGTCGACATCTCGCCCTTCATCACCAACCTTCCCGGGGATATCTCAACCTCTTGGTTCTCCACCCAAGACGCCAGCGGGAGCACGTCCATGGCCGCGGGAGTCGTCGAAGTGAGTGTAACCCCCTCGCTTCATTTCGCACAGCGGATTGCGCGCTGACGTTCCAAACAGGCCCTCGAGCTCGGCGCCGATACACTCCTCTTCGATGAGGACACTTGCGCGACCAACTTTCTCATTCGCGACCGCAGGATGCAAAGGCTAATTTCCGCCGACCCGATCACGCCACTCGCATACAAGGTGCCGTTCCAGCATCTCAGTAGAATACGCTATACGCTCAGCACAGAAACCTAGATCCGCGCTATGTTCGCCGACCACAAGTGCTCGTCCATCCTCGTCATTGGTGGATGCGGTATGTAGCGTCGTCTTACCCGTACCACTTACGTCTGGCTCACAGGTCGCGTCAAAACAGGCGACTATTGCGACGTTGCGGACCTCGTCCTCGAGATGCGCAACTATCACTGCTTCGACATCACCGAGGCAGCGAAACAAATTGCGCAAGAGATTCCTTCCGCCGTACCCGAACATCAAGGTCTGAGTTTGCGGTCGAGTCTGCCTCCCTGAACATAATGCTCAACGAAAGCTCCTAGCACCCTGCTTTGGTGCCATACGCCCGCGCCTCCTGAGAACTGACTCCCTGCCTTCTTCAGAGAAGAAAGTCTCGGTGCGAAAACGATCCGCGATCGAGATCGGCGACGAGACGCTGGGCCTCTCCGCTCTCGTCCAGCTCACGCACGACAGCCAAACCCGCACCATCGCGGCAGCATTGAAATACATGCGCACCGCAACCGATTGCGGCGCCCCTCTCAAGGACGTCCTCCGCGACCTCGAAGCCCAGTTCGATGCACAAGGTCTTGACACGGTGGTCCCGCAAGATCGGATAGACGGTTTCCTTGCACGCGTACGCCCGTTCGAGCTCGGCATGGCCATCAACAGGCTGGTACGAAAAAGTTCCAAGCTATATGTATTGTCCAAGGATGACATGAGCTAATGTTGGTATGATGATAGCGTGCGGTCTCGGTAGGATACAGGGGATGATGTGCAGTGTGTCGACGATATGTTAGAAGAGGGCGACGAAGCCGGTGGGTGGAAGCATGTAAGTGGGCGTAGTGTACGTATAGCATGAAGCGATTGCAGTGATAAAGATAGCATACGATGTAAAGGGGTGTGCAACGACTCAAGCATCTTCGATGGATTCAGGATTAAATCTGTGAACGGTCTCGATAGCATCGCAGCCTTTCCGTACAAAAACCAGCTGCTCATGTCATCATCAGTAAAAAGTAAAGTGCTTCACCTTACGAACAGTGCAAGCTTACCATGTACGGGTTAGCCGTTGAACCAGTGGTATCAGCAAGAACCTCGTCCTTCGGAACGGCAGTGACGTCTGAGTCGTTGTATTTGAACCAGGCATCGGGACGGTCGGGCAGGTTGCGCGAGTAGAAGAAATAATGTCCCCACGACGGCGACGACCCACGGTGGATGAACACCGACGTGAGCTCGTACGCCGCGGAAGTGTCGTCCTTCCAGATGTCTTCGAGCTGCTGCTTGAGACGTGCCGCCTTCTCGCGCTCAACGCGCAGCTGTTCCGTCACATGCGCCTCTTCGTTTTGAAGGGATGCTATCAACGATTCATCCGAGGGAAGCTCAAGGGCAGTTTGCTTCGACAGGAAGGCCGCAGCATTCTTCAGGGCTGGCGCAAAAGGTGCATGCTGAAGACCAGTCAGCAGCGACAGCACATAAACCGGCATAATATGCACCTTGCCGTGAGTAAGCTTGTGTACACGGTCGCGCGAAGCAGTGAGCTCCGCCTGGATCTCCTTCGAGCGCGCCTTCTTCCCGGGGTTCGCGCTATCGAGGAAGCGATCCATGTAGACTGTCTCGCCAAACTTGACGTACGCTTGTGACTTGTACGCCTGCTGTGTCTCGCGATTGAATTGCACGCGCTGTGTGGGGGTCAGCTCTGTCACGTCCCCGCTTGGATGGGTGCATTCAAAACACACCTGTAACTGAATCTGCAACAAAGGCGGGAGATCGACCAACGACACCTCCATGCGCTTCTTCTGTCCACCCAGCTCGACCACGTCGTCAAAGTACCTTGCTAGCCCGTCGTACAAGTCGAACCCCTCGTCGGCTACGTTGACATGGAGATGCGAGAATAGATCCTCCTTCTCATGTATTGACGACTGATGATGAGCGTCATCCTTCGGTGAGAGCGATGTCAGACGCTGCCGCTTCTTGCCGTAGAAGAGTCTACATGCACCGTTTAGCACACGCCGCATACCGGGGAGTTGAAAGAAACAAACCGCTTGACAGGGCTCGTCTTTTCGTCGTTATCCGTAGCCATACCCTGAAAGTCAAGCAACGCCGTCTCAATCTGGAACATACAATTGTCCATGCACTCCGAAACATCGTGCTGCCGACCTGCAGACATCCCAGATGAGATTCCCACACAAACAAGCCTCTCTGCGAGATACGGACGTACCGAACATCATAACGGAGTCGTCCGTCTGTCGCGGCTTCCTCGGTGGCAACGGGGGCGCCTTGCTTGCCTGCGCTTCGTCCTTCATCTCTACATCTGCTAGCTCAGTCGTCGCCGGAGCCGGTAGCTTCGACGATGACGCGATTGCATCTTCAATAAACTCTGCCGCCTGTCTCACAGGTGATGCTGCAGCAGTCGTCTTCCCTAAGTCCGCGCGTTCTCCCTGAGTAGAAGTGGCCCCATCGACATCCATATGCGCGTCGCCGTCTTTGTCCCGCGTGCGTTTTCCAAGTACACTTCCTGACGGGCTCTGGAGAGGCGACGACGGCGCGCGGTCGTACGCAGCGTTGCGGGGCACCATGTCGTCCACGAGTGTCGCATCGGTATCGTTGGAGGAGTCCGTCCCAGCCTTGTCTGCATCGTCCTCCTCGTCCTGGGTGGTCACGAGCGCGAGCTTGGCCAACTCGATCTCGGGCGTTATCGCGGGGTTCTCGCAGTACTCCATGTTGAAGAATAAGTCCGCGAGAAGATTCACAACTGGTGATGGATGGGTGGAGATAGAGATCACGAGGAGGTAAAGTACGTACACTTTTTAGAGCGCACAACCTCCCGGCGAGTGACGAGACGTCCGCCGACACGGTGCCGCTTGAGGTCATCATCCGTGAACTTGCTGTCGTCGATTGACTTTGCATCAGCGTGCGCGAGCGCGGTAATGGCCGCGCGCAGATCCTTAATCGTGTAAAAGTACTGTATACTGTGTTAACATGAAACACTGACGTGGTTCAAGGTCGCCGTACCTGAAGTAAGGAGTTCAGGTAACAAGTGTTGCCAAGCTGGTTCAGACCGCGAGGCGTCTCGGGACTGGCGTTAACGGCGGTGTTGTCGCCAGCTGTTGAATCGCTGTGTTCAGTGAATGACAGGCGTGTAGAGAACAAACACTTACGATCTTGGCCCGTGATGAGGAATTGCTTTAGTCGGTCGTTATTCGTCACCTCGGCGATAACGCCCAGTGCCTCTTTCATCCTCTCCGCTTGACTTGGCTGGTCTTCAACCTACACATGAAATTGAGGCGCGATCAAGTCAGGAACAGGCACACATGTAAAGCAAACAAGCCCACGAACCCGCATCGAGTAGATTGTCAACAGCATTGATTCGTCCACCTCCTTCGGGACTTCCAACGTCGTGTACGCCGTCTCGAGCGACATCCCCGTCCCCTTCTCGTCCCTCCACACGGCGAGCAGCTTCTCGCTCGCCCGATGCTCTGCCACGAGCCTGAGCGCCTCATTCAGCCGCGCCCTGCGCGTCGCCGCATCCGAGGGACTTAACCATGCCCTCTGTCGCGCGCTCCGCCACGCCCGCGCGATGAACTCATCGTCAACATCTGCGTCGAGGTCGACACTAAGTTCGGCATCGCGGCCGAACCCGAGCGTGCGTGCAGCCTCGAGCAGATCCTCAGGCGTATAACGCGAACGCAAGCGCTCCTCGACGATGAGCGTTTGCAGCTCCTGTGGGACCGCCTGACCGCGCTGAAGCATTGCACTTACGATTCGGCAGAGGTGTGTGAAGAACGTCATTGTTTGTGCAGGGTAGCACCGGCACTGCGCAAAATACGCAAAAGCGAGAAGCTCTGTCCGAGATGCAGATAGGTAAGTGCAAATGGGGCAAGTATGCACATACACTTACCCCACGAGTATGTGCTAGGTGTCATTCCCAAGATTTGCCAAGAATCCCGGAGAGGTGTGTAGCCCACCAATGCATCTGGTAGCTGGCCCCGAGAAACTACACACCGATTGAGCAGATGATCAGATGGCAGAGGGCAAATATCCTACTTTGTGAAATGTGCGCCCCAATTCCAGTCTGGTACATGTCTCGTGCACTTTCGGCCTTCACGTAAAGCACCATAGGATTGTAGTCACCGAGTGTGTCCTCTAAACGGAACTCAGCATGGCTTTACAGATGAAGCAGGAAACACCCACTTGACTTGTGGTAGATAGCGAGCCATGAACCGATCTCAACCCACGCACGAAGAAGTTTTATTCGCGAAGCCTTCCCCTCAGGCGTGGCGGGGTCGATAGGGGGCGGCTGGAGAGATGTTTCAGTAGTAGAGGGGTCCTCTGTCTTTGGTACGTCCTGGAGCGAGAACCCAATCGCTTCAAAGACTTGTTGTCTGAAGGCAATGAGTCGCATCCAGGTACTAACGGGGCTCACTCACACTACGTTGTCCCAGCCGAGTTTGCTTCTGAACCGAGCACGCGTGACAGGAAGAGAGCGTTGCTCATCGCGCCAGAGGCGGTTGTCGATGATACTGTCCAGTCGAATTACAAACGCGCGTGCATCCCAGAGCAGGTCCGACTCACGTTAAGACAGTTTCCCATGCAGCCACAGCAGTGGCCTTCGGAGTCTTACCGATCGAAGGGTGGCTAACTTTGTCGCACGTGAACTGGACCACCAGCTCGGCAGGTATTACGCCGGGTATCACGTCAGACACAAGGCAGTACATTGAACATTGACAACAAAGGTACAGATCTAGAAGGAGTTCTCCGTGAGTGTAGGGGGGGTTGAGCTTCGTGGCATCGACAGCCTTCTCGTATCGGTGCCAGTGATGGGTGAGGTTAGCAGGTCCGAAGGGCTGCTCGCCTTCTTCGACACAAGAGATGGTGCGTTTGCGCCTAGCTTGGTCTGGGAGGGGATTACTAGGCTCTTTGGCGAGGGGCGGGAGGACGGTGGAAGACCTCCACTGGAGGAAGACCCAGCCATTGTGGTCTTTGCAGTAATACGCGTTTGGATGGGGGATGGCGGTGCGGACGTCGTCGGCGGAGGGCACGAAGGGAGTGACGGAGGGTGGATGGGGCTGGGCGCTCACAGAGTAGAGTGCATGCTCGGGGTCGTGGAGCATGTCGGCGAGGAGTGGCGGAAGGACGCCGGAGCCTGGCCTGGAGGCGCGGAGGGCGGGGTCGTACCAGCGCAGCTCCTCATCCTCGTCGCGGCCGTCAATAGCGATCTTGCGCGTAGCGGTAGCGTCTCCCCAGTTCTCAAGCGCAGAGCTGAGAGTCTCCCAGCCTCCGGTGGTGGGGTCGGTCCAGGTTGTCTCCCAAGGATTAGGATCGTTTGGGATCGGCTCTTCGTCCATGACAAGTTCGGGCTCTCTGTACGGGGGGCGCTCTGGGGGTATGTACGCCGTGTGCGCCGAGCCTGGTTGCTTTGTGCCGCCGTAGAAGGAGGCGGGGTCGATTGGTTTCTGGCTGGAGGCAGCGGGAGGAGGCGCAGGACGCGACTGCGGCGGCGTCTGCGGGCTTTTGTCTGCGCCTGTAGACCTGCGGCGGAGGCCAGAGCTCGACGGGAGGTCTTGTGTCATTTCGTCTTCAGCCAAGATGAGTATTTCCGCCAAAAAGTCAAGCAGAAGAGTGGCTGAAGGTGCGGAGGAAAGATCGGGAGTCGGGCTGTGGCCTCGCGTCTCTCTTCGCCTTTCCCCTCCCCCACGTGCCCTGGAAATCCCCCTTTCCATATCAGGCAAGTCTCGTGGTTCGCGTCCCAGCCTCGCTCAAAGCGTACTCGCGGTAGGCCGGTGCTTCAAGCTTCAAACTTGAACGTTGATCACTCGAGCTAAGTAAGAGATCAATTTATATTATTTGATTCATAGTTATTCCTCCGTCGATCATACTGGACCAGGATTAGAGAGGATTAGAGAGCCTAGTGCTGGCGCATGATGGTGCCCGCGCTGCCGTTCACTCTGGTACGTCAAGAGAATGCAAGCATCCAGTCTGACTATTCAATCGTACTTGTCCAGAACTCATCGCGCACGATCATCCAGTGGAGGTCCTCGTAGTCCCCGCTGAGTACCACATTCAACTTCCCATATCCGACTTTGAGTCATGGGCATTGGGGTTTGCCGAGGCCTCTCGCCGCCTACTTGGAGTCCATTTCTTCTCGGCTGTTGCTGGATGACCCCACATAGTGACTAAATGGCGAGAATCCTTCCTGTTGTTGTCGCGGCCGCTCCGTCAGGGTGTTAAAGTACTCCCTTAGTCTCTCCAATCGCCTGCTGTCGCCTCGCGTTGAATAGGCATAGCTCAATGCCGCCATATCCAGATCTGGCCCCCGCCTCTGGATATCCCGCATCTCTCGCCATTCAAAAGTTGGGATCACCGGAGCCTTAATTGCGTCCGTAGGCCCACTTTTGGGCTTGCTCCATGGCCGTGTTATCAAGCGCACAGCGCGCACAATAAAGCCGCCCACAGCATAGATCGCGCGGGACAACGGGGCCTTGAACGGGGCATTCCCATACCCGACGGAGATGAACGCAGTCCCGAACCAGAAAGCGGACCACATGCTGACGAAGATGGCAATGACGAGGCGGAGGACTGGGTGCAGCGTCCACACGAAGAGGACGATCGCGCCGATGAAGAATGCAACGCCGAGCTGGAGGAAGATTGAGATGGCGCTGATCACGGTGCGCATGTTCCATCGCTTCATCCCCTCGTGCCTGTATTGACGGACGCGTGCGCATTCGTGTGCGTCTTTGGGGAGGTCGAGGGTGTACTCGCGCGTCCACTCCTTGTAGAAGATGCCCATCCCCGCCGCGAGTAGGCTGCATATCAGGCTTGCGAAGAGGAATGCGTTCTGGAGTATATCGGAGAGCGCCGGGTGGAAGGGCGGCGGGTGGTACGGCTTGCTCGAGGAGACTACTTGAGTTGAATTCTCGTCGATGTGTGCCAAGATTTGCAGTAGAACGTCTAGAGTGAGCACGCTAGGGTCCGGCGAAAGATTCTTGTAGGTCTCTAGGATGAAGGCCGTAATGACTCCTGAGAAGAGCGCAGCCTAGCCGGGTGCCAGTCAGAAGAGGTATTGCATACGCCATGTGCACGAGACCCACAAAAGTAACCAGGCCATCCGCCTGGTCGGCCCATGCATTCACAAGATCGCGGTCTCGATCCCGAAGTATGTCGGCGCATTCACTCCAGGCTTCACTGGTAGGCACAGCGGCCTCTACGTCAAACACCTATGAAGAGATAGTGAGTGAAATAAGTTGCAGGGCGTCCAGCTGATATACTCACCGAGTGACGGCCGTCAGCATTGAGAGACTTGTCCCTCGTATCACCATCGGACTGTATAACGTACCCAGATCAGCGGCATTTCCCCTCAGAGCTGAGACGGGGGTACAACAGGACGAACCCCAGTGTCAAAGTCGGCATTCCGGTTTCCCATCCAAAGGCGAGCCATGTGGCAGGGAATCGCTGGGCGGTGTACTAAAGGCGTTGGGCAACCTTGCCCAGGCGTTCAACGTGCTATATACACCAACGGCTTAAAGTGAGCAGTCGGAGTACATTGAAGACACCAGGCGGAACCCACGAGCTACGTGGGTTCCCGAGAACGTCCCGCGACAACATCTTGTGGGGCAACTGAATAAGGTACGGACCTTGTGATCCACAGAAGCCGTTTCGGCAGACAGACTGTGCACCGGAACCATGGAGCACACCTACACGTCCTTCGTAACGCCGGCAATTGAGTACCTGAGTAGGTGGCCACTTCCTCGTGTGCGATTCGACGTAGAGTACCATTCCAGGCGACGTTATTTGACTTTGGACGCCTAGAATGGCGGTCGCAGAGCTTTCCTAGATCCGCACCTCGTTTATGAACGTTCAAATCTACTCTCCTTATAGAATGGTGCCGGAAGGTGAGGAAGACAGCCTGCTGTCGCCAGTGCGGGCAGGCTAGCGCGTGCCGCAGTGTGCTTGAGAGCGTGTACGGCCAACCGCTTTGGTCCACCACACTGACAAAACGAGAGAAGTTACCTAGTGACAACGTTGAGCGCACACACACCGTGGCACAGGGTGTGCCATACACGGTGTCCGCCGAGCCTTGGGGCCGCCCGGCGGGTAAGGTGGTCAGAACCTCGAAAGAGACCTAGCGTCGCCAATTGCGGATTGGGCCTCAGTAAGACAAAGATTTCTATGAAGTTGAACTGCCAGTGAGCTAATTGTATGCCAATCGAAAGGAAAAGGCCGTGTCTTCGTACCCGAAAAAGAGACCCGAATCAGACGACCAGTGGTAGGTATACGTAGAAGAGGGCGGGACACTTTCGCCCAACCACTGCGCGTGCAGTGGCTGTGCGACGGTCTATGAAACTTGAGAGCGCCGAGACTAGTGACTTGAGTCAGCCTCAGTCCGCAACTAGGTATTGCCACTTTCAACGCAAGATCTATCAATCGCAGGATTTTGGATCTTCTTTGTCGACAGCGAACTTTACCTCTATCTCTGGTAGCTCGCCTTTTGGAGACTCTGCAATGACGCCACGGTGCGTATGTGAGTGTCTCCGCCATCCGGCGGGCCGCCCTCACAACTCCACTTCATCGTTTTTAGAGTAGTAACTTGGCTCGGTTTCGTTCAGATCTAAGCTTGTGAAAGTCTTTTCTACTATCGGCAGCCAACGATTCAAAGTTCTAGGCCCACAGTATACGACTGCAAGGTTGAATGAGTGTTTCATTTCGGCGCGCACAACGACAAGACCGACCTTTCGTGCGACACGCCCATAGGGCGATGTATCCACGGTGCACAACTATGTATAGAGCAGGACATGAAAAACTCATGTACATCCGTGTTACTTGAATTTTCCCTAAAGTTGTAGCATCTCGCAGGTTAGATTTGCGTCACCGCACGTCCGCAGGACTGGTGACACCCTACAGGCACTCCCAGCTCTGCCTCCCCATTGCAACGAGCCGATTGAACAGCTCATCCCGCCCCCTGACTGCCGTAAATATCCTCCTCTCCCCCCGCACATCCACAACCTCCAGCCCATCCACGACCTCCCTCCCCGTCGCCCACCCGACCACGACCCGTCCCTTCCACCCAAACCCGCCGACCTTCCTGAGCGCGACGACGTCCGCGAGCCCCACAACGAACTCCGCGGACAACCCCGCCACGTCCGAGTCTACCCTGCGCCGTTGAGGTCCCAATGGCGGAATCTTCGACCGTCCAGACGACGCCGCGAGCGCCGCGCGCAGAGGCTTTTCGGGCACCCACGCGAGACACGGCGACGTCGCGCCCGTGACGAGCAGAACGCGACCCTTCTTTCCGTGAACGCGAGCTGAGAAACTCGTCGGGCCCTCGCGCTTGAGCGCCGCCTCCGCACGCTCCTTCATTGCTGCCTCTTCGTCCACTTCCGCCTTCCCTTCCGTATTCGCCTCGCCAGCAGTCAGCTCAGAGGGAGGCGCGACGGCGCCTAGCCGCCGCTTGGAGTGCTCGTTCCCGACCTTGGCCTTGAGGTGGTCGACACCGAGAATGCTGCTGACGCCCCCGTGTGCAGTCTTCTTGATCAACCCTAGGACCTTGCTGTCCGACTTCTTTTTCTCATCTCCCTCGCTGCCCTGCCCATTTGTAGCACCCCCGATGGTTACCCCATCGCTATCGCCGTGGACCTGCGGATGATCGTGATCAACGCCGTCGATCTCGTAGTTATCCGCGTCAAACGCAAAGTCGTGCTCCTTGAGCGCTTCTGCGGCCTGCGGGGGATGTGTAGGGGCCGGGTTAGATGCATCTACCACCTCAGCCGTGTGACGAGGTAGCGAGACCGGGGGTGGGGGCAGAGGTGCCTTTGCTAATTCGGCGATGCGCAGCAACGTGAGGGTAAGCTGTGCGTTGGTGGGCACACCTCTGAGCAGCGTTCTACATACACGGCGTGAGGAGTTGTTCAACCCCTGTGTGAGACAGTAAAACTTGCCTGCGTAATTCGAGGAGTTTACGCCAGTGGGGGAACCTGTGATCGACCTGATAGGTGACCCGCGTAATGACGGGCCGGCCGAAGAAGACGACGCCAACAGCGAAGGTTGTGCCTCGTACAATCGCCGCGGCAGGGACAAACGAGGCGGCCAGAAGGAGGGGAACAAAGAGGCTTGCAAGGCGCAGACGAGCTTCATATTTTGGGAAAGGGGGCGCGGGTTCAATGGCGCTACGATAACACTCAGTATCAAATGAACCGCGATTGTAAAATGCGATCCTTACTTTCCGAGGCGTTCCCATGTATCAGCAACGTCAGCTAGGATCCTCATGACGGGCCGCATCTTCTCCCAAAGAGCACTCTCGACGCTCTTTTTCGCCACATCGGCAGCAGGATCATGTACTCCATTGCTATTCGCTGTATCTTTGACATTTTTCGCGTGTAACGCGAAGTCGCTGGGGTTGGGCAAGGCGCCCGCGATCGAGTCATCGCTCGTGCCCTCGCCTTGATCCGTTTCAGTCTCCATCTCGCCTTGGGCATCGTTTTTCTCGTCTGCGCGTGGTTCGCCATGTTTGCGCTTCGGAGAGCCGCCTTGGCCCATAACGGTCCCAGCACCGATGGCCCCCAAAGCGGCGACGAAGTGAGAAGCCTCTTGCTCCACGGCCTCGCCCTGATGCGCTTCTGGCGCGCCTGACAGTGAGTCCCCGGAACCCATGACGCCCGCACGAGGGACCTGTAGATTTCCTGACGTCGCGCTGACAGCGGGAAGTGGTGCAGGCGGGAAAAGTCCATTGCGGTACTCGGGATGGAAGATGAGGACCAACAAAGTGCCGAGAAAAAGGGCGGGGAGGACTGAAAAGTACCAAGCGATGAAATAGGCCTATCATTACGTGAGTTGCGGAAGTGAGCGCTGCCAAAATACATCGCGTACCCCACAAAATTTAGCTGTCCGGCGGGGCTCGTTCCATGAACGAAGGCGAGCAATCTGCTTTCCAAACGCAGCTATTCCAACAATCTTAAAATGCCGCGTGAGGGCAGACATCACCGAGAGTCAGAAGACACTTACGACTGTCATGTATAGACGCTCGATGTTCGCGCGCAGCTTATCGGGCGAAAACTCCTCGTCCTCTGATATCTCGAGGTCGAGAAAATTGGGAGGAGGCGGAGGGATTACCCTGACATGCTGCACTTGCTGTCATGTGACAAGTAAATGAGCGTTGAAGGCGACTGGCTAAGATTCTGGAAGATAACACACTTTGTTGAAGCGCCTGATCATCATGAAAAGGTCGTCGTTGGATATTCCTTTGATGAGGGAGGGGACGTGGGTAGAGTCTCTGCGCCAGCTAAGGTCCTTTACTGCGGGGTCTTCAAGTTCAGATTGGACGCGGGAGGATGTTGGAGGCATCTCTAGGCCCTCAGCGACGAGGTCGACTGGATCGGTAGAGTGTGGAGTGGGAGGCGTGTCCGGCAGAGGTTTCATGATGACTTCTGGAGGAGGCGGAGTAGCGTCCACATGAGTGTCATCTGTGGCCGCATACGACTGCGTGGATACATCGGTGAAGGCAGTAGTGGTAGGAGAAGGCGAGCTCGATTGTCCTTCGCGAGGTACATCGAGCTCATCCAAGCTCTGAGTCGGACGGACAACTGGATGCTCGCCGCCGACGCTCATGTTGTGGTGGATGTGGTCGTTGAGTGATGCGCGGTGGGACGAGAGGAGGTGTCATGGCGTGCAACTGTAAGCAGCTATAAGTAGTGCCTCCGCAGACGAGTCGGAGGAGGGGGAGAAGGTCTCCAACCGATGACGTCGTCGTTCTTTCTCCCGCGAATCGTCGTTAAGCGCCCATTGCCATATCGGGCGGTTACACTCGCCTCGTCCCTCTCGCGCAGACGGCCACCACCGACACAGAAAATGTCGCGTTTATCAAGACTAGGCCAGCCTAATGTTACTCCGTTTGCATACCTCTCTGCGTATTTCATAATTCAGTGTACGGTAGCTTACCATCATGTCTAAGGTCCTCTATCACAGCTCTAACCCGATGATCCCCGTCAAACCCGTCTCCCAGCCTGAGTGAATCCATCTTTCTTCTCGGTTCTTTGTCTGCAGATGTTCTCGGAAACTCTTATGGTACCTTCAATGTGATACGTATATAAGGCAAGGCGTATTTTTTCGGCCTCATAACAACGCTAGCTACCTCTGGTACCCGGGTCGATTCAGACACTGAACGCTCACCGAGTTGGCCGCGAACGCTTCCCTCGAACGCAAATCACGACATTGCAAATGCCTCTGCCTCCGACAAAGACCGGTGCGGCGACCATCTCAACGTGCTCATGCTACCCGAACCGCCCGCCCCCGGCGTGAAGCATCATATAATCACTCCCTGCCCCTTCTCCCGTCCACCTCTCTTCCAAATCCTATCTGAGTGCCCTCCGTCATGCCTTTCAACGTCACAGTACGAAACGTCGTATTCACCGCCGTCGACGACTCAGAGACGGACCTCATCTCTTACGATGACACCTGGGCGCACGTCACCACCGGCATCGACCCCGACCCAGACGAGACCTACAACCAAACCGGCTCCATCGGACGCGTTCACTCCTCTCTCACGTTCAACTTCCAAGGTAAATGCACAACCCTACGCCCACCAAGAATCAGCTTCTTAACCTCACTTCCCCTCTTTCAGGCATCGCCATCATAGCAGGCGCGACCTTCCCCTCCCCGCTTCCTCCCAACGCCAACCAGACGCTCCCCAACGTGACCGTCACACTCGACAGCAACACCCCCACCCGCGTCTCCATCGCGTCCACGCCCGGCGACGCCTTCTTCTCCGCCGTCCCGCTCCTCCCCTCCGTCCCGCACACGCTCACGATCACCGTCGACGAGGCCACAGACGCATTCCCATTCATCCTCGACGCGCTCGTCTACGTGCCCCCTCAGGACCTCGCACAGGCGCAGGTGGCTGCCCCGACTCCCTCTCCCTCTCCTGCGGGAGCCTCCTCTAGCTCCGACGACGCGCAAGAAGCGCGCTTCAACGACATCCTCTCGCAGCTCCTCTCCGCGCGCGCGGCCAAAAACGGTCCGCCTGTAGGCGCAATCGTGGGCGGCACGATTGGCGGCGTCGTTCTCCTCGCGCTCCTCGCGTCCGCAGTGTGGTACTTCTACGTGCGCCCGCGGCGCAAGGGCGGGCGCGCGTTCTTCTACGCCCCGGGCAAGGTCAGCGACATGCTCGCGGACGAGTACGGTGAGCGCCATGTCGTCGTGCCGTTGCTCTTTCGCTGATGCTTAGAGTGTGTGGCGGTACAGACCTCAAACCAAACCCGTTTCCACTGGACGCCGCTCCCGCCGCCCCGACGAGGAGTTTGTCGTTCTCCTCGACGTCCAGTCGTGTGAATGCGGAGCCGCTGCCCGCTGGCGAGCGTCGTACACTAGCGGGAAATCACTGACAAGTTATTTCTGTGCGTGGCATTGGCAAGAGCGCACGGCGTTTACCCGTTTATGTTATTTTCGCAACGTGTTATTTTCAAGGTCTCTCTTCTCGGATTTCCCCTTCTCATTCCCTAATCCATTGTACACTACCTTTCAATTTAAACCGTCATCTACCATGGCCCCCTACAATAAAGAGTCAAGACAATGCTAGCATTCATTGAGCAGATGATAATACAGCTAGAGGATGGATATCTCGTGTACCTATGTAAAGAGCGACGCGACTTGAAGACTATGTACCAAGTCTAATATTAAGCTGGAAATGATATGCGATACGAAATAGATGCAGAAAGGATATGACGGCGAATGTGATAGAGTGTATGTAGTGCGGTACTAGTCAAGCGTCTATGTATAGAGCGAGTATCGATAAAATGCAGCGATGCCGTACCATGTGTAACAATGTATGCGTATATGTACGCGCTGAAGCGAGCCCTGCGTGACGCGCCCTGTCCCAAAAACCAACTTTAGAGAAACCCACGCTCACGCGACGTCCTCCACGGTCTTCTCCTGCGCGGTCTTCTTGGGCGGCTTATGCGGCAAGTTCCCCGTCGGCGCGTACTTGCTGTGCTTCCGCAGCTTGTGCCCGTACTTCCTCAGCACGAACGGCGTCGGCGTCATGAGCAGCGCCAAGCACCCGAGCAGCGTCGACGCCCAGCGCGGGTTCAGCGTCTCGTACATCTGCGTCGCGAACATCGGGAAGCCCGCGCCAAAGAGCGAGCGCACGACCGTCATCGAGCTCAGCGCGCTCGCCGCGACGAACAGGTACGCGTCGATCGTGTAGTTGAACAGGCCCAGGAAGAGCCAGATGATCGAGAAGCCCATCGGGAACCCGGCCGTGAGCGGCGCCCAGTACGACACGGTCGGGTACGACGTCCACCCGAACCAGAAGAACGAGAGCGCGTAGATCGGCGCGGCCCACATCGAGATCTCCATCCGGTACTCGGGCGGGACGGGGTGCGGCGCGAACTGCGCTATCGCGCGCTGGTAGCGCGGGTTGAAGATGAGCAGGTACGCGATCACGGCGAAGACGGCGCCGATGAAGATAGGGAGGAACATGAGCCCAGAGATGCCCGCGTTGAAGTGGTGCCCGCGCGTGAAGACGATCGGGTACGCTTCGAAGAGGAGGTAGACGACACCGTAAATGAACTGCGCAAGGACCGTTAGGAATCATGACTTGGGTGCAGATACACAGTAAAAGTATACGTACGCTCATATACACCGTGATAACGATGAGCATGGGCTCACGGAAGAGGATCACGAAGGGCCGGGCGAGGATATGTTTGATCTTCTGCGATACAGTCATATTGTTCCTCTCGAGCGGGGCCCAGTAACGGCTGTCACCCGTTTCCTTGCGCAGCCTCTGAGCCCTCTTAACGAGGATGGTGGGCCTACAAATCACCGTGAGTTGATGAACATGACTAGATGCAGCGATGCGCACTCACGCATGCGTTTCGGGGAGAGTGAGGACGATGAGGACGAGGCATGTACCCGCGAAGAGAGTCAACAGCCAGAAGACCCAGCGCCAGGACACGCCGGCTACGTCCATAAATCCACTGATGGTAGGACCGAGCGTAGGACCGGCGAAAGGCGCGAGGGCGAAGATGGCCATCGCCTTTCCTCTCGTGTCTGCATCCCACACGTCCGACATGACGGCACTGAGGAGGTCCATTAAAGACGAACTCGGGCGTGGGAAATCAATGGACCTACCCGCTGTTGGCGAGAGGTGCGGCCGCGAAGGTTCCACCGAGGAAGCGGAAGATGAGGATAGACGCGGTATTTTGCGAGAGGGCGCAGCCGACTTGGAAGCCGGTGTAGAAGAGGAAGCTGATGACGAACACGGGCTTCCGTCCGTACTGCTCGGACAAGGGGCCCCAGAACAGGGGACCTACGCAATAGCCGGCGACGAAGAGGGCGATGGTGAGGGTCGCGACTTCTGTGCCAAAAGTAAACTTCCTCATGAGTTGTGGGACGATCCCTGATGGCGCCGAAGAAGCGAAGGTTCTGTAACCCCGGTCAGAGAAACGAAAGAGTAGGACAAAAACGAGGGACGCACGCGTTGAGGACCAGTACGGCAGAGAACATGGTGACATACCAGCGGTAGGCGTAGCCCCACGTCTTCGGGTTGTCCGGGTCGTCGGGCTTCATGGTGACCTCGAACGGATCTACCTGCTTCTCTCCCGGATGGGGGCCATAGGCCTCGCGTTCGAATTGGCGGTTGATGTCACCTTCGTCGTCCTGATCATCTGAAACGTCGTTGGGGTCGACGGCGGTGGGTGTGCGCGAGCTGGCCCTCTCTACCGCTTGAGATGGGTCTAGGTCATATGAAGGGGGAGTGGGGTGAGGTGCGGACATGGTGGCAAAAGGGGGAAACGGGGGGAAACCAAGGCAGTCGGCAGGGCCGAGGCAAGGAGTTATGAATGGAAAGGGCCCGCGAGTGGTACATTGCCGGGGACGGAGAAAATACGCGTACGAGCCACGGCCGGGGGCAGAGACGGTCAGCGGAGATCAGTCAGCGCTGGGCGAGTGGGCGAGGACAGAGTCTCCGTTGCAGATCGAGCGAGTCCCCGCCTGGATCCTTTCCTCTTTTGGCCCCGTCCCTCCTCTCGCGTGAACATTGTTTCCCTCCCCGTCCGCGCGCGTCGGACTGCGGGTGCGCATGCAGCACACGCATGTGTGCAGGTCGATGGGTGCAGATAGAGTGAGCACATAGTCGTACAGAAACCACGCCGTATAGCCAGATCCTCCGAATTTGAAGTGCAGCGCTGGCTGCGGTGGAGGAAGGAAGAAAAGTGGGTCGAGACAAGGTTTGGAATCCGTCCAAACTAAGCCTCGGAGCCAGCCGAACTCCGTCATTGAGCCACGCGATACACAGCCACCGGTGGCGGTGCCGTACCTTAAGAGGACATATGTCTGGTTTGCGCAGGTCGAGTGACTGATGCGATCCCGTCGGGCCCCCTCCTCCCAAAGTCATCCGCCTTTATATCTCACGGATATTCTCCCTCCGAGCCCCTTTCGCCTGAGTATGCACTCTCTCGTTTCGACAACACCCACCACTGTCCGTATCTTGACTCATCAGTCACAGCTTTAAGACCAAGTGGTCACCTCTCGGAGTCAACCATCACATCCAGGTACGTCGCTTATTTTGGTGGGCGCAGCGGTTTCTTTCCCCGGGAAAGGGCAGCATGGTATCGCCACTGGCAGCGTTTTAGCACCCGGTCGTCTTCCAGCCAAGCGCCTTGGCCACATTAATGATTGTGCTTTCGGGCCCAAATGGTTCTTCGTTAACCACCGAGTCAATTGCAGCAGCAGCGTGACCATCGAAAATCTCCTGGCTATATCTACTCTACGTGTGTATGTGAGTGTTTCTACCCCTCTGTAGCTCATATTCATCGTCTACCTAGGTGAGACAAACTCTATGGTAACATGAGTTTCCTGATATCATATTCATACCAGCCCTTTCTTTAACACCAGTGAATACGAGTTTGATCTAACTCGATGTCAGCTTGGCTTGTACTATACTGCTCTTGCTGCCAACGCGGTATTCCCGTCCTCTCAAAAGGTGCGTACATGCCGTTCAAAGAACACAAAGCCGCGTTGGACGTACATTCGCGCTCGGTCAGTTCAAATCGTGTGTCAGACGGTTCTAGATTCCCGCCCCATGACGCTCCACTACGAACTAGTACGAAGTGCTTTCGGCATTCATGCTGTCCAGTTTGTCGTACTCAATGGTTCGCGCAAGTTAGAGCTTTGCATGTTCTAAATTGGTTGCGGGGGACATTGTGGTAATAAATCCCGCCCCCGCTCCCTCTAGCACGAGCTCCGGAATGGATCCCGTATCCATTAACGCCCCCCCCCAAAATGCAACGCGGCACTCAGCCTGAATAGGTGTATGGCTAGCACATGTTTAAAGGCTAAGGCGTGGGGATGCTGGTACTACCATTGGCACGACGTTGTGTGCCCACAGCTCCGTATTTCCAACCAAATATCGTACACCTGCCTTAATCACAACATGAACGGGGAAAAATGACGTCCGATAACAGCAAGCACTTCTGCAGTCACTTCGAAGCGCCCGCATCCACATCGCCAACCTCCTCAACCTCCTCCTCCCGCACATCGACCAGCTCCCGCCCCTCCTCCACCATCTCCCCCTTCACACAGCCCACACCCCGCACGACCCCGCCCACCGGCGCCCTGAGCACCGTCTCCGTCTTCATGCTCTCCAACACCACGACCGGCTGTCCCCTCTCCACCCGCTCACCCACGTGCACGCGCACCTCCACCACCACGCTCGGCATCGGCGCCCTCAACGCACCGCCGCCGCCGCCGCTTCCGTGCGCCGCCGCCCCGCCGAGCGCGCGCACCCACGCCGGGGCGGGGAGGACGAGCATCGTCTTGCGCGCGCCGTCGAACACGTGCAGACGCTCGTCCGTCACGAGGGCGGACGGGGACGCGGGCGGGGGCTGCGCGACGATGGTCGTACGGCGGAGCGCGCCGTCCAGAGTGGTGACGAGTGTCGTGGGCGTGTCGAGGTGCGCCTTTACCCCGCGGAACGTGTGTTCCCCAGCACCCGCGGTGGTAACTGTGATGTCGAATAGCCCCCCGGGGAGGGACTTGACGTGCACGATGCTCGGCTCGACGTCTTCGGCGTGGAGCGTGACGGTGCGGTCGTACACGTCTCCCCCGAATCGGCGAGAAGCGAGCGTGCCCCATGGTGAGGATAAACTGGGCGGGGCTGGGTGGTCGCGCAGGACGACAAAAAGCGCTGCCTGTGCGAGTGCCTCGTGCGATGGCTCGGGGACGGGTGGGAACAGCTCGTCAAAGTGTTTCTATCCAGCAATCAACAAACCATTTAACTCGGACGCTCGTTCTTCACCCACTTACCGGGATAAACCCCGTCTCGACCTCTGCCCTCTCGAACGCCTCGTTCCCCGCGAGGGCGCGCAAAAATTCGACGTTCGTCGCAACGCCAACGACCTTGTACTCCTCGAGCGCGCGCCTGAGCATCCTCAGTGCCTCGGTCCTATCCCGCCCGTGCACGACAAGCTTGGCAATCATCGGATCGTAGAACACGCCGATCTGTGCGTTTTGCTCGAACCCCTGCTCGAGGCGCACGACCGGGGTCAGCACGGCAGACGTGTTCACCACGGGTGTGAACTCCTGCTGGGCCGACGAAGCGGAGGTGGTGGGAAGAGCCTCGGCCGCGCCAAAAGAGGGTGCAAAGACGTGTGTGGGCGTTGGCGTAGAGAGGTAGAGGAGCCTGCCAGAGTCGGGGAGGAAGTTGTTGCGGGGATTCTCGGCGTATATGCGCGCCTCGAAGGCGTGCCCGACGAGCGGGATGGCGGATTGAGCAAGTGGGAGGGGGTTCCCCGCCGCGACCTGCAACGAATGTCAGACGTGTATAGCTGGGTAAGTGTAAACTCGGGCGAGCTGACCTCGAGTTGCCACTCCACAAGGTCGAGGCCGGTGATCATCTCCGTGACCGGATGCTCGACCTGCAACCGCGTGTTCCTATAAGGCAAGCGATTAGCCCGACGCCCACACGACCCCACACCTGCACCTACATCTCCATAAAAAAGAATTTCCCAGTCTCATTATCAAAAATAAACTCCACGGTCCCCGCCCCGACATACCCCACCGCCCTCGCCGCATCGACCGCCCGCCTGCTCAGCTCGGCCCTCACGCCCTCGCCAAGCCCCGGCGCCGGCGCCTCCTCGATGATCTTCTGGTTCCTGCGCTGCACCGAGCAGTCGCGCTCCCACAGGCTCACGCACCCCCCGTGCGCGTCCGCAAACACCTGCACCTCGACGTGGCGCGGGCGCGTGACGAAGCGCTCGACGAGCACGTCCGCGTTGCCGAACGCGCTGCGTGCCTCGCGCTGCGCGGACGCGAGCGCGTCGACGAAGTCGGCTGCGGACTCGACGATGCGCATGCCCTTGCCGCCGCCGCCATGCACGGCTTTGATCAGCACTGGGTAGCCTGTGGGGGGGATGAGGCCAAGTGTGAGGGCAGGACGTAGACCGGTGGGAGGTACGTACCGATGCGTGTAGCTTCCTGCTGGAGGAACGCGGGGTCTTGGTTCGTGCCGTGGTAACCCGGTACGACAGGGACGCCGGCGGCTGAGTACAAACGGTGTGCATGTGAGCAAGCTGGAATGTGCGGTGACGGCAAACGACATACCCGACATGATGTTCTTGGACTCGCTGAAAGGTCATGTAAACACTGACTGGCGTCGTCGCCGGAGGCGTGTTGAACCGAGGACATACCTCTTGGAACCCATGCTGACGATCGCGCTCGCGGGAGGGCCGATGAACACGATCCCATCCTGCGCAAGTCGCTCCGCAAATTCGGCATTCTCGCTTAGAAAGCCATATCCCGGGTGTACGGCCTACGATGCGGATGAGCGAGGCCTCCCATCCGCACTAGGCAAGGCGTACCTGCGCGCCGCTGCGTTTACAGACGTCTATGATCTTGTCCATGCGCAACTACGGGCGGTAACTGAGCATGAGCGAAGAGCTAGAACATTACGACACCTTTACTCACATAGCTCTCCGAAGATGGAGCAGGACCTATGCAATAGGCCTCGTCTGCCTGCCCCAGGGCGTGAGAAACGCGGGTTCATACGTCATACGAACGCGACTGACCAGTTGGACGTGCAGAGCGTCGGCATCGACGTCGCTGTAGACGGCGACGGTCTTGACGCCAAGCTTGCGCGCGGTGCGTATGACCCGGCACGCGATCTCACCCCTAGGCGTATGTCGCGGTGAACGGTGCGTTCTCGGAGAAGAAGCACAAAACCGCAAGCTCGCACCTGTTTGCGATGAGAATCTTGTCGAAGAGGGGCTTGTGGGTGGAGGGGTCTTGGGATGTGAACGACGCGTCTAGCGGGTGGGTGAGGTGTGGTGACTACAGAGTCGGCCTGGAGGAGAATGTACCTGCGGCGGAAGCAAACCGTCTCGAGGAGACATGGGACGGGTAGAGGGAGGCGACGGGCAGGAGAGTGCTCCGGCAAGCAGCGGTGCTCGCTCCGGGACGGGAGAGCTGGTTTGGGGTGGCAGTGCTGCGTGAGCTCTTTGCGATTCTGTGTATCCGGGGGAGAGCCCGAGAGGCGATCGAGCGGGGCGTGTTGGGCAGCATGACCAGGATCGCGAATGCGGGGTAGAGTCGTGTCACTAGGTCGCAGAACGGTGCGAGGACTTGGTTGACAAAGTAAGTACGCAAAAACTGCAGATGAAGGTGACCTAGTCCGTATATTCTCTCGGTCTCTCAGCAAAGTGTGTTTAGAACAGGACGACGAGAGGGCTGGACGAGGAGGAAGAGAGCGAGGATGGGAAGCGATGCGGGGAATGCGGGGTGGGATTAGCGCCCGGATCTTGGGAATCTCATGACCACCTTCGCAGGCGCTCGGGGCGGGACCGAGCCTGGCCACGCCGCTCGTTTTCATTTTGGGCTCGGATTCGGAAGCCGCCAAACATATGTAGGTGTAATATATTGCATGTGTCTGCGACCGCTCGAAGAAGTTCAGACGCACCACAAGTCCAGAAAGCCGCGTAGAGACTGGCTAAAGTTTGCCTCGTTCGAGCGGAAGCTTGCCATGGTGGTTCGGCGGCCGTCCCCATCTGAGCACCCCAGCTCGTGCAAGGACGTACACGGAACGTCTTGTGGTGCGCTCGGGGCAGATGTAGGGTGTCTTGCCATGGCTACCGTCTCGTCGCTTGACCTGCTGAGCTGCTCAGCAAACGTTCCGAGCAGATCGGACTAGCAGAGGGTCTTCTGCGACTGTCTGTGCGGGCGTTTGGCCGACTTCTAGCGCAATGAAGGCGAGGGTGTCAAAGACGCGGTGGGACCGTGGACGATGGCATGCGCGTTCTGGCCATTGGAGGAGTGAATTGAAGAGACGAGGATCCGGTGCGATCAGCAGAGGCACCAGGCACAGACACCCGCGACGCCGCCCATATCTCACTCCAGCCCTTGCCCGATTCTCAGTGGATGAGGCACATCGTCGCCGGTGTGCACGGAACAGGCAACTCGCCCATATCGCGTCGCAGGCTCATGCGGCTCGATGGGCACAGAGCGCAGGAGCCAGATGGTCGACGGCGAGCCCAAGCGAGTGCACCGCTGGCCACGTGCACTAGGCTGGCGGGAGAGAGGGACCGGGCCAAGCGTGTCTGGCGGAAGGACGGCGCGGGAGACGCTGCGATGCTCACCGAGCGACTCCCACTCATCGACAGACCGAGAGAGCGCGAGGCGAGATGATGGCCTCCCGCTCTCCCGGGCGCTGCCACCGTCTCTCATCTCTCATCTCTCTCTCCCTCCGCCATCCCGCCTCCCCGACACCGTCCCCGTCCCCGTCCTCGCCGTCTCCCCCCCCGCGAGCTCTGGCGTCCGACCCCTCCCCCGGCCAGCTCAGGTCCCCGCCCTTGAGCCCGCAGCATGGCCATAGGAAAATGGATCCCATTCGCCTCCAGCCAGACTCCTGCCGCCACCCCCGCCCCCGTCGTCGTCGACCAGCCCCCCGTCGCCTCCACCGCAGACGCAAAGTATTTCGGCCTCGAGAACGTGAGTCTCCCTGCTGCACCGTCCGTGTCCGCCCGCTGATCTCATCCAGTTTGGCAACACCTGGTGAGTACCGCCCCGCGCCCTGACCTGCCTATCTTCTGTCGATCCTCTATGCCCCATCGCGCCTTCTGTCTTTCCCTCTCCATGCCGACTATATGCGCCCCGAGCTGCGTCATGCCCATCCGTCGACCCCCTCGCTGCCCGTCTTATCACGACCCCTCCCCCATCCGGTCCGCGACCGGGGATACCCGCAACGATGCTGCCACCCCCATTTTCTCTCCTCATGCTGCGCACCCTCTCCGTCCTCACCTGTCCACTCTCATTGCACCCCCCTTTCACCCATTACGACACTCCGCTACGCCGCCGAGCTCTCTCACCCCATCGCGGGCCGAGGCCCATTTGATGCGCCCTCAAATACAAGTTTGCAGTTTACAACGTTATGCTACGCTGCACCTCACCCTCGGTGTCTTCGTGAGTACACCGGCTGACCCATCTTTGTTCACAGCTACGCCAACTCGGTCCTCCAGGCCCTCTACTTCTGTGGCCCCTTCCGCGACCTCCTCCTCCAATACCCCGACCCCTCCGTCCCCGATGTACCTCCTCTCCCCGCCCCGGTCCTCCCACCGGCACACGCGCCCCCGCCTCCGACCCCTCAAGCCTCGCGCAAGAAGCCCGGCCGGTCGCACTCCGTATCCGAGCCCGCCCCGGCCCACGGCCACGCGCACGCACGCGCGTCCCACCCGCCTGCGCCTCCCATCCCGCCCGCGCCGCCGACGCTGTTCTCCGCGCTGCGCTCGCTGTACCTGCACATCAGCCGGCACCCGGCCGATAAGGGCACGGTCGCGCCGCGTGCGCTGGTGGAGAAGATCAAGGAGCTCAACGAGCTGTTCCGCGGGTCGATGCACCAGGACGCGCACGAGTTCCTCAACTTCCTGCTGAACCGGATCATGGAGGAGATGGAGGACGACCGTCGGCGCGTCGGGAACGGTCATAGCCACGGGAACGCGACTGGGAACGGGAACGGCGCGGCGCCGTCCGGCGAAGACTGTGAGTGCACACGTTCATTTTCCATCCGTTCGTGTGCTCGCTGACCACCTTGCGGCTGCAAGTGTCGAACTCGCTCGCGACACTCGCATCGAGTGCGCCGGGCGGGTTGGCCTATCACTCCACGCTCGTGCACCGTCTGTTCGAGGGCGTACTGACAAGCGAGACGCGGTGTCTAACATGCGAGACGGTGTCGGCGCGGGATGAGTCCTTCCTGGACCTGTCGATCGACATCGAGCAGAACTCGAGCGTGACGGCGTGCTTACGGCAGTTCAGCGCGAGCGAGATGCTGTGCCAGAAGAACAAGTTCTTCTGCGACTCGTGTTGTGACCTACAGGAGGCAGAGAAGAGGTGTGTTGCGCGCTGTATCAGTGTGCGCACAAGGGCTGATAGTGTCTGCAAGGATGAAAATCAAGAAGCTGCCGAATGTGCTTGCGCTGCATCTGAAGCGATTCAAGTACCAGGAGGACGTCCAGAAGTACATCAAGCTCACGTATCGTGTCGCGTTCCCGTTGCAACTCCGGTTATTTAACACCGTCGATGACGCAGAGGACCCCGACAGGCTCTATGAGCTCTTTGCCATTGTAGTCCATATCGGAACGTACGTACTCCCGCGCATACGTACATTATTACGAGGATACAACGAGCATATACTCATGTACCACTCAGAGGACCACACCACGGTCACTATGTGACCATCATCAAGGCACGCGGGGCATGGATGCTCTTCGACGATGACACCGTCTCGCCGATTAAAGAATCGGACATCCCCAAATACTTCGGCGACTCTAACAGCGGCTCCGCCTACGTTCTCTACTACCAAGCCGTAGACCTCGACCTCGTCGCGCTTGGCCTCAAGCTGCCAACGCCTCCACCCACATCCACGCCCCCGACTGACTCTAGTAAACCACTTAGCTTCGTGACGACGGAACCGAGCGAGCCCGCTCCCGGCTCACCCGCGCCGGCTATGCCGCCTGGGCTCACCGAGGAGCCCGACTCGGACAAGAGCGACTCGCCAATGCCATCCACGCCCGCGACTCACCCGACCTCGCTTTCTCCGCCCCACACGCCTAAGCTCGCCGCAGCGGCTGCACCCCCAAACCTTGTCGTCTCGATACCACCCCCACCCGGCGCATCGTCCCCAGCGTCTACGTTGCCGCCGCTCCCTGCCTCGCCCTCCCAGCCGCAGCATAACCACTCCCTCGGCGGCCTGTTTCACAGTCTGCGACAGTCACCTTCGTTACGCCTGCGTTCAAATGGGTTTACGGGTGCAAGCGCCGACTCACGCCGGAGCTCGCACGACCCTCTCCCCCTCCCCCACTCTCCGGCCGGTCGTCGGCCCCGCACTGCACAGTCCGCCGCGTCGACCGCCACCACGGCCGAGACGAGTCAGCATACGCACACGCACGAGGGCGTGCCCTCCGTTCCGCCCTCGCCCGTCCCTTCCAAGGGCCACGTATTCCCCAACGGCACCCCCGCGTCTACGCCCAAAGAGAAGGAGCGCGCACCCGAGAAGAAGCCGAGCGCTTGGTTCAAGCGCAAGAGCTCACGGCACGATCCCGCGTCCGCGTCCGCCTCCGGCAAGGACAAGGACAAGGACAAAGACGACTCGTGGTTCCACCACGCCCACGCCCGCCTCGGGCGGCGCGGTTCCGAAGCCGCCATCGCGTCCTCGCTCCCCGCCTCGCCCGTCGTGCCCACCGCATTCCCCTCCCTCGCCGCCGTCGCGTCCGACCCTCCCCCTCTACACGCCGCACACAAGAAATCATCCCCCGAGCTCGCGCGCACGGCCAAGCGCGAGCGGCGCGGTGCCCCCGCGCGTCCGTCCACCGCTGGGGCACGCATCGGCTCGGGCGAGTTCGACGCGGGGCGCCCTAGGTCGGGCGTCATGATGCCGCCGCCGCCGCCCCTCCCGCCGCTTCCGGGGTCGCCGACGTCGCCTGTTGCGAACGGGGCTGCGGAGCCCGTTCTGGCGACGAGGAAGGAGTTAGAAAGGGAGAACGGGGACGCTTCGCGGTCTCGTCCACATTCTCCTGGGCTAACGGGTGCGAGTACGAGTACAGCAGAGGACCGTGGGATAAGCACACCGCACGACGACCCGCACCCTCCCCCGGATGCCCCACAACCCCTGCCATCCCGTCCACAGCCGACATCGACATCGACCTCGACGCCAACACCTCCGCCCCCCGCGGCAGGGTACCCCTTCACCGCGTCTCCACACGGGTCCGGGAACCTCGGACTCGGACTGGGGCTCGGAATCGGGTATGGGGGCTCGGGCGGGAGCGTCGCGGACACGCCCGTCGTGCCCCCTAGTGGCAGCGGGAGCGGGAGCAGCAGCACCAGCTCGGGGTCGGGCGCGGGCGCGAACTGGAAACGGGCGACGCGCAAGCTGAGCTTCACGGCGCCGATGCTGGGGCTCGGGCGGAAGGACCGGGAGCGGCATCATAAAGAGCGGGAGCGGGAGAAGGAGAAGGAGAAGGAGAAGGCGCCGCCGCCGTCGGCGTTCTCGCGATAACGCCCCCGAAAAGTACTGCTCGTCTGCTACAACGCCACACATACGTGCTTGCGTCTTGCATATCTCGCGCGTTCCTGCTCGGACCGACGCGAGTGTTGTTTTCATTCCGGATCTGCCGCTCGCTTGATATCTTTATATGACCTTCGTCTTCGCTCGCTCCCCCCCCCTTTTCCCGTCTTCGATGGACGTGCTCAGACCTTCCTTCCCTGCTCTCGCTCACACATCCAAATATTCGTGGCCACTCACACCCAGCACACGTCACATCACACACAAGCCGCCCCTCACCCATCAACCCACCATCCATTGCCCACTGCCCATAGGCCACCCACTGCCACTACATCCCGTGTACCGCTACCCTACGCCTCGCATCGGCGTTGTAATCGCGTGTCTGCCCCCACCCGTTCGCTTGGACGCCCGCACGCTGCCATCGTTTCGACATCGCCGCTAGTGGTACCGATTGCGCATATCCGGCGCCTAGTACTAGTTGAACGACCGTCCCCGCGCCCCCCGGGCCCTCCCTGCCGTCGCGCATCTAGGACGCAATGTATATCTTAAACTTACGTAGTGATAGGCGATAGGCCAGCCCGTAATGTACTCCTATGCGCGCGTACACCAGCGCACTAGTCGTCTGGAGCGAAGTATGTATTTGCTTGTTCGCAAACTCGAACGCTCTATGATACCTATTAGCTGTACCGGCTTTCTAAGCTATCACAGGGATAGTTCTGTCTAAATAGTAATACGGGCTCGGGTGCGGGCCGCCCAACTGCGACCCGGGTTTCCTCGCCAAACGTGACGAGGTCGTCGTTGGCGTCGGTCACCGCTTAGGACCCCGGGGTATCTAGAGGATCCTTCTCATACACACACCTATATGTCCCCCAGCAGGGCGCACACATCATAGATACGCATTTGATACAAATTACAACTGTTCGGTAACGAGTACTAGTGACGGCTCAGCGACAACGATCGATCGTGGAATATAGGCAGAGTCCCAGGACCGAGTCAACCCAGTCAGACCTACTTTTCCTCGGGCACGCCTTTGCCCTTGCCTTCGTCGTCGCCGTCGTCTCCACCCTCGTCTCCGTCTCCGTCTTCGCCCTCTTCACCGTCCCCGTTTCCGCCGCCTTGGATCATCCTTGCACCCATCGCCGCCGTCCCCAGCGCAGCGACGACCTCCATCGCCGCCGGCGCTGCAATCGTCGCCCCCGCAGACTGAAGCAAGGAAAACACCCCGCACGTCGCGCCGCCGTAAACGGCCGACTGCACGCCGGCCGCGATGCTCCCTTTCCACGCGTTCAGCGAGTCACCGAGTCGCGCCCGTGGGTCCGAGGTATCCGTATTCAGGACATAC
Organism: Trametes meyenii; assembly: GCA_022606255.1. Taxonomy (NCBI): domain Eukaryota; kingdom Fungi; phylum Basidiomycota; class Agaricomycetes; order Polyporales; family Polyporaceae; genus Trametes; species Trametes meyenii. The sequence goes on along the minus strand of JABYQG010000001.1, from coordinate 4,986,080 downwards.
CGGCTGCGACACCAGCGCTGGTGAATCCGATTACGGGGAGGACGATCGCTGCCCCGGCCGTGACGATGACCGGCGTGGCGGCGACGAGGGCGCATGCCCCTAAGAATCGCAGGACCCCCGAGGGCCCGCCGCCAGGACGGGGCGGCGGGCCTGCGGGGTTGCGTGGGGTGATTGCTTTGGGGCACGCAGCGTCGTCAGGTACATTTTCTCAGTCGTAGATCGACAGTAGGGTGGCGAGGAACGGAAGCCGTACCTGTGGGCATTTCGTCAAATCAGTCGTATGGGGAGGATAGACGTCTCGGGTCGGTGGGGTTGGTGGGGACTGGTAGGAAGGCGGTTGGGGGAGGTTCGAGTTTTTATGCGTGCTGTTATTGCCTTCTATATTGCCGCCTCGAGGTTGACGCATGCGAACTTAAGTTAATTTCTTCTTTGACCGCGTTATACGCCGAGGCCGTCGCTATCCGTCCCGGTGCTGTGGTATCGACTCCCTGGACGAACATGCGGACTTCGTGTCGTCCACACTGTAGGTGTCGTGGAGATCCGAAGAAGCGTCCATGCCCGACCGGGAGGGTGGGCAACACATCGAGTCCAAAGAGCTGTAATCCGGCTTCCCGAGTTGCACGTAGTAGGGTTTAATCTTGGTCCGAAGAGGGAGGTTTATACCTGTTTAAATATCTCCTAGTAGCGCGTAGACGCGCAGTATCTTGTCATGTGGCCTATCATCGCCTCAGTGCCCAGCGGGTTCCTAGCCGTCGGTGGGTGGGGTATCAGCGATGTGTCTATGTCAATGAAGTAGAAAAAGTTAAATCCGTTAGTTTAGCTGGCGAAACTGGGCACGACGGCTCACCCTGGGCTGTCATAGGCTAAGGGCGGCGCGCGGTTACGTAGGGCGCCTTCACCAATCCAAGTAACATGCATCTCTACGACTCGCAGACAATATAGGTGAAGGTGACACGACGATTCGACGCAGAATCCCGGTTAGTCTTATACAATAGAAGATACTGATACCTTCATAAACAAGTGAACACACATCTTGATCTCGAACCCCCATCATCTGGCTGAGTGGCTCACGTGCCGGACCCTGGCATGCCCTCTTCCTCGACGAGCTCGCGCCCTCCCAAGGCTCCCTCCTCTTCCCCTTCGGGCTCCCGACCCACGAAGTGCACACTTGACTGGACCCGTCCGACTGGAGTGGACGACCTCGCGCCACTAACGCCCGCCGACACTGTACCCGAACTGCTCGACCAGATTCTCAAGGAGCTCACTTTCATACCAAGCTTAGCGTTATGCCGCAAAGAACGCCTGGACCGTCTTCTCGCCGCCGCTCGCGCGACAGCCCTCATCGACTCCGCCACCAGAGGGGTGGCTCAAGGCCCGCCTACGGAGTCCGGTGGCTCAAACCAGGTGTCGTCATTGACTCTGGACCGCGCCGCGCTCAAAGGGCTTGAGGCCTCTCTGAAATCTTTGACCCAACAGGCAGTGCGCTCGTTCACTGACCAAGCCACAATCGCGGTCAAAGCCTCCATAGAAGCCTCATTCAAGGCCGCCGCCCCTTCTCCCCCCTCACGCGAACCATGCGCCCTCTCGCACCCCACCCCCACCCCCTCCTCGCCCCATCCTCCCTCCGCGCCCGAACGAACTCGAGGTAGTCATCTCGCTCCCTGATGCCAACGCTACCAGGGCGGTCCGCGCTCTCTCAGCCGCCGAGCTCAAAGCTCAGGTTGAGGCGGCGCTGACCGCGTCCGCCGTGGAGGGCCTGTCGAACACTATTGTCCATGGTGTTCGCAGGCGTTCCAATGGTAGCGTCTTAGTGCAGGCTCAGTCGGAAAAGCAGGCCCAGCTCCTGCTGGGCCATGCGGACCACTGGGTCAAGCACTTTGCGGCGGACGCCTCGATCGAACGGAAATCCTATGTAGTATCAGCCGCCGCTGTACCTATCACGTTCGACCCGCGTGCGCCGTCGGCGCGGGAGTCCATCTACCTATCCAACCAGGGCACTATCCCCTCTCCTGACTCCATCCTCAGTGTGCGATGGCTCCATGAACACCGTCTCAACACCACCGCCAAGTCGGACACGACCCTCGTCATCTCTCTGTCTGACTCCGCAACGGCTGACGCGCTCATCTATCGGTCCCTTTCTCTCTGCGGCGCGCTTTGCCCCGTACGCAAGTTCTGCCCCCCACCTACTCAATGCTTCCGCTGTCAAAAATTTGGCCACGTTGCCAAGGCGTGTCCCCACTCCTCCGAACCGTCCTCCCTTAAGTGCGCGCGCTGCGCAGGGAACCATCCGACACGCGAATGCGGCTGCCCCGCCAAGACCAAGTGCAGCTTGGTCCGCCACTGCACACACATTACGGCCCGCTGCGCGAACTGCGGCGGACCTCATAAGTCAGTAGCGGGCGGTTGCCCTGTCAAGGCAGCAGCGCAGGCAGCGCTGTTCGAACGATTCTCCAATGGCTCTGCATACTTCAACCCCTCCTTCAACCCCAAGCCGGCACCGGCCCGTCCTTTGAGGATGGGCTTGACTGCATGAATCACAACCCACCACCGGGATTACGAGTCAAGTGCCTGAACTGCCGCAAGCAACCGGAAGTACTTAAATCCTTGCTCAACCTCACGAATCCCAAAGATTGGGATATCCTCTGCCTGCAGGAACTCCCATACCGCATTGACTCACTGCTGTCTTTCAGATCCTCGCACTGGAATCTGATCCTCCCCAGCACCGCGGCCTCGCGGGTCGACAAGGATCTCATACACAGTGCAATCTACGTCAGCAACCGGCTGCCTTCCGACTCGTACTCCCAAATACACCTCAAGACCCTAGACATCACTGCCGTTAAGCTCTCCTTCTCTCACACTTCTCTCGCAATCTTCTCTGTATATAATCCACCTAATTCTGACAGCTCCATCCCTCACTTAGCCTCAGCACTCCAAGACTCGTCCCTCGCCAGTACGCCCATTATGCTCGCCGGCGACTTCAATATGCATCACTCCTTATGGTCCGGTCACAACGTCCCGAAGCGCACACGTAAATCCAAGACAGAGTCTCTCATTCACCTCCTTGCCGACCATGCACTCACCCTATCACTCCCCCCTGAGTCGCCCACATGCTTCTCGGACGCTCACCGCTCCTGGTCTACCATTGATCTAGTCTTTGTTTCAGATGCTATCGAAGACCTGGTGTTGGTGTGCGAGACAGGCGACGGACACGGCTCCGACCACCGTTGCATCAACACGGTCCTCAACCTGGATGTCCCATCGGTAGAACGGGAATCACGCTTACAGTGGCGCAAGGCCGACTGGGCAGCGTACTGCGGCCTGGTGGAGAAAGGCTGGGAGGCCCTTGACTTGTACAAGCGTGCCGAAACTGCTGGCACACGGCAAGAGCTTGATGTGGTTGTTCAAGACATGACTAATGTCCTTACACAGGCAGCAGAGGCAGCTGTGCCGCTCAGCAAGCCTAGCCCCTTCGCGAAGCGGTGGTGGACATCGGAACTAACAGCTCAGCAGCGTACCCTCAAACACCTCCAAAACCGTGCGGCCAGACGCAATGCGTCGGACGTTGACATCAGTGCTGCTCGCATCGCCCGCAACACCTACCATTCCGCAATTCGCCGGCAGCAGCGCGCCCACTGGCGTCAATGGGTGGAAGAGGCAACCGAGAAGACCGTGTGGCAAGCCTGCAAATACGTCACTCAGGCCCCGGAGGACGCGATCGCAGCGCGGCTCCCAGCATTGCAACTCCCGGATGGCTCTGTGGCGCGGTCCTGCCTCGAGAAGCGGGACGCGCTGATGGCGCAGTTCTTTCCCACCCCCCCTCCTGCCGTACTCGACGATATCGCTGATGCAGTCTACCCCCCACAGCTCGAGTGCCCCCTGATCACAGTGGATGAAGTCCTGTCTGCCATCAACAATCTCAGCCCATTCAAAGCGGCAGGCCCCTCCGGCATTCCGAACGCAGCGTTGAAAGAGTGCTTATACATAGTGGGGTACACACTAACGAGCTTGGCGAACAAGTGCATCCAGCTAGGATACCACCCGACCCAATGGAAGACGTTCACAACAATCACCCTTCGCAAACCCGGCAAGCCCAGCTACCTCATACCCAAGGCATACCGACCTATCGCCCTCGAAGACACATCAAGCAAGGTCATGGAAGCCGTGGTAGCCCAACGGCTAGCCGCTCTCGCAGAACAGCACGGTCTCCTCCCTGCGACCCACTTCGGCGGGCGGGCGGGGCGGACCACCACCGACACAGTGCTCTACCTTACTCAGCGCATCAAGGATGGATGGCGCAAGGGTGATGTGACCTCAGTCCTTTTCCTCGACATCTCCTCAGCCTTCCCTTCGGTCAACCACGCCCGTCTGCTGCACAACCTGCGCAAGCGAAGGGTCCCGGAGGATCTAGTCGGCTGGATCGAGAACTTCCTCACTGATCGCTGCACACAGCTCAAGTTCGACGACTTCACATCCGAGCCGCTCCACGCCAGCACAGGCCTGCCACAGGGCTCCCCCCTCTCACCTATCTTATACCTTTTCTATTCTGCTGATCTCCTCGAAATCGTAGACCTCAAGGACCGGAAGCAGGGCTCTGGTGGATACATCGATGACACGGCAATGATTGTCTCCTCACCTTCGATCGAGGAGAACATCCGTATGCTCACCCGCCTGGCACCACAGATGTCGGACTGGTCAGACCGGCATGCATGCCGGTTTGACCTGGGTAAGTTTCAACTTGTCCACTTCACGCGTAACGAGAAGAAATACTCCCCGCTCCCCCTAACCATCAATGGCCACGTGGTTCCAGCATCCGACTCTGCCAAATACCTTGGCATTATTCTCGACCGGCGCCTCCGATGGCGAGAGCAGGCAGACCTGGCAATTGCGAAGGGCACTAATGCAGTCATGGCTATAGGCCGTCTCACCCGCCCGACATTTGGACTACCTCACTCCTTTGTTCGACAGCTTTTTCAAGCAGTTGTAGTGCCGAAGATGGAATATGGGCTGCCGGTGTGGTACACCCCAGTCCGTAGGACAGAGGGCTCCCCATGGGGACCGGCAACGCTGGGCGAGAAAAGCTAAGCGCACGTCCGGCGTCTAGTCGGGCGCTTTTCGTTATCATCTCCCTCCGAGACGACCGAGATATGGAGATAACTCTCGGCTGCAGATCTCATCTGGCGGCCATCAGTGCAGATGGGCCGCGCTTGTGGCTGGCGGAGGATGCAAAGTGGTACAAGGCTGTAGAGGCTTTCTCGACGCGATTTTGCTCAAGTTTTCAGTACAAGAAGTGTGTCAATTTGCTCATACATTAAAACCTTCGGTACGGATTTTCTATAATGTCAAAAATGACGCGAAACATGAATGTATTCGAAGAAGCAGCCGTTTTCTCGAGATTCCGTACCCAAGGTTCTCATTAATGGGTATCCCAATGTACGTTGAAATTTAAAAGACATGCAACTGCGAGGGGTGGAAGAAGGAAAACGTCGAGCATGGACTGCACACATTTGCTTATGTAATGGTCAAGCGCGCGCACTGGCGCCGACGCATCAGCGACCGGAATGCTTTACAGAGGTCCTGGTATTAGTCGAGAAGCCCCTCTGACTACCTGCACAGCTGCTTGAAGCTATGGGTAACATGAAATGACCCACATATTATTGCCCAGACGAGGAAAACAGGTCCTCCTGAGGTCGGGAATCCTAATGCGAGGCCAAAAACTTACTGCGGCACTGTACGGCTTCAAAAGCTTCTTGAAGTTGAAGCAATACCACACAACTTGATGTACAGAGAAAGGCAGGCATCGTAGAAAGAAATGCGAACACGGCAAAGAGTGATACTAATACTGTATGCCTCGTGAGGCATGCAGGGAAGGCCGCCGAGTTCGATAGTTTTATGTAGCTAGTAGTAATTACTAGTGGTGAGCAAACGGCGGGCCCAGCGGGTGCGAGAGGTACTAAGATGGACACGGCCGATGTTGTACCGCGTTTGCGATACCTTTGGTAGTTGCATAGTATTCCTCAATATAAATGCCTTTTTTCCCGTCATTCCGCTGGCGTCGAAAGTTTATGGAGTGCAAGGAAGCATTGAGACCCGTCGACAGTGCTCGAAGACCACTAACGCGTGGTCGGAGTTTCAATCATACCACATTCTCGATCGCGTTGAGCTCGCGTAGATGTTCGGCACGGAGCGGCATGGGAGATTATCTACCAAGATAAGTGGTATCTACAGGCGCTAGCCTAGTAGACGCCGGACATTTTTGTTGGCAGGGTTGCCGGTCCCCACTCCCCACGAGCAAAGGGCTCCGTGGGTCTCGCCCGGCGCTTAGGTAAAGTCCAGCGCGTGGTGGCGCTCCTGATCACTGGGGCGTTCAAGTCGACCTCCACCGCTGTCCTCGACTACCACGCTGGTCTTCTCCCCATAGACCTGCGCCTCAACCTCTCTGCATTCAATGCCACTGCCCGCCTCGCCTCACTTCCCCCTTCTCATCCTCTTCACAAACCAGTCGCCCGCTGCGCCCGCCTCTACCCCCGTCTTCACCGCTCTCCACTCCATGAACTTCTACATGCTTTTCCAGAGATCCGGCACGTTGAGGTGGTCGACCCAGGCCTGTGGGACCCAGCCTTCCGGGCAGGTTTTGAGATAGTGGAAGGGGAGGACAAAGCCAGTGCAGCGGCAATAGTCAAAGAGATAGTGAGTACTGGCGAGTTCTGCGTTTTTACTGATGGGTCCGGCTTCAAAGGGGGCATCGGCGCAGCTGCAGTTGCCTCTGGGCAGGACGGGCGCCGTCACGTCCGCAGGGCACACCTAGGTTCAGACCAGCAGCACCTCGTGTACGAGGGGGAGCTGGCAGGTATGGTCCTTGCACTCGATGTCATTAGCTCTGAGCCTCGCGTCACCCGCGCAAACATTCTGCTCGACAACCGTCCCTCCATCACAGCAACCAAGATGCGCCGCGCGCGCCCGGGCCAACAGCTAGTCGAAATGTTCAACATCCACTTCCAGCGCCTCAAGCGCAAGCGTCGCTCCCTTCGCCTACGCATCGTGTGGGTACCAGGACACCAAGGGATCGAAGGCAACGAGTGGGCGGACACGGAGGCTAAGGCTGCTGCAGAAGGTGACTCCACAGCACTCCCAAAGTCGCTAACCTGCCTGCAGGACCTCCCTTGTAGCCAGTCAGCTCTAAAGGCACAGTATAAGGAGCGTGTGGCTGCGGAATGGAAAGAACGATGGCAGTCGTCCCCTCAAGGCATCCGGCTCAAGCGGACGACCGGCGATGTCCCCCCAGGCAGACAGGTCCTGAAGATGTACCGCAAACTCCCGCGCAAGCACTGCAGTGCTCTCACACAACTACGCTCGGGTCACGTCGGCCTCAACAACTTCCTTGCCCGCATCCGAGCTGTGTCATCTCCACTATGCCCAACGTGCCAGATGCCAGAAACTGTCGACCACTTCCTCCGTACTTGCCGCTGCTTCAACCGCCAGCGTCACGAGCTGCGCCGCGCCATGGGCAAAATTCCTCTCACTGTTAAAAACTTACTTGGCGACATCAGGTGCCGGTCTGCTCTCCTGCAATTCATCGACGACACCGGCCGCTTGACTCGCGACCGCCCAACGACCAGCTGAGTGTATCCTTCTCCCTCCTCTGCACCCTCAACCTTTCTACTATACTACTTCTCCCCTTTTTCTCGTCACATTCCGTTCCCTCTCCCCCCTTCCTCATCTTCGTAACACCCTTGTTACTCCCTCGGGCTCACCTGATCCCGACAGGTTCGTGTTGTGGGACACGCCAACACCTTCACCGTCCAAGTCCTACCAATCTCCCTCATTCGTTCAATCCTCCTCAATGTTCACATCAACACCACTCGATCCGAGAGCCCCGCACGATTTCCCCGCGTCAGGCACTGGTAGCAATATGTAGTGTAGCGCATCTTCGGGCGTTGGTGGGTCTCGGCCAATCCCGGGACCCGGGGGGAGTTTTGGCCGCCGTCGGGGCAACTGACGGCGTGCCTTCCTGGAACCTCCCAAGACCGTAAGGCAGGGCGGACATAGTCGACTATGACGCGCCAGAGGCCAGGTTGTACCCCGCGCTCCTCTCTTAAATGGGCGGAAGATGCTAGTATAGACCAATTTCGCCGCGGCTCCCATGTAGTATCGAGTAGTGGCCACATAGGCCGTAAACGGCCTGGGCGCCACTATAAGCCCCAGAATCTATCTATCTATCTATCTATTTCATAAACAAGTCTAAAACATGATAAGGATCCGAACGACGCCAAGAGCATGCTGCCGCGGAGGGACTTCGTGGTCATTTGGCATCCGGCCTGAATTTCTTGCAACACATCTTTGTGTTTCCCCCAAGATGACACAGTACTCAGAGCGTTTGAGACCTACATGGATTGGAGGGCTGCCTCGGGTCGTCTTGCGAGTCACGAAGCATTCCCTCTAAGGCGTTACTTCTTCGCTCGGAAACAGCCATCGACTCGACAGCATGCAGAATCGAAACCCCTTCCGATGGCTTCCCAGCTCGGCGAAGTAGGGAAGGTGAGAGAGATCGGCGCACGGATCATACTGCGAGGAAAATGTCACCGGCACCTTCAAGCTTCAGCGACTTTCGTGATCACAAAGCGGAACGCAGGGCCGGAAGTCGCCTCTGGGACTGACGGCGACAAACTTAGTGCGTGCGCTCTAGGTGGAGAGGAGACTTACTCACTTTACCTCCAACTTGCCGTACGAACCAACTTCAAGCACAGCGGAGAAGGCGTCAGAGTGTCGGTGTAACAGCGCCGCCCGCAACCCCCACATCGAAGTCTCATGAGATGTATCGGTCTTGAAATTAGCTCGTATACAATAACCAGCTATAATCCTCAGTAATGTGTCAGTCCTCGCGGTCTGCAGAAACTGTCCGTATGGCGTGTGTGCACCGTGCGCCGCACTCCCCCACGCTTACCCCCACACCCTCCCGCGCGCACCTGGTACTAAACATAGCACCCATCCTAACCCGAGCTCACATAATCACGCAGTCTTTGTCCTTCCCGCTCTTGCCTGACGCCGACGCCGCGTCGCTCCCGTTCTCGTTCCGGTGTAGGACAGACCCAGGCCCGCCGGGCGCGACGATCGCGGTGTTCTGTGGACCTTTGAGTCGCTGCGCTGCGCGTTTGTCGCCCTGCTCCGCAGCGCGCTTGTACCACTGTATCGCCCTGCAGCATGCGTCGATGTACAGGCGAGAAGGAAGACAAGATAGCACAGCATGTCAGCACAAAGCAAAAATAGAGCAAGAGAGAAAGACGGGCAGGGGACGCAGATGCAGATGATGATGGGACAGGACGGACGGTAATGATAAGCGATGGACGGACGGAATGACGCACTCGTGCATGACCGGCTCGGTGCCGATCCCGACCTCGAGGAAGTATCCGATAGCATACATGGCCTTAACGAGTCCCGCCTCGGCCGCTTTGCGCGCCCAGAGGTACGCCTCCGTGTCCGACTGGGGGAGCACGCCCGGCGAGCCGACGAGGTACCACGCCGTGAGCGCGAAGCACGCGTCGCGGTGACCCTGCTGCGCGGCGATGTTCTGCCATCGCGTCACGGGCGCACGTCAGCATGTGTATGTGTGCGTGCACGGAGAGCGGAGGGGAGACACTGACGTAGTAGTGTATTGAAAGCGCGGGGTCCTGCGGGCAACCCATCTTACCGTACTCGTAGCACTCGCCGAGCCGGTACGCACTCGGCGCGTACCCGAGCTCTGCGGCCTGCGCGAGTAGCTCTGCAGCGTACTCGTAGTCAACGAACAGGACGTTGTCGATACCGCGCTCGTGAAGGAGAGCGAGCTCGTGCAACGCATGCGGGAACTCGGCTGTTGCGTGCTCTGCGGACCGCTTGAGGTACTTGACACCCTCCTTCGGGCTCTTTGACAGCCCGAGCTCGCCATTGAGTTCTGCGATCCCAAGCCGGTATAGTGCGCCCGGGTGTCCCGCCGCGGCGGCCTTCTTGTAGAACTGGACGGCCTTTGCGGATTCTCTCCGGCAGCCCCAGCCGTTCTCGCAGCAGGTGCCTGCACGGTAGGCGGCGTCGGGGTGGCCGTGCTTGGCGGCGAGGACGAAGAGGGGGAAGGCACGGTCAAAGTCCTGACGACTTTTGGTCGTACCAATGCCGTTGGCGTAGCAGTCCGCAAGGAAATACTGGGAGGGCATGTGCCCACGGTCTGCGAGACGCTTGAGGAGGGATATGGCCTCCTGTACGAGATCGTCGCGCTTCTTGATCGCCTTCTCGACATCCATGACATTGCCCGGAGTGGGGGCGGGTATAGGCATGGACTTGGTCGCATCGACCATGAAGACAGCGAATTCGAACTGAACTTCTGGGTCCTGGGTCTTCTTCGCATTGGCACGGTAGAGCTCGAGCGTACGCTCGTGGGAGAGGAGGGCAGCTTGCTTGCCGGGGCGGAGATGAGAATGGTCGAGGACGCGACCGGGGGGCGAGGGCGCGCGGATGGACTGGGTGGCGACTGATCGGGTAGCGTAAGGCTGATCATACTGGGACTGAGACTGGTAGAAGTCATCGCCGTCGGGGTCTGGCTCGTAGGCGGCGTCGTCGTACGGTGACTGGCGGGGCTGCTGGGGATATGGCGAGTACTGGGAGCCCGGGCGGTCGTTGGGTATAGGCTCGCGGGCGGGTGACGGACGACGCTGCTCGAAGTCGGGAACGAACGTGGACGCCGGCCGGGGTTGAGGTTGTGCGTACATTGCGGCCGACGGCGACGACGGAGGAGGCAGAGGCGGGGACGTGGGGAGAGAGCAAGACGGAACGGAGGACGAGGACGTCGTCGAGGGCGGTGTGAAGCCAATTATGGCTCCAAGCGCCCATCGTCATTAATCCTTCTCATTTTGAATCTGGCGCCCGAGGCACCCTCAGCGCTGAGCGTCGGCCCTCGGCCCCAAACCAAACCACATACTTCTGTCGACTTTTTCATGTACAATGTTGGTTCAACAGTTATCAACTAAGCTTAGCCATCTGTACTAGTATGTCTATCCCAAGAGGCGAGTAGCTTTGATGTTATGTTGCTCTTTGACTGCACTAACTTCTTGCTCGTATTTTTTACTTAGCCGACGACTCTGTCAGGACGGTCCCGAATCAGACCAGCAGTGCTTCAACAACGGTGAGCGGGCTTTCTCTTTAGATGAGGGCAACATTGACAAGCATAACATCTGGTCCTGATTCGACAGTTTAATCAATGCTGAGACTGCAGAGCCTGAATCCTTCCTTACCAGGTTCCGACTGTGTCAATCCTAGGCTCCCCCATCAGTCTCGGTATTCCTCCTTGTCGCTACTCCCGCGACATCTGCGTGACCCACTTGTACAAGGGTATGCTCAAGGAAATGATCAGCATGTGATGTGCCGATCTGAAATGTATATCTTTTCTAGGTCCGGAGTGTAAGCTTTTTGAGACCAAGAGCCTAATGTACGACCGCCTCAATATTTTGTCTGAATTCAAATATGAGGAGGATGGGCTCTTTTAACTCATGGAAACACTCGCCGCCGAGCAGCTCAACAGCCCCAACCGCATCAACGTTAACCTCCAAGGCAAACACATGCACCGCGTCCTCAAGCTCGGCGCCACTACGCAGGTCATTGTCGTCACTCTCACAAGGTTCAAGTCCTTCATGAGGAGGTACTCCGCTGTCGGAAATATGGAGTCTCTCGAGCTCTTACGCACGAGAAAGAGATTGACACCTTTTCCAAAGGAGGCGACTCAGGGCCTCTAATCGTCTCCGCACTATGCGAGTTTTCTGGCTTGCTAACCAGCGGAGTGAACAGTGGAACTGATGGCTACGATATCACCTTTGCGACGCCCCTCGAGTGTTTCTGGGAGCTCGTGTGCACTGGGTTTCCCGGGCAGACTTGTACTTCGATGCTCTTGACGCCTTCCTTGCCGATGTAGCCTAGTTTCGTGTACACCGTTCGCCTTGGTCCTACCATACCTGCAACCTGCAACCAACGACCTTACTCTCAAGGAACTGCAACAGGTCTCTTATCCTGGAAACTTTCTTTATGACTCTTTCCCTCATCCACTCCGACTTGATTCCGGACGCTGCCAGTACGTAGGTGCGTAGTAGCTAGCCAGACGCCGCTAGTCCGTTCCTAGCAGAAAATTATGACGTAGAAAACCAGCAATCCCTCCTCAAATTTGTATCTCGCCCACGTCTTTATCCACCTCCCACTCGTGTCTCACTAGCTAGGCTCAGGCTTAAATATGTTCAGTACTGCAACGGTGCTGCCCCTCTCTCGTTCTCTTGTTCTGTGGTCCTGACCTATTCTTGCTCTCCGTCGGCTCGCCTGCCAAACCTTCGTCATTCTCAGTCTGTACAAGTACACTTTGATCGAGCTCAACCCCGCAGCGGAGCAGTAGCGAAATCAGATACTTCCACCCTCGCCATCCCCGCGTACGCAACGCACAGCCTCCCAATGGTCTCGTTCCAAGCAATCGCCGACACCCCGCGCAGATCTTCCTTTGCAACGCTGAGATAGCGACACTCTGATGCCACTTCACTATTCAGCATGATCACCCCATCTACATTTCCGTGCTCGCCTACATCCCCCTTCAGCCATCATTAACGCCTCCGCAATGGCCTGCGCGGCCTGCGCGTCCCTCGCGCGGACCAATGCGCGGATCCAAATCCCTGAGAGAAGGTGCACACTCAGGGCCGTGTACACCAATGGGCGCACTGCACCCGGCAGCACGCGGAACTCAAAGCGTTCTAGCACCCCTTCCTCGTCGCCCATCGCGTCCGCATCGAACTGCAAGAACGAGCGAGTGAACGCATATTTGTACGACGGTAGCTCCTGCGGCTCCGCCATAGGGTAAGTGCGCAAGCGGGTGGCCCGCGGGGAAAAGTGTGCTATAGAGGATGCCCCAACAGCGCTTCACGCGGACGAACACCGAGATGAGCTGCAGTATGGGGCGCTCCCCGCCGAGGAGTTACACACGGAGAGAGCGGTCGTGCGTGAGTGAAGGGCCGAGGCCGTGGTCCGACATCCAGACCTTTTCCCAATAATTTCCCTCGCAGTCGAATATGTTTCCGCGTGCGGCTGGATTGCGGGTGAGCGTCGCGCAGGGATCTTCGATGATTTCCCAGAACTCGGGGAAGTAGTAATGTGCCGTATGCTCGCCCACGTCATTTTCGAGGTCGCCGGACTGGCCGCTGGACGTTGTCCCCCGCCCTGCAGATTACGAGGAACTGTTTTATAGAGACGATGGAGAACGCCATGATGGCATGGGGCTGAAGAAGGTCGCAATCAATGCCACTTGGCTACATCAGGGACAAAATATAGCTTACTAAGATTGGGAAATTCAGATGCGGCGTCCCCATGAGCGTCGTGGCCGGACCGCCATCGAGGTTTTTGTAGACGATGCGGTCCGCCACGCCCTCTGCATGTTTTAAAACGGCAACAACGGGTACCCCATCCACGTCATCGTCAATGACCGGATTGCTGAGACGAGAGCGCGAGATGATCTCAGTCAGGATGTGAAACGGTCGTGCCAGCTTTTTGGCGACCTCCCTGAATTCGCGGCTGTGCTGCGGTATAGTTCCGTGCCCAAGCAGTTCTGATGCGGCCAGAGGCACATGGGCTACAACGCACTCGTACTGGAGCTGTCTGTCGCCGGGGTATGGTTGATAGTCGGACGGAAACGCATTGACGTCAAACCTATATATGCAACAGGAAAATCAGGGGCGTAAATCTGCTCAGTGGCCATGATTCTTCAGATGAATGGTTTACCTGTGGGCCACGTGCCGCGGTCGCCGGTAGTCCCTTCCTTCGCAGGTACGCAATGATGATCCCCGGCGTGCCCTAGAACGTCATATACTTCGCACGCAGCTCAAACGCCTTCGTCGGCACGTCCAAATGAGCAAGGGGCGCCCCGACCGCGTACTTGAAGTCCGCCGTAAGGACCTCAATGGCGAAGCGCGTCCACGCCTGGTTCGCGACAAATGCGACCATATATTGTCCGCCAGGCAGGAGCGTCATCTCTAGGACCTCGTGGTACGCCTCGATCTTCCACCGGTGTTGGTAGCGCGGGACGTCGACGTCCCATTCCCGCGCGAGGGATGCGCAGCGCAGGAGCAGCCGCTCGGACTCGACCGCACTCAGGTTCGCGAAGGAGTACCGCGCCGTCGGAGGGATGGGGGAAGGCGATGCTTTGCACGCTCGAGCCTTCTTTTCTAGACGGCTCCCTCAGTAGAGCACTCCCAAAACTGCCGACACACCTAAGTTCGGACAACCCGTCAGGTTCCAACGCAGCGAGGAGGGAGGAACGTTATATGGTGCTACCTGCAGCATTCTGGCGACGTCTTCGAGGTCCAAACGTTGGATGACTAGGTCAATGATGATATCATCGCAGAGTACCTTGATGCGTCCGTCATTGGCGACATTAGTGGGCCCGACCTCGATAGTTTGGGCAGAGGTAGACGCTGCAGTAGCTCTGACATCGCCTATAGAGCGATCGCTGGACTCATCTTTGGCATGGTGGTCAAGAAGATAATTGTAACAAACTTCGCCGCAAGTGATGTCAGTTTGTTCATCAGTCCCGTGCTCACCGACATCAAGATTGGGCCCGTGTTCTGTCAGCAATGAGTTGACCGGCAGTAGAGGGCAGTGCTTGGCGTCGTCCATGCTAACCTCTGGCACGCTGGGGCGGGGGCAGGGGTATACTAGGATGTTCCACCTGTACTTCAGTTAGCTACGATGCGGGTCGTTGGATACCTCCAAGAACCACCAAAATACAAGGACGCCCTTGTACTTTGATCCTTGTACTTTGATTGCTCGCGTTAGGCTGGGCACTCAAAGGTCGCCGAAGACCTAGGTTGGCTATTGCCACGAGCACAAGGGCTTCCTTCCTTTGGAGGCTTGAACGCGGCTGCTACGGAGTTGGCGACAAGGGCGACGATCGAGGGGTAGCCTCCCGAAGTGAAGTTAAAGTTTCATAGGTCCAATACAACAGACACACGCAATGGTGCGTGCCAAATACATTGTTCCATTGTCCATTGTTACAAGCCCATATAGTTCCGTAGAGCCCTGGGTGGTCTGAGGCTCGGGATGGAAAGCACGTTGCCTCGAACACGAGAAAGAGATGAGCCAAGAACACGGGGGACCCCACATGTGACGTGCATGTTTGAGGTCGCGACGGTATTTTACTACGGTCTCATCTTGGCATTTAGAAGGCGGAAGGTAGATATATCCGGCCGCGAGGAGCACGACGCTCTTAATAGATGATGGTGAATCTATTCATATATTCGTTTGGCAAAGGTAAGCCTAGGGACGCTAGGGACGTTCGTCGTCCAACACTTTGTGACGTACCGATGTGTCCGGAGTTTCGCGATGCTACCCCTGAGCAATTTCGCCAGTCGACACCGCTATGGGCATCTCTATCCTTCCATGGGCGTGACTATGACGCGGCGGCTGCGAGGCAGGAGTGGGATGCTGCTGATACTGTGGCGGGGGCGAAGGCTGCACGGAAGGCTGCGACTGAGGCTCGGCGGTTTGGCGCGATGCATGCAGCCTGCGCCAGGAAACTCTAACTATCCAGATGAGAAGATTGACGAATCGGTGGACGCCGAAGATGAGGAACTGGGACGAAAGAAGCAGGCCTGCGACAAAGGACATCACGAGCACCGCTGTGGGCCATGCCGTCCACGCGACGCTGAGCAGGAAGAACATAAGCGCGAGTGTGGAGATGAACATGCACATCGTCGGTAGGCGGCACGTCAGGCAGAAGAAAAAGTAGGAATTGTAAACGTCCTTCGCGGCGCGCTATACATACGAAGCAAAATAAGCTGATTGCGGTGAGAACGGTTGGGCACAGCAAGCTTACCAGGAATTTCACGGCGTTGCCGCCGCTATAGCGAACCAGGAACCATGCGTCGCTGACAAGACCGATACCAGCGGCAATTGACCCGATCGCGACTACGCTTCGCGAAAACCCCTCTACTGAGAACGTGGCGTCTGGCGCAAACCCAAAGACGGCAGCGTCAATGCCCGCGAGAGCAAGTAACTAAACCGACTTGATCAGCCAGTAGGAGGAGTTGTGGCCATCTCGGAGACCTACCGACGCGCCGACCACGTACCACTCCGTCAGCAGCCTCCCGAGCACCTTCTCCGCCTTCTCGACGTCGTTCTCCTCGTCCGCCTCTCGGAGTTCGTTGTAGGGCGCATATGAGTCCACCATCGTCTCCGCAAACGATAACGAGCCCCGCATGCTAACCACGCTGATCTGGTCGTGGTTCGTTGGCAGCACGCAGGGAGAGATCTCCGCCTCTTCAAACGGGCCCGCGAATGGATCACATCCGCAACTGTCGTCGTCGTACTCGCCGAAGTAGTCGTCCGGGGGCGTGGGCGGAACCCAGGGGTCCTCGCACGAAGACTCGGAGACGCCGTCGTCGGAGTCGCTGTCGACGCGGAAGCCCCGGTGCCTACGGCGTCTCCTCAAGCCGCTGGGTCCACTCAGCTTTTCAGACGCCATTTGACCATCCAGCATAACATCGCCGTTCAACTCGTCCAGTACAGACGCGATGAGGGTTTCGGAGCGATCTTTTGATGCTGCAAGCAAACCGGTAGTTAAGTCTTGGTCAAAAATGCAATAGTCTTATCACCTACAGGAAGCACAGTCTGAGAGCATGCCGTCGGTCTCGAAGTGCCCTTCCGAAAAGGGCGAGGAGGGTCGCGACCCACTAGGGGATGAAGGAGTATGGGGAACGGCGACCTTTAATGTCAGAGCAGCACTATGCTGCTGCTTTCCACCGACAGTAGAGCATTTTCGTTGAGGAGGAGGGCAAGAGAGGCGGAGATCGTACTCGACTGGACGGTGATGGGGTAGCGGATGTCTGTTCAGGAATTCGCTTAATGACAAACTGGCCGAACCAACGAGGGTCCGTTTTCTGTGCTTCTTCTTCGTCTGGGACTTGTGGAAAATTTGGATGACGAGCTGAGTGGCCGGGTTAACGTCGTGACTGAGAGGACTAGAGTTAGCGAGGGACCCAGACGAGGTGAGACGACGGCGGGGGCTAGGCAGTACATATCACAGCACCGATGTAGAAAGCTGCGCAAGAGATGGGCCGACAGCATCCTCTTATGGCATGTGTAACGGCAACCAGCACCAGAGAAATTCAGATAACCAGCTTTTCGGATTGGACGGACGGAGTTGATTTGCAAAAAGTCATCCCGAGCCGCGATGACGTCGCCAGACGAGCACGAGCAGGTAAAGGGAAGCACCCACATAGGAATCACAGACTTGAGGTTCGGGTTCTGCCCGTCGCTCCCGAGCACGATTTCGTGCGGGAGCCCGTGGTCACGGCCCTTATCGACAACGGCCACAGACACGATTGGCCGCCAGGATTTCTCGGGACGCACGAAGAGCAACCCGCGCGTACGGATGACTGTGCGGAGGCGCGGCCGAGTCTCAGTCAGCTCACTGCCACATACACCTATGCCATAGAACTTCCTCGCGTCCACGGGGACCATATTGAATACGCACCGGTGACATGCCAGGGGCTGCGCGCCGACGATCGCCAAAGTAAGCAAGGAGGCCCTCCGTCATAAAGCGTGATGTATCTCACTCACTCGGGGGAGTGCATGGTGGGAGCCTTCCCGGGCCTCGGGGGGCCCATACAGTCGCTACCAGTGAGGAAAGCTAGCCAGGTACGATGCCAGACCAGGAAGCGTTACACAGACAGGAGCTCTGCGCCCGCCAAGAGTAACGACACACAAGCAGCGGAGCCGGGAGAGCACAGCAGAGTCAAGGCAGATCGGGGAGGAGACGATAACTGGGAAAGTGGTGGGATACAGGGGAACTGGCAGCCGGTGGGCGTCTACACGAGCAAGTTGTCTAAATCGGCGGATAGGCGCCTCGCTGGCGCACCGCCTCGTCAAGTTCGCGGGCCTTTCCTTGCAGCGCCTCGGAGCGCCGTAGTACGCGCGGTGTACGGCCCATTAGGGCCCATTGCGGTGTAGAGAGGAATGGCAGGGATGGACAGTGGACGTGATACAGATGGTGGTGGTTGCGGAAAGAGAAGCGTCGCATGTCTTTCACAGGGCCACGGCTCTAGTACTATGGTACACCGACGGACCAGAATTAGTAGAAAGTGTTCACGCTGCGGCATACGGCCAGCTGTGAGGAAAGCCATGCGAGTACATTTAGCGGAAGTTCCGAACGGAGACTGACAGATGCCTGACAAGAACTGGTTGTTTCGTCGCGATGATCCGACTGTCCGAGTAGCATTTCTCTACCCACTCGAGTACCTCTTACAACAGTGTGCCAAGAACTGCTTCTCATCTACCCCCTCGTACACCTTTGTCCGCGCCACATCCTACAACCCGCCGCCGTTCAAGATATACTCGATCGCAGAGTGTACGTTCCCGCCCGTCGCGAGCAGCGCGCGGACATTTTGTGACGCGTTCGTGAAACCCATGTCTTGCAATTGCTACAAACATTTCCCAAATTAGCTCTCGTATCGAATTGCACTCATAGCCCACGCGTCCAAACGCACCTGGAGCTGCACCTGGAACCGCTCCTCGGGCGGCCGGGTGTCCGCAGGTGCTGGCGGCGCGCCGAACGCACCCAATCCACCTAGCCCCCCGAACGCTCCAAACGGATTAGCACCAGCACCAGCACCTGCCCCCGCACCGGGAGTGCCACCGCCCAACGCTGCCAGCATCTGCTGCATCATCGCAGGATCGAACATCCCCGCACCCGCACCCGCACCCGCCAAGCCCGGTGCCGCACCTGCCCCCGCACCCTCCGCCCCAGCTGCCGAGCCCGCCCCAGCTGGAGCCACTCCAGCCGCGGGAGGTGCACCGAACGGGTTGAACAACGGCATGGGAGGATAACCAAGCCCCGCCCCTCCGCCCGGCGACGCAGGGTTCGCCTGAGCTCCCGGCTGCTGCTGCTGCTGCTGTTGCTGCGCTCCCGCCTCCGCGCCTGGCTGCTGGCGTGCAGTCGAAGGCAGCCCTGGGGCCGGGAACCCGCCCGCCCCACCGAAGCCGCCGAGTCCGCCGAGTCCCGCACCAGTGCCGGCGCCGCCCAAGCCGGACTCGCGCATGAGGCTCGACATCTGGAGCATCATGCGGAGCGTGTCGGGGTTGGACATCATCTGGCGGAACCGCTCGCTGCGGAACACCTCGCGCACCTGCGGGCCCATCGCCGCGAGCTGGGGGTTCGAGGCGATGATCTGGTCGAGCACGGCCGGGTTGGACATCACGCTCGACATCTGCTGGAGGAACTGCGGCGAGTTGAGCATCGTCTGCATCTGTGGGTAGGGCCGGAGTGTCAGCAGCCTGCCGTGAGTCGCGATGGGGTCCGGGAGGCGCGGGGAGCGACGCGCTCTGGGTGTGCGTGCTTCGTCAACCAGATCTACGCCTTCGTCGATGTCCATTCGCACAGAACGCCCTCTAATCTGCCTAGCATCCCGTCTGAACCGGGCCTTGTGCGCGCACCCTGCGCCCTGCACCCAACTCGCGCGATCGGTAAACCACTCACCATATTGGGATCGTTCGGGTTAAGGCCCATATCCGCAAACGGGTTGAAGCCAGCCATAAGCCCAAAGCCCATCGGACCATTGAGCTGCGTGAGCGGGTCGTGCGGGTTCTGGCCGGCCTGCATCGTCGGGAGCTGCTGCGGCGCCGCCTGCGCGGACGGACCCGCGCGCGCGGCGCCCTTCACCATGTGAATGGTGTGTCCGGACTGGATCTTGTACGCTGATAGCGCATCCTCGTCTTTCAGCACGCGGCCTGCGATGAGCCACCGTCGGCGGTAGGTCGTCTGTCAGCGGCGCGCGACGAGAGGGTTGTGGTGGCGGGCACGCACCAGAGTAGATGAGGCGCTGGCGGTCTGCGGGGACGTCCGACTTGTCCGCGATGGCCTGCTTGAGCTCGGTGACGGTCTTGTCGGTGGATATTGTGATCTGGAGCTTGAGCTCACTCGGCCCTGGGGCGCTGTGTTAGCAACCGCGGTGGCCGCCCATACATGCAAAAACGACCACCTTTGACATTGATTGATATCTCTGGCGAGGACGAGGATTCTGAGGGTTGAGTCGAGTCGGTGGCCATGGCGGAGTGAATGAGAAGGAGAGAGTGCCGCTCCCGGCGTCTGTATGACGATATGGGTCAGCACGCTCTTAGCGCCCATAACTGAATAGAGCGCTCGCTTGCGCTGCTCGGATGCGTCGTCCCTGTGCAAGATCCAGTGAGATAACCGTAGACGGTTCTAGACACCACCAGAATCACTCCGATTACACCGTCTGTTCTCACAAACAGTCTCCGCAAGAGTACTCACGTACATAAGTACTGACCGTACAATAGAAGTGCCAAGTCCGAAGACGTATACGTACAAGCTTGTCTAGGTACCTACGTCATTACACAGATACTCACGACGAGCGAAGCAACGTCTCGAAAGCATGGCCCAGGGAGCGCACATAGCGAAAAAGCGCTTAGCCCGCAGGAGCAGGAGCCGACTCGCTATCCGGTCTTACGGGCTCTGCTTCGGCCCCCTCACTATCCAACTTGGGCCGCTTTGCCTCTCCCACACTCCCCTCAGCGATCGACGCTGGCAAAGTAGCTGGTTCCTCCGAAATATGTCGTTTCGAGCCACGCGAAGCGCCCTCCTCGAGCATGCATTCCATCGCTGTTGACGAGTGAGCATGCGCACTTACCATCACTCACAAAAGACGTACCGGCTACTGCGACGCCGCTCTTTTGACTTTCTTGCGGGGGCTGCGCAGCTTCCGGCTCGGCGGGAAGGGGGCGGATGTACGGCTGCGCGAGCCAGTGCGGGAGGACCGGGAACCCGGTCGCCTCGTCGACTGGCGAAAGCTCTTCCAAGCTCTTCCCTTTCGCAGCCTCTATATCGACCTAGCAAATTGTATGGAAAGCATGAACATTCTGAGAGCATTAGCATTGACAAGGATCGAAGCTCGTACCTCTAGCCGCTCGTCCAACTCCCGGATGATGTCCTCGTAGCGGCCCCACGCCGCGCCACCATCCTTGTCTCTCTCAGATCGCTCGACACGGACACGACCAAGTCGCTCGCGGAGGTCAGGATACCGAGCGAGTGCGGGGCGCAGGAGTTTGAACAGATGGCCCTTTACCGCACTCGGCGTCGTCAGTGTCTTCTGGGATTTGACGATAGACAAGTATTCCAGCGCAAGCGATGTATTCCTTGGGTGGTATCCGGTGAGATACATCGACGCCGAAGTAGAGGGAGAGCTTGTGGATGCTGTAGAAGAAGACGGGGCCAAAGGGTCGATGGAAGGGGTAGGCATGAAGAGGGCGGGATTGTATAGATTTCCCTCTGCGGACATGACCGCGTCGGCGCCAGTAGCTGCAAGGCACCGCTCGACGTCACCATAGAATAGCAGGTTGCCGTTCGCGATAACTGGGACAGACACAGCCTCCTTGACTGCGCGGATTTTATCCCAATCGGCGACGCCCTGTTCGGCGAAGCATTAGCATGCAATGGATTCTCGCCCAGGGAGATGAGCCACTTACTGATCGATGACCCCTCTGTTCGCGCGTGCGACCGTGGCAAGTCAAAATCTGGGCGCCAGCTCGCTCGAGCATCTTGGCGTACTCGACGGTCTTCTCGACAGTAGGAAACACACGGAACTTGGCGGTGACAGGAATGGTCAGATTCTCATGTAAGGTGCTGACTATAAATAAGATTGAGCATCTGCGAGAAATGCTAATCCTCGTATATGCGCACTCATTTCGTAGATAAGATCCCACTCGTCTTGCAGATACGAGCCATAGCGCCCTCTCCTCGCGATATCTTGCGGACAGCCGAGGTTGATGTCCACAGCGTCACAGTAGGGTTCGAGCAACTTGGCTGAGGTGAGGAGGTGGTCGGCGTTGTTCGCACAAAACTGTACGATCAATGGTCGGTCTTCGGGGCCGCCCTCTTCTCCAAGGAGGGTGGCGAAGTTCTGCTCTCGATATGGCTTCCGCACACCTTCAGCGAACATCTGTAGAACGTCGTTTACTCGCGCGAAGGGAATGTTATTCGTTGTCCGCACATACCTTCGCATTGATCATAGGTGTATAGACCACCTTTACTTGGGTCAGAAAATTTGAAACATCTTGTAAGATAATAAAAGCCACCTGCGCGCCATACCGCCTCGAAAGTTTCCTCCATGCCTAGGAGATAAGTTTACGCAGGCTCGAAGGAAGAGTTTACAAATGACGTACCAGTTCGCTCTGATCGACCATAGGTGCGACGATATATTTCGGGTTTCCCAATACCTTCTCAAAGAACTCATACCCCCCAAGCTTTCGCGAGTTTCCAAGCGTGACCCCAGGCATAATGATATTTACAAAGGTGGGCAGGCGTGGACGCGAAAGGCCGCGCTGGAGGAGAGCGAAGAAGGTCGCTATTTTGTTTACTCAGAGGCAGGAGATTTGATTTCTTGCAAGCTGTAATAGAGGCCACAGATATTTTCTAGCGTAGACTAGTTTGAAAAGCCACAAGCAGGAGTTAAGAAGGCTTACAGCAGCAACTGAGAGTTTGCGGAGAAGAGACGATACAAGCGCTTATAAAACCGCCTCGCCAGATCAAGTCCTCGGGCCGGGCCCCGGACCGCTCAGTTTGATCGGACGTTGGGGGTAGACGCACGCAAGCGGCGAGCGTTTCTGCGCTGTGACGTGGACATAATAAGTTCGCTGCAGGACACTTATAATCACAACACAGTCCGACGGCCCTCAGCTATCACAGTGCGCTCTTTCCCTTCCTTTCGCACAGATTCTCACAAGGTCCGTTCTTTCTTCCCGGCCTCCGAGATGATTCCATTGAACGTCCCCAGTCTAGATCCCTTGCTCCCTCGCTGGGAACTTGTGAAGCTTCATATTAAGCTCGGGGTATCCTAAGTTGTCCTGCAAACGGTGTTCCCCCGGATCTCCCTATACAGGTGCGTCTTTATTCCTGCAGTTGAGTTCAATATACCACTTATTTATGTGATCAGCCAGTGTCGTTTGCCTTTGAGCTCACAATGGTCCACCCTGCCAATCGTGACCCATGCCCCAGGCCTGCTGCCCCCACATCCCACTCGCTGCTCAGCACAGTCTACGCCTATGCCCGCAAAGTCCTCCACCTCCTGAACATGGAGCAGTCTGCATCCACCCTTCCCACCCTTGACTGCTATAGCACGAACGTGCAGCAGCCCATGCTGGTGGCTGCGCTCAGTGAGAAAGGTGCCTTAAACCCACTTTCGATCTGCTACATGATCACTACACAATACAACGAGACAAGGTCATACCCGCCTGAAGAACTCCGCATCATCTGCTTTGAGCTCAGCAAACAACAAAAGGCACTGAGCAAGCATGAGGCTGCCATTGGGTGGGTCACGCACGGTGGCCGCCCATGGAGCGAGGCTGCTGCCAGCTTTATCCTGTGCAAGCGTGGCATGCGTGAGGACAACAACATTATTCTGCGCCAATTCTCGAGGAGTACAAACTCATCGAACAAAGCAATTCTTGGCACTGCAATAGGGTCATTGTATGCAGCAGTGGGGCAAATGCACCCCATCGAGGCATATGACACATTCACCTTCCACCCTCCGAGTGCGTACAAGGAGCTGCTCAAGGTTGGTGGTGCAGTGGTGATCTTCAGGTGTGTCATGATTTCAACTGTCCTTTGATATAGTCTAATAATGTGTGTACTAGGACTGACTTCCCTGTTCTCGCCGCCGATGGGAGTGTCAGCCGTGCCCCCCCTACCCTGATTCAGCTGTGTGCAGCCATGGTGGCCATACATACAGTCTCCCCACGATACAATCTCCAGCGCCACCAGTGCTACTGGTTTGTCGGCATGTTGTACTACATGCTGAGTGGTGTGTCATCAGGGAGCCAGCCCCTGGTGCATGCCAGCGTCAAATTCAGCGATGTCAACTACATCAAAAATCTCCCGCATGCCCCAAGCAGCATGACAACTTCAATTGAGGCTGGACCCTTGGACCTGCCAACTCACCCCCCCATCACCCCCACTATTCCCTCTGCCATCACTGCAATGACCACCACCCCTGCCACCCCTGCCCCTGCCCCTGGAGGCAGGACCACACACCTGCTGGGCATGCTCCGAAGCCACACCCTCTCTGGCAAGGGATGGAAGGACAAGTTGAAGGAGCGGCACATCATTCAGGCAGGTGAGATCTCATTCAGCCAGTCCTTCAAGATCTCGACAGATGTCGCCCTTGAGGAGGTCTACATAAAGGAGAACCTCCATGCACTTTGGGTCAAAAAGTGTGAAGAGCTCATTACGAATATGACCACTGGCACCACCTGGACCATAATCGCTCATCCCGACTTGGAGGTGTTGCAGCTTGCAGCAGTGGGGGATGCTGCAGTGTCGCAGTCAGCAGGGTTATTGGTGGCGGGGTCAGCAGCAGTGGGGTCAGTGGCACCTGTCGCTCAGTAAACAGCCCTCAACATGCATATATGGTGTGGCGCACAGTTCATATATTTTGAATGATAATTGTGTAATATATTGTTCATTTCTGGTCTCTAAGTACAACAATGCATCTTTTCTCTCAGATGTTACGACGATGGGTTATTGGCGCGCGGCACGTGTTTCTTTTCTTTCTCTCACGCATACTGTACCCCAGCCCCGGTGCTACGTCACCATACTGGACTTACCAATGTCTCGGTTCTCTTATTGTTCCCTAGTCTCATTGTCCCCTCAGTTATTCTCGTCGCTATTGTCCTATGGCCATTGTCCTGTTTGCTATTGTTCTTGATCGCTATTGTTCTCGACCGCTATTGTCCTTGTATGTATATTAGCATGTACAAGCTGAGGACGATCCTCAGCTTGACCTGGTTATCTATCTCCCTCTACTGGAACCCCCAGACCGACGTCTCTAAGACTTAGTGTGTGAAGACCCCGATCCCTCTTCCCTCGTCCCGGGACTCCGAAACCCCGTGATCGGTAGAGGAACCTTTGTAACATTAGGTCAAGCTCACCAACGACCGATCGACCCGCTGAGGTCTAGATCTACCCCGAACGCGCCGCTCCAATAGCGGTGCAGAAGAACCACCACGGAACCAACCGGCAGCGAAGGTTGGGAGTTCAACCCGAACCAAGGCTTCTATTACTACAAAAAGCAGCAACTTTGGTGGAACCCCAAAACAGAGCAGTGGGAACGTCTCCCACAGCCGGCAACACTCGAACAGCTCAGAGCAGCCTCGAAAGACTACGACCAACGATATTTAGAAGCTACTGGACGGGCACCACCAGCACCAGCTAGGGTCACCCCGAATCCGAAACCAGTCGAGCTTATAGCAGCGGAGAGTTCGGCACCAAGGCCAACTACTCCCCTTTCCAGCGAGTCCGAAGCGGATCCAGGGAAAGCACCGAACGAACCAGAAGAACTGAATCGCGAGCCAAGCCGCGCTCCGACTCCCGAAGAACCGAACCCCGAACTGAACCGTGCCTCGACACCTCCGCCACTGAGCCCATCCCCATCTCCCCCACCTTCTCCTGCACGTACTATGGCCGAAGAGCACGCTCCCGAAGGAACCACCCTCAAGTTGAAAATGCCCCCCGACTTCACCGGGGAACACGGCGAGGCCATGGACTGGCTGCAGAAATGCAAGCTGTACTTCGCCTTCAACTCGAAGACCTTCGATGATGACCAGAAGAAGGTGGTCTTCGCTCTAATGCTCATGACCGGAGGAGCGGCCAAACTGTGGGCCAATGCATTTGTAGACGACGCCGAAACCCAAGCAAGAGCACAGGCTCAAGCGGGCGGAGAGGCACCTGCACCCCAGTACGGAACCTGGGCCGAATTCGAAACGCAGATCAAGGAGTCTTTCGAAGATGTTGATCCGACCCAAACAGCCTACGTCTCTCTTCGTGATCTCAAGCAAGGGAAACGATCGGTGGAAGAATATCTCTCGGAATTCCGCCTCACCATCCAGCGTTGCGGAATCACCAAATACGAAGTCATTGAGAACTTCTTCCTCCAAGGGCTGCACCCGAAGATCTGCGAGCGTATCTTCAACCTTGCCGAAATGCCGACAACCCCAAAGAACCTCTACGCTATTGCCTCGCGATTCGAGCAGCAATGGCATATGAGCAAGACGTACGGCAACCCGAACCAGAAGCCCTCTCAAGGGAAGAGCAATTACAAGCCCTACCAGCCCCGAGAGCGAACCCAACAGCGCGACCCCGACGCAATGGACGTCGACGCAATGACTACCGAAGATCGCAACAAGCACATCCGCGAAGGGAGGTGCTTCAACTGCCACCAGATTGGACACCTATCCCGGGAATGCCCTAGGAAGAAGGACAAGGGCAAGCAGCCGATGAAGACCCGGGCCAGAATCACCGAAGTTGAAGAAGACACGGAAGAAAAGGATGCCGAAGAAGACGAGGATGCAACCCCGCTCCTCAAGATGCACATTGACAAGATGAGTCTCAACGATCGAAAGCAACTCCTCTCTATGTTCTCCAAGAAGGGTTTTTGATAAACCAGCGTGTCTCGACGTCACGACCGCGTATTCAGGTCCGAAATGTGATTGTAGCGCAAACCACTAGTCAATCTATGAGGATTCCGCTTACTATCCATTCGGACCAAACCGTTGAAACCCGCGCCCTAATCGACTCTGGGGCAGGAGAACTCTTCATTGATCACCGATTTGCGAAAGAACAAGAGCTACCACTTGAAGAACTGCCGAGACCCATCCGCGTGTATAATGCAGATGGAACACGAAACGAAGCCGGAGACATCAAGAAGTTCGTGCTCACCGAAATTGAAGCCGGCGGACATCGACACATTGTTCGACTGCTCATCACATCCCTCGGAAAGGAACCGATCATCCTAGGACTCCCTTGGCTAAAAAGGGTAAACGTGCAAATCGACTTCACCAATGGCACCTTGGACATCCGGCCCGAAAAGGTTGTATGCACCCTGGTCGAAAACCTGCGAGCCATATGGTTCCCCGAACAGAACCCGTTCACCGGGTGACTAAAGGAACCAGTACCCGAAGAAGCGACGCCCGTGCGAACTCTCCCGACCACCGCCGAAGAAGAGGACGAGGAACCCGAACCCTTATTCGAAGAACCTGGATATGTCACCGACTCCGACTTGCGACCAGAACAAGAACCCGACGATCAGGAGGTGATCATCGCCTATCTACGAAACGAACACGAAGCCATGGCGTGCCCCCACGTTGTCGAACATATAGGGGACAAACTGAAAGCCGGAGCACTGCTGACCGAAGAACATCGAACGAAGGAAACGGCCAGAAGGCCGCTTACCGGCAGAATCCAGCGCGCCGTTATCGGAACACGATTCTCCATCATTCAGAACCTGTGGATCCGAGCGAAGGTGAACCTGGCCATGGTGATGGCACAAGAGCAGCACAAACAAGAAAAACCCAAGACCTTCGAAGAAATGCTCCCAGAACACTATCGAGACCTCGCTAGCGTGTTCGAGAAGAAGGCGTCGGAACGATTTCCCCCGAGCCGACCTTGGGACCTGGCAATCGACCTGAAACCGGATTTCGTTCCTAGGGACTTCAAGATGTACCCACTCACCCCAAAGGAACTCGAAGCCGAAGAAGAATTCATCCAAGAAAACCTGCGCAAAGGATATATCCGTGAATCAAAGTCGCCCATGGCATCCCCCTTCTTCTTCGTTGGCAAGAAAGACGGATCATTGCACCCCTGCCAAGACTACCGATACCTGAACGAAGGAACGGTCCCCAACAGATATCCATTACCCCTCGTCTCAGAACTTGTGGACAAACTGAAGGGAGCCAAGGTGTTTTCTAAGCTGGACCTTCGCTCCGGGTACAACAACGTCCGCATCAAAGACGGCGATCAATGGAAAGCCGCGTTCAAGACACATCGAGGATTATTCGAACCCATGGTAATGTTCTTCGGACTAAGGAACTCGCCTTCAGCGTTTCAGGCAATGATGAACGCGATCTTCCGCGATATGATCGACGAAGGATGGCTCATCATCTATATGGATGACATCCTCATCTTCTCCGAAGACCTCGAAGAACACAGACGACGAACACGACGAGTACTCGAACGGCTCAAGGAACACGACCTCTACCTCAAATTGGAGAAGTGCATCTTCGAAGCCCCCGAGGTCGAATATCTTGGGATGATCATAGGAGAAAACTGCATCGCCATGGACCCCGTAAAGGTCAAAGGCATACTCGAATGGCCCGAACCGAACACTGTCAAGGACGTCCGATCATTCCTAGGGTTCGGTAACTTCTACCGACGATTTATCGATCACTTCTCTGACGTAGCAAGGCCCCTGAACGACTTGACGAAGAAGGACACCAAATGGGACTGGACGCCCGAATGCCAGAAGGCCTTCGACACGCTGAAAACGCGATTCGCCACCGCACCAGTACTCCAAATGCCCGACCAGAGCAAACCATTTCTCATAGAATCCGACGCTTCGCAATGGGCTACTGGAGCGGTCCTCCGACAACGCGATGAGAACGGCGACCTTCACCCCTGCGCATACCTATCGGAAGGATTAGCGCCAGCCGAACGAAACTATGAAATCTACGACCGTGAGCTCCTCGGGATCGTCCGTGCCCTGAAAGCGTGGAGGCACTATCTCGAAGGATCTGGTCTTCCAGTAACGATCCTGTCCGACCACAAGAACCTGACATACTGGAAGCAACCCCACCAACTGAACCGCCGACAAGCCCGATGGGCCCTCTTCCTCTCCCAATTCGATATGCACTTAGAACACACCCCTGGAACAGCAATGATACAATCCGATGCGCTATCGCGACGTCCCGATCACCAAACCGGAACTGAAGACGACAACACGGACCGTACCATGCTCCCCGACAACCTCTTTGTTAAAATGATCGATACCAAACTTGCAAGGGACTTCCTCAACTTCGCAAAATCCGACAGCCTGTTCAACATTCTCACGTCATCCCTCCAGAAAGGAACCATTCCCCCCATACGATCGGCGTTCTCAGACTGGAAAATGGAAGACGGGATGATCTTCTACAAGGGCCGATGCTATGTCCCGGCTGATGAAGACCTACGACGAAGGATCGTCGCATTACATCATGATACCCCAGCAGCAGGACACCCCGGAACGTTCAAAACCCTTGAACTCCTCCGCCGATCCTATTGGTGGCCCGGAATGTATACTATGGTCACATGATACGTCCAAGGCTGTGGGACCTGCCAGCAAGCAAAATCGAACACACACCCCACGAAGCCCCCACTGATGCCGATCCCCGCCGATGGAGTCACCGCACCGTTCCAACATGTCACCATCGATCACATCACTGACCTCCCCGAGTCCCACGGGTTCACAGGAATCCAGGTCGTGGTCGACCATGGCCTTACGAAGGGGGTAATTTTTGCACCCTGCAAGAAAACAATTGACGCCATGGAAACCGCGGAACTATACCACCGGCATGTCTACCGAAGATTCGGACTTCCCACAAAAGTCATTTCCGACCAAGGACCCCAATTCGTCTCCCATGTCACCAAAGAACTCGGACGGATCCTACGGATCAACCTCGCCCCATCCACTGCCTATCATCCACAGACCGATGGTCAAACCGAACGATCCAATCAAGAACTAGAAGTCTACCTCCGCATCTTCTGCCAAGGAAGACCCGACACATGGGTAGAACATCTCGTGGATGCCGAAGTAGCGCATAACCAACGCATCCATTCCGCACGCAACGCATCTCCGTTTTACCTCATGATGGGGTACGAACCCACGCTGATCCCCACCGCATACCCGAAAACCACCGTACCCGCCGTACAGCAACGGCTACAGGAACTCCAGAAAGCAAGAGATGAAGCACTCGCTGCACACGAACTTGCCCGCAATGTCATGATCGATCGCAACAAAGGAAAGTTCGAACCGTTTACCCGAGGACAGAAGGTTTGGCTAGAAGGCAAGAACCTCAACATCGCCTACGCCTCACGGAAACTAGCCCCAAAGCGAGAAGGACCCTTTGAAATCGTCGAAGTCCTCGGACCCCTCACCTACCGACTAAAGCTCCCGACCTCATGGAAGATCCACCCCGTGTTCCACGCATGTTTCTTAATGCCCTATCATGAGAACAACACTCACGGGCCAAACTACCCTCAACCTGCTCCCGACCTAGTGGACGGCGAAGAACAATATGAAGTGGAGGCCATTGTAGCCCATAAACGGGTACGAGGACAATGGCGCTTCCTCGTCAAATGGGCAGGATATTCAACCGCTGAAAACACATGGGAACCCGAAGAGTCCCTCGTCCCCAACGCACAAGAAATCCTCGACGCGTATAAAGCCTCCAAGAAGATCACTTAGCCTACCATGACCTCCTTCGAGTTCACCTTCGCCATCTACTGCCTTCTCCTCCTCGTCGCCGCTCTCTACACCATACTCGCCATCCATCGAAACATCGTCGACCGAATCGTCGAAAGGACCCTGCACACCCGCGACGCACCAACTCCCTACAAATCTGGGTGGTAAATGACCATTGCCCTTGTCATCTCTCTCACACTCTTCACCATCACCTTCCTCTTCTCTCTCCTCGTTGTCACTACCGCCATTCTTCATTCGATCTCCCTTCTCGAACTTCTCATCGAACACCGCGACCCGCGCCAACCAGAAAATGACCGACTCGACCAGCATGCAGCCACCGAGTACCATTCCCTCCGGTCCGAACACGATTCCGCTGCCGACTAGATGAACCCCGACCGTCAGTGAATACCTCATCCTGCCATCTGGCTCTCCCGACCCCGACCGTGATGACCCTCCAACCCCCGAAGAGGACTCCCCAGACGAGCTCGAAGACAAGCACATGAATTACCGCGATGAGGACCACATCTTCAACAGAGCCCTCGACACCCTTGCCCAGCGCGAGCAAGAAGTGATCGCACGACTGGAATCCCGCGGGCAATACACGGCGGCAAACACGGCACGGATCTACGGCACCTATCATTGCATGCTCCGGCAAGCCCATCGCCTATCTAGCCGGATCGAAGATCTCGAAGATGGCCTAAATGCGGTCAACAACGCTCTCACCCACGCACGCCATATCCTGGGCAGTACAAATGGGTATGGCCGTGACCTCTACCGCAACATCAACCTCCTCCATCGCGATTCCGTTTGATACCTCGCCTCCCCAGAATTTTGTCCTCTGTTCATCGACGCTGCCCTCTATGTCAATCGACCAGCTCCCACTCGTTCTCGGCAGCCCAGTCGAACCCCGGCAACCGGCCCGAGCAGTGGCAGCACCCGTCCCTCCGACCCTCGCGCTGAGGATGAGGTTCAGCAACCTCAAGGCGTCCGTCGGCCCCGCCACAGTACGGATCAGGACCACTCCGGAGAGCGCCCGAGCAACCGTCCGCGAATGGAACAACAAGCGCAAGATTCCATCCACATGGTACCAGCTCAACCAGAGCAAAACCCCGTTCATGACGAGAATCACCCGCCGCTCCCCATTCCGCCTGTTCGCGGTGCCGCACGGCAAGATGGACATCGTGTTGAAGAGCCAGTTCCGGCTCCGATCCCCCGCTATCATAACCACCCGTATCAACGCCCTGCCGGCTCTACCCCACTCACGCTCCTCTCAACAGTGGCCACCGAACGGCCCAGGCCCAGTGGCAGCCAGGAGATGCTACGCGACGAGCTCACTGTCTGCGTCGCATGTTTGGAGCCTGGACATCAGGGGATCCACTGTCCCCAATGGGTATGTCTGGAGTGTCACGTCCACGCACCCGGTCATTACGCTATTGACTGCCCGAGCAACGGTGATCGTCGCCCCCCTCTCGCAGATGTCTCTGGCGTCGATCCTCCCCGGGGGAGCTCCTCCTCGAACTAGGCGCGTAGCCTGGGTCACACCCAACAGACAGGCCTACGTCTCTTCACCAGAGCTTGGCACGTGGAATCGAGCTATGATACGGTACGAGCTCAACCGGGACCGCCAACGAATGGAAGACAGTTGAACAACGAGGTGTCGCTCAGCCATATGAAGGGGGTAGTGTTACGACGATGGGTTATTGGCGCGCGGCACGTGTTTCTTTTCTTTCTCTCACGCATACTGTACCCCAGCCCCGGTGCTACGTCACCATACTGGACTTACCAATGTCTCGGTTCTCTTATTGTTCCCTAGTCTCATTGTCCCCTCAGTTATTCTCGTCGCTATTGTCCTATGGCCATTGTCCTGTTTGCTATTGTTCTTGATCGCTATTGTTCTCGACCGCTATTGTCCTTGTATGTATATTAGCATGTACAAGCTGAGGACGATCCTCAGCTTGACCTGGTTATCTATCTCCCTCTACTGGAACCCCCAGACCAACATCTCTAAGACTTAGTGTGCGAAGACCCCGATCCCTCTTCCCTCGTCCCGGGACTCCGAAACCCCGTGATCGGTAGAGGAACCTTCGTAACATCAGATGTCAAAAGCGAAACTGCAAATGAGCACTGGGGTTGTGGAAATTTAAAAAATGGAAAATGTGAATGAGTACTAGGGTGCTCGTTCGCATTTTTGAGAATTTGAAAAATGAAAAACGCGAACCAGCACCCTGGTGCTCATTCGCATTTTTCGTTTTTCAGATTTCAGAAACCGCGAACCAGCACCCCGGTGCTCGTTCGCGTTTTTCGTTCTCGATTTTGATTGGGCGCTTAGCCCTAACACCGGCGCTTAAGCCGTAGACCTAGCCTTGACCCATCGGACTTCTTTAAATTTGCCCTAGTGTATAAAGTGCTGAGCATCCAGTTAACTACTGGCTCTGCAGTGAAGCACGCGACGCGCTGGCAGCGCCAGCCCGGACTCATCACCTTTTAAAGCGGTAGACTGCCACGAATAGTCATACCAAATAAATTAGAGCTGTGGTTGGTAAAAATCGACTAGCCCAAGATCGCCGAGGATACGGGCCCTCGACCTTCTCACAAGATCTGGGAGGAGTGTGGGAAGATCACCTTTCGGGGGGATTCAGAGTGGTGAAGAGCGAGCTTGTCGACTGGAGGCCGTTGCTTCTTACCACCAACCGCCACTAGCTTGGACCTGGCAGACAATGCTGCCCCCGTCGGACGCCCTCTTGGGGCTCATAAAGCCCACTCAAGACATGGACTTCATGACAGCCCCAAATTTCCCCAGAATTGTGCTCTCCCTGCGAGATGGCCACTCCCCGCCAGACCCTTCACTCCGTGTCTACCTCCACTGCCCGCAACCCAGTGCGAGTTGACGGTAATACACTCTACGCCGCCTACGACAGGGCGTATGAGCTACCCTCCCTTAATGCTCCATGCCCTCGTGGTCCACCTCCGTCTACCCCACACCACTTCGGACGGCACCAAAGCCGTACCGTCTCTCACTTCGAGGAGGTCGCACTGGCCAACAACCAGTAAAGTTCGCTCATCGCTAACGTGTGGCACATGTTTACCAGCTTTGTCCAGTTCGGCCGCTCAGCCTATGGTGGGCCATGCCCACCGGGACAATGCTTCCTCTGCCTTCGAGCAGGCACGCCCGTCGTTTGCCGATCCCACTAGTGCAATTCCGCCCCCGAGCCACCACGCGCGCACGGAATACTCAGGGGAAGTCAACACCCAGTGGTTTCAAGACGCGTTCGAGTCCTCATGCACCCTAGGCGCGGATTCACCCCCTCTTTCTAGCGTCGGCGGCGGCGCCATCCGTCACGCAAGCGCATACTCAGCGCTCTCAGGCGCACTCGGAGACAATCCACCGACGATGCGCCCCCATATCCAGATGTCCAGTCAGCCCCCAGCCCCCGTCAACCAAAACCGTCTCAACTCCGCTACCTCATCCTTACAACCCGGCGGCCCTAACCAGCGGAGTCCTTCCTCCCCATCCTTGCCGCCGCCCTCCGCAGGCTCCTCAACTGAATTCAGGTCTAGCACCCGTCGCAACGCCTTCGTCCCATCCACTGGCACCCCCGCCGCCATCACTACCACGCCCCCCGACCCGGCCAACCGCTGGCAGTGCCCGTATTGCCCGTACGTCCAGCGCGTACACCGCAAGCCCGATCTCGCGCGCCACATCGCGACCCACACGCGCCCCGCCGACCCCGCCGCGGCACTCTGGGTCTGCTGCGGGGTGCCTGCCTCCTCTCCGGCCGCTGCCGCTGCGGGGTTGCGCGATGCGGAGCCGTTCGTGTACGAGGGGATGAGCATGGTCGGGGGTTGTAAGAGGACGTTCAGCCGGCGGGACGCGCTGAAGCGGCATCTGGATTACTGGGAGGGCGTCTGCTTTGGGGACGAGTTCGCGCCGTACTTGCCAGGGAACCGGGAGGGCGCGCGGTCACGTCCCTGATAGAAGCTTGCGTGTTGTAGTGAGAAAAGTATGTCTTTATTCACATCGGGTTTGTGAAAAATGACCATACATTTGGAGATGTTGCAACCCATGTATACCAATTATAAGGCGTCGAGCTTTTCCCTTACTCAATCTCCGGGAATCTAATAACGACGAAGCGATAATTGCGTAGAAGGCTGGACTGTCTTCAGCCGCGGATCGTCTCACAATCCCGGTCGTATTGTAGTTAAGTCATCGTTATTCGTACCCAAATATGCGGTATACACAGCGGAGGCACTTCTACGTATTCTTTATCGAGACGCGCATTTTGGTTTCCCCGTCCGCGAGTGCCGCCAAATATGGCGCAGCGCGCGAACGGGTACTTATCCCGAGGACCACGAAAAGGTATGCGCCAGGACATGAGTCCCTCCCTCTGGAAAGGAAACACTGACCTTGTCGCGCGGGGCCTGGCGTCTTGAAGGCCCCTGAAGAAACGACCTACCTGTGGAGGATGCGGTGAGACGTATATGATGGAGAGGACTGACTCGGTACTAAGGACGCACCTTGTTAATGAGAAAACCGGACCTATCTTGCGGGAAATAATCTTGAATGCATCTTGAGGGCATCTTGAGGGGGTCTTGAGGGAGTCTTGAGGAAATCTTGAGGGAACGGAACATCTTGAAGGGGGGGAACATCTTGAGGGGGAAAACATCTTGAACTCGAGGGAAACATCTTGAGGGCCTTGAGGGTCTTAGGTCTTGATGTGGGAGAAGCGGAAGAAGTAAAAGAGAGACGAGGAGGGAACGAAGGCAAGGAGAAGAAAAGGGGAGATGGTGAGGGAACAGAGGCAAGAAGGACGAGGACACGAAACGCTATCCTCCCCGGTATTTATATTCTTCTACAGAAGAGGCTTACGGACATCCCAACTGGGTATAGTCCAATGGTCAGCCTCGACGAGGCGCTATATCGGGAGTTGTGACGGGGTCCGCACGATCTACTCTCGTCAGCCTCAATGTGACGGGAGCTGGCCTGAAGCTGCCCTCCCAGCAAGTCCAGCAAGCTAGGGAGCCTGTGCCAAGGGCAAACACGTTGTGAACCATAACCGTTTCAAAGAGAAGGTACATCGAGCGGACCTGAAGACGTTCTCAAACTCGGACGGTCTGACGCGTAGCAGAGGCTAATTCAACTTCCTTTAGATGTCAGCCGGTAATATGTTCGACGAATGGAGTAGAGCTTACGCATATCTCAGCCTTCTCTCGTACTACGCGTGGCTTCATAGCGGTGCGGCTGCCTCGACTTGTCCGGAAAACGATTGAGGTGCATGATGGCGGGACCGTAGGACGCGTCCCCCGTAGGCGCCCATGAGAGGCGTACAGAGAACGTGATCGCGTCGGAATGCTCTCTTCGGGGCCCCCGCTGTTCACCTCCGCAGGGCGTTGCCTATCTCGCTTGAAATAAAACACATCACTAGCCCAAGATTATCCCGAGAAACAGATACAATAATGATACATAAGAGGACAGTACTAGGAAACAAAAAGCAATCGACTACGGCGTGTATGAAGGACGCGACAGTATTTTTGATATAGGTAGGATCGGTATCGATATATCACAGCAATGAGCAAGGCGGATCAGTAACAGGGTATACTACTATATCATGAGGCAGATGAGGTATACTAGACATAACTGAAAGATAACGGCGAGATGAGTAGGCCTTTTCTAGGGACGACTAGCGAGAAATAGTAGACAGCGACGGCGATCCGGACCGGCGAAAGCGAGCGAGCAAAATAAATACGGACGACTCGAATGGCCGTCACCCGCACGTCGGGGGTGCGAGCGACGGCCTGCGTAAGCGTTCGAGCGTCGTTTCCAGCTCTGCGTTGCCCTGTTCAGTCCCTTCGGAAACGAAGGAAGAGAAAAATGTGAGGACGTACCTGCCATCTTCAACGGCTTCGGCAGGAAATGGTCCATACCCGCGGCCCTGCACTCGCCCTCGCTCTCCTGCGTGACGTTCGCGGTGAGGGCGATGATAGGCAGCCGGTCGGGGAGCTCGCCGCTCTGTTCTAGTTCTCGGATTTGTTTCGTCGCCTGGAACCCGTCTAAAACTGGGAGTAGTAAAACGACCATTAGCGGGACGCGTGGGAGGGGGGTGCGCGGCTGTGCATCGCGTCGTACCTGGCATTTGACAATCCATTAGGCAGCACGTAAAGTAGGTCTCACGAACGGCTGCAATGGCCTGCTTCCCGTCGTTGGCCGTCGTCACGCCGTATCCGAGTTTTTCTAGCAACCGACAGCCCAGCCGTTGATTGACCTAAGCACGGAATGTCAACCACTAAAAATAGGCGTTCATCAAGTGCGGTCAGCTCACCATGTTATCTTCTACAAGGAGCACCCTCTCCTTCGTCTCAGGCACTGCCTCGACAACTTGAAGAGGCCCCGGGCCCCCTGTCGAGGACGACGCAAACAGTCCTCCTTCCAGCGCGCAACGTCCTTCTCCCGTGTCTTCCTGAAGCGGGTGCTCACCCGGCAACGCAAAGCGCACCCTCGGGGGCTTCACATGCCTCCCCATGTGCTCCGCCGGATTCTCCATCCACTCCACGACGGCGTGCATGATGACCGGCCGCTTCACGAGCACCACGTTCCGCCCCTCCTGAAGCTCGGGGTCGAGCGGCGCGAGGTCCTGCGAGTCCGAGTGCACGATGAACAGCGCGACGCCCTCACCGGCGGTGCTCGAGATGAGGCTCCGTAGCGCGGGCGACTGCGCGACCGTCTCCGCGTCGGCCCAGATCGCATCGACGCCCCTGGCGAGCGCGTCCGCCGAGCTCGTAGGGGACCCCGGGAGGACAGTGTAGCCGTACTGCGCCCATAGATTAACGAACCGCTCCTGGGTTCGCGGATTTCGATACACGACTCGAAGACGCTTCTTCACAGTGGACGGCGGGACGCTCCCGTTGGGGGTCGTAGGCGATGGAGACCTGGACGGCAGCGTCACTGGTACCTTGACGGTAAACGTGCTTCCTAGACCCTCTTCGGTTTCAACTTCTACTGTGCCCGACATACGCTGGACGAGGTGCTTGACGATACTGAGCCCCAGCCCAGTGCCCTGACGCGGCCGAGTAAAAGACGTGTCGGCCTGCCTGAACGGTTCGAACAGCGCGCTTCGAAAGCTCTTTGGGATGCCACAGCCTGTGTCGATGACCCTGATCACAAGCTGTGTTGGGGTTTCCATGTACGCCATCAGGCAAATGTAGCCGTCGTCACAGAACTTCTGGGCATTAGATAGAAGCTGTATATCGGCCGGAACGCATCAGTAACTTGAAGGTAGATGTAAATTATTTACGATTGGCGCTCACATTCATGAGAATCTAGAGTGTCCAAAAGGCTGTTAACGGACGTCACACCGGGATATTAGAATGTGCACGAACCCTGAACGCATAAGTCTCGTCTAAGTAAACAGCCTGCGGCACATCCTTCGCGATCCACACGATGATGTCCACGCCGGGCTGACCAGGTTGTATCCCTCGAGCCTCTGTGATCTTAGCTAGGTCCTCGATCATTTTGCGGATCTCCATGTGTACGGGGTGCGCCGACAGCTCGACGTTGTTCCTATCGAGCTGAGGAGTCGCCTGGCGTCAGCCCCAGAAGCGACAACCCACGTAGTAAAAAAGGTACGCGAACCTTGCTAAAATCTATGTGTAGGGAAATTTAGATATAAATCATCACCCGGGCGGAAGGTACGCACCAAGGACATTGCCGGCTATGACGTTGATAGCGTGACAGGCTTGCTGAATACTTGTTACATATAGAGATTGCTCCTCTGTGAGGGGGGTTCTTGCTAGGAGCTCACAATACCCGTTAACAGTGTGAAGAGGCGTTCGTATCTAATAAATATCGTGAGCCCCGTCCTACTAGGTCAGGGGTGACGTTTGAATTATTCGCTCACTCACCTCGTGGCTCGCGATAGAAATAAACTGCTGCTTGAGCTCAATGGCTTGTTCTGCAGCTTCCTTCTCTGCCATGATCCGCCACAATCTCCGCTTGGTGAGTATCATCTCTACCATCCGGTTACGTGCAGTGATAGCAGCATGAGCGAGCATCGCGTTCGATACTACGCAGACGAGAACGGCGATGCCGATGATGGCAACTGGAAGGAACTCGGGGTACCCGGAATCGGGAGAGGGAATAGCCGAAGTGTAAAACGTTGCCGCGGCCATGCCTAACGAGCCAAATTTAGCTACTCTCGCGCCACCGTGACAAGATACTGCAACGCACCGGTGTAGTGCATGGAACAACAGCCGAGAGCAGCGATGGTACTGAATAGCATCTGCCGTCCAAAATGCGACTCCATGTGTACCATGAATATACAACCGACAAAGCATACGGAGAAGGCGACAACGTATGATAGGGCCACGACGCGAAAGTCCCATAATATGCGACCTTTAGGAATTTGCATCGCCCACATTCCTGCCAAGCAGAACGAGAACAAAGGCTATAAGTCTGAAAATTTATAGAGCTACATATTCACGCACCGCAATAATGCATGAACACGATAGCGGCGGCCCAGATCGCCGCTCGGACGCACAGGAATATGGTCACGTACTGGTAGTGCTTCTTGAACCAATATCGCCAGCCGAACTCGGGTACAGGGCGATCTTTGGCTCGGGCCCTGACCCTCAGCCGAGTCTCCCGACTGACTCCTACTTGTGATCGCTCGCCCCACGAGCTCGATGAAGAGGGAGCGAGCGTCGTACCTGATAGGTCACGCATGAAAGACGATCCATCCGAACTTGACGTCGTTGAAGAGCTACTGGGAGTGGAATCCCCCGGCGTGTGGGATATCCTTGACGATAACATGCGCTGTAAAATCCCATACCGCCTGGAGGGCATAGGGGACCGAGACCGGTGGCGCTCGCCTTCTGGGACCGAATGCGACGAACGGCGATGAGGTGTAGAAAGGCGACGAGGGGTTCGACTACCGAGAGGCGAACCGCCTTGGGCTACCAGTCCCAAGTACGGTCGATCTGACTGAGAAAGGGGTTCCACGCCGTCGTCGTCGTCGTCGCTACTACCTTCGACGGCGTCTTCGTCGTTGTGGCCCTCCCGGTCTCCTGCAGTGACAGATCCACTGTCTTCTCCTGACGTTGTTTGTAGGGGCGCATAGCCGGCTTCTGGGTCATGGTGGCCAGTGCCCGTGACAAGGTTTGACACGCTTGCGTAAATGCCCCGATTCCACCTGGAGAGCGCTCTGACCGGTGCCGAATTTTCTACTGCCTCCGTGGCATAGGGACTGGCGAGGGCGGCGAAAGTGAAGAGCACGGCTACCGCCGCGGAGAGGACGGTCAAGAAGATGTCGAATCGTATCTCGACGTCGAGTCGGCAGGCGAGCATTCCCACTACAAAACACGTCAGTCACGTAAGTGCGGAGAACGGAATGAATGGAACCCCCGGCGTTCTGCCGGCATAGTACAGCGCCACGGCCTCATGTTCAAGCAGAGAGCAGCACGGCTTGAAGAGCGCTAACCGAGATGAACGGCATGACTAAAGGGCGAGGGGAGGCGACGTGTATGGGCTCGGAAAATGGCACGCCATTCGTGGCACTATCACAGGCCTTACGGCCCTACCACTGGCACTCAAGCTTTGACGAGGAAGAGCACGTACCGAAGTGCATGGACCAGATGGCACAGAAGCCAAACGCGATGCTGGCGAAAAAAGTCCAGACCCACTTGAGGACGACGCTGCGAGTGTACTTTGCGTGAATCATAATTTGCGTGCTGGTGTATGCGCCCAGCCAAGAAATGAGATAGGACAGTGCCACGAGCTGGCAAGCGAGCGGGCGGAAATTTAGTTCATACGTACGGCACTTTAGGGGAAAGATGGCGGACAAACCTCCGGGGCCCATTGAGGGACCAGCCTGCGCTCTGGAAGGGGGTCCATGGGTGGGCCGTGGAGGAGTCGAAGAGGAGGAGGACGGGCGTCGTGGTGGGCGACGAGGACGAAGAAACAGGCGGTGAGGAAGACGAGGCCTCGCGAGGACTCTCACGGGCCTAACCCAGCTCAGCCGTGCTCAGTCTGGGACGGTGACGGCCGCTCCGTCTGCCAGAGAGGGCATTTCATCCGC
Source organism: Trametes meyenii (assembly GCA_022606255.1). Taxonomy (NCBI): domain Eukaryota; kingdom Fungi; phylum Basidiomycota; class Agaricomycetes; order Polyporales; family Polyporaceae; genus Trametes; species Trametes meyenii. The sequence continues at coordinate 4,945,684 of JABYQG010000001.1, read as the reverse complement.
ACGGCCGGCATTCACGCTGCCGTACTCTCTCAGTCTGAGTCTCAAACATGACGTCATGTCTGCTTTACCTAAGCCCGGCACTTCACTCTCCGCCGGCGTCTCTGCCCCGCTCGTTGCTCTCCGCAGGTCCGCGGACTTGTCCAACGCCCACGAACAGACCCACGCACAGTCCAATTGGCCTGCCTCTCTGCCTCGCCGTGGTCCACGAACATACCCCGCGCCTGCACGGCACTCAGCGGGGCGCTACATACAGCGGACACCGGCGTCGGGCCACTTCCCGATCAGCTCGTCTGAGTACGATTTCTGGATTTCCTTCTACAGCGGCGCCTTCACACAGAGACTAGACCATTTTGTGGATCTTTGTGGGGCCACATCCTCCTACCCCTCGGCTCCCTCTAACCAGTGACATTCAAGCTCAAGCTCCACTTCCGCAGCGCTTTGTTGTGCCTGGTCCCCTCGGTCTCCAGAATGTTATGGTTTGGTGAGTGGTATCGCTCGAACGAACTGCGGGAACACTCCTCGTTACAATGGCGATAGCTCCCCACACCGATTAGTACGGGGGCCTGGAGGATGTCAAGTAAAAAATAACCTCATTGTCGCCGTTCCTCGTGTCGTTCAAAAAGAGTGTGGTGCTGCGCCGTAAGCTATCCGCTAGCCTAAACCCGACGCCGGAATCCTCCGAATCACACATAATATTCTTCCCTCAAAGGTCCATCATTATGTGACAAGTCTTCTACATGCGTGCGGGATTACAAGACTAGCAGTAAATACACATACAGCTCCGTGAAACGCCGGATTCATAGCGTTGTCCCCTTCGAGCTCATCCCCCGTGACCCGTCGACAGAGGTATGGGATCGGCCTGTGAGAGCGTAGTCAACCACTACCACCATGGTGGCCGCTTGAACTTAAACTTCGACTCACCTCCGTGAGCCCCATCAAACACGACCTCCTTGACGAGCCGCACACCAAACTCGACGCACGCGCTCTCCGCCTGCTGCCACCCCAGCGGCTCCACCTCTGCCCCAATTCGCACAATAACGGTCCTCCGCGCCCACGCGTCCTGCGAGCCCCTCGCCCTCCTCGCAGCGCGTCCCGCCTGAGGAGCACCCAAGAAACCATTCTTCAGCCCCGCGCCGAGATTATACCCTTGAACCGAGTACCGCAGGGGGTCCCCCGGGGGGCCCGCGTCGAGCCGCACGACCTCCAGCCCGCGCGGCGTGGGGGCAAAGTACTTGAGGAACAGCGGCGCGTCGAGCTGCAGCTCGCGCAGGCCCGGGAACGTCTCCGCCACGCGCGCGCCCGCGCGCTTGCAGTCCGGGGCGTGCGCGCTCGGCGAGGCGGCGCCGCAGCACAGGTACGAGCGCGTGCGGACGAAGGTGACGGACGGGAGCACGACGTGCTGCCGTGCGGAGCCGTCCCGGCCGCGGAACATGTCGCACCTGTCGTAGTCGAGGTGGAGGTGGGTCAGCCGCGTGGCGATCTGGAGGGTGGACAGGAGATCGTGGGTGCTCGCGAAATTGTCCTCCCAGGGGGAGGCGGGCTTCTCGCCAGAGAGCGGGCTGAAAGTGAACGAGCGGATCCGCCCGAGGACAAGGCGCCATAGGTCGAAGAACTCGGTCCCGAAAAGCACCTCGTGAGTGAACACCCAGTGATGCTCTCCCTGGAAGTGAAGGTGCGAGTCCCAAAACGGCAACACCATGGCATAGTAGGGGTCCACTAGGTGCGCGGTGCTATCGCCAGAGAGCACAAGCTTCTCTTCCGCCAGGCTAGCGAGTCGGCGGTAAAAAGTCAGGTGGCCGGTGCCAGGTCTTTGGCCGTGTTTCGGGTAATCCAAAATATCCAGCCCAGGGATGACCACGAAACGTAAAGCCACCCGAGCGATGATGTCTTTGAACACCGAATTGGTCTTGGTGAGATTTTCGTACAACTGCCGGAGCCCATCGAAGGAAGCGCTCGTTTTCCAGGATTCAGCTACGATCTCTTCCAATATCTCTACAGGGAGAGGCATTTGATAGCTTGCGTGGTTGTGTACGGCGACGTGTCGATCGATTCTCTCTGGCACAGTTGTCGGCTCGAGAGAGATATCGCCCATTAGTACGTCTCTGCCTTCCATTTGCTCGAAGGGGCCATGTCAACATCATGATGAACCCTACTGAGTCGGCACAACGATGGTCACTACACTCACCTAAATCGGAAGTGCCAATGACCTGGTCGCCCAGGGAGCTCGAGCGTGGCAGAATTCTTACAAGTAGTCGCTTAGTCACGAATTAGCACGCCTGATTTGTGGAATGGTGTAGTTAGTGGTCATTACGTAGGATCCTGCATACACGAGTTTAAAGGCCGACGCCGGGCAGTACTGGCGTGCTCGAGAGTCGAACACGAGAGATATCGCCGACCAGGGGGCCACCAGGCGAGAGAGCGCCGACTCCAACCCTACTACTACTACTGGGTATCAGGTGTTCGGGGTCCCTATTTCATTTGTCTGGGTGTTTTGGGCTCATTCGTTTCTTGCCCATTCAAATATTGTTTGAATTCTCCCATACTCACGTATGCCCATCGTTTTGATACGTCGGATATTTTGAGGCTATCTGAAAGCTGCGAACATAATCTTGAGTGGCTCAGGCTCAGTGTCGAATGCGAGTGCGTGCGCTCTGAGGGGAGGCGCCCGGAGAGAGATGCCATAACGGGCCGTCTAATCAAGTACCCTGATCGCACCTGTCTCCGCTCTGAGGCATTGTTTTGTTCCCCCCCATTCATTTTACCCATGGATAGTAATAATCTAAATGTACCCCCACCCATTCAGATATATGTCAAGGGGAAAACTCTCTACACCTACTACGACGTGCTTGTTCGAAAGCACAAAGCAAAGTCAAATGTGACCTGTGCAACCCCGAAATCGCTCTCACCAGTACGGGAAATCCGACATACCTCTTTCAGCAGGTACCGACACACCGACAAATGCAACAAAGCACAACGCAAGCATCAACAGGAACAACATGGTACCGGATAGTGACGGATTTGATCAGGCCTACGCGCAGAGTTGGCATCGGAGTCTGCGGCGCAGAAACGAGCGAGAGCAGAGCCTATAACCGCAGAGGTCGAGCGTCGTAGAAAAGCGGTTAGAACGACATGATATCATCGCATGTACCAGGCTTATCGTAATCTTATCTCGGCTACAGACTACTAGGTGGGGGCAGGTGTTCGGAGTCCCGCGTGGCGGTTCCAGAGGTTGGAGTCACGGAAAGCTCGCCTGGTGGCCCCCTGTCGCCGACTACCACTGGTACTAGCGCCCAATGCGCGAATAGTTTTGTAGCTCAGACTGTCGTGTACGTAAGAGCGCTAGTCTCTAGGACCGCAACTTCAAACTTACAGTGCGTTGCATATGAAACTGCATTTCGTGATTTGCGCGAGAATTTGTTTGGCTCGACCAAACAATACCTATTATAGTAGATTTCGGCGCTTTGGAGAGACGCCGTTCGACAAGACGCTCATTCAACATGCTTAGTAGACCACCGGTTCGCCAGGGCTGCACGACTAGGACGTTGTGTCGTCGTGTGCCCGCCGTCGACACTCTATGGGAATGATGCACCATCCCAGAGCGCGTTGAAAAACTAATTGCGACTCTCTTCATTCTGAAATTAATGTTTCTGCCGATGAGAACCATTTTTGAATAACTATCAAGGTTATACGTGTTCCTGTGAGTGAGAGGGGTTATAGAAGCTCATCCAATGCTCTTTATCATATTTTAAACGACTTCTACCTACAAGGTCTGGCAGTCTGAGGCATATCGGGACCTCCACAAGTCCGTGGCTCAAGGCGAGAGCATAGCTTGCCGCCGGCCGCTAGTTCGGGCCTCACCGGAGCGCCGAAATCTTCTATAACAGGTATTGTTTGGCCAGGCCAAACAAACTCTCACCTAAATCACGAACTGCAGTTTCATATGCAACGCACTGTAAATTAAATCTGAGTCAAGCAAGCTCACCTACTAGAGACTCACATATACAAGTGAGCAAACGGTGTGAGCTACAGAGAACAAACACAACTGAGAACACGGGGAGAGGACACTGTGACAAAGAAAAACAAATGAAAGACAGTGCATCCGCATAAAAAGGACGGAAAACTGCGATGAAAAGGGAGAGAGCTACCTTGGCGTTCGCAAGTCACATGACATATAGGACAGAACAGAACACGGACCCGGTGCAAACAGTATCTGCGGCTGCGGCTGCTGCCAACTCCACGCACCACGCTCGTCCACTCACTGGTCACGCCATGGTTGAGCCGATGGCCGCGTCTCTTCGAACTTTTGAAAAATCCCAGGAGCGCCATCCAACTCTGAAGCCTGCACGAAACCAAAGACATCAGATCACCCATACGCGATACGCAATACGCAACCTCGAATCGCCAGCCAAACCCATCGAAAAAAAACTAGTAAAATACGCATAGAGTAGTACGGCGCCACGTCCGCGACAGATACCAACGTGTCAATGTTACAGAGTGTTTCGAGGGGCGACGGCGGCGCGGGGAGGTGTTAGTGTTAGCGTTCATGTCCATTGTCCGTGTTCGCGCCAGCAACGGACGGACGGACACACCGCCCCACCGACGCGCGTACAAAGTCCATCCACAGCGGCGTGCACAGCACAGAAAGGAGTGTCTATTGCCCGTAAGGACCGTGGGTATCGTAAGGTGTGTGCTACGCCGCGGCGGGATCGCAGGGTCCTGCACGCTCGCGCTCAGCATCAGGGAATCGGGCAAGAGAGGGGAGAGAAAACACGAACCACCAGCGGATTACTTGTTCGCGAGGGAGTCGTACTTGCCCGGGTACGCGGCTCCGCTCGAGTAGGGCATCGTCGGCATCGCGTCGAGCTGGAGGTTCGAGCGCGAGCGCGCCATCACCTCCGACGCGACGTCGTTCCCGTACTGCTCCGCCAATTGGCTAAGTCACGCGCGCGCACCGTCAGCATCGGCCACACGCGTTTCGCGAGAGCGGCAAGCACTCACTTGGCGTAGTTGTCCATGATGACCGCCATGCTGTTCATGTTGAGGCGGTACGCCTTGGGCATCATGCCCTTCCCGAAGCGGTACGTGATGTGGTTCGAGCACAGCAGGCCCGCGACCATGACGCCGATCTGGAAGGGCACGACCGAGAACACGACCGTGTACCAGCGCTCGAGGATGAGCCGCTCGAACTGGATGTACGGGCCCTTGCAGCCGGGGAGCAGGCTGCGCGCGTAGCACACCTGGCTCACCGTCGCCTCGATGAACGGGTTGAAGTAGCCGCAGCAGTGGAGCTGGTTCTGGATGCGCAGCCGGCCGTCGAGCCCGAGGTCGCGCGACCACTGCGCGTTGACCTTGCCCTCGAGGTTGAACGTGCGCTTCTTGTACGTGATGTACCCCGGCGTGACGAGCAGCGCGAAGCAGATCCAGAGCAGGAACGAGTACACGGCGAGGAACGCGCGGTTGTTGAGCAGGATCCCGGACCAGCCGATGAGCGACGTGAGCACGCCGAGCGACGCCGCGATCGTCGACACGATCAGCTCGGGCCTGTTCCCGACGCGGATGATGTCCGCGTGAGTCCACACGTTGAACCAGATGAGAAGGCAGGCGACGAGGCCTGTGAGCGAGTATGCCGAGAACTGGGAAAAACTCCGTCAGCCTTGTCATCGCCGGAGGAAGACCGGTCGAGACGAGCGCTTGCGCGGTGCAAGGCTGGGGTTCCCCAGACAACTGTGTATACGCCATCGCAACGGCTCTCCCATGCCACCTTGGCGTTTCGTAGCAGAGAGAATACCCAGGAGGTGCGCCGGCGCAGAGCCACTGCCTTGGGCGCTTACCTGCGCCCGTGCGCAGCAGCAGCGGAAAGGACGGCATCTCGCGCGCAGGTCGGCGCAAAACTGAGAAAGAGCGAAGACTCACGATGGTGTTGGCGACAAAGAGGACCCACTTGAAGCGGTTCCACCGCAGCCTACCCTTGCCCGCTCCGTTGCGGCCGCCAAAGGTGACGCCGTCGTAATCGTCGTCGCCATCGCCGGGCATGCGGGACTCGTTGGCCTTGAACGCCTCGCGCCCGCCTCCGCGCTTGGGGATGTGGATGTCGTCCATGCCCTTGCCCTTCCTGCGCTTCATGCCGCCAGCGAGCATGGTGCTGGAGAACTTGGAGGGGAGGTAGTTGACGGAGAGGGAGGTGGGGACGCTGGTGCCCTTGCCGTCGGCCATGAGGGGGGTGTCGTTTTTGGGGGACATGGAGCGGAAGGAGCTGGCGCCGGAGCCAAAGGGGACGGTGGGGGGATCGAGGCCAGTGCTGTTGTTGTTCATGCCTGCGAGCATGTAGCGGGTGGAGTTGGCTGCGGACTGGACGGAGGGAGAGTGGGAGTTGACAGAGGAGGTCCTGGAGTGGCTGTTGGTGGGGTCGGAGGGGTTGAGGGCGTCGTAGGCGACGGCGGGACGGTCGGGAGCAGGGACGCTGAGCGAGGGCGCCATGTACGGAGGTGAGAAGGAGAGAGGGACTCACGAGGGACTGCGATCCATCTAGACGCCGCCGAGCATAGGCGAGACGGCGGGAACGGCAGGAGACGACGGAGCGAGCGGTGGGGGCGTGGCGGAATGGAGCGGCGGCAGCGGCAGGAATGATGAGGACGAGGACAGCCAGAGGCAGCCAAGCGAAGCGCAGGACGGTAGGCGGTGTTGGCAGAAACGGAAATGGAGAGCGTCAACGCCCGCGGCCCGTGGACAGTGGATTCACACGTACCACTGGCATCTCGGGCGTCCCCCTTCCGCTATGGCCGTGACCAGAGCTCGTGGTCGAGTCCAGGTAGGTGGACCACATTCGCTGCATCGTACATACCCAGCCCTATCTACACCCAGCGAGACAGTACTGTACAGATCGACGCGAGTGTCCGGAGAACGTGTCCATCCGCGCCCGCCCTCCCTCTCTTCCTTTTATCAGCTCTCCCCCCTCTCACTAGCTGCACACCCACGTGGCCCGTCTCCCCGCATCTTGTTCCCCTCGGCCACTTTCCGACATACCTTTTCTCCGCAGCACCTCCTTTCGGTCCTCGACTCCCACCTCCGCTGTCATTCGCAGAGCTCAATACACCACACCCCCGTATGTCGTAGCTGCTATTGCCCCGCTCCGTTTCAACAGACGAACGCTGGCGCGCCCGAGGTATGTCCCGCGCAACGTTGATATCATCGCGCGCATCATGACACATGATTGGCACGCTCTTTTTGCCAATATCATTGGCTTCTCTACCACCGTCGTAAAAATATCTCGCCCGGACGAAATACTCGGCCAAGTACCGTGCATATGTACACTCTCCATCCGAGGTGTGCACCGTGGTCACCGCACCACTATATAGCACTACCCCCGCATCGGCATCAACGTCGAAGGTGGCGCACGACTTCTCTTTCCTCGACACGTTGTATATCGTCGTCGTATTACCGTAAGTGAACAGGAAGTGGGCGCACAACTCACGCACGACGTCTAGATACCTCCATTCTCGCACTCATCGTAATGGTGAAGACTGACTTTGTCTAGTATGAAATTAGAGTCTGCATTTATTCGATACCTCTCCGTGACAACGTCTACGCCTGTGTATACGTGTAGTCGTACGTTCGTTCGACACTTTCGGCCCGTCTGTGTCGTCCCCGAACGTTCAACAGTGAACATTTCAACATTTCAACCGCCCAAGCATACGACATTCGCTGCCTACATATTAAGAATCTCAACAGCTGGATCGATTCATCGCTTTTTGGGCTATGGTTTATTATTACCTTCGGAGGATCAGACTAAGGTAGGCCCGCCACAGACTCGACTACGTCGTGACGGCCATGTAACGGCGTTACGAATCACGTGTACTGGGCGTTAGATGAGCGCTATGTACGTTAAGTGGCGGCGGGGATAATGTATGGCTGTAAAGTGGTGAACGAGTCAGAAGAGCTACGGAAGTTTCAAGTCATAAACTTGTACTAGAAGTCACTGAACAATTATATGAATGCAGAGAATGTGCAAAAGAATGATCAGTGACGATTAGGTGATTAGGTATGCTTATTGGGAGTGGGCCATGTCACGCTTCAGAATCAAACTGAACGAGGATGTCGTGCGGGAGCGTCCTATGTCCTGAAAATTTTTTCGGTGTAGGGGGGAGACGGGGTTCTAATGAGATGAAGCTTACGTTCTCCTTGTCGGAGCCTTGCCACGCAACTAAGTCGGGCCACAGTTCTTCATGCTCCATCTGAGAGTCCTGGCAGCGGCATGGGGACGACTCGGATCGAAAACGTTTGGGTGCATAACGTCCAAGATTCTTGATATTCTTGTAAAAATTCCGCTTACGCTTTGCCATTTCCGACACCCTCCCCTTACTTTCTTTCCCGGATAGCTATGGGATCTCTCTTTCGCTCGCCAACACAACCACCCGCGCTTATTTTGTGGAATATATTCATTTATTGCTCTTGTGTCCGATTTACACGGAAATTAATTGTGGGGCTTCGTTCGTGCAGCCCATGCACATTTTGTTTCCGAGAGATTGCTCTACCCATAGCACTCTACAATCTCTCGGAGCTCGTTTGATGTAGGAGAACACGGATGAATTCGCAAACCAATTTCTATGGTGTACCCCCCGCCAAATCGAGCACAGCGTGACAGCTGAAGGTGCACGTGACGTAGTCGAGTCTGTGGCGGGCCTACCTTAGACTCGTGATAACATTCACACATCGATTTCGGCATGAATGTGCACTTGACCGTGCCTGCGTACAGGCTGCTCTCAGTAGAGCCTTAGACTCTATGGCGAGGCGAGTCGCTCTAACGCCGCTCCAGCCCACCCAGACCGGGTGAGGCGTTGAGTAGCGCATGCGATCGACGCAAGGGGACACGACGATAAGATAGACGCCTGTGGCAGCAACGGTCGACGGCATCCGCATCGGACGAGAGTCGCAGAACTTATTGGCCGGGCCAGGCGAGCGTCGTTCGCATACTCACTCCCCTTACCCTCACCTGCATCCGCTATGGTCGAAGTCAAACACAAAGTCTGCCTCATGTAACGCACCCGCCCTCCACCTGACCCACGTCCGCGCCCCGATCTGACACAGCGGCCCGACAGTGTGCACGATGGCTGGGGCATCGCGCCGGAGAAGAACATGAAGGGCGACGCGATCGCCGCGGGGGACACGACGAACATGGACCAGATCGCGAAGGACCACAGCTACCGCACGCTCGCCGCGCACGGGCTCGCGGTCGGCCTGAGCGACGGCCTGATGGGCAACTCCGAGGTCGGGTCAGTCATTGTTTCTCTGCTCCGTCTATGCAGACGTACACACACGCTATCGGGTGGAGTGCTGACGCGATGTGGGTGGACGGTGCAGGCACTTGAACATCGGCGCGGGGCGGGTTGTCTGGCAGGACATTGTCCGGATCGACGTCTCGATCAAGAAGAGGCAGTTCCACAAGAACGAGGTCATCCTCGAGAGCTTTAACAGGGCAAAGAACGGAAACGGCCGCCTCCACCTCCTCGGTCTCGCAAGTACCGCACCAGTCGCCCTCTCGAGCCCTCTCTCATATATATCTACGTCTTTTTGCTAGGTCTCCGATGGCGGCGTGCACTCCCACATCAGCCACCTCTACGCCCTCCTCGAGACCGCCAAAGAGGTCGGCCTCAAGGACGTCTACATCCACTTCTTCGGCGATGGTCGCGACACCGCCCCCCGCTCCTCCGCAGGCTACATGAAGGACCTCCTCGCCTTCATCGAAAAGGAGAAGATCGGCGAGGTCGCCACCGTCGTCGGCCGCTACTACGCCATGGACCGCGACAAGCGCTGGGAGCGCATCAAGATCGCCGTCGACGGCCTCGTCAAGGGCGACGGCGAAAAGACAGACGACGTCGTCAAGACCATCGAGGAGCGCTACAAAAAGGACGAAACCGACGAGTTCCTCAAGCCCATCATCGTGAACGGCGATGCCGGCCGCATCAAAGGTACGTCTCGCGTTCCATAGCGTGCTCGCTGCGAGGTGAATGGATAGCTGACGCCGCCGCCAGACGGCGACACCCTCTTTTTCTTCAACTACCGCTCCGACCGCATGCGCGAGATCTCGTCCGTCTTCGGGCTCCCCGACAAGCCTATGGAGGTCGACGTCCCGAAGGACCTCGTACGTCCGCCGCTACACCGTCCGGGCCTCGCACACTGAACGCGCCCATCTAGGACCTGACGACCATGTCCCGCTACAGCGCCGACTTCCCCTTCCACGTCGCCTTCCCCCCGCAGGCCATGACCAACGTCCTCGCTGAATGGCTTTCGAAGCAAGGCATCAAGCAAGCACACGTCGCCGGTGCGCACTCACCCCCCACTCCTCTACCGACCGTCCTACCCACGCACTAACTCCCCTCCCCTCCGCCGCAGAGACGGAGAAGTACGCCCACGTGACCTTCTTCTTCAACGGCGGCGTCGAGAAGCAGTTCGCGGCCGAAGAGCGGCACATGATCCCCTCGCCCAAAGTCGCGACGTACGACAAGGAGCCGAAGATGTCCGTGCAGGGCGTCGCGGACAAGGTCGCGTCGCTCGTCCGCGCGGGCGCGCACGAGTTCGTCATGTGCAACTTTGCGCCCCCGGACATGGTCGGCCACACGGGCGTGTACGACGCCGCGGTGCAGGCGATCGGCTTCACGGACAAGGCCGTCGCCACCGTGTACCGCGCGTGCGAGGACGCGGGGTACGTCCTGCTCGTCACCGCCGACCACGGCAACGCGGAGCAGATGCTCAACCCCGAGACCGGTGCGCCGCACACCGCGCACACGACGAACCCCGTGCCGTTCATCATGACCGGCGACCCGAGCGTGCTCAAGTTCACCGTCGACAAGAAGGACGGCGAGGAGGAAGAGGGCGCGCTGTGCGACGTCGCGCCGACCGTGCTCGATCTTTTGGTGCGTTGCCGCGATTCAGATTTTCGTGGCTGTCGTCGCTCATCTCATCCCTGTGTTTCTTTTTTGAATAGGGTCTCCCCAAGCCTGAAGGTAAGCATCGCCCCTGCTGCGCTGCACCGATCATACTCACCCGCCTTTTTGCAGAAATGTCTGGCCGTTCGCTCCTTGCGAAGGCTTAAAGCGTGTGATGATAGAGGACACTCGAAAGAAGCGCCAATGTTGTATGTTCTACGTAGAGACGCCACGCGTCGTTGTAATAGACAAACCCCACAGCCCTGTCAAACACCATGTATCTCGACATCCAAATCCCTCTCGACGCGTTCTCCAGCCCCTTCCAAGACGTGTCCGCGAGTCACGCGGGCGCGCTCTTTACCGAGAAGGTGCTTTGCTCGGAGCCCACGGTCGACGAGATCCCAGCCAGAATAGTCGCCATCGGCCATGCAGCTGCGGCGCTTGTAATGAAAGTCTATGTGGTATGCGAGAACGGCACGCCACTGGTACTCATCGTCGAATTGCGCGAGCTGCGCGATGTAAGTGTAAAAGCCGCCTGCGACCTGACAGACGGCTGCCATGCTGCCGCTGGACGCCGCGCGCATGGTGAGGATGCGGAAGTAGGTGGTGAGGGGTGCGAAGATGGAGTGCAGTGACGGGTAGTCTGGATCCAGTGGAGACCAACCGCTAAGCGCTGGCGCCGGAGGCGCTTTGCGAGGGCGCGAAACTCGAGCGCTTTATATTCGCATAGACCCAGTACTCGGGCGTCCAACCAGCTGTCATCAACAACTTCACCCCAGGACCATGAAGGACACCCCTATACGCACGACGAAACGGCCTTACGTGTCTTCCTTGGGACAAAAAACGGACACCCCCAAGTGCAAACTTGTCTTACTAACGGTAATACATACTTCGAGTTCTCAAATCTCAGATCTGAAGCATCGTACACGCTCCTCGTTCCCGACTACACCACACGATCTCTACAATTACTGACATCGACCGGTCACTCGCTGAAGTGCGTAAACCAGTTCACAATCGAGCGCGCGCTCTCTTCCTTGGCCCATCCTGTAACCCAGCCACGCCGCGCCTGTGAGTACCTGCACCACCGCCAGATTGAAAAAAGGGCGTTTCCACTCACTCTCGGCGGGAACTTTGGGGTCTCCGCGGGTTGCGAAGCCGTGTTGGACCCCGCCGAACACCTGGACGAAGTACGTCGCCTTCTGCTCGGCGAGCAGGTCTTCAGCCTTACGGCGCGACGCGACCGGGAACGTCTGGTCGACCTCTACCAGTGCGAGACGTGGGTGAGTCATAATGCACGACGGGTGAAATGAGCATCTGACGTACCGGCGCAGGACAGCAGGATAGGGTCTGCCATCCGAATTCAAAGAGGGATAATTAAGCATTCCGAGTGGCCACTTTGGAGTGGGGGTGGTAACGACGAAGACTTACGCTTCAAGTCCTTGAAGTGGTCCTCGCTCAAGAATGCAGGGTGGGCGAATGCGCCTAGGCAAGTTTTATACGGTCTAACCTCGCTTCGCAAAGAAAACTTGAATCTAAAACCTACCAGCGGTGATCCAATCGCCCTTGACGAGGTCCATCACGTATGGTGCGCCGTAGCAGTAACCTACGCTCCTACGGTTCATACGTTTATTAGGATCATTATAAACTCGTCAACGTACCAACTGTGAAGAACTTGGCTGATCCTGTCGTGCATGCCGGGGAGTCAAAACCAGTGCATTCGCCCACATATTGCTACGTCCAGCTACACACCATATTGCTCCTTTACTGCCTTGTACCAAGGCGGAAGAAGGACAGCCGTCCTCTCTTGGTGCTTCTTAATCCACGTGCCGATGTCGAACCCCTTCTCATCCATATGAAAGTCGTACGAGTCACCCTCGAAATAATCGACGCCCAGCACGAGGAACCCTACGCGGCCAGAACAGGTTAAAAGGGCCACCCACCATCGTGCGTCGTGTCTCGTCGCTATCACAAGGTCTGGCACATACCGTTGTCCGCCCAAAAGTCCATGATGAGCTTCGAGTTCACATAAAGAGGCCCGAATATGTCCGCGTGGAAAAGAACGACCTTATCGGCGCCGCCGCCCGAGGGACGCGCGACGTACGTGTCGACGCCAGCGATCTTCTCCACCGTCCCGCGCGGGTCCCCTACGTGCTGCACAGTCTGGAAACAACAAGCCCCCAGAGGTCCTGCAAGCGTCGCGCCGGCCATTCTGGGAGTGTCTTTCGGATTTACAGTCAAGCGAGCGGGTTATCGAGCTGCCCGTCGCCCATCCCATCCAGTGCCTCTGCAGATATAAGCACGCACTGGCAGGGCGATCGCCGCCCTAAGAGAACCCATTCCGTCACAACCTACGCTCTTCCCCATATCTCGTGGGGATGGGCTTAGTGAGCGACGAATTGCGAATTGTCAGGGCCTTGCGCGCCGGAGCTCGCAGAAGAGCACACGAGGCCCCCGCCTCCCACGGCAGCACATTCGGACGCTAACCCTCCAGAACGGACCAGAGCTACGCACATAACGGCAGCGGCAGCCACTGGCATTCAAACCCGGCATGACGCCACGGCGCCACGGACCACCTGGTACCGTCCACCGCGCGCCGCCCGTCATCCACAAAAGTGGTCGAACCAGTTCAAGATAGCCCGCGCGCTCTCCTCTTTCGCCCATCCTATTCAATCACCGAGTGAGAAGATTCGCGTTAGCACCTTTACCATCCGCGCGCCCGCGTCGGCCCACTGGCACGGCAGACGGGCTGTAGCATTCAAAGGGACTCACGCACTTTCTGCGGGGACGCCCGGGTCGCCGCGCGTAGAGAAGCCGTGCTTGACGGAGCTAAACGCTTGGATGAAATACGTCGCATTTTGCGCGACGAGCAGGTCTTCGGCCCTGCGGCGTGATTCGAGCGGGAACGTGTGGTCGGTCTCTGTGGCGCAAGTCTACTATGAGCGCCCTTGCTAGCGCAACATGCAACTGCGGAAAAAGCGCGGCCATACGTACCGGCGCACGACATAAGCAGAGGTCCTAAGCACCCCCCGGCCAAAGCACAACGTCAGCAGCTACGGGCAGTGTTATCATGGGTTCACTTGCGTTTGACGCCTTCAAAGTCAGCCTCGGTGAGGAACGCGGGGTGGGCGAACGCGCCTGTGTTGAAGTTGTAGTCAGCCCCTGCCCATAGATACACATTGGCCTTCGTTGAGAAAAGGCTTGCCTGCAAGGATCCAATCGAGTTTGATGTGCCTCATCACGTATGGAGCGCCGAAGCAGTACCCTGCACCCAGATATTACTCTCGAAGCGTTCTTCAACGTTGTATACGAGAGCCGATACCTACCCACGCACACGTACTTTTTGTCTTCCCCTGGCCCCAAAATCAGCAAACTCGGTAATCCATCCCTCTAAGGAAAACAGGCAGAGGCGGCATACCGTACGTCCTCTTAATAGCCTCGATCCACGGCGGGACGAGCACCTCCGCGCGGGCCTGCTTCTTCCTGATCCAGCCCGGGTAATCGAACGTCTCGTCCTCCAGGTTCAGCAGCGCCTTAGAATCGCCTTCAAAGTAGTCCAGTCCCAACACCAGATATCCTGCGAAGTTGAGCATTTATCAGTCCCGCAATCAGGATCCAATGCATGCTCTGCCCGCACTGACCGTTCTCCGCCCAGTAATCCATGACGAGCTGTGAGTTGGTGTACAGTGCGCCGTACACGTCCGAGAAGAAGAGGATGATCTTGGTGACATCTCTTGTCTTCGGGCGTGCGACGTACGTGGTCGCGCCTCCGATAACCTCGAGCGTGCCCGTTGGCGTGCCGTCATGGTGGACGGTCTGCCGGCAGCACTCGCCCGGAGGACCTGCAAGCGGTGCACCAGACATGACCGTGTTCAGGCTCTATAACAGGAGAGCAGGGGGGATAGGAAATTGATCCAGGGCTCCAGACTCGAGACAGAGATATATATACCAAGCAGCAAATAGACTCTGAGGCGCGTGAGAGGCAAAGTCAGAGTTTGCAGAGGCAATACGGGAATCGGTGCTCTACTTTCTATCTGTTCGCAGGCTTGAATGAAAGGGGCGTACCTGTTGCGGAGCGCAGCGGGGTGCCACAGGGTACCCAGGGCCAAAATTGTGCCCTTCTGGCGGGCGCTATCAGCAGAACCGTGTGTTCGATTCGACCCGCATTCGCGTACATTACAAACCTACGGCGAACTGAAAGCAAGAGGTCGATACGCGTCGAACCTGTCGTGAGAGTGTCCTACCCGCGAACGCCACACATAAGCGGTTCGGCGCGGAACATGGTCGCCCGAAGATCGTGCGTGTGCATGTACTTGTGCACGCCCCCTCGGTTCCCCTGAGATTGTCGTAAACGGGATGTCCCGATGACCGACAGCGCGAAAGGCCGGTTAAGGAGGTGCCAACATGCCGTCCAAACGACCCAAGAGAGGTAGTATGCCGAAGAAGTGCGGCATCATCGCGGGCTTGTCCCTTGACCCGCTAGATGAAAATAAGCTAACTTGAAGGGAAGCCTTAGCCTTGTCACATCGCGTCGTCAAATTTGGCGGGGATGTAATAGGTGAGCACCCCTCCCGCATCGGCGACGTTACCGATGTATACGTAGAGGATCACGCAATGGTTCTCGCAGATGCCTGTGTACCCGTACATCAGTCTCGCACCTTTGAAATTAAAGTTAGCGTTTCGATGAACGAGCCACTCACACGCGATGGTAGTGGTGGATATGACGTGCGAGTTGAGGAATTTGAGGAGGCACTTGTGCGACACGAGCACCCCGTGCATGTCGGTCGGATTCTTCGCATCCGAATCGTCACCTTCTCCATCCGATTCTTGACTGGAGGCGATTTTTGCTATCGGATACAACATCTCATCGGATGAGCGTTACGCACAACATTCGGGGGGATGTGCGTACTCATGGTAGGGTTAGTGAGACCTCCCCAGCCGACCTCGACGCGTGCATTGTCATTTGTTACGGCGAGCTGCAATTCGCCGACGTGGTTCGCTCGGAAGATGACGCCTTCCTCGGCTAGCGGGCGCAAACGCTCTGCAACGGTCCGTAGCTTGGCGAGCGGGGGCAACAGGATATGCACCTATTTCAATCAGAGTTAGCACCACTACGATGGGAGAAGTCTGAAGGGCTCCAAACCTACGTCTGGCTCAGGACACATGGGTTCTTTGAGACGCTCAACCTCGGCGTGGCGCAGCACGTCGACGACGACCTGTTGGACGATAGTGATGCCGCGACCCATAGCCGTTACTCCTGTGATCTCAAAGTTTAGAACAGACTTTTCGCCTTTCTTTGCAAGCCTAAACACTTCGTTAGCAAATGCTGTCCGACAAGGTCCTCGACGAAGACTCGCTTCATGATGACGTGGGTATCGGATGCGAGAGAGGCGGAGCCGTTTTGAGCAGAAGAGGGCCCAGCTGCAGAGCGTAGAGCGGCCAGAAGTGCGTCTGACGAGACTGAGATGGTGATTTCGTTGTTGGAGTTTGACTGTATGCGGTATTCCGTAAAGAGCGAGGAGACTTTGATCTGCCTGCAAAGGCGACCTTTGAGGACAGATGAACTACGGTATACGAGTTACAAACGTACGACCAAACCTGAATGCCGCCTTCGTTGGCGTCGCCTGTGCAGATGATACGCATTTCATGTTCTGCAAACTTGATGGTGCATTTCTTCTGCAGCTTTTCGACGGCCTGAACGATTTCTGGCACATATGAGGAGAAATGAGAATAAGAGCATCGTATGAACTTACTTGAGAAGGTTTCGACTCCTTCTATCGTTGCCCTGAAGCGCATTGCCCCAGTGCCACGGTCGCAGACGAAAGCTGGAGTTCGGCGCGTCCAGACCGCGTGTGTGGCTGTTCGCGTCTGATCGCGCACGTGACTGTGTCACATTCTAGCGTCACGGTGTGCTGCGGTGACCTCAGCGGAATGACGTCGACGCTGAAGAATCGGACGGACTGGACTCGCGCAGCTCTCGGACCTTCTCGACGCTCGGACTCGGACTCGGACTTGGATGCAGGCGCAGGCGCAGACGCTGACCTATGATCGACGCCGACCGCGCACCAGTCGCAGGGCTGCGCGTTACAGAGCCCCTGGCCCACCTTGCCCCTCTCAGCCTTGCCGTCGGCTTCGCCCAGGCCGTCAGCGGTTATCACGTTCCTCAGTGTCACCCCATGCCCCTCCCGATCTTATACTTTTTCCTCTACGACCCTCCAGCTGGTAGACCACCTGCGCTCAGCCATACCCCCTCGCTCCTTCAGCCATGTCTCTCCAGAACTTTGGCAAGGGCGCGCTCCGCGTCGCCAAAGGTTACACCAAGGGCTACACGCATACCCAGACGAAGATACGCAATGCGACATGCAACGATCCGTGGCCTCCCTCCGGAAAGGAGATGTACGAGCTCGCACAGATGACCTTTAACGAGTATGCTCGACTCTATGCGCTTATTAATACAACCCTCACCATCCGGGTATAGGAGTGACTTTATCGAGATCATGGAGGTCATCGACAAGAGGATAAACGACAAGGGCAAGAACTGGCGCCATGTATTCAAGGTATGTTTCTCTCTGCTATGCCGTCAGACCCACGCACTGACATGGTTTATAATGCTCTTAGTCATTGGTCGTACTCGACTATCTCTTGCACTCAGGATCCGAAAATGTCATCCGTTACTGCGAGGATAATCTTTACGAGATCAAGACCCTTCGCGAGTTCCAATACGTCGACGAGGATGGCAAAGATGAAGGGGCCAACGTTCGGCAGAAAGCAAAGGACATCACTAACCTTCTCATGGACAAGAAACAGCTCTACCAGGAACGTCGTGTCCGCTCCCAGATGTGGGACCGCCTGAAGAGTCAGGGAAAGGGTGCCGAGGACAGCACAGAGGGTGCCGGAGAGCCCCCGCAGAGGAGACGTGAAACAAACGGGCCTTCTCGCGAGGAGGATGACGAGGAGCTGCGCCGCGCGATCGAGGAGAGCAAGCGGACTGCGGAGCAAGAGCGCGCGACCGCGGAGGACAAGGATCTCGAGCGTGCGATCAGGCTAAGCCAAGAGGAAGAGGAGAAACGGAAGCAGTCGCTCATCGAACAGCAAAACGCAGCCGCACTCTTTGATGATGCGAATCAGCAGTATGTATGCGCCCAAATCACACCACAATGTTATTGACCATTTTTTATTCAGACCCCCTCCAGCACAAACGCAAACTCTCATCGACGCATCGCTCCCTCTGCAATATGCCGTCACTGGCGTACAACCTCAATTCACCGCACTCCAGCCCCAGTTCACCTCCCTCCAACCCCAATACACCTCCTTCAACCCCTACCTCCAGCAAGTCCAGCAGGAAGCCATGCAAGCAGAGTACCTCCGCCAACAAGCTGCCTGGGCCCAACAGCAGCAGCAGCTCATCGCTCAGCAAACCGCAACCCCCTACGTGCCCCAAGGCCCGCTCATCCCCATCCAAACCGGCTTCGTGCCTGACTTCCAGTCCCAAACACCCGCGTTCGCCTCGCCCCCACCACTCGTCCCGCAACATACCTCGCTGGGATCGAACAACCCCTTCCTCGCACCACCCTCGCCCCCAACGTCCCCCGCATCCGGCACACTCCTCCCGCAGCGCGCCTCCTCCGCCGACCCCGCCTCTTCCCCCGTCTCCTTCAATCTCTCAGGCACGTACGACGCCCGCGCGCGTCCCCGACTCGCCGCATCCCCAGAGCCCGAGAGGGACGTCCGCGCGAGCGGCGCCGCGTCGGCGCCCCCGCGCCCGCTCCTCCAGCCGTTCTCGACCGGATCAGAGCCGCCCCGGAAGCTCGGCGGCGAGCGCGAGCACGCGCGCCTCGCGAGCCTCTTCGCGAGCTACACGGGCGACGGCGTGGACACGTTCGGGAACACGGGGCAGCTCAGGTGCGTAGTCGTGTTCGTTTGTCGCGGCGGCGGGGGGGGGGTTCGTGTACGCTGACGCGCTCGAGTGCAGATTCCTGGCGACGGACTATGGGCGGCGGATCGCGTCGCAGACGACGGGCGTGCAAGCGCAGAACAGGAACCCGTTCGTGCACCCACAGGCGCAGCCGGGAGTGGCGGAGGAGCGGCTCATCGACCTGTAACGTTCGACGATCGTGAGGACTGTGCGTTCAAGCTCAAGTTCGGAATTGGCATGTGCTTGTTCCCGTTATGCGTAATGGCTAATAACTACCTTACCTTCCTGTGCTTTTTAGTGCCGCGCTACATGATGCTCATGATGCTTCCCTCCAAGTTCCACATCCTCTCCCCCAAGTATTTATCTTTGACGACCCGCACGATATGCTGTTGTATTTTTGTCGATCTTCTGCTAACTATAGTGTACGAAAATTGTATTCACCCTATATCAGCCTATTGAGCTCCCACAATCCAAAGAGCATATGCCATACACAAATACCGAGACCGGAAACAGAGGGGACAGGTGAGTCAGTTTCCCGCAGCAGCGTATACTTGCACCTGGTCTCCACCCAGCCCCGGGCCCTCGCCCAGAATGGCTCCCGCGAACGCACGGCACGCTTCTGACGCGCCCTTACAGCTAGCCACCTTGCCGCTGCACCGCGGGGTTTCTCAGAGGGGGTCTGCACCCGGGCCTCTTCTATCCGGGCCCCCTACCATGGCCAGTGGTAAGGCCGCTACGTCGACGCTTCTTGTCGAGCCAATCTCCCTGCAGTAGTGTCCGTCTGCTGCCGGTCCCTGGGCTTTGACGTATGGTGAGTGGCTCTTCCCAAGGCCCGAGTGACGCCATACATTCTCTTCGCGGAACCATAGCGTACCCAGGCTGCAGGACTCGGAGCACGCTCGAGCTCACCGGATCCGACCACCGCATACGCGGCGCACGTCTCTCTGCGCGAGACGTCATAACCAATCGCAATGAATGCGGCCAAACGCGACGCACGCACGCATATATATGCATGAGGTTCTCCCGAGATACCCTCGGGGAGCAGCTCCCTGACGGTCAGCGGGTCGGACACGACACCGCACACGGCCCGCTATCGCGCGCACAGAACTTCTCACCAGGCTCTCGCGCGATAGAAGAACTCTATCCGCACGTTCCCCGACCGTCGAGCAGGCTGCAGACTCGAGCTCTCAGCTCCCGCCCACCAGGGTTCAGGATTACCCCTCTTCCCCTCCACCCCCCGCACCGCAACCGACAGACCGACCGACTTCAACATCTGAACATCGAATCCCCCCCCCCGATGACCGACCCAGCACCAGCACCACGGCCCCTCACAGGCCCCCTCAGCGACTGCTGCACGCGCACAGTCCCGCACTCGGGCGTCGCGCGCGGGACGGTCGAGACGATCGCGGGGCTCGCGACGTACATCGCGCGCCCGCCCACCGACCTTACCAACCCCACCGGCACCTCGCGCGTCATCCTCTACTTCGCGGACGTGTTCGGGCCGCTGTACGTCAACTCGCAGCTCGCGATGGACTACTGGGCCGCGCACGGTACGTCCACCCCTCCCCTTGCTCGCGAGGCCTACTAATCACTAATCATTAATCACTCGGACGGGGGGCGGGGTGGGGGCGGGGGCGGGGCGAGCAGGCTACCTCGTGCTCGGGGTGGACTACTTCGAGGGCGACTCGGCGGCGCACCACCGCGGCGAGCCGGGGTGGGACGTCGACGAGTGGGTCGTCCCGTTCCGGACGAGCGCGGCGCGGATCACGCCCCCGTGGATCGCGGCCGTCCGCGCGAAATACGCATACGCATACGGTGCGTGCGCCGCCTCGACTTTCTAATGTCGCTCGCGCAGTAATGGGGAACAACAACGATACGCTCGATGCGTGTGTGTACATCGCATGCGCAGGCGCGACGAAGTTTTTCGCGGTCGGTGAGTGTCAAGAGGGATGTGATCTCCGGTCTGAGGGGGTCCTGGTCCTGGGTGGAAGCTGATACAGGGTGTTTAACGTGTGCGTCGCGTCGGTGGTGGTCCTGGGCACCCGCCGCCGCCGACGTACGCGTCAGGGTACTGCTTCGGGGCGCCTTTCGTGATGGACCTCCTCGCGGCCGACTGGGTGACAGCGGGTACGTATGCAGACGGATGAGCCGCCGCGCTGGTGACTGAGCTGAGCGGCGGCGCTCGACAGGCGCGTTCGCGCACCCCGCGTTCCTGGACGAGGGGCATTTTCGCAGAATCAAGAGTGAGCTGTGCTGCGATCCCTCCGAATGCCTGGCGGGAAGGGATGGCTGATACCTAGCCTTGTCGCTGGCAGAGCCGTTGCTGATGTCGTCCCCCGGTAAGCCCTCCACGACGCCTGCTGCCCTACCTCCAAGCGGCGATGTGAATCCGCGGACTATGCGCAGAGGACGACTTCACGTTCCCGCATGCGGCGCGGCGGCGCGCAGAGGACATCCTCGTCGAGCAGAAGGCCACGTACTTTATCCAGATTTTCGGGGGCGCCTCCCATGGATTCGCGACCCG
This sequence comes from Trametes meyenii, assembly GCA_022606255.1. Taxonomy (NCBI): domain Eukaryota; kingdom Fungi; phylum Basidiomycota; class Agaricomycetes; order Polyporales; family Polyporaceae; genus Trametes; species Trametes meyenii. The sequence continues at coordinate 4,924,326 of JABYQG010000001.1, read as the reverse complement.
CCCGGACCCGGCTCTGAAAGCAGAACGTAAGTGCTATATATGTGTGCGAGAAAGAGCGCGAGCCCTCTGACGGCAGCTGTTCATGCTGGCAGGGTGGGCGAAGGAGGAGAGCGCGCGTGCGGTCCTGCAGTGGTTCGACCACCATGCAGCGCAAGGGTAGGCACCATGACGGTCGATTCAATATTCTCTGTGAGAAAGTTCGAGTAGTAAAACGATTAACAAGGATGCTTGAGGTGACAATGCGGCCAGCGTGAGTATGCTCTTCAGCTGGGTTCGGTTCCGGAAGATGGTGGGGGTGGGCGGCAGAGCGGTCCAGATGTCGACTGTTGACAGCGTGAGCACAGGGTAAAAGAACGCAAGGCTACTTCATGAAAGATCTCCCCGGCCGGATCTACCGATATGAAAGTTCTATGCAAGACCGCCGTCGTGGAGTAATATGATTCTCGCTTCCGAGACCAAGTACTCCCTTGTTCGCCTTCGATGCGGCACACAACATCCCCCCTTCCAACAGGCACGTCAAGAGGACTGAGTGAGATTCGACGCGATTCCAGGCCCCCAGTACCGCGCGACGGTTGCGTATCGACCTACAAATTCGGCTGAGCCCTTTCTGCCCAGCGCCCTCGTCGTTACGCAGCGACGAGCCCGCCAGTATTTGCGCAGAGGCCTTCGTCAGCGTGTTTGAGGGAGGCGGCGTGGATGAGCTACCGGCTAATGAGCGTGATGGTGGCGCGCCGCTATCCTCGTGGAGCGTGCCCGTTGCGGCGCGGAGCCTCGACCAGCACAAGAAGCGCGTCAGCTGGGAGTTCTGTTCGGATATCTTGGTGGACAGACCGGCGTCATTGCGTCTTCTGGAGGCTATAGAGCGTCTGTGGGCGGTTCGTCGTCACGACCTGAGAAATGGACTGGCAAACTGGCCCCGCTGCTGGGGGCTGTGGGCGGGGGGAGGGGGATCATCATCGCGGCCGGTCTCTCAGTGATGTGGCGATGTGGGAGGACGCCACCGTGCGGCGTCCGAGCTGTTCGGGGAGCGTTGTGAGGGCTGTCGGTGACATCGCCAGCCATAAATCAGCGCAACGACGGACGGATCCGTGGCGGCGTACGAGGCGTCTGGCACGGCTCGCGGGGTCGGCAGCGGGGAGTGCGAACAGGTTGAAGGACAGGGAGGAATCGCAAGCAGGCAGCAGGGCGGCGTTCTGGACACACAAGCTCACCGGAGCCAGACTGGCGGGAGGGCTTGGGCGCATTGGGGAGGCGTTCAAGATCCTCTCGCGACGGGGCAGCCAATCAGGCGGAGATTCGCAATAGACTTTCTGAGATCGAATCGCATCTGATCTGAGCCCGGCTGGGCTGAAAAGAGCAGCCGTGCCTAACGCGCGCAGGGCGGAGCCCGATATGGCTTGGCCCGCCCTAGACAGCTCCTCGCGCCCGCCGCCCGTCCGTGCTCACTCCCGAGTCCCAATCATCAATATCGTCCCCCGGCCCGCTCTCGCGCCCTCCTACAAAACTCCTCGCCCCGCACCGCCCCCTCGAGTCCCCCATGTCATCACCTCGCCCGCACTGACCTCACCCACCCACGCCCTCCCCGACGATCGACGCCGCGTCCCCCATGCCCGCCATGCCCTTCGGGTTCGAGCGCGAGGTCACCCGCCAAAAGGCATTGGAGCACTCCATGGGCGCCGTCCTCGTCGGCAGCCTGATCGCCTTGTTGTCAGTCCCCTCGCGTTCCGCCCCGTTCCGTGTCCCCAGCGAACGTCCGCTCACAACATTCCGAAAGCCTCTCGGGCGCGGTCTGCATGCAGGTGTTCTTGTACTGCCAATTATATCCTAGAGATCGGGCACGGATCAAGTTCATGGTATGTCCTAGGCTGCCCACCCTACTCCGTGACACACAAGGCTGAACGCGTGCTTTTCCGCAGGTCTTCTTGGTCTGGTCGGTCGTCCTACCCAGAGACCGTACCCGTGTTATTTGTCTCATCATCGTTCCGCAGGTTAATGGACACCATCCATTCCGGAATGGCGATCACCTCAAACTGGGTATACCTCATCGTCCACTTCGGTGACTGGGACAACATGGACGACATCACCTGGTAAGACCGCTCGCACGGCGCACACACCAACTCGCTCACCCGCTTCGTCGTGTTTAGGTCTATAGCGGTATGTTGCCATGGCCCCCTCCCGTTTTATTTCCCTCACGTCGCCTGGCCTAGACTTCAGTCGCGCTCACCGTTCGTCCGTCCCTCGTGTGCTTACGTGCCATGTCTGACCTAAGATTAGGCCCTCAATACGTTCTTCGTGCATTGGTATGGAATGCCGGCAGGCACTGCGGTTCCTTCTTCATGTCACTCACAACGTATTTTCAGTTTCTTCACGCACCGGATCTATACTCGTATGTCTAGCTCATAGCGTGTTTATCTAACGACCGCTCAAGCGTTTCAGTGAGCCGCCAGAACCTATATGTCACGATCCCTCTCGTATGTTTTTTTTCAGGTGTGGTCACTTCATAGTGCTCACCCGCACGCAGGTTACGCTTGCGCTCGTCCGCCTCGGTAAGTCAATAAAGCGGTCAACTTGAGCGGATGCTCACCACCACTGGTCTGTGTGCAGTATCAGCGTTGAGTGAGTCACATACACAGAAGCGATATCACCACTTTATTGACGGAGCATTTCTCCACAGTTTCGACGGCGGAGATGTTAGTACATGTCGTCGCCACATTCGTTGGATTATTTGTACTGACTCGCAAACAGGATTCGGCTCAAGAGCTTTTCTCAGTTTGTCGATCAATACGCCGTAGGCCGCATCCCTTCCTCTACACTGACCATCCCTTACCCCGTAACACCACGTCTAGTACGTCTTCACGATCGGCCTGTCAACCGCAGCATCGACGGATATCTTCATCGCTGGTGGACTGTGCTATTTCCTTCGGCGCGGGCGGAGCGGCTTTACGGGGTGAGTATTTACCGACGCAGTCATCCCTAGTAGCGCGCGGGGTACTGATTCGTCTGCGCAGTATGGACAAGATTGTTGACGCCATTACGCTGTACACGATTGAGAACGGGATGCTGACTTGGTATGTGCTATTCTGGCTAGGGCGTGGATCATCGCTTATGCGGACAGTACAGTATCACCACCATCGTCTCGTTGGTTTGTGTGAGTAGTCTCTCTCGCGCGTTGGGTTCCGTTTGCGACGTTCACACCCGTCTTCAGTGGGTAACGATGTCCACGAACCTCATCTTCCTCGGGCTCCACTTGGCCATCAGCAAGCGTGAGTAGTCCCTCCCTCACCAAACCATCGACCGCGATTTCACACCCCTTCACGCCCTCTCAGTCTACGCGAACTCTCTGCTAGCAACGTAAGCCCCCCCCCCACCGCTCACATGATCGAACTACTCACCAAACACTGAACCGCACCGCGCACCGACAGACTGAACGCGCGAAAATCGCTCCTCAACAAGTCGCAAGGCTCGTCCGACCGCGACCACCCGCTCCCGGTCATATTCCCCGACAGCTTCGGCCGGCGCACAGGCGCCGACGCACACTGGTCGGTAAGTCCACTGTCCCCCACCACCCTCCACCGCCATCTCCTCTTCACCGCACCGCGGCGCACGCTGACCTACACCCCTCCCCCTTCCAAGCAAGCGCGAAGTCAAGGCGAGACCGGCACGCGGGTACGCATGCACATCTCTGCACAGATAAAGCTAACGCTAACGCTGACGCTGACGGTCCGCCATCCCCCCGCCCCCCCCCCCCGCTTCCCCTTCGGCAGCTGGAGGTGAGCATCCAGAAGACGATCCAGCACGAGATCGACGGCGAGCCGAGCCGGTCGTACGCGCTCGACGCGCCCGCCTCGTCCGCGCACACGAGCGACAGCGAGCGCGACGCGGGCGTCAAGAGCCAGAAGACGTCGCGGGTGGCCCGGGTGACGTACCTCACGGATACGGAGTGAACTACATAGGTCGGATACCTAGGACCTCCGAGTGGCCGCTGCGCACGCCGCACGGCTTCGACGGGCCACGGCGGTGTATCGCTTCCCCCATATGTACTACTTAAACTACGTGTCATAGGTACTACGCGCGGAGGCTGTTGCTTGTATTTCGCGTCTTGGCGTAATCGTTACACGGTGCGCAATATGTGCTTTATCTGAATCGCGCCCTAGATCTACAGGCGTGCACGCCTCTTGCTTGAGATCCGTCCATACACAACTACGTACTACGTAGCAGTGGCTGTTGCTTATGTAAATGCGCCAAGGCCGAAAATGGGGCCGCCGGCCGCGGGACACAGCGCTCTGCGCTATCCTGCAGCCAGCCGCAACAGCTGCCACAGAATCTACATCGGACAGGTGCGCGTACTTGCAACTTGGTGTAGGCCAAGTTGAGCTTGATCAGGTTCCACATATACTGGCGGCTCGAACTTGTACACATGTCGTCACTCCACCGCCACAGAATGACGCCGCTCACGGGCGCCTACTTCCAAATCGAGCGAGCACGATGCCCTGAGGCTCCCGCTCACACAGCATCGTGACTCTGAGCCCGACGTTCACTGTCCTGGCACGCCCCGCCCCGCCTCGTTGAACGTTCTCTCGTCTGTCCACTTCCATCTCCGTACACACTAAGTCGCTGCACCTCCCCCTTTCGAGCCGCCGCGCGACCGATCTCTCTCACCTGCAGCGCTCGACTTGGCACTCCCTCAGTCTCATTGTCACGCCAAACCGGTGGTGGATCCGGAGAATCGAGATGAACAGCGGACACCCTACCATCACCATCGACCTGGTAAGCACGCCCCGCGCCCCGCGCACACACGTCGCCCCCCCCTTTCCCTCCCTCCTCTCCATCCGCCTCTCGCGCTCAGCCGCCCCAGCCACGAGGCGGTCCCCTCCTCCCTCCCTCTCCATACTCCCCCTAAGCCTCTCTCTCTCTCTCTCCATATCCCACGCTCCTCACACAGCCACGACGACTTCACCTCACGACCCGGGGCGCGCTGACTCACGCGGGGGCAGGCAGGTGCTCGACCGGCTGCAGACGAAGGAGGTCCTGCGCGCCGTCCTGCACGCCGTGCTCTTCCACCGCCTCTTCGGCACGGTCAAGCCGCGCACGTTCGAGGTGCTCGACGTCACCATGGTGCGTGTCCTCCCCCTCACCTCCCCGCCCACCTCGGGCTCGGGGGTCTGGGCTCCTCAAGCTCAAGAGGGCTGACGCTCACCCTGTCGCCGTGCCTGTGCGCAGCCCGGGGTGGAAGACGGCGCGATGGCGGAGCTGGTGGAGAAGAACGTGGACGCGTTCTGGCGCGGCGTCGAGGGCGGCGTGAACAAACGCGGACAGGTACGCTCCGCTTCCGGGACGGGTGGGCTGGCGTGTGCACTGTGGGCTGACCGCAGGGGCCCCTTGGCGCGGGGCCGACAGATCCTGGTGACGTTGTCGGAGAAGCGTCCGCGCAAGTCGTGGTTCTTGATGGGGGGTGAGGTGAGCATGCCTTTGCTTTTCTTTTTGCTTTCGTTACGCAGGCTCTGCCACACGCAGTGGGGTTTCTGTGGGCGTTGGTTGCCTCTGAGTGCTTGGTTCTCGGGTCTGTTGGGGCCACCGTTACCTAGCAAAGTCGCCTCCAACGTTCGCTCCGCTGCGTGAGCTCCCACCGGCCGTAGTCAGTCGGCAAGTACGGTGATATCATGTTGCGTCTGCGCAACTAGAAGGGCTAAAGGCGCGGAGACAACCGCAGGATTCAGAGTGCTTTCGGCGGTGGCGGAAACAGCTGTGGTCCCTTTGAAAGCATCCTACCGTTCGGGATGTGGTTGCACGCTCGGGGCTGACAGCAATCGTACAGGAGGAGATTCCTTGGGAGCAATGGTAGGCCACTCTCGGCGCCAGGCCACCGCAAACTCACAGAGCGCAGGGTAATCAACGCGGAGATCCGGCAGCCCTCGGACAGAGGTAGGTACAGTCACGACCACATCGACGGCCGACCCGCATCTGCCACGGGCTCATACAGCTCATCTTTGGAGAGAGACAGAAGTTTAACGCAGAGCTGGCGGCGACGTTGACGAAGAGCCTGCAGACGATGCTGGTGTACTCGTCGTCCGAGAAGGGCCGATCCGTGGTGCCTCTGATAACGGACGCGCAGAGTATTTCGCCGTTCCCGATCAAGATGACGGTCAAGGTCGGGGGCGTTGAAGTGGCCTAGGGAGGCCGGGCTTGGGAGGTCGGGAACGAGCCGGGTTAGCTAGTGGTTGACGTCCGCGGGAGGTGCGCTCCGGTGAACGTGCTTGCAAGGTTCACGGCTGACTGCGCTTCTAGAAGGCGCGCACGCCGAATTCTGGGCTGTTTGCTTGCAGTTGAGCGCGCGGGCGATGCCTGGACGAGAAACGGCGCAGGACGTGTATGAATAGACGGTGCTGTGTCTGTACGAACCAAGTTGCTCCCTTGAGTGCCGTGCACGGCGGGCTCGTGCGACCAGGCAAACAAGCGGTAAGTGGCATGTTCCCCATCTGTGCATCCCGGCGGCATGCCGTCATTCCCAGCATCGCCGCCGCCGACGGGCAGGGCGAGCGAGAGCATCAGTCTAGTATGTGTGTGGCACGGGCGCTAAAGCGTGCTGCGAGCCAACGGGCGGGCGTTGGAGGACGAACGTGCGAGGAACGACGATGTCCGTTGTGCGCGCCAGTGCTGACTCGGGCGCGGCGGTGTGCTCTCGCGGGTCTCCCATGTCTTCCTTCGGCCCTCGTCAACGTATATGCGGTGCGCCGTTCCTGTGAATATAGTCCATCTAGCTCTGTCCCTCCCGATCGGTCTCCTTCTCCAGCTCTCTCCACATCCTATATCTCTCCCCGAGGCCCCGCCCCTCCCCGCTCCCTTCATTCGCCTTCGACTCGCTCCGTCTCCCCGCCGCCCGGCACGCTGGCGACGCTATCTCTGCTTCCTTTCGCCTAGATATCCTTCTAGCGCCGCCATCCGTGCCCGGCCTCTTCTGATATGCAGCCGCCCCTTCGCAAGCAGTCCTCCCAGCTCACGGTAGACATCGGTGCCGCACAATCCCACCTCCACCGCCCCAGCATGGACTCTGGCTACGCGTCGTCCATGGCGAGCAGCACCCGCCTCCCCGCGGACTGGATGCTCTCGCGCATGTACGAGAACTGGAAGATCGCGGACGCGGCCACCCAGCGCCTCGGCCTCGACCTGCGCTCGCTGGAGGAGTGCAAGTCCCAGCTGCGCGACGCCAGGAAATCAGCCGAGGCGGACAAGAAGAGGTACGATAGTTCGCTTCCCCCCCGCTGCAGGGCCGGCAGAAAACTCACAGTGCTCTATAGCTCCGGGACGAAGCGCAGACCGACGCTCATCCCGCTGTTCCGGAAGAAATCCACACCGACGCTCGTCCACCCCGTCCCCGCCCTCGCATGCCCCGACCCCTCGTCAGACTCCGTGCCCCCCAGCCTCGCAGAGCTCGAAGCCCGGCTGTCCGCGCTCGAGAGCAGGGTACGCAGCGGCCCGTTCGCGATCATCTCCCCCGAGCTCCGAATCTGACGGACCGACGTGCGCTCTTAGGTCGCGGCGACTCGATCGGCGGCGGAGCGGCTCGACACCTGCTTCGATGAGTTGCGGCGCGTGCTCGACGACGGCCGCCCCGTTTCCTGGCGCAGCTCCCAGTGCGTGTTTCTCTTCCTGCCCGATTTGGGGGCGCGCTGACCGTTTTCGGTGTCGTGGTTTGGTAGTTCGAGTGGGTCGAGCGGGTCGTTTTACGCAGATTCGTACAAGAAGGCGCGGAGGACGGTGTCGACGCGGGAGGAGGCGTACCTGGCTGTGTGTATATCGTGGATCATAACAATGCTGCTGCTGATTGGATCCTTAGAGCAAGTCAACAACGAAAGCTCTCCAGCGTGCATGTTTAGCCGTGCAGTCTGCACATCATCATTATATGAAAGCGATGGACCTCCTCGACGTCGTCTGCAGCCCGAAGAAGAGTAAATGGGAGGCGATTGTGGGCGATGAGCAGAGCCGACAAGAGACGTATCGCGGTATGTTTTCGTCACCCCGTCTTCTGCGCTTCCTCGTGCGGTATTGATACCTTGTCCGTGCAGAAGCGGCTAAGTGGGCAGAGAAGGCGCAAATTTGCTTCAACGAATGCATCCGTTCGCTCCAGCCACAATGGGACCTGCTGAAGCGCGACGAGGTCGAGATCTGTGAGGACCTAAAGGAGACGGGTCTCCTGCAAGCCGTGCAGCTCTACAACCTCATGTACGGCGGCAAAACCCTCGCCATGGGCATCACGCGTGCGTCTCCCTCCCCCTTCCTCCCCTCCACCCACCCCGCTCTCAGCATCGGCCGCACGACTGACATTGACGCCGACGGCGCACAACAGAGCAGGTGCAGATCATGATGCAGAAGCAGGACGCCGTCTTCCAGCGGCTCACCAACTTCGCGGTGTGGGTGCAGAGCTGCACGAAGCACTGCGAGGCGGTCGAGCTCGAGACGCGCGAGAGCCGCGACACCGCGCGCCGGCAGCTCGTCGCGCTCTGGGTGCAGGCCGACGAGGACACGGAGACGTACTCGCTCGTCGCGCCTGGCGAGCACAGCCATGTTTTCCAGCCGCACCACCATCCTCTGTGACGCGGCGCGGGACGGACTCGGGGTTGGGGTGAGAAGTTATTGTTTACTATCTAGTGTATTCTGGTATTTTTTTTTTCTCTTTTTACGTTCGGTCGGCTCTCCGCGCTCGTGGCATGCACTCGTTTTTATTGCCGCTATACTTGGTAGTAGTACCAAGGAAGCGAGGCTGGATTCGCAAGTTGGGTTCTCGCAGCACACACTCTTTTGTAGTCCACATTGTTATCCGTAGTGTATCGTCCGCTTATGCTCAACTTTATGTACAGTGTATTGACACAGATATTCAATTATTGTATCTCTTTCAGGGTCTCCGCTCTGAATTTTCCGGCTACTAGATGTGCACGACCGCTCAGACGGGATCGCGAACTTCTTGTAGGTACTAACCGAGGCTTACGTCAACTTCCATAACGGGATGCAAAGATGTGTAGGCGCCCAAGGGACGACGAAGTCTCGAGTCTTCCAAGTGCTGCTTGCCCCGCGTCCAGTCTCCCTATCCCCTTCACGACATTCAGACAACATGCAGGCAGGCGGACAGACTCCCGTGTTTGTTATGAGTAAGCTGGTTAATAAGTGTGCAGAACGAAGCTAACAGGAATACGCAGACACTGCGCCTGAAAGGCAATCAGGCCGAAAAGCTCAGATCTCGAATATTACTGCAGCAAAGGTGCGCAGATTCGACCTCAGGAACTGGAGCGCAAAAGCTGAAGCACGCGTTTCAGACCGTCGCAGATGTTATCAGGACATGTCTGGGCCCAAAGGCCATGCTGAAGATGATCCTGGACCCGATGGGTGGTATTTTGTGAGTGTTAGCCCTACATAAAATGGTCTACCCGCCTAAAACGCGTATTCGCGGTCAGGTTGACGAATGACGGCAATGCGATCCTCCGTGAAATTGACGTCGCACACCCCGCCGCGAAGAACATGATCGAGCTGAGCAGGACGCAGGACGAGGAGTGCGGAGACGGCACGACGAGTGTCATTATCCTCGGTACGCCCCTAGACCGTTTCTTATGCCCCGTCTGTCCTCATCCCGCCCACCCTATAAGCCGGTGAGATCCTCGCTCAGTCACTGTCGCAACTTGAGCGCGACATCCACCCTGTCGTGATCATCTCCGCGTACAACAAGGCCCTCAAGGAGGCCCTCGAGATCATCAAGCGCATCTCCATCCCCATCGACACGAACGACGACGAGCAGATGCTCTCGCTCATCAAGACGTCGATCGGGACCAAGTTCGTCATGCGCTGGTCGGACCTCATGTGCAAGCTCGCGCTGCAGGCCGTCCGGACCGTCGCGCACGACGAGGGCGCGCTCAAGACGGTCGACATCAAGCGCTACGCGCGCGTCGAGAAGATCCCCGGGGGCGAGATCGAGCAGAGCCGCGTGCTGGACGGGATCATGCTCAACAAGGACATCACGCACCCCAAGATGCGCCGGCGGATCGCGAACCCGCGCATCGTGCTCCTCGACTGCCCGCTCGAGTACAAGAAGGGCGAGTCGCAGACGAACATCGAGATCTCGCGCGAGGCGGACTGGGCGAGGATACAGGAGATCGAGGAGGAGCAGGTCCGGGGTATCGTCGAAAAGATCCTCGAGCTCAAGCCCGATGTGGTCATCACCGAGAAGGGTATCTCGGGTACGTCTTTTTCTCGTATCTTCAACACGTGTATATTCAAAGAGGGCGCGCACAGACTACGCGCAGCACTTTTTGTACAAGGCGAACGTCTCCGCGATCCGGCGCGTCCGCAAGACGGACAACAACCGCATCGCGCGCGCCGTAGGCGCGACGATCGTCAACCGCGTCGAAGACCTGCGCGAGGCCGACGTCGGTACCCAATGCGGGCTGTTCAGCATCGAGAAGATCGGGGACGAGTACTTCACGTTCCTGACCGGGTGCACGGCGCCGCAGGCGTGCACGATCCTCCTCCGCGGGCCGTCCAAGGACATCCTGAACGAGATCGACCGCAACCTCGCGGACGCCATGTCCGTCGCGCGCAACGTCTTCTTCGACCCCACCCTCGCGCCCGGGGGCGGCGCGACCGAGATGGCGATCAGCGTCGGTCTGCACGCCAAGGCGCGCAGCGTGACGGGCGTCGAGGGCTGGCCGTTCCGCGCGGTCGCGGACGCGATGGAGGTCATCCCGCGGACGCTGGTGCAGAACAGCGGCGGGAACGCCATTCGCGTCCTGACCGAGCTCAGGGTAAGTTTGCTGCACACAGCAGCCGGAGGTGTGGCGCTAACTTTCGACGATGGCAGGCTAAGCACGCAAACGGCGAGCACTCGTGGGGCATCAACGGCGAGACCGGGAAGGTCGTCGATATGAAGGAGTACGGTCTTTACGAGTCTGCGAGCGTGAAGGTGCGTGGTCTGCATGCCCTACCCTACTCGTCCTAATTCCCGTCCGTGCGTGCAGGTGCAAACACTCAAAACGGCCATCGAGGCGGCTCGTGTCCTCCTCCGTGTCGACGACGTCGTAAAGGCGACGCGGAAGGACCAAGAACAGGGCGGCGGCGGTGGCGGCGCACCACCGCCGGAAGAGATGCAGCAGGAGTAGAAGCCATATATAGAGATGGGTCGTGGGGCAGTCCCCAGTCCGCCCTAATCGCTGTGTAATATAATCACGAGCTGACAAGACCGTTGGGATGCTTGCAGCGTGCAGCGTGACGTAGTTCCCCTGAGGCTCTGCGCATACTGAGCTCAGACGTACTAAGTATGGGTGCCTTGGTGCAGATTGCAGGCGCCACCCACGCGGTGGGTTCCACTTAGCACTAGGGCCCCTGCCGCGCTTACGTGCGAGACTAAGCCATGCGGACATTGCATTTACTCCGGCGGTAGAGGAGACTGTATCACTGCTAACGCACTAGCACCGGTGGAACCAAACCGCAGACGGAACCGCGGCCGCCTGTCGCTACAACTCAACGATGAGTGCGCTATCCGTGCTCTGTCGACATGGTTCCCGATATCCCTTGCAGCCTTCCCAGCCGGGGCTCCATGCAATATACCGCACTAGCGCGTTTGGAGCGCTGCCGGATCGACGTGCAGGATGATTTAGCATGATCGTCTCAATGAAATTCATTGTCGCTCCCGCAATCTAGCCCAGAAGGCGTAAGATCAGTGCGCAGGGCCTGCAGGGAAGAGCCTCAGCTGGTCCCAGAACGAGACCGCAGACGCGCTTCATTTCGGGCTGCCATGATCTGAATAAGTAATGGCTTCTGAGCGTCTTGAATGCAAGCCGCGGCGTCCGTATCTTAGGATGAACGCCGTTTGTACCTCACGCGCGTATGCTGTACCGGGGAAGCTCTACGAAATTGCCATCGCAGGGCTGTACAGGCTTCGCCGCCGCGTACCCGCGGGACCGGAAAGTGGACGCGTTCGCATTCGCCGCGATGCACGCGCAGCAGCTCCGCGCTTCGTGGGCCAAGCCGATCTGTCAGTGAGGCTCGCAGGACGACAGGCTACGCACCGAGAGAGACCGAAAACCGGGCCTCCCCTCTCCCACTTGGCGCGCAGGCTCAAGGTGGCGTGTGGTATGCATGCCCGAGTGTAGGCAGCCCAGGCTCCAGCTGCTCTCCGTGCGTGCTATTATAGCTGTCATGTCAAGCCACCTGCGTCACATATACGTCCAAGAGGTAATCGATGCATGCGGATGACATGGCCCGTATATGAAGAGGACCCGGCTGTGCTAGCGAAAGAGGCCGGCTATCGAAGAAGGCGGGCGTGCGCCGTCCACGGTCATACACGGTTAGCCCAACTTTAGGTGGCGAGATGGGTATAGTCGGGCGTCGGGAGGGCGTGGTGGGAGACGGCGAGCGAGAAGGATGAGCCGGACGTGGAACGCTGAACGTTGGCGTGGGTGGACGTCGGACGGTGGGCGCACTGGCGGAGGGAGACACGGTCACGGTGACACTGGACAGGTGCAGACGACTGACGAGGACCGACCGGGGATTGAATATTGAGACGGGACAATATAAGTATTTGCGGTAGCGAGGCGGAGGACGTGCTCGGGCGAGAAAGCGTGGGAAAGCGCAGGGGCGGGCGTCGCACGGGGCAAGGGCCAGATCCAGCGGCGATCGAGGGACTGCTATGTCCATACATGGGCATATAACTGCCATATCTGGCGTGGCGCCCAGACTGCTGAACATATGCGCGTTCTCACAGACGTCAGGCATTGGTCGCCGAATCTTCAATCTATCGTCTCCCTGTCTGCCCTCGCTCATCTTCTGACCGCCTTAACTCTGCCATGCCCCCGACGCCCCGCCCCCCTCCCTCTTTCTCCCCATCACCTCCCCCCTGCCCCCGCCGCCTGCGCTACAACGCCCCCGCTTCGCTCTCCGGAGCGGCCGCCATGAGCAATGGGCAATGCCCACGACACCATCGGCGCCATTCTCATCGGCGCTCTCGTCTCTGCAGTGTGCGTGCCTGGCCAACCACTCACCTTTCAGGAACCAATCTCAACCCGCCTCATTTGTCTCTAGGCTTTCGGGCACGGTCACCACCCAGGCCTTGATTTACTTTCGACTGTACGGAGGAGATGACTTCAAGCGCAACACTTACATGGTGAGCTCAACTCGGACTACCGTGCGTCCAGAATCGGGACACTGACCGCACGGAAGGTCTCAATACTATGGTTCGTACGCGCACGGCCGATGCGAGCGTCGCTCATGCGCGTTATAGGGGGCTGGACGCGCTTCACTCTTCCATGGCGTTTGCCTCTGCGTGGATCTACCTCATCGAGAACTGGGGTGACGTTACGATATACGATTTTATACCATGGTAAGTGCATATCGCGTTACTCCAATGTTGTGCTCACCTGGACCGCGTGCATAGGACGATAGCGGTACGCTACTCATTGTCTCTCCCATTTTGCACCCGCATTTATTCGTCACCCCGCATAGCTCACAGTAGCCCTCACCGTTAGTCTCTGAATACCCACACACCGATTTCCGTTCTCACTCTCGACTGTAGGCGATCGTGACATTGATTACACATTGGTGAGAGGTCAGTTCATGTTGATACCACTGGTTGCTGACCCGAGGGTAGCTTTTTCGCGCATCGCGTTTATGTCCGTACGTATGCTTACTCCTACCGGAGAAATACTGTAAAGTGACAATTAGCCCCGCACAGTAAGCGGATTCTCATGGTGGTTGACGGCCCCCATCGTGAGTCTCACGTCTTTCACTCCCGGCGCGTTGCTAACCCAATTACCGTCCGACGTCCAGCTTGTACTTGCTTGTGGCAGGCTAGGTATGTCCTTGAGACTCTTGCTTCTGATTGATGACTGACATATTCGACAGTGTCAGCACTGGGTATGTCGAACAAGCTCATCTACACCTCCTGCTTACAAACCAATCACCGCTGGCAGTATCCACATCTGAGATGTACGTGTATACAGCGACAGAGCCAGTCTCCGAAGGCACTGACATCATTTTAAGGATTACTTTGCAAAGCTATGAGGCATTTGTTGACCGAGTCGGAGTTCGTACCCTAACCAACCTCCCCTACGCTGAAATTAACCTGTCATCGCAGTGGGTCTTCACCATGGGCCTCTCACTATCCACTGCGGTGGACGTACTAATAACGGTATCGTTAATCGTCCTCCTTCAACGGAGCCGGACGGGGTTCTCTACCATGTACGTGTGCACGCTTGTCGGAGTGGCTGCGCGTACCTGACGTATCCTGGGCAGAACGGACCACCTAATTGACGTAGTCACATTATACACCGTTGAAACCGGCCTAGTCACCAGGTACGTCCCCGCTCACCCCACATACCCTTCCCGCACTGATCGGATGCTTGCATGACAGTATCACTACCGCGGTCTCCTTGATTTGTGTAAGTTGAACCTTTCGTGATAGAGTGTCCGGGGTTGTTCCGCTCTCCTGGATGCCTTTGCTGACGTACTGTTACACAGTGGCTTACAATGCCGCGCAACCTGATCTTCCTTGCTCTTCACTTCTCCATCTCCAAATGTACGTTGGCTTTCCCACGATGTCCCTTACCCCGCATGACATTGACCGCCTGATTGATAGTGTACGCGACATCCACACTAGCCACGTACGCAATGTTATTCCCATCCCTATGGGAGGCGACGGTACTCACGGTTCGGGCCGGTTGGCGTTTTCTTTGGCAGGTTGAATGCGCGCAAATCACTGCGGCGCAGAACGAACAAGTCGGACGACCACGTCTTGCCCGTGATCTCCTCTCTGCACGAGGCGCAGAGCCAGACGCAGCGCGATCGAGAAGATGCTCTGGTACGATCACAGACTGGATTGTGTAACCCTAGACGCAATTAACCGTTCACTCGCAGGACTTGAATTTGAAATCGGACCACGCAGTCAGCATAGCGCGGGTACGGGTGCGATCTATAGCCGGTCTGCTGTTTTTGTGCTCGTATATTAACGACACCCTATTCTTTGTGTAGACATCTCGTTTGGATATCAAGCCTGAAGAAAACAACGGCGCGACACGGACGCGACAGGAAGAGGGAGATGAGCGCATACAGCATTTTCAGGGGCAGGAGTGCGTTTCGCCTGTATAGTGGGACATTAGTCTGTTACACATTCGTTTTCGCTGTAGTTACACATCCTGTACTTTTAGACATGCACACGTCGTGCTTTCGAACCTGCTCGTCTCGTAAATCCTGTGAGGACATCGAAGGATCTTAGCAAGGCACCTGGCAAACCGCCTACTGTGCTCGGAACCGGGGACCGGTACCGGTCACGCGCACGATGTGTCACGAACGCTCACGTTATGTCACGCGTTTTCCCTTTTGCGCACATCACGCCCGTCACGTTGACGCGCTTCTCAGTGTGGCTTAGCCAAGCCCGAGCCACTTGACCTCCGCCCTCGTCAACGATGCCTGCCACAGCGAGCTCGACGCGTCATCGCGTCCTCCAAGAAACTCAAAATGCAGTTGAAACAGATGGGAATCCTCGCCCGCTCAAGAGGCAGCGCATACAACCAGAGACGTCGATCCCTCGCGTCCCGGACGTCTCCGCCGACGACGACGCGGGGTACCTGTCGGACCTCACCACTCTCCCGCCGAGCAGCAACCCCGCCCTCCGCGCGGCCATACTTTCGCCGACATCCTCGCCACAAAAGCGGTCCTCTCAGTCCTCTCAGTCTTCCCAATCGGAGCCCGGACTGAAGCCGCTTCCTCCCGCCGTCCTCCTCGTCAACCTGCCCTCCCTCCTGGCACACCCGCCAAACCACAAATATTATGTGCATTCTCTCGTGCTCTCCATCACCGCGCTTAGAAAGTGTCTGGCTCTGCCGGCGCTCTCGCCGGACGTCGAGTGTCGCGCGTGGACGGGCCTCGCGGAGCTCGGGATGCGGGTGATCGCCGGGGGGTATAGCCAGAACGAAGAGCATGCGTGGGCAAAGGGAATCGAAATGGAGGTGCGCCGTTTGCTTTGAATGCATGCGAGGGTCGTGTCTTATGTGGGCCTGGCCGTGTGTAGGTGGAGAAAGCCCTAAGTCGGGGGGTGAGTGTGCTTGATGTATGCGCTTTGTAACAGTCCGCTGACCCGATTGTTACAGTCTATCATAGCTCAGAAGGTACCGTCTTCCTCAGTTTTGTATACTCATTTACTCAGTCCCGAGGTACCTTCAGCACCCTTCCCTTCGCGCATTCAAGCACCAGCTCGCGCTCTTGCAGGCTCAGCTCTCGCAATGGCAACACAAGACCAAGTTCGCGCGAAACCAGATTCGGAGCCTAATTTCGTCCCTCATGCCCACAGACCCACCACACATACTCTATTCTGCGCAACTTGCACTCATCTCCCTCCTCACTACACCTGCCGCGCCAAAGACGCCCACTACTGTCCAGTCCGAGAAACCGCAGAACCGCACCCCGCCTTCGTCCCCACAGCCGACGCCGCAGGATGTGTATGCGGCCCTCACAGTCACTCAAGAACTCGAAGATCGCGCCGCGGCGCAGAAGCACAACCAAGTCGCGCTCCTCGCGCGCGTCCTGCGCGTGCGCATCCGCGTCGCGGCGTGCATGTGGGCAGACGTGCGCGACGCGATGCAGGGCGCGGAGGCCGCCCTCGGGCTCTCGTACGAGGCGGCGCCGACCCCGAAACCGCGCAAGCCGCCCGTCGAGCAGCAGGTGGAAGGGCCTCCGCCGACGCAGCCCGCGCCCGAGCAGACGTTCATCATGTTCGAGGACCCGTTCGAGGCGGCGATGGCCGTGCACCTGCTCATGCTCTCCATTGTGTACTTTACGCATGCGGGCGATGCGGCGGAGGTGTCGCCGCGGTTGTCCCACCTCCACGCGTTGCTGGATTCGGAAGTTCTGGAGAAGTTCCCCGAAGGGAATGTTGAGGTGCGCGGTGCATACCGTTGCACACATGCGAACGTCTTCCTGATCGCATGAGTCTGATAGCTCGTGCTTCCGTCGGGGCCGTCGTTGGTGGTGCAGGTGACGCATCCAAGGATTCTATTCCTGTTGGCGTTTCTCGTTAGTAGCGCCTCAAAGCGGGACGCCGTGGGCCGGAAGCCTAAACGTAAAGTTTTCGCGACTGAAGGGCTGACTACGTGGGAGGCCGAAGCTGCTCGGGAGATATCATGTGAGTGTATGCGCGCTTGACCAACGTTCTACTTTATCCTGAAATGGACTGCTGTGACAGTTTCTACGTGGGCCAGCGCCGGGGACGTACAAGAGGTCGAAGAACGTCTGGCCAGAATCAAGGCAGACCTATTATCTGAGCTTATTGCCGTTCGTATTTCGTTCGCCGGCATCGTTTACTTGTAGCTCATAAGCCCACCCGTACAGGTATCAATCATGCGTAGCGAATTTGACATAGCAGAGGAGGTGCGCGCCATGAGCTCGTCGAGCGTCCGGTCAGTGCCTGACCGGTGAATGACAGAACCTCAACGTCCTCGTCGCGCACACGCGTACGTACGAGATATTCCCGCTCTTCGCTGCACGTATCGCGCTGCACCACGCGCACCTCGCCCACGCCCTCCTGCAGCCTGCGCGCGCGCTCCGATGCTACCGCGCCGCCGCCCACCATGCAGAGCGCGGGAGCTTCGTGTACGTCGCCGCTGTCGCAGGAGAGGTCGGGCTGTGCGTGGGCGTCCAGCGTCGGAGAGCCCGCATGGGTGAGACGTGGATGCAGGGGCTTTCCGAGTCGGATGAGACGTGGCCCGAAGACGAGCCTGCGGAGGTGCATGTGGAGAGAGGCATGGAGGTATTGAAAATGTGTCGGGGCATGGGCGGCTCGCTGGAAGCAGTCGCGCAGGTGCTGGAAGCGTGTTTCACGCCCGAGATACTGAAAGCGAAGTGCGTCATCCCAAGCCCTTTTTCTCCGCGAGTTCTGAAAGAATATCGCGCACTTTTTAGACAACATCTCAAGCATGCGCTCGAGCTCGCGACGAAGGCGCAGGATAACCACCTCCGCGCGCTGGTCCTTGCGCTTATTGCGGCGCATTATCTGCACACCGCCGGAGACCACGCGCGCACCATGCTCCAGACCTGCGAACAACTCGCCGCCGGGCTCGGTGCCCCGCCTTCAAAGGGGCAAACCGCTTCCCAAGGCGCGAAGAGCGTCCCGGTTGCGGTCGGGAATGCGCCGCTTGGGCTCTGGGTCGGCGAACGCTTCCTTGGTAAGCCAGTCATTCGCTGCCGTCCGGCCGTGTCTTCTAAGCGGCATGTCTGATGTGAATTGCAGACTTGTTCAAGCGTGCTGGGAAGGAGGCTAGGATCCAGAAACAGACGGTCGTCAATGCTCACTTGTCGAAGGCCGTCTCGGACCTCACGAGAAGAGGGAGGCCCGCAATTCTGCAGGGTCCTGCTTCATGACGACCGTCTTCGTACGGTAGCCGCAGCGGTCCGGTTTCGTTCCGCTCCTGCATCGGAAGGATTTTCCATTCACCTATCCCTCACGCCTCCGCGACCGGACTTTGTACGATGCTGTTTCTTGCTGTCTTCCCTCGCTATCGTGTTATGTCGCCGTCCCGGTCTCGCTCTGGAGGTAATCGCTCGTTTCCTAATCTGCCGGTAATGGCCGTTGGCGGTCGGATGTGTACATACGGTCCATTTGTATCGTTAGTGTAGATCTCGTCACTGCATACCGTTGTGGATCATCCGAGCGCCTTAAAGAAGCACACTGGCAGGCTCGAAAGCGCCTGCCACCGATAAGGCAATAGTAGGTACTAGGTAGGTGCCTCTACCACTCCTTGTTGAGTGTAGCTCATTTTCTTCCGACAGATCGCACAGCTTGGCTTCTAGGATCTGAAAAATGCAAGGCTGACCTGGATAGCGGCTCCTTTTCATTATGCGTACTGCCCCCGTCCGCGTTGGTTCGTTTGGTCGCCAGCAACCCTTCCACCGGCAAACCCCAAGATCCCAAACGAATCTGCAAGACCACATCTTATGACTGGTGGGCCGCACCCACGAAGACGATCTGCTGACATGCGGTATCCCCCACACTTCGGGCCCTCGGCTTATGGCACCTCCGTTCGAAGTCGGAACTTAACAAGAAGCAAGCTGCTCACAGATCCAGGAGGAAGCCGCCTCCACACCCCGTGTGCAAGAAATGTGGCTTAATGAGGCCCCTGGAGGGATGATCTACAAGTGACCCGCTTCCATTTTCCCTCACTGCGCCTTCCTCGACGCAGGGTGCTGCGTGGTCACCGTGGCGTGGGTAGACCGCTCACACTTCTTTGGGCCTGAATGGAATGACCTGGTTGCCTTTCCAGTGGGTTCTTATTGAACGTCATGAGCGCGATTCAGACCAGGAGTAGAACCACCGAAGGCGGGATGTAGTGTCCGCACCACCGTTTTCAACGTATCGATCGTTCATACTAGGGCACGCCGTACGGCTCTCTGTATGTCGGTCAGTGGCCCATCTCACTCCCGAGCCGCGCTCTGTCCGTTACCGGCCGCAGTTTCGGATTCCGAAGTTATCGGTCTGGCCGGCTTTGTAGGCCCAGAGCATGGCCACGGCGCCTAGAACAGAAGAGCGACTCTATGGCGGTAGCTCCAGCCTTTCATACACAATGGATTTCTAGAGTGGTGTATTCACAGGGCTGTCGCTAAAGTCTGTTGTTCAATATACAATATCCACCGATACGTACAAACGTGTACGACGGGCGGCGTCAAGTGAATATCCCCACTAGTTGCGATCAAGTGTTGCGGTGAGCGGTTTTTCCAACCAGTTGGCCCTGATGAGTTCATACTTACCGAGTCGTGACCCACCGCCAGATTCTCCAGGACCTGGTCTCGGGCGAGTGTCGCGTGCGAGATCCAGCGCACGATATTGGCCGTTGGTTTGATACGTGGCGCATCTATCCCAAAAGCAGTATTCTCCGTTGCACATCGGAAGTTGACATCATCCTCGCAGTTCTGCCGGGGCGGGCCTCTAGGGTCTCCGTGCGGCTGCCTCAGGAAGGCGGGCACGGCTTCTCTTCGTCCGTGCGGCTGCAAGCTCCGCTCCATTTGGTGTGGCCATATAGGTGCGCGCGCACAGGGTTCCACGGAGTAAGTGGGGATGAGAGGACGGTAGTTCGGAGGATACGTCCTTGTCGAGCCGTCCACCCGCCCTTCGAAGTCGCTCCCGGTGTTTGCGGACACGGCTGCACACCTCCCACCGAACGCGAGGCGTCCCGTACTTGTCCTTAAATCCGGGTGCGCCCATCAGAGGGGCAGCATTACCGACCCCTCGATTTCCCCAGGTATTTATACCCTTTTTATTTGCAAGTGCAGTACTCACAGTTCTCCTACTTCTGCCATGTTCATAGCTTGACCCACGAGTATACCCATGGCCTCCAGCATGCTACAGTGTCTACGCTCCCCTGACATTCTACGGAACATCTGTGACCAAGCGTATGAAGGCGGGTATGATCCGGATTGTAGAGCGACGGTGGCGGCGCTCAACACTACATGTCGTGCGATCCATCGCGTCGCAGCCCAGGTTCTCTGGAGCCGCCTCTTCAGCTTGCGGCCACTGGTGAAGTGCATGCCCGAAGACCTTTGGAGGGAAGACGTGCAGGACGACGACAGCGACCTTCGTAGTACCATTGTAAGACAACACCCGTCTCGATCAGGTCGACGATCATTGCTCATAGATCACCCGCAGTCTCTGACGCGCCCCCCGGACTTGTCGGACTGGGACCGCTTCCTGGCGAATGCGCAACTTGTAACATCATTCAAGAGGTTTGGGCTGGCGCCGGACCTCGACGAAGACACCTACCGCACGCTTTGTTTATACCGACCGGGTCCCTCTCCTCTCCTGCCAAATCTGCGGGAGCTCATTTGGGAGGAACCGGACGCGGACGTCTTCGAGTACGGCTACCAGTTTCTCGGACCGAAGCTTACGACGCTGCATCTCGGCCAGCCTCCGAGCGATTCTCTCCTACTTCCGATTCTACGGTCATTACACCTCAAGTGCCCACTTCTTAGCCATCTATCTGCTCAGTGCCGCTCGAGTATAGGCCCCGTAGACCCTGTGGTCTCCCGATCCATTGCGCGGTTGCAGCACTTGGAAACAGTGGACCTTGCGGTACCGGTACTCGACGATGCCTTCCTTCACCTCGCTGGACTCCCGGGACTATCGGTAGCGAAGGTATTCGTCTCGCGAGCTGCGGACGTGCATGAACGCCTTCTCTCCATTTCGCATCCTATCTTTCCCGCCCTTTCCGTGTTGCACATCAGCTCCGTTAGTCTCGAGCCGTCGCTTCCTCACCTCATCAGCCTCGTCTCGTCCGAACAGCTATCGGAAGTTCATCTGTCTGTCGCCCATGACCCTTCAGCTTCTTCTCTTCGGGACTTCCTAGCCGCCCTCAGCAACCGTCCCAGTCGAGATGTGCTCTCCGCGGTTTCTTTATCATTTCCACTTCCCTCCAGCATACCCCTCATGCTCTCGTTGGACGCAATACCCCCACTGGATCGCCCGGAATGCTCTCTGGACATTTGCGCCCTCCAGCCCCTCCTCGCGTGCTCGGAACTCACCGAGCTCGAAATCAATTCCTTCTTCATCCGGCTCGACGACGAGCTTATCCGTCTGCTGGCCAACGCCTTTCCAAGGTTACAGTCGTTACGCCTCCTGCCCCCGTACAACGCGGGCAGAGTTTCGGAGGTAACCCTGGCGGGCTTGCTGCCATTGTTCAGACACTGTCCCGACCTCACCCACGTCGCGGTCCCCCTCGACGCCTCCCTCCCCCCGCGCGATCTGGACGACTGCATGCACTCGTCCGAGCTGCTGACGCTGGAGGTCGCGGACTCCCCCATCTCCTTCCCGGACGAGGTCGCGGCGTTCCTGTCCGCGCACTGCACACACCCGTCCTTCACCATCCTCTCCGCCTCCGCGCAAAACGGAGACCACAAACCGGAGCATATGCGCCAGCGCGAGGTGCACAGCTCGATGTGGGACCAGGTCGCCCGTTTAATCCGCCTGTTCGTCCGGGTCCGCAGTCAAGAGCGGGGGCGTCGGGTGGCGGCGCCCCCTCGGAGCGCCTGGGACTTGGGCGACCTACCGCCATTGCAGTTGCCCATTTCTACCGTTTCATGCTCATGACAGTAATGTGGCTTCGCCTCAGACATGTCCCTAGGATACCAGCGGATAGCGGGCTCAATTGTAGTAGTCTGTAGTCGTGCTTCCGCCACTTCTTGCAGTCGATGACGTTAATACTGCTGATGTGCCGTCGATTATGTTTTGCCCATGTCGCATCGGAGTGAGACAGTCCGCAATGCGCATTGATGACTCCGTCTCCGTGGATCCCGGCTCATCAGTGGCGTGCTGTCTGGGACCGATTATATCGGTCTGCGGCTAGTTCTGGCCTGCTCTTCTGCTCTACCCGTTTTCTGTAACACGCGAGGAAGCGGGAAAAATAAACCCAGATTTAGGGTTACGATCTACCAGGTGCCCATAGATACCAAGTACTATCGGCATCAGGCATGTGTACGCGATCCAGGGGAATCTCCCAAGGCTAAGTTCTAGTTCGCGCCAGGATCTAGAATACAGAAGAAAGATAGATTATAGCGATCAAATGAGGACCGCAACATACATATGCTATCGCTCTAAGTGTACAGACTAAGTGCAAGGCCTGGACGAGACAACAAGAAGATATGGCAGAGGACGAAGCGTTTAAGTCTTCCGCCGCTTGGTTTGCCGCTTGCCTGATGTGGCAGGGGCCGTGCTCGCAGGCGTCGAGGAGCGGGACGCCTTGTCCTTCTCCGCCTCCTGGATCTGCTCGATGCCTCGCTTCTACATCGTGACATCAGTTACCTATGTCAACAACAAAATCTAGTAAAGCACACACCTTGCCCTTCGTGCCCTTCGGCTTCGTTTCCTCGGCTTGCCGCCCTTCTGTCTCCTTCTCGATCATGCCGAGCAACGTGTTACATCTGCGCTGAAGCTCCTGCGGACTTCGGCTCTTGAAGAACCAATCGAACCGGAATACGGGGAACTCTAAGATGTCCTTCTTGATGCGCTCGTATACGTCCTCTGCCTGCATCCCGTAGTAGTTTAACCGGCAGAGAAGGTAGCGATCTTCCTCCTCGGAGTAGACCTTGCCCTTGGTCGTAGGGTAGTTAAGCTCGAGTTCTTGCATTGGGTAACGTACGGACGCGATTTTCTTGGCGAGTAGAGCTTCAAGATTGGAACGTTTGTTCCGTTTGGCCTCGCCCTCCTCAATGCGAGCCTTGATACGAGGGTATTCGGAGAGCTCCTTCCACTTCTTCTTGAACACAGGGTAGTACTCCGCGACTTCGTCTGCGTTCTTGTCTTGGATCTCGGTCGCGAGGAGTTCGTAATCGTCCGTCCTGCACACGGCGTCAGAAAAATAAAATGATTTTGTGAGGGTGAAGCACCCACCAGCCGTAGTTCTCCAACGCGCGAACGAATTGTTGAAAGTCTCGCCTGCTCCAGTCCTCGAAGCCTTGCGCGATGAGCTCTTCTTTCTCTTGTTGCTGCTCCTCCGTGAGGGGCTCGGCTGAACAAGCGTCAATATGGAGTCATCGCGGCATATGTTCCACTTACCATTGTCGATGAACTCTTGCGCTTCTCTCCGCTCTTCCTCAAGTTTGTCAGGGGTGTCTTCCGGACCGGCAGGCTCGCGCAATACGGCAGGTATGTCATTTGCTCTCTGTGAACGCGATAAGTATTGCTGGCATCGGCCCACTCTGATTAACTGACCTTGTGCGCTGCGAGCTCTTGTTCCTGCAACTCGGCGAGCTTGGGAGGGAAGAACTGGAAGTCTTGCCTGAGGCATGGATTAATACAACGCGAACGGATAGGCCACAGCTGTATCACTCACATTTGTATTTGTTTTGGTGCTCTTGGAATCTTGGGCGCCTTCTCTGTCTTCGAGGGGCCCGCACGCATGGTCTCCTTGAAGTAACTATCGACTGAGTAGTTGAGTTTGCGCTCGCGCTTCGAGAGCGACAGCGGGTTGAATTGCAGTGCCTTGCGTTGCCCACGGAAGTCCTCGCCCTCCCACTGCTGTACGGATGCTTCGGACTTGAAGTTGCTCAGGTCCTCGAACGTCAAACCCTCGTACTTGTTGTTAAGTTGCTGCGTACGCTCTTCGCCGCGGTGGATGATGGCGTCGATATCATCGTTCACCATCAGGCTAAACATCTTGTGAATTTCCGGACCTTTGTCTCGTGGTTAGGACGACTTACTCCTCGGCCGAATTGACGATGTGCTCTGCGCCGTGGGTGATCATTTCCAGTAGCTCCTCCTTGTTGGCAGCTGGCACACGCTTTAGTATGATCCTTCGGGCACTGCGATCGCAGCACTTACCCTTGGTCGCTTGGGTACGCCCCTGCTGAATCACTAGTTGATCGAGCCTCAACTTCTGCGCTGCTCGCTCGAGCATCCGCTCCTCGACGCTACCCTCCGTGATGAAACGGAAGACATACACCTGTTTTGTTTGACCGATACGGTGCGCTCGGTCCATCGCCTGCAGATCAGCCTGTGGGTTCCAGTCGCTGTCGTACAACACGACGATGTCGGCCGTCACGAGGTTGATGCCCAGGCCACCGGCACGTGTCGTTAGGAGGAAGATGAACTTCTCGCTGTCGGGTTTGTTGTACTCATCAATCGCCACAATACGGTCATCGTGGGCGGTGCTACCGTCAATACGGCAATACTCTGCGAAAGAGCTAGATCAGTCGATAAGTCAGGTAGCATGATAGATAACACGTACTATATCCTCGGAAAAGGCAATAGTCCTCTAGAATGTCGAGCATACGACTCATTTGGCTGAAGATGAGAACGCGGGAGCCTTTCGCCTTCATACTCTTCAGGAGTTTGTCAAGAATGACCATCTTGCCCGAGTTGTCGATGATGTGTTCGTCGGTGGTGTACGGCGGTCCTGGTTCGGCGCCGTCGAAGAGGTAAGGGTGACAAGTGACCTTTCGTAGTTGCATGACGATGTTCATGAGTCGTGTTTTGCCCTCCTTTTTGCCAGTCAATCCTACAGAGAATAATGTTAATGCGATAGAGAAAACTTGTCAACGCAAAACTAACCGTTGACGGCATCAATATCCTTCTCCAATACTGAACGATACCACTTCCTCTGCATGTCGGTGAGGCCTACGTAGATGTTGATCTCCTTCTCTACAACGGCACCCATAAATGAATGTCAAGCGACGCGATATGGGCAAAACTCACTTGGAAGGAGATTCTTCTCTACATCGCTCTTGACACGACGAAGCAAGAACGGCCTCAAAATCTTGTGTAGGGCCTCGACAACTTTCTTGCTCTTCTCATCGTCGCCCTCCGCCTGGGCGTCATCCTTGTGCAAGAAACTCTCCAGGTCTTCATAGTCCGAGAAGATCTCGGGGCAGATGAAATTCAGCAATGCGAACAGCTCCTTCATGTTGTTCTGCAGCGGCGTGCCCGTGATGAGCAGCCGCCCGCGCGACATGAACGAGCGCACGATCTTCGATAGGATTGAGTCGACGTTCTTGATGCGGTGCGCCTCGTCGATGACGATGTACTCGAACGAGAACTTCTTGAGAGCGCTCTGTTCAATCAAGCATATCTCGTACGTCGTAATGAGCACGTCGAAGTCCTGGGGGATGAGGCGCGATGCGATGATCTCGGCGCGCTCCTCCTTGCTACCGGTCAACAACACGGTGTTGACATCCGGCGTCCACTTCTCGAACTCGCGGTGCCAGTTCTGAAGCGTGGACTTGGGGACGACGATGAGATGCGGGCCGGGCGTTCCACGATAATGCCGAAGATACCCCAGGAATGCAATCGTCTGAAGGGTTTTGCCCAGACCCTATACACGCAAGACACGTCAGCAACATAGCATTACAAGCACTGAATTTGTGGTCGCGCACCATCTCATCTGCAAGAATGCCATTCAAGCCATTGTGATGTAGAGAAACCATCCAGTTGAGACCCTGTAGCTGGTATGGTCTCATTGTGCCATGGACATCTGGAGACGCGTCAATATAGCTCAAAGTTCCCTGCTACGTCGCATACGCACAGCTGGGTGATTCCTCGAATACGTATGGCTGGTCAGCGCCGTCTGCTGCGAGTTCGCCATCCTTCAACAACTCCTCGTCTTCCTCCTTTTCAGATTTTCTATGCCGTGCCACCTTATCCCTATTACTCGTTTAGCGACCAGTACACCACGTCAAAGAATACACACGTACACCGCTTTTTTGCGCCCCCGCCCTTTAGGCTTGGGTTGAGCGTCCAGCATAGCGGCATACTCAGGATCCCGCGCTTTCTAAAGGTGCGAAAGCGGCATAAACAGATATGACATCACAATATATCCGAAACACGAACCTTCAAGTCAACAAAATGCTTGAACAATTCTGTCTGACCAAGGAGGTAGGAGTACCGCTTAACAGCGTCTGAAATCTGTCATGTGGTCAGCATCTTCGATGACCTGTTCGTGAACCGTAGATAGAGGCGCTAGGAAGGCAGCAGGGTCGCATGAAGTTAGGCGTCATGACTAGCGCTAGCACGGCACAATTCAAGGTCGAGGAGCCACATGCATGAGCATAACGTAAGCAGTTTTGCGGACGGGACATTCGTATTTCCAGGTCTGTTGTAGCCCCCAGGCCAAGAATATCTTGACGCGTTCAGACCGACACTATTTCCATGCCCTGAGACCGGGTAAACCACAGACCCAGACGGCAGGACGAGCAAGCAGACCAGCGAGCCCGAAGTAGAGATACCGTCTTCGGTGGCGGCCATGCCGAGCAGTTGCCAGAGTTACCATGCTTGAGGAGAGACAGACATGTTGTGGGGAAGAGAAATACGGTGCTCACCTTGGCCTTATCCATCTCCTGTCGCTTCACCTGCAACTGGCCTTCCTCCGCTTTGCGCTTCTGCTTCTTCTTTTGCCGTTCTTCAGAAGCTTGCATTTTGGCCAGTTTTGAAGGTGAAGGGACACCCTCGGCCTCGTCCTGAAATAGGCCAGGCATCAGCCACGGACGGGACACGACGTATCAGGTGAATACGAGGTTGAGACGCGTGTGATATGATGCCGAGATGCAGGAAGAGATTGCGTGGCTAAATTGGCATGCGGATACACGGAGGACGGGACGAAGTGTGCGCGCCGCAGGGCGTGTGGAGACGTGCATGTGTGAGGTGACACTCACTTTCTCTGCCTCGCTCTGCAACTCGTCTACTTCCATCTCATCGGCGCCAGCATCTCCATCGTATTCGCTTTCGACTCCCTCGCTCTCCTGAGACAAGCCACATCAGCCACCACGCCGGCATTCAAACGACCAGGCTTACCTGACGCGAAACGATGTTGCTCGGCACGACGTCACTGAGAACGTCGTCCTCAACAGGGACGTCCAGATTCTATACGAGTATTGTCAGCAATAATTTTCAGTAAAGCGCAGCGGAGGCCACGCACAGAGCTCATGGTGGTTGTGCAGCACGGTGGTGGTACAAAACAGAGAACGGTCTCTCCCAGACGCGCCACTGGACTAAACCTGTCGCCCGTTTTGGAAGCAGTCACTATCACGTGCACATGTCACGTTATACCAAACATCCGGCGCTTGACTTCCGCACTTAACGCCAGGCCAAAGAGAACTTCAAGCTGCAGACGATGCTTAAACCTAGATGACTTTGTCTATTCAAGACTGACATTTCATGAAACACATTTTAAAATGATCAACCATCGAGTCATCGGCTTTACGGGTTTCGAAGTTCTGGTCCGAGCATGTGTGATAACAACGTTTCAACAATACCAGCCCGTGCTATAGGGATACAAAACTACTAAATACAACATATGACGGAAATAATGATAGGTAGGATATCACAGATACTGTAGGAAGGCCTGCATACTAGTGTCGTCACGACATGAGTCCATTACGGGACATACCCTCCTAGCCCAAAGCCCGAATACGTCAAGGGCGTCCTCCGAAAATTGTCGCGATCCCAACTCTCGAACCGCGGCAACTAGAAACTAGGCCTGTATCGACGGTGTCGGCCGTCTTCCCACTGAACTCCCGCTCACCTTGTCGCCATCCTGGCCTTTAGCGGGGACACTAGTGCCTTGCGACCGTCGCTCCGCAGACGTCGTGTTTCTAGGACCTTTCTGCCCCTCACCCCGACTAGAGCACGGGCGGTTTCTCCTCGGTTCTGAACCACCCGCCTTTTTCTCATCCACAGCCTTCCCACCGTGCCCATCCGCCCGCACTTGCTCACCCTCTCCGCTCGCCCTAGCCTTTCGGCGCTTGCGACGAAGTCGCCATGGCATGGGTGAATGCTTCGGTACGTCAGACGACGGTTTCGGCGCACCGGGCGCAACAGCCCAGTCGGGCTTCTCAGGCGTATGCTTACGCTCCTGAGCCGGTTTGTTCGGGAGAGCGCCAATGTTGAGGCGGGTCTTGACAGAAGGAGACGCGGCCAAAGCGGCGTCCATCAAAGATTGCATCGACAGAGTGGCCGGCTCGGCAGGAATTGTTTCCACAGTAATGAGCGGGATAGGTTCGGGATCGACAGGCACCGTAGACTCAAGGATGTCGTGCATCTTGGAAGGCGAGTCGACCTGCAGTTCATGGAGAACGGGAGATGATGTCGGTGGCGCTGCAGGATACAGCGTGTCCTGAATGGTGTAGGCTGGAGCATGGTCTGTGAGCGTAGAATCCTCGACATCGTGGGCAATGCATTCGCTCTGAGTAAGAAGAGTCATTGAAGCCTCGGCCGTCTCGATGTCCACCATCCCTGCTTCTTGCGTCTTCACATGGTCCTCGTCAGTGCGGTCTGTGGCTACACACGGACTATGCGAGCGACCGCTTTCGTCGAGGGTGACAGGCGTCCACTCGATGTCCGCTGGTAGCTGATCCCGTTCCTCCTCCAGCTCCGCCTCCTCGTCAAAGTCTTTTGTGTATGTGGCGATACTAGGCTGTACAAGAAGAGGAGACTCCATGAAAAAACCAGTGTTGGCGACATCGACATCTTCGGGGGTGTCCCCAGAAAGCGCGTCAGGTAGAATCGCCCTGTCGTCAAAATAACATTTCGTAGGGTCAGCGACACTTGCAATCAACGCCGCCATGGATTCGGTCAGCTCCAACGCCTCGGGGCGAACGTCATTTTCTTCCGTGACTGCAAGGGCATCGCACGCCGTAGCCTCTGAAATCTCCAAGCGTGTGTCGCCTACAATGGACTCGGGGGCCTCGTCCCGAGGTAGCGAAGTGTTAGAAGAGCCAGGTCCCTCCGCCGTGACATCTGCATGTGGAGTATTAGGTCGAACGTACTCCGACTCGAAAATCGGGCCTGATGCAATTTCGCCACCCTCAAGCGCACCAGGCACAACGTCGAAGAGGGTGTCGTTTGGCATTACAGGGGTAGAGACAGGCGGGACAGATGGCGCATCATTGGCCTGAGATAGCTCTGCTGGAACAGAAATGTCGACATCGTAGTTGATCTCCGCAGCCACTTCAGAGCCGGAGATCCCGCCCTGAGGAACTTGAGAAACCGGCTCCTCTGGGACAGACACCGATCCTTCGGGCCTAACGACGTCACTGGGAGCAGAGAGGTCTTCACACTGTACCAGTGTCGATAAACAGGCGTCAGAAACAGCGCTATTCTGGAGGAAGTCGCCAGGAGTGTCGAGGTCAGGGACGGAAGGATGCACAGGGAGAAGAAGGGGACTATGTGAACCGTCCGGCGAAGCTTCCAGTGAGTCTGCCTGGGATAAGATCTCCGTGTCAAAGACGCAGTCACGCAGACCGTCCATCTCGGGAGATTGGAAGATGTCAACGTCAACGGTGGCAGGAGTGAGAGTCGCCGGGGGAGACAAAGTATCCGCAGGGTGTGTAAAATCATCGATGATGCCTTGCGTGTCTTGCGCACTGAGACACGGGACGTCCTGAGAATCCTCTACAAGAACATTCTGCTCAAAATGCTCTTCCAGTGGATTTGCTTTCCCTAACATCGCGCGACCAGAGAGTTGTGGGGACATCTCGGGAGATAGGCTCCCGTCCGTCGGAGCGTCATGGTCCGAGTCACCACTGGCACCATACTCAGAAGTCTGCGCGTCCTCGGAAGGCGTCTGTGTAATAATTAAGTGAATTACCCGTAACACAATGAGACTCGCCAACGTACAGGAGATGCAACCACTGCGATTGGGCCCTCTACCTTGATAGAAGCCGGCATCGATGTCTTCGGAGAGGCCCAAGGAAGAGTTAGGGAATGATAGAGCCAGGAAAACACAGTCTTGTACACGCGGATGTTGAAGATGGGGAGAGCGGCCATAGTCCTGTATAGCTCGAAAGAAAGCGTAATGGCATACTGCGGAGCATATTGGTCAAAACATGATATCATGTGGAGCGAGAGGACGTACATAGGTCATAAAAGTGATCAGAACCGTGAGCGTAACACTCAGGTACACCTTCTCCAGGTCCAGGTCGTCCATAAGCCGCTCGCTCGCGGCCGCGACGTCCCAGATGTTTTGAGCGATTTCATGGGCGTGGATTCGTTTGAATCCGTACATGGCGGTATTACGCGTGCAGCAGTACAGGCCGCGAGAAGAAGGGCACGAGGATGAGGTGCGGCAGGTGATATGAAGGCGACGGCGCGTAGGCGGATGGAGAGGGAAATTAAGCGTTCAAGAAAAGGGGTATCGCAAGAAGAGGGTATATGGAGAAGGAAAGACTTTGGCGGGTGGGGTGCCCCTGGTATCCAAAGCAGGGACCGAGGTGGTCGAAGCTCAACAAGAACAAGAGGCTCGAGGCAGACTCTCGTAGATCTCATATCGTAAGCGCCCAGTTTAAAGTAGAGCGCTCGGACCGGCAAATGCCGCTATTCTGAACTTGTTTTGTGGCCGTGAGGTGTATGCGCAGACGACGTATACAACAGACCGATGCGTAACATGAAGACTAATACTGTGGGCATGCATAGTAGAGGGCGTCCAAGAGCCGGAGCTGCCAGCGGATGAGGTGAGCGCCATGTTCCTACACAGTGCACCGCGGTGTGTCTAAAACTGGGGAGATAGCGATGGGTATGTATCATCCGATATACTGCGGAGGGCATGGTTACTTTGTCCCGGCGTGCTAACGAGTGGCAAACACGTCCACAAGCGCGTCGAAGAACACGTCGTTCCAGTCAACTTTACTAGTGATAGCCTTTTCGCGGGCGAGAGAGAAACCCTGACGGACCAGTTCGGCATCCCGGAGCTGAGAGGGTATACGTGAGTAAGGCGAGTCGCACACAGTCACCACGAGCACACATACTCGGAAGGAGTCAAAGGTTACGTCCACCCGCGTCACATACAAGTCAACGCTATTCACAGGGCTGCTTATCGCCCGGAAGAGATCGAAGGGAAATTGTAACAACGACGACATCAATTGTCTGCAGCACGATATGAGAACCCACACGCGCGGAACGAGGTAAGGTGTACGCACGCAAACGGCCTATTCGGAGCGACGCGCTCAAAGGGAAAGTGAACGCGTACCCAACGGCAATCCTCCGCAACCATCGCGAAGCTGCCGCGGTCCGCCGCCCAATTTCGACGCATCTGCGAGTCGGCACGTCCGAACGTATACATACGTCCTTCCTTATTGTTGATGTGCACCCCTCGCGCAACTACACTGAATCGCACCTCGTCGTCGTCATCCACGCGCAACGGCCCGGTTTTGTATTCGTCCGCGCGAGCGAGTGCGTCGGCCTCTTGTTGGTGGGCGTATGTCGCGTATCCGTTGGACCTGTGTGATTGGGGTAGAGAACAGCATCCGCAGGGTTCATCGTCGGAGTCTGGGTCGTCGGGTGCGAGGGTAGTCCTTGGATTGGTATATGCTGCTGGCTTATCCTCTTGGTGCTCGGACAGGCCCGAGAAAAGGACACTCGTGCGAAAGACGTCTGCGCGGAGGAACTCTCCCGTAAGGAAGGTGCTGACCAGGTTCTCCCGCATGCGCTGAACGTAGTATGGAGTCGCAGTGCTCTTATGCACCCTGACACGAAGGCCACCGATTGTCACGTTGGCCCATGAACCTGCGGTGAAGCGAAACAGCACTGGAAAAAACCAGAGGGAGGTTTCAATCATCTGGGCAGATATGTCGCCGGTGGAAGAGGTGTAGAGAACATCTCGAGCGGTCACCGTCAACCAATGGGGGTTGTCGGAGCGAGGGAAATGAGGTCGCCATGTTATGGAAGAGGCCTTGTAAGAAAACGCATAGGATTTGTCGTGAAGTACCCCCTGGTACTGGATGCCACGTCCGCCGAGTAGCGAGAGTTGTTGGATGCGTAGACGGTGTCCGCAGACGGAGCGGTCGAGCAAGTACGACCAGAGGACAAACAAGGCGCACAATGAGAGTTGAAAGACAGTGTCGAGCAGCGTCCCTTGCATGGCGGTCACAATTCAACAAGGCCTGACTGCTGCCTCATGAGGGGTGTTCCTATAGTGCTCGAGAGGTCCAAGCTACAGAAGGTCCAAGATCTGAAGCTTGTGGGTTACGGTGGGTAGTGGGTGCATAGCGCCAAGGGAACGACGTCGGTGGCGTTTGTGGCATCGCACAGGAGGTGCACCAGCCGTCGCGGCTGCTGCGTACAAACTGCAAGCTTAGGGTACGGCAGCAAGCGATCAAGTTCAAGGGTGGGGAGCTCCAAGTCGTCATTGACGTCACTACATAAGAAAGGAGTATGTCAGGCTCCTACCCACCTTCCTTTCGAGTTGAGGGGGCGACCTGCGAGAGGAGGACTTGAGGTTTAATCCGAGTAGCGTACGTTGTGTTTTATCCGAGAGCCAGTCACGTGTAATATCCTAAGCGAGAACGACCCCCCTCAACTCTCTAGGAAGGCTGGCAACAAACACGAGTAAATACACGGAGCCCGGTCAGAAAGCGCCCAGCACCGTCCCCATTTGGAAGTATCCCCTCCGAAGCGCTGGTTGCATTTACTGGATTTCTTTGCGCGCCTGATCCACCGGGGAGCGTTGGTCTGCGTTGGCGGTTGTCTGTGGCGGACCCGTACTACGATGTTCGAACAACAGGATTCCTCGGTGGACCCATCGACAATATTGGAGATGAGTTGCATGCCACCTCGCAGTGGACCCCCATTGTGCCAGGGTATGCAACAACGGGTCCTCAAATATTTTCAGAAGTTTGCTGTCCCCCTTTCTGATTAGTACTGTATGATACTCAGTGTACGTCCGACAACTTGAATAACAACGTCCTGACAGGCCCAGGAGTCTTGCGGCACTTGTAGCGCTGACCTGGCTGCGTACGCGACTCACCAGTACTAATGCATACGTGTCTTACAGAAGCTGGTGCACCATTTTCTTGAATGCATCACAGAAATGGCCATCAGGATGGAGGACGAGTCGCCGGAACTTTGGGGAATACATGTCGACTCTTTAGGTCACAGCAGACGAGCCTGCCCCACCTATTTTTGTCTCGTGAGAATTTGGTACAAGCGCGTCGATGTGTTCTCCAGAAGTTCTGAAACTATTCGAAGCGGGACATGCCTAACTTGTTACCAGTGGGCCCGATGCAGATATTATCACCACTTCGATCTCAATTTCGTCAAAGCACTAGCCCTTAGTATTCACACTAGATCACACTGTCAACCAGTACATGATAGAGGTGTTCGAACATCTTGGTACGGGTCCGCCACAGACAACCGCCAACGCAGACCAACGCTCCCCGGTGGATCAGGCGCGCAAAGAAATCCAGTAAATGCAACCAGCGCTTCGGAGGGGATACTTCCAAATGGGGACGGTGCTGGGCGCTTTCTGACCGGGCTCCGTGTATTTACTCGTGTTTGTTGCCAGCCTTCCTAGAGAGTTGAGGGGGGTCGTTCTCGCTTAGGATATTACACGTGACTGGCTCTCGGATAAAACACAACGTACGCTACTCGGATTAAACCTCAAGTCCTCCTCTCGCAGGTCGCCCCCTCAACTCGAAAGGAAGGTGGGTAGGAGCCTGGGAGTATGTAAGCAGTGCGACATAACGAGATCTAAAGCGCCCGTTATCTGGGTAAATGAGGGGCGCCAATTCATCTTTCACTTGCCCAGTACTCAGCCACCTGAATTGCTCGAACTGACCCCCGTTGGATATATCCCTGCTTCTCTTTGGAATCTTCGCATTATGGCTACACCTACGTCCAACGGAAAAGGCTCTCAACAAAATAGCCACCCCGTATCACAAAACAACTCCTTAGAAGCCGACATCGCCCTCTTGTCCAGTCTCTTGTCCCAGAATGTCGACGAATCCGATCCTGATGTCAGCGAACTCTTACGAAGGCTAGAGGCCGCGGAGGGCATTGCGGATGGTGTGGAGAGTCGGCTGGACGGCATCATGGACCATCTTGACAACCTTCTTGGTGATTTGGAGGCCAGGACTGCACCGAATCGATCCGAGAACGCTGCAGTTTCTGCGGCTACTGTGGCGTCAGTGGGGGAAGAGGTCGTGGTTGTGTCAAGTGTGCCAGATAGAGGAGGAGAACCTGGGAACAAGTGATTATGTTCCTCTCCAATCCAAGGTCTACCGCAGTGAGGACGGCTGTTACTTTGATTTGAATCCCACCCACATTGATTGTCGCAGCCCCCAACATCGGAAGGGTTTCACCGTCGGCTTCCTACTGCATTTCCTACGCTTCACCATTCCAGACAGCGAAAACGCAAGTAACGGCCTGCAATATCGATTCTTGCAAAACCACTGCAAAGAACACCATGCACCGGCCGTCATCTGAAGGAACGTGAGCTACCATCTCATACCCTCCGAATGGTTCACCCGATTGGTGCCCCCAAATGGAATACTCTTGGAATCATGCACGCTCTACTTAGCCAGTCATTCGGCCGTCAAATTCACACTGCGTGGTTCTATCACGATTCGCAGAAGCTCTCGTGAGATGCTATTAGAAACGGTCGTAACCTCCACACACCGATCTCCATCGGTACTGTGCATATTGGGTGTGATGTCCAAGTTCCGTGTAGCTCGAAGCTGGGTGTTACTACGTCGTGACTTCTATCATTACGGAAGCAATGAGGCAGGTGCGCCATTGGTGAGAACCACCAACAACTTGGCTACATCCGCTCACAGTATTTCGTTCTTCTTTCAATGGCAGGTGGGAATGCCTCCTATTTTAGCCCTGGATGCAGCGTTGCTCCGTCAACACTTGGCCCTCATATACGGACGTCTTGAAGCTCGATACTCCTTCGTGCGGTGACAACGCTCCTCGTCCTATTCTCAAAGCCTTCTCATCCCAGGTTGAAGAACTTCGCCTGATGTTGTCCGCGGCTGGGGGGCATCGTACTCCGGTTGTGCAGGCATCATCTTCCTGATTCGTCTCACCTTCTTTGAATGAGGTCAGCCCTGCTCATGTATAAAGACCAGCGTCGTCCTGGACAGCATAGTCGACACGGTTTAGCTCAAAGTCTCTAGCGGCATAGTCATGGCGGTACTCATCGATACAGCCGAGCTTTCCGGGCTGGCGATCGAAGGGGTCTTGTACGGTAAGCTTAGCGTTACCGAGCGTACCGCTTACCAACCGTACTCACTACTACATCAACACACAGGCATATTCGTTAGCTTGTTCTGCGTATGCGGTTACGACCTAGTCAGCCACCAGGCACAGCGCAGGCGGCGACTAGGCTGGCCCATGGTTACTGCGGGAGTGCTGCTCATTCTCCTTGCCACCGCGCGTTTTGCGGTAGACTGCGCCTACGTCTCTGTCGCATTCATTCACCGTGACCCTCGCGCGGCGCGGCTAGCCTACTTGCAGGATGTGAAGGTGCCGCTCTATACGACCAAGCACTGTCTGTTTATTGCGGATCTTCTCGTTGGGGACTCGTTCGTGGTAAGCGATCGGACATCCACACTGCGTGCCGGTAATCCAATCCATGCTCATGTGTATGACGTCGTAGAACTATCGGTGCTGGGTGGTCTGGGGGAAGAAAATATGGGTCGTTGCTTTGCCCATTCTTTTGTCCCTCGTCAGCGCAGGTCAGTCGTAATCAAACTTAGCTCCTTGGCTGTAATGCTAACTCGGGGTAGTTTCGGGTTCGTATACGATGTGGGCATTCAGCAACCGGCCGGACCAGCAGGTCCAGTCCGAGGCGACATGGCTCACTGTGTTCTTCTCGCTGAGTCTCGTCGCGAATGCCATGGCGACTTGTAAGTCTCTGTCTGCTTACCGTGACTTCCGTATGACGAAGTGTGCGGCTGCAGCGTTGCTAGCGTTTCGCATCTGGTCCATAGACCGCAGACTGAAGAATGCGCTTGAGTCAGAGGTGGACAACTCGAGGCTAACGCCCATCGTCCGCATCATCCTCGAAAGCGGACTCATAAACGCCGCGTACCTCTTCGTCATGGTCGTCACCCTCGAGGCCAAATCCGAGGCGCTCGAGCTCATGTCCGAGATGGTGCGTGGACCGGGCCCGTGGCATGTCCCGGTGTGCTAACGTGAAGTCATCTCAGGCCGTCCCTCTCACAGGGATCATCTTCTCTATCGTCATCCTTCGTGTCGGGCTCCAGCGCCACGACGATACCTTTTACACCACGCAACAGCCTACGACTATCATCTCGTGGGCGGGGATGAAGAGGACAACTCGAATGGGCGGCGAGCCGACATCGACGGTGACCGCGTTGTCAGGGGGCGGTACTCCTATGTTGCCGCTTGAGGTCATAGTCCACGGCAATGATACAGGACATTCTGCGAAGGTACAAGACGAAGCCGACTCTCAGCGAGATGATGAGGGCTCGGAGTCGTGAGATGTTTGCGTGAGGGATTCGGAGGCCAAACTCTGTCGGGATTACTAGAGTACTGGGTCGTGCGCGGAAGTTCACCAAAGCTATATTTATACGAGGCTCCTTCACCAAAATATAACGTATTCTATGCATCCCAAGCGCACGCTTCGAGCTAGATAAGTTACTGCACTCGTAATATTACCAGTAACTTCCAGTTTGAATAAGAGAATGTTCCTAAACGGCGCTTATTGATCTACAGAAGCGCCGTGGCGCGTTGTGGCGTTTACGGGTTCGCACATCTTGTCCACTAATAACCACCGCGTGCGGCGGTGCCCTCTCTGCTGCTTTCGTCATAGTCTGCATGCTCGACTTTGCTTTTGCTCTGGAACTATTGTATTTGTAACGGTAATTCACGACGACGCAATGCAGGCGCTTCAAACCAGTGTTAAGTCGCTCTTGGGGTCATTACCACCACGACCTATCGACAAAGCGGCACTGGACGCGCTCGTGGTACAGATACTGGACGAATCTAAGGCCAGTAACAGCCACGACACTCTGAGGAACAAGTGGGAGTTTGTGCTGAGGAATGAGATCTTCGAATTGGCTGTGAGTATACCCATGTTTCGAGTGAGTTCCGACGTTAAAGGAAGCGGCAGGCCACCGAGGGCAAGGCCTTGAAGGAGCGCAAGACAAACTACTACGCGGAGCTCAGCGACCGTCTCGACCTCATCCTCACCTTCACTGAGCACGGTCCGTACAACCCCTCACAATGCCATCCCACGCACCCATACGCACCGCTCACCACTGCACACCCCAGACGCGTGCGACCCGATTTTCCCGCTGAACATCCTGCAAGACCTGCTCGAGACGCAGACGATCGGCTCGTGTTCGCATGTCTTCTCCTGGATTGAGCTGCGTGCAGACCGCCTCACGGCGGGCATGATCCCGCAGAAGGGCAAGGCGCTCGTCCTCCTCCGCACGCTCAACGATCTGCTTCGTCGGCTATCGAAGATGGGCGCGACGACGATGTTCTGTGGACGGATACTGACGTTCCTTAGTCGGGTGTTCCCGCTGGGCGAGCGCAGTGGAGTTAACTTGCGAGGCGAGTACGGGCCGGTGTGGGAAGGCCCTGGGGCCAAGGGGCATGAAAGGAAAGACGAGGAGGAGAGCAAGATGGAGGTGGATGAGACGAAGGAGGAACATGTAATGAGGGATGCGGAGAAGAAGCGCAAGGAGAAGGAAGGTATGTATGCTGGTGAAAGCGCGTTCTGGCTGTGTCTCAAATACCCCTGCAGACTTCTTCTATACTTTCTGGTCCCTGCAGCTCCCTTTCTCGCGCCCACCCTTGTTCTCAGAGCCTCAGAGACTCCCAGCATTTAAGGAAGCCGTTAACAAGGTCTTACCTGTCATCAAGGAGGCGACCGCGAAGGAGCGGGCTCTCATGGGCAACAAGTCGAGTCACCCGCCTACAGGACCATCCGCTCTGAAACGCAAACGGGAACCCACTGTGGCTGAGAGTACCGCCAATAGCGAATACTACTTCGCCAAATATCTTACCAGCCCCGAACTGCTCGATCTAGAGGTACGTCCCCAACTAGTGAACTCCCTGGTAAATCGCGGATATTAACGCCGCCCTTAGATAGCAGATACGCATTTCCGGAGACAGTTCCTCTTCCAGTTGCTCATCCTACTACACCATCTACTAACCTTCACGAAGTCCGCGAAGGCGACTTGGTCGACGACCCGCAACCGATCTCTCCAGATCGACTTCACGCTCGACGCCGCAGACGGCCAATGGGTGCAAGAAACCATCACCCGCGCGACCGAGGAGCTTCGGCAGACGTCGCCCAACGGGCGTGCGTTCGCTGAGGCGATCTCGGTTATCCTGGAGCGCGAGAAGAACTGGATACGGTGGAAGAATGAACTCTGCCCACCGTTTGACCGCGAGCCATGGAGCGAAGAAGTCGAAATCGACGGTGAGAAGAAGCGCGTCGGGCTCGAGGAGGCGACGGAGGACGCCAGGAAGAGAATGAGGATCGACCCGGAAGAATGGCCCCATCGGTACGGAACCGCGCCGTTGACGGAGATTTGGGAGATGGGCTACCGGGACCTCCACGACCTGGAGCACCCGTTCCAGTCAGCGCCTTTTCGTTGTCCTGGTCGGTGGTTTTTGTGCTGACTGTCGCGTTAGGCCTGGAGACGTGAAGGACTTTGTCCGGAAGGTCAAGCAGGAGGATACACGCATGGACATGCGGAGGAAACAGCTCCTCCAGAAAGCAGAGCGCATGGCGCAAGCCCGTGCAAAGGCGGCCGCTCTCAAGGAAGGCGCATCTGCACCCGCAACGCCGGCGACCGCGAGTCCTGCGCCGACACATCCTCCGTCGCAGCCGGTAGCGGTACAACAAGACAACCCCAACGGGCCTCGACATAACCAGCCTCCACCAGGTGCGACCGCAACTCCACTCCATCCGTCGCTGCCCGCAAAGCCTGGAACGACGCCCGCTCCAGGTGACAGCGCGGCACCATCACCTGCCCGGGTGGCCACGCCCAACCCCCCTTCGGCACCAGCGGCTACTCCAGCTTCGTCCGTGCCAGCCTCCATGCCTGTATCAGCACCAGCACCAGCAACAGTGCCCGCACCAACACCAACACCAACACCCGCACCCGCACCCGCGCCGGCTCCGGAGCCCGCCCCGGTCGTGCTCCCTCCAGACGATCTGATGCACAAGTACGAAGAGGTACGTTCGCACCCCAGATCACCCTACCCTTTTCTCCTTTGTTTTCCTCTACTTTCCTTTGCTTTCCGCCCTGTTCCTCCCCCTTTTCTCCTGCCCGCCCGGACGCGCGCTGACATCACCCGGTCTGTGATCGCAGAACAAGCAGCGGTGGGCCTGGCTCGCGCTCCGGACGGCGCGTGACCAGTACCTGCAGCACTTCGGGCAGATCGGCGCGGGCGACGTCGTCCTCCTCGCGCAGGAGATCGAAAAGGAGCGCCAGAAACGCGAGAAGGCCGCCGCAGACAAGGAGGCGGCAGCGGCGGCGGGGTTGGCTTCTGTGAGTCCAGCGCCACCCGCGTCGGTCCCAGAGGCGAACGGGGACGAGGCCCCAAAGGAGGCGAAGGAGGGTGCGCCGATCGCGAACGGCGGTGACTCTGCGGCGTCAACTGAGCGACCTGAGAAGGACGCGGAGGGCGACGTGAAGATGGAG
Organism: Trametes meyenii; assembly: GCA_022606255.1. Taxonomy (NCBI): domain Eukaryota; kingdom Fungi; phylum Basidiomycota; class Agaricomycetes; order Polyporales; family Polyporaceae; genus Trametes; species Trametes meyenii. Next base: position 4,884,420 of record JABYQG010000001.1, on the reverse strand, counting down.
GAGCGATAGCGGTACAGTACGGCCCGCCTCGGGGGTATGTGTCTAGGTTACCTAGACGGTCACACAAAATCTAGGAGGTCCGGCGGTGCTCGACTTCGGTCTGTCAGACTGCCAGGATTTGTCTCCAGCCCTCGCCCAGGAATCCCGACTCAAAATACGAGATGAAAGTTTCAGCGCACTACACGTCGTGTGCAATTTCCGTCGGTCGACTACTTGTACTAAGACTGTTCCTACACGGGACCATATAGGGAGCTCGAGGCGCAGCGGACGGACGTTCTTGCGGTGATTGGCTCGTCGGAAACGGTGCATATGTTGAACGGTTGTTCTTTTGAGATGTTCCCAAATTAGGTTGTGTCGGGGCCGCGCTATGACGCCATGTGGGACGGGCCGTGCGGGGGCGAGTCGGGTCTCGTTCCGCGGGAGGGTCGGCGATTGGACTGTGGGGCAGTGTTGGTACGAGTCAAGGTTAAGGTCATGACCGATCCGGGATTTTTGACTCGGTCAAGTCATGACCGGCGTCATGACCCTAGTCAAGGGTCAACACGTGGCAAAGGCTCAGCCAGGTCCAGGCACGAAATGTTGTAGTGGACGGTGCTCAGATATAGGTTGGCAGGGAGCGGCGGAATGTAACTAGCACTCTCAACTCCTACTCGGCACTTGTACCTCGGGATAATTCTCTGTATCTCTCTTAATAGCATCTTGGCAGCCTCCTCAACTCGAAGACACCGTAGGCAACAACTACTCCTTGTTGAGGCCCTCTGTGTCAACCGCTAGGCGCCACCGTCACGTCGAAACACCACTCGAACGGGGTCCGGAAGAACCCTCTGACCGCGTTCTGGTCGCAAAGTGCCCTTAATCTCACCAAGGAGGGCATGAACTACGAGCGGGACACAACAACCGTGACGATGGACGGGGCTGGAGCTACTATTGCTACGGACACTTTTGAATCTGACTACTAGTCCATTTATTCATAGTAACCTTACACCGGTTCACGCACTTCGTTCGTTACAAGCTAGTGAATATCTCGAGAGTTTCAATTTCATCATTGGCTGCCTCGATTTCCTTACTACTCGTACACTCTAGATATCGTAGTCGTGCCATGCACGATAAGGGTGGCCCATCTAGGCCTCCCACGTGCTTGACTTTGACTGGAAGTCATGACTCGTCAATCCGGTCAAGAACAGTCATGACCATCGGTCATGACCAGGGTCATAACAACACTGCTGTGGGGCACGGGTGGGTCAGCGGTGCGGGGCAGCGCGAGTCGAGAGGGCCTGGGTATGTTTTTGGAACATAGTTGGAACGGAGACGAGCACTAGAAACGGGCTTGGTGAGCGAATGGGCACAGGCTGGGGCCGTGGTCCTTGTGGCGGGGCGGTCGAGCGCGGGCCGGCGCTGACCGCGATCAATGAAGGCCTCTGGAGGCGATCGACGGCGGGGCGATTGAGATGGTACAAATCGATAAATAGCCGGCGCGCCCTCTCCTCCACCCTCTCCGCCACCAGCATTACACCCAATATCCCCACACAATCTCCTCCACAGCCATGTCTACGGCAGACGACCAGCCCCTCAAAGTCTGCACACTCCCCCCTCTCCGTCCGCGGCACGTTCTGACATCCGCACAGCGAGTTCTAGTCACCGGCGGTGCAGGCTACATCGGTGCGCACGCGCCTTCTCTTTCTGTACAGGCACACACCAGTCCCCTGACATTCCCTTCGCGGGTCCGCTTCCTGTTCGTCAGGTTCTCATGTCATCTTCGCCCTTCAGGAGACGCGCCGGTACAAGGTCACCTCCGTAGACAACCACCATAACTCGTCCCCCAAGGCCCTCGAGCGCGTCGCCCAGATCGCGCGTGACAACCTCCCCGCCAATGCGTCCGAAAAGGACAAGGACAGCGCGGAGATCGATGCCCACTCCGTCGACCTCACAAAGCCAGACCAGATCCGGAAAGTGTTCGAGCAGTACGGCAAGGGCGGCATCTGGGGTGTCATCCACATCGCGGTATGCCTCCTATCTTTGCTCTAAAGCCGTCTTCTGCAGTCTGACCGGTCGCGATCATCAGGCATACAAGGCCGTAGGCGAGTCCACAGAGATCCCCCTGACCTACTATGAGAACAACGTCGCCGCGACCGTCTACCTCCTCCAAATCGCGTCCGAGTTCGAGTGCACGCGCATCGTATACTCGTCCAGCGCGACCGTCTACGGCACGCCCCCCGTCATCCCCATCCCTGAGACCACCCGCCTGCAGGCGCACAGCCCGTACGGCAAGACCAAGGTGATGTGCGAGACCATCATCTCGGATCTGTGCAGCGGTACGTTTCCTCTCTTCATTGTGTCCGCAGCCCGCTGATGTCCTCGCGCAGCTGAGCCCAAGCGGTGGCGCGGGCTGTCATTACGTTACTTCAAGTGAGTCATTTTGAAAAAAAAAACGAATCGAGACGCTGTGCTCACCTTTTCGCAGCCCTGCCGGAGCGCATCCCTCGGGTCTCATTGGCGAGGCGCCAATCGGCCGCCCAGGAAACCTCTTTCCCCTTCTCGCAGCCATCGCGGTTGGCGGCCAGCCGAATAACCTCAAGGTGTTCGGCAGCGACTACCCCACGCCGTCAGTTTTACGCCTGTTCCCTTTCCGAACGCATCGCTCACTGGCAATTTATCTCATAGTGACGGCACCTGTGTACGTGATTATCTGCACGTCCTGGACCTCGCGAAGGGCCATCTGCTCGCGCTCGACGCGCTCGCGCCCGAATCGAAGGTGTTCGACGACTGCCCGACCGACGCGCGCTACAAGGCGTACAACCTCGGCAAGGGCAAAGGCCTGAGCGTGCTTCAAATCGTCGAGGCGATGCGCAAAGCGACCGGATTCGACTACAAGTACGAGATCATCGGCCGCAGGTCAGTGTTGATCTCGCGTTCTGGTGTGTACTGTGCTCACTGATTTTTCCACCGCAGGCGCGGAGACGTCCCCGACCTTACCGCGGACCCGGCCCTCGCCGAGAAGGAGCTCGGGTTCAAGGCGAAGGAGGACCTCGAGACGATGTGCCGCGACCTCTGGAACTGGCAGACGAAGAACCCCAAGGGTTACGACGCGTAATGTCGCACGCACGCGACTCACCTCACGCCAATCCCTAGCCCCCCATCCCGATATCCGATATTCATGTAGAAATGACGACGACAGCGACGAGAAGAAGAGTTACCCCGACCACCACTCTAATCGTGCGCGGCAGCCATGGTGGGCGGAAGCAAAGGGCCGCCGCCGACACCTCGGACATAGTATGTAGGCTTGGGTAGAAGTCGGTGTACTGAATGTACAGTACTGCGGTGTACAGCTGTTACTCTATTGCTCAAGAATAATTCATTTGCTCGATGTGCCGAGGGAACAGCCCGCTGAATGGGAGTCATGCACTTATGTCCTGGGATTTGACCGCTTTCGAAATGTGAGTCTTTCCTTGGTACTAGTTTTCCAATCATTGACCAGCCGCTGTAGGGGTAAGGCAAGTACGCTGATCTGCCTGCCTTCTCCCTGCTCTTTTCCTCTATATGCGTTGCGTTCGCCAAGTTTCAAACGGCCTACGGGACCCCGCCCCATCCCAGAGCGAGCGCACGTCCCAACTGAATTACCCACACACAACATCCGACGCCCACAGAGCGGATGACGAGCCCCTCCCCCGCTTCCCCAGCGCCCCAGCGGACGGGGCGCACTCGTGATAGGCTCCCCGCCCTCCCCATGATAAGCCGCCCTGAGAGAAAGCTTCTCCAACTTTACCTGCACCGTGATCACCTGCCGCGCCCTACTATGGCATTGCTAGGCTTCTAATGCCCTCGATGGTCCCATGCGCTGCCAGTGGGCACCGTAGCATGACTCCGTGGGCGTGGTGGCCAGTCGTAGTCGTGGCACTAATTGAAAGGAGGCGCGGGCTGGGGCGTATACATATAGGTCACCGCTCGCGCCCCATTAGCTGCGGGCTTCTTCGTGAGGGCTCGCGTTCTCTCAGCTCGCGCGCGTGAAGCACGATGACGTTCGGTATCCTCGGTGAGTGCGCCCCTCCTCCATTCCATCCCCATCCATAATGCATTGGAAACCGTGAGCGTCGCTCATTATGGTTTGGCGTCCACCAGAGGATCGGTACTTGGAGGAGGTGCCAGGGACGGGCCTGCTGTCCGACCAGGGGATCGTCCACGGGCACGAGGTCGCCATCGACGCGGCGAGGCACCTCAAGCGCGGGACGGGCAGGCATGCGCACGTCGTGCTCATCCCGCAGCCCTCGGACGACCCGCGCGACCCGTACGTCCGCCGCCTCCAGCCGCGTGCAGCCTAAAATTCATGGGTCTGGGGGGTTGCTGACCGTGCCCTTCGCAGCTTGAACTGGCCCCGGTGGAAGAAGGAGGCGTGTTTCTGGACGCTGTGAGTGCTTTCGCGATCGGATGCTCGTCGCTGTTGGCGTTCGATTGGAAAGAGGAACCAAGATTGAGAGTGGCATATTTGTGGGCTAGCGCGTTCGCGGCGAGCCTCGATGGGGCGCTGTCGCCCATGGTCGGCCCCGGATACGTTCTCCTGTCGAAGCAGTTCAACGTGTCGGTGGACAACGTGACGTCGTCGTTCGGCTTCATCCTGCTGGGCCTGGGCATCTTCATGTGCGTCGTTCCGTTTTGCGAATGCTGTTGGACGAAGGCTTAACCTGACGTCCAAGGCTGGCTCAAAATGCGCTTGCGGTGAAGTTTGGGCATCGGATCGTGTACCTGGCGTCGGTGTCTTTGGTGAGTGCTTGTAGTCTGGCGTGAGAGAGGACAGGAACTCACGTTAGGTAGATGTTCATTTCGTGCATCTGGTGCGCACTGAGCCCCAATCTGGCGTCCATACGCGCTTCGCGCCTTTTCCAAGGGTTTGGTATGTCTGCGCTGCAGAGGTAAGCCAGCCGTGACTTGCGCAAGGGAGTGTCAGTAGCCGATTACCACCCAACCCTAGCTTGGTCGCGTCGACGCTTGAGCAGATATACTGGTCAGTTGTTCCAACCTGGCTGGTAGCAGACCTTTCTCATCTGAGACGACTTGGACATTGCCAGCGTACATGAAAGAGGATCGCGCTCAGTTATTTGGAGTTTCGCTATCATGGCTGGCATCACCTTGTGAGCTCGCCCTACCCTCGCTATACCATTCTTTCTACCGCTATATTGATATTATGCCATGCAGAGGGCCACTCATCTGCAGCTACGTGATCCAAAACCTCTCTTGGGAGTTCGGATTCTGGTTTGTCAGCATTCCACTTGGACTGACGGTCATCGCCGTCTTTTTCTTCGTTCCGGAGGCACTGGTCGCACCTGCTGCTCTTCTCGCTTAGCACGATTCTGACGCACAACACTCAGACGACGTACAAGCGCGAAGAAGCCACGAATAAATTGAAGCGGGAGAACAGCGACGATGACACTAGTATCGAAAAGGCGATTGATGCAGGCGACGTAGAGAGCGTGGACGCTTCCACGCAGTCGCAGTCCCCGAGTTACTTGTCGCAGCTCAAGCTCTGGCATGGAACATTTACGGATGAGAGCCTGTGGAAGATTGCGCTGAGACCTTTCCCGTTCCTCCTATCTCCTGTGGTAAGTTGTGTGGTGTTAGGACATCCCATATGCAGCCTAACACGATGTTCAACTTCCCAGACGTACTTCCTGTTCCTCACCCATGGGATGCAAACGGTTTGGCTGAGTACGGTTCTCCCTTAATGACGCTTTCGAAATATCTCCCTGACGGCGTTTTCAGGTCTGGTGCCTCTTTGTTCTTCCACCATCTTTACCCTAGAGTACAATTTCAACGCGGCACAAATTGTGAGCTAGGCTTCTCGCGCTCGTGCCTCTTTTTATTGCATAAATTCACTAGGATATTTTACAGGGTTTGACAAACTTGGGTGGCATCGTTGGCATTGTGCTTGCCATGCTCGTCACCGGTCCATTGAACGATTGGGGTGTGGTTTGGATCTCCAAGCGGAATCGCGGGATATACGAGCCCGAGTTCCGTCTGGTGTTCATGATCAGCATGCTCTTCGGTATCTTCGGCTACGTCGGATGGGCGGTAGGCAACGACCACCGTATGCCCTGGATCGGCGCCGTAGCATGCATCACGTACGTCGATTCCTCCAGAAGACCCCCGCATGACTGCTCACATACCACTCGTGATGCGTGCTCTACAGGATGCTGAACTTCAGCATGGTCGTGTCCGGCTCGGCCGCAGTGACCTACCTCCTCGACACACACGGCGCCAACGCGCTGCACATCCTCGCCTTGAGCAACTTCGGGAAGAACATGGTTCTCTACGGCTCGACGTTCTTCGCGAACGGCATGGTGCTCAGCCGCGGCGTCAAAGTCTCGCTGCTCATCCTTGGCGCGTGCCAGGCGTTCTGCTGGCTCGCGTCTATACCGATGTACGTATTCGGGAAGCGGGTCAGGTCTTTCGTGAGTACCATAGTCAATTCCAGGTTCCGAGTCAACGGGTGATACTTACCTGGTGTGTTAGATCGCGCGTCATCCTCATGTCTTCAGAGGAGAGCTCCCTTCTCAATGAGTTGACATGGCCCGTGGCATTTTTGTATTTGTTACCAATGGAAGAACGACTGTATAATGACGCATGCATACGCTCCCCACGTCAGTCTAGACCCTTTGAAAGCTGTCAAGACGCGGGCCTGGAAGATTCATCGCATGCTGATCATCAGGCTACTACACTAGTTGGAATGAACGAACACACGGCTACACATGGTGATCGTGGCGCCCCAAGCGCGTTCAAACAACCCGTACACAACACCACATGTTCGGCGACGTATCGTCATACAACGTTTCAAAGTCCGGATTGAAGGGCATGCGAGAAAAAAATGGATTCCTATCTCCACCGCTCGCCGGAACGACTCTCTACGCGAAAGGTTAGCAGACTGTGGTATAGATGATGTTCACTGTCCGGCTCCAGCCTGGCGCTAGCGGTAGGCTGCCAAGCCTGAAGGATATTGCTTCGGGAATTATTTTCTACCCCCATTCTAAAGATTGCCAAAACACTTTGCTAGAATGGAACGTTACGCTGCCGCCATGGGTGAGCGTGTGCTCGCTGGTCGATGTCCGTGATAGATTAGCATGAAGCCCCTGTGTCATGGAATGAACATAGACGCCTTCCTAATGCGGAACATGCCGGTAAAACCACCGACACAAAAATAATACGCTTGGCTACCAGAGTTACTCTCATGGTCACTCTACTCGGATATCTGGAATTGTCTTACACACCAGGCCTTCGGGTCTCATTCCTGGTTGCTATGAAAGACACCTGTAAAGCATCATCTCGTCAACCTGACCTGTGTGAGTGGTCCTTGAGCGGCCCGTGTATCTCGGCTTGCACCTCGCCCTCGTGCTACGAATTCATTGGCACCTACGCAGGCCCCCCTGGTCTCCCTCAAGCACCATCTATGCACCCAAAGCCTCCTATAGGGGGCTCCGTACATCCAGGGACACCTCACAGCGTACATCCACTCTCCGACAGCGGGACGCGGCCACCATCCGAAACTTCTAATGCAAGGGAGAGCGCTGCCTTGAACGCCGAGCGGGCCCGCTTCCAGGAACCATTCCATGCTTCAAGTCGGCTCAAAACTATCCAGGAGACGCACCTGCTGAGCGTGCGATCGCGTCTTTGTAGACTCACGCAGTCGACCGACCCCTGGCTTCCGTTCGAACGGGTGCAAAAGCTAAGCTGCATGTGCGCACGACGCGGAGCTAAGTTGAGCTAGGACGCGCGAGGAACACGGGCGCACACCATTCGACCGTCTATTCCGAAGGCGCGCCCGCCGAGACGTACGCACGATGAACCGCGTCTCTGCAGGACGCCCCCAGTGCCAAAGGTAATATGTCTCCTCCTGAACGCTGACGACACTGACACGAAGCCGGCGGGATCGCACACTGCTGACTGACGGACTGAACCTTGCCGCCCCCCGGACCGCCGCCCCCGCCACAGCCGCCCCGCCCATAACCGCCAACCACCCGCGTCCTTGGATCCCAACTGGAGAGCCTCCGTCCGCGCGGGTCGTGCGACTCCGCGCCCCAGCTTGGCGTACAAAGCCGCGCTGCCCAAGACCACGCATAGGATCGTCGACGCCGTTTTTGAAACGTCGAAGTCTGGCCACCGCGGCGGTCATGCGCCCCACGGGGAACCTTCAGTGGGCGAGGCCGCCGTCGAAAAAGAGCATATTAGTCGTCCAGAGGACGCAGCGTGGTCCGCCGATGTCCCCAAACGGTGCGCGCTGTCCGGCGCTGTCTATTATGATCGCGAAAGCACCGGAAGGCCGGTGTTGTTCGTTTCTTAGGCCGGAATTCCGCCTTCCTCGAGGCCAGGCACGTTCTCGTCTTCCACAAATGAAAAGTCCGGCCCCCCAGGTCCCTGACATAGACACGGTAGAGCCAAAGTTCAAGCTTAGAGGTAGGCGAGGACCGTTCTGTTCGCTGCTGCAGGTCGTCTGTTGTGCGCCGCACCACGCCCTCGGGAGAGCGGTTCGGAAAGCAATTAAGCCCTCTGGCCGTGGTTCGCGAACGGCACAGACGGCATGACGCATATGTGGGAGGCCGGTGCCCCCGCAGTGTTGTGTTTTCGACCGACCTGCCGCACCGATTCTTCCCTAGCCTGCAGAGGCCCCGTCTCAATTCTAGTTGGAGCCGTCCCCACCGTGGTGTCGTGGACGCGGTCGAGTATCCAAACGTCCAACACAGACTCCAGCCCGACCGCAGCCTAACGCCAAAAACACCCACTGCCAGTGCCGCAACGTTTTCGCCCTGAGCATATGCGCGGGCGGCCGCGCTGGCGTCCACCCAGCAGCAGCGGGAAGCCCGGGACCCTACGTCGAGGCGTCGAGAGAGACATCGAACGCTCCCACGCGAAGTACGAAGCACGCCCGCGGACCAGGATTAGTCTGCCCGGGGGGCATCGCACCGCGCGCCCAGGCGAGCTTCTCCAACCACCGATGGCGATGGAGAAGACGATGGCCACTGGCCGGCCCTGCGCAGCGGGCAGATGCACAACAGGCATGCCACAGGGCCGAAGGTTCGTGTCCAGAGACCTGGTGCTGCGGCCTATCAGCGACTCGACAGCACCGTCATGGGCCTCGGCTTACCATATGTGACACGCGCCTAGAGCGGGGTTGGAGCGGGCGTGTCCGACGACCTGCGAGCTTGGGGCGGGAACGCGCGAAGAAGGGGGGTGGGTAGGACACGCGGGGGACCTGTGACATTCGCGCGCGGACCCTTGCTTTCGCGCGTATTAACGAAAGGTGGTTTGCGATGGTGAATGTTGAACACCGTAGGGCGAAGGTGATGAGCGCGACTGGTTAGTATGGTTGGTGCGTCTGGCCGCGCGGCACAACCACGGCGCTGCGCCGTGCACGTCTGAAACGATGCGCATAGGCGTCATGCCGTACTTGCATTTCAGTTGCAGGGTTGTCAGGCACCGCAGAGGCGCATCTCAGGGTCCTGGGGCTATATGCAGCAGTCACATGCTTGCGTATGTCCATGGGCGCGAGCTGCGGCGCCCGCGAGGATACGGTACGTGGTACGCCTACTCGAGCCTCAGGCTGTGGATAGACTAATGCGTTGATTAGGGCTGCACGATTTCCCAATTTCCACTACGAACGCAATGACAGGCAGGGCGGTGAGTGACATTCGTATCAGCGCCTGTGATCATTCTAAGTCTCGTTCTAGAGGTTCATAGGACAGTTGACGAGCAGCATCTAACAAACATAAACCCCGTGGCCATGATTGCATGTGAGCACCCACTAGTGTACCAACGACTTCGTGCCCGATCCTCTAGGTTGCCTCTAATTTGCGAGCGATATGTCGATTGTGGGCGGGCGCAGGGACTGAGGAAGCGCCACTGGTGGTGTTGCATAATGTCTATATTTTTCAGTCTGAGACTATGTTTAAAGCGTATGGTACGTCACTGTCCCACCATGAATCATACATAGTGTTCAATATCTGTAGCCTCTCGAAACACCGCGGGCCTCCCGTACGACTTGACTGCATGATGTGCCCAACGTCTAGTGCGCTTCCACGCCATCGAAATATGCCTCTTGAGCTAACATAACTCTGATAGATCCTACAACTATAAGAGCCATTTATCGGCTGGGAGCTAGGCTCCACCGTGACATCCATCCGGGAAATGCGGGCCCGGCTAACTAGTACCTGTCGTAGCCTTTGTGCGATAATGCTCCCTCTAGAGTCCGGGCCCGCGGAGCCTTGGTATCCGGCGTGCTTAGATTACGGCTATGCGTTGATAGATGGATACCATCCAGACCTTCGTAGCGAGAAGACCGTGTTCTCCTTATATATCTGACAACGCATCGCACGGCGAAGGTAACACACGGTGTACTTGCCTTCATACGACAGCGACATGTATACCAGACCAATCCTCTCGTCCCCGAGTCATCCGTCTAGCGCCATCACCAAATTATCGGGAGGGGAGAGCTTCGTAGGCTGCTATCCAACCTGGACCGTCGACTCAGTTTATAATCGAGTGCATCCGGTGTCCTGCTACTAGCGGTCTCTGCCCAGGCAGCCCACCCAGCCCATCCTCGTCCCGAAAACGACGCCTCCGTCCACCCTCCCCTTCAACGCACAACTGTCTCTAACAGTCAACAGGCCCATCATCGTTGACCTCGCTCCGACGACCATGCGACCCACGGGCCGCGCGAAAGAACGCCGTACACGCTACGCCACTCCGACACGGGCGCTGGCCATGGCCCATGGCATGCCGTCCTAGTACGGGCGTCGGGCCCGGAACTCCCCATCGCGAGAAGCAGAAGCGGAAGCGTGAGCCCCGGCCGCGCTGCGCCCATAAGTCCATCCCACACATACAATGCGGCGGATGGATGAATCATAATATATGACGGGTTCAGCGGGACACTGACAGGAACGCGCCCGCGCCCGCGGCGCTGGGATTGTAAGTAATTGGAATTGGGATTGAAATTGGGATGCGACATCTCGGAATCTCAGCTGGGACGACCGGGACCGGACGCGGACCTCGGAGAATCGAAATCGAGAGCTTGCCACTCGCGGCGACGGCTCGTCCATGCATGCCATGCATGATTCGTCGACGGGCGGGGCTGCTGCTGCGAGCTCGAGATTGCACCAGTGGCCCGGGCTCGCTCCGATCACTTGAGCGCTAACTGTGAGTTGTGACTTCAAGTGGCCTGGGATTGGCTTTTCCTGGTCATGAGCGACGCTTGTCGAAAGGTCGACGGAAAGACATCGCGGGAGATGGTGCGGGTACGTACTGGGACAGTCGCGTACTTTGCAGTGTGCATCCGCCGCACCCTACTTGAGTACGTCAACCGCCCCCACCGTGGGCAACTCATGCATGTGGCCATGGCTGGCGGTGGGGTCGGCGTCGTCGCTTCTCCCGGTTGGGGTTCGCGCTGACTCGTCTTGAGCGCGCTGCGCTGCCGCATGCGCATGCGCAGGCCAGACTCCAGAGACTCCAGAGACTCAGAGGATTGCCGCGGCCGTGATTGGTGGGTGCAATAAACAGAGGCGCGTTATGCAATGCCATTAATATTGCGCGCGCGCACGGCGCCGAGAGGATCAATGCCATACATAATCCTTGAAGGCTTGCCACTGCCAGGGACTCGTCATGATCAGGGACCAGGGCAGAGTCGAACGGCACCGGACAGCCACCCATCGCGCGCGGGCGCGCGCGCCAGATGCGCACCAATGGCCATGGCACGTACGGCCATCAACCGAGATCGAATGTTTTGAATGGGAGAAGACTCCGGCTTACCGCCCTCGCTTGCTCGCTCGCTCGCGGACCACGGTGGAGCGTACGTATCGATTGCGGTTTGGGAACTTGAACGCGACGGCGTGCCACCCCGTAAACATCTACGTACGCGCAGACCGGAAGTTCGAAGCGTCACTGGCCGCGTCAGCCGCCAGACGGTGTGACGACGTCGACGTCCACCGCGCACGGAAAATTACTGTACGAGCGCGCGGCGAGAGGCTAGAGCCCGTACGTCCGAAGATGTACTGGATCCGGACCGGTGGCCCAAGGGCCAACTTTGCCCATTGAAATTCGAATTTCCGTGGCGAGCGGAGAGTGGCATCAGCCATCGCGCTCTGTCGTGACTGTGCGTCCTCCGTGCGGGCGCCGGGGGTACGCGTTCGTCGGAGGGACTTGCTTATATGGCATCATAATGATATGGGTGCGGGGGCTGCCGGCCGGTAGGGAGCACTAAGTTACAGTAGCGCGTCGAACGCGAGAAGGCCGGGAGATGCGGAGCCCAAGCTTGGGCCCGGATCCCTGTAGTAGAAGGCCGAAGCGAGCGTGTGCGACGTTGCGAGCCCGCTACGACTGAAGGGTGCATAAGACTTAGAGTCGGGAACGTGTAGGCACCGTTGGAACCAGGAACGTCGACGTAAGTATATTGCGCGTGGTGACCGTGGACGGTGGTGGTGATATCCTTGGCAGAACGGTACGGCGCCCCGCCGGACGGCGCGGCTGGTGACGGGCGCGGACGGCGCAGACACCAAACCAGAGCGCTGAGAGACGGAAGCAAATCGAGCGGACGTCCGTGGTTTTCCTCGATTTCGAACAGGCCTCACGAACGTCGGTCGAGCGAAGCTCCTTCAAGCTCAAGTGCGCGCCATCCCGGCGTTCGAGACCCCGAGTCGCCAGAAACGAGAGCTAGAAACGCGCGAGAAAGGACACGGACATGCTGCTATGTACCACGGGCTGCATCGAGCCGAATCTCGTGGAAAGCGTCGGGCGGCGGGCACTGCACGACGGGAAACGGCGCAAGCGCGAAGCCCGCGCGTCGGGGTCCCATATGCATGCCTGAGATGCACGCGCACGCATATGCATATGGTCGGCACTGGCTGAGAGACGTGCGTCGCGACGTTCCAGTGGAAGAGAACTCGGGGGATGCACGATTGCGCGCATGCCTATCCTATCCCGAGGACGGTCCAGCCGGCCGCACCCAAGTTTGCTGCGCAAGCTGGCGCTGTCCGCATATATGTGCCATGGGACGATAATCCTGCGTTTGGGCCGGGCGGGCGGGGGCTTGCCGGGGTTTGGAGCAAGGGGGAAGCCCCGGCGAGGGCGGACGCACCGCGCGCCGCGGCGGCGCCATGTAAGTAACAGGAGCGCCACCGGCAACTAGACAGGACGGCGCGCGGCCCGTCTGCGTCTTCTCATCGGGCCTCGCACGGCATGCGCACGGCGAGCGTGCGCTGCGTGCGGGCTCTGTGCGGCGGCGGCGGGAGGGCTCGACGTGCATGTCATCGGTGCACCGTGCGACACGTCCGGACGGGAGTCCCACTGAGCTGCGTAGGCACGAAAGAGACGCAGGGGACGACGAGGACGGTACCGTCACGGTTGCGCGCACACGGTGGCCTGCAGAGAGGGCGACCGCGCTGGGAGAGGATCCTTCCGGATCCGTTCTGAGATCTGAGCCCCCGCGCGCGCGGCATGGCCAGCTGCAGGCCTAGGACTGATTCTGAGCTTCTCGGGCGTGGACGGGCGCGACAGGCGCGGGGAATCTGGCGTCGCGGCGAGGGCCAGTCATGCAGGGTCGCCGTTTGACATGTACAGCGCTGGCGTCGGCCGCGCGCAACGTTCCGATTCGCATTCATCGTGAGAGCCGGGGCACATCCCCCTGCCCGCCCACGCGTGACGCGTTCCTCTCTGCATTCAAACTCTTCCAAGTTCGCGGGCGCGTCGTACGTATACGTATACGTCGCGGGTCAGCGCTCAGCTCGCAATAAGTAAGTAGCGCTTCTCCGTCGAACGCCAGCTGCGCCCGATGCGGTCACGGACTCGCGGCACGCCAGCTGGGCTCGGGGTCTTTAGCTCTGTCAAGCCCCCCCCTCCTTGAAGCTTCGACCAAGGGGCACCAGAACGCCGGGAAAACGGTTGCTATGGGAATCCGCGTACCGTACGAGGAGCGAAATCGCATTGGCCGCCTGAGGGTGGCAGCTGGAGCCTGCTGGAGCGCACTTCTAGCTGGCCGCTTGTGGCGGAGCGACGCGGGCCCGACCCGCGAGTACGTACGTATAATACGTGTAATACGTGTCCCCATGGGGCGCTGGCGTAAGCGTACGCAGGTCGCAGGAAGAAGCCGGGCTGAAATCAGCTGCAGCCTGCAGGTGCGCGCGGCGCTGACGTGCGAGGGCCTGTGCCTGGGCGAACTGGAGATAGACGAGGACAGCTGGTAGACGTCGACGTCCGCGATAGAGCTCCGGGGGACGAAGGGGGGGTGCCATGTGGAAGCCTTCAGTGGGATGTCTTCCGGGGTGAGACGCGGCCGGGTTTCGCGACGAGGACAGCGGCCTGCGCATGCGCATGTGTTGGGCAGCGGGCTCGTGTATACGGGTGCGGCGGCGCCCGTGCCCTGGTCTCTGGCTCTGGCTCTGGCCACGGCCAAGGCGACTGCGAATACAATATGGCCGGATGAGGCACGTAGACTAGTACAGGAGCCGGACGCTTACATACAAAGGGCGCGAGGAAAGAACGCTCGGTGGAACTCCCCAGTCCCGAACGGTGTATGTGTCGACGGCGGGCTCCCGGTCATGCACCCGCCATCTGCGTTCTAGAAGGCTGCTATCGCGCAAGAGCGCACTGTTCTGCAGACCGGCGACGGGAGGCAAGGGTTTAGCAGGACTCAGACAAGCAGCCGTCCAGATCGGAGGCCAGATGCTACTTATGAGCGGCAGCACCTAGCTAGCTACTAGCTCGGACGGAGCGGGTCGTTGACGCGTACTAGCTATAGGACGGCGTGAATGCGCAGACGGTCGATGACGCGTGGGCGTCAAGGCGCGGGGGTGTTGTGGCGCGGAGGAGTGGCCGGTACCACAACCGCCCGGGCCGATGCCGATCGCACCGACAACACGGCCGCGGGGGAAAGGAAGGCGAGGGGAAAGGGGAGAGCAGTGCTCTCGGGGGTTGCGCTGGCGGGCGGGGCGAGCTCTGATGGGTGCGAGCGTGGGCAGCGAGCGTTTGGGTGGCCCCGGGGGCTGGGAGTCGCTGGGAGAGAGCACGGATCGGCGTGCTCCGGCGCGGAGAGGGAGGAGAGAGAGGATGTCGCCGCCGCGGTCGAGCGGAGAGGGGGGACGGGGAGAGACGCGCTCGGCAGTCAGAGAGCAGCTGCCGTTCTGGGACGACGTTCTCTTTCCCCAGCCACACGCTCTCGCGTTCCTTGCGCTCTTCCAGAATTCGCCCTCTCCCCTTCTCACACTTGACTTTTTCCGCAAACGAGCGCTCGTCTGTCACATACCGCTTTCCTCTTCCGCCACCCTTCCCTCTCCTCTCCTCTCCTCTCCTCGCCCCGCCCCGCCCCGCCCTCTCCCTCCCTCCCTCCCTCGCCCTCCCCGCCATGCCCCCGCGCCCTCCCGCCGACAAGCCCCACCAACACGCCCGCAGGCGCTCCCTCTCCGACCCCCTCGCCGCAGCCCTCCTGCCCCCCGCGGACGAAACCCCGGAACAGCGCGACGCCCGCCTCCAGCGCGAGGACGAGGCCAAGAAGCGCAGCGAGAACATCGACAGGATGCTCAGGCATGACGAGAAGCGCAGCCGCAGAAAGAAGACAGTCAAGGTCCTCCTCCTCGGCCAGAGCGAGAGCGGAAAGAGCACAACCCTCAAACGTGAGTCCCCCTCGCTCTTATCCCCTCCCCGCCCAAGGCGGTATCGGCCCGTCCCACGGCAAGTCCGTGTATCCGCCTCGCATTATATGCCGTCCGCTGCTGCCATCGTGAGTCCCTCCGAGCATGCTCGGACCAGCCGTACAAGGTTCACGGGGAACTGAGGTGAGTGCGCCCCCTCCCCTTCCCCTCCCCCTTCCCCTCCCTGCGACGCGTCCGCTTTTCCCAGACAGCCTGTGCCTCTTCTTACATGTCACGTACACAGCCAGAGACTATGATCGTCCATTATTCCTCCGCGATCCATCGGTCCTTCTCATAAGCGCCCGACCCCGATCGGACCGCCGTGCTCGCGAGGCCCTACCCCAGTGCCCCGCCCTGTCTGCACCGCGACGGGTCCGTGCGCCCATGAGAACGCGCGCGGGTGCGTTTCCCGTAAGAATCCAGCCCGGTTTGCGTGCGCTGCGCGGGGCATGCGTCACAGTGGATATATGCGTCTCAATACCATCACCTCACCGCCTCCTGACCCACCCAGGTATCGGTCCCTTTCTCCGCCTGGCGCCGCCGATACCGCCCTGCGCCGTCCTGCGTTCCTTTCGCGGTTTATTCACCGTTCGTTCTTTTGCCAGAGTTCCAGCTGCTGCACACCCCCGCAGCCTTCCGCCAGGAGCGACTGGCATGGCGCTTCGTCATCTACCTCAACCTCGTCCGTTCCATCCGCCGGTGGGTCCCATTTCTGTTTCCCAGCCGCACGCACCGGCTTGACCTTCTTTCTCGCCCAGCATCCTCGAGGCCATCGCGCCGGAAGACAACAGCGGCCTCGACGATGAGGAAGCCACCGAATCGACCGAGACGGCCTCTATCATAATCAGCGGGAACGGCCGGCCCCCGTCCTCGCTCGCGGGCTCGCAGCCCAACTACGAGCACTACCGCCGCCGCCTCGCACCGCTCATGGAGCTCGAGCACCGGCTCATCGCCGTGCTCTCCGACCCCGAGGACAACGACGAGCACGAGGCCACGCACCTCCCCTCCACCCCGCAAACCCCCGGCGGCAGTAGCAGCCGTAGCCTGCACCACGCCGGGTCCATGGCGTCCTTCCACGCCGCCAACGGCCACGCGCCCGGACGACCCGCACCGCGCATCACCATCCCGCCCAACGCCGCCGCCGCCGCCGCCGCCTCGTCCTCGCCCGCCCCGTCCTCGTCCTCGTCATACCCTTACTCCTCGCACCCCTCGCACTCCGCGTACCCGCCCCCTCCCCCGCCCCCACACTCACACTCACACTCGCACTCGCACTCACACTCGCGCCTCACGTCCCCCCGATCACCGTCCTCGCCGACAGGGAGCAGCAGCAACAGCACAAGCGCGGGGGCGAGCGCGGGGGCAGGCGCAGGCGCGGGGGGCGCGCCCGAGCTCGCGGTGCGCCCGGGCTCGAACTGGAAGCAGATCCTGACGCTGGGCAAGATCCAGAGCCAGAAGACGCCGCACTCGGGCGAGGTCGAGGGCTGGTGGGAGGACCCGACGGACCCGGTGCACACGCTCAACCGCGCCGCGCCCGCGATGGGGGAGCTCTGGCGCGACCCGGCGGTGCGCGGACGTCTGGAGGAGCGGCGGATGCGGCTCGAGGAGAGCAGCGGGTTGTGAGTCCCCTCTCTCGCTCTGTTTTTCTCTCGATCTGTTTTTTTGCTATTTTTTGCGAGGCGTGGTCTTGGTGTTTTTTTGGGCGGCGGCGGCGCACGGAGCTGACGAACGCGGTGTGGGCAGTTTCCTGGACGAGATCGATAGGGTGACGGCGAAGATGTACTTCCCCACAGACGGTAAGCGGGCGATTTATCACACCGGGCGGGGAGGCGGGGGAAACCCCCCGCTACTCGTATTCCGCATACAGCGACAGCGAGGCGTGTGCTGACCGAACGCTTTTTTTTTCTCCTTCCTTTTTTCCCCGATTTTTTTGCGTGGGCAGATGATGTGCTGAAGGCGCGGCTGAAGACGACGGGCGTCGTCGAGCACACGTTCTCGCTCGCGAAGAACACCGAGTGGCGCGGCGTCGAGTGGAAAATCTACGACGTCGGCGGGGCGAGGAATCAGCGGCAGGCGTGGGCGCCGTACTTCGACGACGGTGAGTCGCCTTTTTTTGTTTTTGGCTTCCTTGCGGATTAGGCTGGTACGCAAACGGACGCGGTCCTGACGGCCGTGCTGCAGTCAACGCCATCATCTTCCTCGCGCCGATCAGTGCGTTCGACCAGGTGCTCGCCGAGGTGCGTAATACACAGCCCCCAAAAAATCAAACCGACCGTCAATCGCGGTAAACTAACGGGTGGCGGTCGGGGTGGGGGGCGTTAGGATCCGAGCGTGAATCGGCTGGAGGACTCGTTCATCCTGTGGAAGTCTGTGATCGAGAACAAGCTGCTCGCGCACGTCAACATCGTGCTCTTCCTGAACAAGTGCGACTTGCTCAAGAAGAAGCTCGAGAGCGGCGTGCGGCTCGTGCACCACATGCCCTCGTACAACCGCCCAAACGACTACGAGACCGTCCGACAGTGTAGGTCCCCTCCGTGCCCACCGTGTTCCCGCGACGCTGACGTATGTGTGGGTGTCTGCAGACTTCCGTAACCGGTTCGGTGCGATGCACCAATCGCTCACGCCAAACAAAGACAGAGAGCTCTTCAGTGCGTACTCCGTTCCTCCCCCCGCGTCGCACGACAGCCGTAACGACGACGCCCCGCGCAGTCCACCTGACGTCCGTCACCGATACCCAAAAGACACATACCATAATCTCTCGAGGTGCGTCCCTTGCGTCTGCCGCCCACGGCCCCTCCCGTGCCCCCCGTGACCGACTGACGGCTGACGCCCCTCTGCCCCTGCCCTCGCGCCTGTGGCCAGTCCGCGACAGCATCTTGACGGCGAACCTAAAACAGTCCTCGCTGATGTGAGACGTCGACGCAATGCCGAGCGTAGAGTCTCGAGATCCCTTCCGCCCGCCTATCTTGGGCGTCCGACGCTCCGACGCTCCGTGGTTCCCGCAGAAGCCCCCGCGGGTTTGTACGCTATCATGTGAGCGTCGTCTCCTTTCTTTCCTTTCCTTACCTTCCTCTTCCTCTCGCTCCCTTCCGGCTCGCGCGTCACATCGCGCCTTCACCAAGCCCTCTATTAAGATTTCGATCCCCCCGCGCCCATCCCCGCCGTCCCCCTCAAACTGTCTACTCAGCCGTCACTTTGACTTCCTTCTTCCGAACCTAAACCTCCCCTAATCCCGCTTTTTGCTTCTGCTTCTGCTTCTGCTTCTGCTCGGACGCGCGCACGTGCATGTGCTTACGTTCGTCGCCTTCGTCGACAGAACCGCAGTCGGCGCGTGTGCGGCGCACGCCCGAATTGTACTCTAATTCCTGGGATAGTATCCCTCCCCCTCAACCTCCCCAGCCTTCCCGCCGTCGTCTTCGCCATCGTCAACCGCGCTGTCCTAGCTGTTCCCCCTCCCTTTCGCGCCATGACTCCCGTACCGCGCCCTAGGTTCCCCGTGCACTCGCACGTACCCGTGCCCACTCCGCGAGTCGCGATCCCCCCTACCAATCCCCGTACGACGCATAGTATATACGCTCCCGGCCTCCCGATCTCCGCAACGCCCGGCTTGTCATACTCGGTGTGTGTGTTTGTGTGTGTCTATTCGTGTGCTGCGACGGCGTCTCTTCATGCTTTCCCCCCTCCCTTCCCCTTCCCCTCGCACCCGGATTTTCGTGTGTGTGTATGTCTGCGTACCTTTTCCTACATTCAAACTCCTTCTACCGCACCTCTGCCCGTCCAGATCCGGATCCCACCGTGTTCGCGACTTCTCTCTCCCCCGCTCCAGCCTCCAGCCTCCAGCCTCCCGCTCGCGCGTTCCCCCTCGTGTGTGTGTTGTTTTTTGAACGTTTCCTTCCGCTCGTGCGATCCGTCTTCGCTGCGCCGCGCCGTGTGCGTACTTACTGTATCCATCAAACTCGTAATCTCAAATAGTCTGCTGCCGTTCGACTCCGGGTGGGGTGGGGTGGGATGGGGGGCTCGAAATCCGGCTCGGACGTGGGCGCACGCCCCGCGCCGCGTGTCACGTACGCAGCGGCGTGATGCCATCCGCCATCTGCTGCCGGCACGGACTACGCGGTCGCCGTAGATATCGGTATGTATATGGTCACGGCGCAAGTACGCAGAGGCTCCGCTCGCTCTGGACCCAGACGGATTCTCAACGACGAACAGCGTTGAACTATGACATTTTGTGGGTGCAGCAGAGGCGCTCGCGCGCGTCGCCTGAGACGTGCCACCATCTCCTCCTCCCTCAGGGTTGAACTTGAGGCTAGGATTGCTAGTTGGTCGTGATGCATGGTCAAACGCTCTGGGACGCATCACTATAAATCACGGCGCGGTGGACGCTGTCACACTGGACGTAAGTCTCTGTCCAGCTGCAGACGATGGACCCACTGTACGTGTATGGCAGTACGCCTGCCTTCCTGGTCTGAGCATCAAGAATCCAGGGCGCGCAGACGACCGAGAAGCACGATTTAGTGCGTATATGTACATCACGGTATATATGCGTAGTTTGTTCGAACCAATTGCATGAAATCAGCCCACACTGGCCACGCTAGCGCTCCCGCTCGCCTTCTTTTTGACTGTTGACTATCGGAATGGCGAGTCGAGATGGAGACGAGCCGTCGCACGGTCCGCCTCGGCGAGAACTAAAGGGATTCAGATCTCAGACTGGAAGCGACTGCACACTGCCTCACCGACGTCGAGCGAATGATGGCGGGGATCAGTGTATTTCGTCATTTCACCGTGTTTGGGCTGCATGTGGGACGCCCGAAGCGTCTACTAGCTTACCGTGGCTACACATTAAAGAGCAACCTATTCAACGCTATTCAATGGCTGCCCGGGGAACGAAAGGCTACATAACATCCAGAAGCCGCATATACAAGGTTATTTGGCATTCTTTGAGTAGGAACGAGGGATAAATGAGGACGACCATCGCGAGGTACATTTGGGCGTCTATCTAATCTGAATGGGCGGAGGAGGGCGCGGGACGAATCCGATTGGCCCGGAGGAGCGGGATGGCAGTAACTGTCACCCGTCGTTGTCTCGGCGGAGAGCTGCTGCAGATCCTTCTGGGCCTGTCCGTCTCTCCTCCGCTCATCCTCCGCCAGTGCGAGCGTCGGCTGAGGGAGTCGTCCACGACCACCAGCTCTTCGCTACACGAATACATTCGTTTGTCCTGGAAGACGTGTGCGTCTTCTTGCCTTCTCGTGGCCCCAGTCGCCCGGTCAATCATACAAATGCGGTGCGCCAACTCTGGTGCGCACTTCCGTCCCAGTGCAAAGGCATCACTATGTGCAACGACCGTCCCGACGACCATCAGCCCCGTGTTCGCACACCCCCGCCCGATCCGCCCTGATATCTGCCTCCTCTCCGCGCCCGCCTCGTCATGCACTTTGCTTCTCATCCACGAGCACCGTGCTGACCCTCTTTCCCTTTCCCTTTCTTTTTCTTTCTTTCTTTTTCTTCTTCTCTTATGGCGCCCCTCCTCCGGGATCCCGCGTTGAAGCGCGTGGACGCTCCTTCTTCGACGGGTAGCTCGGCAGGTGGTGAGTATCACTTTTTACGTCCTCTCATCGTGCCGTGGAGCTAAGATATCGCCAAGCGTTCCAAACCCTTAATCTCTCGCCAATGTTTTCGAGGCAAGTCCCTGACTGACGGCTCCGATTCGCCTGCAGGGCCGTCCACAGCGCAGGCTAGCCCTGCTGCTTCTTCGTCCGTGACGTCTTCGCCTTCGCCTTCGTCTACGAGCATTTCGACGCTTTCCACTACCTCCGCGGAAAGCTCGGCGGCCGTCCCTTCTGTTTCTTCTTCGTCTTCCTCACGCGCGGTTGCAACGTCTGCTGAGCCGACAACGTCCGCGGCCCCGAAAACTACTGCCAGTGCGTCATCCTCGTCCTCGTCTTCGGCGTCCGCCGCCGCCTCCTCTTCCTCGGTCGCTGCAGCTTCGAGCGCCAGCCTTTTGTCGTCGTCGTCGTCCTCCTCCTCATTATCGTCGTCGGCTTCTTCGGCAGCAGCCTCTTCGTCGGTTGTTGCGTCTTCATCGGCTACAAGCTCATCTTCGTCTTTTTCCGCAGTCCCCACGACCAAGTCCGATGCAGCTGCGTCTTCTGGCCCGGCCACCCTTGCCGTCTCGGCCTCTTCCATCGGCCCCATAGCCGTGACCGCGCCGGCTCCCGCAGACTCTTCGTCGACGAGCGCGCCCCAGGCTACGTCGACCGGCCTTCAGGTGATTCCCATTGTTGCGCCTCCGGATGCAACGAGCACGGGTGCTGTCTCTTCATCGGCGGTGTCGACCTCTTCCATTGTGAAGCCAAGTCCTTCGGTTTCTTCGGACGCGTCTGCTCCGGCCTCTTCCGGCGTCCCTGCTGCGGCTTCGTCGTCTACTGCCGCACCCTCGTCTTCTGCGGCTGCGACAAGCAGTGGTTTGGTCGTAGTCCCCATAACGTGAGCCCCGCTTTACTCTCGGATAGCAACAGTCAGACCTAACCTGGGTGAGCAGTGCTCAGCCGGATCCTGTTCCCACAACGACAGCGGTCACGCCAGTGGTCTCGGCGGCAAGCTCATCTTCTGCGGACGGGTCGAACACGAAGTCTGCTGGGACAGGGGCAGTGGCTTCTGCTTCGGGAAATAAACCTGGCACCCAGCCTGCTTCCACAGCAGCAGCTGCGTCGGGGGCAAACTCTGCAGCACCAGTCCCGACTTCCTCTGGTCAGGCCGCCCCAACCAAGTCCGCAACAACCCCTACGAATGGTGGTGGAAGCGGAGCATCTGACGGAGGCGCCGCAAATAGCAGCGCAAGCGCAGGTTCTAGCACAACTACTGGCAATACAGGCAGCGCCAATGGCAACGGCAGTGGAAATGGGAACTCTGGGAACTCCAACGGGGCCTCTGGCAATGCACCCGCGACCAGTGCAGCGAACCAGGGCTCCGGCAACCAAGCGGCAAGCACGATCGCTTCTTCGAACGGCGCTGCTACGGGTTCCTCGACCGCGGACGCTCAGCCTACAGATTCTGTGGTCAGCCCGGTTGCAGGTAATAACGGCGCGGCGTCGTCAGCAACGGCGACGACGTCGTCGTCGATTGTGTAGGTCTTTCTGCACACGTTTATACGGACGACGCTGACTTGCCCTATTTTAGTCTTCCCCCATTAGGGCAGAAGGCAGCTGACAATGCCCCGACTACTCCTGTAGTGATCAGCAGCACTAGTGCGACAACGTTCAGCGTCCCAGTGACAACATTCACCACTGGCTCCAGCACGTCGACGTCTTTCCAGCTCACCACCAGCACGACCACCATCCTCTCGACTCAGCCGCCGGCCCCGTCCATCGCCGGCAGCGTTAAAGCGCCGTACGTACCGTCCTGCCACATGCGCACGCCTCCTCTTTCACTCACGTCACCACTCTAGGAGCACCTCCTCGTCCGCAAAGACCGGCGCGATCGTCGGCGGACTGATTGGTGGCCTCGCACTGCTCGCCGCCCTCGCGTTCCTTGCATTCCGCATCCGCGCCCGCCGGCGTGCACGCGACCCCTTCAGGGGCGGCGGCGTCACGTTCGAGGCGTACAGGCCACGTTCGCCCCCCATCCAGCCCGATGCCGTCCCGCCCGCATTCGCCGCGCCCTCCGCGGGCCCGCAGATGAGCTACGCCGGCGCGCGCCCGACGCTCAGCCTCAGCCTGAGCGCGGGCCGCGGCGAGCTCTTCCCGAGCATGATCTCGACGTCGACCGCGAGCGGGGGCGGGATGCTCATCAGCCCCATGCCGAGCGAGGACGCGGATGCGGACGTCGAGGCTGCCGCCGAGTCGGGCGCGGACGCGAACGAGCACGCGCCGCGCATGCGCGATACGATGGTCAGCTTCGCGGGCGCGAGCGTCGTCAAGGGTGCGGGCCACCACTCGAGCTTGAGCGCGGAGGCGATGATGGACCCGTTCGCGGACCCGAGCGCGGGTGCGCATACCGCCGCGGTGACGGCGGATGTGGAGGAGCCGAAGAGCTCTGCACCGGAGGTGAAGGTGTCGAAGGTGGAGGCGCCGGCAGCGACTATGGATCCGTTCGCGGACCCGAAGTACTTGGCGTCTGGACAAGAGAGGCTGTCGATGCTGACGCAGTCGGACGTGGAGGTACGTTCTCTCGTCGCATCTTGTCAGCACGCGCAACGCTGACGTAGCGCTCTGTTCTACAGCCCGGAGAGGCGATGTAAGAGAAGCGTTTAGGTTGGACATTGTGCGGCGATGACGCTACGGACGCTTGTGTTCTATTTGGGCGTTGTGGACACGTTGCTGCATGTTGTACCCTTTGTTTTACTGGGTTTCTCGGTTATTACGAGCCACGGAAGGAACCTTGCATGCGCGTTACTTCGGGATGCGTGGGAGGCTTGAAGATGCTATCAGGTAATGTAATCGTTCCTAACAGCTTCTTTTCAGGGCCGTCGCGGTATGACATCCCTGGGGTTACCTCGGGTAGGTAGGTACACGGTTCGGGCTTGAGATTGAATACGGCTTGGCTTTCGACGCATTCCAGGATAGGCACGCAGGCCGAACAGTCCTAAGACGCTGCACCGTTTTAAGGTGCCTGTAGTACGTTTCCATCCACTTTGGCAATTCAGTGTTTGATGTGGTCAAGAGAACACGCAGTAAACGTTGGCACGTTACAAAAACTGTCTGAAGACCTCAAGGATCTTCGCAACTCTCCCTGTAAATGGCTCATAGGGCGGAGACTCCCCGCTGCGCGAGAGGCAGACGTTCAAGGTATCGCATACATGGCGAAACGTGGAGGTAGGAAATCAGCAGAGTCATTGCTTTGGGCTCATGGCACACCTATCATAATCTTGAGCTGACAGACACTCGGAGAGAACGACATGTTCCATCAAAATCCTCTAGAGATATATGGCGCAACGTGTCATATCGAAATCAGGCTAGATAATAGGGACGATTAAACTGAATGGTCTTCCAGATATCTAAAACGTGCCACTTGGATGAGCGATTGATTGGTACACAGTGGCAAGGTGCTGGCCACCTCACCTCGACGTTCGACACAATATATCAGTAGAGGAGGAGCACTGATCCGAGATGACTGGCTACTTCTTCGCTGTCTCGGAGTGAGAATCGCGGGCCTTCGCCGTGATGGATACTCCGACTTCCTTCTGGTCTACCTGTGTGGCCACCAAGGAATCTCCGGCTCCACGAACGGCGCGAGCCTCTATACCGCTCAAAAGACTATCGATGTGATCGATGATACCGTCTAGACGCTCCTCCACTCCGTTTGCGATGGACTCCGCAGTGTCAACCCGTCGGAGGAGCTCGGTGGCGTCGGGTTCGCACTCGTCAACTTTCTGGGAGAGGAGGTTGGAAAGAAGTGCAATATCAGCTTCGAACGGGCTTGCAGATGATCTTCCAGTGCGCTTATGCTTGCTTTTTTCCCTTTTGTATAGTGGTGTAGTCATGGTCTCGGACTGGACGGAGTAGATGCGAGTGGTTCGAAGGCAAGGTCTCTTGACGCGAGGCTGCTCAAGCGGGCCGTCCTCGCCACTTCCGGCAAGTCTAACGGGGTTAGGGTTGTAGTTAGGCAACAAAAGACCACATAGACACTTTGAAAATAGAATCTGAGAAGATATGTATGATATATTGAACTTCCTGCGGATATTTCTATGCCATAAGGTTGCTAATAGCTGTATACTCATGTGGAGAGGCAAGTGCCGGATGAACTACGAGACCTGCCAAATTTGGAATATGATTGGTGCATAGCGCCATTGCGACGAAGCGCGGGCATTGGCTACCATCTCTCTACTCCTCCTTACGCCGTCTGTGCTTTGTCTCCGCCACCCTGTGCTTTCTAGATTAGGCTACAACACCGTACGACTTTTCGGATTGACTGAGGATCCTATCCGGTCTCCCTATTTGACTTGTCACTCGTCCAGTACTCAAGTCCTGGGTCACCTGCGCCCGGCATGCAGTCTCTCCGTTCACGAAAGCCCTCGGAGTCACGTCCCAAGGGCGCACAGCGCCAGGGAACTGTGCGCGTGCCTAAGCCTGCGCCTCGAAATGCTGAGCGTCGCGCGACGCGAGTCGGGGAGAAGATGAAGAAGCGCATGTCAATGCGCTACGCAGACATCTCCGCTCCTACGGATGTCTCAGTGCCCGACGTTCCCGCTATTCCGATTGGTATGCGCGCGACGCCGTATGCGCAGGATATGCAGAGGTTTACAGAGGAGCCGAAGGAGGACCTAAGGATATCGGAGTTGAGGCTGTTGGACAAGGATGATTTCGACCCTGATGCTTGTGTGTTTTCTCGATTATGAGACTGTACTGAACCTGAGACTGGAGGGCAGACTTGAAGCTCAAGCTTGCAAACTCGACCGAGGCTGAGCTGCGGTCACTGCAGTCTTCACTACAATCCCAGAAGGATGATGTCGCTGTAGATTTACAGAAGAACGTCTTCAAGAAGTCCGTCCATTTGAGCCATCTGACGCTGCTGTCACTCTGACGTTGTGTTTATAGCTATGCGGAGTTCATGCTCGTTTCGAAAGAAGTGAGCACACTGGAAAACGAAATGCTTGAGTTCAAAGAAGCGCTCGCCGAATGGAAAGGCATGCCGTCTCTCTTGCACATCGACGACTCTGCTTCTGTCGCAGGTCAGTAACACAGTAGTCCCTCAAAGGATCCCCTGACCCTTCAAATAGAACGGCGCCGAAACGTTCGCTCATCGGTCGCCGACCTGCGTGTCCTGTATGCCAACCAAATGCAAACCCTTCATATGCAGATCGAGGGCTCCTCCAAGTTTGTTCCCACAACGCCCGGGCGGCATGTCATCACGGAGATTGACAATGTGGTTTCACTAAATCCTGCAACGTATAAGGTGGACCACTCTGTGCGGTTCGTTCTCTTGGACGACGCCGTCCTTGTTGCACGGAAGCGCAAACGAAGGAACAATACTGAAAACGACAAGCTTGTAGCGGAGCGGTGCTGGCCACTAAATGAGATGCTCGTCCTTGATACTAAAGATACACCCAGTGAGTGTCCCGCACGTATATCCGCCTCCATAGAACGAACTAATGTACCCTTCAGATATGACCAACGTCTTTAAAATCCGCCACGGGAAAGAGACGCACGTCTACCGTACGGATATTTCCGCGGACAAGAAGAACTTGTTGTCTCAGTTCCGTCATGTCGCGGAGGAACTTGCCGCTAAGAAGCGGAAGGAGCGCGAGGGCGAGCACCAACGGCGCAAGAGCATGTGGATGGGCGGTGACGTGCGTATAGCATCTGACCTCTTTTCATCGTTATAATAACTCCCGTCTACGTTGTGCAGCGTTCGTCGTTAGCATTCAACGGTGAGGGCGTTCCACCAATGCCGGAGTGGATGGCAGAGCTCGCAGGCAAGTCCGGAGAGCTCGGCGCGAGCGCGAAAGAGAAGGCGGAGCGTGACGCGCGCTGGGTCGGCGACTGGTCTGACGAACTCACCGTTTCCATCGCCTTACGCGAATGGGACCGCGCGGTAGCGCTCGTCGAAGAGGGCGAGGGCAAAGTCGCGATCATGCCCTCGTTGTCGGCGAAGCTTACGCCGCTCAAAGCATCGCTTTCCGCGGCGCTACTACAGAGCCTCGCCGCACCCGGGAACAGGAAGTCGACCGTGGTGAGCCTAATTGGTTTGCTGGTCCGACTGAAGGCGGGTGCGGCGGCAAGGAGTACGTTCCTCGCTGCGCGTGCGGATGTGATCAAGAAGTGCGTGAGGAAGATTACCTTCGAGGGCCACATCGGAGCGTACATTGGAGACCTGGCGACGGTGGTATTCACCGGGATCAAGCATACGGCGGACTGGTTTCTGGCTAGCTTCAACCAGAATGAAGCGGCTAGCAGTGAGTTCATATCTGTGCCTCAGGGGCATTAGGGTTGATCTCATTTTCTCTAGGTTTTGTTGAGTGGGCGAAGCAGCAGATCGAGCTATATGCAGAGATGTTTAGAAAACAGGTGTTTAGTACCGACGTTGACCCTCGTACGATCGATGAAGCCATACAAATCACGCACGTCCAAAGCAAGAAGGTACGTTTGCTTCATGTTCATCCGCACCTCCTATGTTAACACCATCCAGCTCCTGGAGGAATACGGCATCGACTTCCGATTCCTGCTGGACAACCTCCTCGTCGAATCTCCACACGAGACTTCCCGCCCCCCACCGTTCCGCGGTCACACCGAGAAGGCTCCAGAGCCGATCTATACCCCCGCATCGACGCCCGTGCGCTCACGTTCGCCCGCGCTCAGCTCGATATCGACACCCTCACGCACCCGCACACCCGCGCCCGCGGTCCCGCCTCTACCTTCCAACCCCCCACCCTCGGCAATGCCCTCGCTCGCAGTTCCAACACCGATATCCGCATCGCCGGGTCGGTCTTCTCCGTCTCGAATGCGCTCCCCGGTGCCCCCTCCTCGCACCGCAAGCGCTGCCTCGTTTCGGAGTCAGACCCCGACGACCGAAAGCGGCGCTCTGAGACTTCCCAGGGGCAGTCCTGCCCCACCACCGAGATCGAGGGATCGTCCGGGCAGCTCGACGGGGCGCCCGGCCCCCATGGAGTTGCCGAAAAGGCAAGGCATGTTCTGAGTGGGCGCGGGGGTTACTTTGGAGAGGATATCCGGACGTGTGGACGGTTCATTGTTGTACGATCACTCTGTAAGCTATTCAGTCCCGTCGATGCAGGTTTTTAGGTTATGATACGGCTGGAGATGCCACGGGACGGTTAGTGGCACAGCAGCGACGCGATGCGACGCTATTCCTAGCGCGCGGGGTGAGTGCGACAGGGATATAAATTGCAATCAATCCACGGCGCGATGGAAACCCTCGTAAACGTTGTGAGTCTCCCCTTCCCAGGTGCAGAGAGCGTAGAGTTCAGGTGCCGGTTTCGTTGAGAACTAGCCAGTCTTCATCACATTACATGACCGTAGACTTACTACTTAACGTAGCCTTCTGGTGGACGACGGTCCCTGATGTACTGGCGACTCTCTGGCAATTTGTCTCTGTGGGCACCGCTGCCGAAGGCGTTCCATAGCCTGCTGGAGGCCCTGGTGTACGCATGCCTTCGAACCGGCTCTAAAGACTCTGCCCGATCCACGTTCTGCAGGTACAGGGTCCGCAATATGGACCTGTTATGTTCAACGCGTTCGAAGGGAGGATGCGGTGGGCTCAGAACACGGGTGTCAGCTGTGAGATGTACAACGTTTTTGAGATACTCTTCTGTTTCGTCCACTTTGTACAGCAGTTTAGATATCAAGCAGCACTGTACGGACGCATCAGGACACTAATACTCTGGCAAAAGGGTTCTAGAGTCCCACACGCACCTGACAATAGCTTCGATCTCAAACAACGCGTCGAGCGGGAGGCGCGCGACCTGGACGGCAGAACGCGCGGGCTTGTGGTTCCCGAAGAAGTCGGAATACACAGCGTTGACGGCCTTGAAGTCGTCCATGTTTTGCAGGAACACCTGCATACGCGCATACACGCAAATTTGATTAAATTTATGCTCACAACCATGTGTGCTCAAGGGGGGACGTACGGTGGTCTTCACGACCTTCCCGACCTCGCTCCCGCCAGCCTCGATGATGGCCTTCATGTTCTTGAGGGCCTGTTTGGCCTGTGCCTCAACACCGCCCTCAACCTATGCCACACAGCGCACGTAGTAAATTGAGCACAAAATCGCGCGAGGAATGAGAGCTTTAATTGCCCTACCAGCTTGCCGGTGGCGGGATCGAGCCCGAGCGAGCCAGATAGGAAGAGCAAATCTCCTACGCGCACGGCCTGGGTGTAGGGCCCGACCGCGGCGGGCGCATCTGTTCGAAAGTGCGATGCGATCAGGATGAGCGCAGCCCGGGAGGAAGTCAATAGATCTGCGCGTGGTACCCACTGGAAGTAGAGACGAGAGAGAGGGATGCGTGGGTGCTCATTGTGCGTGCGGGGTGCGGCGCGTAGCGAACGGCAGAAAGGGCGAAGCAAGTGGTGAGGGCGGCGCGACGAAGTGGAAGAGACGAGACGAGACGAAGAGAGGACGGCAGCGGCATTGGATTATATCCCTCGAGGCCGAGCCTTCCGCTGAGCGTACTTCAAGGTTGGTGCTTCGCGATCGCCCCCAGTCCACTGACTCGAGCCAATGTTAAACAGCTTGTGGGTATATTGCTTGCAATCTCTGTCAAAACAACTCTCTGTTAGTATATCGGTTAGTACACGCGCCTGTCATCGATTGTACGGTCGCGCGAAAGCGGGGTTCGACTCCCCGACAGAGAGAATGTCACCTTGTCGTCGATAATTTTCATTCTTGCTCCTTGGCGACTTGAAGCCCGCCTTGCAACTCGTCAATGCTCGCCCGAAATCCATCGTCAACGCTCAGCACACAAGAGCAATAAAATGACCGCAAGGGAGCAGCCCAACTTATGTCTACCAAGCCTAAATTGATAATAAGACAAAACCTAAACCCCAACCCCGCCCGCCCATTCTAACACCTCCACCCTGTCGCCAACACGGACGACACCCTCACCGCCGACGATCGCGTTGCATCCAAAGCATGGCTTGTGCTTTCGCGCGGGATCCTTGTTCCGCCGGAACTTGAGTAATACTTTATAGGGCACCGCCGCATCGCGTGTGCCGGTGGTTGTGTCGACATTTGGTAGCTGCGAAGGAGGGATAGTGTCAGCAATGAGAGGCACACAGGCTAATATTCGATTCACGTACTAGGCAGCGCGTGCACTTCGATACGAGCGTGAAGGTACGCGTTTCTTTGTCTGAGACTGCGTCTTGCTCGTCCAACCCACCCGCAGGATGAATTCGTATTCGTCGCCACATGTCCTCCGCGAAAGGCACGCCAGAACCCTTGAACACGATGTTGGGGCGGAACCTACCCACCGAAGCGTAAGCATCTGCCCGCGGCGCGCCCCGCCAGCTGTAAGACAAGGAATGACAGACCTCTCGATCTCCACGCCGCCGTCCCGCCAGCGCTTGCGGTCGATCCCACCAATGTGCTCTTGCGCGCTCTCGTCCTGCGCGTACGCGCTCACGACGCGGCGGACCTCGCCCAGGCTCTCCTGACTCGCGACGAGGAATGGGTAGCCATCCTGAAACATCGCGGTCTCCCGCAGCTCGGGGAACGCGTCCGTCGGCGGGCATTCGCGCGCGCGCAGGCCCTTCATCGCGAGGTGCACCGCGCGCCCGAAGTAGTCCGAGAGGATCTCGGAGGGCGTGCGCGCGCCGGGGCCACCGAGCCCCGAGGAGACGACGTAGCCCTCCACGAGGTATTTGCCGAACATCGTGCAGTCTTCGATGCTGGGGGGCGTGGACCGTGGTTACCTCTTGAAAGGGAAGGGAGAGGCAGTGCGGTGCATTACGTACATTGGCCAGTCGGCGAGCAGTTCTTCGGTGGGGTACAGCGGAACGGAGAACGTCTCGCAGTCTGAATCTTCGGGGAACGATATTACCAGCTTGCCACCGTGAGGTGAGGTGGCGTCGGCCTCGACACGGGGGGTGATAAGCACCATCTATCGAGCACTGCATTTAGTACATGTTCATTTTCATAAGAGCGAACCCACCTTCGCGACTTCACGCGCGGTGATGATAGTGTGTGTTTCTGCCTCTACGATGCACCATTTTCGATCATTCTGTACGACGCGGGTTAGTAAATCTGAGAACAAGTGCGGAGGCCCCCAGCGCTCTTGCTCGTCATGGCCCCTGATGGAGATGACTCAGGGGGTGGGGCGAGTGCGTGTACATGGATCGCTGCATGTATCCCAGCGCAAGGTCCCCAGGGAAGGCGAAGTACCTCTAGCCCTTCGGGCGTATATCTTGCTTCTTGCAAAGAAGTCCCGCGGCAGCTCTACGAATACCGTCCTTAAGTCAGCCACAATGTACTCCGACCACGCGCCCCTAAGAGCAGGAACACACCTTGATGGGGTGCATGAGGATTTTGGCCACGCGCACATCCCCCAACTCGAACGGAACCGTGAGCTCGCGCTCGAGCGCGTACGAGTTCACAACCCCGCCCTTTAAGTCATCCTTCAGCTGCTCCGGGGGACACGCCGCCGCGCTGCTCCCGTTCGTTCCGACGGTCTTCGTGGGCTGAAGGGGGCTAGCGCGCCCAGACGACCTCCTCGCTAGGCTCCATAACAGGCCGGCGAGGGAGAGAACAAGGACGGAGGCGGTCCAGGCGAGAGATGTGTCGGTCGAGCCTAGGCGGCCGTGCCATAGTTCGTGCAAGGAATAGGAAACTGCCATCGCGCCGTTTATGGGCGCTTCTCGGCCAATCGTTCCTTACAAGCTTATCGGGAGATGCCGACATATACAAACGCTCGAGCTTCAAAGCTGAATTGCCATATATGTAATAGAAGACGCACATCTTTGTCCTATCGTACAGTGTCACATACCGAGTATTCTTCCACCGCAGGCATTCGCTTATTTAGAGAAGTACTCCTTGAACACAGGAACAGACTTCACACCAACCACACCAGCGGTTACCAGTGCGGTCCATCCAAGTCGCGTGGGCCATGCCCCCGCCCCCATCACACCCGTTTGCCCGATCGCGACCGCGACTAAATCGTACAGAAGAACAGAACCAAAAAGCGGTTTCGACGCAGCGGCCGCCAAAGGGAAGAAGACATAGGTAGCTGCTTGGACCAACTCGGAGGGTGGTGCGCGATAGCCCTGTTGGCAAATCACACGTTAAGAGGTGGAACGTTCACTGTCAGTGTGTTCCAGTAACAGGTTTCCACTCACCAAAGCGACGCCGCCGTTGTCGATAAAGTCCAGGACACCAATCCCCGCAAACGTTTTGGCCACAAAATGGGTCAAGCACAAGAGCGAAGAGCTATGGGAAGTAAGGGGGGGAAGCGCCGCCACCGCAAAAAGCTGCGCGAATGTGTTGATCGTGACTAGGACCTGCGATGCCTTGAAGTCTTCTCTCAGCCAGAAGTAAAGCCATCCGGCTACACGCTGAGGTGAGTTCACACACCCGCGTATCGTATGGAGTCACTTACCAATGCAAAAGTTGCCCAGCGCATACACAGGGGCATAGCTGAGAGCAACCTTCCAGCCGCGCTCCCTCTCCTTGGCTGTCACGTCCGCATTCAGAGCCGCGCCAATAGGCTGGTACTCGCCCGATGGCTCGTGCTCGAATAACTTCCGGATCCACGCTAGCTGGAGGACGACTTGTCCGGAGAAGAACGCGGCTATCATCCACGGGTTGGGAGAGAACGCAAAGTGGTTCTGCCGGTTTCGACGCAGTGAGCACCCAGTGCTACTTCGGTTTGGGGGTGGCCGACGGGGCACCTTACCGCATCTGCGATGTCCTTCATGTTTGGTGTTGTGACCATTCCGTAGGTTTGCACGGCGAAATTGACCAGGAACGAGCTCACGGTGAGCGCGCGGGCGCGAGAGACTTCGTTGCCCATGTCGAATGAGTCGAGGTACGGTGGTGGTGGTGGTGGTGGTAGGGGGACGGAAGAGAGTTGTGCGCGATGCAACAGGATGACGGGAGCATATATGTACGCCGGCGAGGGCTCAGCGGATGTCAAGGATGCAGAAAGGCATCGGACAGTGATGTCATTTGCGCGAGGAATCGTATGCGGTCACCAATGACAGCGTCGTCAACGGCGCCTCAGGCCGTCCTGTTGTAGCATTAAAGCTTTAAAGCGTATATACACAGGCACACACAACCTAACACCAATGGGCCACTTGAAGCTTATGTAAAGCTTAAAGATTGGAGAAGTCACCGCCGGTTCCCGTGTTCAGGTCGACTCGTTGTACAACCAGACCTCAAGAATTTCATCCGGATATGTATGGTAAAACAATATCGTCGCTGACTTACAGTGGAACAACACACAGTTCCAACAATGAGTAACTCGTCCCTCGAACCGTTGGTCCTCCAACTTGTTATGTACTTGCGGGTGCGCGTTTTTCCAACCCGTCCCTTACGAGTATGCATGCTACGCTGTCGAGACCATTGTCTTCGAGCTTTTTCACTAGCCAATCCAAAGCCGCGCTACTCGATTTCCCCAGCCCCTCCAGCCTGGCGCGATCCGTGATGCCCACCTTGCGCAATATGGTCGCAAGGTTTGGCTGTAGTCCGAGAGAGACCAGAAAGTCCTTCACGGCTGTGGCGCCTTCCGAGTCGTCGTCCTTGCCCCTTGCGGAATGGGAGGCAGCGGACGTTGAAGCTGATGCCTGAGCTTGGAAATTCCTGCCACGGCGTGAAGCATTATTCTTGATACTCGAGCTACCCGACGCGCCGGCGTTCCGCCCTGACGTACTGGTCGACGAACCGGAAGTGACGGAAGCTCCACTACGAATGGCCGGTTCATCACATACTGCAAGCCCATGGCGCATTTTGGCGTGTTTGCGGCTCTGGAGGTGTCCCCGGAAGCTATATTCACAGATGCCTGCGTTCCCCCCGCTCACGAGCTGTCACACACGCCGGCGCGGTGCGGCCGTCAGAGCCCACGTACGCACAAAGACGGCACAGACGCATTACCGGCGCTTCGGGGCAGGTGAAGCACCGCAGCCCCCATTTGAGGTTTCCTTCTGGCAGGCGACAGTATCCGACGTCGAAGCTTTCGTTGGGGAAATCTGCACGCAGACCTGGAAGCGCCGCCTGGAGCTTCGGCGGTGCCTGGGCACCGTACGCCGTAGAGCAAGCATTGAGCACAGTTCAACGCAAGCTTGAGGGGAATGGCCGGCTCACCTTCGCAGGGCAGCCTTTGCCAGGTTGCGCCTGTATCAGTGCGCGTGCTATGTTCTTTAGCCGCTCCGCCCCAGCCTGCCGCGGTGCAGAGTCGATCGAATCGTCGCTGCTCGGAGACGTGCTCGGGGTGGAATAGTCCGAGGAGGTGTCGTCCTGTTTCCTGCCAGGCGGTCTGCCCCGGCGCCGGGCAGGGGCGGGGGGCGGATCTGCCGCTGGGGGCGACCTGCGGACCTCCCGTTTCCTCAACGCGCCGGGTACTTTGTATACACGGTACGGACTCCGTTCGCTCGGAGGAACTCCGTCAAGTTCCCATGGGGGTTGCAATTCTTCGTCTTCGTCCGACGTGTCCACGACGCAGGGGTCGTTCACGAGCGGAGGGACTGCTGGTCGCCTGAAATCTGGCGGCACACTCTGCACACCAGAGGTCTCGGAAACAAGGCCCCGGCGCGCCGCCGAGAAAGGCGAGGAAGACATACGAGGGTCTATGGTAAAGGTCAGCTCTCCGGGTCCCTGAGTTGAATTCAGACAAGATACTTGCCAGGAGCTTTCTTCCCTCGTAGACGGGCAGATTTGCGCGGGCCGCTGCCCTCGTCCTCGGAGCCTTCGCCTCGGCCGCGCTTCTGGCCGTATAAGTAGGAGGCGGGGCCGACGTGAGACTCATGCCGGCTTTCCACAGAAGTCAAAGGCTCGCGGGACGAGTGTCTCGAATCTGAGTCCTCATCAATGGAGTAGTTGTAGATGACGTTGATCGCAGGCGCGAACAGCGACGAGTCGCGTGAGCCTACGGAGACGGCGTCGTCCTGCGGGCCTGGCGGTGGGGTCGAAAGGAGATCCCTGGAGGTGGAACCATGAGCTTCAGGATCTATGGCCGATAGGGCGGTTAGTGTGGGGCCTTCCATGGTCGTTTGGGACGAGGCAAAGATCAACGGTGCTTCTGTGCGTTTGGAATAAAAAAGTTTTAGGGCGGCTCTGAGGCTAGGCAAGTAGTGGTCAATGCGTTCGTCGCGAGGCGGCGCATTGCTGTATCGAATCAAGAGAAGTCCAGCCATGCCATTTTGATTAACACCGGGGAAACGGCACGGCGTCCCGAGTACGTACACAGCCCCTACCCAGAAGTAGCCCAAAGTCTGAGCACCAGCTTGGGACGTACAGTACTAAAAATTGCGTCAAGCAATGTCGACATACACCGGGAGAGGCTTGATCAAACATTCCTGCTAACGGTGGCCCTGTAGCGAAGATGTGAATGTGGGCGGCGAGCATCTCGCCGGAGCGCCTATCCGGTACCATAGGGCACCACCTGGTCACGAGTACGTCGTGGGTGTGCTCCGCAGACGTGTCCACGAGAGAGTAGTGTACCTATGCCAGGAGTCGTGAACGAAGTTGAGGCCTAAAGAACAACTCTGTGTCAAGATATACGACCTACTGCGAAGAGAAATCGAACTCACCAACAGTCAAATCATCTCACTCGGGGGAGTTATCCAGCCATTCCTGCACCTCGGCCAACGTCCGCCTCAACTCCTCGCTCACCTCAACGTCGCTCTCTCCCCCAAGGATTTTCACGCCGTACACGCCCTCCGCTAACGCCCGCCTCACGAACGGGACGAATACCTTCGCGTATACTGTCCCCACCGCACGCACAATGTCTTCTTCCCGCTTCGCCTCGTCCGCGCTCGCCGTCGTCGCACCATTAGTCCGATCGCTCAGCACGACACTGCGAGCATATGCGAGTAGATCGGTTGCCCCGCGCGCGAGCGCGGCGTCTAGTGCGGCGAGCAGGTCACCTAGGAGAGATGCCGGCGCCAAAAGCCGGAGGCCGTTCAACGTTGACAGCAGCGCGTTAGTGTAGAGTGCGAGCGGCGGGTACGACGCGAGCAGAGAAGGGGGCGTATTGGGCGCGGAAGATGCAATCGCTGAGAGCTGCGCAGGCGTGGGGAGAGGAGGCGCGGCCGCAACTGAAGAAGGCAGGAACGTTCGGGAGGGCTTCTTCCGGGTAGAGGATGCGGGTCGCGGGCGGGCCTTAGACGGGTCGTCCAACTCGAGGACAGAAGACCACGAATCCGTGGCGTCTCCAAACTCGCGCGTCACGCCTACGCGGACGGCCTGAACGAATAGCGGGCCCAGCGCTGCGCGGAAGTCCATGCCCACGCGCGCGAATGACGTCGCGCAATACGTGAGCTGGGTAAGGAGCGACGACAACAACGAGGGGTCCGCGACCAAGGGTAGTGTCTCCTGAAGAAGATCGAGCAGCTGCCGGACGCGTAGCGTGGTGAACGTGGTCAAGAGTACAAGAAGCGTCGTGAACGTCGAGTCCGCATCCTGCGAGCGGTCTAGGAAGATGGTGGTGTATTGGGTGACGACGTCGTGCACGCCCTCGCGCCAGGCATCGACGTACCGTTTCAAATATCGCGCGTGGATTTCGCGCTCGCGCTCTACGCTGCCCTCGCTGTCCAGTCCCTTCTTCTCCACTTCTACCGCGCGCAGCGACCCGTCGAGGTAGGAACTGCGTCCCGAGAGGAACGCCAGCGCTAGCTCTTGTTCGGAGAGAACATCCATCTTGCGGAGGAAGCCGACCGCGCGGAAGAGCGCGGGCAGTTTGGCCTGCTCGTGCAAGACGCGTAGAAGCTGCGCCAGCATGGAGTGAATGCGCGCGTCGCAGTCGGCTTTGACAGACTGTACGAGGGGATTCGATGGGAAGCGCGACGCGAGGGTGGATGCATGTTGGGCGAGAAGGAGTGCGTCGGCGTAGTTATGATTGCGTACGGAGGTTTCGAGCAATAAGGGGATAGAGAGTACATCGTGCAGCTTGTCGTGGTGCTCAAGCACGAGCGCTGCTTTCCGGCGTGAAGCCAGAAGAGATCGCGAGTCTTGGGCAAACGAACGTGCGCTCGACTCGAGGTCAGGGAGGGCGGAGAGCAAGGAGGAGAGCGAGGAGGAGAGTGCGTCGATGGAGGAGGAGAGCGTCGAGGTCGTTGCATGCAGGGAGAGGAATGTCGGGTAAGAAGTGTAGCAGAGTGTCGTGAGCGCGTTGGTGAGCTGTGCAGAGGACGACGAGAGTTCCGTGGGCTCAGTCTCGAGCTGTTCGAGCGAGAGCGTAGTGAGGCGGGAGATGTACGACGCCGCTTCGGGCGACGTCAACAACGGCGGGGATGGGGTGTCTTTGGACGACGACGCCAACAGCTCAGGCAAAGTGGGTAGTTCAGCATCCTGAGAGCCGTCAAGCATGCTAGTCTTTTGCGAGGAGTATACCGTTGGTCGTAGTCGGGCCCAACGTCGAGAACGAGGATGAAGACTAAGTCCAGAGTGAAGTCGGGTTCGTAGCGCGCGTCATAGCATAGTGCTAAGTGCACACTTAATTCTGTGGCAAAACTAATTAATAGTGTTAGTGCTTGGTACATTCGCATTGAAGCGCGCAGGCCCTAATGTATGTTACGTAGCAATAAACAGTAGAGTCGACTTGAGGGTGAGAGGCGATGCTTCGCACGCCCAGCCCGATTCCACCCCCAGAACTCACCTCATGAGGTGACCAGATGGAGATAATTGCTAGAACTAAAACACAGGACACCAGTCATAATTATATTGATTGCACCTTCGCGTTTCTTGTTGAAGCAGCCTCCGTCTACATGTACATACACATACTTAACACACATCCTCTCATTTCTCCTTTTGATACTGAGAACCACATACAAACTACATGATACTCAAGCCCCCAAGGGTATGGCAGTACATCAGACGATGAACCGGTAAAATGCACCACATCCGTGGGCGAGGGTGGTTGACCATGGACGACAGGATACGTTAAGAGCGGATTTGGCGAGGGGTGTGATGCACCGCGCAGCACGAGCAAAATGCGTTCACTGGTGATGAGAACCCACTTAGCATTGGAGCGAATGCGTACCAGGTATGGTCACGCAAGTTAATGTCTTCACAACGGCAGAAACTCAAAGGAGTTCAGAGTGAAAGTCGGAAAGACCGCGAAGAGACGAGTGGACACTCAGAGAGCGGGATTACGGAGGACACCGGAGAAGACGGAAAGGAACGGGTTATACAATGTCAGCACGTGCAGCCAGCCAACTCTTGCTAGCTGTTAATCCGATTCCCGGTGGAATCGGAATAAGGTACAGAACACTATGCAGCAATGCCTACTAGCTCGCTGGCGGGAGGAAGAATCTCCAAGCCCAGCATGGGTGCCGCAGCGGGCGCCTCCGTCTCAGAAGACGGCGCTGCACCCTCGCGTACCTCCGACTGCCCTCCTAATGTTTCCGTTTCGCCCACCTTCGTCTCGGGCTCCAGATACGCAACAGGGACCAGTGTGGAAACATCTTCTAGAGGATGTGGCGGCGCGCGCTGACCACCCCGTCTCTCGATCGCCTCGACAATTTCCGCCCACTCTTGCTCGCCTGTCCAGGGCGCAACGAATTTGTCTAAGTCGTCGTAGCACTTCGCACGAACGATAGACTCGCGGAATGTCTTTAGATCGTTCCGGGAGGCGTTTTGATGGGCTCCCTGGAATTGGGTAGCACAGAACTTCGTCGAAGACCAATGGTTGTTGAGGTACTTGCCCTACGACTGAGATGAATATGACGCCAACGTAAAGAGGGTCTACGGCCTACCAGACGGATGTACCCTGGCACAAATGTCATTTGCAAGTCCTTCAAGGGTGTCGGCGAGAAGCACGTAGGATTTGCCTCCGCTGCGGTCGCGATCATAGCGGAATGCGCCCCTGCAGACTCATCGTCAACACTGTGACGTGGCTCTGGTGTTCTTGATAGACTCACCCGTCACTTGCCTAACGCGCTTCGAATCCTCATAGCCCAAGCAGTCGCCGTTCTCAATGACGGCGATGCCCTTACCCATCCCCTCTACAAACTGGACAATCTCTCGTAACCGCTCGATGGTCGCCTTCTCTCGCATGCGCATATTCCGTGTCCGACAGTGCACCGTCAGCGCCGTGATGCCGGTATTAACGATCCGCTCTACGAGCTTCAGGGTGTCTTCCTGTGAAGGGAGTAACCGAATTTTGGCGGAGATGGATATTTCCGGAGGCATGGCTTCTCGGAGGGCAGTCAGGATGGAACATAGCAAATCTGGGGTGGATAGGAGGGCCGCGCCCATGCCCGCGTGCGTGGAGAAGGGTTTTGGGCACCCGCAATTGAGGTCGAAGCCGGCGACGTCTTGCATGATCATCTTCGCGGCCTGCACCGCGAGTTCGGGGTCGGCAGAGCCGATTTGGTAGATGAGAAAAGGCTTCTCAATGGGGTGTGTAGTGAAAATGGCTTTTGACTTTCCATGATACGAAATCACCCCGGTGACCGCTGAAGATGCGTTTAGCAGGACGGGGAAAGAACAGCGGTGGTTTGGGCTTACGGTCTACTTCGCGCGTCGTGTGTAAGATAGCCTTGTCTACCGTCTCCGGGCCCCATACAAGCTTCGCGCCGTGTTTGAGAGCGTACAGGCGTGTTGGTACTAGACATGGATGAGGATGAGATGAACTGGCAAGAGAAAGACCTTGCACATACTCACATGCACCAGATCGAACCATCGGAGCCAACATCAGTCCGTTCTTATAATCTTCTGC
Source organism: Trametes meyenii (assembly GCA_022606255.1). Lineage (NCBI taxonomy): Eukaryota > Fungi > Basidiomycota > Agaricomycetes > Polyporales > Polyporaceae > Trametes > Trametes meyenii. The sequence goes on along the minus strand of JABYQG010000001.1, from coordinate 4,844,453 downwards.
CTGTAACGGAGGATGGTCGAGCCTAGGTTTCTTGGCTATCCGCGGCGACGAGTCCGGGGAAGGTGGGTTAGGTCGGCGGGACATGGCGGTAGCAGATGGTCTCGAGGACAGGTGGATAGATCGCAAGAGGTGTGAACGGCCAAGAATGATCATGCGAGATGCCCAAAGTCCAGCCAATGCAAGCTTCTATCCTATGCGATGTGGGTGAGAGCAGGAGTGAACCCAGAAGAGAATTGGTGCGCGAAGAACCTGGCGAGTTTGCGACGGAGGCCGAGAGAGAGCACGTACTCGCACAGAGATTCCGTAAAACAGGCTCGGCCAGTGCCAATTGGGCGCCTATTTGAATAAATGATTCGGCCCGCAGCCAGTGGTGCGTCGCGGCAGGTTTGATCTTTTTCCAGGTACTACGCGCGAGGCTCACCAGCTGCAGTCTGGCTATAAAGGTCCGCTGGTCAACTTTCTCAGAAACTCGCTTCTACTGAGGGCATGCCCAATCTTGTTTGGCCTAATTGTTTTTGATCACATTACAGTTACCTTGCGTCGACGTCGCTCTCACAGACGTCCCCACTATCCTCGAGACCATCGCGAAAGTTCGTCCCAAACCACGTCCTCTGGCCGCTCTCGAAACTCCACTTGAACTCGAGGCTCGTCGTCAACTTGCAGTACAGTATTCTACTACGGGTCCACTATACAGGGTTCTCCGTTTAATGTATGGGGGATCAGTTGTCTATGCTTACGCGTATGGCATAGCGGAAGGTCTATAACTCACACACGCCCAGGTCCGAAGTTTTTCTTCGCAAGCCTGTACTCAATCACGATGTGCTCTGCGCTATCATGGCTCAGGCTGTCGTGGATTTTGAATATCCATCGGTGGTTTGTGCTATGATGCAAACCTGCCGCAGCCTCCACCGCGAAGGTGTCCGCATGCTCCTCAAAACCCATATCCCGTTGGACTCTACAGCGTGCATTAGAGGATACATGCGTTTCATCCGGGCTGAAGGGGGCTCGCGAATGGCTCTCGTCAAGGCTCTCTACGTGTCCGCATACCTGGATGAAATGGCTACCAACAATCGAGTTATGGGGCCCCTAGCAGGTCTGGTCCCTCGAATGACCCGCCTCCAGAGCGCAAACCTCCACTCGGTCAACTCATACAACACTTTTTGCACCGCCGTCTCTTCTTGCCGGTCGATTGAACATCTCTACCTCGGCGACGTCGGCGAGAGGATGCTTATAATGCTCTCATCCTTGAAATCCCAGCTCTCGACGCTGAGCCTCGAAATGAGCATCGACGAAGATACGTATAATTTTGCCTATGATCCTTCGGAGTACCTCGGCCATTCCGTGCAAACCCTCGAATCTCTCTCTGTCGAGCGCTTCATTATTCGCCTCCCCAATCCATCTGCACCTGCATTCCCACTTATGAAGTCTTTCACGGCATGGGAATCACAGCCAACATCATTGCCTACATTGCGAGCCTGCATGCACTTCTTCCCGAACCTGGAGCGGCTCTTCCTATGCTCCACCTCTGCTTGGGCTACGCCTGAGTCAGTGAGAACCAGCTGCGAATCAAACCGCACGGCGAATCTGCAAGCGCGGCAGAACAGCTGTGGTTGGCGGGAATTTCGGGAGGTCAGGGGCTACCCCGAAGACCTCTACACCATAGGGCTGTCGTGTAAAACCGAATATATGCAAATGCCCATTGTTCACATCGAAAGCACGCGGTACCTTGCCGATATCTTCTCCAGCATCGTCCCTCGGACGCTCATCCTGGCTTTGGACTCAAGACACCAGCGTCGGTATCTTCACGACGCGTTCGAAGCCCTTCGCCCTCCCGCGACGTCGGCCGCTCTGCAAAATCTCTGGCTGGTAATCGGTGCGCCATTATACGACGACGCCCAAAGCATTCGTCATGACCTTGTACGTTCGTATTGCCTTTTATTCAAGAATGAACTTGACCTCTCGTTAGACCACCATCGCTCAAGAGGTTACGAACCTTTCCCTCCGGTCGCTCGCCATCGAGCTCTACCCCGCTACGCCCATCTTCCCGCGCGACAAACCGGGCACGTTGGAGGAATACTTCGGCGACTTCACTTACGAGCGGATGGTCGATTTTGTCAAAACGCTAGCACCGTCGCTCGAGAGCGTCTTCGTCATCGGGTGTCGTCGCGATGTCTACCCCGAATTTGAGGATCCCGAATGCGAGCTACTCTGGGCACCGCGAAAATGGCCACCGGGTAGCTTTCCAGGCCCGAGACCAAGCAGTTGGCCAACACAAGGCCCGGATTGCGAGGAATGTTCGGTTTAGGAACAGCCCCTTTAACGCGCCACATGCGCTCGGCCTCGAAGACGAACATCCCCAACATGATCCTCACGAGGTTTGCGTTACTTACCGCCGACGATCACGGTAGCAGACTGTTGTACCTGGGCCGAGGTACGGAGGCACTCAATAGCAGTTATGTCTACGCGGCGCACGACAAGTTTGCCCACATCCGGCCCCTCATTGATCGTATCCAACAGCCTCGGTCGCATTACAGGGCGTGCCGTCTCCCCTCCAACGCCTCCCCTCACCCGCCACGCGCACTACGGTAGCTCAAGACAGCTCAATAACTAGTTATACAACACTGGGTGAGAAATACAAGCGTAGACATCGGTACGTAATTGAAGGAAATCATAAACAGCGACACCGTGTCACTGCAAAATCATAACGCGGCCTTTCTTCCTCACGCGGTCTCGTCTTCGTCCTTCTCCTTGACCTCGCGCACCTCCGTCGTCGTGCCCGCCTTGTCGTGGATGTGCTTCTCGCTCGGGCGCCAGCCGGACGAATTCCAGGGCTTGACACCGGAACGGTACATCTCGTCAACTTCCTCGAGACTGAGGCCCTTCGTCTCGGGGATGAAGAGCCACACGTACACGTAGCCGAACGTGAGCATGCCGAAGAAAATGAGTAGGATGAGAGGCCCGATCTTCTCCGCGATGCGCGGCGCGAAGAAACTGAGCAGGAAGTTCCAAAGCCAGTCTACACGCCGTGCAAACGCAGAGTCAGCGTCCCAGTTTCCAACGACGAGACGGGCGGAAGGAAGACGCACTCGTAGCTGAACCCAACGCGATCGCCTTCGGGCGCACGCGCAGGGGGAAGCTCTCACCGAGGTACACCCACGGTGTTGGGCCCCAGAAGACCGAAAAGGAGAAGACGTGCAACACGGCGAACGCGATGAGCGTATCGCCCCCTTGGCGGTTACGCTTCGTCAGTTGGTCGGCAGGTGTCCCGTTAGGCGCGAGAGTGTAGTGGCCGACGAGTCCAGCTATGAGCGCACACACGGCCTCCATGATAGAGCCGGTGAGGAGCGACTGTGGAGAGCTATAAGTACGACGTGGGATCCGCGAGAGACAGGTGGAGACGTACGTTACGCCGGCCCCACGCCTCGATGAGGTATAGGGCGGGGATAGTACCGACAACCGAAACACCTCCGAGGATGGATTGGATCGCGTACGGGTCGAGCCTTAGTCAACATAAGCGTCAAAGAAAAGGCGATGCACTGTGAATAATGCTCACTGAGTGCCCGCGCTCTTGAAGAACGTATCACCGTAATAGTCTGAATGGGGCAGTCAGCGTCAGTTCATGCCACGTCCCCCCCGAAAGCATGTAGGACACACAGTAGAAATTCTGCCCGTTCAATTGCTGGATGAACTGGAGCATCATGCCGTTGATCGTGCGCTTCCACAGCTGGTTGCGCGTCGAGAAACATTCCAGCCAGGTCGCCTTGCCTCCTTCGTTTTCCGCGCGGATGCCAAACTCGAGCTCTTCGATGATGTCGACCACAACTGGATCGTCCTGCGGCAGGCTGTTGAGTTCTGCAACGACGCGGCGAGCCTCTGCATCCTTTCCTGTCCCGAGTAGGTGACGGCTGTATAGCTGTTAAGGTCTGTTGTTCAACACATGCATGCCATTTGAACTCACGGGGATTCGGGGAGGAAAAAGATTCCAGAGAGCAAGAAGAGCCCCCATAGCATCTGGAGACCGACGGGGATCCGCCATGATGCGGAACCGTGGATGTAGTGGGTGCCCAGGTCGATAATGTAGCTAATGAAGATCCTATAAAAAGGGTTAGTAACGATGCACTTCGGCTAGCTTCAAAACACGGACCCCATGATGATCTGGAGTTGGTACAAAACCAACAGCATACCGCGCATGGCTTTCGGAGCCGTCTCGCCATTATATAAAGGAACAATAGCTGTGGAGTGGCACGGGTTTAGAGTTCCGTGGCCGGACTTGGAGCTGAGCGACGTACCAGATAGTGCGCCAACCCCGAGGCCGGCAATGAACCGACCGATGGTTATTTGCACGATGGAACGGACAGTCGCAGTCTGGATAGCGGTTCCGACGGTGAAGACGGCGGACCAGATTAGAATTGAACCACGACGACCGAAGCGGTCAGAAGTGAAAGCTTGCGCGAGCGCGCCGACGAACGTGCTGTATAGAAGTACGTCGGTATTGAAGCATGCAACGGCAGGGAACCTTGCATGAGCGAACGCATGATGGTAAATTAGATAAACACTCACCCTGCTGAAAGCAGCGAAGTGATGATGGACTGCCGCGAGCTAGACAGGAATGCGACTCCATCGGCTCCCACCTCACCGAAACGGTCAACAAAATCCTCCATGATCAGGCATCCCTGATATTGTTTTTCAGTGTTACGGAACCGCCGGCAGAATGGTGAACACCCACCGAGATGACACCGATGTCATATCCGAAGAGGAAGCCTAAAGACAAACAAGTATGATGCTACGTTGTGGGAGAATTCCAGCGGTCAGTTCCCGAAGCCATTTCATGAACGCTCGAGTACTCACAGTCAGGTTCCACCTCGATCCAAAGCGCTGCGGGCCCACCTCCTGTGCACTAATGTCAGCACTGAATCGTTGCCCCCGCACTCGCAAAATAGCACGTACCGAACGCAATGAAAGTCGCGAGGAGGACAGCCTTGTGATTTGTCGGGATCCCCATCGTCGCAGGAGGGCAACGTGCGGGTGCTTAGAGCGAGGGAAGCAGGGGCTTACGGGGCACACCTCTGGGAAGTACTCGTTTTATAGCCCCGGTGCCGACTTGTATCTGCACCCCCGATTCTCGGGAAAAAGATGGCACCTCCTGCCCTGGACGCGCACTGTGAAGCTGGGGCGGACCGCAAGCTGCATCAGCACGGTCCGGGCAGCGAAATTCGCGTTTCGCGCGAGTTTCTGAGCGCGTCGTTGCCGCTGAGGTCGGAGGTCCCATGGTCAGGTGTGTAGACGCACAGTGCGTGGAATTATTCTGCCCGTGTGTACTGATGTCACTGAGCCGTGTGAGAGCGCGGCATCCTTCCCCGCGCCGCCCCCTCGGCCGGGGCCCCACATTTACCCCACAAAATCAGTGCTAGTATATTTTAAAAGTCCTTTCTTCGAGGACCATGGCGTTCAGTGTGCCGCGCTCGATTCCTCGGAGACGAAGGTGATCTTTGAAAAGTAGTATTGCTGAGTTGTCAGTAGGATTGTCACTGGACGAAAAGTGCTACGTAGCGCATTCAATCCGAGTTGAAGAGATCAGCATTCCCGAAAACACGGTGGTCATGAGATGGTGCCCTCGCGTACCTTGACTCCGATGAGTAATTTAAGGTGCGGCGATCAGATCGCCAGAAGGCCCAGCACAAGTACTTCATGTGTTCGCCGTTTACGGGGCAATGGCTGGCAATGGTGGTGCACACTGCAGCGTGCACAGGCTGTCAGGTTGACGGGACGCCAGTGATCGGCCCTGTCCTACCGGCGGTAACTTCTTGAAGTAGTAAACGCCAAATCTCACTGCAGCCTGCGACGGTCCGCCAGGGTCTGCCAGGCCCGCAATTTCGGTACCACGAACATAATACTACAACTAATCGTACAATGATACAGAAGCCCGCGCGCGCTTCACCGTATTCCGCCCAATGCCATAATCCTACCCCTCAAGCCATTCCTAGCCGATTTCGCTCGAACACCCGCACCGCGGCAGGTGGGATGGTTACTGTGTCAGCGAACTGACCCGTCATCGCCACTGGCCAATGGCTCGAAGCTTTTAGACGACAGAGAGCCTGGAATGCTACCTTCCAAGCGAAATTGGGTTTCTCGTGGTAGGCCCATGATGCCTTGAGGGCCTCGACATCTGCGAGAGCCAGTGGAGAGTCCGCAGCGAAGACAGGCCCGTCCGCGAAGGACCGCGTCAAGTCTTTCCACCCTCTCTGCCGCTCCGCGGGGGTGGATGGTCCCACCGCGCCGCGCCATTTGCGGGCGGGCGTACGGGAGGGCGTACGGTGCGGGCTGGGTTTGGAGTCCCTCGTGAGCTTCTGCCACATTTCGATGTGCTTCTTGATGTGATCCTTGATCGCGGTCAGGTCCCTCTGGAATAGAGGGTTCTCCATGAACGGGAGGGCTGCTTCGTAAGGGCGGCGGAGGTGGGGGTCACGGTTGCCGAGCATGTCGAAGACGGGGGAAAGTTGATCATAGCGCGCAAGATACGTGTCGCGCATTTCTTTGCCAGCCTCCATGAGCTCGTCCAATATGAAACGTCCAAGGGACTGTGGTCGAGGGAGGTCCGCAACGTTGGAAATGGGATCAGCATTACCACTTCCTTGGAGACACAGTGGCCGCCTCCTGTCATATCGCTTCTTGTCTCGTCGGAACACTTCGTCCTGGACACGAAGGCCGGACTTGCGAGAGTCCAAGATGGTGTTGAACCTACGCATAAATAGTTATATTAGCGTAGCTTGAATGCAATCCAAACGTGACACCGACATGAAGGCATTGCGGATGGTTTCTGGTGCGTCGTAGCCGTGCGAATAAGCCGCGTTCTCATGGAACATGGAGTAGGCACCAACGGGAGGAAGGGTAATGTCGGACAGAAGTGCTCCTTGCAGCTTCTTCCTACGCCGGTCAGGGTCCCCTGTTATACTAGACATCTCGGCAGCGACTGCGGCAACCTGTTCGATCTTGCCTTGGTCCTGAAAGTTGTCGACAATGAAGTTGTCCAGCTGCTTTGTAGGCGGCAGATTCCTGAACTTCTTCACGATGTGCGGGTCATAGATGCAAACGCACACATCACCGTCGTAATCTACATCAGTCGTAAAATTTGAGCTTCGTGAATATGCCAATTCGATAAGCCGATGTTACGTACCGCCTCCAGCAAGCATGCTGGCAAAGGAACAAGGTCCGGTCGTAGGGAGGACGACAACATCCACGTATTCAGATAGGTCTTCATGGCAGACCGCAGTGACCTAAGGGAATGAACTGCTTTGTTCGACTGTAATATGGAGACAATGATAACGAACGGACCTTTTGTATATCTGAGGGTAGACGGCACGGGTTCCGGTATATCTAGAAATCGTAGAGGGGGTTCACGCGACTGGTAGGTCAAGCGGATGAGAATAGCTGTACCAGGACTTCTTCTAGGAGCATCTTTGGATGAGGGTCTTCCAGTGGAGGCTTGAGGTCTTTGCTAGACTTGAAATGAATTTCGTTTTCTTTCAACACACCGTGCGGATCTGTGGGCTATCTCAGAGGCGACCCGGAACATATAAGCCGCCGGGACAGACCTGGCACAATGAACGCCTCAGCAGAAAGGGGGATAGTGACATGGAAGTCGCGAACGACATCCTCAATAGCCTTGTTGATGATCGTTTTGATTTTGTCATACAAGAGGCGCGACTGCAGTGGATGGAAGCCGGCCTGAAGAAGATCGAGAACAACGCCATGAAGCGTAAGCGGCTCTCCCGAGAACCTATCGCGCAGCCTCTGCGGAGCTGCATCCGTGCTCTCGAGCTCGGCGATGAGCGCTGCGTAATCCTCCTCGCTCAAAGTATCCCCGCCCGTAATATCCAGAAGTTCCTGCAAGGGGTCCGAAGGCTCGTCCCAAGGCATGTCGTCCTCTCGTATCCGGCCAGACAGCCCAAGCGCACGCGACGCACCCAGCGCGAACTGCTGAATGCGCGACCCCGTCACGCGCCCGATCCGATCCACGGTCTTCCACAGTAGCTGCATATCTTGCGGGTGCGTCCACTGCGTGAGAGCACGTACTTCCTCGTCGAGCGCCGAGCGCATGAGGTCGACGAACACGCTTGTTGGGACCTTGTTATGTGACAGGTTGAGGATTGTGAGGCGCGAAAGGCGGCTTGGGTGCGTCACACGCGGCGGCGCGAGGAGGTCGAAGGTGCGATGCGCGAGGTGTAAATTGTCGTGATCGAGTTGGATCTTGCGTTGCGACTTGCGGATCCAGATCTTCGGCTCCTTCTGTAGACTTCGGTCGCGCGGATGCAGCATCCAGAGTCCCTTCGCACCAGCAATACGACCTTGTACTGCGGTGGGCATGGACTCGTAGCCCATACGTTTTGCGATGAGGCTGAGCGCTGCGGCATTCATGTACCCACACCCATCCGTGTAGATGTGCTCCGCAGGCGGTTTCTGAGCCGTCTTATCGACGTCTAAAGCAAATAGGTTGTTAGAAACAGACCGCTAAGAAAGTATGAACCGCACATTGGTCTTCGGTATTGAACATTTCTCTGCCCCCAAACACTAAGGCAGGGACAGAGATCGAGAAGCCCAGGTCGAAGCGGGTGGCCCATTTGGACACGGCCTTTTCATTGGAGAATCAGCCTTCCCGCAACGGAATCGTCCAGTTTGCCAGTGCCATACCTGATCCCCGTTTCGGTCCATCGGATTGTGCCAAGCGACGAAATCCTCGAGGGACATTCGTCGCTCATCCCCCGGAGTGCGCCCTCCGCGCTCGTAGTCCTCGTTCGTCTCCATGAGGAACACCTTACCGTCCTTCGCCCCAAACGCCACGAAAATGCGCCCGCAGAACAGGAACTTCTGCAAAAAGAACTGCGTCAAGTCGCCGCCGCGCTGAGTGCGCAGCTCCTGAGGGATCGAGACCTGCAGCATGCGGCGTGAGCCGAGGAAGCGCGCGAAGCGGCATGACTTGCGCATCTCCATTGGGGCGAGCACGAGCTGCATCTTTCCGTCCATCTCCTCAACCCTGGCGACTTGCTGCACCTTTCCACCATACCAATCTTCTGTATTCTGCCAGGCGCCCTTGAGCCCCAGTCCGCGGAGTTGCCCCTCGCAAATTGCCAGCTCTTCGCGGTCGAGCTCAGCCCTGGGAGATTATTGAGTACGGAATCGCAAGAGCAATTACTAGCGTCGGCCGTACCAAAGTTGCGCGTCCGCGTACACCACTGCACCGACGGGCGGGTTGCGCGGGGGCTTCTGCCACATACGCAGAACGGCGTCTTTGCTCACGCTCCCTAGATCCTTCAAATAGGAAGAAGTGATATCGTCCCATGTCCACCAGCCACGCGAGACGCCGCGGGCTAGTTCATACTGCGCGCCCCACGCGACGTTATACTTGTCAAATAGCCGCTGGACATTGGCACTATGGGCTATGATATGGACACCATCAGGCGGGGCGGGTGAGGTCGCTACACGGGAACAGTCTTCAGATCCTAACGTAGTAAAGTATATGGACTCGATACGTACTGAGCTCAATGGCGTTCATCAATGATTGCACCGTATTGATGACAGGGGTCTCGACCTTGCCTCGGTAAGGGGTTGGGGACCCCGAGGGCGTGATAGGATGGGGCCGGTGAGGAGTCCGAGGTTCGGTTGGTACGTCAAGGGCTTCTCCATTGCTTTGATTTCGAGTTTTCGAGTAGGACGTTGGAGGAGCCGAAGATGAGTCGGGTCTCGATGAGTGCACCGCCTGTTTCGAGAGTTTTTGCTGTTTGCTAGAGGTCGAGAGACCGGGAGCAATCGGCGTGGACATCGTGTCTTCATATTCGAGAACACGTTTCCTCCCTGTCACAACATCATACGATGTCGATGACCCAAGCGAGGTCATTGATGAATTCCCAGTGGAGTAACCGCCCGAGAACGCAAACGACACGTTCTTCGAGGGTACTTGGGAGGAGTCGCTCTCCGTATCAAGCACTGCAACGTGGAAGTAAGAACTTATCATGGCTATAAGGTATCAAGCTGGACCTACAGACTTCTTCCACTACATATATAATAAGTGTGTAAGAAAGCGCTTTGTGCTATACAAACAGCATAGTGTCGTACCCACGGCGTCGTCATCCTCGTCGCTGCCCGCAGTGGATTCGCAGTCGCCGTATGAGGCTGAGTGATACCGCACGGGCTGTTTTCCCTTGAAACTGCCTGGGACGGCGGCGCTGGGGTCTTCGCTTGAGTCTGATCCCGAGTCGTCTCCGGGTCGAGCATACGTAGACCGCTGCTTAGATTCCACCCGGGCCAGTCGCGTGAAACGAGTTCCTTGGGAGGCCGATTCCGCGGCCCAGAACTCGTTTTCCGAGTCGCTATCCATTGAGGTAAGAAAGTTGGGACACAGACTGGTTGACAGTATTGGTGTAGCCTTGGTTTAGCTTGCACAACGAGTACTTATGGGTACGTCGTTTGACACCGTGGACGTCGCTTAGCCTTCGCAGGCCGACCATCAACCAGGTATCAACGTCAACGCCACACAATACAGGACGCTCACGGGTCTAGACAAGGGTTTTGTAGGCCTGGCGATGGTGCAGGATGACGGCGACGTTGATCAATTGGCTTGGTACATGATGCGTGGGCCCCTTATAATAGTAATACACGTACGAGAGTTGCGCACACTGCGAGAGTGTGATCAGTGAGAGATGATAAGGCCAGCATCGGGCGCCTAATAGCCACTGGATCTCAAGCTTCGAAGGAGGGAGGCTGCGGTAGGCCTGCGGTAGACCCGACTTTTTTGTCCGAACCATAAGATCAACCGCGTCCTCCGAGTCCGACTTACGTGTTTTCTCAGACGCTTTCAGATTCAGCCCATTTTGCATCATTTTCAACCACCAAAGTTATACATAATAGTACATATACTATATAGTGTGTATGCCACCCGTCGCGCGGCGGGCCGGTTATCACGACTTTTCAAACTTGCTTAACTCGACAACCAATTTCAGGGGCACCGGCGTGTCCAGATTGGCTACCGTTCTAGTAAGTGCCCTGACGCAGTGTTTGTGCCGGGGCCAACAAGCTATACGTAGTAGCGAACCAGGTCGTTCGATGCCCACATCATAATGGCCCAACTTGAAAGTCACTAGCGCTGGGACGGAGGTTTTCTTCGGCGGCATCGATTACTAGTACTGCAAGTAGGAGATATGTAACGTGGAGTGGAATAGATGGGCTTTGCCAGTTCAAAGTTCGCTTCCTGATACCTGACTGTTGGCTCACCACTTTCTCGCGCTCCCCAACATATGTATGACGTCGGGGACACGCAACTTGATCCACCTCCGCGTGTCATCCTGACGCATTTTCCGAGTCCTCAAAACATGAGTGCAATGAGTTAATAAATTTGTGCGGTTCTATGAGAGAACTCGAGCTGGTTATATATACGCGAGGACATGGAGATTCCACTCAACTTGTCGGCGGACATCCAAGATCTAGCTAGGAAGAGTTCTGACCTCACAGCCCTTCCAATGAATCTCCCAGTATCATACAAGACGAATCAACCTAAGAAGCTCAGGCAACTCATGACAGAAAGTCTGTGATTTCCGCTGCTTTCTGTAGGTCGGCACATCCGAAGCTCACTCCTCATGCTCCGCACCTGTAGAGGACTGTATAATCTGCCCTGGAGTCTTCGAGGGCATCTCAGCGCACATCGCCAACGCGGCGGGCTTCGACGCGCTCTACCTCGCGGGCAGCGGCGCGTCCGGCTCCGTCATCGGCGAGCCCGACCTCTCAGTCATCACCGGCGTCGAGCTCGCCGACACCGCGCGGATGATTGTCAACGTCTGCGACGCACCTGTCATCGCGGACGCGGACACTGGCTTCGGCGGTCCACTCAACGTCGCTCGGACCGTCGCGCTGTATGAAGCCGCGGGCGTTGCGGGCTGCCATATCGAGGACCAGACGTTCCCGAAGCGCTGCGGGCAGCTCGCAGGCAAGGACGTCGTCGACCCGGAGACGTATCTAGAGCGTATCGTCGCGGCTGTGAAGGCGCGACAAAACCAAGACTTCGTGATCATCGCGCGCACGGACGCGCGGAACGCGGCGCAGTTCGGAGGGGAGAAGGCAGGCGAAGACGCGTTTGAGGAAGGCATAAAAAGGTAGGGTCACCCCAACTCTTCACGCTAAGCTTGGGTCGACGAGCCGATTTGTGTAGGTTGAAAGCTGCGCTCGAAGCTGGCGCCGACGTCGCTTTCATGGAAAGTCCCCGGACGAAGGATGAAGCTGCGCGCCTGGTTCAGGCACTTGCGCCCCACCCCGTTATGATCAACGTCCTTCCGAATGGATTGACCGGAAACTACACTGTAGAAGACTGCAAGCGTCTTGGGTTCAAGCTTGCTATCTATCCTTGTACCGGCTTCAGTGCGTGCACCGTTCAAACTCCCACTGGTATACAACTCACTTATGGTGTCTATAGTCCCCGCTGCGATCGCGATGGAGAGGTCATACGCTGCTCTCTGTGACAAGGGCACGGACCTAGACCACTGTGAGAATTGGCAGATCAAGGATTTCTTTGAGGTGCATTTTCCGCCATGAATATCGAATTCGTTGAATGACCCGATACGTTGGACGTGCAGAGGGTTGGCTTGACAGCTTCCTGGGACTTCGACAGAGAGGTCGCTGAGAAAACGCGAAGAGATGTCAATCCAAAGAAGTATGAGGAGATGCAGGGACATGACCTAGTTTGAATCGCACGCCATTTGCATCGTACCTCGTATCGCTACAATGATATCGCGTTGCCAAGTGTTATTCACTGATGGATGTTGAACAAAATATCGCGCGCGGAGCCCGGAACATGGTCCATGATCGTCCATCCAAGGAGTATATATGTTACAACTAACAAAACTTCTTATACGTGGTCCGCGTCACTTGACAATGTTACGGTCGAAAAACCATCAAGCAGTGCGAAGGATGAGATGGACGCCGCTGTCGGTGCTGATGACCTCGCTGATCTCGCCCACTTTGAGGGCATACGTCGCGTCTTCGAATGGCTTTTGCATTTGACCCTACAACGGGTGTACCCAGGATCAGCATGGGTCAGATGAAACCAACATCAACATTCACGATGACGAACCGGCTTGAAGAAACCGAGATCACCACCGTGCGAGTGAGAGCTGCAATCGCTATGCTTGGACGCGAGCTCAGCGAACTTGTCGGGCGAGCCGTTGATTTGCTCCGCATACCCAAGGAGGATTGAGACTGCTTCCTCCTTGGTGCGTGTGATGTTTTGCTAGATATCGGTCGTCCATCAGGCGCACGCAGGGTAGCAAGACAACGAGCGGCACGTACCTCCTTCCAGCTACTGGGCCTCCTGCTTCCGCGATGCTTGACTAAGAGATGGCTTGCGCGCACCTGTGCAGGACGTTCACCGTTCGCGCCGCCGTGTCCACCCGGTAGGTACTCCTTCGCCCCAGGGAGTGCCGCGATCTGTTCTTGGGTCAGGTCGGGAGGTGCCTCCCACATGGATTCGCGGGTCTCTAGGTTATAAAAGTATGGAACGCCGCGTGACGATGAGAGGCGGACTTCCCAGCCAGACTGCACGAGGTTAGAAACGGCGCGAGCACGCAAATCATGCATGCGGCGTGCGTACCATGATGGTATGCGTAAGAGGACGGGCTAGCTTGGGGCTATGATAGTGCAGTTGGTTGTTCAGTACTGAGTGCGTCCTCGCCCGATCATTCAGGCGCGCTCTGGTGATCTGTGTAAGCGCCGTCGACGACTTGATGCAGCCTTCACGACTACACGTTAATCACCCACCAGGTTGGGCTGCACGTTCAAACTCCGCTGTGGCGCGAGTCCTCAATCCCATCTTATCTCCCCAGCGCTTTCCTATGCGACCGCCCGGACCGGCGCTTATCCTCACCTCGAGTGCTCGTCGAGTCCTCCCCACCGTCCACCGAGTCGCGCGCACGAAAATCTCCCGCGCGAGTGTGCGCGACGTGCGCATATAGCTTTTTAATACTAAATATATTTGTATTTGCCCTCAATTACGCTTTTAAACCATAAACAATGAACTACTTGTTTGTTATGTGTCCAGTCCTTAGTATGCTCGCGACATGACTATAATACACGATTCACAGCCATAAGAGTTGCTGGTATATTAATTTATGGCTTGGATCTAAAATTTTTTGTCGCGCGCTCTCGCGCGGAAGATGTTCGTGCACGCGACTCGGTGGACGGTGGGGAGGACTCGACGAGCACTCGAGGTGAGGATAAGCGCCGGTCCGGGCGGTCGCATAGGAAGGCGCTGGGGAGATAAGATGGGATTGAGGACTCGCGCCACAGCGGAGTTTGAACGTGCAGCCCAACCTGGTGGGTGATTAACGTGTAGTGCCTTCACGCACGCCATTACTTATGCATTATCCATATAACGGGCCCCCTAGGCCTTCGACCACACTCGAGCTCCGCGCGGACCTTCCTCTCCTCCCTGTACAATAGTTCATCCCGCCCGTCGCGCTGCCTCAAGAAAACGAAATAAAAAACCAACGAAATAAAAACTAGACCATCCATATACAAACAATAACGTAGCTGTGATCCACAGCGTGATATGTGATATCGTTCCCTTGCCATAGTGCTCATGATTGTACATGTCGCTCCGAACCAACACACTCATTTAAGGCGCGACAAGCAAGGTTTTTTCCGAGCCACGCTGGCCCCGGCCCACGCAGCGTCTGGGCTCTGCGCTTCCCTCGCATTTTAACCTCACGATCATACCTGCGCAATCAGGAGAGGAAGCTGGAAACCCTGCTCGGGCGCACTCCGCACCAACGGCCGCTGCACGGGACCGGTCCTGATGCAAATGTCCTCCGGCGGTACGCCGAGCTCGAACTCAAATGCGCGAACAAGTGTGAAAAGGAGAGCCTTGATTCTTGAAGTGAATGTGAGTTGGGCACTCCTTTTGTCAGGCTACCATGGGGGGATACGCACTCGACGAGAGAAAATCGGTATCCAATGCATGCGCGCGGGCCGCCAAGGAATGTGAGAAGGTGACCCCATACACCAGGGATAGCAGAGCTGGCCTCCGGAGGGTTGTTCCAGCGTTCGGGTCTAATTTGCGAACGTGTGAGTTAGTAACACGGACACTCGGCGAGCAGGCAGCTCCATACTTGAACTCTAGAGCGTCCTCCCCCCAGATCTCTTTCGACCTATGGAAAGCAAGTATAGGGAGGACAACTTTATCACCCTTCGCGATCCTTCACGCGCAGAAGTTAGCGGGGCAGCAGGAGGCATCTATATGCGTCGTACCCACTGGATCTCGTTATGCATGTTCCCGAAGCGATCCGTGAAAGGCTGGCTTAAGGGCAGTACATCGTCGTGCTGTGTCTCACGCACTAGCATAGTGATGGGAGAGTGCAGACGGAGGGTCTCACGAACGACGTTGTCGAGATACGGCAGCTCCATGAGCTCGTCCATGGTCGGGTTGTCGACCGAGACAGACAGCAGTTCGTCACGAAGTTTCTGCTGGACGTCATGTTTCTGACTGAGGGCGTACAACGCCCAGGTTGTCGCTGTGCTCGTGGTCTCGTGTCCTGCTAAGAGGAACCTAGCATATATGGGGTCAGTGCTTGGGGATGTGGGAAGACCCTTCAGAGAGCTTACGTCGGAATCTCTGCAAACAGTCAGCGTCAGCTGCGGCCGCAAATCAACAGGGGACAGGACGCACGGCCCACGACGGCGTCATCAGAGAGCTTCTGGCTTTCCGGAAAGTCTTTAGCCATATTCGCCTTGATGAGCAGTGTGAGCAAATCACGTCCTTGAAGGTCCTTGCGCTCAACGCCATCTAGATGCTTCCTCGACGCCTCACGCATGACTTCGGCCTTTCTGTCCACAACGATATCCTTACTGACACGCCGCAATACTCCGGCAGCTCGTAGCGCAGGCGCCATGCGTTTGCTAGGCTGTTGCGGGTGAAATGGTATCCCAATACTTTAGCCATAACATGTGTGGGATGACGTAGATTTGACGTACGATGAGCCTGAGAACAGGGAACAGGTCCCGTAACATCGGTAGGATTGAAGAAACGGGCGGCACGTTGGAGAATAGATGGCGGAAGGCTATGCTAAGTTCGTTGTGCTTTTCCAAAGGATCCAGTGCGTGAAAGTCGTACCCGAATCCTTATATGAGGGCGAGATAATCATCCTGTGGCAGCTCGGTTGCGAGAGTACCCTTACCAGCAAGACCAATGACGTCGAGTCATCCTACTGAGATCCTTGTTCACATTCACTCGTGTTACGCCGTCCTTAGTAGCCATGATCCAGATGTCACGAAGCTGCCCGTATTGGTCTCGTTAGGGAGCGCTGCCGACGCTGGTCAAAAACGATGCGCAAACCTCGATGGATTTCCGAATGAAAATTTCGGCCAGGTCCCGGATTTGGGCTGGCCCAAAGGCGGGGTTCTAAGTCGGATGATCAATGCGTGGGCGCATACAACGGTTTGGAGAATACTGACTAATATTCGCCTCTAAATAGGACGAAGTTGTTCCAATCAAACGCACGAATGTGCCAAGATGTGCTGCGTTCGCTTACCTGCAACCGGTGTTCCTCTCCTTGGACAAAAAGGAGACCTTGGGAAACGATCCATGTTTACTCACGGCTGAACATAAACTCAATCGAGAAAACACAAACCTCTTCCCACTATCTTGAGATGCACCTTTCGTTTCCCCTCGGGCCTGGGATACTCATAGGGATGCGCCAAGACGTGGTGAATAGCACGCGGGTCCAGGGTCCACAGACGCGGAGTCTAGGTGAAAGACCTCGTTTTCAGTAATTAAAGCCTCGGAACATTACGTGTCATGCACGCACCATGAAGAATTCGCGGTCTACGAAGTGCTTGCCATACTTTTCGAACCATTTGTCGGGCAGGGCTGCGTTCTCTTCAGAGACAATCTGCTTCATGTGACCGTATATCCAACTTGGGGCGGGCGGGCCGGGAAGAACACGGAGGGGTGTTCCAAATACGCGAGCCAGGAATCGACATATACGCCACAAGACATGTGCGACGCAGACAAAGAGCACGGCGGAAACCTGAGGAGACGTTATGATTGGGGTCATCTTGAAGTAAAACAACGGATGGAAGAAGGAATGGATAGATTTGTCTTATATACCCAGAGCCTCGGTAACTTCTACGCTGTCATTGCATCGACTCGGAATAAACTTTCAGGGAGCCAGCGGACCTGCTCGGCGTGGCTCCGCGGCGTAGTATAACGATGTGTCACGGCTGCTTAGAGGGCGCTTGCGTCAGTACACCTTCAAGTTCGTACGACACGAACAAATAATATTGACTCACGTGCGCGGATGTGCCAGTTGGCTAGGCGGCAGCCCATCGAAAGACGCAGAAAAACTCAGGGATTCCCGCACCTGTTTTACTCATCGGCATATGTGATGTAGCACACAGTCTGTGACATTTCCTTTATGGTTTGCAAAGCCTGCGGAGTTATCCACCATCAGTAGAAACAACAAACGATGACGAAAGTAATACTCACTGAAAAAGTAGTACCACGGTATCCCTCCGCTTCTACAAATTATACTCTGCGGAATTTGCGGTCAATTTTAGCGTTGCGACGCAACCAGCTCTATTACACGCCCATCGACGTCTATCGACGTGCTTTCGGGAGGTGCTTTGCCACGAGGTCGAATATACGTCACAGCAATACTGTCAGCTAGCTCTTTGCCAGAATGTCGGTCTACGTAGGCTAGAACCTCTTGGGGAGGGGGGTCGCAGAGGTCCCCCGTGGGAACGTCTGAGTTCCAAAATGACAGACTGCTTGAACGAGCGCTTAATTGAATGACAGCCCCCTACGATTCAAGGGCATGGTATTAGCTTCTGTGACTAAAATCAAGGAAAATATGTCACAGGATGAATTTTAAGGTTATCCCAGCAACAGAATCGTAAAGGAATTGTGAACAAAGCTAAAGATCTTTTACTGTGCCCAGTCAAGATATCTGTAAACGTTATGGTATACCTACTGTGCAGCTCAAAAGAGAACTGCAATGTCTCCAGACCTTTTACCATATTTCTATTGTTATTGTACATGAGAATTGTAAAGATTTTTTAGCATCATGTACAGAACTCATACAATTCTATGAGTGATATAATCCTAAGCAACGCCCTGTGTGTGTGCCATGAGCCTATAAATGACTGGAAAGTCTTCCTGACTTTTTTCGCCATTTCTAAGCGACAGGATCGCCCGGAGAGGCAGTGTGCTTGGGGAGATTCAAACTCCGACGTTCCCACGGGGGACCTCCGCGACCCCCCCTCTAAGAGGTTCCAGCCTCTCTTCAAAAAGGAACGATTGTCTTCCGTTGAACGAGAGAGCTGGCTTGCGAGCCTAGGTCTACGTCTGCCGTCGGTGACACCATACCAGGAGCTTCAGTTACGCGGCGCAAATGATGAGATGGACGCCGCTGTCGGTGCTAACGACGTCACACATCTCGCCTACCTTGAGGAACTACGCCGCATCGAGCCCTATGGTGCACGACCATCAGTACGAAGACCTCTTAAGCACGTAATGTTTAGCTAGAACGGAAGTAGTACTATAGATGCTGTTTCTGTCGTCAAGGACTGTGGCTATTCGTAGTCACCACAAGTTGGAACTATTAGTAGGGAGAGTCGTACGTAGTACTTCCAGCTACAGCTTTGGCGGTGCTTCACCGAGTGATGGCTTGCACTTTCACAATTTCCGTCGCTGAATTCTTCCCGGATATACGGCCCCGCTCCAGGCAGCTTGGCGATCTGCTCTTAGTGAGTTCGGCGGAGCCTCCCACACGGCCTCGTGGATGTCAGTGTCGAGCGGCCGCGGGATGTCGAGAGATGCACTTCCCATCTAGACCAGATACCAGGCTAGTTTTGATGATAACAAGCCCAAACCAAAACCATACAATTATGCCGTGTACACAGCGCTCAAGGATGGAGGAACGTTGCGGACTAGCGCGGACGAGCTCTGTATCCAAATGGTCAACCCAGTCCAGGCCCCAGGGCGCATATATGGGCGCCTATTCGGGTAACAGTCGTCATCGATCTCAGCACTGGGGCCCACTTGTGCGCAATTGCAACGCTTGTCTCTAGACTCTCGCTATACCGTCCTTCTTGCTTTTACGGAGGCTCATTGGACGGAATTCGACATTCTAAGCTTGGAAATCGACTAGCACCAAACACCAGCTTCACCGCAATGCCCAGCACGCTCTCGCAGGTCGAGCTCGGCGCGATCCTCGACTTCACGATCGCGCTCGCGCGTAAAGCGGGCGCGCTCATCCTCGAGGGCTCGGACGCGATCCGCGCGTCGGGCGCGATGGATGAGAAGAAAAATTCAGTGGATCTCGTTACCGAGTACGACGTGCGCGTCGAGGAGCTCGTCAAGCGCGAGCTCTCCGCGCAGTACCCGTCCTTCAAGTTGTGAGTGTCCCCTCTTACTGGTGCAGCCCCATGGGGCCCTGCACATCAGCTGTCGAAGTGTGTGCACACTGAATAGTTGTCATTGTGTGAATGTAGCATCGGAGAAGAGTCGTACGCCGCGGGCGCACGCACGAACCTAACCGACGAGCCCACCTTCTGCGTCGACCCTATCGGTACGTTCCTTCTTTTCCTCCTCCGCGTATGCTCACGACATCCTAATGCACGGGATTCTTCATGCCGGTCCATGCACCCCCGCAGACGGGACGACGAACTTCGTACACGGCTTCCCCGCGGTCTGTGTCTCGATTGGGCTTATTGCAGGCCGACGCCCCGTACTTGGGGTGCTCTACAACCCCTTCCTCGACCAGCTCTATAGCGCCGTCAAGGGCGGCGGGGCACACCTCGCGCAGGGAGGCCGCCCGCCAGCACGCCTGCCCCTCGCGAAGCCACGCCCGCTTCCATCCCTCTCGCAAGCCCTCCTCGGTGTGTCCTCGTCCTCGTCCCTCTCCCATCGCATAAACTCCTCTTTACAGCGGGTGACCGGAGCCCTGACACTACGCCACCACTGTAGGCATCGAGTGGGGCTCGGACCGCTCGGCAGACATGGTACGCAACAAGGGCGAATCGTTCAAGCGTCTCGCTGGGAACCCCGCCGAGGGCGTCGTCGGCGGGCGCATGGCACACTCTCTACGCTCGCTCGGGAGCGCCGCGCTTAACTTCGCGATGGTCGCGCAGGGTGGGTTGGACCTGTACTGGTGCGTCCCAGCTTAAGCTGGCGCTGTCGTATGGCACAGTTGCACGCTAACACGACCCCACACACAGGGAGATTGGGTGTTGGTAAGCTGCTGTTGGCGCTCAGAGATAGGCGACGTATACTGAATGGATGGACGTACAGGCCCTGGGACATTTGCGCCGGCTCGATTATTGCGCAGGAGGCCGGCGGCTTTGTCGCGGGTTCGCACACTTCGCCGCTGGACAACGATGTGAACCAAGCGGTGCTCGAGGGGCGCAAGTACATCGTCATCCGTGCAATCGGTGACTCCGAGGTACGTCTGCTTGTTGTCTGAAGGTTAGCTGGTCAGTTGTACATGTGGTTGTAGACCGAGAAAGGCGTCGACGCCCAAAAGAGGCTCATCAAGGAATTTTATGAGACTGTTGATGACTTCGAGCCCAAGTAAAGTTGCCAGAGAGGCCGAGAGAAGTAATATTGGTCACCTGTAGATGTTAGTCTTGCATGTATTCTTAGATATCGTAGAGAGCGTATCGACACCCCGAATGAGCTCGGTCTTGCTGTGTGGTTTTTGCTTGCGTGTACGGACTTCGTTCCGTGAACCCAGCAGCTTACAACGTGAGCGAACGTAAATGTACAATGACATCCAAGGCATGTCCGGGAATCTACATAACATCGATGATCTCTTTTAGCCGCACCTCGTTCAAGATCTCAAAACCCTTCCCTGGCGTGACCTACCATGATGTGAGTAGTGCTCGCGAGCATGCAAAATCCAAGAGTTCATGTCCTTACCTGGGCAAGCTGCACATTGTGGTGGTCGAGCTTCTCCTCCATGACTTGTTTCAGTACTCTCAAGGTAAGTACTTGGGCTTCTTGCAGAGACATTTGCTATGAAAACGCAATTTAGTCGTCGAACTGGTACTATCGCATAATACACACACCTTATGCCACTTATCCTGCAACTCGCTCTGCGCAGCCTCCGAACCCGAACCAATCGCCTTCGCATCGTACCTAACAAAAGTGCCCGAAGGGTCTGTATGGTAGCTGAAGGCGGTGTCAGACGATACCACTACAACCGCAAGAACGACTGCTGTGCTCACAGCTGAGGCCCCTGCTCGTCGATCCCCGCAATGAGAAGCGCGACGCCGAACGGGCGACTCATCATCGCGTCCTCGTCGTGCACGCTCTCTCCGAAACGCAGCGCGAGGTCGCATACAGCCTGTGTGACGCTCTCGACCTTGATCTGCTCGTCGTACGTGAAGGCGTGGTTCTGTGCAGTGACCCGGGCATGGTCGATGATGGTGCGCGCGTCGGCGGTGAGGCCAGACATGGCACAGCCGAGGTGGCGGTCGATCTCCATGATCTTCTCGATTGAGGATGCTTCGAGGAGGGGCGACTGGACGCGCTTCTCGACGCCGAGGACGACGCCCTCTGGTGTGCGGACGCCGACGGTGGTGGAACCAAGCTAAGCGTGCGCGGTGAATTGAGCGTTCGAAGATAGAAAGCACAGGAGAGCGTACCTTGATAGCCTCAATGGCGTATTCGACTGAGCGATGGTGATGTGAGCATCGCGACGGTCATAGTGGCCTCCGCCTATTGGCGCACCTTGGAAGAGACGTCCTTCGGGAGAGAAGGTATTTACGCCGCGATCTGTAGGGGCTTAGAGGCGATTCATTGCATGCTGATTCATCGCTCACCATACTCTGAGCGGGTCAAGAACATGGCTGAGAGAGGGTAAGGAGGTAGAAGCGTGCAGGAGTTTCGAGCTTGAGTTCTGGGACTTGGAGAGGCTTGCGTACCACTGCCAGGACCGCGTAACGAGTTAGGCGCTCGACGCGCGTCGCGTGAGTTTCGTGTCAGTGAGGTTTCGTGTTACCTTTCGTGACGGGGCCACAGTCACACTGTTGTTCCTCTCCGATCAGGCTCTCTGAATTTGAAGACAATTTTGCCAGGGATCTTATAACAATCTTATAATCTGTCGCAATACAGCTAAGATTTGCTTGTGATTGGTTAAAACCGGGGTAATGATTGTGACTTCATGATTTCCTACTTAGTACATAGACAGAGCTCGCGACTCGGAGCGCTGACACGGAAGGGCCCGACATAATATTCTCAGCACCCAAATATTATGTAATTAACGCTAGATAAGTACCTGTACCTAGATAGCCACACATCAGAACACGCAACGCCGAATCTGGTGTTCTCTCGAGTCTCTCTCGTCCGAGCCCGTGCCTCGCGTCTCTCCTGCCTTTCCCTTGACTCTGAGGTTGTCCTTCACTGAACAAGCGAGCCCATCCCACAGTACCAGGCTGCTGCTAAACCTTTCTCATTGATCATACACCTATGCGCGAACTGGCGGTGTGAGTTTCTCGAGCTTTCAACACTACCCAATATCTCCAACTTATCCAACTAAAACTTCGCAATGGATAGTGCCAAGCAAGGCCGGGCATCTCGCACTGAAGTTCTTCCACAGGATCCTGGAGCACTCCGAGTCCGGGTTTCCTCTCGAGTGCAGGGCGTACGGGCTCCATGTATACACTCTCAGTCTTTTCTTACGCAATTATTGCTGATATCACGGTCTTTCAGCCATCCGGACGTCCGTCTCGCCCGACCTTATCCTCCGCCGCCGTACAGAAAAGCGGCGAAAAGAGGCGCGGGCGCGGTCTTCAAATCGAATGTGCGAATCTCATTCCAACGACGAGATTATCATCATTCCATCTGATTCGGAAGCTGATGCTCGAACGTCAAACGCACAAAACCAACCGTCGTGCGGCCCCGCCGGGTTATCCCAGGGTACAATGATTATAATGAGAAACTACGTAGCAATACTAACTTTCAGGCATAAAGGCCGTGGCGCACTCGGAGACACTCGTGTTACCACTGCGCGTGCATATGCCAGTGCCCCCTCGAATCGCCGGCCTGATGACAAAAGCAATAACAAATATGTAGGGACACTCGATTTCGGTAGCATGACCGCCCTCGTCTCACGTTAACATCATTCGCAGCGTACGCCACCATGGCTGCGAGTGGGTCTGAGTGACGTTCGTAAGAGTTTCCCAAACGCTCGATTCGCTCTCTTGAAGCCCCTGGAGATGGATCATTCAACGGGTATGAGCCATAGTCCAACCGAAGCTCGATGGACTTTGGTATGCCAGGAGTGTGAGCCAGGCATGGTCAGTGCTTGATCTTATATTCCCACCCTCATGCTCCAGTGGTCCTCAGTATGGTGGTTCTCAGCCTATAGAGGTGGGCCCCGGAACAAGCTTGGGAGGTCTGATTGCTCACCTCGAAAACCGCCATTTCCCCACACCTCGGATTGAAGCCGAGAACGTTTTCAGTGTAGATAAGCGCTCGCAAGGTTCCACAAGCGGTTCATCCCAAGGAACCAAAGTATCAGGCCTCCACCGCGGCCTCAAAACCTCAGACAATCCCACACATGATCCGCGACCGGGTTCAAAGGCAGACCCATCAGACGAGGTAGAAGAATTCCTTCGCAGACAAGGTCTCTCGACCACATTTGCGAATACACTCCGTAGCATCGGTATAAGTGACGCGCAGAGGATGCGCAGCCTGAGTCGCTTGCCCGGGTACAAACTCGATAAGTTGGAAATACATCTTGCAGACCTTGGGGTGGATTTTGTGGCGCGGATGCTGATAAGAGAAGGGTTGCACGATTATGCAGGGCTACATGGTATTTCGAATCAAGACTCGGCGAAGAACGGTTGATTGTGCTTGTAGTAGTTAAACTCATACACTCGGATGCCGGTCAACGTCGGTAACGTTGGAAAATACCTCGGGCGTCTATTCACGTTGCCGTCTTTTCTCCCCCCACCCCAACCTGCTTGCGTAGTCTGCACGGTTGCCGCCCATACTACTACGACGGCGTGCTGGCATATTACGCGGTATATCTTCAACTTATCTTCGTACGCAATTCGGCACACAGCATCGCAGAACCACCATAAATTTGCTAGTAGCAGTGCGAAGGATACGAAGGATGAGTTTTTCCAGTGCGTCGACCGAGTGCCAGCAACCACAATCTAAGTCAGTCTAGGTATCATGCGGACTTGACTTTGCGCCATTCAACTTAGACCCCCTTCCATCTATTCGCGACGGTACTACAGAACGTAAGGTTGGACAGTCCGTTCTCCGCGTTTCAAAATGCTCCACAATTGCACTACGTTCGTATGCAAGGGCTGAGTCATCGAGGAGTTGGGCGCGTCACGGTGCAACATTTGCATATTGTGAGTCTTCGCGAAGCCCGAAGCGCGCCGCATTCGCCTCCACATGCTTGATGCTCTAGAGTATATTGTTTCGAACTGTGTAGGCGTGTGAGGTCTGCTGGCTTCCGGCATTCTTCGCCAACGAAACGAGGACGCCACGTGAGTGTTAGGCCGAACGTCGTGCGTTGGCGTCCTTTCTAATCAATCTACCAGTGGCTGCCCGAAAATCCGTACCTAAAAACCTGACGAATAGGCTGCGGAGGACGTACTTGTTGTGGTTACACTCATGGTGGGCTATCGGTAAGGGTCGGTATTATCGGGCATCCCGATCTTAGAAAGACCGACTGGTACGGAGTGCCAGCAGCAATCTCACGGGGTCGATGATTCCAGGTGGGAAAAGACGCAAAACCTTTGCACTCAGAGGCGCCCCTTCGCAAGGGCCAAGGACGACGCTTCGGTGGCTGCCGGCATCGCTTAGGGTGAGTATGTAGCGACTGCGAACATGAACGCCCTCGGGAGCGTCGACTCTCCTTATCGATGCTTCTGCGGATTAAATAGCTAGCGCGCTATCGCTTGCTAGACCGAGAAAATTTGTCTCTTTTCAGACAACAGGGTCGCCGTCTACGTACCCCAAGATTAGCGGACGCTAAATGGACATCGCAGCTACTCTGCTGCCCACGGAAACTGCGCTGCATGCCGGTACGGTGGCGGCCGCGACGGCGGAGAACGGGCCAAGGGAATAACCCTGCAGCTCAACAGAAGTGGCCGCTCGAGGCCACCCTACGAGGTATGGTGGTGTCGTCCTTTACCTCAGCATCCCTATTCACATGGTTCTGCCGCCTCACAGAAGGGGACGGAGACCGCCGCGTATCCCAGGCTGTGTAATTCGGCAGTTTTAGAAGATCGCACATGGATATGTTTGTCCCTCCTCCGCCCTCACAGAACTGTTCGGTGTTCGGGAAGGCTTGTTTCGCGAATACAGTTCCTCGTGCGCAATCCGAATCACTGTCAGGGAGCGGCACGAGTCGTCCGGGGCTGCTCCCAATGTTACTCCTATCCGAGCCGCCAACTTGGCCTATCCACAAACAGGTGGGATGGGGCAACCTACCGGATTGCCTACGGCATTTAAGCGCTGACAAGGTCATTAGCAACAGGCACAGGTGTTCCGCGGGTACAGGTGTTCGTACCCTTACCCTCCCCGTGCCGTTTCTAGTACTAATCAGAAGGTATTCATCCCACGCCCACAGGGTGGACCGTCTGGTCGATATGGGGGTGCTTCTTATTAGGCCGGCGTCGACTCCAGTACATTTCTTCTCCCTTTCCTTGAACAGATAACTTGAGACCGTAACACCGGGCATAAGACTGCAATTGCAGAATTATCTGATTCTCAGCAATTTTCCCAAGGATTCCGTTGCAATCAAGAGCGGTGCATGGCGATCGGTTTACGGGACCATGTAAAAGGGACGCATCGCAGGCGACGGGCCCCCATCGCATTCACTCATGGAGCACTCTTACCTTCTCGCCGGCCCCATCATTCTCATAGCGTACGCTTGGTATGCCAGACGTTCTAGGGTCCGTCGCTCTCGGACTGTCCATCAGTTATCCGCCTTCATTGAATCACCCCACCTCTCAGATACCCAAGGATCGCCTGCCCCCTATTATAGACATCCCGGTACGCATGCTGAGCCCTCCTATCCTTTTCTTTCTTGCCAATCAATGTAGCCCGAAGACATATTCTCTCGACCTCGCGAGGCTTACGGAGAAGCCCTCGCGGCGTATGGCCCTATTATAGGCGTGCGGCGCAAAGGCAACGTACGTGCTTTCACATCCGCACCCACTTGCTATCCACCAATAATCATACTTGTATCAGCTCGAATATATCGTGAACCAGGAGTACGCACGCTACGTGCTCACTTGCGACCGTCTCTTCAGCTTTGAGCAGGGTTCTGCGGCTGTATGTTCGTTCCTGTGATCCCAGCCCCAGTGAAGTTTCCCTAATCATCGTCGTGGTAGATAATGAACCTGCAGCCGATCATGGCATTCACTGAGGGAACACTCTTCCGAGATCTTCAAGACTTCGTGAGGGATGGTATCGTCAACCGTATCGATGAGATCGTATACAGAAGTACGTACTTCATCGTATTCATACACTGGGGTTGTAAAGGGCGACCTAATGACCGTGCGACTGGCTAGTCTGGCCCCTATTCCAACGGGATGCGAAGGCGTTTGTCGACCTCGCCGCCGAAGGCATCAAGACCGAAAAACATCCGAGCTGCTTCGACCACTTCAAGGGTACCATCGCCGAAACTACGCTCATCCTACTCTTCGGCCAGGTACGTTCAATTACGTGGCACGTTCCGCATACGCTGACAGTCGCGAGCGGCCTTTAGGAGTATGTCACGGAGCGCAACCTGGAGGTCGTGGAGGAGGTGTCGAACGGAATGGCTGAGCTTACCGGCCAGTACCAGAACTTCTCCTTACTGGGGAGGTATATTCCGATGCTCTGGATCGTCTACACCTGGTGCGTGCGCCGCAGAAGCGTCACCCCCGATACACGTTTAACTTCTTTTGATCCAGGATCAAGGTCATGCTCATAAGTATCCCTTTCGGCTTCCTGCGCACGTACGGCCCCAAGGTTTGGAAGGACATTGATCGGTACCAGAAGATCGCCTCATCCGGGAATCTCGCGCCGGAAGACGAGGTATCTTCGTGGCGTCCTATGATCCCTTCACATCTTATGCTGATTCTGCATGAAGCCACGGAATGTCCTCTACCTCATCGTGAAGACATACACGCCGCCGGACGGCAAGAGGATTGGGATCTTCCGTCGGCTGTACATCGACATCTTGCTGCTTTGGTGAGTAGTCACTACCCCCTATCAGACATATCTCCGCTCAGGGTTCTTCGCTTTCGTAGTCTGATTTTCGCAGCGGTACACACGACGTGAGTAGTAACGCCCAACGTTTACGAAACACACAACTCATCGCCTATTGGCCGCCCAGCACCGTCGTCTCGCAATGGGTTCTGTACCAACTTGCAGTACGCCCAGAGTATCTGGGCCCGCTTCGCGAAGAGCTCTCGCGTGTGCTAGAAGAGGATGATACGGGATCTCTGCGTCTCACCGCGGCTTCCTTGCGTGAAGCTCGTCTACTCGATTCGTTTATCCGAGAGGTAATGCGCCTCAAGGGCGACACCATCTCGACCATGCGGTTCACCACCTGCGACGTACCATTGGGCAGTGTCATCATCCCTAAAGGTGCGAATTTTCTTCTCCCTGCGCTCGAGCCAGTACAAGGCCAACAGGTCTTCCACACTCCCGATTATCCGTAAGCTTGTGGACGGATCTCTCACGGACCATTGCAGGTCATTTCGTAACGCCCATGTCGACGACGGTGCATGAGAACCCGGATATCTTCGGCGAGCAGTCACGCGAATTCAATGGCTTTCAATGGGCCGAACAGAACAAGGAGGCAGTGATGACCGGGCCAGCACACATCGTATTCGGACTGGGTCGTTTCGCCTGCCCCGGCCGAGTCCTGGCCATCAACGGTCAGTAGCAGATACTGCAGATAGACCACCTTTTACTGAACGAACCGTGCACCTTCGTCCGAGCAGAGATTAAGCTCATAGTCTCGTCCCTTATCGCGCGCGCGACGCCCACGCTGCTCGAGGGCAAGTTCGAAGTTGCCGACCCCCTCAACACGGTACGTCCCCTCCTTCTCTTCTTGATTGCCCTGGCAGCTCGCGCGCCGAATCCGTCCGACCCAAACGCGATGCGATGCGGCGGACCCGAGCACTCATGCGGATCTCCATGCTGCACAGGTCACCCAGCCGCCCAAGGGCACGCTCGTCCTCCAGCCGCTCGAGAAGCCATACCTCTAGTCTATCCCGGCGAAGCTGGCTGTCAAACAGGCATCTCAGCACGCCTTCGCCCTCAAACCCACACGTCTCCATCGGACTTGCCCCGTCGCCCCGCGGCCCCCAGCGCAGGACACGCACTGCTCGATCTGGTGCGCACCACCGCCCCCGTCGACGGGCCGCCCCCCCACGCGCACGCACGCACATGCCTCACGGTCTCTCTCGTCTTCTCCCCCCTCTCGCCCTGCTATCGCCCCCCTTGCCCCTTGTATGTACTCCGCGGTACCCGCACCCATGCCCCTTGAACTCCCTTTCCCTTTCCCATCCGACTTGAACGCGAATCCGCGCCTATCTCGTCTCGCACCCTTGTTGTACGTATTAGCGCAGCCGGCATGTACAATCTACGCAGAATGTGTGTCCCCGAGCGCGACGGCCTTGCCTGATTCGCCCGCGCGGCGTGCCCGAGTGCCCCGGGCGAAGCGACACCCTGGGGCCCGGAGAGTCGAGCCCCTCGTTCTTCTACCCGAGATCCGGGGCGAGCACTTCAAAATCGCCTAGCTGAGTACGCTATCAGGGGCGGCGGGCCTCGGGCACTCTGCTACAAGCATCCAACGCAGTTTCCTTTCGTGCACACCACTTGCCCGCGGTTGTACCGGCTTCTCAGGCCTCAGGCCCAAGGTAGGAGCCCGAGTCGTTCTGATCGCAGATTCTTGCAGATGCAGACTCACCTGGTTCGTGCGCCTCCAATGGCGAAGTTCATGTGCCTGTCGCTTCTGCGCCGCTCCGCGCCCAGAAGGGCACCACCGTCTCGCATGCGCCTGCCAAGCGCACACGGGGGGCGGGAGGCACTAGGTCCGCCCTAATGATTAGATTAACAAGATGCTACGGTTAGTCCGTCAAGACATAATAGTGACAGAGCGCAAGGAGCGTGGGAGGGGGGCGTCAGTAATGTAATGGACACGAAGCGGCGTTGAGACGCGGGTTCAACGTTCAAGTTCTATGGATAGACGGAGCAGTAGTCATGAGGGGTGGAAGCGGGGCAGGAGCCGGCCCGACCCAAGGGGAATACAAGGGAAGCACGAGTGTCGTATACGATAGCGAAAGTGGTATTTCTAACCGATAGATTCCGGCCGATGTCTCGAGGAAAAAAAGAAAGAGCACGCACAGCATATACAACGATTCAATAGCAACAGGCGGGGCCAAGAAGGAAAGGTGTACTACTTAGTTTTGTACGCCTAGAGGCGTAAAGCGTGACAAAACTCAGTCGTTTATGTCAAACCTCGGTCTGCTTAAGAATACACACCTTGTTGATTTGATGACGCTTCATCCTCTTCTCCATGTAGTGTACCATACCCTTGAGGTCATTCCACAAGAACGAAGTGACGACCACGATCATAACGGGTATGGCGATCTCCCAGAACCTGTCGGCGGACATACCAGCCTCAACCCCACGCACACCGGTGAAAAAGCGAAAACCACGCACAGCACGTCGCTGTTCTTTTGGACCGACCACATTGGGTCGAAGTTCATGCCCTGCAAGCGGTCACCCACCCCATGGTCAGCACATCGAACCGGAAAGACCCCGCCATCGATAGGACGTAGCCGCCGGCGATGGCAGGTCGCAGGGAGCGGGAGATACGTACGAAGTACCCCGTGAGCAGCGTCAACGGCAAGAAGATAATCGTCGCGAGCGTGAGCCGGCGCCTAGAAATGAGTGCCGACCATTAGCCGTTGTCCTTCTCGAAGCCCTGAACCCCCAGCGTGCAGGCGGCACACAGGCTTAGCCCGCGCTATGCAGAAAGCAGTATTTCCGCTGCGCGAGTGTGTGCCAAGGTGCGCGCGGCCGTGCTAGAAGGCCCTGCAGAACGGAGGGACCCCCAGAAGGGGTACTCGTGGCTCGCGGAGTGCGGCCTGGGCCAAAGGGCTAGGGACTCGGAGGCTCGGGATGCAGACTCACATTGTCTCGTTCATGTCGTAGGACGCCATCTAAAGAAAATCAGAACCGCGTTTGCGTTGCGGGGCGGACGTCACCGTCTGACAGCGTGCGGAGGGGAGGTAATAGAGCGGGCACGTACGTTGAACGTGTAGTCGATCAGGTTCTGCGTGATGCCTGCGATCATGTCGAGGCTCGACAGGATGTACTCCATGTGGTCGTGCACGTCGGCCTGCGCGCCGTTGGAGGCATCCGCGTCGTGGGCGCATCGCGTCGGCAATTCGCAAGCCCACATTTGTTCACACACCATTCACCAGCCGGCCAGGTCAACGGTCGGCCATCACCACAGACGGGAACACACGTACGAGGTAGATCTTGGACTTGTGGCTCATGTATCCCTCTACCTTCACGCTCGGGTCGGGTGTCTCCTTCAGCGCCAGCACTCGGTCAACATCGTACCGTCGCAGACCGTAGATGACAGTCTTGATTGGCTCAAGCGTCCGCTTGTGCAAAATGAGGTCTCCTTGAAGGATGTGCACTATAACCCCAGCATCAGCGCCTCCATTTCCCCCATCTCGATGGTGTCTCTCGATGGTGTCTCGGGCACACTCACACCGACGGACAGTCTTCATGCTCGGCTTCAGCAGCACGGCTTGCTCGATCTTAAGGATCTTACCCTGATACTCTTCGACGACTTCGAGGGCCTGGTCGACGACTGATCGCAAACAATGTTAGCATCCAATTTGGTATGTCGTCGTCCACAGGTCGCTACTGACCAAGATCCAGCAGCGACTGCACCAATAACGACGGATCCGCGGTCGTCCGCAAGCCCGTATCACGCTGCCTCAACCGCTCTGTGATCGGGGCGGTGAAGTCAAGGGTGTTATCTATACATACAAACCAGTCAGTACGCCCCGCCCCATCCTCCCACATCCCAGCCAAAATAGCGCGCATCATGCGTACCTTTGTGCATCGAGATGACCGTGCCGTCCCTGAACAGGAATATGCACAGCGGCGCGATGCGCACGTTCACGCGGTCGCCGCGCTTGAGCTCCTTGAGCAGCTTCCTGTTGCGCGCGTTCTTCTTCGCCTTGTCGTCCTCCTCGACGCCCGCGAACCGGCGCTGGATCGCGGGCGGGCTTTCGACGTCGCTGCGCCCGAAGCGCATGCGGATCGTGCTCCCGCCGCGCTTCGTGGAGAAGCGCGACCCATACATCGTGCGGTCGTCATCCACATCGAGCTCCGCGTTCAGCGCGCCCTTCTTGCCAAGCTGGGAGTCCGACTCCGTCTCGTCCTCGTCGTCCTCGGCCATGTCAATCGGTGACTCTGAGCGAGGCAGGTGCGATATGGACGAGCCCGTGCCGTCGTCTTCACCCCCAAGCGAGTGGCAGAGCACGCGCAGGAAGAGGTGTTGCGGGTAATAGTCGGCCTTCGAGCGCGCGTGCCCGCGCTGGTGCAGCACGTCTTCCAGGGCGAGGGGGTGCATATCTAGGCACCACGGTTTGAGTCTGTGCGTGCAACGCGATGCAAATACGAACCGCCGCGCGGGCAGTTGCGGGGAATGGGGGACAGGAGAGATAGATGGATGCGTACCGTACTTGAGCGCCAGTGCGCTGATGACGTCCCAGCTGATCCCGCCTACGTTTATCCACCGCACGCGCACCCAGGGTTCTCTGCGGCTCGCGCTGGGGTCTGCGAGGAGGCGAATGAACTCTGCGTTCGTCATGCGGCCAAAGCTGGTACGCATAGTCGAGTAATCGTTGACTTCGATGAGGCACTGCTGTCGGATGTGACCATAGTTCAAGAACGCAGATGCGCGGCGCGGGTCCACTCCAGGCTCTGCGCCGACACCGCGGCGGGTCATCAATGAAGACGTCCGCCGCATCGCCATGACCTTGCGGACGGTCGAGCGGAAGCGTTCCGCGGGGGTCATGAATGTCGGCCTTTGCTGGTGGTGGTGATGGGACACAGCGATGGGGGAGGTCGCGGGCTCGATCCCCTTTTCGCGGGAATGACGAGTTTGCTGGTCGGACGTTTGAATGAGCGCAGGCGCAGATTGGAGGTTTGCTGCGTCAAAGGAGGGGCGAGCGTTAGATGGCCTTTCTGCGGCCGGGCCGTCGTACACAGGTGAATAGACAAAATCATCCTCCGGGTCCGGAGTGAGCGAACGGCCCTCCGAGTCGCTGAAGCTGTTTTCACGGGGCATTGCGGCCGTCGTCGTCGGTGTTGTCGTCGCAGATGGTCAGAAGGAGTCCAAGATGAAAGCGGGAGAGAAACGAGGGGAGTAGAGGGTATCTGGGGCGGGGGTGATGGGTGGAGAGAGGGAAGGAGCACGTCGCCATCGCGTTCCTACTTTGTCGGGCGCGTAATGCCCGTTTCCCTGCCATATTTGGTCGCCGATCACGCCAAAGCGCCAGGTATGACACCGGCGCCCACACTCCCTGCGTGCTGTCGGCCAGTCTAGCCCAGCTTGCTCCGGTGTGGATAAGAATCCGGAGGGAAATTACTGCCTCCAGGTCCGGGTGATGCTGCGCAGGAGTGTGGTAGGTGAGATGGTGACTTGGTCTTGCGGAGGCGGTTCCCATCCGTTGGAATTGCAGTGCGCGCTTGAGATCTCGAGCAGGTCGAATGACAATACCATTCGACATTCCGCGAGCTGCCTGGGCTGACGAGAACGGACGGCCTATCTGCAGCATTGTGCTTACTTGGAGTGGGTGTCCACAGAACAGGTAAGTACGCCACGGCCTGATTAATAAGTGTCACCTATTCCTGCCTGGACAGAGCGTGAAATCGTGCTCAAAGTACCAACGAGAAATGGTGCGCATTCCAGTAGCATACAACGTACCCGGGTTCGCGGCTCACACAGCCTACAAGCTTATGTTACTCACTTCGAAATGTTCGTTTCCATTCGATAAGAAAACATGCTCGCCACGTCACGGGTCGAAATTGCCCCGGTGTGTATGGCACACGCTGGGCTAAGCGGGTCGAGAAGCGTGGGTAGCAGGCGTTCCCGGGTTGCCCGCAAGTAGACGTTTCGAGAGGCTTCGTACGGGAGCCCGGCTGCAGGTGATGATGGTAGTAGAGAGGCAAGAGAAGCAGAGGCCCCTGAGGTATCCTGGCTCGACATACACAAGCACATATACGCTCAAACAAGCCGAGATGATCGCCAAGAAGCAGCGTCCAGACTGGGCAAGCCAAGGCCATCCTGCGCGACGCGTCGAGGGCGGCACTACTATATATACACGTGACCGCGTCATCTTCCGGCAGCTCGTCCTTGGCATTCGAAGGCAAGTCGCCGCAGTTGCTCATGCATCCCGGAAGCTGAGGGAGCTGGAAGTTTCCGAGCGCCGTACCACACATATCCGTGTTCTAGCAAGGCAGCGTTTGTCGGGAACGGTTGGCGCCTTCATGGGCGGTGCGCTCAACAGAACTTTATCTCACGCCTTGTTCGTAGCCAAGGATCCATCGCCCGAGCCGCCACCTGCATGGAGACAGCGGTATATATTCCACGCTCAATAACGTTTACTGATCACAATGCATCAGGACGCGGCTAGAAGCGCTACGCTGATGCATCGGGTGGGAACACGACCCATACCCAATCCTCCCCCAACGTTAACTCCCCGTCTGAGTGCGCTATCATGACCGGTCCCTTCTTTCTTTCGCCCCTCATCGCACGTTCAAGAGACCATCCTGGCATTTCCCCTCCCGGCTGGACCGTCTGCGTCATCGTCCTCGTCGGCATCACACTCGTTCACTGAATGCCAGTCGCTTTCTGTCGATAACCATGCGAAGTGTCTTCATGGCCGCTGTTTGCCCTACGGCGCTCCTTTCATTCGTCTGTGTCTTGACACTATGTGTCGACTTTGCATCGGGCGCATCGGTTAATCGCACGATCGACGACCAGCTCGGAGACAGCGTCACAGGCATGAAGCCCACCTACTCGCCCGACGCACAAGGCGCCTGGATTTCGCTGCAAGACAACTCGTGTGGCAAACTTTGCATCCTCGATCCCAAAGACGCGTTCGATGGCACACTGCACACCGCTTTCGTGAAATCGGGCGATACTACACAACATACTGTGGTGGCCGCGTTCACGGGCTCAGCCGTATATGTGTTCCACAGCATCTTCTCCGCGTGGTCTACAGACCTCACGTTCTTCCTCGACGACGAGCTTGACGGGACCTTCGCGCGGGCGGCAGACGGCAGCGCGGCGGGACGCCATGTGGAACACAACGTCCAAGTATACGCGAACACTAGTCTGTCGAGCGGCACGCATACACTCAAGATTCAGCTAAACACACCTAGCGGCTCGGGGAAGAACGCGCAGGGTTTTACATACGCCCTTTTCGACAGGATTGTCTACACCGCCGAAATCGACGACAGCAGCGCATCCACCTCCATAACGCCTGCATCCACTCCTAGCGCCGACCCAGGAGAAGCGGGCGCCGCGTCCGCACAGCCCCAGGGCACACATCGCGAGATTCCTGTCGGCGCGATCGCAGGCGGGCTCCTCGGCGGGCTTGCCGCCCTCGCTCTCCTCGCCGCCGCGCTCGTGCTCTGGCGGCGCCGGCAACAACAGCGGCGGAGGGAGCGCTGGGCGAAGGCCAGGGGCGACCCGCACGTGGAGGTGTTTGAGTGGAAGCGGCCGTTCATTGGCAATACGCCTGCGACGACGCCAGTCCCTGCGTATGGTCCCCCATCTACGGCACCAACGCCGACACAGATGGTCGTTCCAGAGAAGTTCGCGCGCGCCATGGCCACGGAAGGCGGACGTGAGTGTTCCCCGCAACTCGGCGATTCTTAGTAGGATGCTTTCAAGGTGCTGATATCATCTATTGTTCCACCCACGCCGCGACGAACAGCCGTCTCCCCGCTCGATTCGCTTTCGGGCGGATACACGAAGCGCGCAGACAGGGAGGAGGAGCTCGCATACCAGATCAAGGCCCTCGAGGCGCAGCTGCGCGGCCTCGAAGATGATCGCGGTGTCGCTCGGGACCAGGACCAGGACCGCACATCGCGCACAATTGACGGCGTGTTGCTCCCGCCATCCCCAGCGAGCCCGAATCGGCGAGGAAGCCGTGGAAGGGGACGCGCCCTGCAGGACGAGGTGCTCGCGCTGCGGGACGAGGTGTCGAATCTCCGGCGGGAGCTCGCGGTCGAGCAGCGCGCGCGGCAGATCGCGGGGGAGGCGAGGGACGCTCAGCGAGGGCCATCGGATCGCGACTGACGTGTTCGATGAGGGCTGGCTTGTATTATTATATGGTAGTAGCATTGATTTGACTCGATACCCTGGTTTGAGTTTTTACACAGGGGCAAGTGTTTGAACGGAGTCCGCAGGCTCGCAAGCCAACCTCTGGTTTGAAGGAAGGCAAGTCGATCGTTCCTACTACCTACTAATAGAGGCTGGACAAATATGCGAGAGGCCCGGGCGCAGAGGTCCCCGTGGGGACGTCATAGTTCGGATTGTCCGCCTGAGAAGTACTCACGAGTCTGCACTCAACTGACAAAAGGAGTACTGGTTAAATTCAGAGAAATATACCAGCCAACATATCAGCGGTATCGAATCACTTCAGCCGCATTTTTGAACCCCCGCCTAACGTAGAGCACTTGGGGTTTTGTTGTCCCAGAAAGGTGCGTCGGAGGAGACGGGAAGGTGGACCTCAGCGAGCTCAACTACTACTATCCCACGACGGGATATGCACGGTCCGCCAACCAATGCACGCTGGGCATTGCGGGCCTTACACTCATCCAGTCGTCTTGGAAAAAATTGAGCATGTAGTACAGATTATGAGAGACGTGCTCCCAAAATTTCGAGAGGATTGGGTGCGAAATAGAGCCTAGAGAAAAAGAATGAGCGTTTCCAGGGGTTAGTGTATGGGATTGTGAGCTTCCAATGTAGAGATCTCCAAGTCAGTTCTGTACCGATAAACACAAAACTTTCTACACATTTCAATGGACATCTTTACATATCAATTCATCCACCCGATTTATATTCAGGCCTACAGAAGGTCCTGCGAGGCAAACCAGCTCTTGGACGAGTGACAACTTGAGGCTCCGCTCAACAAGCGAGTCGGCTAGGTGGGCGTGCAGGTGATGGCGGGCGCTGCGACGAGGTGTGCACATCCTGTCTCACACCGGGACTTCCAAAATTCTCGGTGCCTCCGAAATGTTAACAGAACGAGATCCCCAAAATAGATATTTTGATACTGTTTCTGATACTCGGAAAAATGGACACATTTTGAAATACAGAAACCGAATGGAAATGCCATTTTTGGATTCCAGTTCCGATAACAATTTTGTTTTCCGTACTACGTCACCCAGAACGGGAATATATTTTCTCAGTTTCGAGGGAACAAAGAACGTGAACTGAAAATTTATTTTATTTGACATACATAATAACATATTCTCTCACACTTTTTGCATCAGAAATAATTTTAGTTTCGGTAATCCTCCGAAAAGATATACCGTCGCCCGCTCAGCGCCCGCTCATCGCCCGCGGTGAGTACACTCATCGCCCGCCACAAGCGTAATCATCGCCCACCGACGGGTGCCGAAGCGCAGATACTTATGAAGGACGAGAGGTGTCTTACATTTTGAACGGGATATCGATCTCGAGAGCTACTATATATCTATACATGTAAAGAAGTGCAGATATACTCGGGAACAGGGTCAAGCAAGGGCACGAAGCAAGACATCCGAGAGAAACTTGGTCGATTCATTGTCTACTGCATACCGTATTCTGATCGAGCCCTTGTGAAACCTCAAAGCCTTCCAGAGCGATGCGGTCATTGGCGTGCTAGTTCCTCTTCGAATACTAGCCAATCTCTCCTGGAACCACTCCTCGTCAAATTTAGTCCAATATCCCATGTTCAGCCCGGAGCTCTTCCACTGCGCTGGCCGTGGCCACCACGACCAGTATACCGGGGTCTTATGGCCGGAATCTGCCAAAGTGTTAGCGGGTTCATCGAGTTCATAAGAAATCATAAGCATACCTGCTATCTTATATGTGCCACAGACGATGTCAATTTCCTCGGGTGTCAAAGCGTCGTCATAATATGCAGGTCCATGGCGTGGTTTGACGACTTCGGTGTACTCGAAGACACCTTCAGATGGCCCTTGCACCGCCCGCCCAATTGCATCACTACCAAGGATTTCTAGGGCCAGTCGCCAGAGGAGTCCACCATGAAGAATCGCCGCACGACCACGTGGTGAGACCAAGATGTCGTAGGCTCGCTCTTCATATACGCGATAGTCCCATTCAGTCGGGCGGAAGCCTTGCAAACGCCAGCCAAGACAATCCATGCCCGAGGTCAACGAAGCTCGATCAACTTGAGGGGGAAGATCCCGGGGAGATGGATCATACACCGTTCGAAACGCAATACCTCTGCTAGCGAGGTGGTCGATGGCGTCACCTCGTGCACGCAGAGCTGGACGGCGGCAGAGCTCGAGAGCAGTAGTGGCACCGACGAGAAGATCGAACCAGCAAGGGGGCTCGTCTTTGTAGTGAATAGCATAGCGGAGCAAGTCGTTGATATCCCACTCAGTAATTTTGAGGGTGGGTGGCATGTTCAACGCGGCACCTAGGTATGCAGGCGACATGGCGTCGAGGTCGCGCAGTTGTCGGAAGCTGTTGGGGGCAGGGGCATTCTCCAACATGACAGCGAGGAATGCACTCACCACGTACTGGGGGTAGTCAACGACGGGCCGGTCCGACCGTAACGAAAAATGCTTCCGTATGAGCTCTGGCTGGAACTTGAGCCAGATGCTGTTCGGCGAAAGCTCTGCAATAGGAACCTCGCCCGGCAACAATCCGTACCGGTAACGGAAGATATCCACGTTGGTATCGAAGCTCGGACTGAAGGACACAGCGTCGGAGACTTGAGGGTAGAATGCATAGAGCTCATGGGAGAGATCATACGTGAATGAGTCCGGGCGGGGTGCAACAGGCGGGAGGGGGAATGTGGGGAAGATCGGCATACTCGTCCTCGTCTATTGCATCCAAGGGGTCGTCGTTCTGCTCGCCATGGATGTCCCACTCGTTGCGCCAGGGGTCGTAGTGTTTGGCTTCGTCAGGATACTGCTCCCACAGCTCGGCAATGCGGCTGTGACCCACGAGAAGCCTGTAGGGTCGTGAGAGGAAGGTGTAGTGGACAGTGGGATCGACATCGCCCACGGTCACCCAAAGGAAAATGAGAGTATGGCTGCGACGCGTGGGACGCGTGTACTTTGCAGCTTCCGCTTGCCGTGCCAAACGTCATTGTCTTGCGTCCGCGGTCTCCTTCTTCTCCAACGTCTCGACTTGAGCAGCTTGACGAGCTCTGAATTGCTCAAAGGATTCCCCAGACCGCTGACCTTGACCGTGCGGGATGTTCTCCGTGACCTCCTGCGGTGATGCATCCGCAGCAGGAGCGATTGAGATCCTATCAGACACAG
This sequence comes from Trametes meyenii, assembly GCA_022606255.1. Classification (NCBI taxonomy): domain Eukaryota; kingdom Fungi; phylum Basidiomycota; class Agaricomycetes; order Polyporales; family Polyporaceae; genus Trametes; species Trametes meyenii. The sequence goes on along the minus strand of JABYQG010000001.1, from coordinate 4,805,848 downwards.
CGCCCGGAAGTTGGTCCCAACGGAAGCTGTTCTGGGGGTTGACGACATAGGGACGACCATGACGGTCACGCGCCAAGTGCTCCTCATTTGATAAAGGTACTTCGGGTACATCCACGGAAGAGGGTCGATACGGACGGAGACAGGGGAACTCCGCAACAATCTTGTCCCATACGACAGCGTAGTCGTCAGAGTAAGTTGGCCAGTAGATGTATACGGGCAGGTTCGCCTTGATCATGCACGGGACATGATTGATCCACTCTGTGAACATGTCGCCGTGAGTAGGACAGATGAAGGCTCCGACCCGCAGACCCGGGGAGAGATCGGATATGAGGGACTGATTGAGCTCGTCAATCCAGGTGGAGTTGGCACCGGCCTGCATTAGGATCCTTTGCCATGGAGGTACCGAAGCGAGGGAACCCTGAGACGTGTTTGGAAGGAAATTTGAGAGAGCAATTGCCATGCTACAGCGAGCAGCGAGGAGGAACATTGCATCGCGCAACTTCCACAAAGCGTGCACTACAGCGCTACGAGATTTATGACGGCCCATGTAACCCATATCCTGAGGAAGAGCCCAGTAAGGATCAGGATCGGGGAACCGCGCTTCTGGAAGCCGCGCTGTCTTCGCGGAGAGGATGCCCCAGATATAAAGCAAGCTGCCCTCGAGACGACTCCAACTCGCTCGCAACGCCTCCTGCACTGTCCAGATGCCGTCTACCTCGACAATAGGAAGGGACTTGCCCTTGTCGATGACCAGGCGGGAAAAGAACCGGCTTTCTGCATGCGAGCTCCGGAGCATGTATGCCATTTCCGGGGCACGACCGACAGCCCACAGGGCCTTACGAAGATCACGAAGATCGAGGCTATTCTCCGGATCCACAACTACATTCCCCGGTAGCCATTCCACCGGGGACGGATTGACCACAGTGAAAATCCGACGATCGTATTTGAAAGCACGAAATGATCTGAAGTAGTGTGATCAGCGACCTTACTAGCTGCAATTATACGGCCGATTACTTACGCTGGGGTGGTGGCGGGCATAGTAGTTTCCGTATTCGAGGCGTTGGATACGATGATATACTGCGGCGAAGGAGTTAGGCTAAATTGTAGATTGAAAAGTTAGTAACGACGTACATTTGATATCTGGAAACTCGAAGCGCAAAGAGAAGGCGAGAGCGGAAGATAATCGTGTATGGAGCCGGTGTCCTCACGTTTGCCCAAATTTGAGGATATTTGAATACAGCTGAGAAGAACAGGTAAGTCTTCAGCAGGTAGAGGATGATAGCGATATAGAATACGCACCACGACCTTCAATAGCAGCGCCAGGAGGTGACTATAGTTCCAAGGGTGGGCAGCAAAGAGTGCGATGAACGCTACTCGAACGCTGACAGGAGTCGAAGAGGTCGCGATGAACCCAGGTGTTGGCAAGATGCAATAAGGGCGCGATTAACACTACCCAGTGATGCAGCGAGGGCGCGATTAACGCTACCCAGTGATGCAGCGAGGGTGCAATTAACGCTACCCAATGAGCCAGGGGAAGGGGGATGAGGTACGATGAAGGAAGAAGCGAGCGAGGAGCCGAGTAGTGACCGCATAGACAGCGGCAGGCGACACGTCAACGGTGGGCGCTTGTATTTGTATCGGCGCTTGATCAAAGTGGCTGGACTCCAGCGCCTAAACATGGGTAAACTCCCGCTCCTTAATCGGGTATGTGAGATAGAAAAGCTTCTTGCACGCGATTTCAGACCAATAAAAACGGAAGACGAACGCATTGAGCGTGTAATATATTAACGTAGGTATACAAAATTCCACTCGCCTGCCAGGGACATCTGCTCGATACTGTACAAGAGCCATAGCTAGTAAGACCCAGGAGTAAGAGCCTCGCGATGGCTGCAGGCATCCCGAAATACTCTAAATACATCCGAACCATCGTCTTCCTGCGCATCAAGTTTGTACTTCTTGTATGTCGAGAGGGCGTTGTACCACGTGGAATCGTAGAAACTAAGAGGAAGTCGTTCGGGTGCACTGCGGCTGCTGGTTGTCAGTCCCGGTAACCTCGGCATAGGAGTCGAGCCCTTGGAAGAGAACACTCCGGGTGTATACCATGAGGTGTCCAATATTACCATGATAGGGCTAACTTCTTGAGGACGCCATATGAGACGCTTTCGGCGACGAACCCTGTTACCAGTGGTTCGATTGACACAGTCATCCTCTGAGCTCATGCACTGGTCTCCGCCAACCTGCAGATAGGTTCGGGCAGCCGCGAACAGCTGACCACGAAAACTACCCTCGTAGAGTGATGCACACGTCTCGGCAGTCCTAAGACGTCATTTGTATTTCTAGCGCGTGCTCGGGTGAGATTCGAAAACACGGAGCAGTACGGTGTGAGACTCACGTTGCGACGATTGGTGTTGGTGCGTGCCCGAGATAGTTCAGCGTTGTATTGGTCGGTATTGCGCTGGATGTACTCCTCAGTGGTTTCGCCCGGCCTGGCAAGTGACATGCGCCATTTTCGGAAGCCATGTTCGCATTTATCGACAACGAAAGTGTAGAGTATGTCGGCCTCCTGCTGTACTTCGCGGTCTTCGCATTCTTTTATAAACTCTGCAGTGATCGTATTGAAGATATCGAGGTTCCATCGTTTTCGCCTCCAGCCCTCATCAATGTAGGGCCTCGTGACCGAGCTGGGGCCAGGTCCTCGTTCGTCCTCATAGGCCTCTACTTCCTCGTTCGTGGCGGGGACAAATTGACACCAATCCATATCGTTGTCGATATTGTAGCGGTCACGTAAAACCTCTCGGAGGATCGACTATAGGGTGGTCAGTGAGAACCAAACCATTGGCAGGACGGCATACGTGTAATGTCAACCTCCTCTTCTTCGACATGGGTCTCACGTTTACTTTGTCAGGGAGGTTACTCCGCTTGGGCTTGGTATGAGACCCCCCCCTGCCAACGAACTTCTGATCATGAGAAACAGACAAAGGCACAGGGTAGCTTTTCGACATACATTGGTCTGTAGTACCTCAGCATCAGATGACTCGTCATCGCCATCGTCTTCTATGTGAATCTCGCTGCCGGCAGTACCATCCTCCATGATTTGGTCCTGATCGTCAACCCCGAGGAGCGACACCACATTAACTTCCTCTTCGTCGTCCTCATAGCCGCCCTTTGAAGGACCTGGTTTTGACAATGACGGCGCTGCGGCAGCACGGACGACAGCGGGGCGTGTCACTCTCATTGCATGATCGTCCTCATCCTAAGAGGTGATGGGATAATTAGCGTACGATGGGACGACATATAAGAGGATGCTTGACGAACCGAATTGTCGTCGGATATGCGAAACGGTGCCTCATCAAGCATCTCAGTGGCTTGCCGGGCACGCTGAGCAGGTCGCGAAGAAATGGTCCTGAGTATTTCTGGTGATGCCCACCGATATACTGCACGGCGTGCGACTTGCTGTAGTTGGAGTGGAGGCTGGGGGGGCAAGAAACTGCCAGGCATCATGTCCATTGTGTCGGGGTAGTCCTACGGGGCCATAAGATCGTTAGCCCAATCTCATGATTGACGTGATATACCCACCAAGTCCATGTGTTCTAGCGGTGGGTAGACGGGTGCACTATGCCCATGCGACTGTCGAGATGGTGCCTTGCCTTTATGTGCAATGAAACCCACAGGTGGATTTGCATCGTTGTCCTATGATTATGAATAAACATATTGAGTGAAGTTTTGAGAAGAGTGATTTCGAGGTGCTAACCGATGAGACGTCTCCTACACCCGAAGATGGACGTGGAGGGGGGGATTTACGAAGAGCAGAGGTCCTGGTGGACGCAAGTCTCGGCTTAAGTGAGAGGGTTTCGCTTGTGCAAGGGTTTGAAGGCGACAGAGAAGATGCTATCCTAGACCGGGAAGGGGAGTTTAATGTAGGAGGGGCCGGTGGTGTCGAAGTAGAACTAGACGGACGTTGGGACTTCTCCATCTGAGAAACACGAGTGCGCAACTTTGCTCGGTCCGCTTCGATCTCGTTGCGTGCCTTCTCTGTCTCAAGTCTGGTCTGGTCAACCTGAATCCGCGCCTCTGCTACCTCTTGACGACCTTGCTCGACCTGACTGAGCTTTTTCTCGAGGACGACACGTTCTTGGGCCATCTGGCTCTGAGCTCTGTCGAGGGCGTCTCGTTCCCTCACCATCTTCTCGCGCTCCATGGCTACCGCTGCTAGCCTTTCGTTGAGCTCTGATGACTGGGAGTGGAGAGTGGCCTCATGCTGAGACTGGTCAGCCTCGAGCTTCTGTCTATGCTCCTCGAGTTCAGCCTCGAGCTTCCGTCTACACTCCTCGAGTTCGGCCTCGAGCTTCTGTCCACGCTCCTCGAGGTCAGACTGCTGTTGCGTGAGCTCGTGTTTTGCGGCGTCTAGATCGGCACGTTCAATGGAAATGCGCTTGTCCCATTCCTTACGCTCCTTCTCTAGACTTGCAGCAGCTATAGCAAGCTCGTCCTGCTTGTCACGGCAGCCTTGCTCGGTCCGTGCCAAGGCCACTTGCTCGAGCTGGCCCTCTCTCTCCGCGCACCGCCTAGCAACCTCGGCCTCGAAGGATTGTCGCATGGTGGCTATGTCTCGTTGCAGACGAATGACTGTGTCCTGAGACTCGGAAAGTCTCTGCTGTTCTGCTATAGCCGCGTTTTGCAGTGTAGTTATGTCCTGAAGGGATCAAGTGTGAGCGTGAATATGAACCAGCACCAATATATTGTCCTTACATTCATGAGCACCATGACCCTCTCTCGAAGAGTAGCCGACTCGTCGACCTCAACAATGCGCCTTACAGAGCGTATCTCGTGGTCTGTACGCCGCTCGCCCTCGGTCTTTAAAATGGTATATCAGGATTAAAACTTTGTCGGCCTGTATTCCAACGTCGCTTACCTCTTCCGTCCTGCGCCTGTGACCACGGTCATTGACTGGTACAGTGATACGTCGAGGGATCCTTGGCGTAGCATCGTTGTCGTCCATAGAAGCAGACATACCGGAACGGGTCGTCGGAGACATCACGTTGAGCCCGAGAGTATTCGGATTGGGGAAAGGTAGAGGAATAGGGGATAGCATGGACGATGCAGACATGGACGCATGAGAGGACGAGGTGGAAGTCCTAGGGCTCAGTGCAGGGTGGGAGGAGTACGAGGGCGCCGGGCTGGTGTCTGGTAGGTTGTGATATGATGGCGGCGCCACACTAGACATTGCAGGGGTTGGGGCGAGCTCAACCGAGGACATAATGTCGGTGAGGCCAGACGGTGAATTCTGATACGACTGAGAAGACGCAGAGGACGGAGTAGGGACGGTTGTAGGAAGGGTCGACGAGGAGCTGATATTCGGAGAAGGGAAGGGAGATGGAGAGCCGTCGGCGGTGTAGAAAGAATCCGAGTCTGACGCCTCATCTACGTCCATCACAGCACGTCTTTGGGTGGTCGCAAACTCCTCGTAGTCGGGCGACATAGTAACTCGGGCCTGCCAAGCTGAGATGTTGCAAAGGGAGTGGACGAGATAAGGGAGTGGAGAGAGAGCTGAAGTGTGCTTGGACGTGCCAAGTGGACAGACGGCGAGGGCAAGATGAACTACGCCCGTGCCAGACGGATGTGAGAGCTGGTGTGGAGAAAGGGAGAGGGATGAACAGGGATGAACGGCGGGTAGGGTTCACGAGGCTGATGCTTTAATGCCACAGTGTCGTCAGCATATCGTGTGCTCTCGGAACTGAGCATCCTTGGCCAAAAGTATACGCGCCCACTCTTCATTGTTTCTGTCGGGGCACGGTTCGGCGGTGTGAGCACATGCCGAGGCCAGACTTGCGGTGGACACCGCGGGTTCCCACATTTTTGTGCGAGTGCGCCGCACTGTCGAAAAGCTATTGTCAGTACCGCATAAGTCCACGTCGGGCTCCACTCTACTCGATGGAACACCGAGGATCGGAGCGTAGCTACAATAAAGTAACTCGCGTTCTCGCGTTCAGTCGTCCACTCTCGTCGCCCACTCTCCACTTCTGCATTCCTCACACAGCGTGCAGGTCACACTAACAACACTACCACGCCGCCGTTCCTCTACACAAGTTGTCGTACCCCGTCTCATTGTACTAACACCCATCCGCGATGGTGAACTCCCGTACGTACATCGTCCCTGGAACTCGGGTAAGTTGCATTCGCTTGATAACATACCTGCAAAGCACTGAAAAATGGAGTACAGACGACGTATAAGCATTTGGCGTCACGATTCTATGGCGCAAACGAGCCCAAGTCGAGGCCGCTTACCTTGATAACACGCTGCGATGGCGACCTCCGCTACCCATTGGTCGAGTCCGTCCTGGGCGATATGACCATCCAGCCATACGTCCATAACTGCTCCGTGACTGTCCTCCATCGCGGTCGCGAATCTTCATACACTGTTTTCTACCGCCTTCATCGCCGCCTTCCAATCAACCGCTCCGTCGCCCTCCTCACTCACAACCACTCTGTCCGCGGAGATATTGTCGTGATGCGTACGGACCGCGCCGGCCGTGTCACCAGTATGCGCCACGGAGATGCCGTCGTGGCCGACCGAATTGTTGAGAGGTGAGCATTCAGTGTTCGTGGCATCACAGCGACTGGACTCACCGACGTTGCTAGCTTTGCTGCGAGGCTGGACGCCTCCGTGTCGTCCAGGAAGAAACGAGTACCTCTTTCCGAGTTCTTCATGGTCGACATCAGGCACAAGACGTTGCGGCAGTGGAGGCTGTTCAAAGCGGCAAGGGAGAGGCGGCGGGAGCAGGCTAGGGTAGTCGATATGAGGTGCTGAAGTACTTGTCGCCGTCTTGTAGCAGTAACCAGAATTGTATCGTTCTTGTTCGTCTTCCTGCGTGAGATGATCTTTGCGCTTCATGCTTAGCGTCGATAGCAACATGATCTAGGAGTCCGAGTGGAACGAGCATATATTGAATACAGTTCGGCGGGGGCATATCGCAATACACAGGCTATTTCCGAGACGAGGATCATTTACGATGAGTACGGGGCTGTCCAATCTTAGCTACAGCATCCTGAACGGCTTGTCGAGCCTTCGACGATGTGTACTTGAGGTGCTGTTTCACTGCGTCAACTACCGGCCACTCTTGCTCGTACATCTCAAGAGCCGGAAGACGTTCCACAGCCTGACAAGTCGTCAGAGGGAGTACGAATGCCCATTTGTCTAGACTTACCTCCGCACGGACGAGACGCATTCGGCTCTCCGACTGACCTGCAATAGACAACGTAGCGTCCAAATGCTTGTCGACAAGCTGATTGATGACAGCCTAACGGGCGGTCAGTCTTGGTACGAAACAGCAGTGTGCAGAGGAGGCTACCTTGAACGTCCGCATGCGGGCAGCGCTCCATTGAAGTGCATCCTCGAGCTTGTAACCGCCTCGATTGGGGCGGCCGACCTCGCCCGCAGGTTTGGGTATCTTCATGACATCGTCGTGGTTCTGCTCATCGGCATCCTCGTCTTCAGGGATCGACAACAAGGCCAAGCCGCCGTCGCAATCAGAGTCGGGGTCGTCATTCGCTACTCCTTCGGCTTCGGGGGCTTTGGAGGAAGCCCTAGGTTCGGGGGCTTTGGAAGAAGCCCTAGGTGCGGGAGCTTTGGAAGAAGCCCTAGGTTCAGGACCTTTGGAAGAAGCCCGGAGGCGTGTGGAGGCTGGGCCGACAGAGACGGAACGTTGATGGCGAGGAGCGGGTGAGGCTGCGATGCGTGCGGGAGGAGGTGGGGGAGAAGCGTGGATACGGGTGTGGTGTGGTGGGGGCGACGCCGCAACGCGTACGGTCCGGCGAACGGGCTGGGACATGTCGATATCCTGGTGAAGAGTCGGAACAACGTCTGGCGAAAGCTCCGGTATATCGGTTTCAACAATAAGAAGAGGAATAACGCGGGGAGGAGCGCCGGGCTCATAAAAGGGTGGGGCAGATGCGGTTGCGGTAGGCGCCATGGCAAGTGGACGAGTCTGAAGAGCGGGCGACAATTTCAGAGCGGGCGATGAGAGACCGACCGGCGGGCGACGTTCAGACTGTCTGAACCTGGCGTGAGCAGATATCTGAGAGAGAATATCAGTCAGCACGACTCGTTCCGAATGATCCCAGGCGAAACAATAAGGCTTTCCCCACGGAAACAATATAGAATAGTAGCGCCCGCTTGTCACCAGGCCTAGAACGGAGGGCGGGCGCACACTGTCACGGGGTATGGGTGCAACACAATACCAGTATTGTGTGTGCACACACTAGACACTCAGGCCCCGGACCTCGGACGTACGTAGCAATATGGTATATAGATATGCCCGAGGTGAGCTCAGACTCACCATTCTGACTATAGCACTCTGCAGCGCACAGTGCCCGCCGCCGCCTCCTCTCCCACCTAGTACGATGCTGTTCGACTTGTTTTCTTCAACCCGCAGCCGTTACTGGGTCCTCAACACATTCCATGGGCACACCAAAAGCGTGTATTCCCTCGATTTCTCCATCGACGGGAGATACCTGGCCAGTGGAGGTGAGCGTTGCCGTGTTTCCTGAGAAACGTCATCCAACGCTGGTGAAGGGGGTGATGGGATGAAGCTATGGGACTTGAAGTCCAATACTTCGCTTCGTTACCCCCAGCATCGTGCGGCCCTTGGACCTGTTTCGCAGGTGTTGTGGATCCCGACCCGATCGCGGATCCCGTCCGTATGTTATGGGACTGGGCTGGGCCATATTTGTATGTGGGCACAGAATGCCAAAGGAGTGAGTGTCCAGCGCGCGGCAGGTCTAGCTCGTTATTGACCCCCCGAAGAGCGCCTTCATGGAAGTCTTTACTAAACGATTGGGGGGAGGGGCAGAGATCCTCGGGTTGGCGTACGAGGTTTTGTCACCGACCGATACGCGAATACTCGTGACGGATCGCAGTGGCTTCGTGGGCGTGTACTCTTGGGACGGTCGTGCAGAGTTGCTGCCTGTCTTCACAACCCGCCTCGTAAATGCCGTGCCAATCTCGGCCTCCTTCGCCAATAGTAAATGCCGGAAGGTGTATGTTTTCGGACTTCACGACGGGACCATGTCAGTAATCTTGTCGACTATGCACGACAATGCGCACTCACGTAGCCGTCCATCCCAGGTATAAACTCTCCGGCACAGACGGAAAGATCCTGACGTCAAAGAACCTTAGCGACAAAATGTGAGCCCACGAGACTGCACACGCAGGGAGAGTTTAGCTTACCTTTATCGTTGCAGTGGTCATGCCTCCGTAGCTGCCAAGGAACAGCTGGTGGTAGTCGATAACGTCGGCAGCGGGTTCAACGTATGGGATCTGAACCCCGAGACACACCAACGGACGTTCCCCACTGGGCAACCGACGCGGTTTTTGCCTAGACAAGTAGCTTTTGTAGACGACGCAAGGGCCATAGTGGGCGGCAGCGATCACGGGGCTGTCTACGTCTTCGAGCGCAAGACTGGAGCCCCTCTTGAGGTGTTGCGCCACGCCCAACAAGGCCTCGTCCAGACTATATCGGTACGCGCGGTTTCCCGTCCGGATGATAGCACGCTGATGTGTGCAGACTACGGAACGCGACAGTGTGTCCTTGATTGCGAGCGGCACCTCCTGCGGGACAGGAACCATCCGGGTGTGGCAGGCAAAAAAGCTTCCCGTTGCTTCCGACAAGCGAAGTAGCAGGCCGAGCCTGGGAAGTCTTCTGCAAGGCTGCATCCAGTTCTTGATGCTCCTCGCTGCCGTGGCGTTCTGCTGGCAGAACTTGGGATATTCAGTGGGTGTGATGGAGCTACCTGGATGAAGTGGGGCTCACCAAAATTCTTCAGATCGACTTACACGCGTGGGTTCAGTCGGCGGCCCTCGTAGTCCGCGAGGCAGGTTCGTCTCAGAATATGATGCAGGTCTCAGGAGACCACGGTGTTCGTCAGGTACCTGTAAACCGCGTGCACACAGTCAGTCAACCCGCATCGACTGCTGGAACGAGTCGTTGGAACGGATGGCGGACGTACATAGAAGGTGGTGAGGCACAACGTACACAGGACAAAGGTGCAGGACGGGGTTCTGAGACAGCCCGAGGTGTGCAGGCTACAGAGCATAGTGCTAGCACTACGGTGATCTTCTTATAACGCTGTGGAAGAGGCACGATGAAATGAGAATATGTCGTGAGCTTTAGCAGCGGGCATAGCTCGCTTGCACATACCTGCATTGCCCTTTCAAAATCTTTCCCCTGGTTCGTAATAAACTTTGAACTGCGTGACCTGCCTACTGATGAGGACACCACGGCGAGAGCAAGCCAAACGAACTACTCGGTCGAAATGCTGGATGAACCATGCACAAACCGGAGTAGGAGCGTAGGGGGGGGCCAAGCGAACCACGAAGAGCCTTGGAGCTATCGTAGACGATGAGCAGGTAAGAACCCCCATACGGTGCTGGATTAACCATGCACTGATATGGGTGAGCGAACGGTATCGCGTGGAGAGAAGAGGATCGTTGGGGGTGGGTGGGTGCTCGGTCGTGGTGCTGGATTAACCATGCACTGACTTTTGAAGGCGTCTGCTAAACATTGTTAGAGGGAGTTGGGGAGAGGGGAGTCGGAAGGGGGGGGTCGGAGGGGGGGTCGGAGGGGGGGTGTCGGAGGGGGTAGTGGGAGGGATGATGTCGGGAAGGTGAGTGTTGCAGGTTGGAGGGCACCGAGTTTGAAGCTGAATTTCGGAAGCCGATTACCAGCGCCATTAGAGCGCCCGCTGATCCAGTTCAAACTCAGATAGGCCTGGGTAAGTTGCCAGAACTAATCGCTGACAACGCCGTGGCCTTGGGTCTGGCTCCGGAATGCGCTTAAGCGCCCATGTCCACAATTTCCGGCGCGGCCAGAGACTTAGCGAATTTCGCCGTTTCCAGCCTCCCGCCACCTCCCTTATACCTCCCTTGTACCTCCTCCCGCCGCCTCCCTTGTCTTCTCTCCTTGTTCTCCCTCCGCCGCCCGACGCACCACCACAATGCAACATCCCGCCTGCCCCTGCAACTGCTCCCGCAATACGCGGAGCCCCAGCAATGATAAAAAAAATGCCACGGTAAAGTATTTTCACATATACGTCTTCTAACCTCTACGCTCTACAGTCTCCCTACGAGCGTGGTTAATCCAGCTCTCTACACTCTGCAGCCAACCGGTTCATCCTACCCTCAGCGCAACCCCTTGGAGCATCATCTGCCCTTAGGTTTATCGCGCAGACACGGGTTTGGTTGATCCAACCCTCGTCTCCTCCCTCCCTCGCTAGAACGTTGTACCAACTTCCGACACGATCCCATCTCTGGCACTGGACGTCTCGTCCTTCTGCGTAAACTCGGGTGTGGTTCATCCAACCCTCGTTTCCACTCTTCCTCTCTGGCGTACGGTTCGAGCAACTCAGCACGGCCCAGCGTTCCTCCCTTGTCTACGGACCCTTCGGCCTACTGGTGATACACGGGTCCGCTATACCCCTGCACGCGTACATTTAATGTTATACACGCATATCAATATTCAGTCTGATCCCCAAAGCCAGTCTTCTGCACGGCGCCTTCTCCGATCTGAGCTGGTCTTCGACGCCTCCCTCCATTATGCCTGCAACGTTCGAACGCTACTGCAGTTGCGGTGCTTGTCTCGATGGCTCTGGTCGTACAAGAGGCAAAAAATGGGATAACAGAGTGGCCTACAATTGTCACGTATCGTCGTTGAGCAGAGCACAAACCGCTCCACGGTCAAGCCCTCCATCTCATGCACCCTCCAATCCTCCCCCATCTATCGAGGAGGTTTCCAACGACATATTCTACTCCACTATCGTCGACAACTCTCGAGATCCTCGTCACATGGTGTTGACGTCGAAAAACACGGAACAGCCAGAGCCCTCCCTTTTATCGCCCCAGACCCTCAACTACGAAGACATTATTCGAGGGGTCTCCGCTATTCGAAAGTCGCATGCGTGCCGTTCACCCTCGGAGAAGCGAGAAAGTAACCATGCGACTATCATGGCTCTTATGCAACTGGCCCGTATCGAGGAGGGGCTGCAAGAAGTCAGTGCATCTCTGCTGGAACCCCCGAAGGACGTCCTGCAAGCTTCAGAGCAGAGATTCAACCAGTTCGTCGAGGTTTACCGTTCTGTGAGACGGGTTACGCCCCTCATCGAAGAGCGTAAGAAATCAATCAAGGCGAGCATCGAGCGCATTCAAAAGCGCATCCAGAAACTGAGAATGCGTTACCCGCCCGATACCAATGAAGGGCCCGTCTTCCACGACTCGAGTAAGTTTACCACCTAGTTCCTTCCCCTCTTTACTAAAAATGTCGTAGGTAGCCATTACAACTTACCAGTGGACCAGTATCATGTGGTAGCGCAGGTCGCTATGTTTTTGGGCATTGTTCTGCATGTTTTAGGGAAGCTAGGTCGCTCTGCGTCGGACTTCCTTCTGTGCGGCATGTCTCTTCTCGTCGGCCTCTCGTTCGACGCATCTTCTCCGGCCGCTCGCGCTGATCCTACGTCCATTCAAGAAGTCATCTTGCGCCAAATACCCCGTACAGTCAACACGGCTATGGACCAATTCAATTTATCTGCCCAAACAACCACCTACGCGTCCTGCACGCGGTGCCGCTACGTCTCCGATCCCATCGACGATATTCTGAACGGTGGCGTAACCTATCCGGAGAAATGCATGAACATCCCTGTTCCCGGGGGTAGCGTCTGCGGAGAGTACCTCCTTGAGCCGGAAACGTCGAGGCCTCGGTTACCATATGTCGTAAACAGTTTCAATGATTTTACTAGCGGGATCTTATCTTCGGAGACCAACGTACGTCACCTTAAAGCAGCTCAAGCGAGTGCCCGCGACGCTAGTCCGGCAGAGGTGTCCCACCCCTATCAAGCAGAATTCGTCCGCAACTTCTACTACGTCGATCGCAATGGGCAGAAGCATCGGTGGGTTGACGATGACGGGACAGATGAACTCAGGATGTTGTTCGTGCTCCACGTAGACTCATTCAACCCGGAGGGGATGTCGATTCGTGGTGCAACGACGTCGTGCACTATAATCTCTATGTGCTGCCTCTGGCTCCCCATCGACATTCGCTACAAAGCTGAGAACATGTTCCTAGTTGCTATCATCCCCGGCCCCAAAGAACCGTCACTGGAGGAGCTCAATTACTATCTACGACCGGTCATTGACCCTCTCGTTGTTTCATATGAGCGCGGCGTGTACCATTCTCGTGTTGCAACACATCCTAATGGCTGCATCTCCCGATCTGCCATTGCGGCCGTCGTCACAGACCTGGTTGCTGCCCGTAAAACTAGCCAGCTAGCCTCCCATTCGGCGCACATCTACTGCTCTGTATGTAAGTGCTTGGGCTTAGACACACGAGGTCGCATGGACTTCGAGCACTGGGTTCTCCGAGATCCTACGGAGATGCGCAAGCACGCGGAACGTTGGAGGGATGCTACTAGCCAGGCCGAACGAGACGAGATTTTTCAGTGTCACGGCGTACGATGGTCGGAGCTCTGGCGGCTACCATACTGGGATCCAACTCGTCAATTGGTGGTAGACTCGATGCATTGCATTTTCGAAGGCCTGGTCCCGTACCATTTCCGCCACATCCTGGGTCTTACCGCTGCTAATGCCAATGCGAAGGAAGACGTCGCTCCCGCTTTCAACTACACTTTCAAAGTTGTCGACCTCGAAGCCAACAGTAGCCTGGCTGCAACGGACGAAGCAAAACTGTCGGACAAGGCTATCAACGACGTCAAACTCATACATCGTAGCCTAACTCAACCGGTTGAAGACGACGTGGATATGCAGCTGGAGGCACTTCTCAAGAGTCTTAGTAGGAGGAACCTCAAGGCACTGAGGTTCGTGGGCCATGATCTAAAAATCCCGCAACCGAAGGCAAGGATGACGCGAAACGACTGGGCCGGTGGCTTAGTCGAATGGGTCAGTCGCTGCGTTGCATTTCTTTCGCGCTTTACTCACACTAATCTCATTGATAGCGACGCCGCATGCCCCTCACTTCGGATCAGGCGGCACCTAAGAAACTGGCTACCCCCGCAGTAATCGGGAGAATCCAAGAGGTCATTGGAGACATGGTTACTCCATCTTGGCTGAGCTCTGTACCCAAGAATTTCGGAGAGGCTAGTGCGGGCACCCTGAAGGCCGACGAGTGGCGGATTCTTTGCACTGTCTACTTTCCCGTCGCTCTAATAACATTGTGGGGCATGGGAGCAGCGTATGCGGCTGACGGCGACGCCCACTATCTGTTGCAAGTGTTCGACAACACGATGGACCTCATTTCTGCAGTCACTGTCCTCTGCAAACGGTCTACATCTCGTCGACGGTCAGAGTCGTTTCGTAGACATCTACAGAACTGGCTACAAGGCGTACAAAGGTTGCACGCGGAACGTTATTCCGACCGCACCAATAACCACATGGCCTTCCACATCTTCGACTTCCTCCAACTGTTCGGCCCCATCTACTCGTGGTGGTGTTTCCCATTTGAGCGCTTGATTGGACATTTGCAGCGACTACCGCATAACGACAAACATGGTCAGTATCGCTCGTATTTTTTCTTGCCTGCCACTCTAACTCCATCGTATCGACCAGGTGAACTTGAAGCGACAATGCTTAACTCGTACACGAGGGCTGCAAAGTTGCGACGGTGGTTCCAGCGTCCCGACTGCCCGATCGCGCTCCTTCAGGTCAAGCAGCTTTTCAACAAGACGTTTGGGAACGGCGACTTCACACGTTCTTCGAAGACCTTAGGTTTGGATAGCCATCCGAAAGAAGATGCTCAGCGTCGTGTCCCAATTCCTGAGGACCTCAGCGAGTGCTTGACGTCGAGTGAGACCCGGAGAGCGGTATTTCATGCAAGGTGCACGCACGACGGCGTTGTATTGGCAAGATCTTCGACACACCTTGGGAACAGCCTTGTACGCTATTACAACAATGACGGGACTGAGGAATATGGCAGCATTAAATACATCTACGAGATTGGGAACGTCCTGAAGCTCGCGATGCAACGTCACCTTCCCGCGAAGGGCCCAGATCCGTTCTTACGATATGTGGACTTCATGGCGACCGTCAAATCCCCCGAACTCTTGAATATGCTCGAATGTATCTCCCTGGACCGTGTAATCTGCCATTTCGCACGTTGGACAATGCCTTCCGGCGACGTCGCCGTTGTGTCTTTGTATAAGGTACGACAGGTCTTTGATGACGATTCTACCAGTTGTCTCACAGATCATAGGATTGATTTAGACCATGAAATCGCCGCTCACTCGGCTGCTTCCTGTAGGTTATAATGGACTCGGACTCAAATCATATATGTATGCAGGCCGGCCAATGATACGAACCGTAGTACAAAGAAATTTATAGGTAGGTATAGCGTACTATGTTCTCGTCGCAATGTGCACTTGTTCTGCCCTAAGCTCGAAACGAGGTTCACCCACGGGGCACGCTGAGTAGGGCGTATGAAGAGTGGCAGTCCCAGCAAGGTATGACTTGATTGTCTATTCCGATCCTCGTCCCGCCTATGCTCCCTTCCCCGCCCCACTTCTCCTCGTGCGCGGTTCATCCGGCACTGCTCCCCGCGGTCGACCTCGACCACGCCCTCGACCCTTGCCACTTCTCCCGACCCTCCTCGGGGTCGCTGTTCGCTATCATCCCCCACTCGCGGTCTTTCTCCGCCCTCTGTTTCCCCTGCGCACGGCTCGTCCGGCGCTGCTGCCCGCTGTTCCCCGTCGCCTCCGTCGTGCCGTCGCCGTCTCCTTCCAACCACCACCTCTCCCTTGTCATCCCCCCGCGCTGTTACGAAGGTTCCTCTACCGATCACGGGGTTTCGGAGTCCCGGGACGAGGGAAGAGGGATCGGGGTCTTCGCACACTAAGTCTTAGAGACGTCGGTCTGGGGGTTCCAGTAGAGGGAGATGGATAACCAGGTCAAGCTGAGGATCGTCCTCAGCTTGCAAGTGCTAATATACATACAAGAACAATAGTGATCGAGAACAATAGCAAACGAGACAATGGCCATAGGACAATAGCAGCATAGGACAATGGCGACGAGAATAACTGAGGGAACAATAGAGCTGGGGAACAATAAGGAAACCGAGACAGTGGTAAGTCCAGTATGGTGACGTAACACCGGGGCTGGGGTACAGTATGCGTGAGAGAAAGAAAAGAAACACGTGCCGTGCGCTAGTAACCCATCGTCGTAACACTACCCCCTTCGTATGGCTGAGCGACGCCTCGTCGTTCAACTATCCTCCATGCGCCTGCGGTCGCGGTTGAGTTCGAATCGTATGGCGGCACGGTTCCAAGTCCCTAGCGAAGGCGATGACACGAGTGCCTGCCGATCTGGAGTGACCCAGGCGATCTGCCTAGTTGGGGGTGGAGGTACTCCCTTGGGGAGGATCGATGCCAGAGACATTGGCGAGGGGGGCGCGACGACCACCGCGGCTCGGGCAGTTAATAGTATAATGACCGGGTGCATGGACGTGACACTCCGGACATACCCATTGGGGACAGTGAATCCCTTGATGCCCAGGCTCCAGGCATGCGACGCAGACAGTAGTCTCGTCCCGTAGAGTCGCTTGGCTCCCGCTGGTCCTGAGCCTCCCTGCAGTGACTGTTGGAATAGGCGGGAGTGGGCTGGCGTTGGCAGGTAGTCGATAAGGGATTGGGTGAATAGGATGGAGGGGGACCGGAGCCGGAAGTGGCCCTTCAACGTGATGTCCGTCTTCCCGTGCGGTGCCTTGAACAGGCGGAATGGGGATCGGCGGGTGATTCTCGTCATGAACGGCGTCTTGGCTGGGTTGAACTGGAACCATGACGACGGACGGCTGCACCTGTTGTTCCACCCTTCGACGGTTGCTCGGGCGCTCTGATGGGCGGCTCGGATTCGTACTGTCGCGGGGCCTACGGGTTCCGCGAGGTTGTCGAACTTCAGCCGTAGGGCGAGGGTTGGAGGGACCGGCGCCGCCACTGCTCGAGTCGGCTGACGGGGTTGAAGAGGGCTGCCGAGGACGAGTGGGAGTAGGTCGGAGGACATATAGGGCGGCGTCGAGGAACTGTGGGCGGAATTCTGGGGAGGAGAGATAGCGGACGGTGTCGCGGTGGAGGAGGTTGAGGTTGCGGTAGAGGTCGCGACCATACCCATTTGTACTGCTCAGGATGTGTCACGCGTGCGTGAGAACGCTTTCAACCGCTTCCAATCCGTTTTCGAGATCTTCGATCTGGCTGGTCAGGCGGTGGGCCTGCCGAAGCATGCGGTGGTAGGTTCCATAGATCCGGGCTGTGTTTGCCGCCGCGAATTGCCCACGAGATTCGAGTCGTGCGACTACTTCTCGTTCGCGGTGGACGAGGATGTCGATAGCCCTGTTGAAGACATGGTCGTCTTCGCGGTAGTTCTTGTGCTCTTCCTCGAGTTCGTCGGGAGAGTCTTCTTCGGGCGTCGGTGGATAGTCGCGGTCAGGATCGGGGGAACCAGATGGGGGGATAAGGTATTCGCTGATGATTGGGGTTTGTCTAGTCGGCAACGGAATCGTGTTCGGACCGGAGCGAATGGTACTCAGTGGCTGCATGTTGGTCGAGTCGGTCATTTTCGGGTTGGCGGGGATCGCGGTGTTCTACGAGGAGTTCGAGAAGAGTGATTGAATGTAAGACGGCAGTGGTGATAACGAGGAGGGAAAAGAGGAAGGTGACGGCGAAGAGCGTGAGAGAGATGATGAGGGCGATGGTCATTTACCACCCGGACTTGTAGGGGGCTGGTGCGTCACGGGTGTGCAGGGTCCTTTCGACAATTCGGTCGACAATGTTTCAATGGATGGCGAGTATGGTGTAGAGGGCGGCGACGAGGAGGAGAAGGCAGTAGATGGCGAAGGTGAACTCGAAGGAGGTCATGGTGGGCTAGGTAATCCTCCCGGAGGTTTTATACGTGTCGAGGATTTCTTGTGCATTGGGGACAAGGGACTCTTCGGGCTCCCAGGTGTTTTCAGCGGTTGAATATCCTGCCCACTTGACGAGGAAGCGCCATTGTCCTCGTACCCGTTTATGAGCTACAATGGCCTCTACTTCGTATTGTTCTTCGCCGTCCACTAGGTCGGGAGCGGGTTGAGGGTAGTTCGGCCCGTGGGTGTCGTTCTCACGGTAGGGTGTTAAGAAACATGTGTGGAACACGGGGTGGATCTTCCATGAGGCCGGGAGTTTTAGTCGGTAGGTGAGGGGTCCGAGGACTTCGATGATTTCAAAGGGTCCTTCGCGCTTTGGGGCTAGTTTCCGTGAGGCGTAGGCGATGTTGAGGTTCTTGCCTTCTAGCCAAACCTTCTGTCCTTGGGTAAACGGTTCGAACTTTCCTTTGTTGCGATCAATCATGATATTGCGGGCAAGTTCATGTGCGGCGAGTGCTTCGTCTCTTGCCTTCTGAAGTTCTTGTAGCCGTTGCTGTACGGCGGGTACGGTGGTTTTCGGGTATACGGTGGGGATTAGCGTGGGTTCGTACCCCATCATGAGGTAGAATGGAGATGCATTGCGTGCGGAGTGGATGCGTTGGTTGTGCGCTACTTCGGCATCCACGAGGTGTTCTACCCATGTGTCGGGTCTTCCTTGGCAGAAGATGCGAAGATAGACTTCTAGTTCTTGATTGGTTCGTTCGGTTTGCCCATCGGTCTGTGGATGATAGGCAGTGGACGGGGCGAGGTTGATCCGTAGGATCCGTCCGAGTTCTTTGGTAACGTGGGAGACGAATTGGGGTCCTCGGTCGGAAATGACTTTTGTGGGAAGTCCAAATCTTCGGTAGACGTGGCAGTGGTATAATTCCGCGGTTTCCATGGCGTCAATCGTTTTCTTGCAAGGTGCAAAAATTACCCCCTTCGTAAGGCCCTGGTCGACCACGACCTGGATTCCTGTGAACCCATGGGATTCGGGGAGGTCGGTGATGTGATCGATAGTGACATGTTGGAACGGTGCGGTGACTCTGTCGGCGGGGATCGGCATCAGTGGGGGTTTCGTGGGGTGTGTGTTCGGCTTTGCTTGCTGACAAGTTCCACAGCCTTGGACGTATCGTGTGACCATGGTATACATTCCGGGCCACCAATAGGATCGGCGGAGGAGTTCGAGGGTTTTGAATGTTCCGGGGTGCCCGGCTGCTGGGGTGTCATGATGTAGTGCGATGATCCTTCGTCGCAGGTCTTCATCGGCCGGGACATAGCATCGGTCCTTGTAGAAGATCATTCCGTCTTCCATTTTCCAGTCTGAGAACGCCGATCGTATGGGGGGAATGGTCCCTTTCTGAAGGGATGACGTGAGAATGTTGAACAGGCTGTCGGACTTTGCGAAGTTGAGGAAGTCCCGCGCGAGTTCGGTATCGATCATTTTAACGAAGAGGTTGTCGGGGAGCATGGTACGGTCTGTGTTGTCGTCTTCAGTTCCGGTTCGGTGATCGGGACGTCGCGATAGCGCATCGGATTGTATCATTGCCGTTCCAGGGGTGTGTTCTAGGTGCATGTCGAATTGAGAGAGGAAGAGGGCCCATCGGGCTTGTCGGCGGTTCAGTTGGTGGGGTTGCTTCCAGTATGTTAGGTTCTTGTGGTCGGACAGGATCGTTACTGGAAGGCCAGATCCTTCGAGGTAGTGCCTCCACACTTTCAGGGCGCGGACGATCCCTAGGAGCTCGCGGTCGTAGATTTCGTAGTTTCGTTCGGCTGGCGCTAATCCTTCTGATAGGTATGCACAAGGGTGGAGGTCGCCATTCTCATCGCGTTGTCGGAGGACCGCTCCAGTTGCCCATTGTGAAGCGTCGGATTCTATGAGGAATGGTTTGCTTTGATCGGGCATTCGGAGTACCGGCGCGGTGGCGAATCGTGTTTTCAATGTGTCGAAGGCCTTCTGACACTCGGGTGTCCAGTCCCATTTGGTGTCCTTCTTTGTCAGGTCGTTCAGGGGCTTCGCTACATCGGAGAAGTGGTCGATAAATCGTCGATAGAAGTTACCGAACCCCAGGAACGATCGAACGTCTTTGACGGTGTTCGGTTCGGGCCACTCGAGTATGCCTTTGACCTTTACAGGGTCCATGGCGATGCGGTTTTCTCCGATGATCATCCCAAGATATTCGACCTCAGGAGCTTCGAAGATGCATTTCTCCAGTTTGAGGTAGAGGTCATGTTCTTTGAGTCGTTCGAGGACTCGCCGTGTTCGTCGTCTGTGTTCTTCGAGATCTTCGGAGAAGATGAGGATGTCGTCCATGTAGATGATGAGCCATCCTTCGTCAATCATGTCACGGAAGATCGCGTTCATCATTGCCTGAAACGCCGAAGGTGAGTTTCTTAGTCCGAAGAACATTACCATTGGTTCGAATAATCCTCGGTGCGTCTTGAACGCGGCCTTCCATTGATCGCCGTCTTTGATGCGAACGTTGTTGTACCCAGAGCGAAGGTCCAGCTTAGAAAATACCTTGGCTCCCTTCAGTTTGTCCACGAGTTCAGAGACGAGGGGCAGCGGATATCGGTTGGGGATCGTTCCTTCATTCAGGTATCGGTAGTCTTTGCAGGGGCGCAGTGATCCGTCTTTCTTGCCAACGAAGAAGAAGGGCGACGCCACGGGTGATTTTGATTCACGGATATACCCTTTGCGTAGGTTTTCTTGAATGAATTCTTCTTCGGCTTCGAGTTCTTTCGGGGTGAGTGGGTACATCTTGAAATCTCGAGGGACGAAATCCGGTTTCAGGTCGATTGCCAGGTCCCAGGGTCGGCTCGGGGGGAATCGTTCCGACGCCTTCTTCTCGAACACGCTAGCGAGATCTCGATAGTGTTCTGGGAGCATTTCTTCGAAGGTCTTGGGCTTCTCTTGCTTGTGCTGTTCTTGCGCCATCGCCATGGCTGGGTTTACCTTAGCTCGGATCCACAGGTTCCGAATAATGGAGAATCGTGTTCCAATAATGGCGCGCTGGATTCTGCCTGTGAGTGGCCTCCCAGCCGTTTCCTTCGTCCGGTGTTCGTCGGTCAGCAGTGCTCCAGCCTTCAGTTTGTCCCCTATATGTTCGACAACGTGGGGGCGCGCCATGGCTTCATGCTCATTTCGTAGGTAGGCGATGATCGCCTCCTGATCGACGGGTTCTTGTTCTGGTCATATGTCGGAGTCGGTGACATACCCAGGTTCTTCGAATAAGGGTTCGGGTTCTTCGTCCTCTTCTTCGACGGTGGTCGGGAGAGTTCGCACAGGCGTCGCTTCTTCGGGTACCGGTTCCTTTAGTCGTCCGGTGAACGGGTTCTGTTCGGGGAACCATATGGTGCGCAGGTTCTCGACCAAGGTGCGTACGACTCTTTCAGGCCGGATGTCCAGAGTGCTATTGGTGAAGTCGATCTGCGCGTTCACCCTCTTTAGCCAGGGGAGTCCCAGGATGATTGGTTCCTTTCCGAGAGATGTGACGAGTAGTCGGACGATATGTCGGTGTCCACCGACTTCTATCTCAGTGAGCACGAACTTCTTGATGTCTCCGGCTTCGTTTCGTGTTCCATCAGCGTTGTACACGCGGATGGGTCGTGGCAGCTCTTCGAGAGGTAGTGCTTGTTCTTTCACGAAGCGATGATCGATGAAGAGTTCTCCCGCACCAGAGTCGATCAGGGCGCGGGTTTCGACGGTTCGGTCCGAATGGATAGTAAGCGGAATCCTCATAGATTGACTAGTGGTTTGCGCTACAATCACATTCCGGACCTGGATACGCGGTCGTGACGTCGAGACACGCCGGTTCATCAAAAACCCTTCTTGGAGAACATAGAGAGGAGCTGCTTTCGATCGTCGAGACTCATCTTGTCAATGTGCATTTTGAGGAGTGGGGTTGCATCCTCGTCTTCTTCAGCATCTTTTTCCTCCGTGTCTTCTTCGACTTCGGTGATCCTGGCCCGGGTCTTCATCGGCTGCTTGCCCCTGTCCTTCTTCCTAGGACATTCTCGGGACAGGTGTCCAATCTGGTGGCAGTTGAAGCACCTTCCTTCACGGATGTGCTTGTTGCGGTCTTCGGTAGTCATTGCGTTGACGTCCATTGCGTCGGGGTCGCGCTGCTGGGTTCGCTCTCGGGGCTGGTAGGGCTTGTAGCTGTTCTTCCCCTGAGAGGGCTTCTGGTTCGGGTTGCTGTACGTCTTGCTCATACGCCATTGCTGCTCGAATCGCGAGGCGATAGCGTAGAGGTTCTTTGGGGCTGTTGGCATTTCGGCGAGGTTGAAGATACGCTCGCGGATCTTCGGGTGCAGTCCTTGGAGGAAGAAGTTTTCGATGACTTCGTACTTGGTGATTCCGCAACGTTGGATGGTGAGGCGGAACTCCGAGAGGTATTCTTCCACCGATCGTTTCCCTTGCTTGAGATCGCGAAGAGAGACGTAGGCTGTTCGGGTCGGATCGACGTCTTCGAAAGACTCCTTGATCTGCGCTTCGAATTCGGCCCAGGTTCCGTACTGGGGTGTAGGGGCTTCTCCGCCCGCTTGAGCCTGTGCCCTTGCTTGGGTTTCGGCGTCGTCCACGAATGCATTGGCCCACAGTTTGGCCGCTCCTCCGGTCATGAGCATTAGAGCGAAGACCACCTTCTTCTGGTCGTCATCGAAGGTCTTCGAGTTGAAGGCGAAGTACAGCTTGCATTTCTGCAGCCAGTCCATGGCTTCGCCATGTTCCCCAGTGAAGTCAGGGGGCATTTTCAACTTGAGGGTGGTTCCTTCGGGAGCGTGTTCTTCGGCCATAGTACGTGCAGGAGAAGGTGGGGGAGATGGGGATGGGCTCGGTGGTGGAGGTGTCGGGGCACGGTTCGGTTCGGGGTTCGGTTCTTCGGGGGTTGGAGCACGGCTTGGCTCACGATTCGGTTCTTCTGGTTCGTTCGGTGCTTTCCCTGGATCCGCTTCGGACTCGCTGGAAAGGGGAGTAGTTGGCCTAGGTGCTGAACT
Organism: Trametes meyenii; assembly: GCA_022606255.1. Classification (NCBI taxonomy): domain Eukaryota; kingdom Fungi; phylum Basidiomycota; class Agaricomycetes; order Polyporales; family Polyporaceae; genus Trametes; species Trametes meyenii. Next base: position 4,782,923 of record JABYQG010000001.1, on the reverse strand, counting down.
CTCTGCTGCTATAAGCTCGACTGGTTTCGGATTCGGGGTGACCCTAGCTAGTGCTGGCGGTGCCCGTCCAGTAGCTTCTAAATATCGTTGGTCGTAGTCTTTCGAGGCTGCTCTGAGCTGCTCGAGTGTTGCCGGTTGGGCAAGGCGTTCCCACCGCTCTGTTTCAGGGTTCCACCAAAGTTGCTGCTTCTGGTAGTAATAGAAGCCTTGGTTCGGATCGAACTCCCAACCTTCGCTGTCGGTTGGTTCCGTGGTGGTTCTTCTGCACCGCTATTGGAGCGGCGCGTTCGGGGTAGATCTAGACCTCGGCGGGTCGATCGGTCGTTGGTGAGCTTGACCTAATGTTATGAAGGTTCCTCTACCGATCACGGGGTTTCGGAGTCCCGGGACGAGGGAAGAGGGATCGGGGTCTTCGCACACTAAGTCTTAGAGACGTCGGTCTGGGGGTTCCAGTAGAGGGAGATGGATAACCAGGTCAAGCTGAGGATCGTCCTCAGCTTGCAAGTGCTAATATACATACAAGAACAATAGTGATCGAGAACAATAGCAAACGAGACAATGGCCATAGGACAATAGCAGCATAGGACAATGGCGACGAGAATAACTGAGGGAACAATAGAGCTGGGGAACAATAAGGAAACCGAGACAGTGGTAAGTCCAGTATGGTGACGTAACACCGGGGCTGGGGTACAGTATGCGTGAGAGAAAGAAAAGAAACACGTGCCGTGCGCTAGTAACCCATCGTCGTAACACGCGCGCTGTTCGTCCGGCGCTGCTGCTGGGTGCCCCCTGTCGACCTCGTCTCCCCGTCCCCGTCCCCGTCCCCGTCCCCGTCCCCGTCCCCGTCTCCGTCTCCTTCCAACCGCCACCTCTCCCTTGTTGTCCTCTGCGCGCATGGCTCGTCCGGCGCTGCTGCCGGCTGCCCCCCGCCGACCTCGGCGCACCGTCCCTGTCCCCGTCCCCGTCTCCTCCCAACTTCCACCTCGTCTTAGTTACTCCCCCTCGCGCACGGCTCGTCCGGCGCTACTCCCCGGAATTCCCTTCGCCATCATTCCACCGTCTCTTTCTCCCGTCTCCCGCCCTATTTTGCGCTGTCCCCGCTCCTCTCTGCTTTCCGCTCACCCATCTCTCGACCGCTGTGATTGTCCGCGCTCGGTTGATCCGGCACTCAAAATTTGTGGTCTCCTTTTTCCCCCTGGCTGTCACCGTCCCTTGCGCCCTCCTTCGGCTCTCGTCCCCTCGCCCCTCTTCGTGCACGGTTCATCCGGCACTGTAACAGCCCTCTGGGAGCGTCCTAGACGCCTAGCGCTAAGCGCCTGCGTTGAAGTGTGCGGGAACTCGGTGAAAGTAGATCATCCTGGACGCGTTTCCCCAACACGGCTCTCCCCCGTCAAACTCCAAGTCAAATGGTATTCGTTTTGCGCCGGAAGGACTTCGAAGTGAGCCGTTCTTGCTGAACGGACGTTTGGGATCAAACTGATGGTCTCTTTTGCAGGTCTTTGAATCGCTCTTCCGAATTGACGGCGCGGCTAGACGCGAACTTGACTGGGAGGACTTCCGCCAAGTACGTTCTAATTCTTCGTTTCTGCGTTTATAAGCTCATTCATACGCAGGCGTTCGAATGGTTGGACTTCAAGCAATGCAATGGCCACGGCTCAGCGCGCTATTTCAAAGCTTTAGGCAAATCCCCTCGCCGGCCGTTCCATTGGCATCGGGTATGCTTTCGCGCTGAATTCGCTCAGCACGCTCTGACACGCCATAGCCCCACAATGGCATCATTACTACAGATGCGCAAGGCAGGTAAGTACATCCCCAGCGGACGTGGATCTGCGCGTCTCCCCGTATTGATTTTGAGACCAGGATGCAGAAGAAAATGGAGGGCCTGTACGAGTGGACCGAATCGTCGTTCTGCGAGAAAACGGCGGGCGATGAAGGAGTATAATTGACGCTACAGATACGAAAGTCCTAGTGTACATTACTCTAGTTCTTGTGCAAGCTCGATATCAACGTACACTACGAGTTAACCGTCCATTTTGATGTATAAATCGCGCTGCCCGCTGTTTTGGACGCTCTCTGGCGTATTCTCGAATCCCAAGTAGGAAATCATGTCCATGGGCGGGCGACCGGTGGGCGATGAGCGGCCGCTGAGTGGGCGCCGAACTCTACGAATTCCTTTTTCGGCTTCGACACACAGAACAAATATATTACTTTCCGTTTTTAGACTACAGCGAACTTCATTTTCGTGTGAACGTATAACAATATACGAAAATCCGATTTTATTCGATGAGCAAAATAGACGTTTCTTACTTTGTTTGGAGGCAATCAGAAATAGAAATTCGGTGCCGTAAAGAAACGGTATGAAAAATCGAATTTCGCGTCCCTGTTTTGTATCCATATTTCCATTGCTTTCTATGCATCATGTAATTGTAATCTGAATTTCAAAGTTCTCATTGTCGTTTTCTGTCCATTTCGAGTCCACCAAAAATTTTGTAAGTCCCGGTGTGTCTGGCAGCCTCTGCCACGTCGGAGTTTCAAATCGAGCCGTGACCGAGCGTTACCAGCTTGTGCATTACATGTCGGATTTGAGGTCTTCCTACCGGAGGACCCCCGAGGCTTCCATCTCGCCCTTTTTACCACTTTAAAAATCATAGCGAGATATATGAGATAGTATCCGACCATATTGCAAAGTTATAGGGCGTCAGGATGAGTCATTGTTCAACAGGAGCCCCAAAGGTGCAAACGCGTGCATATCCCGTCGTGGGATAGTATAGGCCTAAGCACCTCGAGAGAGTACTGGGTAAACGCTGGAGAATCCGTCCCTCAGAGTTCGGACTCCGACGTTCCCACGGGGGACCTCTGCATCCCTCCCCTCAGAACGGTCACACGTAGATATCGCGCCTGTTACATACCGCCGACCGCACGCGAAGTTGGTACGAGACGTCCGCCACAACACTTGTGGAGATAGCTAGTCACCTGAGCTGATATCCAGGGCGAGCCTGCAAAAAACTCATGCCTTCGACAGGCGAATGTATACTACCCTCCTGCCAGAGCCTGTGAGCAAGGCGCCCTAGGGGTTCCTCTAAGCATCGGAGCTCAAGATGACGGTGCTCCCGAGTCACCTAGGCAGCTATCTATCAGGATCAGTTTTTGACGGTGTCGTATGGATTATTGTCTTCTTACTACCCGAATAAGTACATTGGTCTGTGTTCTGGTACATCGACCACCGTCCCCAGCATGTTAACCCACCCGAGCATCAAACTAATCGACTGCATTCATCTAGGAATCTGTAACCCTGGCAGAGTAGGATCTCTCGAGATGTGTTCGTGCAGTGGGGAGGGCAAGTCGCATGCCGGAAACGCTGTCCCAGCTCCGTGAAGGTTTCCAAATTTCCAAGGTCGTTGACCAACATTCGTGGTATAGTGGTAGTATTGAGTCCCTCGACAGGACCCTATCTTACTGATGTTTAGTGGCAACCAGATATCATCGGCGTATAGTGTTCAAAGCTCAACACTGACCCGTTAGCGACACTGTATATAGGGTTAGAAGCACGACTCGGAGTCGAACGGCAGGGTTCGCGTGCTATGCCCCCGTATAGCCACTGTGAGGCCCCCCATCCTAGTTCCTGGCCAGGGCTCACTCTCCCCAGGTTTCTAGACCATCCCAACGAGCGCCCCTAACGAAGCGTCGTCGGATCCAGCCACGTTCTAGTCACGACCCATATACTGAGTAGTATTCAAGTATGCGGACCGTGGTAGCTCTGATACTTATGGTGCTGGCACTTTCCCCCATGTCTTTCTTTGACCTAGCCCTATACGTTCCTCTCGCATCGGGCGCACTAGTAAATCGCACGATCGACGACCAGCTCGGAGACAGCGTCACGGGCATGAAACCCACTTACTCGCCCGACGCACAAAGCGCCTGGATTTCGCTGCAAGACAACTCGTGTGGCAAATTTTGCATCCTCGATCCCAAAGACGCGTTCGATGGCACACTGCACATCGCTTTCGTGAAATCGGGCGATACTACACAACATACTGTGGTGGCCGCGTTCACGGGCTCAGCCGTATATGTGTTTCACAGCATCTTCTCCGCGTTGTCTACAGACCTCACGTTCTTCCTCGACGACGAACTTGACGGGACCTTCGCGCGGGCGGCAGACGGCAGCGCGGCGGGACGCCATGTGGAACACAACGTCCAAGTATACGCGAACACTAGTCTGTCGAGCGGCACGCATACACTCAAGATTCAGCTCAACACGGGAAAGAACGCGCAAGGTTTTACATACGCCCTTTTCGACAGGGTCCTCTACACTACCGAAATCGACGACAGTACCCTTTCTACCGTGACGTCCATACCTCTTCCCAGTATGCAGACGGGCATCGTGGGGACCGAGACTGCGCGTTCCGAGGGCACACGCCGGGGTGCACTCCTCGGCACAACCGTGGGCTCTATACTGGGTGGCCTCATCATTCTCGCAGTCCTAGTCGGAGCAATAATATGCTGGCGCCGGAGCCAGCGACAACCGAGACGTGGTACAGATAGGACAATGGAGTCGTCGTCGACCGAACGCTGGACGCCCTTCTCGTCAATGTCCATCGGAAGCAGTCCTTCGGAAGAGTCTGCCCGAGCTACGGTGAGCTCCGGGCCCCCTAAGCGTGAGTAGCATCGCGACGTGGCCTCCAGACCGCTAACCGGTTGTCCTTTAGTCGCGCCTCAGTACATCATCTCTCCCCCACCGACGTACATAAGCGCACGCTCTGGGTGCGAGCAAGATCACTCGGCCGGCCCTGGGACTGAGACTGCACGAGGAACAGACGGTGTGTCAGGCGGTCGAGGTGAGCGTGATGAACAAAGGCGTCTCCGAGACGAGATTCTGGCACTGCGGGACGAGATATATAGCCTCTGCGGGGACCTCGCGTCCCGCTAGGGTGAATGACGAATTGCGGAGAAACGCTTTGGGCCGTAGTTGAGTCTGAGGGTTGGGTTTGGCGGCTTCAGATGTATGTTGAAATGTCTCTCGATCCCAAGTAGTGCCACTATTTGCCAATCGTTTCAGTTCCGGCCGTAAATGCTACAGGGATAATTGAGGGAACGCTTGACATACGGGTTGTGATCGTATGCCAGGCGCACTCAACACAGTCCAAGGTTACCCGGCTTTACAGCTCCACCAAAATCCAGGTCGTCCCGCAGCCAGCCCATACCTTGATGGCCCTACCTTCGTCGGCACTACCATCGCTCCTACTCCTTGGCCATACCCTCACCGGGATATCCACATCTTCGGTTCCTCCCGTACCAAGGTTTCCGTGCTCGTTCCATCCCCATCCCCAAACCTCCCTCTCACCCATCGAATCTTGACATTCGACGATGCAGACGACGTGCTCGCTCCCGCACGCTAGTTCCACGATCTGCCCGGGTTGAGGTTCGAAGGGGAAGCGCACAGGCCCAAGCTCTCCATGTCGCTCCTGCCCGCCCGATCCACGCCCCAACTGGGAATGTGTGTTGCTTCCGGCTGCGACGACCTCTCCGGAGTGCAGGAGCGCATACGTGCCATTCCACGTGCAGCCTACTTGGTCTACCTCAAGCAGCGTGTCGAGTCCGTGGAGCTGGTCCTTCCGGTTGGAGCCGAGGGCAGACAAGGTCGAGGAGGAAGAGAGAAGCACTGTGTGCTGATTTCCTAATGAGACTTTGGTCACGCCTTCAGGCGAGATTATGGGGATGAGACGTGGAGTGGGAATGGAAGGTAAAGGACGCCCCAACGGGTTGTGAACGGGACCTAGCTGACCATGTCGAGCGGCACCCCATCCCGCGAAATAGATGGCCGCACTCCCGTCTGCGTGCGTCAAACCGATCTTGACTACGATGTGGTGTGGGCCAGCATAAAGACTGAGAATGCTGAGAAGGTCGCTGGCGCTTTCGGAAGATACGAGGCCGCGTAATTGGACAATATGAGGGGCCTCAGTGTCGTCTGCTGCAGTTTTATGGCCTGGTATGTGGCCTATCCCCAGGTTCCCGAAGTCATTCGCTCCCATAGAAAGTAAGACGTCGTCCCGCCCTGAGCGAGAGAGTACAACGTAAGACGTCTCCCAACCCGCAGCAATACGGCGCACCGTGAAGTCCTCCATAGGCTTCCCTTCAGTATCCAGAAGGTTTCGCAAGTTGAGATCGAGCGGTCTGAAGATGGCTGTAGCATTCGTCACTTCACCACCGGCTTTCTCGACATCGGCGACGTAATATGGGCCAAGCTGTCCCCTTCTTCCGTCGCCGCAGCCCCACAGCTCGCGTGTATCATCGATCCTTTGAAGAAGCGCGAGCGTATGGTTCGCGCCGCACGAAAGCTGCTCGATCGTGGATATGTTCATAGGTAGATAGCCTCTCTCGACGCCCGAGAAGACGCAGGGCAGGAAGCGGTAAGCGTCGTCGAGGTCGCCTGTTGCAAGCTGACCGCGAGCATTCGAGCCGGCGGAGTAGAGCGAGAGAGAGGGCATCGCGAAGTATTTGAAGGCATGTGCGGCTTCGCTCAGTTGTGGGATGTGGGCGGATGGTGGTCCAAAGTCAAAAGCCCGTAACTCTGGGCGCTTCCTGGCTTTCGCGTGAGTTGCACTCTATGACGTCTGCGCCGACTAGCGTTGGCCCGACTTTCCCTCTTACCACCATCGCTCATACCGCGACAATATCGACTGCGAGTATATCCGCGAGTTGTGAAAGAATTCATTATGGCCGCTGCACCTAGATGGGTTGAAGCCATTAATAAAGCTCTCAGCCATCCTGATAACAAGGGCAAAATCAGTGGGTGTTTACATACCTCGCGATGTTGATAAAATATCCCCATCCTAAAGTTGATATATGGTATTATAGTCTATCAGGTAGCGACGGTCGACGCACACAACGCGCCTCACGTCCGCTCGCAGGTGCATCGCGCCTTCCTCACCCCCAAGGGCCGACCCGACCTCCCACTTCTCGTCACCTCCACGGACGTGCGCACTCCCAAGGTTACCCAACTTCACGCCAGCCAGCGCGTCGAGTTAGCCTGGTGGATGGAGGGGTCGCAGGACCAGTTCCGCATCTCAGGTTTCGCCTACATCTTCCCTTCGCCGCTCGCGACTGCACGTCCTACGCCGGTTCCCCCGGAAGCCTTCGCGCTCAAGGTGCTCGAGTCCCAAGGTTTTGACTGGGACGCAAAGCGCCTCGAGGTCTTCAACTCGATGAGTCCGGGGATGCGCGCGAGCTGGACCGTCCCATATCCTCCTGGATCGCCTCTTGAAAACCCCGACGAGCAGAAAGATTGGCCGCGCGAAGTCCCCACAGAGCCGCAGAGCGACGAGGATAGGAAGAATCTCGAGGTCGCGCAGCGCAATTTCGCGTTGATGCTCTTCGAACCTGTAGAAATCGACTGGGTCCAGCTGGGAGTGCAGCCCAACCGTCGAACGCTCTTCAAGAGAGATGGTGAGAAGTGGTCTGAACAGCTGTTAGTTCCCTAGAGCTTCTTGGGCTTGGATGGGCTCAAGGATGGAATGGTGTACTATATTGTAACCGTAGAAGCGCATATATTACCAGACGCGCAAATGGTTATAAGGGGTATTAACGTGAAACACAGGTATAGGTAAGTACATGATCGTGAAATTGTCGTATGTCATAAGCCGGCGATGCACTCACACCCTCCACCACCTTTCTTTCGCCGCCCTGGCTTCCCCATCGCCCTCCTCCACCTCGTTCTCCCGGATCACCTTCATGAACACGCTCTCCAAGCTTGCCTTCTCTACCGCGTACTCCCCAGCGCCCCTTTCTGCGAGAATACCGAAGAGCTCCGCGAGTGACATTCCCGGCTTGCCCTCTCCTGCTGAGATTGGCACTTCAAAGCGCGTCGCAACGTCGTCGGCCATACGCGCTCCAGGGATATGTGACATGATCTCCTGGGCACGCACAAGGTCCTCGCGCGTGCGACAGGGGAAGTGGACGAGGTACGTGGCGTAGCGTTCTATGAGCGACTCATTCGTTCCGACGGCGAGCATGCGCTTGGCAAGGATTCCGACTTTGTTAGCGAGCGTGGATGCCTCTTCCATTGAGTCTGGGCCATCAATTAGTCAGAGCACCATTTCAACTAGCTTCAAGCAAGACATACGGGTTGTGATCACTATGGCCTTGCCAGTAGCCAGGCTCTTCAGCGTGCTCCACATGTCACGCTTCATCTTTGCGTCGATCCCGGTCGAAAACTCATCGATCAAGACCACCGATGGGTTACCTGAACAGCAGCAGCAACACACCTCTCAGTCCACCAGCACCCCAGATCCACTCGAAACGCGCGCCACTCACCAATAAGTGCGATCGCCAAAGCGAGCTTCCTCTGGTTTCCCCCAGACAACTTGTTCGCCATCCTATCCGCATACAGATCCAGCCCCGTCGCCTGCATCAGCGCGCCGACATCACGCCGCACCTCCTCCCCGCGGCGAAGCCCCTTCAGCCGCGCATACACGTGCAGGTGCTCGCGCACGGTCAGCTGCGCGTCGATCGCCGTGAACTGTGGGCACACCCCGAGCGAGTGCCGCGCGCCCTGGGTATGGCGCACGATCGAGCGGCCGTTGATGAGGATGTCACCCCGGTCGGGGCGGAGGTCGCCACCTGCCGTAAGCAGCGGCGTCAGCGCGGAACACAGAGGGACGTGGTGCTCACAGCGTGAAGAGCGAGGCAAGAGGGGGAAAGAGGAAAGGGCGGTACTCACGGATCATGTTAAACGTCGTGGTCTTGCCGGCGCCGTTGGGACCCAGGAGCGCAAAGATCGTGTTCTGCGCTACGCCGAAGCTGACAGAGTCGACGACCTTGTTCGTGCCGAACGTCTTTGAGACGTCGACCACGCGCAGGGCGTCGTCGGACTGATTCAACGCCTCTCTTTCGCTGAGGACGTCCGGCCTTGGGAATACAGTGGAAGGTGAGGGTGCTTCTCGTCGGCGATGGAACGCGATGAGCTTCTGCCTCACTGCGGATCCAGAGTCGATCCATACAAGGAAAAAGAACAGCAGGATACCGTGGAGGATGAGGTAGAGAATGGGGCCTCCGTAGCGCGTTATGGACCCCATGGACGACGCCGATACCGCCTGATCCCCATGACAGAGTAGAGAAAAGAGGTTGACTGTAACAAAGCTAGCCCGTGCCTGGTATCTGCGCATCAGTAGCCAGTCGTTCTAATGGCCCGGAACGGTGCGTACCACGTTCAGTGCGGGAGAAAGGAGAGACATTGTGAAATCTGCATATCGGATGAAAGGGGTCGGTGTGGTTTCTATAGCGATCGAGACGGTGAGACGTACGAATGATGTTTATGGTGTGCCCAGACTGGGCCGCTTTGCCGTATGTGAGGGTGAGGAAATATCCCGCAAGATAGAGCTAACGACGCAATGAGTACGAGAACCGGGGAGTGCGGTAGAAGATCATGTACCAGAAATACAACCAGCTGGTAGGCAGCAAGGCTTGCAAATGCCGCCAAGGGCGAATTGATGAAGACGGTCACACAATAGGCAAAGAGTGTCCCGGTAAACCCGTGCAAAACCATAATGAACCACTGCATCTTCTCAGTACGTACGACCTACCAAAAGGCCGGAAGAACTTACCAGGTACCCAAGACCGACGAAGAGGGTCGATTTGGCCGAGAACACGCCGACTAGAATCGTGGCGACGACAACTGAAAACATCGAGTCAAAGAGCATGTGCCCTAGCCATAGCCCCGCCGGGTTCGAGATCCCATTAGAGAATTGCATAGCTTGCACGGAGGACCGTCGCTCTTGCGCGACGTACAGCGTGAAGAACGCAGGATACACGGCCTATTGATCAGGGCAGCATCAGCAACGTTCTCCGGCGCACCGAAAAGCCCGGACTACGACGCACCACCGCCGCGGCAAAGAACGCAGCCCACTGCAGGTAATCCAAACTGCCCGAACTTATTTGAGGGAAGGTGCCCAGACTGACATTGACGCGTTGGGGCGAGGCGGATGTCCGACCAGTATTGTTGAGCGCCCTGTTGTATAGCAGGTTGCTCACCGTGTTCAGTAGGAACATGCCCGTGCTAGCACCCCGCGCCTCCCACGCAAGCAGCGACGCGCCGGTGTCCAAGTCCATGGACACGCCGCCGAACAAGAGTGTGCTGAACCTGTCCGTGATCTCGTGTATAAAAGTCGCGTTGTCCGCGACGTTCTCCGTCAAATTCCGCGCGTAGAGTGTGCCGGTTGTGTCGTTACCGAGAGCGTCGAGCAGTCCCGGCGGCGAGATCAAGAGTCCGTCGTCGGGGAAGCCGCCCAGCACATACTGGAGCGCGTCTGGAAGGGAGACCGCCTCTGGTGGGAACGGAGTGTCTGTGATGACACACGATTGGGCGGTTTTGGGGATGTAGCCAAGCGTGACTATTGAGGGGATCAGAACGATGGCTATGGCAATGAGGGGGGCGAGCCAGCTTCGACGGAGGATGAGAGCGCGCTTGTGGAATATCGTAAAAGCCTGTCCGAGTACTGATCGTTGAGTGCCGCTCTTCAGCTGGAGGGGGGCGGTCGTAGTGGCAGCGAGCTCAGGAAGCTCAGAGGCAGAATCTTCTCCTGGTTTCTCGATCTCGGACTGTTTCTGCTCCTCGTCCCGTATAAGGTCGAGGAAGATGTCCTCGATGGATGTGGCCGAGACGGAGTAAGACTCGATCTGCAAGGTATGGCGCATCCGTTCCACAACTTCCAGCACTTGCCTGACGACGGAGGGATCGTTAGTCTTCAAGTGGTAAGAAAGTTCATTAGGGCCAGAGACAGAAACGTAGGCTTGGGGAGCGAGTGGGCGAATGACGTTGAGGAGGCCTTCTGAATCAAGGAGCTGTACTTTCTCGGAGGCAGAACTGTACACAACTCTCATCGTATAACCTTCCCCGAGAGTGGACTTCAAGACTACGGGATTGCCATGAGAAACGAGCTTCCCAGGAGTGGCAAGCACAGCGATCTCGTCGGCCAAGAGATCCGCTTCGTCCAAGAACTGGTGAAGGATCAGCGCATTACCCCTAATTGTCTGCAGTAACACGTACATGAGTGGTGAGAACGATAGTCCTATCATCCCTCACGGCGTTGAGCAAGATTTTCCAGATGGACCTGCGCGACAACGGATCCACACCCGACGTGCACTGGCAGGGGGGTCAACAGGAGGATCTTGCCATTATGAACGCACTGCGAGTACATACCTCGTCTACGAGAAGGACTACAGGGAGTAGTGGATTAGTGATGACGCACTGAAATAGTACACAGGAAATCCCTCACTCTTCGAATCTCCAACCAGACCAATAGCGAGCTGTAGCTTGCGTTTCTGGCCCCCGCTCAGAGATCCCGCATTATAGTGTACCTTGCTATCCAAATCGCAGTCACGCAGAAGCTGGAAGATGTCTTCATCTGCGGACTCGTCGTCGTACCGCGGCTTAACCGCCTTCCATAGCCGCAGCGTCTGATAGCACGTTAGTTCCGGGAAGAGGACGTTCTTTTGCGGAACGAGGCCGATGCTCCCCCGAGGAGGTTGTCCAACGCCGCCTTCGAAGAGCACGCTACCCCTCGTACGCCCTGTCAAGCCACCGAGAATCGACATTGCGGTCGATTTCCCGGCGCTGGCACCCTTTACGGTCAGCTTTATGTCATGGTCATACTGCAGACACGCACCCGTTAGGTCCGAGGAGGACGAAAATCCCGTGCTTAGGAATGTCCAGGCTGAGATCGGAGATCGCGGTAACGATCCCTTTCTTGCCCTTGAACCACGACGTGCGGAAGTCCTTCCCGAGGTTGCGGACGGAGATGGCTGTGTCGGGAGGGACCACATGCTCATCGGTGTTTCCATTCTTTCGCCTGCGGCCACAGCACCCAGCACCATTAGATGAATTCCGAGGATCATACAACCAGCGTTCCCATAGGACGCCAACGACAGGCCATAGGAACACCGTGATCTAGGCCTTCTATCAGTCCAGGCGTACACAAGGACGCAGCGATAATAACGCACCGCAGCTGCCAAAAGGAGCGGCCACAACATGAGCTTGTCCGCCGGCTCAGGGTCGAGCGCCGTAGCCGAAGTCGGGATTCTGTTGATCTCAAAATCGGAGATGCACTTAATGGCAATGGGGTAGAAAAACGGCGGAAAGAAAATGCTGATGATGAACGCGGTCCCAGTGGATATGCTCGAGACCGCCATGCCTGCGCCGACCGCAGCAAGCACGGCAGCGGTGGACACAATCGCCGCCAGTTGGGGGCTCTTCCCGAAGGGCGCCATGATGAAGAGCGACCAGCTCGCGAGGGAGAGCCCGAACAGGAGGTGAATGATGATAATGTAGCCGACGCTGGTGCCGCTGAAGATTTTGACTTGCCATATGACGGCGATGATGATCCAAGCGGGGAGATAAGCCAGGGACAGACTCAAATGCCACGAGCTTCCGACAACGTCAATGCTGCGTGTAAACGATATGCAAGATGTACTCACATCACCCGTGCAGAATCCAGCAACCCCATCGCCTTCATGTGGCCAGTCAGTCCGCTCGCACGCTCGGCAACCGCGGTGCCGGGCAAGTGATATGAGATGCCCACGTAGCAGACAGCACTTATGAAATACATCAACAAGAGGACCAGACATGATATGAGAGCTGAATACGTACAAGACAATGACAAGGAGAGATGACACGAAACTGACATAGCCTAAATCGCCATTAGACGATGTAGCAGAGCCATAGCAACATTACTAAGCTACTCACCGAGACGAATACCAATGATCTCCTCGGCGTTGGTGTCTTCCGTAAAAGGCCACTCTATGGGGGTTGCCGGGGTAACGTTCGTATTGAGTTCCATGATAGCCTGGCGTCCGAGGATTAGCAAATGCAGGGAGCGTCAGACGAGAAGACACCGACGCTCTCGATAGCCCACTGTAAAGGGAGCAACCTTATCTCCACGTCGCCGTTATGGTGCTTGGTGTCCACGAAATTGATATTCTGATCGACAGTGATGGTATAGTTGAATGGCGCATCACTGCCCGACTCTGGCGCAGTGGCGAACGTGATACTGGCAAAGCAATCGGAGACGCCATTGAAATTTTGCTGGCAGATGTCAGCGATGTCATCCGAGTCGACCTTGCGGAAAGCTTTGAGCTGTTTCGAGGAGAAAGCTCGAGTAACGCGGGACATAATGTCCGCCGGCTTTGGGCTTCCCACACCGCCAGTGTCGTCAGACCAGAGCAATTGCAGAGACCCATCGAAAACCTCTGTAAGAGGATGAATTGGAATCATGCTCCCCAGTCCGTTCTATGGTGCGTAAGAATCAGCAAGCGCCTAGTTGGGAATCCGTTGTACGACATACATTCTGCGGTTTCGCCAGAAAAACTTGTGCATACGCGAGAAAAATCCCGCAGGCGACGGGCATTATCAAGCATCGTAGTAGATTTACCTATGATGAATTGAAGCGTGAATCTTGGATAAGTAGGATACGCCGTCTACCACATGATACTGACCAGCGGGTGCTTCGCCAATACGATCCAGTTCTTGACGAAGAGAGCGCCAAACTGGCGGAAGAAGAGCATAATTGCCCTCGCACAACGTCGGGCGGCGATTGTGAGTGCGGGAGGCGTGGGCTGAGCAAGACGTGAACCGCGAGGGCTAGATCAGGCTCGCGCTGGCATGCATAGTCTTATGCTACAGGCTAGGGGCTGTGCCGGCAAAGGCACCGACTGCCCGTGTGATCGACGGAAGCATCCCCGCGAGCTGGCATGAGACCCGAGCACGAACGGAGCAGAAGGCTCACCTGTCGATAGAATCCGGCGATTGTTCTAGTGCTACTACAAGGCGAGCCTTTGCTGTACGAGACGCTGCTTTCAGTGGATAGGGAGGTCACCAACGGTGAAACAAGCCCCAGGCTCTTTGACAAAACCGGGCATTCCTCCTAGGAGTCTTTTTTGTGATATTCTGGTCGAGTTGGAAGAGGCTAGCCGTGCAATGCGCACCCGAAGTCGGAGTCGCAAACCATTGAACACGCATGCACATTGCATGTACCGCAGCATAGCCACAGAACGGGCGCCCATCAAGGCGCCCGGACCCCACGGCGAGAACACCGCCGGGGTCGGAGTCTTTTCTTTGATCACTCCCACACATAACCGTGCAACCACTCGGTGTCCGTCATCCATGCTCATCCCCGGAGCTGCTGACGCTCTGCGTGTGCACGGTGCTATGACGGTACGGCTACGACTTGATTTTGCTGTGCAATCCAAATCTTGACACTGATTATCGCTTAGGACTCATGCGGTAGAAAAGACAAACGCCGGGCTTCGAAGAAGGGTTGGAAGGCCGAACTGCCTAGAGTCGTTGCCTGACCTCAATCTATGTGAGACTAGTGCTCGAAGAACTGATTCCGCCCTGTTGGGATGGGGTGGCTCTGTTGTCCTGCCTTTGATTAATTCAGTCCCGACTCGGAGGCGTGCTTTGCTCCCAGAAGATCCAACTTGCATTCCCCCGCCTCATGATCAGAGTACAGCAATCGCACCTGCGGCCATGCTCCCTAGTATGGTAGCAACGCCCGCAACAAGCGTCGTAGGCACCCGCAGTCCCGTCGTGGCGTGGCTATGGGTGCACCGCCGTCTCTGTCAGAAACTACAGCACCGCGATAGGACAAAACGCACTTTTTCTTGGGCGCTGCGGTGAACGTGTGTCCTGCGAGTTCCGTCACGACGCCACTCGCGGTGCCAGTTGCGAGTGTAATGCCAGGTCCGCCGATGGAAGATACCTGGACGACCGGCACGGTCTCGACCCCTAAGACGCACAGTAAGTCTGTGCTGTGTTTCTACAAGCTGTTGCCGGCGTGCTTACTCGCGAGGAAGACGGACAGCTGAGTTTCTGTCGGTGCGACCAACGTCGTAGCCTGGGCCATAACAAAAGCAGCTGTATTCATGGTAAATTGTCTGGGAAGTTTTGCCTGACGGAATTGTTACCTTCGGCTTCAAAGAATGTGGTCGTCCCGACTACCCGACGCTGTGATGTCAGCCGGCTGCTATTGACTATCCTATCATTGTTACTCACGTTCAGATATCAAAGAGTCGGAGTTCGCCTGCATAAACGAGATGGCTTCGTCGGGCCCTGGAGTAGCCCCAGCAGCTGCATATAAAATCAAGGTGAGTCGGGGTCCCCGGAGATGACAAACAGGCGCAGTCGCTCACGCAGGCCAGAAATCGTAACAGTCCCCACTGTCGAGAGAATCAGCGCCCGAACGATTCTTATCCCCGATCAATGTTCATGCATACCTCCCGGAACATCAAGGGCTGTGGAACGGAGTGCAGGTCAGCGATGAGATCTTGCGCGCCACGTGTATGAGGGTGTGAGGATGTTACCTGCGTCGCGCTTCGCCGGTGCAGCTTGCGCTCCCAAGACAAGCAAGGCAAATGTGGCAAGAGACGTTACGTACATCGTGAAAATAAAGACGAAAAGGATGAAAAGTAGATTAAGAAAAGATAACAAGAGCACCAGGCTGCGGAAACGAACTTGAAGGGGGGCAAACGCGAGGGAGGCCCGCTACCGATTATACGCTTTATATGCGAGATGCAGAGCTTGGCAGGACGGCATCAGGTCTCTGCTTCGCATGCCGATGTTCAGAACAGGGGGAATTCCTGTGTCGAGGTTGCCATCTTGTCTCGCAATAGCGGTGAGTCGTGGAATACAGGCGCAGAACTGGTGATGATGGACTGCCCTGTTGTTCGCAGCTGCAAACAACTTCCTATATGCGGACTGTCAGTCTATCAATGCCTACTACATTTAGGATTAGTTTCCATAGGGGTCCTTTGCCCAAAATAACCTACAAACAAACTCGTACCCGCATCGTATCCAATATCACGACAAGGCAGAGTCACTGTGAGGTACCTAGTTCATTTCGCGGTACAAGCGCTCCTTGCAATTCATCCATCATATGGCCAGTACGACTTCGAGTCGTGCGTCTCGCTGTGTGGGAACTCCACGCTGTACACGAGGCCGAAGATCACGCGGTGTGTAGTGCGTCGTGCAATGCATCAATGATATTCACACTGGCGATGTCGTGCTAATAGGATACATTCCTCACCCCCGGGCAGATTCGCTGACAGCCGTCAGAGCGTATACCGTCAGGAACGGCGAAAATGCCCTGATCATGGCAGGGTCGCCTCCGGTCATAGATGCATCCCACACCGCACAACGGCCGCGCGCCGTTCAAATTCAAAGAAACGCGCTATCTACATAGTAGCGCGACCGCTGCGGCCCCGAACATCAATGACCTATCAATCATAGCGCCCCTAAAGGCGTGGCTATACGGCATGCAACCTCAGCGCATGCGCCAAGAAACGGCCTGTCTTATGCTCACTTTGTGTTCCCAGCTGAGGCACCGGTAGAAGACGTCGGGGCGCCAACACTGCTCGTGCTGGTGAAGATGGCTGAAGACGGCACGGTCGATAGGCCATCTACTGAGATTGCGCTGGCTGCCGTAGTCATACTCGTGAAGATAGCGGAGGACGGCACCGTGGAAAGACCGTCGACAGAGATTGCGGCTACTGTGGTTGCGTTGGAGGCCGTGAGCGCGGTGGTGGTCGCCGTACGAGAATTCGTTTAGCGTGGGTGAAAATGCAACCGAGCCGCGAATAGCATGAGTGCTCACATGTAGCTGCCCAAACGCCGAGACAAGGGAAGACAAGTGCGCACGCGGAAAGGAGAGTTTGCACTTTCATAGTACCAGCAGCCGCACCAGGGAGCCTGAGAACGCTATAACGTCGAGGGCGAAAAAGCGGGCGGATCTACGGCACGGCACTTCGGTCCAGACCCGTTAAGTAGTTGGAGAGGCGATTGCACTCCGGCCGCGGCCTGGGAGCAAAGTGGCGGCCCTAGTGGGTATTAGTGGAATACAGTGTCGCTGCCTAGATCAACACTCGTAAGGGAGGTAACGGCGAACAGGCCAGCGTCGCGCGGGGCTGGTGTTACTACGGCCTCGTACCCTGCGGTCTACAGCGGTGGCGATTCCACCTTGATACTGGACGGCTGCAATAACGATGATCAGGATGACATTTCGTCAGTATCGAATGACTTCAGGGTAGAAACTGTGCGATACAACGTACAAGACTTGAACACATCGCAATCAAGGAGAGGTTCTTGTAAAGGGCTACAACCACAACTTGTTGGAGTGCACCTTCCATGTGTGTGTTCATTGTTCGTTCAATACGGAATCGGGCATCGCCAGGAGGCTTAGAGATGGTTCGATCATAGGAGACCCCGCTCGCCGCCACTTAGACGTTCACGCGCAAGACCACTTCACCATCGCTGCTGGCATTTAGTTGAACCAAGCCCTCTAGATCTTCGCCGATGGTTTTCCCGTCCCGAGAGGATCGCCAAAGCACTAGTATTAATATTCAATTGAGACGTCGACAGGACTCAGCGTAAACGGCAGGAAAGAGAGACGGCCGGGCCTCGGAGCATTCAATCCACGAAGCAGCAGCCGTGGGTGTACTTGGCCCGGCGACTTACACCAGCGACCTGCCCACCCACCGCCGAGCACTGCCAGGTAGAATGATGATGTCCAGCTGCCAGGGACCAGGACCAGTCAACCAGCGGCGACTCCCACGGGCGCCTCAAGGCAGTGCACCTCCCAATCCGGTAACGCCGTTCTTGAACACCACACGGAAGCTTCCTTTCGATCGTGCCCTTCGAAGTCCCGCCGGGCACCGTGCGCTCCGAAGTCTCAAGCAGAGTAGCTAGTACTTCTACTCAGTAGTATTACTGACGGCGCGGCTCAAAGCCAAGAACCCGACCGGCAGAACGCGACGAACGCTGAGAAGGCCGCCGGGTAGCCGCGGCTCACACACCATTCTCCAAGGCAGCCACTGGCCAGCCTACAGGCTCGCGGTCGACTCCTGGCCACATGCTCCTCCAGCCCTCCTTGAGGCTTCCTCCCTTCTCCCGGCACCCAAAATGAAGAGCCTCGCACGCCCGCGCCCGTCCGAGACCCCCCCGGTCCGCCCGCGCACCCGCGACCCGAGCTCAGATCTACACACTCGCAGCACGCCGGGCCTGGCACAGCTCAGCCTCGGAGCCTGCGCGTGTGCGGCTTAAAAGCGCCGAAGCTCTATATCGCCGCGCTGCCTGGATACGCGCGCGAAGAAGAGTGGGGGGCGATATATTGCGTCGCCGGCTCTACATACTTAGCACGCGGGCGTAAGCAACGCGGTCCGCCGCGACTCGCTCCGTCGTCACCGTGCGTACAGAAGCACCCACAAGCCCCACCCACGCCTATCATCTCATATCCACGCCGCCCCTGCGGATCGTCGCGTTGCGGTTGCGCGGACGGGAGCCCCGCGGGTCTCCACGGCTGTCGTGCAGGCTGCTGCCTGCTGCTAGGTAGCTAGTTGCGCTGAGCCTGAGGAAGCTTGGCAGATAGCGATACGCATCTGCGATGATGCGAGCGAGACAATAAGACGATCCCAGGGAGGCCGAGGATCCAGACAGTTCGTGCGCGACGGAGCGCGAAATGATGTGATTACCATGACGAACGCGCCCCCCAGTTCCATTCCGCGCGACGCCGATAGCGACGACGACGACGGGGGGGCTTACTCTAGGTAATCAGAACGAACAAGCGAACGAGCGGAGCAGCAAACGAACGAACGGACGAACGAAGGCAAAGAAGCGCGCCTCTAACGGCGAGTAGTAACGAGCGCGAAGCGGAGCCGGTAAACCAAAAGGGGGCACCTCCCTCCCACCACCTTCAAATAAAACAAGGCCGCTCGCCGCCGCGAGGGAGAAAGAGGTAGATGGTGGACCCCCCTTCCTCCTCCCTCCCCTCCTCGCCTTCCCTTCCCATGGGACGTGGCGTGTGCAGAGCGCAGGATGCGGGGCGGCGGCGAGCGTATTATCCGGAATGTTCGGCGTCGGGTGCGTGTATCCTTAGCGGTGCTGTTGTACACATTACGCGCCGCGCCAGGGGAGCGCGCGGGCAGGCGGGTTGGGGGTACGTGTACGTCGTGAACAGGCCAAGAGGTGGACGTTGAGCGGGGATATGTGCAGGGCGACGGTCTGGGCGCGGATAACGGGCAGAGGTAAGGGAGGGAGGGAGGGAGCGCAGGCCGATTATGGGCAACATAGAAGTAAGGGTGTGGTGATAGAGCACGAGAGCGGAGCGTGGACAGCGAGTCTATTAGTCGTTCCGGGAAGGCGAATGTGTCGATAGTAGGTTCCGTGAAGCGGGAGATGCGATG
The DNA here is from genome assembly GCA_022606255.1 of Trametes meyenii. Taxonomy (NCBI): domain Eukaryota; kingdom Fungi; phylum Basidiomycota; class Agaricomycetes; order Polyporales; family Polyporaceae; genus Trametes; species Trametes meyenii. The sequence continues at coordinate 4,763,699 of JABYQG010000001.1, read as the reverse complement.
CTGGGCGAGTGGGCGATGCGGACGAAGCACGGAGCGTGAGACCAACGAAGACGATATGCGCAGGAATAGATTAGGATCCAAATGTATGCGGTTACGGGACAGGAACGAATCGATCGGTGAGTGAGGGTCGTGAGTTGGTCGTGACGTGTGGGACGATGACGGGACATGGAATGGATTGTGCACAGACGTGAGTGGTCGGGAACGAATACAGATAGAGCACAGAGGCCATTGTCCGATCGTGGAGCAACAAGGCGCAGTGGATACAGGGTGGCAGAATTAACGCGCAACGTACGCACGCAGAGTGACGGAATCCTAAAAGGTCGCGTATGAGTCGATTAATGGGTCGTGACGGCACATGAAGCCATGTAGAGCAGATTGTCGAGCGACCGCGTGCGGGGATACGACGCGGTGGGGACAGGGTCGCCGCGCTAGATTGGGAAGGGTTCTGTGAGCGCGACGCCTAAACACGAGGAAACAGAGTTGGACGTACAGTCATGGCACGGAACGCCGGAACGTCCTTGGTCAACCTGAGCTCAACACCCTGGCGAGCACACGCAATCTTGACGTCGTTGAGCTGCGGGTGCTTCTCACCGGAGTGCCAGATGTGCATGGTGACCACGCGCAAGTCCTCGCTCCGCCGGATGGCCTCAATCACGGGCTTGAGAGCGGTGTCGCTATCCACGCCGAACGCCAGATGCTGCAGGCCGCTAGGCAGCGTCTTGTACAATAACGGAGACGCCCAGGCACCCTCGATCTGGAGTTCTCGCAGGCTCGCGCATTTCCGGACGGCGGCAGCGCCCTCGTGGGTGCCGCATGTAGGGAGCGAAAGAGACTCGAGCGTCGCGCCGTGCTCAGTTACGAGATACTCGAGCATGTCAGGCGAGGGCTCACGCGCCAGGTCGAGCACGCGGAGGCTGCCGGTGGAGTTGTACAGAAGCCAGCGCATGAACTCCACGGTGGGAGAGACCTGGAAGTTCGTCCGGAGCTCACGCAGAGCACATGGGAAGGGCGCTGCGGTATCGTTCTCGAGCTGGGGAGTCGTGCCGCTCACGTCCAGGGAACTGAGGGACGGCCACACGTCGAGAAGCTGGAGAAGGGAGGAGCTGTTGTCGGACCAGTTGCAGAACTGAAGCGCCTTGATCTGCGGGCCGGAGCGAAGGATGGCCAGGGTGCGTTCGTCGAAGGACGGTGCGGACCTCTTCATGCGCGAAGCATCCGGCACACCGATGATGTCGAGGCCGGGAGCACCTTCACCATACAGCGCAACGTCCAGCTCGTACAGATTGGGGCAGAGGGAGACGGCGCGTGCGAACGACCTGTGGGAAAGGCGGTAGGGCTGGTTCTGGTCCAACACGACCTTCATGCGGACGACGGTGTCTCCAAGCTGACGGCCTCGAGGGGTCGCACGATCGACAGCTTCTTGGAAGGCGATGTATGCGGTCTGCGTGGTGAGGGTCACGTTACGGAAGAGGAGCTTCTGAGCGGCGAAAGACCAGTCCTTGCAGACGAGAGCGCAGTTCTGGAGGAGGGCGTTGTATGAGCGAGCATCTTCGTCCTCGTACGCGGACTCGAGGATAGTCATGACAATCTCCATCGGTACGGGGACGGATGGGGGCTTTGGCTGGCGCGCCACGGGTTTCTTGGGAGCATAGAGGGTCGTCAAGTCAGATTGGACATCATGGGTGGTGGTGTTGGTCTGCGGGTGGCGTAAGCACGGAGAATCGGGAGAAAGACTGACGCGTTGGAAGTGCCCATATCCACTGCTACAGGCACCCGAGGGGAGAAAAAATTACTCACTCGTTTGAAGGAAGACGCGAAGAGGAATCCGAGATAGCCCATGGCTGGCAGACCTGCGAGAAGAGCGGGTAGGGCTGCGGGGGGCGTCGGAAACGAGGAGGGGGAAGGGGGCGGAGGTCGGGAGGGGGCACGTAGGCGAGGGGGCCGTATATATAGGGCGGGGCATGGTGGGATTATATGGGAGGAGGAAAGGGAGGAGACGCTTCCCGAGGCGCGACGCGGTGACAGCTGCGCGCGTCAGCGACCGGCGCTTGTCAGCCTTGGGCGCCTACCCGGCGTGTTCCCGCCAATTATCAATTCCAATCGGCCAGGCCGCGGATCTTGCAACCAGGCCGAGATTGCCTATTCGGGGCCTCCGAGTCACCGATCCCGGCTTCTTGCGGGCCCTCGTCCAAAGTCTAAAAACGCGTCCTTCGCTGCTGCCCGCCCGCCACTCATGCATTGCCACTCTGGGCAGTCCCCCGCCCTCTCTGCCCGCGTCGCTCGGCGCACACGCACGCCCAAACGGCGCCCCCGGACGCCCGCCGCCCGTCCTTCCCGCCGTTCTCGCGCGGCGCCGAGCCCGCCGTCCGCACAGGCCCACCCGGGGCCGAACACAATAAGAGCGTCCGTCTCGAACGGCCCGCGACCGCACCCCTGCTCTTGGGAAAACAGATCCGATCAATAATCCATCCGCCCGGTACGCGTTCACGTCCAGGAGACAAAGACAACAACAATGCGCTTTTCCGCGCCCCGCCCCGCCCTTGCACTGCGCAGATACATCCACGCGGGCACGCTCGAGCTCCCGGTCCGCGTGTCTCGCACGAAGCGACACAATAGGAATGATCACGTCGCCCACAACGTCGACTTCCACATCTGCCCCCCTGACTCGCTCGCCTCCGAACACAGACGTCGCGTCGGCGAAGAAGCAGGCCTCGGGCTCCCGTGCATGCGTATACGGATCCGTATCCGTTTATACGCTCCGCAGCGTCCCTCGCTGTGATCTCCGTGCCGTGCCCGACACACCGCCTCCGAATACGGCCCAACATCTCAGACACACACACGGTGAGTCGTCCTGACGCAACGACAATATATATGGACACTCGCTCGCACGCGTTTCGCCGGGTCAAGGGCGTTCGTCATGCCTACTCGCGATCGTTTCATCTCCAGGCGCATAATTGCTTTTCTCCCACATTGCCACCTGGCCGGCTAAAAGTGCGCTTCCCCACTCGACGCCGGTGCACGCTGGACGTTGGACGGAGGCTCGGGCAGAACAGAACTTTCCGGGCGTCCGCGACGACGTCGACTGTCATCGAGGACAAGGCGCCTCGAGGCCCGGCGACACAGACGAGCACACCGAGTTGGTCATCCCGCCTCCCGTTGGGTCACGCTGACGTCCGTCCCCTCGAGGCTCGAGGAGCGCGGCGCAGAAGCGCACAAGAGTACGTGCACGGTGCGGCGACACCCGCGCGCCCACATCCGGTAGGCGATACGGCGGCCAAGCCCGCCAAACCCTAACTCAATTGCCCATGCCGGCTGCAGGCATCCGCTGGGCCGCCGGACGCACACCGGCCCTGCATCTGTACGGCACCCGTCCAGGTCTTTGACAGTGACACATCCGGCTAGCCACGCGCGACCCCGCCCTCGCTGCGACTCCTCTTGCCCCGTCACATCCTTGCCGGTGTGCAGGTCCCTGCGGTAGGGTTCCCGCACAACCTTCGTTAGCCAGCGGCCCAGCGGCGTGAGGGATGGAATGCGGCCGTGTGCGATGCCCTCGGACAGGACCAGTGCGCGATGGCATTTGTTCGTAACTCCGCAGACCTGATACGGTCGGGGATCATCACATAGATGCTCCTCGGAGCATTCGAGGTGGGTCCGAACATACCTCTCAGCTATCATGGCCGTATCGCACTGAAGACGCGGTGTGGCAGTAGTCCTTGTACGGCGGTGATGTCGGTGTTCTTGCGGGGAGAGCAATGGAACGCAGCTCATTGTTCATCCCCGTAAATCATCGTCCTTACGCCTTTGGGCGGATCCCTGCCGCCCACCACGCCTCGAGGGACTGAATGTGGCGCCCCGAATTCCACACTCCTCGGCGTTTTACCACAACCCGAGTTCGTCCTTGTTTTTTGACATGCATCCCAAGCGACCTGTGGCACGCGCGATCAGCCCTCAGCGGAGTGAGAACCACACTCGGTGACCGCTTCGACAAGAAAGCCCGATGCGGACCGCCGACAGCGGAGCCGCCGAGCCAAGCCTCAAGGACTGGAACGTGCACCCAGCCCTTGGCCACTGGCATATTGTGTCCGTGGTGAGAAGAAGTGCATGCATTCTTAATTACACCTGCTTATGGCTACCTGTACGACCGCACGGACGCCCATGAGCCCCAACGTGCACGCATACGGGCAGCAGCGCCCCCCAGGGAGACGGAATGGAACGTACCACTCATCGTTATCACGCTCGGCTACGCACACACCCGCCCTTCCTGCCTTCCTTCCGTCCTCCGTCCTCCGTCGAGGCTTCCGCTTCCCCGGTTACGTTTCTCCCTCCGGATCGTACACGTACGTACCGTACAGCGGCTTCCACTGCGCAGCCGCGACCTTCTCGCGCACCTGCGCCTTCGCCCAGTCCACGCCCGCGCTGCCCTCCTCAATCGCCTGCTCGACCACTGCGACTGCAACCTCGTAGTTTACCCCCGGTGCGTCTTCAAAATCAGGCAGCAGTCCGTCGTCCGGGTCCTTCAGCGCCGGGGCAAGCGACGCCAGCCGCCGCGTGCCGGCAATGATCATCGTGTCCGTGAGCGCGCGCGCCTGCGAGAGCATCGCGCCGAGCCCGAGCCCTGGGTAGATGAGCGCGTCTGTGCACGTCAGCAGCCAACGCACCCCCGACGCGCGTGTACGATCGTGCAGCATGTGCGGCCGCATACGGTCAGCCCTTGTCCCCGAACTCGAGAGGCGTCGACGGCGCAGCACTCACTATTGCACTCCGCTACACTGGACAGGGTGCGTAACGTAAGCTTTCTGCTCTTCCCCGCCACAGGAGCCGCGCTCGGGCTGCGCGGGACCCCAAGAAAGAAGCGCACTTACATGTAGTCCTTCCCGTTCGGGAGTTTGCACGGCGGGAACGGGCTCCCCGTGGCGAGGAGCGCCTTCCCGTCTGTCCAATCGTTCGCGTCCTGGGGCGTCACCTCGTGCAGCTTGCTCGGGTTCGAGAGCGGGAGGATGATCGGGCGCTCAGTCCCCTTGGCCATCTCGCGCACAATCTCTTCGGTGAATGCACCGGCCTTGGTCGAGCACCCGATGAGTACCGTCGGCCTGACCCTCTTCACGACCTCGAGGAGCGTGATTTCGCCCTGGCCGTTTGTCTGCACACCCTCCCATTCGGAATCGGGACGCACGAACTCTTGCAGGCCGTCTCGGATCTTCTCGGCGCCGAGGGATTCCTTTATAAGCCCGAAGCGGTCGACGAGGTAGAACTTCTTGTTTGCCTCATCCTTGTCGACGCCGTCGATGGTCACGATCCCATCGCGAAGCTGACGGGTGATCCCAAGCCCCGCAGAACCCGCACCGAAGACGACGAAGCGTTGATCGGCGAGCTTCGACTTCGTCACCCCGACGGCAGACATGATGCATGCAAGGGTGACTGCACCGGTTCCTTGCCTGTACATTAGAGTCGGATTGTTAGCTGCCGTTCACATATGTCAAATAAGAAACACTGGGAAATAAAGAAAGCCTCCGTGCATGCCGTAGGTCCCGATTGGCTGCTATACAAAACCAAGTAATCGTGAAGCACCTCCAATACGAAGGGCTCGGGCGAACCATTGGGATGCTCGGCGAAATAATGAGCTTACTTACACGTCGTCATTGAAGACAGCGTGCTTGTCCTGATACTTGTCAAGCAACCGCTTCGCATTCGTGACACCGAAGTCCTCGAAATGCAAGAGGCTGTGGGGGTGGTATTTACGGACGAGCTGCACGAATCTGATGAATGGCAAGCTCCTGGTTAGATGCCATCCTGCGATACGTCAGGCTGTGCACTCACTTGTCAACGAACTGGTCGTATTCTTCCCCGCGGACGCGTTTGTGTGGCCACCCCTGAGGAAACCGGTCATTTATCCTCCGGTGCTTCATTGAGACCTGGCGGACTTACAACGTATAACCGGTCATTGAGCAACTCTTCGTTGTCGGTTCCAACATCCAGGGTGACGCTCAAGGCCCTCGCCGGGTCGACTCCCGCGAGCAGTCTGCGGCGGGTTTAGGAGTCGAATACGACGACAAGTGAACAGTCTTACGTGTAGATCGCAGACTTGGCCGTGGAAATCTATTCTGTTCGATGAGTGCCCTCCGGGCGAATTGCGCGCGGGAGCACTGTTCACTTACCCCGATTCCCTGTGATAGACAGATATGTCAGCCGTTGAATGCGACCAGCACGGCTCCTTGCAAGCCGGTACACTGCTACCGAAACCGTATGCGAAGTGCTTCCAGGATCCGGTGCAGTTTGTTAGACTAGCCCTCGATCAGGCCCCGATGAACGCCGGTCGGGTCGTGCAAGCTCTAAGCATACGATCGCAGCCTGGTTTACCGGCGCATAGGTTGCCTGACCATGATGAATGGCTAATTACCCCAACGCCTTGGTCGCCGATGCCGAGAATTTGCTCAGCGTCAGAGCAGACGAAAAGGTCAATTTGCCGACCCTTTGTCTGTTCCAGGAAGTCCTCTTCCACGGACTCCGCCGTGGGGAATGTGAGATACAGCCCCTCACTCCGGCGAAAGAGGTGCGAGTAGTTTGAAATCGCCTCCGCCTACGTCATACGGGATTAGCGAGCCGCAGGATCATGCTTAGCATCTAGCGTCGTACGTGCCTCGGTAGGGGTATAGATGATCGGCGTCAATTCCTTTAGATGCCTCGAGAGCAGAGCATAATACAGGACCCAGTTCTGGTCCTTTAGACTTTGCAGGAACGTGTTCTTCCTAAGCGGCTCAGGTCGCGATTCGAGTTGATCGTACGCCCTATCGCACTGCTCATCGAGCGTGTTTACTCTGAACGGTAGGCGCCCCGTAAGGCCTAACGCCTTGCGCTCGTCGGTGGTGAACGCCGTGCCCTTGTTCCACCGTGGACTGGTGAGGATGGCGCTGCCGTGGAGAGCAACGCGATGCTTGATGTGGGCGTCGGGGACATGGGTCATGGTGGTCGAAATGAAGGAGCGATAAGTGGCCGTCACCCGCGTACGGCCGGTCGCAGCTGAATTTTAGCAGCTGACATGCGCATTTCACAGGCACTCAGACGGTCGAGCGAGAGATAGCTGACGACGTCATTCCAAATGACAGTTCATCAAGTATGTTGTGGTCTGCCACAATCACAACAGGTCCAAACAGCTCGGCGCCATACTCGGTGGCGTCCTGACTGCTGTACTCGTTACAGCTTACAGTGACTGCTCCAGTTCACGACTCGCGAGCATGTCCAAGTCGACGCTCTCCTCCGTCGTCTCCAACCTCGTTCGTGCCCAGATGGGCGCCTCCGTCACATCGACCGTGCAAGACGACGACTTGGATCGCCATGTTGCCGAGCTCATCCTGAAAGAAGCCAAACAGAAAGCCGAGCGATATCGGCAGGACGGCATCCGTGCATACCTAGCTCGATCGTACGTACTAGCCCTGGACTCATTCTGTATGATGCTGGTGCTCAGCCTGTAAACGCAGAATTGACAGCAACGCGCCAAAGACAAACAAACGCTTCCTCTCATCCATCATTCGGAGCACAGACGACCATAACAAGAGCGTACTCCGAGCACAGGCGGTCGCTGCACAAGAGGCACGAGAGGAGAGGGAAGAGCAGGAGCGCAAAGAGCGGAGGGCCCGCGCAGAAGAGGCGGCAGAGGCGGAGCGGTTAAGGCGTAGGCGTGGCGAGGGCAAGTGGGGCGACAGCTGGGACCGAGATCGGCGGAGTGACCGGAAACGGCGCGAGCGGAGTTGGGAACGGGAGGAACACCACGACGAGCAGGAGAGAAGACCCGAGAAGCGTGAACGGAGGCATAGACATCGCTCGCGGTCACGCTCGGAGGAACGGGATACTCGGCGACACCATCCTTCCAGACGGTCCCGATCACGCAGTCCTCGCCGACACTCTATACGACATAAAGAAGACGACACTGAACGTGAACATCGGAGCCACCGTCGACACCGCAAGCGTAGTCGGTCACCCGATTACGACGAAGACGAGAGTACCGACCGGCCTTGGAGGAAGAGGCGTGAACGCAGCGCAGAACGTTCGCAACGTCGTCGACATGCAAGCCGCTCACCCTCCATTCGCCGACGTTCGCCCTCCTGTGAAACTGACTTATCCCGACGGGGCGAGAAGCACAAGACTCGTTCCCGTGCGCCATCAACATTACGCTCGGACGAAGCAGACGAGTCTTCCGAGAAGGATTCTCGTGAGCCCATCGAAGAACGCAACAACACACTTTCCCGTGAAGACGAGCTTCGCGCACAGCTCAGACGCAAGGGGAAGTCCCGGGCGGGCCGTTCACCCTCTCCAGCCTCACGGCACACCCTATCCCCCTCTCCGGAACGCAGCCGCAGCCGCACGCCCGAACCCAGGCACAAATCTTCGCATTCTCGACGCACGCGCCGGCGCACGTCTCCGTCACCTGCGCCGTCGTCTTCACATCGTACGCGCAGTCGGTCGCCATCCACGGCGCGCGATCGCACCCGCAGACCTTCTCGCCGCGCACTACCCTCGAAACCCGCCTCGTCGTCCTCGCACACCCTCCGATCATCACGCACCTCCACACCTGCACGGTCGCGCTCACGCTCACGCTCGCCCTCGGCCAGCCCCCCGTCGCCACCCGCCGCTCTGCCGTCCAAGATGGACAAGTATTTCGAGGAGTCGTACGACCCTCGTCTGGACGTGGCTCCACTTACCGTGCCGACGATTCCTTCGACGGGACTCATCAGCGATGCGGAGTTTGCGGGGTGGGACGCGATGCTGGAGCTCATCCGTCTGCGCAGACAGGACAAGGAGGATAAGAAGGCGATGGATCGCTGGGGTATCGGTAAAGAGAAGGGCAAAGAGAAGGAGAAGACGACGCGCAAGGAAGGTGAGGTGAGCGCGCTGGACATTGAGTACAAAAAGCGTGGGTCAGTGAGGGAATGGGACATGGGTAAGGAGGACCTTCGATCTCTCTAGTAGCACATCCTTTAGCGTCATTGGTTACCATCAACCATATATACAGGCAGGACCACTGACTCGAGTCGGCGTAAGCTTGAACTTTGCCGCCTTCAACCAGTCATGCATGTACTTCAATGTGCTAGGACCATCTTTGATTGTGTCACTTGTAGACGGCGGTCTTGAGCGTGTCAGCTAGAGAAATACAACGGCGGACGATGGTGGCCACTACTAGCTTTGTGTGGTCCTGGGGTTATGCCCATGAAGCGTCGGGCTATGTGCACGGAGCTCCTCAAAGATATACTAGTAGAGCATTAAATTCAAGGTTTGTTAAGGTATGATCGCCGCGCTACAAATTTTATGAAGCCACCGGACATTAAGGACCACTGAGAATTTGTGAAGGCTTTACTAAGAGACAGTCGTCCCGGATTCATAGCAGGATACGTGCGCGATGTGCTATATTCCTTAGGTACTAGTACTCGACGGTGGTACGCGTGCACGGTAGCGTTAACATATTCTTGGTACTTGGAGATACAATCAGGTCAAAAACAGATACAGTCTATCGAGTCATCTTGTCGCATGTTAGGCATCACCGGACCAGAGTTGTGCCAGGCTGGTAGTGGTGGAACTACACACCGCCGACAGGCCTATCCTCAGGCTTGTCGACGATGATGTGGTCTCCACAGGTTTTGCCAGCCGCTTTGTCCCATGACCGAATGCACTCAGGCTTGAGCGCCGATACGGCTTTGGGGCTTAGCAGATATATCTGGTACCACACTTCTGTCGCCTACATATGACGTGACTCGCCGTTATTCAATCATTTGATATGGGATGCTCCGAGGTCTCAAATCTTGGTATTTTGCAGCATAGGTCCGCTGTCATACGCACAGAAGTAAGCGATCATTTGCCTAACACAAGGCATATGGCGAGCATAATTACGAATAATAATAGTAGCTATGCCGGGCGACTTCTTCAGGGATGTATGTTAGTTAGTATAAACTAATGCCGTCCGTTAAAGCAAAAGAGGGCTCAAAGTTGCCGTACTTTTTAATCCAAAAAAGTGCGTGCGGATTATCCATAAAGATAATCCGCTCCCCGTCCGTTTATCCCTCTGCGAGGATCCTTACTTAGTAGCTAAACCGCGGATAATCTCGGTTTATCCGGGCTAATCCCCCCCAATCCCGGGGCTTAGCGTTCGATTAGCGTATGGATTAGCTTTGGCTAATCCTCATAGACTGTTGTAAACCACGTAGATTAGCCCTCAATCGAATTTTTCAGGTCCTTTCTCGCCGTACACCCGCATCCTGACGCGTCCCCGACGCGTCTGGCACGTGTTTTTGGGCCAAAAAAGCATGTATTCGCAGCCGGTATCTATGAAACGCGTTTGGACGCGTCCTGACGCGTCCAAACGCGTCGACGGACGCGTTCGGACGCGTCGGACACGTCCCCCAGTCTCCCCACCCTACCCCTCGCTCTCCCCACCCCATCCCTCGGTCCCCCTCGCCCGGCGCATGCCCACCCTACCGTGCCGCATACCACCCGCACGCTCCCCGGCCTGTCTGCGCCCTCCGTGGCGCCGCCCAACCCCCCCCTGCCTCCCCTGTCGCCCTGCCGCTGACGGCAGGGCGACCCCCGCCCTCCCTCTACCCCATGTGCTCGCCAGCACCTCCCCCCATCCCAATCCAACGCGCGACGCGCGCGGCCGCGCGTCGCAAGGCCCTCCCGGCCGCCGTCTTCCCCTTGCGCTTGCTGACCTTTTCCTTCCCCAGGTCGCCGTCCTTCCCCATCCCCCCATCGCGCTGCGCGAACGGATGGACCTCCCCCTGCGCGCCGTCCGTCCCGCTATCCAGGCCTCCTCCCGGGGCGTCCGTTTTGCCGCGCGCACCGCGGCGGGTCGTGCCGGCGGCGGGGCTGGTCGAAGTGAGGGTGGGACGGCGGGGGGCCATGTGCCGGACGGATGCCTTCATCCCTGCTGAGGCCTGTGCTACAGCTCTTCCCATGTCGGTGTGTGTTGAGTGTAGAAGACTAGGACAAGGTATTAGTAGTAGTATGAGCAGATGGATACTAAGGAGAGCTTACTTGTGCAAGGTGGATGTGGTAGAGAGTCAAGTGAACTTTCGTTTGCGCGCGTTTACCCCCTCATAGCCATCCACCTCCTCCGACTAAGCGACAACCTCGTTTGGGACTTGCATTCCATACGAATCTATATATTTTCGCCCTGCACTCCCCCGCGCGTTCCTACATGTTCAGCAGCTTTAATATGGGCTCCCAAACGGACACATCGTCTACGAGCTGTTCAATGTATTCCCTGATTGACTGTACGCTCGTTAGGCCCATGAATCTAAACCACCACGAGGCGCGCTCACTCTCGTTTGGTTCAACACCTCTCGTGGAATGCCCGGTCGCCTGCAGGCGTCGTAGACCTTCTCGCATTCGCACGCCATCTCTTCCCACATGTGCGCTGTCTTCAAGGCGTACGCCCTCTCCCCTTGCTCACAAGACTCCGCCGCTTTGCACCACAAAGCGGCGTATGCGCGATAGCCGGCCTCCGTCCTTCGGAATTCCGCACACACTCTGTTTACTGCTTCGTCTGCTCGGTCCTTCTCCGCCTTCGCTCTGAACCACTGCACCGCATCCACTAGTGCCTGTCATGAGTTCCATTGAACGCGAAGCTTATATGCTCAGCTTACCGTTCGAGCCCGTGCGAATGCCTTTGCGCCGCGTCTTCGAATCACCTGACTGATCATATACTCCCCATATCCACGAGTGCTTTAGACGGCTGTCACCCAAGGATCGCGGCACGGCCATGTTAGCGATCGCGAGGTCCTTCTCTAGATCAATCGCCCGTAGACGTGACTCTGCCGACTTCGTCTTCGGTTGCTTCGAGTCAGCAGGGCGCAGCGCGGTGATGCGTGCGAAATTGCTGTTATAACGCGACGCCAGCAACTTCGCTCGCCGCTCCGCGCGCTTGATCTCTTGTTCGGCGTTGATGTTCGCCTTCGTTGACCGCACGTTCTTTTTCTTGTGCTCGATGTGCGCGGCTCGGAACTTCACCGCCATGCGCACCCCTTCCAATTGATCGAAAGCCAAGCCCACTCTAATGCAATACTCGTATTCCTGAAGCTCACCGAGATTGTACTCTTCTCTGTCCTCGGTGGAAAAATCAGAGGGCAGCCCCAGCGTCAAAGATTCAATGACGTCATGCTCGTCTTCCTCGCTTCGGACCTCGTCGGCAGGGTCGTCCACCAGTGTAGGAAGGATTTCCTCGCAAGCTGGCATATGCTTTTGCTGGCTTCTCCTCCACTTTGCCAACTTCGTCAAGAACACAGGCGTAGAGGTTTTCCTCGTGAAGCCGTCATCTTCGGCTGACGCACCACTTTCGGCTTGGGTACGCACGTAGTGCAAATGCAACCTACGGCAGCTCAATGAAAATGCTTTCACGTGTTCCCAAATTCGGGACGACTTACAATTCTTGCTCGAGCTCAACACCCGCCTTTACGAACGAGGCCGCGGCACTGCGCAGACGAGCCATCACTTGTGATTGCTGAGAGCTGCTCTTCGCCACCTTCAATCCGGTGATATGTTTGAGTGCCTTCTCCATGCTGGGCACTTGCAAATACAAACACGTTATGGTGGTGTCTTCCATTTTTTAAAAAAACGTACAGTCACGGCGATCAAGCAGATAGACGCTTTGCGTATACCGCTTGGATTTCTCGCGGAATGTCATGGGGGTTGGGGCATCGTCGTCGACTTTTGTTTCTATCCACTCCCGTGCCAAGGTTTCTCCGGCGAGGAGGGTCAGGTGGGCCAACTGCCGCGTAGTGCGGCGCTGCGCCACGTATGCTTCTCCCAGTTTGCGCCCTAGAAACATGGCTATCAATGCAATTGTGAGCTATGGCGAATGCAATCATGTGATCGGCCACTTGCCCATATTTTGCGTTTTGCGCCACCCCCAATAGTTGAACAACGAGGTCAAGGCGTCGTGACGTGCGCCTGCAGTCATTTCCCGGGTAGACAGCCCTGCGATGTTTAATTCAGCCCAAGGGGTTTCGACGCCCTCTCCGTGAGCCAAACCGAATCCCCGAGCATATGCAAAAGTGTATACCACCTGGCACAGCTCTTTGTGGGCGTGTATGTGCAACTTCGGAAGAAGCATTTTGAGTTCCTGGATCATTGTCGCCAGATCTGGATGGCCTTGCTCGAAACGCTCCACCACATGGCAGATGTAGCTGCAGATGACATCATACGATAGCGCTCGTTCTTCCAGTAATTCGGTTCCGCGCAGAGCTGCTGCCAGGCCGAAGTCGGCATGTCCCCACCTGCAAGCCATGATCATGTTCTATCCGTGTTGCTGATATCGAGTTACCAAATGCACGTACGTTTCAGTAGTTTGAAGGTCCACGGTGGCGCCAGGGCGGAATATCAGGTGGTCACAGGAGAAGGACATCACGCCGCTGACATCGACGTTCTTGAATTTGCCCTTTCTCTGCGATCGCACAACCTTGAAGCCACTACAGGTGAGAGACTAAAGTGGTGTCAGCAAATGCTCGTCGATCTGGGGGGGTACTTACAATGTCTTCGGCGTCACCCCCTTGGCTCCGTCGGGTGCTCTGGCCGTTCCCGTGATACTTCTTGTTGAGATATTCAAACATCTCCGCATGCGGCATGAAAAAGCCTTGACCGGTGCTCAGCGCAGCGTCTGCAGAGTCATCCTTCTTGGTCTTCTTTTGTAAGCTGTAGTTGCCGTCGGCACACAGTATAAGTCGATACAGGTATCTGGAAATCAACTGTGAGCAGCTTCAAGTCCCGAAGGCTCGGTTCACGGGTAGACGTACTTGAGGGACTCGGGCGTCTCCTTCCAATCAGCAGGGAGGTTGAAGTTGGGGATGGGACACGTTAAGCAAGGAACTGATAGCTCTCCTCTGCGGCGACCAGGTATAACCACATTGTGTCTCCCTCCAGACCGCTTCATCGTTGTGAGATGACGATATATTCTCGCTGCGAGCATGAAGCTGTGATAACGATCCTTGGTGGTATCAACGTTACCCAATCGTCCAACTCAGTAAAGAGCGCGACACTTACCTTCGCCTGGCCCTGTTCCTTCTCTCCGCCACTGATGTGAGACAACACCTGCATGAAGTCCTGGACGCTCCTCTTCGTGACGTCGAAATCGACATGAAAGCGTTCCAAGAGCTCACAGGTGAAGGCAGTCTCGACGCGCTCCATGGACGCCGGGAAGAGGTCTCTGCGAATGAGCTGCGACCATTCTGCGCGGCGCCCAGGACAGTGACAGTAGGACAAATTGCATCGATGGACGCCGTTGTCGTGTACGATGACGAAGTTGGCTGGCACGGAGTTCGTGGGTAGGTGTGGACATGGATCGCCGTGGTGTCCCAAGTGGACAACAAATCCGAAATCAGCCAAGTCCCGCCGCGTGAAGAAGGTGCCATTCCACCACTCTATCCAGTGGTAAGGCAGGTTTCTATGCGCCGTCACAACGCAGATGGTGCACAGCGCTTCCTTCGCACGGCACTCACGACACCATGTGGTGGCTGAGTTGGGGCATCCGCGCGTGGCGCATGGACCGGGTATGTCATCGTCGTACTCCTGCGCGTACAGATCCGTCAACATGTCGTCCATGTGCGGGGTAAATGCCGCCATACGCGCAGATGGAGACCACTGGTGAAAATGAGTTCGCGGCCTCGACAGATAGCGGGGCGTCGTCACTCACCTTCTTTCTCGACTTAGCCTTGTGGTCTTGAGACCTTTGCCAGCCTTCCTCTGGGGCTCCCTCCGCTGTCACCTCGGTAGCGGTCACTGGTGGATGAGTTCCGTCGCGCACCCCATCTGCTTCATTTTCCAGGTCGACCCAGTTGACATCGTCGTCGTCAGGCGATTGAGATTCGGTGGGCAGTGCCCCTCCAATATCTAGTCGAGGGCGTTTGGGAGATGGCGGGTCGCAGGAGTACTCCACAGTACGTTCAAAGAGCTCTAGTCGTCCACCGCTATCCACGTTGTAGGTGGAATCCCGGGCATGGACGCGTTCTTGCTCTCGGCTGTGGTGGAATTTTCCCCTTAAAGAACGAGCACGGCGATACATTAGCTACAGCATGGGCAGGGCAAGAGTGAGTGCGACAGGTGAGGGACGGGGGAACGCAGAGTCTCCGGGCGCAAACAAGCGAGTGGTTGGGATAGGCGAAGTTGGAGACACTCCGGCGGGCGGGCACTCGACCGGTCGCGCGCCTCCGCCGAGACGCCATCACCTTTTGCCGCATGCCCGGGACCATCAGTCTTGCACGCCCTTGGACACCATCAGGGCAGGGACAGGGACTCAATTTGACTCGTTTTGGCTTTTTTTGGGGTTGCACCCCGGCGTATGTCGTCATTAATCGGTCACGGAGAATTGCCAAACCAAGCGCTGTGAAGTCGGGCGTTCGTTTTTTTGCACTTACTCTACTTACCCATTGCCGGAGTGTAATTACATTGTCTCTACAAAAGATGGCTACAACGACATGTCTTCGTCATCGGAGGATAGTTCGATTACCTCAACTGCCTTCCCCTTGCCGAGCGCTTTCGTCGCCCGACGGGTACCAACCACCTCCTTGCGGGGTTCACCTGTCGTCGTCTCGTCGTCAGTTAAATCGATCACAGGGCCCGACGGCAGTGCGTGGCGTCGACGCTTCGGCCTCACATCTTCCTCGTCGCTCAACTCTATGGCCTCACCTGTGGGCACCACAAGCGGGCGTTTGTGAGGGCGAGCGCGCTTCGAAGAGGCGTCGTGGTTCTCCAAACTGGCCGCAGCGACTTCAACCGATGTGAGCATGCGTGGAGAGTCGGGGAACGAGGAAGACGCGGAGCCAGCCCCCAGACTGGTACGACGAGAGGCATATTGCGATGCTGACGATGTCGTCGTAGATGCTTGGCGCTGCGACGGAGTAGGCGTACAAGGTTCGCGAGCGGGTCCTATCAGTCGCCTGGTCGGCGCTGACAAGGGCTCGGGGATGAGGATGTCGCGCACTTTGACCAGCGCTTGTCGCTCGATGGTCGGCGGCGGCTTGAGCTTGGCGATATAGTGATCGAGGTTCGGGAGCGCAGCAATCGACTGTTCACGATATAAAACG
The DNA here is from genome assembly GCA_022606255.1 of Trametes meyenii. Lineage (NCBI taxonomy): Eukaryota > Fungi > Basidiomycota > Agaricomycetes > Polyporales > Polyporaceae > Trametes > Trametes meyenii. The sequence goes on along the minus strand of JABYQG010000001.1, from coordinate 4,747,638 downwards.
CTCTCCCCCGGTGCCAGAAAGACCGCTTGGTGTGGCTTGGGATATATCGACCAGGTTCGCAACCAATCGTGCCACATCTCGTATGTGGGCTTGTGACGTGACGCTGGATCCACCCCTATCGCCTCGTATATCTTCGGTTGACCAAAGACGAACTCCACGACGCGGTCGCGTGGGGTTCCTTTGGCCACCACGGTGACCGGGTTGTGTTTGCCCTACAACCCCTCATTGAGCGCGCAAAAAAATAGAGACCTGCGGAGATGCTTACGGAGACGTAAATGTAGGCCGTTACCTCGCAGCTTGGGTTCACAGGCCGGCCTACCGGGGTGCGCACCACATTGCTAGCACCCATGCTAGGGAGACTACCCGAACGCGAACGACCTGACAGGCCTGCGGGGGGCTGGCCGTTGCGCACTGAAGGACTCGACAGCGTGCGGTTCCATGACAACGCCGTGTCCCTCCTCCTCTCTAGCAGCAGCTCCATGCGGAGCAGTCAGATTTGTTCCACCACGAACTCGCGATTTTGCAGGTCGCCATAAGGGGGTGGGCCTACTTTTGCCAGGGCCTCGAACATCTTGAGGCGCGTTTGGTCTGTCATCTGGGCCTCCAACGGCTTGCAGTGGAGTGCGCAAGGCTTTTCCCTGTCTTTCGCCATGCACTGTATGCGTGTCAGGAATGACAAACGTCGACAGAACGTAAGACTCACGATTTCGAATATCTGACCAATTGTTGTGAACGTCGTCTTCCCCAACGAGGCGTTCAGCGTGTGGGCATGACCTAGGTCGCAAGTCCGAAGATATCCTCGCCAGTTCCGTTGGTCCAACTTCAGATGCTCTTTGACGATCTCACCGATTTCGGGGTGCGTTGTAGGCGCCATCGTGCTGGGTAGTGTGGACAGGCAGAGTGAGAGCGAGGGGAGGGGCACGGTTGGCAGGGCGCGGTGGTGCAAGGCACTGGTGTGCGTTTGTTGGGATGGGGGCACGGGGGATGCGGCCACGCGCGGTGAGCGAAACTGTCTAGCGGGCGGCCGATGCACGTCCGTATGGATTTTCCGCCGGATCGTCCGTACGGTCGCTGCCTGGACCCGGGATACGGACACCACCTCCCATCTCCGCGAAGGCCTTGGTTTCAGCGCGCCTTGGAGATACGCTTTCACCACGGCCCCACGCGTCGCGTCGGGGTGCCAGGCGCGGCCCCATCGCACCCGCCCTTGTTGACCCGGCGTACCATGTTGGATTCACATCAGCGGCCAGTGGCTCGGTGAGGCTACCTGGTCGTCTCCGAGGACCGCCCCGTCACGCCCGCCGGAGTATGCGCGGGCAGAGCCTAATCCCGGCTACGCTGGATGGACACTTGGGAGTGTGGTCCGGACAGACGGTACACAGGACCCAACCCGTGAGGTTCGAAGATATGGGAACTTGCACCAGGGTACGTGGTCGCAATGGCGGGCTACCGTAGTGGAGGTGGGCGAGGGTGCCACGTCAACGTCGGTTCCCGTTGACCTCCCAATCTTGAGGACCTATTGAGTCTACCGAGATTGGGGACTCTGCATCGAGTCCGTGATCCTCCGTGGGCCAAGATAGTAATACAGTACTACATTGAACAATTACGTCTGCTGTGTCGTCCCATTTGGCACTGGGCGGATAAGATGAGAGACATGGTGGTAGTAAACGACAATATGCCGCATCGGCGCTAGAGGTAAGTTCGCCCATCGCCTCAACACGGATGAGGCACACGTGACCAAATATCACGCCCCCTGATGACAATGCCTTGCGCGAAAAAAATGGACTTTGGGGGAAATTGTTGGAGCAAATCGGGGCATTGGCCCCAATAGCACCTTACCCGGAAATGCCCCAATGAACGTAAACTTCATGCAGGCCATGGTAGGCGGAGTTAACCACACCTATATGCTATCATTTGGATCGTTGCGCGAAATCGTACAATAAGTAGAGGTAAGGTCACTCGCCCCGATGGACTACGAGCTATTACAAGTGAAGGAGTGCGCACAGTTGTTACAGTACGATTTTCCGAAATCGTAGTCACGTTTGGTACAAACAGGCCAGGAATGCGCTAGTGCCACTCATGAGGGGGGTTTAGTAAGGAGTCAAGTACCGCTCGTTGATCACAGAACCGCGGTGCGCTATCATCAACAACATTATGTCTGTCCCCTCAGAGAGCCAGGGGTCGTAGGCCCGGCAGTACTGCGCACAGGGATACATATTGCCCCGACCACACCCAAGGCGCCAGACCAGTGATGCTCTGAAAGGCAATTGATGATCCCACCGAAGATCCTCTTCATTGACGGCCACGGGGTCAAAGTAGGCCACCAGTGAGGCACGATCTCCAAAGAACCGCCCTTGCCCGGGGCACAGTCCAAATGGGCGCAGACACGCAGGTGGCCAATCTGTCGTGGTGCCTCCAACGGAGGCGGCTAGGTCTGGCCAAGCAGCCGGGGAATCCTCGAACTCAAATCCAAACCTCGCGCTGAGGCGGGCGCACATGAGCCTCTCGTGCACTGAGCGTCGAACGGGTGGGGAGGCGATTGCGCGCAGGTTGAACGTGAGGTAAGGGTACGCGCAGGCCAGGGCGTCGAAAGCCACATAGTTAATGAGGGCCGTCGTTGACGAGGTCGCCAGAGGCGCGAGGCAGCTATCCACGTAGGCGTGGTGCACGTGGATCTTGCGCCCATTGGGGCATCATAGGACTACGATTCTGTCGGCGTAGAGACTCATGGGTTCGAGTTCGCGGGGTCGCAATGAGCCAGTACTAGCGGGATATCTGGGAGCACGGCCACTAATGACACCTTGCAATCGCAGGTTGAGTTGGACGTCGTTCAAGAGTGCTTCCTGAAGGGCTTGCCAATGGCCGCGCGGCGCATAGAGCTCAAGGTCGTGGGGTAGCGCATCGAGTCGGCGGAGCAAGAAACATAACGCGGCCTCACCGCCTACATCGCGGATCAGAACGGGCCGTGGCATGTCGCTCGAGACATTAGTGCACTTACCGACTGCCGCCCAGTGTTCCTTCATATGGTGCCACAATGTGTCGGGGTCACCAACGTATGCGCCCGCGAGGTCGCGACGCGCGCGCAAGAGGATTTTAGTTATTTCCTCGTAGAGACAACGTCGGGTCCGGCGTAGGCTGAGCAGATCTCTGAGCGGCGTAAATATCAGGACATGGGCGACGACCACGTCGGGCAGGCTTAGCTGTAGATGAGCACAATTTTAGTGTGTTCAGAGGTGAATATTGGCTTACTCCAGGAACGGAAAAGATGGCTCAACGCCTTCGGGTAAACGCTCACTTCCGATGACCTCAGACATAGTATGCACAGGCGAACTTGTGAGGAGGGTTGGGGTTTATTCTTAGGGGGGCCCGTCCGCCTGAGGTAGGCATGGCAAGCTTCGTCTGCGAGTTTTAAGTACATAGCCGCAGGCCCTGTGGACGATCGAGTCACCCAGACGGTTTGCGTATTGGGTAGATCCGAGGAGCTCAAATTGCAACCGAGCCGCGCGATTTGGACAAGAGCCTCTAATGCCAGGGGGGGCAGCGTCGGCGTACGTGGCCGCCCAGGGACGCTGAGGGCGGCCGCGTCGTATATGTTCAAGGCCTTCCAATGTATTGCTCGCGTGGCTACACGCTGTCAGTGCAAATGTATTGCGCGCGTGGCTAAACGCTGTCAATGCAAATGTATTGTGCGCGTGGCTAAACGCCGTCAATGCTAATGGAAGCACCTGGCATGCGGCTCCGACCGGGCTTTCTGGGGAATGTCACCAAGCACGGGGACCTCGTCAGTCTACCGTCTTCTCAGTTGCGCGCACGACACTCTCCCTGTGGATCCATTTAATTAGCTCAGGGTGGCTGCATAACACGCCGGTACCAGCGCGAGAAGTTAGACAAAATGTGAGATAATGGGAGGCGATGACTTCGGTCAGGCTGAGCGTGCGAATAAAGGACAAAAGTTGACGTCACCCAGAGCTATCAGTGGCCTGGGCACCGGTACCTAAACAGCATATTCAGGAATCGAAATCCAGGGTGGTTAAAGTCAGTGTAGTGCCTTATACCGATAGGCCATGCATTCTCCGCATGGGCATCCCAATGAGGGTCAATGTGTCCTGCGGCAGCGCAATGTTAGAGTGGGTTGCTAAATGCCGGTAAACATAAGAAAAGCCGGGACCCGTGCTAGTCATGTGATGTCACCGGCCCCTTAGGAGCGGCCGCCGCCCGGAGCGCCCGGATGTCGCGACCGGATCCGCCTGGAGCAAGTGGAACTTGAACTACGGCTACTCCCAAAGGTCGGAGCCCCGCTAGTACAAAAATGCCGCCCAATCAATGATACAGACCGAGTGTCTTGACTGAAAGCGGCATGCACCACACTTGGTCGCCAACGTCCCAAGAGTGGGCGGGCCAGAGCCATTGCCTCGCGGTTTCGATGATGTGTTACCGCGCCCGCGGGCTGAATGAACCGCAGGGATAGCTTAGCAACATTCACTTTTGCCAGACCCATATGGTCACCATAGATCTGATATCCCGCAAATACAAAGCTAGTGGGAACCTAAGTACTGCGATGATCAGACGGAGTGGTCCCAAAGAGGCCTAGGGTCAATTCGAATTTACCTTGGGTGGGCGAAAAGATTCGTCTCACAACGAGTCGGAGGGTCCTCCAAGACTGATGTGCACTACATAATCAGATAGCGCTGTCAGGCCCTCAGTTTCCGCTTCTACCACCCACACCTCTACCCAATTGCTCTCCCTCCTCCACCTGATAACGAATGGACGACAACGCCGCGAGCGAGGTCCACCAACAGTCACAGGATCGGCGGCGCGAAGACGGGCCCGCGGTGACCACACCTCATGAGGGGCGATCAACTCAGGATCGCTATTCCAATACGGAGGAGGAGCCCCCTCAAGACCCTATGGCTCTCGAGCTCAGTTCCGTCTTACACGAACTCCTGATTGGGCGCCGTATTCCCCAGGCCTTGATTGACGGTCCGGAGGTGGTTCTGACTAACGAGGACGCATTTGCGCTTCGTAGACCGGTGCCGGCAGGCACCGTGCGCTTCACCTTGGATGGAGGGGAGGCATGGGCTCAGGTGTTCACTCCTGGGGACGTTACTGGCTTGGACCTGGTCATCCGGGGTACCACCCTGGGCGGGGAGGAGCTTCTGCGGCGAGTAAGCACACCACGATTAGCTTGATCAGCCACAAGAAAGCCACTGAAGACTTGTGAATAGTACCCATTGCCTCGGACGTGCACAGAGGCCACCTCTGAAAGTTCAAACACCTGGTTGCGACTCTTTGTAGACGCAACCATCACATTCTACGAAGTCCTAACGCAAAATCAGCTCGAAGGGATAGCGTCGACGGCTTACATCTTCCATTGGTTTACGCAGGCCGCGGCTGACGGCAGTACTCAGCAGCTATGGGAAGGACTCGCGGAAGATCTGGGTCACGCCGCCTTCTTGTCATGGATCAGCAACGGCAGCGATGATGGAGAGAGCATGTTGCTCTACCTAGCGCGGTGGGGCCATTATAACATCCCGGTGAGTGTTGCCAACCAGCTGGTTCGACATACGCGCGGAGCGGTTAAATATGATTTAAGGAGGCCTTCCCGGAGGATAGAGCGGCGCTCGGATGGTGGCCTTTTGATCTTGAGGCGGTAGAAGAGGAGCTCAGAGCGGCCGCAGTGGATACGGAGTCTGAAGAGTGACCGCAGACAGGGTGGTAGCATTGGCTTCTACGGTATGGGCGGATAATATACAGGGGTAATCTAGCAACTCGATGACCTCAGAGTCTATCGAGTATGAGGTTCAACACCCAGTTGAGCTCGTCACTGCGGTTTGTATTGCTCTTGTACAAGGACGTGGAGGGGGTGGACAGTGGCGGTAAGCGCCGCAAGCTGCCTGCCAGTCACAGCGCGGACGAGTCGCCCAAAGGCGCTAACCTGCAAGCTGAGTCGCTAAGTCCAGTTTCTCACGCCATCTCTCCGTCTCAGACACTCGAACTCGAAGTGCCCTAGGCACACTGGCGCGTGGCGCCGAAGCGTGCCGCCAGACCGCCTACCTAGCCCCTGGGCCCAGACGACCTCGGTGGACACACTGACTCCGCGTGGTAGTGTCCACCACCTCTCAGTGCTCAGACGCCCACTGCCCTTCTCGACAATTGGGCGCCCGCCGTCCACCACCTCTCAGTGCTCAGACGCCCACTGCCCTTCTCGACAATTGGGCGCCCGCCGTCCACCACCTCTCAGTGCTCAGACGCCCACTGCCCTTCTCGACAATTGGGCGCCGGCCACGATCTCATCGTGCCACCAGATTGCCAAGACGCCGACCGAGGCCCGGGGCCATGGGTCGATTACCCGACTCAAGGCTTAAGTGACACTGACTCAACCTGGGAACCGCGCAGACGCGTTACCGGGTTGTGCAATACTATTACCAGCACGGCACCGCCCTTCAATGCTCCAACCACCCAATTGAGTTCGCCGCCCTTTCACGATGCAGCCCATGCTTCCCGTACGCCGTCCTTCAACGTCTGAAGAGGTCTGAAGGCAACCATGCTGCGGTAAGGCATCGGCCCTACATAAAGTACCTCCGCGTTAGTCACCTCTGCCCTCCCCGTCGCTCTCCCCCAGCCTCTAGCCCACTCAATGGCCCCGAAACTGTCTGAAGAACATTTTGATGAACTCTACGACAAGTGGCTAGAGAGCCGCGCCGCGCCGTGCGCTCGCTGTGCGCGGATGGGCCGTACCTGTAGCGCCTCCGCTGGGCGGACCTTCAAGTGTCAGCAGTGTGTGGGGCATGATTGCTCGTGGGCCTTAGGTATGAAGTGCCTTTGCGTCCAGCCTCTTGCCCAACTACTAACACAGGCCCCAGACATGAGCGACGTGACCCTCCCTTCGGGGACCGCATTCCCCACCCAGGCCCCCGACTGGTGGCCAGCACGCGTGCGTGCCCGCGAGCGCAAGAACCCCGTCGTCTACAACCCGGCCACCGGTAGCTCTAAACGGAAATCCCGCCCCGCCGACACCCGCAACACACGTCAGACGCGTAGCACGTCGCAGTCCCGTAAGACGCGTAGCTCCTCGGAATCCGGTAAGACGCGAAGCACGCCCATCCAAAAGGCCAGCTCGAAACGCCGTGGCAAAAAGAAGGCGCCCAACCCCAGTACACGCGCTCCCTCCCCTGTTGACACGTCCCTCCACGCCAGTGTGCGCAAGGCCCTGAAGCGTGCGGCTAAGGGCATCATAGAGGCTCTCAAGGACCCAAGGGCCCCATACGACAGCGACGTCGACATGACCTACGAAGATCGCGAGGATGACGAGAACGACGCCCAGCCCCCCTATGACGACTTCGCCGACGTCGATCCCAAGGATCTCGATGAAGAGGAAATTGCACGTCGCTTGGACGCCCTCTGCCGCTGGCGCGACCACTATGCGCGACAATATGCTCGGACAACTCAGCGCGCGATTGACATCACCCGCGAGCTCAACGCATCTTTTGACGTCGCTACGTCAGAATACGATCGGGACAATTCCGTCGTCCTCATCCACCACGCGCAGGAGTGTCTCGTCGAATCGCGCATCGACGGCGCCTACCTTGACCTGGTTTGGCACGACATCTTGCGGTATGAAGCGGCGCTCAACAACCAAGGTGAAGGCGGAGACGGCGAGGCAGAACAAGAGACTGAGGGCGAGGAGGGTGCCAAGGGCGAGGAGGATCCCGAGGGCGAGGAGGATCCTGAGGGCGACGAGGATTCCGAGGGCGAGGAGGAGGTGCTAGAGGAAAAGGTCTGAGCGTCGCCCCCAGCCACGAGCGGTGCTACATGTAGCGCGGAAGAGATAATTTCACCAACTGCTGCCACGATACCATTGACCGAAGCAATTGATGTAGCACGTTTGGTACATGTACGTTACAAATGTCTCATGGGTAGTGTACAGCACCGTCGTTCGCCCTCCGCGGGCCGTCCATGTATGTTCGCGCGCGCCTCTATGGCTCCTGCAATGTTACTGCCAGAGCTGGATCCCATACACACATACCTCGTGTAGAAAGAGAGTCGCCTACGAACAAAGTGCATGGACTGGATTTGACCCATCGGGTGACTAGGCGCCTGCCCAAGGACCCGATCGGTCGATCACCCAGACCCCGCACACGCGTCACGACGCGTCCAACGCCACCAGCGTGCCGTGCCCAGGGGCCCCCGCTTCAACCACCACCACGTGCCGTGGTACTGGTAGTTCGCCGCCCGAGCACACCAAAAATATCCAACTTGAACATGGCGCAGCACCGCAGCACTCCAACATAAATAGTTCGCTCGACTCTTGCGTCCTACCTCACACTGTTCAACCCACTCTGCCAATGCCACCAAAGCTCTCCATAGCGTTTTTCGAGGAGATGTATGCCCAGTGGTTGGAGGGTCGCGCCGCGCCATGCGAGCGGTGCCAGCGCAAGGGCCACACTTGTTTTGTCTCACCAGCGCGCACATTCAAATGTGCGCAGTGCGGCGGGCACAATTGTTCTTGGGCATCGGGTAAAACTGTGTCACACCCACTCCCCTCGTACAGCTACTGACTTTGGCACAAGCTGTGAGCGGGATAACCCTCCCCTCCGGAATAATGTTCCCGGGGCAAGCCCCTGACTGGTGGCCGGCCCGTGTGAGCGCCCACGAACAAGACAACCCCGTAGTCCATGGCGCGGCGGTCGGCAACGTCATACATGAGAAACCGCGCCCCGCGCAGACTCGCAAGACTCGCAGCGCGACCAACAAGAAGACCACATCGAGGCGCAGCGCTAGAAGTGAGACCCTTGCGTCACCCTCCCCCTCCACTGCACCGAGGGCCGCACGCTCGAACGCCCGCGCTGCGCTCATAGATGCCGGAAGGGGAATTGTGGACGCCCTCGAGCAGACCAAGGCCGCGCACGAGAGCATCGCTAGAATGGCAGACGAAGAGTCCGACTCCGGTGACAACGTACCCGCGCTGCGCGCCAACTTTGGTGACCCCAACACCCTCAGCGACGAGAGTATCAGAGTGCGCCTGAACACACTCGACCGGCAGCGCGTACGCTGCCTGCGCCAATACGCTCGAAGCACTGAGCAAGCTGCCGAGCTCAGCGTCGCCGTCAACACTCTTCTCCCCGGGGACAACGCCGATTTCGACCGCGAGGTCGCGATTGTCATTCTCCACGCTGTCCAGGAAAAACTCGTCGCCGCCCGCGTCGACGGGGCATACCTGGACATCGTGTACCGCGACATTGAGACGCTGACTGATGTCCTCAATCATCGCACAGCAGCCGCAGAGCACGACGGATGACATGTGGAAGCCGACCAGGACGTTGGCGAGGGGAGGACACCGACGCCGACATGGATCAGCAGCAGTTCCAGCCGGCCACCTGCGTAGAGGACGAGGGCCCCGCGCCAGCGCGCACGGAGGAGGGGCAGGGCATGAGGGGATGGCGCCGCCGCGGTTAGGCTCACGCTACGGGCCAATATATACCTCGATATAAACATCATACATTGCGTGGTACTGTACGTTACAGCTCTCGCGGCCGCCATTGTTGCCCTTTCAGTACGAGAACGCTAGCATACATGGATTGCGCGTGCTTCGACTCTACTGCGCAATGGTTTACGAAGGTCGTAAAGTAATTAAATTGTCGTCTGCTTGGTGTAAGAATTAGCGCATAATGTACATGAGAGGCGGGCTGTACTAATAGACTGAATGACCTCAGAGTCTATCGAGTTGGTAGGCTCAACTTCAAGTTGAGCGCATCAAAGCGGTTGGAATGGATAGTAGAAGTTGGATTGGGAGCAGGGACTACCGGGCAGCGGCTGGCAGCGCCCAAAGCTCTTCCGAGTCACCGCAGCGCGCACAGTGACCAAGTCCAATCTCTTAGATTTGTGCCGGACTGGTGGGCGCCAGTTCGCACGCCACAGTTGTCCGAGGTGCCGAAGCCTGCCGCACGCAGGCGCCAAAGGTCGGGGAGAAGCGCGCGCATATCTCATGCCACACATGTGCCGTACCGGTGGGCGCCAGCCACAAGTTCGCACGCCACAGTTGTCCGAGGTGCCGAATCCTGCCGCACGCAGGCGCTAAAGATCAGGGAGAAGCGCCCGCGGTCTGGGGGCCACACCGAGACTGGCGCGTGGCAGTGTCCACCATCTCTCAGCCAGACCGCTGTGTGTCAACTCCTAGTGCCGTACTTGTAACCACAGCTACTCGCCTCCGAGTCCTTTCTCCCGAGTACAATTTCCCCCCGCCAGTAAGCAAACCCGTGTCCACGCACCCTAACCCTAAGCCTAGCGCCAAAGCACGCAGGTGGTATCCGCATTGAGACGTCATGGTCATTGTCTGCTGACATTGTTTTAAGCCTGCGCACAGGGACACGATTCAAACGCGTGTGGCTGGTACACTCAGAGGTTATCAGCCCACGAACACGACACTGACTCTGCGGTCACTGGTCGTCGCTGGAAGTCCGAAGACGCTTTGGGAGGGCCCTGCGAAGTGAGGATTCCCCAGGGGCGGTTCTACATACACGGGTCATCGGGGCCGTAACTGCTATGTGCGCTGAGAAGACGAGCACTATAGGTGAGCCAAGTGTTATGACAGACGTTCATCTGAATGCTCATTGTGGACAGAGGGGTACCAATGGAGTGATGCGCTCTGCCTCGCTGCGACGCGTGATAGATTATGGCTCGTTTCATCTCCGAACGTCGACTATGTCCCTACGCCCCCGTTAGGTGTAAAGGAGGTTTATCTGCACGATGACTTTCGCTATGGAGAGGTCGACCCAATTCAATGGCCCCAAGTCTACTCTCACGGCTATGAGTATCTCTGCGCGATATCCCGCCCTGTTCCACCAACGCACAGGCTCGCTCCCTTGTGGTGGACACCTGACCGAGATCAAGACTTCGAACTACTCGGCGCAAGCGTCGTCAAGTGCCTGGGACTTCTCAAGGCATCGTGCGTTGAGCATCTGAGCGTCCTCGTCGACACCTTGAGTGAGCGAGTACAGAGCCTCCTTGACCAGAGGAGTAACATCGTAGACGACCGGCTGATTTGGTTGGAGACTGCGATGCAGCATGCGCGCGACCGTCTCTGAGTCTTCCCCTGCACTTTTCGCGACGTGGTCATGCAAGTGCGCGCCGTTCAGCGATACTGGCTAATGGCTAGCGCGTTCCTGGACTACTACGGCATCTACTCTCGTTTGGCCAGGGCCAAGAACGCTGTAAACCGTGGCCTGATGGGAGCGTTCACCACCGACCCCGCAGTGGCGCAACAATTTCACGTTTGGGGGATTCCCGTGTGGTGGCTTAGGCAGGAGGACTCGATCACGGCGACAACGAGGGTTTACGCGTGCGACCAGCCGCTAGAACCCGCGGACATATTCCAAAGGAAACGGGCCCCGGGAGCGGAAACCATTTACCGCGGGTTGGTGGGGAGCGCGCACTTGGAAGCAACATGCCAAGGTGGGCACACCTACTGGGACATCTCAAGAGTACCCCTGCTCCAGATCGACGACATGGGGGGCTATGCTGCAGCCCTCTCGCAAAAACAGCACAAAGCGGGCCTGCGCGACTCATCCTCTGTGCCATTTCACCACAGGCGACTGCAATACGGCGCGACACAACCCACACCTCCCCCAAGCGTACGTGAAGGACGTGAGGGACGGAGCAAGCATGCCGCGCACGCATGTAAGTGTGAGATGGTTGATTTCGGCACGTTCGCCATTGCTGACCAAGACCACACAGACGTGCCTGTGCTGAAGGACGACACTGGACCGGGTGCGAACACGCAGCGACGCACTGCCAAGAAGATTTGGGGGATCGAGAAATTCGCGGAGATTGAGCATGAATGGATGCCCCCAGCCCTTCCCGCCTGGACAGGCGCCATGAGCCACGTCGCTGCGGGCATTGGCCGTCGCTCGGACCCACATTTTTGGGGTTACTGGATTCCAGAGCCGGGGCTCTTTGTTCGCACCAAGACTGCAGATCGCGCGTTCCGATATTTCATCACCTGGCTACGTCTGCGCCCGGGATGGTTGTATCTCCTCCGCGTGCGCGACTCGAAGTTATCGGCTATTTCGCCGCAGTGGTGGCGGGACTTCCTATATGGGGAGACCGGACGGGAACACAAGGACGACACACTCAACGGTCAACGACAGCGGCGGTGTAATAACATATTCAAGGACGTCTTCAACACAGAGGACCTCGACCTAAACTCGTCGGCGTCCCCGAGTTGGTTCGGGAGGAGGGTGGAAAACCTGGACGCCAGACTCTGCCCCGCAATCATCTGGGAAATCTGTGAGATGGGTTTTCGTCATGAGCTGCTGGCCTTGGACCGCGTCCTGGTCCCCCACTATGCCGATTCACGCGCAGAGTGCGAGCGGGAAGAGCTGATTGGTCGAGTGTTTGTGGATCGCACAGCCTTCTGTGTGGTGAAACTCCCGGAAGAGGCCAACGTCGGTTTGGCCGCGCGGTTGCCGCACTCCCGAGTTCCGTACCTCGAGGCGTTCCGCAAAGTGGTCGTGCGCTGGCCCCGATGTCCGCCCTCAATAGTGTGCGCCCTCCCGATTGCCATCAACATGACGGCCGACGAGATTGAGGAGCGCGAACGAGAATTAGCCACGTACTACGTTGCGACCTTCTACGAAGAATCGGGTCGCGCGCCCATTGTACCCCGAGCATATCCCGTACGTTGATCTCGTGGCGGATCGAGATGAACTCGTCCGTCGTAGGAGGCGTGTCTCCATGTGCTTGTTGCCGGCAGCTCTCCAAACGCATGTATTTTAGCACCTGTATTCCTGTGTACAACGATGACTATCGCGCCTCGCTTTTTAGAATCCAAATGGGCGTAGCAATTTCGCATGCACGAGATAGAGTGGTCTCCAGGGACGTCGGGGAGCGACCGGTGCGAGCGGGTTCTCGAATGGCCCCTGGAAGGTGTACGACAGGCTCGTACCTGGAGGGCGCGCGACAGGGGCTCACTTGATGACGGCGCGCGGCGGGGCCGCCGTTGATGATGGCGCACGGCGGGGCCCAGTATGGTAAGGAGGCAGGCCCAGACACTACACCAGGTCGGGTGAACCTACTAATCCGATACAAGTGATGGCGGGCGCGTGAAACGCACGGCGGCCACGATTGGTCGCGAAGGCCAATCGTGGCCGGGATGGCGACCAGAGGGGACGAGGGTCCGACCCTTGGAGTGTCGGTCTCTGCGACTCCGAGGTGGCAAGCTCACACTTTCACTAGCTGCCCCCCTTACCACACCAGACTCTGAAGAGTCTCTGACTGGCACTGCCCTGCTGATCTACCGGAGCTCCCACGACTAACGTGCACGCACCACCGCTGGGTCTACAACCTATGGCGCACACCTCCGACTTACGACGGCACTCCGCGACACGACCCCGCACAGGTGCTGGCCCAGCGAAGTCTATCTCGCCAGCAGACGACTCCGAATCGAGCGTTGACGATGAGGCAGACTACGTCCCCCCTCGGGAGAAATCAAACGACGCGGACTCCGACGAGGACTCTGACAGTGCAGTGGACAGCGGAGGGCGAGACTTGGATGAGGAAGACGACGTGCAGAACATCATCACCAGTACGCGTAAGGCCAACGCGCTCGACTCTACCTCAGAGGAGGACACTGTGGACGGTCGCAAAAGGAGGTGCAGGCGGAAGAGTAAGCTCCCGCGACCTCAGAGGAACACCGAGGGAGAAAGTGCGAAGGAGAACCAGCGGCCGCGCACTGAGAAAGCGAAGCGCATCGATTGGAACACTGGAGTGGGCGCACAAGCACGACAATACCTGGAAACCCGTTACCACGAATGGCTGTCGGGTTCTCGAGAGCATCGACGAAGCATCCGAGTCCAGGCGAGCGACTACGTGGCCGAGAACTTTTCGTTCGATGACCGTACAGCAGGCGATGTACGACGGGTAAAAGAATTTTGTTGTGACGTGTAGAAGCATCTACTGACTTCGTGATTGGATAGTCGGCTGACAAGTGGTTTAAGAACACGTACGCGCGCGTCAGGAGAGGTGAGATCGACGAACCGGGGCACTCCTCCTCCCAAGTGCCCGAAGGGGCGGGAAACTATGGTCAGCTCACGAAGAAAGACCTCGCGCCCTGGTTAGCGATCATCAAGGGTCGAGCTAGAAGTGCGTCCGCTCTCTGGGGAAGCGAACACGAAACTCTGGTTCGGGAGCAGATGTGAAGCACGGACATTGGGGAGTGGCGTAGTGTCAGTGCGAGGCTCTTCAAGGAGCTGCCGGACGACGAACGGAGACTCTGGAAGGAGAAGGCGCGCGGGGAAAGGACAACGTGGCCTGAAGGCCAGTGTTTCCAGTACGTCAGGCGGTGTTTGCTACGAGTCCGAGTACACTGACGGAATGTACAGAAATCAAGCATCGTTCACTCGACTCCTGGGCACATTGTTGGCACAGTTCGCGGGCTTCGAAGCGGAGCAGGTTGGTGCAGTGGTAATGCACGTGCAAGTCGGAATGAGGGATCGCGACAGAACGGTTATACGAGAGCAGTAAGTACTCGTTGATTGCTAGCGCGTGCCCCCCCCTCCTGAACAGCGCCCTTTTTAGGCTGACGGTTGGGGCGCGTGAGGGTCACCAGCCCTTCTCGGAGTTCGAAGGTGGGCCGCACGTAGAGGAGCAAGAACGTTGGAAACGCTACCTTGCAGAAGCTCTACGTAAGTGCACGCCAACATAACCTTAGTAAGAATGTAATGAGCTGACTGTCCTATATGATACAGCTCCAAATCCCGCCGTGCGCGACAAGAGGTTGTTATTCGCCATGGACGGCGCCCCTCGCCTCCCGGACTTACCAGATGGGGCGACGCGCGATCACGTCCTGTCAATTTTGGAGAGTTATTTCCGGGCGCTGTGGGGTGAGTGCATGGTTATCACCGGGAGATGGTGTACTGAAACTTAGCAGATCACGATTGTCCCAGCGCTGGACCTCTCGAATGGTCCGAAGTTGCGGACAGACCGTCTACTTTCCTGGGGGAGAAATGGGAAGCGGCTGGTGTGCCAACGTACACTAGTCTAAGCTACGTCAAGCTGATCATGCTGTACGGCGAGCTCAGCGACACGGAGACGCGCGGATGCGCTTTCGCATTTACGCGGACAGGTTCAGTAGAGGACGGACAGACTGCATCGGTGGTGCTCGACGGAACCAGCAACCGATCGACCAGTGAAGACAATCCGAGCGCAGTCATCGCAGCGTCGAGCGACGCAATGATAGAGGGGCTGGCTGGGCACGGAGCGGATCCTAGAACACCGAGACACGGAGGACGCACCGTAAAGGTATTCCCAACGCCGTCGCCGAGGGCCACGCCGTCAACGTCGCGCCACGGTTCACAGACGCCGAGCGCTCGTGGGCGCACCGCTGGCGTAGTGCCGAGCGAAGTCCGGCTGCCCTCAATCTCAGAGGTGCTCAACGCCGAGAGCCAAGACCACAGTGCAATGGCTGAGAACACGCCAGCGCCAACGACAATGATGGGCGAGACCGTGGTCGAAAGCAGAAACGCCGGCATGGAAGACGCCCCCACTGTGCAAGACCACTGCGTGCCCGAGATATCTGCTTCTACGCTGCATGCACCTTCAGAGGGATTTCGAGACGACGGCGAGGGACTGGGCGCAGTGAGCGCTCCACCTAAGTCTCGACGGAAACCGGTGTCACTGATTTTGCCAGCGGAGGGGCGACGGCGAAGCACTCGTTTCCGAACCAAGGAGGGCGCGGGCGCGGCCGTTGGCGAAGGCGGGAGCGGGAACAGCACTGAAGCCGGGGAGGCGGCGCCACTGGACAAAAGTTCGAGGGGCGACTTTGGCGCGTCGGAAAGTACCACCACAGATGGTGAGCCCGCATCTAAGAGGAGGAAGGTGAGTACGAAGGACATCGTAGGAGGCTCCGGCGGGGTAGCAGTGACATCGAACACTGTGGGTATGTCGCCTACGGTGAACGGGGCGAGTGACGGGGGGCTCGACGGCACGGGAGGAGTGACGGAGAGGCTATCGGGTGCTCGCGGTGCACCTGAGCATCAAGATGAGTCTGCGTCAGGTGCGGTGAGCAGGGGAGACGTCATTTCAGAACAGTCGAAAGGTGCCTCTGGAAGTAAACCTAGACGGGGAAAGGCCACGCGCGGCAGGGCACGCGGGCCGTTGCGAAGGTGGGTGCGGTAATGATCGTCAGGAGCTATTAACTGACTATGCATATATTGATATGTGCACAGGTCGAGTAGAGGAAAGCAGTCTGCGCAGGTGGAAGGAGGGGAATTGGGGAGCGGCATCGCACAGGTGGGCGTGGGTGGGCACGAGGTGAGCGCGGGCAAAAGGAACGTCGTACAGGGATCAGGAGGGGCTGGAGACGATCGCGCGGGTGGTAGCGGCATCGCGCCGACGGTCACGGGCGGGAACGAGGTGAGCGCATCCAAACCCAGCATTGCGCGGGCGATCGCGGGGGGGGACGAGGGGAGCGCGGGTGGGAGTGGCGTCGCGCAGGAAGCGGGAGGAGGGCTGCCCGTGAGCGGGGGTGGGAGCGGCGTCGTGCAAGCGGGCGTAAAACCCAGTGTCGCGCAGGCGGTGACGGGCGGTGACGAGGGGAGCGGGGGTGGGAACAGCGTCGCGCAGGAAGCGGGAGGCGGGCTACCCGTGAGCGCGGTTGGGAGCGCGGGTGGGAGCGGCGTTGTGCAGGCGGGCGTAGGTGCATGACGAGATAATCTGGGATTAGCGAGCTTAGGGAGAGGGGGTAATGCTGGATGAGCGAGGGTGCTTGAAGGGGATTGGCAGTAAATCAAGTTTGTAAATAGGTGAAGATTATCCATTCTATGGTAGTAGGATATGTGAAGGATTACATGTGCCAGATTATCCCCTGCAGAGTGACGAAGGACAATGGGATAATCTCAATGGGATGATGTCATGGAGGGCCAGGTGAGATAATCCTTGCAGAAGGCATTCGGTGGGATTATCTGGTGAAGGATGATGCGTAGGGAGGGGATAATGCGGGATAATCGCAAAGAGGATTAGGTGGGATAATCCGATCATGCGGGATAATCGCAAAGAGGATTAGGTGGGATAATCCCCTGGCGGTGGCAATGGGTACTACGGAAGGGATAAGGCGGGATTATCCCGAAGTGGCTTATGTAGGATAATCCGTTGTGCAGTGGCTAAGGGTACTACGAGCCCCTGGGGACTGGATAATCCGCAGGGATTATCCAACAATACCAATAAAGGATTGAAAAAGAATGGTACTTTGAGCCACCTCTTTGTAATAACGACGTACAAAGGATTATCCATTTAAAAAATACCTGTGACTTCTTGGGCCCTAACGCGAACGTTGCGATAAGGTAACGCGAAGTGTGTCGGCCGAGGAGCGAGACGCCGGATACTATATCTGGTCGGAAACCGAGTTGCTTGAGCGCCGCTGTCCATTGGGCTACTGTCATAGAGACTCTGTCCAAGCCTCCGGTAAGTATTAAAGGTCATATTTAATGTACAGGTCTAGCGGGTTGAACGCACGGGTTTGTATAAACTAGGAGGTATCCCGACAGCTATACCAGTAGAGTCCAAGAGGCGCTCTGGAGGCCTCTTAGTGAATCTGGCCGCTCTCATAGTAGCGGCTTCCCACTCCAAACCGCATCTATAGTAGACTGCAATCATTCACAGCCTCAGCCGCTAGTTAGGTAGAACTGATGTCCTTACTGTTAGTCATCTCCCACTTGTCGGGATCCATCCTAGGCTTTATGAGTTGACGTGGAGCCTGAGACGAGCAACTTGAAGCTTTAGAAGGTACGCTTAAGAGTGTGGCCGAGTGGAACAGCCTGAGTGCTCTTGGTAGTAAGTTCGAACTCGAAATTGTCGATACAGTCGAACGACTCCGCCCCGACCGCATGTACAGTGAGTCTGACTTAGTAACACCTGGACATCACAACATCCATGGCTAATTAGCCTGCGCTGCCCCCCCCACTTGGCTAGGCTAATCAGCCTCGGCCTTTCTATAATCACCACCGTTCTATAAACCGCCAACAAAGCCCCGGTAAGGAAACCGTTAACTACCGGAAACGCCAGCGCTCCACGGCCTACCACGCGCACCAAGTCCCCCCGGCGCTTCCCGCCCTACACGCCCACCGTGCCGCCCCCGCCTTGGCGCTAGAGACCCCGCCGTGCCGCGCCAGCGCGAGCTCGCTGTGCCCCACAGCGAGCTCGCTATCTCGCACATTTCTCTCTCCTTTTGTCCCGCTTTTTTTGTATTTAGGATTTATTGCTCAATACAATACATTATAAGCTCTCTATAGGGTGTCTATGTACCGCCTAGTAGCCCTAGCCAGCCACGGGCTCGGGGGGGGGGGGGTGTTGCGGGTATGGGAGAAGAGAGCAGCGGCACTGGGCGCCGCGCCCTACAGTGGATTAGGCAAAGGGCACGCAGGGAGAGAGAGTGCACGAGTTGCGCGGCGGTGATGCCAGCGGGCGGCGGGTTGTTTGGGGTTGTTTACCTACAAAAATTCGGGCATACCGCGCTCGCGCGCGCGCCCTGCTCACCTCACACATTCACTCCTCGAATCGTGTGAGGTGAGCCCATTCTGTTCCTCGTTACATTAGTTCGTTACTCACAATATCGCGCAGATCTGACTGTCACGCGATAGGTTAGCATTCAATTATATTCACACATTCACTCCTCGAATCGTGTGAGATCTGACCGTCGCGCAATAGCTCGACTCCCGCTCGCTCATCGCACGCCGCATAACCTTAAAAGGGGGGCGGCGCAGGTAGTTTACGGGGTCCCGGGCTCGCCGAGCGCGTGAGTCATCAGGCACCCACGCCACCCCTCGCGTCATCCCCCGGGCACGAGCCACGCCCCGCCGGCATTCGTTGGCAAGCCCCGCAGCCGGGGCATAAACATCCCCACGTGACAAATGGAACCTCTCGTCCTCGACCAAGTAAACAAGCGCGCATCACCGCGGACAGCGAGCTCTCCCTGGTTTACAAGAGTGTGTAGGCATCATCTATAATAGGCACCACCACGGCTGTTCAAGTGTGTATAATAACATATATTTGAACCAAGTAAATAAAGGGCCTTTACATGTTCACGACTCAGGAGCGTTAGATTCACCACGTCCGCGCCCGCACCCGCGTCCACCACGTCCACGCCCGCGACCGCGCCCAGCGCCGCGCTTGCCACGCCCCCCGCGAGAGCTCTCAGATTCATGATTGTACTTGACGAAGGTCGTCGTATCGGTGGTGGGCACGGAAGCCTGAGTGCTGTCGTTGAGCCCCACCGGGGTCATGTCGTGCAGAGCGGGGTCGATCATGCAGTCGGGTGTGATGTGCCACTGGTGGGGAACAACGCCAAGGGAGGGGTGCACGGCCGGGTCATATCTCCAAGGCCCAGGCGACGGCAAGGCTTCAGGGGCGAAAGAGAATGCCGGCAGGTCAAACACCGACGGGCGGGCTTGAGGCACGCACGCGGCGGACATGGGAGCAGTCGCACCAGGGATAATGGACGTGGAGATGGTCGCACTGGCACGAACAGCGGTGGGAGTGGAGACAAGGGGGGGCGTGGAGACAGTCGCTCCGGGGTGAGTAGTGGCCACGGAGCTAGTCCCGGCAGCCCCAATGGCGGGGGACGCGGAGGGCGATGCGCCGGCGGTGGTGGACATGGGGACAGCCGTCGCAGGTGCGGCCGCGCCAACAGAGGGGGGGGTCGGCTCGAGCGTCGCGACTGAGGGGGGTGTAGATGCTGGCGCGACACCAGATGGGCGCGACGTGGCGGGAACCTCCGTGTTGCCGCTGGTCTCAGTGGCGGCGTCCGCGGCAGCGCCTGAGAAACCGCCCGGTTCAGTGGGTTCGTCAAGGTAGCAATAGTCATACTTACCCTTGTGCTTCTTCCGCGAGGTCCCGAAGTCCGACCGCCGCTTGCGAGGCTTCGAGGCCGGCAGGACCAAGGTCTTCTCGGACGCCATCGGCGGGGCACTCTGAGCTGCAGGAAATATTAGTGTTTACTCCTCCAGGAGTGTCCGACTCAGAGGGAATTGGCATACCTGCAATGACATTCGTCCCGTTGGCATCAACAGCAGGCAAAATGCCTTGAGCCACTGCAGGTGTGAGATTAGATGCTAACGACACCGCGCGAATGAAATCCGCGCCCTCCGGAGTCCCGTCTGGATCATTCTTTTGTGCTTGCCAGCGATCCCACTCACGTCTCGTCAGCTTGCGGAACCGGGTCACGCCAGTCTCCCAAGAGTTTACAAGCGTCGTGAGCTCGATGCGTGTGCGAAGGTTACTGGGGGAACTGAAGCGCGGGAGGGGCCAGTTATCGATCACGACACCGAACTTATCTGTGATATGATCAGCGAAGCCCACATAGAACATCTTGTGTGCCGCGTGCTCTGTGATATCGCCTGGGAGTATGAATATGTTAGAAGTATATTTGTGTCTGGGTTAGATCCCTTACCGAGCTTCTGAATGATCAAACCGGAAGCGTGGCTTTGCAGGCCTTGGATGACGTCGATGGTGCGGCCAACCAGACCTAGCGGCACAGACAAGGATCCGGGTCTTAGCACGGCAGGGCTATCGCGCGACAGGAGGATAGCACGTACCCGGTACTCCGCTCAGCGAGTACGCCTCGAACGATGATACCAGATCGTCTAGGCTGGTCCCGAGCGTCATTGGGAAGAAATCTAAGGCCGCCTGGGAAGTTGCGAATGTCATCGGGGGCGAGATCTGATCCTGTGAGGTCTTGCAGCCGATGATGATAAGGTTGTATCCGGTACGTGCGTATTGCTGGCGGGCCTGTCAGGGACTGTAGTCAGTACGACCATGACTGTCACTGAAGGACGGGAAGATGCGTACCTCCTCAAACATTTTGCTCATCCCACCACAAACATCGTGAAAGCTGCTGATCGGGACCGTTTGTAATGAGAGCGACTTCATTTCTCGGAATTCCTCGAGTTCTTGGACAAGCGTTGATGGGTGGCCCGCCGCACTGAGCAGTCCGCGGACTCGCGCGAGTCCGAGGCGCCGGCGTTAGCGAGCCCGGACAGTATATTTACTTATTGCCTTTCTTCCGCATAGATATGTCGTCCCGCCGCAATGTGCAGCGCACTGACGCACTTGCCGGGCCCACCTCGCATCGGCTTACCGTATCCGGGCGTACAAGCGCACGCGCGTCAGCCTCTGACGTCCCGACCTCTTGCTTCCGCCCTCCTCCTTGACTCTCCCGACTCTCCCGATGCTCGCGCTCCGTGTTCTAGCCACTCCGCTCGCTCGCCCGTACGATATAAAAAGCATGTATGTAGCTGCTTTCAAACGCAGATTCTCGCCATCCCCGTTCGGACTCGAGTTCGATTTCGACTTCGCTCGCTCCATCTCACGCCATCTGCTGCAGTTCGACTTCGCTCTCACCCGCACGCGTTCCGTCTCAGTTCCCCCTTCGTGCTCACGCATTCTCTCGGGCTCACGCTCAGAGTTTGTAGCTCTTGTCATTCTAGGTTCTACTCACTAGTTTATACTAGGTTCTAGTCCCCCCTCCTCCTTAGTGCTTTCCGACGCCCTCGCTCACTGTCTCGGACCTCCCACGGGGTCAGGACTATCATCAGCGTCTCCACTGTGCACTCCTTCTCCTCGGTTCCCATCGACTTCCACTGAGCGGCAATCTCACTAACAACATCCTTGTTCGAGGATGAGATTCGCGGAGCGCCCGCGGGCAGCGCTATCACACAGTGCATGTGAGGTTTACGTCAAGTTCTTGATGCTCTATAATACTCACCTTTGTTCCTCTTCTCGAGCTCACAGCGTAGGTACGCGTTCCATGGGTTCGCTTTGCGCTTCGAGCCTTTCAGGCGGGCGAGTTGGAGAATTTGCTGTTCATAGTATTTCTGGTTGTGACCGCCGAACTCCTCTTGCATTTGACGTGCCGCGTCTGTGAGAGTTTCGTGCGCCGATGTCAGTGCATCCACAATTTTCTCACGTTTCTCGGTTCGTATGTCAGCTAGAACCTTCCGTTCTGCTGGGGTCTTCGGTATCGAGATCACCTTGCGGCGTTCTCTGTAAGGCTTCCGTTGGAGGCGAGTGACGTACTTCCTCTGAGCCTGGGCCGCTTCCTGACGCGCCGCGAGGCGTCTTCCCTTCCCGAAGAGAGCCATGCGGAGCACAGGATGAGAAGAAAGCAACAGCAGGTATGGCCCTCAAATGTTGGCGGCCAGCGAGAGAAAAGCGAGCTCGGACAAGGTCAGAATGCATGTTTTGTTTCATCTCTCACGTGACAGCACGTGGTTGTTCAAGGACAGGAACTCACGAGATTGGTCAGTACATACTCTAGTCTACATTACATGATTATCTGCCCAGGCCTGCGTAGGAGGATCACCTTCAAAGAGCAGCCACATGTACTTCGCGTCAAGTACCGAAAGTCCGTGGGTCATGAGGGACCGCACAAAACCGTCCATGGTTTCCGAGGTACTACATGCATACGCGATGGTGAGCTTGGAGGTGACGTCATACCCTTGCGCTTGAAGAAACATGTCGAGCAACCTGCCGCAAGACAATACCTTCGTCATGTCGACCTGAGGATATGCGTGGGTGCCCTTGATACCACGCAAGTTCCGCGTGTGCTGATACAGGACGTCAACGTCTACCCGGGCTTCCGCTAGCGAAATATCGAAGACCGGCTCGGCAATGAGAGGTGTGAGCGAGCGATAAGGAGAGGAAGACGGTGGAGCAGGTGAACGAGCGGGGCCGGAAGGAGAATACGTCCGCGGCGAAGGTGACTTCACGCGCGGGACGCCAATGGTCGGGTGCGCGCGCGAGGATGTCGACGGGGAGAGGACTGCAGGTTGCGTCTGAGCGCGGCGAGGGGACGGTGAGACCGGGAGCGTGCGCGTGAAACAAGAGTGCGGAGGCGTGGCCAATCCTACGTCGGGCGAACCGTAGGAGACGGGGTTTGCTGCCCTCCTCATGTTAGTAGAGATCTAGGTGGGTAAGTAACAAGGGGACTCACAGCGCGAAGCGATATAATGTGTGAGAAGCTTGTTGAGCTCATCCTTGACGTCAGAGTCAACGGGCTTCTCTGACTGCCCTCCGGACACCATATAAGCGATCGCCCTCCTGAAATCGGGGACTTTCTTCCAGATCGCAGTGGGTACGCCCTTCGCTGTGCTCACTGCATCCAGGCTACCCGAGCACCCTAGGTGATTAGTAGCTGTACTCGGAATCCGGGTGTCAGAAGCTTACTGATCATAGAAAACACCGCTCTGGTTTCCATACGCGACTACATAGAGCGCCTGGTCCTCCAAAATCATGTCGCCGACGGGGAGGGTGTACGCGAGATGAACGCGGTCAACCATCTTGTCGGCCCGCTCGATGAGCTTGATCGTGTCGCGATACGTTAGGACCTCATCGGCGAGTTCTTCAGACGGCAGCTTGAAGATAATCGGGAATGGATCTGTGTATCTCCCACCCTGCGAGAAAGTCCTACATCGAGATGAGTTCTCGCTATACCCGTGTGAGTAGAAGCCCCGGGCACGAGGACTTACATATTTTGCAGCTTCCTCGCATTCCTTTTACCCAGAGTAACATACCAAGGGCCGTCGCGAGGCCGCGCAGGAGTACCGTGTGTCATGGCCAAGCAGAAGAGACTCGAGAGGGGGGGAGGAGGGAGGTTCGTTCGCTCGAGTCGCCGAAGACGATGGTAGTTTGAGCAAGAGTCGTGGAGCGCCCGTTGGAGGTCGCGCCGGGCGCTCTATGCTACTTGGGCTTGAACGAGGCCTCAAATTGCTACGGTGTCCCGTGGCACAAGAGTAGGAAGATAAAATGTACTTTATGAGTATTAAAGTGCACTTTCGCGATGTTTTCGAATTTTTGGAGGCCCGAAAAGCCCTGGAAACGTGGTACGAGGCGAATGCGCCGCTGTGTGCGAGTGCGCGCAGAAGCGGCGCAAGCATTTCTGCAATGCTGTGTGCACACGGCCGCTTCTACATGTATGCAAGCAAACACTCGAATGGCGCGTCTGGCCTCACGCATGGATCCGGCATCTCCGAAAAATATCTTAACAATTATATACAGCTGCGCTATTTGCCTAGTAGTGGTACTATGTTCCGGAGGTATATGCGAGGAGTGTAATAACTTTGCGAGGTGTTTGTTTCCGAGCCGCCCACACTGAGCTTGAGCGCACGCAAAGCATACATGCGTGGCCACTGCGGCCCCCTTGCGTATACTCGACTCATGGAGGTGATCAGAACCCTCGAAGGCCAGAGAGCAAAAGTTCTTATACCAAAAGTGCGTGCTCGGGATGTCATACACGTAAAGGAGAAGTACTGTACGGAAATCGTGTCCCTACGAGATATTCGCTGCAAAATCTACTACCCTACCTATCTCTGCCAGCTCCGAATCATCAATAGCGCCTTCTTCATATTCATCCATGTCCAGCGAGAGTGCGTCTAGTGTGTCTTGTAACAGGTTCTCCCCCGTCGGGCTTGATTGTGCCGAAGTAGCTGCCGGGCTGGCGAGCGGGTTGCACGCCCGCCCCGGTGCCTTGCTGCCAGAGAACCCGTCCAGCGCGTAGAGCTGAGAAATTACAGCAAGGAGGCGTGCATTCGTCTGCTTCCGTCTTACTCTGTGAAGTTCGAGGGGTCCCGCGATATGATCGTGACGTACTTGTGCTTCGTGTACCGCGCAGTCTAGCGCAGCTTGCTCGTCGATGATCCAGGTATGCACGCGACATACCTCCACATCACATCGGATGAGCTCCTCGCGTGCACGAAGAATGCGGCGGTACTTCTTCATGGCCTCGTGCACGAGGGGCTGCGCCCACGGCTTCGCACGGATGTCATTTCGAGTGTCGCGGAGGAGCTCGAATTCGTCGAGAAATGTGTAATGCATCACTTTCGCCCAATCGAGTGCGGGTCGTGGTGGTACAAGCACTTGAGTGGCAGTGTTGTATTGTTTGACAGCTGTGCGAATGGCCTCGGAGCGTCGTTGGAGGTTCTTGGCAATGTACGTTCGTACCTTGTATGCTATGATATAATAATAGTCAGCTCCAACCACTGGCAAAGGAGAGCATGCTGAGGTACCGGTCTGCGAGATGTTCATGCTGTGGAGCTCAAAGAGGCGCTGGACCACGAGCCTGTGGAGCTTCTCGAGTGCAACGTGATAGTCGCGTTTGGCGATGTACTGGAGGGTCGCCATGTACTCTGTGGTACCAGGGCCCCACCGAATTGTGATGCCCATCTTCAGTTCTAGAGCAACAACTTGACGATGGGTCTTATCCCACTTTTCACGTAGGTGCACCCGCTCGCTCTCCTGAATGCGCGTGCGCGAGGTCGCTGCGTAGTAAATGGAGTCAGCCTTGCGTGACGACCCGGCTACCTCGGGGAGCGCGAAACTGTAGTCCTCGGGTATTGATGTCACAAAGGCTGCCATCGAGGATGTTAGCTGGGACCTAAGATCGGATCGTCAGATAAGGTACAATGATTGACGCAGCGGTTACTTACTCTATTCCCCGCAGTTCCCGGAGCAACGTTACGTACTCCACAGCGGCTATATCGCCCGGACGCTCGTGTCCGACGCTGGCGAAATATGCCACCTCCTCCTCCTGCCATTGGATGAGGTCGTCCCGAGAGGAGCCCAGTCGGATCAGTGCAGCGTCGACCTCTACCGAGTAGTCCTCGATGATCTTGAGAGCCTGCTTGTAGTTGTTGAGTAGCATAGTTGCAAGGTTTACATACTTGTCGTCATCCCATTGTTTAAAGAACATGTCAATGATCATGCGGCGGTGGTACTGACTTGCATATCACGTGATGCTCGTGAGCTGATTTGAGGCGCTGAATATACGCTCCATGCCGCCCAGATCCTCAATCCCGGCACCCTCGATCACGGATGGATGATGCTGGGTCTGGCACCGGTGGTTATGGGAGTAGCCGTGGAACGCGTCGACACAGCAACGACAGTCGAGCTTCCGAAACTCCGGGCCAAGCGAACTCCGCAAGATGGTGCCTCCGAAGACGCACCCAATATCATATCTGATCAGTTGGCGTGGGCCGAGAATCTCAAGGACTTTAGCGATGACCGCCAGGGGGTACTTTGCACTAGGGGATGGTGAGCAAACTATAGCTACAATGGCAATATGTTAAGCAAAACTACTTACAGCTCTCCACTCTTTATCATATCAGTGACCCAGAGAATGAATCCATGACGGCAGGCACTGGCGAAGATGCCGCTTTCGTGGAAGATGCCCCACATAGTCTTGTCTTGTTTGCGCCCGGCGGCCTTCCAATTCTGCGTGCAGTCACGCGGGTCCGAGTCTCTCGATTCCTGTGCGTGATCGCCCTGATCAGCCCTGCGGGGTTGATCATGATCGGATGCCTCCGTCTCTTGAACTTCATTTTTGAACCTGTCGACAAAGGTGTTCAGCAGGAAGTAGTCGCTTGCTGTGAACTCTCGCATGTCCGAGACCTCCCTGTCACCAAACTTAGCGACACGCTTCAGCGAGTTGTTCCCGTCCATGCATAGAAGACGATCAAACTTGAGGGGGGTCTTGCCTTCCACCTACGTCAGAATGTCAGTGACACCACAATCACAATCGCGATGGTGATCGAGATATAAGACACGGCCAAAGTACCTTGTAGCAGCAGGCTGGGCAAGAATGCATCACGCGCCAGTCGGGGGAATCACACTTCAGCGCCGCGTCGACCCGCTTCTCGATACCAAGGAGAATGGAAAGATAGATGTCAAAACAATCACTGAGGGCCGTACGATATCGGCGTTGGTATGGCAGCTACTCGAAAGGTTAATATTGTAATAGTCTACATCATACATGATCTCGTGTACACATACGAAGTACGAGTCACAAAGAACCTTGGCGAAAGCTTCCAAGCTGAAGGAGGGCTTACGCAGTCGGAGGAGTCGGAAGTGTTCAAGCGTGTTGAACATGATGGCAAGCGTGGGCGAGATGGGCGTGGTGGCTAGATAGCCTTGTCGTGCCATGGCTATCACAGTGGTTTCCGTAGCTTCGCATTGGATGTTCACGGTCCGCGCCAAACTGTACAGGTCGACGAGAGCGATCTTGAAATCGTACGTACCATCTTGCACGCGCGCTGTTGTGTGCGCATCAGTCTGCCGTGTGTCGGGCGTGGCGCTCGCCACGTCAGACAGGCCGTGGGGTGGAGGAGACACACGGGAGGCCTGAGTCATCAGCGCCACGGCGGATGGTGCCATCGGAGGGCTTGCCGTTGGGGAAGCTGCTGTGGGAGGGGGGATCACAGGGGAAGACATCCTAGGGGCTATACTTACCACCTCGGACAGGGGGCTACTCACCGCAGCTGTCCTACAAGGAGGTGGGGTGAACGTGGGTGCAGCGCCTGCGCGTGCCGCGCTCGTCGCGCCGTCGCGATCCGTGGAGGGTGGCGGGGACTTAGCGGAGGCGCTTGAGGTAGAAATCGGCGCGGGAGATGGGACCGTGGGCGACAATGAGGGTGTGGAAGGCTCACTGGGCCCGGGAGAGTACACAGTAATGGGGCATTTGGGCCCATTCTCAGTATTGCGGGGTGCATCGGCGGTGGGGTAACACCAGACCAGATAGGCGTCAATGAGTTCCTCGAGCTGGCCCGACCAGTTCACGTCAGCACGCTCCAGTCGCTGTCGCCACGTCCGTTTGCCTTGGCGGCTCGTGGAGGTCCAACTAGAAGCAATGTGAGAGGTTAGTCGTAACAAACGCAGTCATGGAACTCACCGGTCGCCCAAGAAATCACGCATGGCATGCAGGACGTCTTCTCCGACAGTTCCTTCATCATCATCTATCCAGCCATCCACGTCCATCGCGTCCTCAAATCCTGGCATGGTATTTATGCCATCCTCCTCTGGTGTAATATCCATCACGTCATTTGAAGACTCGCCGTGTGCGTGTAGTTCCTTGAGTTGCGCGACCGTGCTGCTGCTTAGGCCTAGGTGAATGTAAGCTGGCGCCACTGGGGCTAGAGGGGCGCATACTCACCCGAAAATGCGAGTTCAATCTTACGCTTATTTTCCTCTCTCTCCTTGATAATATCTTGCTGCCTGACGAGCCTGCTGACAACTGAACTAGAGGCCGTGCTGCCAGGCCGCCTTTCGATGACTTGAAAGCGTCGGACCCCCTTCGAGAGGGCGCTCTTGGACTTGCTGGACTTCGCCATATCGCCAGACCAGCCCCGAAGAGAACGCGAATGATGAGAAAGCTCCAGTAGACAGTCGGGTAGATGTACAGCAACAGAGAGAAGCAGAGCGCACCGCGACGCCTCGAGCGCCGAGGACGAGAGGTTCCATTTGTCACGTGGGGATGTTTACGCCCCGGCTGCGGGGCTTGCCGACGAATGCCGGCGGGGCGTGGCTCGTGCCCGGGGGATGACGCAAGGGGTGGCGTGGGTGCCTGATGACTCACGCGCTCGGCGAGCCCGGGACCCCGTAAACTACCCGCGCCGCCCCCCCCCCCCGAGCCCGTGGCTGGCTAGGGCTACTAGGCGGTACATAGACACCCTATAGAGAGCTTATAATGTATTGTATTGAGCAATAAATCCTAAATACAAAAAAAGCGGGACAAAAGGAGAGAGAAATGTGCGAGATAGCGAGCTCGCTGTGCCCCACAGCGAGCTCGCGCTGGTGCGGCGCGGCGGGGTCTCTAGCGCCGAGGCGGGGGCGGCACGGCGGGCGCGTAGGGCGGGAAGCGCCGGGGGGACTTGGTGCGCGTGGTAGGCCGTGGAGCGCTGGCGTTTCCGGTAGTTAACGGTTTCCTTACCGGGGCTTTGTTGGCGGTTTATAGAACGGTGGTGATTATAGAAAGGCCGAGGCTAATTAGCCTAGCCAAGTGGGGGGGGTAGCGCAGGCTAATTAGCCATGGATGTTGTGATGTCCAGGTGCTTAGTAATAGACATGTGTCCGTGGGGAGCCTGATTCAGTCAGTGATGTTCCGGTCGGACGAATGAACGGGCGTTCATTCGGAAGTCGGACGGTTGGTCGGATTAGTCGGAAATGCGAACACGAACATGCCGGATTAGGTATGTACGGAGCATGCGAGCGCTCTCCTTCCTGTGTACGGACACTCCGAAATTGATAAGCTTCCAAATGGGCTGAAGAAAGGGCCGATTACGCGCATTTACTTCCTGGTAGTGAGTCTCCGGGTGTAGATGAACTAGATCGGCATAGGCCAAACGGGCATGCGAGATTACTCCTGCCATTTTGCGCTGGTTCAAGCCTAAGGCATAGTACTGAGACAGTTGAATGGGTATCTGAGCTGCGCGACCCAGGTAAGGACAAGTTATCGGCCAGGTCCCAGGAGCAGCTTTGATCTCGAGCTCTTGTACATCGGATGCCGGAGGCATTATGAGGTTGTGCACACGCAGAATGCACTACATGCGAGGATACCTATGGTAGAAACACAGAGCTCGTAGTACTAGTACGGTAAGAACTGATCACTGTGCAAACGATACCAGGTGCGCCCCGCGTTACCCGTACACGGTTCAAGCTGGCTGTTTCCGGCCCGCTAAATCCGGGCGGGACTGGCCGTGGGAAAGGTCGCCCCAACGTGCGACCGCCCGTTCAAACGTCCGAATATTCGCATAGTCGGAAGTCCGACTTGGCCGTCCACCGTCCGAACGGTACATCAGGCTGCCTGATGTCCGTGGGCATGAGGCGCGCGCGTGCATGAGCCTGTCAATTAGATAATGTGTCACCACCGCTCGTAGTAGTTCAACACTAACATCGACTTTATTGTGGTCGTAGCCCTCATGAAGCTGACATCTTGTAATCCTGGGATTTGAGTGCCCTCTGGGCCGCTGCCGGTATGATCGTTGATTCTTTTGAGATAAAATTATAACCAACGCTACCGTTAGTGTCATTACTGTCGTTGCTACGTACTGTGGCGTTGCCTTGCACGCATTCTCAAGAACCTTACACCAATTCTACTGCGACATCTTCCAACCGACAAATACCATCAAATCTACATTCATTCACTGCCCGCTCACCACCTTGCGCATAACCAGAACCTCGTCCGGGTTCAACTGCTGTACAGCTACTGAGAAGTTGCCCGTATTCCTCGTAGCACATTCTTTGAAGAACGCCAGCAAGTGCGCCTGCCGCAGAGCATTACTATCAGCGTGGCCCGTCTCAGATGTACAGGAATGATGTACCTGCATATCCATTGTCGAGACAGGGTCGTTCTTCAGGTCTTCATCGTCGTTCTCCTCGAGTGCATCGTCATTGTCGAAGGCTGTGCCCCGGGGGCCGAGCATATCAGACAAGAACGCAAACTCGTCTGCCTTGAAGCCCTGGTGGAGCTTCTCTTCCTCAGTCCACTCCTCGTCCTATCACGCGTCGAGGAGCATAAGCCCCAGAGCTCAACTGCGCACAGGTGATCCTTACCCCATCATCGGAGTCAAGTTCGGCAACGTCGTTCGCGCTGAATCCCATCGATGCTGCCTCGCCGCCAGACTGCAGCTCGTGCAGCAGTAGCTTGAGCGCCTTCACCGGGAACGACACGGATGTGAACTCGGTCGGCACTGTAAACGCATTCAGCACGCATCAGCGATACCCCATCCCACACGACGCAGCGGGGTCAGAAACGGGGCGCAGGCCGGCACGCGTACTTTGCTTCGTCTTCGAGCGCGTCATGATCACTGCGTGCGCGTCGTGTTCGCTTCAGTGCCGCCTGCACACGGCCACGACGAGACTGGGGAGGAGCGGCTTACCGTTCTTCGTCTCAGGCTTGACGACGATGTCGCCCTTGACGATGAGTGCCTGCAGGCTTGGGCGCTCGCTGGCGAACATGGCGCAGAGGGCGAGGGCGGAGATGCGTGTCGGCCAGAAACCTTGGAACGTCTCCGCGTTTTCGCACCAAGTCTGGATGAAGATGTCGAGTCCGGGGCGGCCGTCGATGTTCATGCCCTCGAGTAACGAGAGTACTGTGTCGCGCTGGTTGTGAATGAGGAAAGCGAATGGGATGATCAAGCTCTGCAATAGGACTATTAGCAATCAACAACTTGAAAGTATGATGTCAACTTGCGCACTTGCAAGAACGTCGCGGTCTTCGCAGTCTGCATGCGCGTGACCATCGCCTGGAGGAGCTGGGGAAGAACAGGCAATACCGCCTCACCGGCACGGCGCAGAAGGTGAATGATCAGGTCTCCAATAACGAGCCCGCCAGACTCGTCTTCGCTCTGTAGCTGCTTCGCGATGACCTGCAGCACGCCATCGAGCCCGGACTGGCCCACCGCGGGGTCGGACCATGAAATGAGCTGGTTGATATCTTTGCGCACAACCAGCGTGAGGCAGGAGATACCGTTCTATGATCATTCGGTCCTCAGCAATCGAGCAATTTAGGCGTACTTCGTGTTTTACCTGAATGACGTCCCGATCCTCCGTGGCGCGGAGTGTAGAGAAGAGACTGGGCGCGAGCATGGCGAAGAATCCCTCGCCGAGCCCGCTCTCAGGTGCCCCACTCACGAGGCTGCTCACGAGGTCGATAGCAGCACTCACGACCCAAGAGTCTACCGCGGTCGAGGACATGATCGCGTTGCAGAGCGTAGGCAGTGCCTGCCGCACAACTGTTTGGTACACGTTCGATGCAGAGGAGAGCGACTCCAGCACGTCCGTTAGGATAGAAATGAAGATCGGGTCTATATCATCCGAGTATTGACCCTTCAGCAAACAGATATTAATCAGAGGTGAGATGAACGAACCTTTGTTGTTCTTCATCCAGACATCGAGGACGGCTATAACGATATCGCGGGCTAGGTCTTCCGTGATCCACTTACCGTCGTCAATCTGGACGACAACCGCGAGCGTCTCAAGAACAAGCGTCAGAGTGTCTTCGGAAGTCACAGGTAAAAATGGCCCAATGTCCTTCGCAATGCGTGGCGCCATGGGCACGGCGACAACATCGTCAATGTTTTGGCAGAAACTATGGCGCAGTCAGGAATACACAAATAACTATACTGCGGCGAAAATGACGTACTTGTGGATGGCCTTGACGGCGGACACTTTGACTGGGACACCCGCCTCCGGAGCTTCTAGAACTTGCACGGCAGCATCGAGGTACTGCCCTGCGAGTTGCCCCGGAAGGAGCTTGGCGTACTGGCTCGCGAATACGAATGCACGGCCTTGAAGGAAGGGGA
The DNA here is from genome assembly GCA_022606255.1 of Trametes meyenii. Taxonomy (NCBI): domain Eukaryota; kingdom Fungi; phylum Basidiomycota; class Agaricomycetes; order Polyporales; family Polyporaceae; genus Trametes; species Trametes meyenii. Next base: position 4,715,518 of record JABYQG010000001.1, on the reverse strand, counting down.
ACTCTGACGCAATGGATTTAGTTGCTGGGGTAAACTTCCCGATACATGAAAGAAACTCACGGGAGGTAATGAGGAAGTTCGGGATGACGTTGGTAAGAAGAGATTCAATGTCGATCGGCTTTCCGCGCCCGGAATCACGCTCATCTTCGATGACGTCGAGCACATCCTCCGACTGTGAGCCGATTGCCGCGAATGAAGCCTCCAGCGCACGCCACCTAATGGGTATGCTGAGCCTTTCGATGTCATGGCATGAAACGAGACAATCTTACCAGTCTTGGCCGCCAGCATTTCGCGCCTGTTCGCTCTCAGCGATGACGCGCAGAATAGTTGACTGGAACACGTAGACGGTGGCCACTGGGTTCCTCTCTATCAGAACCTAATGAGAGCGTGTAAGCCGTGGTATCATGCAGGGATGTAGGGACGCCCCACCGAGAGAAGATCAAAGCCCGCCATGCGCACACTGTACGACAATGTGTCATCCGACTCTTGCGCGACGAAAGCATTGGCATTATTCGCCCATTCCTCTTCCTACGATGTACGTTAGCTAGTGTGGACCACGTCTATGTGAGGATTACCTTACTTACGTCCTCACCAGTCATTTGCACCCAGCTGAATACACCGCTGATCAGTCCAGCAAGGTTGTCACCCTCAAACCAGTCCTTCGCTTTGCCTGACCGTCCGGCACTAGACACGAAGTCGAGAATGGGGCACGCGAGATGAGTCAGTTCAATGGTCTCGTCCTCGCTCGACCGAGGCACAGACGCGGAAGACTGCAAGTAATAGTGGGTGAAAGTCGGGAAAAGGGTAGAAAGATGGTTGAGCGCAGCAGCGAGGAAGTCCTTGAGGTATGGCGTGAGAGCGCGAGGAAACGAGGTATGAATAGTATCGAGAGTCTGCGGCCCAGTATCTTGCTCAGTAAAAAAATTGACCCATCATCGTAGAATACCGACTTTGAAGACCTGAACTCGGATGGCTAGGCCGTCCCAGTTGGGTTTGCTCTCAACATCCGAGCGGGGGTCGACGTTGAGAAGCGTTTTGAATGCGTCAAGCCAGACCGGAAGCACGGTACCGACGGCCTCCTTGACCGCATCGGGGTACTGGTCTTTGACCATATAGAGGGATTCGACACACTGTCGAAAGACTGAGATCGTCTGAGAACGAGTAAGCGCAGAATGTTGCTATGAGTGTGTTAATATGAAGCACTTCAGTGTCGACGTATATCGGTAGACGCGTACCTCGGAAGCACCCAGAATGTTAAGGAGGACGGGAAGAAGCTGGCGTAAAACTGGGAGGAGCTGATCTTCCGTAAGGTCCGATTTTATGAACTCTGTGAAGACTTGCATCGCGCCATGCACGGAGTCGGGCGAGAGGGATGAGAGGAGGCCGATCAAGGAAGACAGCAAATCAGGGTATTCGTCGGGCCAGTCGCAATTGGCAACAGAAGAAAGAGTATGGGCCTATTCCAGAGCAAGTTTTCCGGGTGGCCTCGTACTAAAAGAACGCTAAACTTACGCAGAGAGAACGGATTTTGCGAATGGGATCAGATAGCCCTTGGAAAACTGCCTGACGGATCTGCGCTTTCACCTAAATCCAAAAATGAGAATCTAATTCCTGCCCAGGGCGAGGATACAGTAACGCAGCATGATAGATGTTTCTGAGAGGTTGGTGCGATACACGCTCCACGATCATGCAATATTGTCCGGTTTGTCCACAGACTGTGTAGGTGTGGATAATGGTACTACAGTACATACCTCAGGTGTAGGTGCGGAGCCTTTAAACTGGGGGAAGTATGGGGACCAGTGCTCAGTGACATATTTTCTCAGGATAATGGCAGCAGAGTGCTGGGCCAACAAGTCATCAAGCAACGTCCGATGAAGAAATGACGCGTCGGACTCATCTGTCTCAAAGACAAATCAACGTCTGAGGAAAGAACTAGATGCGATAAAGCCAATCCGGCCTCTAAAAGACGCGTCGGGGTGAGTCCCAGCTAGCCACCAAGCAATCCTCGGAAGCACTGGCCTGGTGCCTTTAGCAGCCCGCTCAGCTTCAGTTCAGCAGCAATGCGAGTGTTTGGGTCGGAGGAGAGTGTCGCAGACAGACATTGGGCGATTTCCGAGGAGGCCATGGTGGAAAGCAGGTTCAAGGAGCTGCACCGTCTCCGCCGTAGCGCACGGCCGCCAAATCTCTCGGCGGTCACGCACGTCACGAAAAACGCGACCGCAACGCGTCTTTGTCACGCGAAGTCACGCAGACGCGTCGGAAACCTTAGCGCCCAACAGTACTCTCGAGTCTCTAGAGTCCGACGGCGACAGTCACTGCCAGCGCGTACGGTACGGGCACTAGAGCCATGATCGTGCTCTTCTGATACTTTCGTTTTTTTTTTGCATTTTTGGCTAGTATCATAACCGGTACGCGAAGACATACGCCCTAACATCTCGGCGGTTTACCACTATAGTGCCTCCAGCGGACTCGAACACTCCTGGGATCTGAACGACTATCGAGCCTACGAATCAAGCAACTTAGAGGGACGACTGCCTTCTTTCAAACCAGAGACTGGCTTGTGAGCCTAAGTATAGTGGTTCTCGATATCGGACTGCATGCAGGCATCTCTGCCTTCAAGCCATGGACACTCAGTTCTCGACCTGGTCCCAAGTCACCATGCGCACCCTGTACGCCGGTATGTTCCCATGTCGGTCCTTCCGCTGACTTCTGGCATTCCAGTAGGTAGTGGCCCGTATATGCTGACACTTGCTTATATCGTATATCTTCATATGCAGCATTCATCGCGCCAGGTGAGTTGTCACAACTGCTCTTCTATTAGGCGTATTCATCAACACGTACTCTTTAGCAAACGCGCGCTTGTCGGTAGGAGTGGATCGAGAGCGTCGTTTATCGTGCGGCGATTGTAGCTTCTGGGCAGTGCCTCACTCAATCCATCTGATAGACCTGACATGTATTCTCAAACAACCGCCCATTCCGGTGCTTTTGCACGAAGATCGCAGCACCGCGGCGTTCCAATTTGACGAATCGTTGCGCCTGGGTCTATTGTTGCAAACCCTAGTACCCCTTGCCGCTGGTTCTCTAGAAGCTTGCGGCACCGGAACGAACTTTGGCTCAAACGCAGGGCGCATCGAGTCATGCGAAGACATGCCGTCTATCCAGAGTCCAGAGTATAAAGCAATGCGGGAGCGACCTACGACGGCGTCTGTCGCTGCTAGGCCCAAGTTCATTCCCACTCCCACAACTGCACTGTCCAGTTCCGCTTGCCTAACTTCCTCGGCACCGTATCCGACAAACTATCATGCAGCTCAAATTTGCCACCTTGATCGGTACTGCCGCAGTTGTCGCCGTTCAAGCTGCTCCGGAGAAGCGCGACGATGGTAACGGCTGTAAGTGATCCAGCTTATCCTGAATCACTATGAGCGCACGCGCAGGACGGCTAACTGGCCTCGACGTAGTTACCACCTTCACATTTCCAGGTGGCACCGTGCTCGCGGTCCCGACCGCGACTACGTTTGGCGTCGATATCCTTGCCTCCTTCCTGGACCAAAACTCGGCGCTCATTGCCTCTGAATGTACGTACGTCGGCGGCGGCCATCGCCTTAACATAGCCTACATAGGAGTTCACTGTCGGTTCGCCAACTATCCTTTAACTTAGTTGGTACAAGCGCCCTGCTTCAAGCCCAAGGTAATTCTCGCGTGTCCCTCATCATACGGAGACACTGAGCACATGCCAAATTTTCCGCGCAGCAACCGTGGCCTTTGTCCAAGCCGAGGAGGCCGTCGGCACACAAACCAAGAAACTTTCGGTAATCGAGGCCAGTAGGTCCCTGCCTCCCAGTCGAGTCCAAGTGTTGTCCCTCACCGCCCCGTCCGACACGCACAGCGATCAACTCCACGCCCGTCGTAGAAGTGTCGTCAATTGGTGGCAATCAGGAAATCACCATCGCCACGGGGACTGCGGGTGCGACCACCATCTTTGGTGGCGAAGTATTTACCGCTGTACCAAAGTGAGTGCCCCGCCTCTCCGGGAAAGCTTTCGTTGATGTTTGGGTGATCCTGCAGCGCGGCGCGACAGCTCTCTACCGTTCCGCGTGGGCTGTGGGCGGGCGCCGCAGCCGTCCTCGGCAGCATGGCGCTCGGGGCGGCTACAATTCTGTAGGTTCAAGGCCCCTGAGTTCTTGTTGGGTTGCGTGCCCTTTATACATCTTGGAAATCGGTGGATCGCACCTTGTATTCATTCAAACCTGTACACTACCTCGAAGTTCGACGGAAACGAACGTTGGGAGATTACCATCTAGGCGCTATACGAAGCTAGCCTTGTTCCGTTACGGGCGGCGATAGTACCAGGTTCGTGATACTTGTCTAATTCAAAACCCCATCTTCGGTGTGCCTGATCATGAGCGCGCCGCCAGTATATGACAGATTAAAGAGACCGAACGCAAATTTGACGTGATTGCACAACGACCTTGAGGCTCAAAGCCGCGTTGATATGATATACTACCGAGGCGCCTGCGGTCAGAACCCTTCCTAGAAAGCATTCGGTCCCGGCGTGGGCATTCAGAACCACCGAACGAGTCAGAGAGTAATGTGATCGGCGAGACAGCAAAGGCTTGTATAAGGCTGCGAGACATTTTCTGTCTTCGTGGCAGCCCTTGTCACCGCCAAACGTCTACCCACCGTGTCCACCCCATATATCGGGTCGTACAAGCCCAGATGCAGATGAAGATTTGGACCTTGCTTGCTCTCGCCGCTGTCGCCGCTCATGCCGCACCCGAAAAGCGAGACGGAAATGGTTGTAAGCCACAACACATTTCTGCCATTCTCACTTCAATTACCTAACTCGATACCTCCCTTTCATCCAAGTCGAGACCGTGACACTCGCCAACGGTAGCCCTCTATTAGTTCCGACGGGTACCGCCCTGGACGTAAGCGTCGTGGCGTCGTTCGTGAACTCACACTCGTCAGAAATCGCGTCCATCTGTACGTAGTTTTAGTATGTTTATGAGTTCATCGAACTTATTCGCCTTACGTTTAGGGAACACACAGACGCTACTCCACCTTGAAGGTGAGCACCGCACGCCCTGCTGCCATTATAATCATTCGTAACTTGTTGCCTTGTAGCATCCGTAGCAATTGTGGAGGCAGAGAATGAGATCGGAACCGCTACCCAGCTGTCAGCCATTGCTACCAGTACGTCATTATTAATTCTCAACAGTCAAGAATGGGTTCCTTACCTTTCATGTCACCTAGCCATCAACTCCACCCCCATTGTGAAAGTTTCTTCGGTAGGCGGCAAGCAGGAAATCACCATCGCCACGGGCACCGTGGGGGCGACCACCATCTTCGGAGGGAAAGTCTTCACTGCCGTTCCGAAGTGAGTGTAGTAGGCTTTCGGATATCTTCGGGCTCTGACACATTGTATCACCTCTGTAGTGCCGCTCAGCATCTCGACAACGTTCCTCGAGGTCTCTGGGCAGGAGCTGCCGCCGTTTTGGGGAGTATGGCCTTCGGTGCCGCTATCGTTCTTTGATTCCAGGGCCAAATGCGGCGCGGTTTTCTTGAATGGGATTTCAATGTGTTTTCAAGCGTCGGACTTATGTCTAGTTGCCAAATCAGTGTCTTCCATGTTGGGCTTTCGATGAGTGGTTCTCATGGGCGCTTAATACATGTCTGGGCGGTGATGTTCTGTTTTGAAGCTAGGAAGCGCGACACATGATTCACAAACCTCTTAACCTACAGTTTCCCGTAGCTACTGAGCGTAGTTCATTGCCTACCATATGGCTCGGCCCTCAAGGGCAATAAACCTGGGGGGAACACAAAAAACCTAAGCGCTAGTAAGCGCCAGGCGTGACACTGGCAGCCTGCGGTGTTAGTCTGTGTTAGTATGCCTGCGCGTACGGGTTTGTCTGCGAACTCTTCAAGTTATCTGGTCTTCTTCTCGGGCACGCCGCTTCGCTTCGTGGCTTCATTTACGCCGAGGCGACTCCTCTTCCATCGGCTCTGCCACAGTAAGCGGCAAGCACGAATGTATCCCCTGTGTACGTTGCCATGTCAACTTGGATATGCCACATCTTATGACTGTGTTCACTGCGCACACCTCCCAGGACCGCGAGCTCGCTGAGGCCGACATACACTCCCCAGCCTGCACTCAGAACTCCTTGCATACTGCGCTTCTCGTAAAACGGACCGGCCATCTGCCAATCTCCGTCTCCGTCTTGCACAGGTCATCGTACCCGCCTAGTGATGTTGTGGGACCCAGGTGGCGCCTGCTACCACATAACACATGCTATTCATGCTGTTCTGCGTCGTCTCAGGAGCTTGCTGGTCCTGCGGTCTTTTGACTTGCACGGGAACCTCGGACAAACTCCATGACGAAGCTTGTTCTACATCCGCGTAATACGTACGGCTGTTGTCAGGTTGACCAGGGCTCTACTTACAGACCCCAGTACCTACATTTGCGACCGGCCATTAAGATAAGAGCGGCCCGCTTCTTGAGAAAGAGAAGTTCTATTTCATCGGTCGTCTCGGTCGTCCCCACGCCGGTACTCCTTCTCACCTCGGACCCTCTCTGTGATCCTGAACCGGTGCCAGTGCGTAGCCCGAATGATTCTGTAGTTAGCCTACGTTGACGTCCGTGACACTTCCTCACAGCATGATCTGTTCCGCGCCGCTGTGTGTACAACTACGCTTCGGACACGCGCGCTCCCAGGCGGCCGGCCAATCAGATCGTGGGGCCGCACGCTCCATTGGGTACTCTGCGCACCTTCTGCAGCTTCGCGCTACGTACTGGCGTCGGTCGCCTCGGGATACTAGATTTGGAGGCGCGCCGTAGCATCCTTGTAGCGCAGCCTATATCTATGCGGGCCGTAGTCAAGGTACGCTCCGTTTCTCTTTTGCTCCACTCACCATCTTTCGTTCGTCCTTCAGCCCGGCGCTGCCCTCTTTTCACATTTCTGTCCTTTGAACGTTCGCGATGCGCGCTGGTGTCTTTGTCGCTCTTTTCGTCTCCGCGATCTGTGTACGGGCTGCGCCGCCACCTGAAGCGAAACGTGATTGTAAGCTACACTTTTTCTCTATCATACCAAATGCTGACCTCGCTATTTCTCCTAGTGATCGACAACCTCACGAAGGCGGCGGAAGAGTTATTCAGTTCAGATAGTAAGCCACCTTGCGTAGATCCATACCGGCCCCAGTACTTAATCCCAGGATAGTCGAGCCCATTCTTCATTCAGCTACACCGGCTAGTAAGGGGCCCTTCCCATGTAGCTCCCAACGCACGTTCACGATCCCCTACAGTTGCATCGTTGTTTGAGGAAGCTACGGCGGAAGGTGCGCACGCCGAGCTCCCTCGTTCTTGCTACGTCTTAATATGGATCATTCGCCCAGTCGGTAGCTTCTTGGCCAGTAATACGGCATTGGGACACGAAGGTGAATTGAGCTCGATTCCCGTATCATTCTCTTCGCTCACAGCTTGTTTTTAGCGACGAGCCTTTTAAGCGCAGCCGAGGCAAAGGTCACCGGGATCGAGAAAGACCTCGCTAGCCAGTACGTCGTTCTTCCGTCTTGCTCGATGTTCTTGGCGTGAATGAGCCGTGATATTGCCTCTAGCAATGGCGCTCAGAATACCATGTCAAGGCATTTCGGGTTCGGAGCAGCCACCATGCTTGGCAGCGTGCTCTTAGGAGCCTACGCGGTGCTGTAGGTAGTTCAGCGAGCGTACTTGACTTTTGAAGTTGGACTGTGTACTACTCGCCATGTAATAACAGCTGTGAGGACGTTCGCATCGACATGACCACACCACCTAGTACCTCTAGATTGTCGGATATTGTTATCCTTGTTAGTTCCTCGGTCGAGCTCAGAACACCCGCCTGTAGCGTAGATCCTCTTTGGCGTAGACATTTATATTGGACCGTTTGTCGCGAACTGGGGGCCCGGGTGGCGTCCGATGACATGATGGTCTCACGCGCAGCCTGTCTCCAGGTGAAATTTGCCCTCGGTCCGAGCTCCAAACCGCTGAAGCTCCGCCTGGGAATTCGTGCGGCGGACAGGCGGCCCCGCCGCCGACCCTAGAGAATACGATAGCTTCAACCTTCCGGCCGCCGACCGTCGTAAGTGGCAGATCATACAGGGACTGGTGACACTGTACTACCATCCTTGTGGGGCAGATTGAGAGAGGTAGCTGTCGGCAACCGCGTTTGACCAGGTATCGAGCTCGGTAAATTCGCTTTCGATATTCGTGCTGCCCTTCAGATGAGCACGGCCTCATGCCGCCGTCGGTCTATCGCCGAGGCCTTCGCTGATGCAAGGTCATGGGATAAAAACCGGACCAGAGGCGGTCTCACTGCCTGGCACTTCCCATGGTGACGGCATGCGGTCGTCGAGTGTGTCACAAGCGCACAGAGATACTTCAAAATGCTCGTGGCTAGACACTGCGGGCGTCGTAGGAGAGAGAGAGAGAGAGAGATAGACTGAAGCAAATTCAATTCGTCGGACCAAGGAGTGAAGTTGAAGGAGCAACGATAGGCAACGATGCGCGCAGCGGTTGTCGGGAGAAGGTCGTCGGACCGAGCGCTCAAAGCGCTAGATCTAGATCTTGCACTACGAAACCACCGCCCGGGGAACCAAGGCTAAAGCTGCGCCACTCCAGTAGTAAGTAAGCGGGTGCGGTGCCTTTCTGGGAGTGTATTGCGTCGGAAAGGGGGCCAGTTACTCATAAGAATCACGAAGCGGGGGCCATGGGCCCCGCTGGGCCGTCTGTCGACAACTTCCTGCACTGCGTGGGAAGCCAGCAACACCCAGCAGGCTGTCCGAATGGAAGATCTTCGACGCCCATGTGCGCAGTATATATACTTGCCGAGGTCTAGAGTTTTCATCCCGTCTTTGCCTTTCTTCCCGCCATGTTCCTCCCACCAGTGACCATGTCAGTGAGTAAAGTATGACCTTGCTGGGGCGGAACGCGGTGTACTCACTCGCTTTATCAAAGCATTTACTCGACCCAAAGTGGTTGCTGCTCCTCGCTGGGGCCGTGCTCCTTGTGCACGCCGTACGTCGGCATTTAGCTGGCAGGGCTCTCAGGAAGATTCAAGGCCCGCCTGCGCCGAGCTGGATTATGGGTGCGTTCACCAGTGGCGTGCACCTTCTACATGCGACGTACAAATCTAAAACTGCTGGCAAGGACACAATGAATTGGTGCAACACCAGATGGAAGTCGGTGTTCTTCAGAAAGAGTGGCTGGAGAAGTACGGTACAGTCTGGCGGACAAAGAACTGCTTGAACGTAAGTGCCCGTGATGGTCGCATCTGCCGGCGCGACCTCTTTACTGACAGATGGAAAATAGGGAGACGCTCTTGAGATTGCTGACCCTAAGGTGCGTGTGTGACGGTGGCGGAAGTTCCGACCGCTCTCGGTGGTCGCGCGGACATTAACGTCCATTTTAGGCACTTCAATACATCTTCCACAAGTCTGGCTATCATTTCCCGAAGCCAGCTGTCGCGAGACAATTCACTCGCGAAATCACGGGTTCTGGCATTCTCTTCGCCGAGGGTATGCGATTTCTCCCTCGAAGCGTTCCACCAAACTCACCGTCTATCTCAGGTCAGGACCACGCGCGCATCCGCAAGATCATGAACCCCGCCTTCACCGCGAGCCAACTGAAGTCTTTCTTACCGCTCTTCCGACACTCCGCGCAGAAGGTGGGCACATGGGCCGTCATCTAGGGATGGAGATGTTGGACTCTGACATGAAGTTTGATCGCGCAGCTCGGCCAGAAATGGAAAGAGCAGCTGCATATTTCGCCGGACAACGCGCAGAGGGTGGATGTATTGTCATGGCTGGCGCGCTGCACATTGGACGTTATCGGAGAAGGTCTGCGCCGCCCCCTGGATAGTGTGCTCGCCTGCTGATGATCGTGCATAGTTGGTTTCGACGTGCAGTGTGGCGCGTTGGATGATTCCTTGAACCCCGTGATGCACGCATACAAGAACATGTTGTACGTCAACCTCGCTTCTCACTGACATAGTGCGTCGCGTCTAACATTCTGGAGCACAGCGCCGACGCGATCCCGTTCCCCTCCAAAGCCAATGTGCTTTTCCGTCACTTCTGGCGGTATATCCCGATGCCGATCCTGAACTACGTGAAATACATTCCTTCGAAGGAGCATATTCGCTTCCGCAAGACACTGGGTGTTATCAACGACTTTGCTCAGGGCCTCATCCGGGAGAAGACCGAAGCCGTTCTGTCTGGGAAGAACGAGAACAAGAAGGATATCATGAGCATTTTGGGTTCGTCACGTCGAATTAGATGTACGTGTATTCTAACCTCCGTGCAGTCAAGGCGAACGCATCAGAAAACCCCAAATCGCGTCTCACCGACGAGGAAATGATCTCTCAGATGGCCACCTTCCTCCTTGCTGGTACGCGCCTTTTTCATCGAAGCGGTTCCTAAATTTAGTGTGGCCCCTCTCGACTGATTCGTCGTATCAGGCCACGAAACTACCGCGAACTCCACGAGCTGGATGCTCTACGAGTTAGCGCGTCACCCCGGGTATCAGAGCAAGATGCGCGAGGAAGTTAAGGCCATTCGTGCACGCGTCACGGAACGTGGTGACTCGGACTTCTCCGTGAGCGACCTCGACTCCATGACGTACGTGCTTGCCGCCATGAAGGAGGTCCTCCGCCTTCACCCCATCGTGTACTCGCTCGTTCGCGAGGCCGGCCGCGATGATGTGCTTCCGCTCGCGAACCCTGTTACGACAACTACGGGCGAAGTGATAGACGAGGTCCCGATCCCTAAGGGCACGACGTGCAACATTGCGATCTGGGCATACAACAGGTAGTCTAGCCTTTGATGAGGCGGTGGGGCGGACAACGCTAAATGACATATGTATAGGTTGCCTCAGATTTGGGGTCCCGATGCGGACGAGTTCAACCCGCACAGGTGGATAGACAACGAGAAGATGGGACAGACGTACGTCGGCGTCACGTCGAATTTGATGACATTCAGCGCGGGATTGCAAGCGTGCATAGGGTAAGTACTTCTCCTGCCGCCACATCTATCTCTAAGCTCAACCATCATCTTTGACATCATCTCGTAGGTGGCGCTTCTCGTGAGTTCTCTACATTACGCACAGCACACCGCGCATCTGACAAAACCTTCGTAGGATCATCGAGATGCAAGCCATCCTCGTAGAGCTCATCGAACAGTTCGAGTTCACCATCCCGGAGGACAAGCCCGAGATCTTGCGCTTCCCCGCTGGGCTCGTTGCACCCTTGGTAAAGAGCGACATGAAGGCGGGTGCTCAAATGCCGTTGCAGGTCTCACTTGTGCAATGAGTATGCCTATTCGTGCGTGCGAGGACATTTTAAATAGGGCTTTTCTATACTACACGTTGCAGCTTGGGCCTCTGTCGTCCATACTAACAATATTATGCTAACCATCGCCGGCATCTAAATTCGACCAATATGTACCAGCCACACTGGTATCCCGTGAGACCTTTTGCGTCCACCCAGTCCTCGAGTTTCGAGTTTCAAACTTCCGATTCTGGCCTCGGTGGAGGTAATATAAGTGCACGTACCATAGCTAGTAGTAGTAGCCTGAGCTTAGTGCAAGTTGCTAGTATATCCGGCCACGTGGGATCGTGATGTCGAAGAAACGCTCAATCCGTCACCGAGCTCGTTCCTAGTAGCTATGCATAGCCTTCGTTCCACCACTCTCTGGATCGTGTATGGGTCCCCCCGTTCAGCCTGCTAGTGGAAACTTTGCTTCACACTTCCTATAGGTCCTCTCTACCCTACGGCTCTTGGTACCGGCCGATCGTGCAATCGTAACCGAAGCTCTGAACCAGTGAACGAGCATAGATCGCTCAAGCATATATACTCTTCGGCTCGCTTTGTCCCGACCCGATCCACATGTTCCCGCAGTGGACCCTCTTGAACTCTGGTAATGAGTATGCCCAGGCTTGACAGAAGAGCTCTTTACATTGGCTCGGAGTACTCATTTTAGAGCTTTTTCACGCCTCGGCAAGTGCTGGAGGATCTACCCAAGACGAATAGGCCCCTCGTGAGTAACCCCATTTTAGGATAGCCCTGAGGCCTTGATTCTCACTACCAGTTGTCAGCTGCCGCATCTTCTCATACAGATTACTAGCTCGCACTATACATCGAGACCAGCATGAAGACCATGAGGTTCAGTCCGATCGGTTGGTGCCCAACTAGTAGAATGTCCTCGCATTTGGCATATCAAACGTGCATTTAACCAAAGTGGCTCGTTCCAACACGGTTCACGATGAGTGGGGATAAAGCGCATCTCGCAACTTGATGAAGCTCGACAAACTTTGAAATCTGAATGGGCCATTACAGAGTGCGCCGGTGTTCCCGGAAACATCTTTGCATCGCCAGCTCCCCGCTTCTCGTACCGGCAGCGGCGCAAAGGTGTCCCCCATCGCCAAGGCTGGTGAGAGCACATTGCTTACCATCGACTGGGGTTGACCACGATCCTGTGGCGGGAGTCTGTCGCTTCGATCCGAGCTTCCCATCACATCTGGTGAGAGATGTTGTACACCCGCGGTATGTTCAACACATCTGAAGGAAGCAGTCAGTTCACGTCTCCCATCATCGAAAACGCCAACCATGCGACCCTCGCATCCGCAGGGCTGATGCTCTCTACCGTCCGCAACTCAGCTAATGGGGAAGCCGACTAGTGGCCGTGGCGTGTTCGCATGGCTAGCGTACACCAATAGGTGCTACGTGCTCTGCTCCTTATTCACATGACTGGCAGTGGATCATCGTATCTCCTCCCTAAGTCAACCTCCGGGTCATTACTCCTAAGATGCGCTGCGCCGGTTACTGTCTCTTCGACAGCGCTGCGATCGCGGCGAGATACCTGTTTGAGCGATATGGCAGTACGCGTGCCGCCGTTTTGGATGCCGTGGACTACCGCCGCGGAAACGGGCACAAGCATCGAGGACTGGGTTTGAATCGCCTGTCTGTGCTCACGTTGTCAACAGATATTTTGAAGAGCCTCGCGTCTCATACGTCTCTCTATATGCAGATATTGACAATCCTTGTGCGTATTTCCGCCGGCGAATGACCGGGTATCGCGCTACGGGGCTGATGGATACTTGTCCAGATCTTCTCGGGTACGCAGGCGGGCGGGGCGCCGGTGCAGGGCTCGGACTCAATCATCGCTTCTCCGCTGCGAAGGAGCGTGGAACTGACGAAGTCTACCGCAACATACTTCGGCAGGCTGCGGACGTCATCGCCTGACGTTGACTATCCCATCCACCCGGCGCGCAGGTCGACTGTCGCTAACCGCATGATCAGCCTCGGAGTCGACACATATCAAGAAGGTCCCATTCGCGGGTTCTCGCTGACCTAGAATTATTATGTCCGCACCGGGGTGATAATTACCTCTCGGGATACTGGAAAACTGGTGCTCTCCGTCATGGAAGGGTGAGCGGGGCCGCAGCCTGATCTCTGCATTGCACACTGCACAGTGGTTACCACTTCAATAAGCACCTTGGGCGTGGAGGTTACGTCGGTATTGGCCGCGGCTTCGAGAGGGCGTCGGTGTGAGTATCACTAAGTATCGAGTTTGAGGTTGTTGAGTTTAAGGCCAAACATGTCCCTTCTGGCTGTCCCGTGCACTACTCTATTCATGATCAGGACTGCGTCGTGCAGAAACGCCTCAGGTGCTCGTCTGATGCACCGAGCTCTGAACTACCAGGAACGGTTAGGCGCCCACTTTGTGGCGGAGTAAAGATGAGAACCTCCAGACCGCGGGCTGGGAGGCTCCTGCCGCCTTTCCGAGATAGACACCGAGATCTGAGCCGTCTCTCCGCGCCATCCCGGCCGTGTTTCACAAACGTCTTGGACAACTCCGGGAGCCCGAGAGGACGCAGTGCTTATGCTGGCACAAGCCTGTTTATAGGAGCATGTCTCAGCCCTCATCGACAGGCTGCCTGCTGTAAGGTACGTTGAGCAGTCTTCGTAGGACATCCATTAAGTTAACGTTCACAATATTGTGTCTCGGTCCTATAAGCTTATGGGCACATACGCGCCCCTTCCATCAACATAATCGTCATGGGGTAACCAATGGTCCCGCGCCGACACAGATCAAGAAGCTCAGGGACGCCGGTTGTGACGGCGGCCCCGCGTCTTCCTTGGAGGGCCTGAGAATGTCTGGCCCAGCGGCTCTGGTAAATCCTCAGGGAAAGCAGGCGCGCTGATGACCGCCTCCCCGCCCATCCTCGCCCGTTAGGTGTGTATCATTCCATGCTTGCATCCAGGGTGCTCACACATCACTGACACGATGTATCCTTCCCCGCTGGCGCCGCTCCCCAGAGGAGTACTTCAGGCAAGGCGCTGCGGATCCTCGGTGCCTCCCTTTCGCCCCGAGCCTCGAACACCTTCTCGCCGTCCAGGGGGATCGTCGCATGGACCATGACTTCGCTTCCCGCGGCGCTGCAGGCTGAGTTGTCAGAACTAGCTCTCAATCTCGAAGGCCTCGAACGTACGCGTTATTTGTGCATCGCCGCGACATGTGTTTTGCTATACGACCTGCTATTGACGCTTGATGAGGAGGTTAATGGCGTTTGGTACTTGTTTTCTGGTATACGCGTTTCTGACTTGCGTTCTTCGGGTTTAGGTCAAGCACTTCTGGAAGCCAGGCCCGTGGTCTCTGTCTCGCATCTTGTTCTTCTTGGTATGCAGTTCCGTTGAGGGTGGGATGAAAGTTGTTCTGACGACGCCAAAAGAACCGCTACTTCCCCCCGGTTGTTCTAGCGTATGTCATCGTAAACTTGGCTCTCCGCGCTGTTTTCTCATCCTCCCCCACGCGTAGTATGTGTCTATATGGTATGCGATTATTCTGACGGAATCGTCATGTCACTCATATGACGATGTTGTGGCACCATATCTCAGGTCTTTTTGCTCCTAACTTATCAATAAAAGTAAGTATTCAATTCATCTCAAAAGCGATTAAGCAACTCATGATGTCTAAAGTTGTATGTTTCATGGTATACCTTTCCGGAATACTCACTCAATGGTGTTATGCAGCTGCATTGGCTTCGTGCATTCTAATTTCATTCTGGCCGTAGTTGGACTTGCCATAGTCCAAGGTACGTCCTCAACTGCAAAATTATCCAGCCGCGGCTCATACCATTTCGCAAATAGCCATCATCGTCCTACGGATATGCTACGTCTACTCTAAAGAGCTCATAGCGCGCCTCTTCGTAATCAGTTGTTTCGTTGCCTGTACGATCGTCACTTTCGTCATATTGGGCAAGATCTGGCACGACATCGACTCGGTGGCCATCCCACTCCGGGGCCTGAAGATCAACGGATGCACAGCGCCGCCGTCGCGTCAAATATGGAAGGTTTTGATACCTAACCTCGGCCTCCACACGGTGCTGTACCTCGCGACGACGTTGCCCGTGCTGAAGATGCGCCTCATTGGCAAGCAGTCGAGGTTGCTCAATCGGCTGGCCATCGAGTGAGTATTGAAGCATAATCTGTATTCATCCACAAGCGTTGATTAGATGCTCAGCGGGGGTGTATTTTACTTCAACATCTTCGGTACGATGAGCCACGCTTGGTCGAAGGGACTGGTCTCAGGCCCAACTCACGCACTCACATTACAGCGGTTGCCATGTTCTCGACGATAGGGTCACTAGCCAAGAGTCCTCTGGTATGTTTCGCGTCGTCTTCTATACACTTGGTGGATTACGCTCAACGACGGCATTATCACCTCCTAGATTACTCTTCCCGCCATCTACTCGAAGTATGCCTTGCTTTTACGGCTATTTTCGTCCTCCGAGCCATCTAACGAGTACGCTAGTCTATTACTGGCAATAGCAGCCTTATCCGTGTCACGCGTCATGCTTAGCATTCGCTCGCTCGCCACGCGGCTCTCAGTCTCGCCAGACTGGCTCCTCAACAACACGGAGCTCAGCAGGGTCAACTGGAAACCAGGTCCCCGGAATGGCGAGCTCGTTGTTGAGATAGAGCCCGTGGAAGACGACCTTGAACTGGCGAGTGTGGACGAACTCCGCAAAGGCGCGCATTCTCCTACTCCGGCGATATACACGACTCGCGTAGGCGTTCTTAACCACCCGGTATACCCGGGGACGCGGGACTATAAAGCACCACCTCGGACGAAGAAGACTAAGGTTGCATTCCGGAAGGGTAAATGTCTCGTTAACGTGATCGAAGAAGACTTTGGAGCTGACTTTGACTTCGTTAGACGAGAAGAGCTCGTATGATGTTTGATGGTGGGAGCGAGCGGCTTCACGGCAGGCAAAGTGCGAAAGTCCCCACGTGCGGCAGTCGGGGTATAGCCTTACAAAAGGCTTAATAGCTTGGGATAGAGATGTAATAGCTTAACGTTTTGTCGGAATTTGGGGCTGTCGCATGGCTATAGTGGCATGTTGGTGTGGCCCTTTGTCTGCCGTGCTTGTAGCGTACATTGCACGGGGTAGCGTGTTAGAGTGTGATAGCTCTACGGTAATGGCATTCGATGGCGAGGAGCTATATGGTCTCCTCCGCCAAGTCCCTTGCAACTATTCTTCTCTAAAGTCGGCGCCCTAAGACGTGTACTTGTACTCTTACGTACTGAAAAAGCAGTTCTCAGTACATATATTGCAAGCTCTTAATTCAGCGCACTTACTCGGCGAGAGACAATTCCCTCCCTGGTCCGAGGCGAAGCTTTACACTTGCTATATTGGGGAGAACGGTAGTTGCCGAGACGAGCGCTTGCGTGTCGAGATGATCCAGTCCTGCTTCGGCTACACTCCTCAAGCTCAATCCCAACGCTCGTCTTTCCCTTTCTCTTGCAACATGGCTGAACTCCCCACCCCGCCGCTCGCCATCGATGCCATGCAAGGCGTACAAACTAACATTGTCGCCCCCGCACCCGTCGGCGCACCTATCCCCATCCCTGGCGTCGCCCAACCACCTGCCGCTACCGCGCCTGCGCCTCCTGAAGAAACCCCTACGGAGACGCTTTACATCCAAAATCTGAACGAGAAGATCAAAATTCCGGTGCTGAAGTCGTCCCTGCGCGGCCTGTTCAAATCGTATGGCGAGGTGCTAGACGTCGTTGCGCATAGTAACTTGCGGATGCGCGGACAGGCGTTCGTGTCCTTCCCGTCGGCGGAGGTTGCGAAAAAAGCGTTGAAGGAAGTGCGCGGATTTCCGCTCTACTCAAAACCCATGGTATGTCCGCGTTTACATGAAAGCGGTATGTGTGTACTAACGTCGGTACAGCAAATCTCGTTCGCGCGAACACGGTCGGATGCTGTCGTGAAGAAGTTGGACGAGGACAACTTTGTGGCGCACAAGCAGAGGAGATTGGAACACAAGAGTATGCACGCCCGATCGTAGTCCCCCTTTTTTCGCACTTCTTAACTTTACTGCAGAGGCCACACGCTATACGAATCCCATAAAGCGGAAGTATCGTCAAAAGCGATTGGCTGCGGAGAGTACGTGTCCCGCTCTCCCATTCATCCTGTTAACCCCCAAAAATTCTGACCTCGGTACAGTGGATGGTGGTGCGGCCGTACCTGCCGCGAAACGACCAAATGTCCAGATGCCGGACGAGTACCTGCCCCCCAACAAGATTCTCTTCCTCCAGAATCTCCCCGACAGCGTCAGCAAGGACCAACTCATGGCACTTTTCTCACAGTGCGCCTCCATTCGCCTTGGTTCCCTGCGCGGAGCGCACATTGTGCTCAATCTCGTTCTAGGTACCCGAACCTCTACGAAGTGCGTCTCATCCCGACGAAGAAAGATATCGCCTTCGTGGAGTTCTTGGACGAGGCAAGCGCCACGGTGGCGAAGGACGCTCTGCACAACTACAAGCTCGATGGCGAGAACAAGATCAAGGTACGTTTCTTATCCATCGTCCCGGTTATCCCACTCATTGCCATTCCCCAGATCACGTTCGCGAGGAAATGATGTCCCATCGTTCTGTTGTACCGCTGGCTCCGCCGCTACGTGAATATTCGGAGTCTGGTTTCTGGGCTTATCACACGTTATTGCCCTTGTATTCTTGCGCGATGCCGCCATGTATTATATGGGCCTGTGTTGTTGATGTACCAGCCCCACCGAACGAACTCAACGGTGTTCCGAAGGAGTCATTCGTCGCGTTCCACCGAAAGAATTAAACATCTAGCATACAGCTCACTCATTTCTACTTCTAAAAGTCTATATGCATGCAAGATGCTCTAACGGTGTCTATATCCACGCTCTAGATAAGCAGACCCAGACTTACGACTGCAAATGCCGTCCCTCGCCGTGAACGGGGTCGTAGATGAAGTCCGGATACTCAGGAATCCATTGCCGCTCAGCGATACGGTCCCGTACCTCCTCGCGGTCCCAGTCAACACCAGCGTTGCCCTCCGCGATAGCTTGTTCTGCAACAGCAATCGCGACTTCGGTGTTGACTTCGCGTGCTTCTGAGAAGTCCGGGAGCAGTGCGTTGTCCGGGTCTTTGAGTGCAGGCGAAAGAGAGGCAAGGCGCCTTGCACCTGCGATGATCATCGTGTCCGATAGCGTGCGGGCCTGGGTGACCATCGCGCCATACCCAAGGCCAGGGTAGATGAGCGCATCTATTACAACGTGCAACCGTCAGCCCCAGGAGCAACAAGACGCGATCAACACAGCATACGCACTGTTGCACTCGGCGATGTCGTAGTCCTTGCCGTTCGGCATCTTGCACGGCGGGAAGGGGCTGCCCGTCGCCATGAGCGCCCTGCCGTCCGTCCACTCGTTCGCGTGCGCAGGCTCGACCTCGACGAGGCGGCTGGGGTTCGAAAGCGGGAAAATGATAGGGCGGTCCGTGCCCTTGGCCATCTCGCGCACGACCTCCTCCGTGAACGCGCCGGCGTGCGTCGAGCAGCCGATGAGCGCGGTCGGGCGCACCGTGCGGATCACGTCGAGCAGGCCGATCTCGCCGTGCGCGTTGGTCGGCACGCCCTCCCACTCCGCGTCGGGCCGCACGAACTCGTGCAGCGCGTCGCGCGTCTTGCCTGGGCCGAGTGACTCCTTGACGAGTCCGTAGCGGTCGAGCAGGAAGAAGCGCTTGTTAGCCTCCTCGCGCGAGAGCTTGTCGATGGACATGATGCCGTCCCGGAGCTGCTTGGTGATTCCGAGCCCCGCGGTGCCTGCGCCGTAGACGACGTAACGCTGCTCCGAGAGCTTACTTTTCGTAACGCCGACGGCAGACATCATGGCTGCGAGGGTGACAGCACCGGTACCTTGCCTGCGCAGAAGGATAAGTCAAGCAGTGTTGGCGTCTCTAGAGGGCAAAGTATGTACACGTCGTCGTTGAACACGGAGTGTTGGTTGCGGTAGATGTCAAGTAGACGCTGCGCGTTCCCGACCCCGAAGTCCTCAAAGTGTAGTAGGCTGTGGGGGTAGTGTTTCCGGACAAGCTGCACAAATCTGAGGGTAGGCGTGAGTAGAAGGAAGATGTGTAGACTTTGAGAACCCACCGGTCGACAAATCTGTCGTACGCCTTCCCTCGTATCCGCCGATTACCCCAACCCTGGCAAATATGGTAAGTACTGCGTGATAATTACGCGGAAGGCATCATACGCACCACATAGAGGCTATCATTTAATAGCTCCTTATTATCCGTGCCAACGTCTAGAACAACTGGTAGTGTCTTGGAGGGGTCCATACCACCAAGGAGCGTGTATATTGCAGACTTCGCTGTAGCAATTCCGATACCCTGTGTAGAAGCGCGCTTAGTATGTATATCCGCTTCGGAATCATCTAGGGTACGTACGCCGACACCCTGGTCGCCGATACCGAGAATGGCTTCCGAATCTGTGACTACGAACAGCTGGATGTCGCGTCCTTTTGTCACTTCAAGGAAGTCCTGCTCCATCTCATCTTGTTCAGGGAAGGAGAGGTATAGACCCTCGCTTCGGCGGAACAGGTGGGAGTAGTTGGCGATAGCGTCGCCCTGTCCGTACGTTAAGAACGCAAATACGCATTGGGGTTCCAGATGAGCGTACCTGCGTCGGGGTATAGATGATCGGGATGAGCTCTTTAACGTGCCTGCTAAGGAGGCCGTAGTACAGGACCCAGTTCTGGTCCTTCAGGCTCTGCATAAATGTGTTCTTGCGAAGGGGCTCTCCGCGGGTACAGAGCTGGTCGTACGCGCGCTCGCATTGCTCCTCGAGCGTGTTGACGCGGTGGGGCAGGCGACCCGTCAGGCCGAACGCCTTCCGTTCCGAGGCCGTGAATGCCGTGCCTTTGTTAAACCGGGGGTGCGTGAGGATGCTGTCGCGGCGGAGGGCGACGCGCAGGACCCGGTTCGTCGCTGTCGCCATCGTCGAGCTAGCGGCGGCTCGGGGAGGGGGATGTGGAGAGAGAGGTTGAGGCTGGTGAACGGCATGCTGAGGACGACGAGGGGTTTTATGTTTGATCAGGAGGAGGCGCGTGCGGACGGAGATGGAGGGGAATGACGTCCGGTCTGGCTGCTCGCCCGTTTGGGGCGTGGGTCGAGGCTCGAGGCGTGCGCAACGTGGACTGGTCCCTGCTCACCATCATCCAGGTCCAGCACACTCGTTCCGTCGCCGTCGCCGACGTGCGGAACGCTCGGAGCCCAATCAGAGCCCACGCTCTCGCCTGCGGTCTGCCGTGGACCTCGACTGCCATGCCGGCGCCCTCTCGGAGTCTTGCAGACTGCGCTCCCCAATATAGGCGCAGGTCGTCTAGACTCCCATACACGCCCTGCCACTCCGAGTCCGACATCGCTTTTGTTTCATAACCACCACCAAGTTCTAAATTCTAACATACAATGGGTCGTTGGACGCAATACGACGAGGTGCGCATATGAAAACGTCTGGGTATACACGTAGTTTGGCTCACCAGGGCGGACAGGACTCGTACCGCTTGCCAGAGGGCATGAAACGGGTCGGATACGACTCTGACACCGGCAGGTACCAGTTCCGCGGGGCAGACGGGTCGCTGTGGGAGGGCCCTCAAGGCGCAGAGTTTGGAGAGATGAGGCGAGGTACGTTCTAGATGACCAGCCTCGCTGCTACAACGTAGAAACGCTGCTCAGACCGTGCCGTCTGCTCATAGTTGGGGGCCCGAGTGCTCCAGCTGTCACCGACGATCACGAAGATGAGGAAGCCGATATTGGCGTCCGTCCTGATGGTTACAGGCCGCTCGCCGTTGACGCTGTACGTCACTCTCCTCTTATCCTCTGTAACGGGAGCCTAACTGAGCTGGCCAGAACGGCTCCATTCTCCCCAACCGCACGAGTCGTACAGACAGTGCCTACCGCATGATTCTTCCTTTCGTCCTCATCGTTGCTGCCTTCCTTCTCCTGGTCTTCCGCCTCGTCCATTCCTCCACTCCGGCTAACCCGCCCGAGACAGCTCATTGCACTGGTAACAGCGAAGCCTACAATATCGTCCGTGGGGACACCTGTTGGGCGTTGTCTCAGACTCGAGGCTGCACTGTACAGGACATATTGAACGTCAATCAAGGCCTCGACTGCGAGGCATTGCGTCCCGGCCAAGCAATCTGCCTTCCCCCTTCACACATGGCCTAGACAGCAGTTTAGGCCCGGTGCCTCACGGACTGCTAGCCCTAGTTCCGTCTAGGATTTCATTGTACAATATTGCATGTTGATGTATAACAACCTAGTTCCTTTCTCCCCTTCTTCCAGCTTCTTCCTTCCTAAGGTCATAGGTGAGTGCGTGTGGCTCACTTGAGGCGTCATTCATTGACGGTAAAGTCCCTTCGACTTATGTAGGCTTATATCACAGTTGTATGACGTCATTTCGGCCAGCTCTTCAGGAATTGCCAATATGTGGCAGTTAGTGAACGATCCCCCTCGAAGCCTTCAGCCATCTCAGCGTATAACGGTCTCTGTCGACCATTGCCCGTAGATGCTGAAATGTATAATTAAGGGTTAACCTGGCGTCCAGGGTGGCTGTAGGGCATGGCGATTATGGCGCACCCGTTGGTGTGGCAGTTCTTACACACTCTGCACAGCCGATCGTGAGGCACAGACTGACTCGGTTCACGGTTCCGCAGAAAATTCAATGGGACTCGCTCTTCAATGGGACTCGCTCGCCGGCATGCACGCTGGTGAGTACTTAAAGTCGTCTCCGCGGATCTGGTGTTACCATAACCAACCAAACTCACCCCCGTTATTGCGCAGCGATCACACAATGTCGCTAGCATGGCATCGTGGCTATCTGGCGCTCGTTGGCCCGCGAATCGACTCTGTAGCTCAAGCTGCGATCGCACATTTCGCTCACACGACCTACGCACAGTACGCAACGCTGCTCTGCGACCCGGCTTCCTCCTTCCACATCACAGTGCTCACCAAGGATGAACTCCGAGATGAAGGCGTAAAAGCCGCGCTACCTCCGCTCGAGTCCGTCGACACCCGGCATCTGCACTTCGTTGGTATCGGCGGGCACCCAAAGTCGGGCACCTTCTTCGTCACAGTAGTGTGGCCGGCTGGCCAAATACTGCGGAGCCGCGCCGGCCTTGGACCGAAGCAGTTCCACATCACGCTTTCCGAGCGGGACGACCACACGATCGACAAAGGGTTCGACGTCACCTTGTCGGCGAACTACTTGCCCGAATTCAGCACCAACAATGCGGAATTCCTCGACCACCTCGCGTTTTCGTTCCACATGGAAGGTCACTATGATCGTTCCCGCGACACCGCCGTCACCCTGTGCAGGGCCGTACCTGCGTCCGAGCGTGGCTTCCTCAGGTTAGGCGACGCTGCGCTCAAGGAGGGGCAGGATAAGCTCGCGATGCTGGCATATGCGTGTGCCTTCGAGCGGTGCTATGACGCACGGGTGCGCGAATATTGCCTGAAGAAGCTGGAAGAATGCTCTCGGGACACCGAGTGGGGATGCGTCTTCACAGAGGCTGAGCTGACCCAGATCCACCAGGACTTGTCTCATGAGCTGCTCAAACCCTGGCCCTCTGTGCTGCGTACCGAGCTCAGCCAACGGACGCTCGCATTGCCACCTACCCTCTGCATCACTCCGCGAGAATCCCTTCACATCCCAGTTCTCTCTAGGACGCATGGCGCTCGCCCAGAGTTCGTCCGCATTCCTCGGTTCTTCAGGTGGCTTGTTCCGTTCTACATCGCGCTCATGTCTACCCCACGATACGCCTCCGATATCGACGCGCTCGCATCCTCCCATCTCGGGATCCGACATGTACTCACCCTAACCGAAGAGTCGCCTCTTGATCCGTCCTGGTTTGAGGGCAAGGCCGTCCGCAATACCTTCCTGCCCGTCCCCAACTACCGGCCTCCAACGATCGAACAGATGGACCTTATTCTACGCATGTTCGAGGACGAGCGGAACATTCCTATGTTGATCCACTGTGGCGGAGGCAAGGGACGCGCGGGGACGGTCGCCGCATGCTACCTCGTTGCGTATGGGTTTTCCGGGCCCGACTCCACCAGGACCGAGCCCGCGATGTCTGCCTCAGAAGCCATCACTGCCCTCCGCTCGCTCCGTTCCGGGAGCGTCGAGACCTCGCAACAGGAAGAGTTCGTCACCAAGTACTGCAGTGCGATCTGGAAGCGCCAGGCAGTCCTCCCGGACCTCGTCCCGGAGCCCGTGCCATGCAAACTCGAGGTGCAAGGCACGCTCCCGCCAAACGCCGATCTCTTCCTCCTCGTCGGCCTCCCCGGCGCAGGCAAATCGACCTTTTCCCGCATGTTGCTCGTGCGCGATCCCCACCGCTGGACGTACATCTCGCAAGACGACACCGGCAGTCGCAACGCGTGCGAGACCGCGCTCGGGAACGTGCGTGGCGGTGCGGCTACGCGTGTGCTGCTCGACCTCTGCAATGTCTCGCGCGACGGGCGCAAGGCGTGGCTCGCGCTCGCGGCGCACTGGGCCGTCGCGCCTGTGTGCGTGTGGTTTGACTACCCGCGCGAGCTGTGCGTGTCGCGCGCGCAGAATCGCGCGGGCCACCCGACGCTCCCGCCCGGGAACCGAGTGCGCAATGCAATGGAGCAGATGCACGGAGCGTTCGTACGCCCTGATGTCGCGGAGGGCTTTAAGGCTGTTGCGACGATTCGGTCGTTCGCTGCGGCAGAAGAGCTCGTCGTGCGTCTTTCCCCTGCTGTGGAGCTGTTCAAGTTCCCTCGTACGCCGCATCTGCTTGACCTCGGTTCCGTGACGAGCGACGATATTGTCGTGAATAGCGTTCCCGTTGTCGATGACGGGCTTGTCGTTGTCACGGAGAAGGTCGACGGCGCCAATATGGGATTCTCCCTCTCAGCCGACCGCACAGAGATAATCGTGCAGAACCGCTCACACTACATCAACCCAGCCTCGCACGAGCAGTTTAAGAGGCTCGGACTCTGGGTCGATCGGCACCGGGCAGACCTGATGAAGGTCCTGGATCGCGACCCGCTCTTCGCGCAGCGGTACGTGCTGTTCGGGGAATGGCTCGTGGTGACACATTCCATTCCGTACAACCGCCTCCCGGATTGGTTCCTCGCGTTCGACTTGTACGACCGGACCACGGGACGATGGGCGGACCGCCGGACGCTACAAAATCTCCTCGCAGATACGGTCATTTGCATGGTGCCGGTCGTGCATCATGGTCGGATGCTGAGTGAAGAAGAGCTGCGCCGGATCGTGCTTGGTACATCACAATATTACGACGGGCCGGTTGAAGGAGTGTACGTGAAGGTGGAAAGGCGTGGCGGTGTGGTCTCGCGGGGAAAGGTCGTTCGCGCGGATTTCATCGCCGGGAACGAGCACTGGTCAAAGGTGCCCTTACGGACCAATAAGATTCTGGAAGAGGTCCCCATGTGAACTGTGGACCCTCTGCTAGACGTCTTTTATCACAGTGGGTGAATAGTCGCGGTGATACTACTGCCCTTGTGAGAGGCGTTAGCAATTGGTAAGTACACTACTTAAGAACGTCTGCTCTATCATGATCGACTGTGTCATGCAGACATCCTAGGGGACCTCTACGGTCACTATGACCTTCGCATAGAATAATAGTCTTCTCCCACCGTTATACACGAGTGCGCAAACCATGGCGTAGGACTCCCACCTTCGTGAGGGCGAGTACTGGATCATGCTGTTACTACCCAGTTCTTCGGGAGCCTCTACCGTGATGATTTTATTGCATCCCCCACATTCGCCGTAAATACGGGCCAACAGTCCGCGCCGCGGTGCGTCATCGGGCTAAGTAGGGTTGCCTGCTTCAATTTTGAGGCAGAGTACGGCGTACCGTGCTCTACCTAGTGCGGGCGCCTATCTAATCTGCTGAGATTGTCTATCTGACCCAATGTGGCTGAAGGCTCTCCCACCGATGATGGGTCGATTATATCCAATCCACCCTCTCGGTCACCAAAATTCCACCCTCAGAACCTCCTCTCCCTCCTCCTCTCTCTTCTTCGCACTCACCTTCACGAACGTATACGAGTACCATGTCTGCACCTTCTTACCAGCTCTTCGCCTTGGGCAACCCCCTGCTCGACATGCAGGTCACCAACGGCGAGCAGCTTCTCGAGAAATATGGCCTCAAGTCTAACGACGCTATCCTCGCGGAGGAGAAGCACGCACCCATGTATGTATTAAGAGCCATCTTACGTGGCACAGAACTCAATGATCCGGTTTTGATATAGCTACCGCGAACTCGTAGATAACTACAAAGTCACCTACGTCGCTGGTGGCGCCGCACAGAACGCGGCTCGGGGCGCAGCGGTATGTCCTCCGAGAGTACAACATCCCACGCGATAACTAATTGATATATTACAGTACGTCCTGCCTCCGCACTCGGTCGTATACACGGGTTGCGTCGGCGACGACGATCTTGCGGAGCAGCTCAAGGCCGCAAACGAGCGTGAAGGCCTTGACCAGGTCTACCTCGTCAAGAAGGGCGAGAAGACCGGCGCGTGTGCGGTGGTCATCTCCGGCCACGACCGCTCTCTCGTCACCACCCTCGCCGCGGCCGAGAAGTTCGAGAAGGAGCACCTCTCCTCGCCCGCGGTCGCGCCCCTCATCGACGCGGCCAAGGTCTACTACGTCGAGGGCTACTTCCTCACACACGGCACAGAGTCCGCGCTGGAGATCGCGAAGAAGGCGTCCGAGGCCGGCAAGATCTTTGTCCTAAACCTCTCCGCGCCGTTCATCCCCCAGTTCTTCGCCGTGCAGCTTCAACAAATCCTACCCTACTGCGACGTCGTCATCGGCAACGAGGCCGAGGCTGAAGCGTGGGCGAGTGCCACAGGCCTCCCGAACCAGACTGACCTCGCGGCAGTCGCGCGCGCGATCGCGACGCAGCCCAAGTCGAATGCGTCCCGCCCACGCACGGTCGTCATCACACACGGCCCCAAGTCCACGACGGTTGTCACGTCCGCGGACCCGGAGAACCCGAAGGTCTTCCCCGTCACGCCGCTTAAGGACGAGGAGATCGTCGACACGAACGGCGCGGGCGATGCTTTCGCTGGTGGCTTCCTTGGTGGTCTCGTTCTCGGCAAGAGCATCGACGAGGCCGTCGATGCTGGCCACAAGCTCGGTGCCATGTGTGTGCAGCAGGTACGCTCATCTTCTCTCGATCATTATCTTCAATGCTGAGAGCATATTCGCAGGTCGGCCCTCAGTACAAGTGGCCCAAGGTTCCGATCTTCTAATGAATAAACGATACGACTGCTGCTTACGACTGCCATCGATATTCCTCTGCGTAACTTATTCCCGTCCTACCCGCTCTCAACAGCGTCCCCTCTCTACGGTTCATCCCGATGTAGCCTCCTAGGAGCTCCCCACGTGTAGTATACGAGTCAACCATCGTCACATCTGTAGTCGCTTACCTGCGAGTATATCCAACGCTCAATTGTTTTTCCCATCCCGTACCCCTCGGGCACTGGTGAGTTCGTGACTCTGAGGCGCCATTAGGTCGGGTATATGCCCAGTGCTTTCGAAAGGGCGTGAATATGATTACAGCTTAAGATGACGTTATAAAAGTAAACGACTATAACGATAATCCAAACCCCGTCTACACTCTGCTCTTTACGAGCGCCGAGCACGGCAGCGAATGCGCCAGTGTCATGCAGGCGGCGGCGACGCCAACGATTCCTTAACAAATACCATACATGGGTCAGCACACACGAGCGCCCGTTCTGAGGCAGCAGATGCTCCTACCTGTGTTAGGAGCTCTGCTGGACAAAACACGCTATCAGGAACATGCCCCAGCAAAACAGCAGAGAATGCTTACCGGGGCTCAACATGGGCGTACCATCTTCTGTCAGTAGTCGCTCCATAGGTTGTGGCGGCGCCCCTGCGTCCCCTTGCTTGACCTCAAGGCTGCCCACGGACGGCTCAGCAGCGACTCGAACATTGCTATTCGTAGGACCTGTATGCGTCGGCGTATCCTCCATTTCCACATCTTCTTTTATACCGGGCTTGATGGAAGACTTCTCTACGCTGTGGGTGTTAGCGTTCTCGGGCTCGCCATCGGCGTCTGAATCGGCGTCGAAGCTACCATTAGTGGATACACCAGCCCCTTGGTCGCCACTAGGCTGGGATAATGTACCCTCGGTCGCTGGACCGGCAGTCGATGAGGACTGGCCTTGGGGAGGGAGTTGCGTCTGCGAAGCGCTGTCGGGCGCCGACGAAGCTCTTTGCCCGGCGGCCTGCCGGATCTCTTGTTCCTTTTGGAACGCTAGCACGGCTTGCAGCGCCGCGGCGGCCATCAAGGTGGACGCGTCCGGGCCTTCATCCGAACCGTTCTGCGCAGGCGGTGGCGCACCCTCCATCCGTGAAGGCGGCTGGTTAACCTGAGTGGTACGCAAGGATTCGCCCTCGCGCGCGTCGACCGCGGCCGACAGCTCCGCCAGGCCAGTCTGGCTCTGCTCCTGCCTCCCCGGGCTTATGCTCTCTGGCTTGTCCGGGCTGGTGTCTCGTAGGGCAGACTCCGGGGGCGTGACGCCAGACATCTGGCCATTTGACTGTGCGAGAAGGTCCGGGTTGATCTGAGGCGGGAAATGCCCGGGATGGGGAGGGATGGGCATTCCTGGATGACGATAGTATGGGGAAGGGTAGTAGGACGGCACGAACATTCCCGGGGGCGGCGGCATCGGATGGCCTTCGGGACCCCATGGGGGCGCGGGGGGACCGGGCTGCCAGTTCGCTTGGTGTGAGCGTGTCGCGGAAGTAGGGAGCCCGATTGGGGGAGGCGGGTAGTGCTCCATCATCATGCCTGGAGGCGGAGGTCGTGGGGGAGGAGGATAGCCTGCATAATACCCACCGCCGTCTATATGCATGACGAGAACTAAGTACGCCGTTCATCCTTGAGGAGATGGGGGCCTCGCACCTTGCATGGTATGAGGGCGGTAGTAGCTTAAGGGGCCGCTGGAGGCGCCTGCATTGCTTGATTGTGCGGCAGGGGGAGAGCCGTTCATGCTTCCCTCGCCGTGGCTTCTCGTCGGTGTACCTACGGGGCTTGGTGATCTCGAACCAGAGGACGCGCCGTCCCCGAGGGGCTTGTCGTTTTCTTCAGCGGGCTCGATCACAACTCCGTTGTGTCGCGACTTCTGGTGTCGACGGAGTGCATCGGTCTAAACGCGCATCCACTGCGTAAGCTTTAAAGAACTAAACAAAGTCCAGAGTAGCGCACGGACGAAAACAAAAGCACGCACTCTGGTGAACGTTGCATCGCACTGCGGACATTGGCTAGACGTCGCCCAACGTCAGATTAGAGACTCGACCTGGTTTATCAACGCGAAGCCTAAATGAAGAACATACAAGCCCGGAATCGAATGCATCTTGGTGGTCCTCTGGTGCCTCTTCAAGTCTGCCTCTCGCGCGAAGACCTTCTTGCAGCCATCCATCTTGCACGGCCACGACCCGGTCTCTGGCTTCTTTTTTGTGCTGCCATTGGACGACTTTTTCTTTCCCTCCTTCTTATCTTCGGACTAGAAACGCGCACAACGCAACAGTGAGTACGTACGGCGAATGTGCGACGACCATAGAAGCGTGCAAGCCGCTGTGGCAAAGTGGCTGAAGCGATAGTGTGGCTGATCGGGCGGTTCGGCCGCTGCTCACCGTTTGTTTGCCCTGCGTTCTGACCATCTTTTCGCGGTGTCAAGCACGGGAGTCTCTGTTACAATCCTGCCTAGGCCTTCCGACGGCGCACGGTCGCTGAGGAGCGTCTGGAGAGGCGGGAAGGAGGTGGTGGCTGAGGTGTGGCTGGCGGTGGCTGGCGGGTGGCTGACGAGTTGGCGGAGTCTGAGCAAGTTGCATGGGCGCTTCTACTGGGGCGACCCCTCCCGGGACCCACTGCTTCGAGGCGATCAGCCAGAGCTCCAACCGCCTATACCGGCGTGCAGCTACTATGATCACTACTAATAATAGTATACTAATAGTAGCGAGCTCTGAGATAGCTTGCGATTCGTAGAAAGTCTTCCTCATCCCTGCACCCCACTTGAATTAGTACGCCGGGCCATATCGTACTATTTATTCTGTAGGAAATAGATCTTCCGGAAGGAACATGCGCACTTAAGTACAACTACTCCTATATGAATACTAAGGCCGGCGGGGATCCGCCCTTGCTTCACCGTATTCAAGCCACTGCCGTAACCCAATCCCTCAAGCCACTCAAAGCCGGTTCCGCTCGAACGCCCGCGCCGCATCGTTCTTGGTAGGATGTGGCTGAGGCATGCCGAGCACCTTGGTTCAAATGATGTTTGAAGGGCCTCTTCAATTGATCTAGAAGAGCACGTCAAAAGGGCACAAAAATACTATGTCGTATTTGTCGGAAGTTGACGATGCCGTGCGTCTAGTTTTAGTACCTGCCGTTAGGAAGCTGTCCAGCCGTGATTCGCCGTGCTGGCTTATTAGGGCGCACGATTAGTGAGAAAAGATACCCCGGAAAAAGCGCATGATGATGTTCACAGAGGCTAGATGCCGGAGACCTCGAGAATGAGGGGCGAGGGGGAAACAAGGGATTAGCCGGATACTGTAGACGAGGAAACAGGCGACCTTAGATGGCTCTTTCCTCTTTTCTTTGATTTATGTCCTATTGCTAGTGGCGAAATAAAAGAGATCAGTAAGTCGTGTAACGAATTGATCGAGAAGACTTTGCCGGTGCACAATCATAAAGCTTAGAACAACTTCAAGAGGTCGGACTCCGACCTCTCCTTGGGGGGTGTCGGCGAGGGCGTATACGTCGTTGGTTGATCCAACGCTGGCCGCACGGTCACACAGTCGTTTCCCAGTATCGGCCCTAGAGTCGCGAACAACAGCGCTAGGAAGGGTATTGAGTACAATATACAGCAGCGTATACTACTTTACAAGACCGAGTCATCGAACATCACCAGGAGTCACCCATAGGCACCGCAGCCCGCGCGCCCTATCCACAGCAGCCCAGACTGGGGCTGGCGCGCTCAGCGCCCCACCCCGCCGCCAGCCGGACCGTACACCGTACCTCCCTCCCCGAGCGCACGGTTTTCGTCCGCCGCGTCACTTCTCGACGTCGAGCGCGGACACGGAGAACTCGCTCGTGAACTGCACGTCCGACGCGTCGTTCTTCCGGGGCGCCATCGGGAGGTTCGTCTGGCGGAAGTGCATGGACGTGAGCGTCTGCGAGTCCATCGTGTTCTTCGACCACGCCGTCCCGTCCGCGACGCGGTATATGATGAGGTACGTCGAGATCGGCTGGCGACCCGCGTCAGCATAAGGCACAAACAAGGACATGGACAAGGACGGAGGACGCACCTGCGCGGCGGATGCGCACCCGAGCCAGATCTGGTTGATCGGTGCGTTCATGGCGTACGAGACGAGGAACGCGACGGCGAAGGCCGAGTAGAGCGCGGCGGACTCGACGACGAGCGCGGCGAGCGAGAGGTACTGGCGCGCGTGCTCGGGCGGGAGGTGCGCGAGGTGCGTGCGGCGGTACATGAGCAGGCGCGCGATGATGAGCGCGGTGAGCACGATGTTCGTCCCGAGCGAGATCGTGTAGTACGCGGTGCCGTACGCGAGCGGCTGCTTGCTGTAGAGCGAGAGCCCGGGGTGGCTCGACTGCAGCGTCCAGAGCGTGCCCATGACTGTGGAGGCGGTGGATGGCGCGGGCCGGGAATCAAAATCAAGAAGGGGAAGGGTGAATTTGAAAGGAACGTACCGAATGAGGCGACGAGCATGATGAAGGGGAAGAGGTTGACGAGGTACGCGGTGGTGCGGCCTGAAGCTGTCCAGATGATCCAGCTGCGCCAAAGCTGAATTTGGCGTGTCGGTGCCGTCCCGAAAGATAGCTTAGAAAGGCCGGCTTACCATGAGGGTGTCACAGAGGAAGGTCATGACGAATAGCGTCGCGTAGAATATGACGTTAATCGCGAGGTTCTGGGTGTCGAGGAAGTACTGCCATGGCCCGGCAGGGTAGTTGCGGTTGTCGATGTAGATGACCTGTACCGTGCGCGCCTGGACGATGGCGAACATGGTTTCGACGATCAAAAGGAGAGTGATGAAAGCGAGCATGAAGATGGACCGCCAGCCGCGGTGCCTTTGCTTCCAAAGATAGAGGGCGCACGACGTCCATAGCACGAGATGTACGCCTGTGCGAGTGTGTGAGATAACATGATGGGGGACGTGCCGATTTGTGCGGGGCACTGACCGTATCCTACGCCGGACACGAAGTCGCCGGCGAGGAAGAAGCGTTCGAGCATGATCGTGTTCTCGTCTTCGTCCGGGCCATAGTATGGTTGTGAAGACATGGTCGGATACCCGGGGTATGTACAAACGAGCGACTGCTCTGGCGGAGGGCCCAGAGGATGGGGGAGCGGGGCAGGGCTCGCGCGTGGTATGCTTATATTTGCTGGACCCGGGTTTCCGGGCCTTGGCTGGAGGAGGGCGGCCTTGGGCGATCGGCGTAAACGATGGCGCAGAGCGAGCACGGTCTCCCGGATCGGAAACGCATCTGTCAGGGCCCAGCGCGCGCTGTCATTGGTCTTCTCGAGCTCAGGCTCGCGTGTCCGTCTGCCCACGCTCGGCTCGCGCTTGCTCGAGTCTCCTCTCGGGCTCAACAATCGTGCTCATTGGCGGGGGCGGTGGCTGTGTCTTGGTCGTGCTCTTCTCGAAACCGCGCTAAGGCATTTTACCGGTGTCGCGTCGGCGTGAGACGTGCCTGTCCGTTCCTCTGTCGTAGAGGCATCTGGTGTTTGGATACTCGACGCTGGAGTAGTACGCTGGGCTGGCCGGAGTCGGAGCCTGAGAGCCCGCGGGGGTCAGGTTAGCTGATGCGGGCACGTCAAAGAGACTTGTTCGCGGGGAGCGTTGCGTTGCTGCGCTGATATCGGGCTCGATCAATACTCTATTGCCCTCAGATCTTCTCCTTTTGGGGCCTGTGCCTGGCGCGGATCTCCGGCGCGTCCGACGACGTCATCATCCTCAACGCTGATTCGCTCGGCAAATTCCATCTTGCCCATCCACTCAACGCTCGTCTTGCACTCCCAGCAAATTTATCCTGGTCTTGCCAAGAACAGAGCCTGGCGAAACCACATCAGAACTACAACTGCTGCAAGTCACAACACTACCTCGATGGTCCTTTCAATGCTGTACGGATAGAACAGTTTTTCATAACATGGTGTAACCAATCTTGCATTCAACGACGACGGCAGCGCATCTTCTGTCGGAATTGGAGCTCACCACTTCTATTTTGGGAGGATATGTCGGAAGGCCTTGTCTCCGACACAACTATCCTATCTATCAACACTCAAGGTGCACCGAACGTGCTTCATCCACGTTTCATGCATGCGTTCCTACGCCTCCTCAGAAATCTTCGCGACGAGTTCTACCCCGGCCGTCGACCGCCCATCACCGCACTTCCAGCTTAACCAGTACTTGCAGCTGTACTTGCTCTGCGGTGTGGGCACCGTCGAGGGCGGACACTCGCGTAACCACACGTCCCCCTCCGACACGCCTCCGATAACTCCATCGCGACGAGGGGGGCCGCTAACCAGCGTCGCCATCTCCCCACCCTGCCTAATGCTGCCTAAACACCCAGCACCCGCCGTTCTGGAAGCTCGCGGGCGGCGAAATCAAACTCCGGGCTGCCCAAGCCCCCGCGGTTAGCTCGATGGGCATATGTATGCTTGATGCAGAGATGCCAACGGACCTGCTCGTGCTCGCCTTTCGTGCCCACCCCGCCACTGCGCACGGCGCCCTTGGGGCTATCGCGCGGGTGGCTTCTTGTGATAAAGACAGAGCGTAGCGGACGGCCCTGCTGAGCCTCCGACCTCGTGGGCCCACCGCCCCATCTTCTTCCGATTCCGGATATA
Source organism: Trametes meyenii (assembly GCA_022606255.1). NCBI lineage: Eukaryota > Fungi > Basidiomycota > Agaricomycetes > Polyporales > Polyporaceae > Trametes > Trametes meyenii. The sequence continues at coordinate 4,682,224 of JABYQG010000001.1, read as the reverse complement.
TATGGCTTGAGATACGGTGTGTATGCAGCGGAACGTTACACTGCAGAGCGCATCGGGCTGTCTCGGCGCTCGGGCCCTAGGGGCACCGCCTTCTCGTTATTTATCCAGAGAAGCACCGGCTTCTTTCCGCGGTGCAGCGTCGGAGAAGCTATGTCAATATTGAATGGAACACCGAGCTTCTTTGTAGCTCGTGTCCACCGGAGCAAGTTCACGCGCGTCTTCGGAATTTCAGGGAGAGCGATGAAAAGTTCTTTATTGTAGCCGAGGGCACGATGCATGGCGCCGTGAGTGCAATACAGGACGATAGAATATACTTAACTATGGTACAGATTGTTGTACGAATGTGCGGGCACGCATGCAGACGGCGACAGAGGAAGGCCGGCGAAGACGGAAAGCGGGGAGACGCGGGGCGTAACCTATTAGGACTTCTCGACAGGGGAAGAGCAAGGGGCAGAATGCACAGCGAAGGGACACGGCGGATATTATGGGAAAACCTGGAGTGAGCTAGAGCGGACCACCGGTAATCGAGCAAAGCGGAGGCGGCTCCGATACTTGAGCGACAGCGAAGTCTAGCGGGGACCATGTGCATGTCTACGAGACTGATGGGAGCTTGCAGCCCATGATGCGGACTGACGACGCGTGGGGTCAGCCGACCTCGGCGCAACATAAAAATCGAACTCGTCGGAGGAGACGCACCGGTACCGTCCCAAGAGCCGACGCCGTAGACCATCTCGCGCGGGTGGAACGCGAGGCTGCTCGTTTTGGTGGTGAACGGCGCCATCGACTCGCGCGGCGGCGGGATCGCGAGGCTCGCCCGGATAGTGCCCAACGGCCGGTGCGCGGCGAGCGAGTGCACGTCCGTGCGCTGTGTGCGCCAATCCGACACCGCCAGAGCGGAGGTCCTGCGCCCGATGTCAGTGAGGGAGGTTGCAGGGCGCGAGAGCGCGATAAGGACGTACGCAGCAAAGACTTCTGTTTGTTCGTGCACGTCAAACGAGGAGAGCCCCTGAGGGAACAAGTCCCATGTCTGTGCAGTGTTTCCCCGCCGGATGTCCCACAGCCTGACCTCGCCGTCGAGCCTGCTCAAACGCATTCAAAATCGAATGATAGAAGGCGCGAGGAAACCGAACGCCTACCCCCCGGAGAGGAACTGCCCATCAAGGGTAGGATGCCACTTCACGTTCTGCACCCAGGACGTGTGCTGATGATAGGATCTGACGACCGCATCGTCCTCCTCGAGCCGCCGATCGAAAATCTTGATCGCCCCATCGGCAAAGCTGGCTAGGAACATGGACGACGAGCCGCTGTCAGAGGCTAGCGCCGTGATGGGGCTCTCCGCGTTCGTGTCGATGTCCTGTGCGTGCGCGGTTGACATGAGAACGCGCCCGCGCGCACCGTGCGGTGCACGCTCAGAATTAAGCACTTACCATGACCTGGCTCTCTGTGTGCGCATCCCACACACGGATGATACGCGAGTCACCGCCAGCGAGGAGCGTACCGCCAGACTGCTTCCAATCTGTAACGACACCGCTGCCGCGCTTGACTTGGAGCACCTCGTTGAGCCCGCGGAACGCGCTGACCATCTGTACGGGGCCGTTGCATAGATTCGGATCGTAGTTGCGGTACAGACGGATCATCCCGTCCGCTGAGAGCAAGTGTCACGGTAAGCCAATGTCGCTGAGAAGATCTACGACGTACCAGCTCCAGTAAGAATGATTCCTCCCACATCCTGGTTGATGATGTGTAGGGACGTGATGCTGGTGCCTCGAGGATTGCCGTTCCAGAACCGGTTCAGTCTTTTGCGCTTGATCCAATCCCAGACCCTAGTACAGTAACCTGCTTAAACCACATCTCAAGGGAAAACAAGATCAACACAACATACGTGATCATGTCGGACTCGTTGGCGATAGCGAGATGTGGATCGAATGCATGGAATGCGAGCGAATGTGGGAGCCCGTTGACTTGGATTGTGGTCACTGGCCTGTCCCATTTGCATCGCGCTAGCATTGACATGTCATCAGCAACTGATACACGGTCACAGGCTTCGCAACTGGACACTCACGCGCTTCCAGGGACTGCTTGTGGGTGTCTTCCATCACCTGCTCGTTCCGTTGTTGCCGCCACACTTGGTAGTTGTACTGCACGCTTCCCGGCTCGTCTGCCTCTGGTTGCTACGATATCCGCATACGGTTAGAGAGCGCGGACCATCGCAATAAATAGCACTTACCCTCATCTGCGGTTCCTTGAAGTACTCGCAGCACCAGTCGTAGAACCGACTCTTCAGTGGAAGGACGTCACGGATACCGACGCCCGTGCCTAGACCGAGGATGACACTGGAATCGACGGAAAATGTGCTCCCCGCAGGACTTGCCGCTCCGCCCATACCATCCCTGTGGTGAGGATGATTGTGGTGCGTTGCACGGTTTCCGACGCGTCTCCGCGCCCGCAACCGCTCCATATCCTCCTCCATGAGAGCCTCCATGACATCCGCATGGGAGAAATCCATGGTCGGCTGATGTTCCGGCTGTGAGAGCCCGCTGAATCCGCTAGTCTGTGTGTTCAAGCTAAGTTGGGAATAACTCTCCTGGGGGCTCTCCGGCCGCGAGTATGGTGATGTGTACTGCGCGAAGTTGAGGTTTGGCGAGGGTGGTCTCGATACACCTTGCACGACCTCTGTCCGCTCCTGCTCGTGCGGGGCGGGCTGGGGTTTGGGTGACGAGCGGCCATCTTCCAATGACGGGAACGCGATGTTCCCAGCGAGACTTCGGAGCGCGTTGGCGAAGGAGGATGTCCGTCTGAGTGTGCTCGAAACACCACTCTGCAAGGTGCTCATCGTCTCGCTGCGCATCAACGGAGGGCGGCCCACCGGAGACTGCGGTTGCGCCGCGCTCGTATTCGTGGACCCGTTGGATGGTACCCTCTCGCGCCCTCCGTTCAGCGCCGACTTTGCATCGGAGGCCGCTGCAGGCGCCCTGTTGAGCGTCGTGCTGTCAAGCCGGGTGAAGGGCGATTCGAGCAACAATGCCGTGATGTAGTCGACAATCGTCTGCGCATTTGTGGCCACCTCCTGATATGGATCTACCGACAGCTCGAGGAGGATCGAGAAGATGGTGAAGAATGATGAGAGGAGAACGCGATTCTCGGCGCGGTAGTCTTCCTCATCCCCGAAGCTGTCGAGCCATTCGGTGACCGCAATCGCAGAGACGTCGTCGGCCGGGTTTTCTTCGCCCTCCTTCCACCGCCGGTCTTCTTCCCAATATATCCAGGCGCACACGATGAAGTACCCACGCCATTCCTTGACGAGACAGCTGATCAGCACCAAGAGCTCTTTCCGGACCATCGGGCTGGCATCCTCCTTGATCGCCAGGGTCGAGCCTGTCACAACCGCGACTTCCATCCGGAAGTGTATCCGCTCGTCAAGTTGATACATTGTGCCGCTGCCTCCACCGCCGAGCTTGTTCAGGTCCGACGAGCCAGACGCGCCCAGGAACGTGCTGAGCGCATACAAGGCCGCGCTGCGTACCTCGGGCGAGTCATCCGAGAGAAGCGCGATAAGCTTGTCCTGCATGCCTCTGTCAACGCCGTCGACTTTGATGTCGTCGTTCCCGTCCCAGATCTGCGCGATGCACAGCGCGGACCACTGGCGGAGCAGAAAGTCGCCCTCGTCGAGGTGCTCGAAGCAAGCGTCGAACACGCGCTCGCGCCAGCACGCGGTCTGCCCTTCCACGTAGTCGCGCGCGATCGTGGACAGGATGAACGCGCACATCGCCTTGTGCTCGGAGCCGTTCGGGAACAGGCCCTGGCGCGAGTCGTCCTGTCCTGCGAGCGCAGATGCAAAGTATTTGTAGCCCTGGTTATTGTACAGGTCGACTTGACAGCTCGGGTCGACCGCGGAGATCCGCGCCCAGATGAATATCAGAACGGGCTTCAGGTCCTGACCCGCGGCTTGGAGGAGGCGAGCAATGTAGGGGAAAATGCCGATCGTGAGAGCAAGGTGGACCGCCCATGGGCCGAGGTCGACGAATTGGGACAGCAGAATCAAAGCGCGGAGTCGGTGTGGCTGAGACAGGAGAACTTGAAGCACAATAGGAAGCTGGTCTGGGGGTTTACGAGGGACGAGGTGATGGTCGGGCTGTTCTAAACTGTTCGCGGGGTACGGGGCCAAATCATTCATGGTGTCGATGCCGAGTTGGTCTAGCGGAACCTGAACGGGGAGCGAAAGGGGTCCCGGCTTTGTGAGCGCCGACCCGCCACGGGATATCCAGACCTCGAACGCAGTGAGTTGATCGGTGAAAAACCTGCTCGGAAGGTAGGCATACGACTTTTCGCCGGACGCAACCGACGATCCTGCCTGCGGGGTCTGTTCAGTCCTGGCAGCTTGTCGTCGATTGCGTGCACCTAGGGAGACGTCCTTCGCAACACTGGGCTCTGTATTTCTCAACAAATCCGGCAGCTGACGGAGGCACGCGTCTACTGCAAGATCCCACGATGCCCACAGAGGGTGAGTGTTGGTAGGGGGGAGAGGGGGGTATGTGTGAGGAGTGCAATGGTAGTTCTTCATGATGCGTTCGGCCAACAGGAAATTGCGGAAAAGAGAAGCGATCAACAAGTCAGACCGGTACAGACGCGTGAATACCTCGCGCGGGAACGTTGTCCATGCGATTGTGTCCGTAATAGCGGTGAAGATCCAGTTGAGCTCTCCAAGAGGCGTCCGTCTATCCTTTAGATCACCAGGAAGTTGCATGACTTGATCCGTCGAGATGTCATTCGGGAGTTGGTTCGTGAGGAGGAAATATCGCAGGGCGATATCAATAGGGGACGTCAAGCACGAGGTGAACAGATCGGCAGGGAGCTCCGGGCACGAGGGAAGCTGTTCGTCCGCCGCGCAAGCTGCAAGTTGGATACACTCTGAGAACGGGGGCATGCCCTCGGGGTAACCACCTCCATGAAGTCTCGCATCGTTGTCACGCTGTTCTGCGAACTTCACGAAGTTGCTGAGCAGGTTTCCGGCAGCCGAGCAGTCCCAGATGAAGATGCATGGAGAGCGCAGCCAGCTCTGTATCTCTTGAAGGGCGATAGGGATGTACTGCGTATAGTTCCTATTGAAGCACCAGAGTTCTCCGCTCGGCGTAGGCTTCGGGACGCCATGACCGTTGTAATGGAAGAGAACCGCATCGTCCTTGGCCTGTTTCCGCAAGGTGACACAGAAACGCCTTAGGTCTTCCTTGGAGGGGTCCAGAAGTGGTTTATACGAAATCTTCGGATTTAAGCCCTCGAATTGGTGCTGCAGGTTGGTGCCAATGACCTCCAGCGCCTTGTGAGAGGGCATGGTGTGAGGATCTACCCATGCTTCCAAGACTGCACAAGGGTTGGTCTTGATAATATCCGGGGGGTCAACGTCGATGTTTAGACATAGGACGAGGGCAGCGTGCGCGGTCTTGATCTTGCCTGGAGCGGCGCGCCATGGAATCATTTGGGGAGTTCCGGGCGGTGGGGGCGTGGGGTTCCCGCATGTGAGATGCCGCTTTGCAGACCAGTACGGAAGCATCGGGACAACATCTGGGAGGTCTGTAACGGAAGTGCGAAGGTCAGGGTCGTATCCTCCGTTAACGCCTCGGGTACCAGTGCGGCCGGACGATGGGTCTGAGCGGGTGCTCGAGCGGTGGTCGCGCTCTGTCTCGTCGTCTCCACCATGACTCCCATGCCTAGCAGGGTGCCAACCGTTGCTGCCTGAGGCTGCTTTGGAAGCTGAGGTTGTTTAAGGACAGAGGGTGCTTACTCTCTGCGTAATGGTGATGCCCGTGCCCGTTCATTGCTGCCCAAACCCGAGCCCAACCGGTCCAGCCAGCTTCCCCTTCCTCGTATAAGCAGAGAAAAAATCGGCAAGAGTGCGAGCAAGGAAAACAGCAGGCGGAGTACACCGCAAGAGCCAGAGTCGAGCCTGTAGTTGACGTCGGTGCCGGGAGCAAGGCCCGCCCGCGCAATGAGGTCACGATAAGCGGACTCTGAATAAAACTTATGTCTTCTAAAGCTGGCGGTGTTATGTGGTAAGTTGATTTCTTAAGAGACTTGATTGCATATTAGTAACATACTTACACGCGCGTCCAAATGCTCAGCGCCTCGCACCCTGACGCGTTCCATATGCAGCCACCACGGCTCTGAGCCCGACACCCAACCCTTGTTCCTCACGGCCCCATTCCCGTCCATCTGTCCTCGTCTACGGCACAAGTACATCGAGGGGGTTCTGGCACTGTTTACTTTCCAGACCGTCTGACGACCCTGGTACGGCATTATTCTTCTGGCGCCCATGCCTCCGACGGATCCTCCTTTGGGCGCACTCGTAGAGGTTACCGCTGGTCGGGGCATTGTTCGATTCGCGGGGGCAACCTCATTTTCTGTGGGCAAATGGATAGGTATTGAGCTCGCGGAGCCGCATGGCAAGAATGACGGCACCGTTCAGGGCGTGAAGTACTTTAACTGTCGGCCTAATTATGGTGTTTTCGTCCGGCCGAGCCAGGTCAAGGTAATATCCACTGAACCAGAGCCACCCGCACATGTGAGTATCCTTCACGCTCGTTTCCTCTTGTGTGACTTTAATTGTGAGATAGCCGAGGGTTGCGCGGGCAGTCGGCCACCAACGCACCGGGAGTCTTTCTCGCACTCCGTCCGTTCGTTCCATCCCCTCTTCTCCTCGTGCAGGCAGTCCGGCCAAACCGTCCGTAGCAGGCCTGGGCAACGGTGGCGCGCCTCACTCGCCCTCTTCTCGCTCCGCACGTCTAGGTTCACCTACGAAACGCGTCCCATCTCTCACCCTCCAACCCCGCGGCCCTCTTGCACGCTCATCAGTACAGCCCGAGCTACTGAGCCCGACCGTTGGCCGCAGCCGTGCAAATACTAGAGATTCTCCAGTACTAGAGCCCGCGCCTAGACTATTCCCTAAAGCACAAGCTACTCCCGGTCACTCTCCTCCACAGCTGTCCTCTCTCCGACATTCATCTTCTCCGAAACAAGAACCCCCCTCACCCTCTCCGCCTGGACCCGAACCTGAGCGCGAACCCGAAACTGACGAACCTGAGCCGGTAACTGCAAAACCCCCGTCACGCCCTGCTACCCCCGTAGTAAGTTGCACTTCCTCCCATCATCTGCGCGATATATAATCTTCTCAGCGAGTTGTAGACGACACAGAGCTCCAAGAGCTACGTGCGAAGATCCGCGTGCTCGAGGCGAAGCGCGCAGATGATGCACGGCATGTGCGGGAATTGGAGACGCGTCTCAACGAGGCCGAGTCCTTCGTCGCGCTGAGGCCTAAGCTGCAGGCGAAGCTGAACCAGCAGCAGACGGAACTAATTGCTACCCGACGTGAGCTTGCCGATGCCCAACAACTGGCACAACTAGCGGACACACGGATCGTGGACGCGCAGGAACAGCTCGAGATGGCCATGTTAGACAAGGAAATGGCCGAGGAACGTGCAGAGGTCGCTGAAGCAGATCTCGACGAGGTCAGGGAGAAATTGGCCATTGTAGAGGTAGAGTTGCAAGTGTTGCGGGAGGGCGGTGGTGCGTCGCTATTCTTCCTACTGTGTCAGAAAGTTTTTGGGAGCCTGCAACTGAATGTGTCCTGTAGGTGCTGAAGGTGGCGGTGACACTGCTGTAAAGCAAAGTCTCGCGTACATTCAGCTCGAGAAGCAGAACGAACGCCTCAAAGAGGCTTTGATCAGGTCGGTTTATTCGTCTGGTGAACAACGTTCGGTCCTACTAAATGGAGTTCCAGGCTACGAGATATTTCTCAAGAAACAGATCAAGAACAGCGCAAACGTATCTCAGAGATGGAGAAAGATGTATCGAGTCTTGATGATGTGCAGGGTATGTTGTGTCCCCTTTTTCAGTGGATTCCTTTACCCATAGACACGATTTAGCGCAATATGAGTCTACCCTTATCAAACTCCAGAATGCTGAGAATCAGATCGAGGACCTCAAGGTTCAGCTCGACGATGCTCTTGGTGCGGAGGACCTGCTAGTGCAACTTACCGAGCGCAACTTAATGCTTGGGGAGGTTGGTTTCACACCAATGCATCTGGCGGTTCATATTGTGCTTACCTGCATTTGTTAGAAAATCGAGGAGATGCGCATTACAATCGAGGACCTCGAGGCTCTCAAGGAACTTAACGACGAGCTCGAGGAGAACCATGTTGAGACTGAGAAAGCGATGCAAGAAGAGATCGGTCAGTGATCTTGTGGAAGAGTATGGGTATTGATATTCACTCTTTCGCTTCCTACAGACTCCAAGGACGCGCAGAGCCATGAGCAGGCTCGCAAGATCGAAGTCCTAGAGGAGACATGCCAAGATCTCGAGGGGACGATCGTCCAATTCCGCGAGCTCGTCCTGCAACTGCAAACGTAAGGCACGGTTCCCGCGAGCATTTTCACCTGCTGACTCTCGCTATCAGCGATCTCGACACTCTCCGCACCGAGACACAGACCGCACAGCATGAGTCTGCCACCGCTGCATCGCAGACCGCCGCGATGATGTCTCTCAACCTGAAGCTACAGTCATCGGCGTCCAAGAACCAAGCGCGCCACATCGACCTCGAGGTCAAGAGGATCGAGGCTCGGGAGGCCAGGGAGCTCCTCAATATCATTCAGCCGTACCTGCCACAGGTCTACGTCGAGTCCGACATGGACGCAACGAACTGCTACCTCTTCTTCCAGCGCTTGGCGGCAAAGGTGGATCTGATCAACAGCGTTGTCGCGCAGATGCACAACCTACCCGAGTCGCTCAATGGGCCTGTGTCAGACGTTCTTGTGGGCATTTGCGAGGTGAATCTCTTGGACTATCAAGACAAATCAGGTTGCTGACGCAGTGGGCATGACGCGCTTAGATGAGGAGTCGTCTATCGAGCTTGTCGACGACGTGCAAGCGCTTTGCGGCAATCCTGCGCAAGTGCGACGTCGAGGCCTTCCTCAACGTCGGGCGCATCTTCCCGGAGGTAGCGCCGATGGAGAAGCGCATCGACATGCACATTGATCTTCTCAGGCGCGAGGAATTCAGGGAACTCGAATGTGTCAGTGACGCTGCGAAGTAAGACCCCGCTGCTCCTAGCTATGGGCGTCGCTAACTACATCGTATTGTACAGGATGCAGTCGCAGTTCGACCATCTCTCAGAAACGTACTTCAACAACTTCGAGTTCGATCTCGGAGAGCGCGAGCTTGGTTATGCGTTATCGTTTGACCATGACCTCGAGATGTTCTCCGCATCCGTTGGGTTGATCAAGACGTCTGTTGCGGCAGTGCTGAAAGATAATGGCGAGTTTACTTGTAGCTTACACTGCAGAAGATGCTGACCCGTTCGTAGATGTCGAAGTCGATCTGGGTAGCGTTGACCCTGACCAAGACTTCTTCGAACCCCTGCAGAAACTCCTCGACCAAGCCAGGAGCTCCAAAGTTTTGTCCAAGTAAGCGTGAACATCGTCCAGAACCAAATGACAACGGTACTCACCCACCACGCAGGAAACTCACCAAACGCCTGGAGGAACTCACGCAGGACTCGCTGGCACTCAGGCCGCTCCTGGTGCCTCAACTTCAGGCCCTCAACAACACTGTGCCGGAACTGGTTAATTTCGGTATTTCTGTGCGTGGCATGGCTTCTGTGGCGCCGAACACATTACTGACTATTTGTCCAGTTGGCGCAACTTGTGATGCCCCATATCAGCGACGTGCGCGCCGCCAAGTCTTCGTTCCAGCTGTCCAGGGTCTTGTCCTTCGTCAAGGAGAGCGCCGCCTCCACCGTCGGCAAGGGTAGAAACAGCGACTCATCTTCATGGGAGTCCGTTGGCGAGTTCCTCAACCAGGTCGTGCAAGAGGCTGGTCGAATCGTACCGCTCTCCCTCGAGGGCGAGAACTCCTTGAAGAGTAAGCTACACTAGCCCCGCCTCCTTTTCCCATCGCATTACTGATTGTCTCGAAGTCTCCGGTACAGCACCTTGGGTGGTTCGCATTGACGATATCAAGGCCGCGACGGCAATCAACGTCGAGGCAGAGCGCAAGGTCGCTCAGCTGAACGACGAGATCCAGGCGCTTGCACGCACGCTCAAGATTAAGGACCAGACGATTCAAGAAACGGGCGTGAAGATCGAGCTCATGGAACGCCGTATGGAGACCGTCAAGAAACAGGCCGACGCGATCACCGACCTCGAGAACGAGCTCTCGAAGGCGCGCAAGCAAGAGCGCGCGTACGAGGAGGCGATGGAGCAGCTTCAAGCAGACCTTGACGCCCTCGAGCAAGACAACGCGAAGCTCAAGACGCTTGCCAACAACCCCGAACGACAAGGTGAGCTTGGATATGGCAGGTGTATTCTTCAAAGATGGCTGACAGTGCTCCTCCAGCATCTACTACCCAGGTCGTGGAGGCAGAAAGCGTTCCGACCGAGGGCAACTTCGAGACGTCGTATCTTCTCGAGCAGATCGACGCCCTCCGTGGCACCGTCCGCTTCCTGCGGTCAGAGAACTCGTTCCTCAAGGGCCAAGACCTACTCAAGGAGATCGAGTCGCTGCCCGAGCTCACCGAGCCTTTCTCCCGCGAACCCACCCCGCCTCTCGTTCCCTCTGCGCTGTCTGACTCGGACTCTGACTCGGACGACGAGCCCCGCCCACCACCTACTCTGCGGGATCTTGCAGTCGAATCGAAATTGCTCTACCGCGAAGTCATCAAGTATACCTCGTCACCGCGGGTGGTCGATCTCTCTGTGCTCCGAGCGAAGCGCGAGGGTACCAACGGGTCCGCGAAGGGTTGGTTGCCACGCAAGAAGACCCCGGCGTACCAATTGGCGGAGAGGAAGCTGCAAGGCGAGCGACTAGGCAAACGGCTGAAGGGGCTGCTAGAGATGACCAGCCATATCACGACCGAGTAAGACGATGAGGATGTTTTGAGTTAGTGGTTCTCCAGGTTGGATATTGCTATGCCTATTTCGATATCATAGGAATCGTTTATTGCTATACCCGTATGTCGCTTTACCATGTACGATTGCAGCATTCCTTCACAGCACTATCCCGCCATGGCAACCCCGCCTTGAAGCACCGGCCGGCGCGAGTAAAGCGTGTATAGCGGGCAAGCAAAGGTACATAGGATCAATACTTGTACTAGAGGGGCTCCAGGGGCCGATAAACGAACGATAAACACAACATAAACATATAGTAATACACATAACAAACGTCCGTTCGATTTCGTGAGATGACACGGGGCTACACCTCCTCCTCATCATCTTCCGCAGCTTCAAGTTCTGCGTCTGCTGCAGTCCTAGCCCTCTTAGCGATGCCCTCTTCAGCCTCTTGGAGTTCCCCATAGTCTCCTGATATATTGTTCTCGCTGGAAGGCTCGTCATCCTCCCGCCCGCGTTTCGTTCCAGCTGTCGGGGCAACGGTTGCAGGAGGTATATCCACAGCGTTGTCACCGTCTTGGTATTCCTCGTCCTCGTCCTCTTCTTCCTCATTCTCTCCCTCCGCAACGGCTCCCTAGAGAACCGATGTTAGCCTCATAAAGCTCGCCCCACGATAATTGACTCGCCTCGCCGCCGAGAAGCAACGCAGTTAGACTGGAGCCCTGTCCACTTGCGCCCTGAGTAGAGAAGTCATCATCTGTTTGCGAACCAGAAGTAATATCTTTCGAGCTTACCTCCCCTTCCTCGTCGCCTTCCTCATCCTCTCCTTCGAACACGCCACTCTCGCCCTCTTCTTCCTTCAGAAGCTATATCAGCACGACAGCCAGACATGCCATTGTGCTCGCTACCGACCTCGATATCGTACTCATCACTTTCCTCTCCCTCGTCAAGTTCAGGCTCCTCGACCGGGTCCACAACTTGTTTCGACATATTCCTAACTAGTGACGGAGTTGCCAGCCGAATTCAATCAAGTCAGGGGGCAGAGATACGACGAGGATGACGTTCGCTCCCCGCCAGCTGGCCAGGGAGGTGGAGCGGAGCAAAGAGAAAGCCAGCGAACGTTGCTCGGCATGATTGGTGGATGTACCCCGGACGGACGCAGATGGACATGCTTGCATAAGACTCCCACTGCGTACAAATGCGGATAAATCCATCCGAGAACCGTTCGGGACGTCACTCCCCCGTACAGACACATTTATTGACCCGAATGCATTCAAAACCCGTACAAGTGGGAATTCGTCAGAGTGTTGCGAGCGAATACACGATGACGCTCTCCCTATTTAGATAGACGAAGAGTAGCGAATCTACACGGGAGGCAATACGAACACTTGAAAGTGAACGTGACTACTAGGTCTGAGACTCCGGTGCCCAAGCGTCGTGTGGTCTAGTCTACGGTGTCTCAAACTACTTCTCAGCGAGCACTTGTGATACTCTAACACGGTGGAAGTCGACAAAAATCGGTTTATGCTGGGCCGTTGTGACAAATTCCTTTCCGATGTCAAGGGGTTCGCCAGGGGTGACGCCGGCTTTGTGCAAAGCGACGACGACTTCCATAAGTTCAGATCTGAGGGCGGATTGAATCTATGAGTACTTGGGCGTGTAATCGGCATCCGACGACACGTACCGAAACGCATAGGGGCAGATTCTCAGCGGGGCAAAGCAGTGAAGTTCTGAGTCATCGGTGGTCGTGGTAGCCTTGAAAACACCGATGAATGTGGGGATGCACCGTCCTTACAGCGCCACAAGGGTATTGTGCATCTACTTTAATTCCAGGGAGAAAAGTGCCAATCCGTCAGGACCGACGTTGAAGTATCTCACTACCCGCGACTTCTTGTCGTTCGCACCTCCTGATGTCGCAAACTCCGGTTTGATTGTATGAGTAGGTTCTGCCGACCTAGGGACTCGGCATCTGGAGATGTTCACTATGGTGTAAGACACCTTCACGACACTTTCAGTGAGCGTTATCAGACAGAAGATCCAAAAGACGGTCTCATGTATAACTTGTGAGGTGGAGCCTTTTTTCCCAGAGGATTCAGAATGTCCCTAGGATAGTCGCAGCTTAACAGCTCAAGTGATTTTACGGCCAGATCAGACGACATATGAAGGGAGAGCACGTTGATGTATTGCGTCTGCAGAAGCGAGGGAGGCTTCGAAGGAGGTCTTGGACTAGTTGAGTATGTGTCTGAAGCAGAGAAGCTGCGGCCGCGGTGACTTTGTCTGCCCGTGGGCGCTTGTCTAACGAGCGCGCGTCCCGCATGTGCAGTTCAGACGATGTGGCTATAGTAGTGCATACTATCGTTCCTCAGTCTCTTTGATGCATATTTTCTCACTGAAGGCATCCAGGGTTAACCACTGCCAGTACCCGCAATTTGTCCAAGGGCCGAATGCAGCCAACCCTACGGGTACGGATGCTGGGTAGACTCTACACTTCCCCAACGACGCCCCCGGCTGAGCTTAGTATTGCCTATACGCGCTCAGAGTGCACAAACGGTAAGTTTCTCTCCAGAGAAAGAATCGACACGAGGCAGAATTCGCTTCGCGACGCGTCATGAATACACCTTGCGCCCGTCAAGAAGCACCCGATAGAATTCAATGGACGACGCCTGGCCAGTTGACGTATATATGCTTTGCGGTAAAGGGGCCCCCAGTGGACCGTCTCGACCCGAGTGTGGTTGTCCTTCCTAGCTCGACCGAATCGCTCTCTAGCGCATTATTTCGCACCCAGTATGCCCTTTTCTGCCGCAGAGGTGCGTTCTGAATCAAGTTCCTTTCAGCTGCGCTAAATGCGCTTGCATCTGATGCGTTTGACAGTCCAAGCTTGTCTCCATATTCGTCCAATCCATTCTCTATGGTCAGTCCTCCTCCGATGCTGACCCGGGATCTTCTCCGTCGATACTTAGCACTTTTTTTCACGCCGCCCTAGGCCTTTATGCCGCCTTATTTGTTCTCACCACCAACGCGCTGTTGTGGAAGCGTCCGGCAGGATACCCACTCCGCACGGATATGCTCGTGATCTCACTGCTCATGTTCGTGATAGCCACCACTGTGAGCAATTCATCTCTCCCGTTTTAAGCAGTCAGACCATGACGTTTGGACCGTGCTGCCTCGCACTAGCACGTCGCGACGAACTTTTCCAGGATCATACTCGCGTTTGTGATCCATGCAAACGCGCCCGGTGGGCCTGCGGCCTTCTTCAACCAGCTGTCGAACTTCACGCAAATGTTCGGGAGTACGCTTTACGTGGCGCAGACGTTGCTGGGGGATGCGATGGTTGTAAGTTGTCCATATTTGTATACCCTGAACCGCGAGAACACCGGCCCTTCTACAGCTTTACCGGTGCTACCTGGTCTGGGAGCGGAGGGTCTGGGTGGTCGCTTTCCCTGGTGTCCTACTTCTCGGTAGCACCGGTGCGTGGCAATAATTGAACGAGGGCCTAAGAGCCCAGCTCAAGCGCATATAGCGACCGGCGTCGGCATTCTGTACGCGTTCGACAGAGTCGACCCCCAGGCCTCGATTTTCGTCGTGCAGCTCGGACACTGGATCACTGCTTTCTTCTCAATGACGTTCTCCACGAACGTCATCTGCACATGTACGTCCGGCCTCCCCCGAATCCCGGATCGCGATTCAAGACTCCTCACTCTCGCTCACGAATGGTCTACGCAGCCCTCGTCGCGTACAGGATCTGGGCGATCAACCGCACTCACCTCTCCTTCCGCCACCGCGCGCTCCGCCCCGCCATGATCCTCATCGTCGAGTCGGGCGCACTGTACTCCGCAACACTCCTCGCGCTCCTCGTGCTCTACAACGCCGACTCGTGGTTCCAATACGTCATCCTCGATGCTGTCTCGCCCATCGTCGTAAGTCTCACGTCCCCCAACGCTGTTCCCCCCGTCTCACGCCCCCACGGGATCTACTCACTCATCACCCTGCTGCGTGGTAGGGCATCGTATTTTCAGCGATCATGCTCCGGATCGCGACCGGCATGTCTACCATCGAGGGCGGGACGGCGCTCGCGCTTGTGGAGCCTGGCACAGAGGTGGGCGGCATCGCACTGTCGCGCGTGTCATCGCGTGGCACCCCCAAATATTCTTCCAAGGCGTAGAACGAGTATACATGGTCAGGGTAGCGTTGGGTGTATGATTGGTGGCCAAGACTTAGATGGTGGCCCGCAGGATCGTTCGTGTGGTTTAATGCGTACGTGGGCATGACTTCATAAAAATACATCGAGGAAAGTGTCCTTCGCAAGAAACGCCCCAGGGATCGCCCAGTACGGCTACAATTGCAACGAGGGCACAGAGCCCGGTCTCTACACCAAAACATGCTAGTGAGCCCTCGCAACGTCAAAGCCCCTGCGAATTACGCGCCTTAGTCTCGACCGCGCCATCTCCGCTGTGCGTTGTTCGAACTGGCTGGAGCTCGAGATGGTTCATACCATCCGTGGCGAAAGTGGACGTCTGGCCCGTCCCCGGGCTCCGAGCGAAAGAGATGGGCAACAGCGTGCTGGTTTTCCCCCGTTCCTTCCCGAGAGAGCCCGCAACTTCGGTGGACCCGTTCACGGCGGTTATACCCAGCCCGATGCGGATGATGATCATCGAGAAGACGAGGCCCACGATGGGAGAAATCTGCGATGTGGTGCTGGTTGAGCAGTGCAAGCGGGGGGCAGGGGGCGAAACTTAAGAGCACGCACCGCGTCGAGCAGCACGTATTGAAACCACGACCCGGTCTTGTATAAGATTAGGAGCGTCATGAGCGCCGCGGAGTATACAGCCCCGGACTCAAGTACGAGGAGCATGATCGGTCTATAGCTGTGGCTTCCGAACTTCATAATCGTGCGGTTGGAGTGCCATACCTTCAGTGCGACCAGACCTGTGGGATGCATCAGCCCGCCTTCGAGCGTCCGCATAATTGCAGGAGGAAAACTTGCCCGTGCAGATGATGTTCGTGGCGAGCGTGAGGGAGAAAAAGGAGACGATCCAGTGCTGCAGCTCGTCGACGAATATCTCGGCTTCCGGGACGACCTTGGCGAAGGAGTACAATATGCCAACACCGCATGCTTAGTGCACCACTCGTGAGCGCCATGTCTTCGTTCATGGCGCATATATACACACCTGTGCTACCGAGAAGAAGGACAAATGGGGCCGTGGTGACGCGAGGGTCGCCCCATACCAAGTAACACCTGTATAGCTAGCGTTGATAGTGAGTTAGCCGTGGCCTGTTATCGGCAAGTCCCAAACGTACCACGACGCTGTCTCCAATGAGTGTCTGTGCGACGTAAACGGTGCTGCCAAAAATCTGCGTGAACTCGGAGAGCTGGTTGAAGTACGCGGCCGGTCCTCCCGCCGAGTTGCGGAACACGACGAAGGCCCGGATGATGCGGGTGTAGTTTATCCCGATGTGCTTTGAGAAATCCATAGTGATGAGGATGCGGGTGCCTCCTGCGCCTCGCGGCAGCCGGGATTGTACGCACGATAGTGGCCATGGTGAACATGACCAAAGAAATCCACATCATGGGGTCGTGGGTCGGCCGGCGTATATCGCGTCGCTTTTTGAACAGTACCCACATCGTCAAGACGAAGACGACCACATAAGCACCTAGAATGTACGCAAGACATCGTTAGTTGTAATCGTCAGGGCCAACACGCAAAGCACTTACCGTATAGCAAAGTCTGGATGAATATGGAAACGAGTTTCGCCTATGAAGAAACGCTCGTCGGTCTGAAGAATTGTGTGATAAACGACCCTGCGGCTCACTTCATCGGGGGAAAGGGCATCTTGAAGGCGTCTTCAGTGTTCCCCTTCAGCCGTGGGTCCGGAAGGGTGAATGTAGGCCTGGATCGAGCACGCATAATATATGTCGATTATGACCACGTCCATCTACTGTCGAGGCCATTGATCTGAGAGAGTCGAGATAGACTCGAGATTGAGTGTCACCGCGAGGCACGCGTGCAGATGTGAGAGGCTTGAGTAGTGTGGTACTGTGGGCTTGGTTGCCGATAATATTGGATCGTACGTCGAGTGAGGAGACAGGTAAAATTGTGCGTTTGACAAAATCAACATCACGACAGCCTAGCCCCAGTAAACCCGCGGACCACAGGTTAGAGGACGCGTTGCCCTATCACTGGTGGGTAATGTAATTTCCAAAACGAAGATATAGGAACAAGCAAGGACGTACCCTTCTACTACAGAATGTTTACTTGCAGACGGACTCTCCCCGAATCCGGACGCGTTGGGCGACGCCAGATCTATTTCGCACAGAGGGAGCGCAAGACCGGTCAGAGGCTCGACAGCTCACATAACGGATAACAAGGAAGCCGAAGCACAGCGTGCGCACGCCACAAAGCCCACGTCCAGCACGGAAACGGCCATAGCTAGCACAGCTGCCGTAAATATCCGGTTTGGTCGCAATTTCCAGCCACTTGCATCCCAACCCCAGACTCACCGCCATGTCTCCAGCAGACATCCCGCGTTTCCGGCTTCACAACGGTCTGTCCATCCCCGCCGTAGGGGTGGGGTGAGTCGCATGCGTTGTGTCGTCGGTCTCGTCCACTGACAGGCGTTGATAAATGTGTAGTTGCTGGATGGGCACGGCCGAAGAAAACGAGCGCGTTACGGAGATGGTCAAGGAGGCCCTCGACCTTGGTTATCGCCACATTGATACCGTAAGTCGCTTGCTGGCACGCTTGACGCTTTTGAGCCCCGTTTGTAGGGTGTTAGGCCGCGAACTATGGTGAGTGAACGGCGGGGCATTGTCTGACGCATAGTGACCCAACTTTCTCATCACAGGGAACGAGAAGTCTGTCGGAAAGGCGCTGCGAGAGACAGCCGTACCACGCGGAGACATCTTTCTGACCACAAAACTAGAGTCAGCACGCACCCTTCTGTTCGTCTACCCGCTGCTCACCGTGCACCTTGTTCCACAGCCAGAAAGACCACGGTCGGGTGGCTGAGGCGCTTGATAACAGCCTCGCGAAGCTTGGAGTGGACTATGTAGACCTATACTTGATGCATTGGCCTATGGCCTTCGACGAATCAGGTATAGCCAATCCATGGAGGTGCATACAGTCCCTAATGAACTTTTCTCCTACGCCCAGGAAGGACCTTGCAGCCGGATGAGTGTCCGACCTTGATCGAAACATGGCGCGAAATGGAGAAACTGCTTGTTCACGGTAGCCGCGCTGCTATTACCCCATGCTAAACGCTGACGTTCTGCCAGGAAAAGTCAAGGCAATTGGGGTATCTAACTTCAGCATCAAAACCCTATCCGAACTCTTACCACATACCACCGTCACCCCCGCCGTGAACCAAGTGGAGCTCCACCCCTGTCTTCCCCAAAATTCACTGTGGGACTTCTGCACGAAGAAGAACATTCTACTCACCGCCTATTCGCCCATCGGAAAACACAAGTTCGCAGATGATCAAGAAATTACGGCCATTGCGGACGCTCACGGAAATGGGGTGACCCCCGCTCAAATATTGCTGAGCTGGGGCGTGCAGCGTGGTACGGTCGTGATACCGAAGACCCTACACACGGCGCGTCTGAGGGAAAACGCTGAGGTGATTACTTCCTTGAACCTTCAAGACGCATGTCATTGACATTGATCTTGTTGGGCCTACGACAGCTTGTGCAGCTAAGCCCCGCAGAGGTGAACGTTCTGGATGAGCTGCACACCAAACCCGGAATGCATCACAGCGTGTGCGGGTTCCATTCATTGGAACTGGGAGGGTCCTGCTTCGGGTGGACGTATGCTCAACTGGGCTGGGAAATGACTGTGGGCGGCGTGCACCTGTAGATAGACACACCTTATCAGCCCGTGATCAGAGTTTGAAGGGATGCAGCGTAACTTAACCTTCTACTTCGAGTGGCGAGCTGGGGATACAGCAATACTTATCCAACAACCAACTCCCAACCTGCGTCGCACTCCGCTGTTGGACCACCCAAATCCTCAACCATGTCGAGCACCACGGCAGCTGCTACGAAGCCGCCTACCATCCTCCAGAAAATCTATGCTCAACGGCAAAAAGACGTTGAAGCCGCCAAAGCAACCCCGGGAACACGCCCCGAGGAGCTCGACGCGTACCTCGAGATGGGCCTCGCCCCGCCCCTCATCCCCCTCATCCCGCGCCTGAAGCGCAACCCCTCCACCTCCACCGCCTACCCCTCGCTCAGCCTCATGGCCGAGATCAAACGCGCCTCGCCGTCCAAGGGCGACATCGCGCCGCACGTGAACCCGCGCGCCAGGCGCTGCTGTACGCGCAGGCGGGCGCGTCCGTCATCTCCGTGCTCACCGAGCCGACGTGGTTCAAGGGGAACCTGCTGGACATGCGCCTCGCGCGCGCGGCGGTCGACGCGCTGCCGGACCGCCCCGCGGTCCTCCGGAAGGAGTTCGTGTTCACCGAGTACCAGATCGCTGAGGCGCGCCTGTGGGGCGCGGACACGGTGCTCCTCATCGTCGCGATGCTCGCGCCGGAGCAGCTGCGGAGGCTGTACGCGTACGCGCTCGGGCTGGGGATGGAGTCGCTCGTGGAGGTGAACAATGCGCAAGAGATGGAGCGGGCGCTGGAGGTGGGGGCGAAGGTCATCGGGGTGAACAACCGAAACTTGCACGACTTCAGCGTCGACATGGGCACAACGAGCGGGCTCGTGGACATGGTCCGCGAGAGAGATGTCGTGTTGTGCGCGCTGAGTGGCATTCAAGGTCCGAGCGATGTCAAGGTGTACAAGGAGCAAGGGGTGAACGCAGTATTAGTAGGGGAAAGCTTGATGCGAGCAACAGACACGAAAGCGTTCATTAAGGATTTGTTGGCGTGGCCGGATGTATAGCTACTTATTGGACGCTGAAGCTTGACGTTGATAATTCATACGGGTCGATGTCGAGTCGCCGAAGGAAAGCCGAGAATCCAGTGTGAATATCTTGCGAGACTCGAGTGAATTGGATACAACATAGTTGTTAGGAGACCGCTTAAGACGGCTAAAGTTGAGATGATAGATTTGTTAAGAGACGGCCCAAATGCGGAAGGCGGAAGCTTGGGATCCTAACATACGCAAATAACACCATGCCAAGGTGACTCCACGCTCTCAGTCCAAACTCTGTACTTAGACCAATAACATACGATACACGAGTTCTAATAGTCCATTTGTATCTACGATAGCCATCCAGAGTGTGCATCCGATAATGTAGAAAGCAAAAGCAAATATAAAGCGATCAACACATCCTCCACCACCGCCTCCGCTTCTCAGTGTCCTCTTCGAGCACGTTATTCTCCCTGATCACCTTCAAGAAGACGCTCTCCAGCGTAGCTCTCTCCACAGTATACTCCGAGAACTCGCCTCTTGACAGAACGGCGAAGAGTTCGGCCAAGGACATCCCATTACCGATGGGCACCTCAAACCGTGTCGCGACGTCGTCGGCCATCCGTGCGCCGGGGATTTGTGACATGAGTTCTTGCGCATGGGTGACCTCTTCGCGCGTTCGGCACGAGAAATGCACCTCGTATGTAGCATAGCGCTCAACTAGGGAATCGGTGGTACCGACGGCTGTAGGGTGTCTTCATAAGCACCCGCATGGTATATTGAGGTGTTGTGGCTTACCCAGCATTTTCTTCGCAAGAATCCCCACTTTGTTTGCCAGCGCGGAGGCCTCCTCCATTGAGTCTGCGCAGATACATGAGGTGACATATAAATTTCAAACCGATGCACTTACGAGTAGTAATGACGATAGCTTTCCCAACGGCTACGTTACGGAGGGTGCCCCACATATCACGCTTCATCTTCGCGTCGATGCCGGTCGAGAACTCGTCAATCAAGACGACGGACGGGTTCCCTATCACATAACGTGAACAACGTCCCCTGCGTATCAGGAAATGCACGTACCTATGAGCGCAATCGCCAACGAGAGCTTGCGTTGGTTGCCGCCTGACAGCTTGCTCGCGAGTCGGTCTGCGTACATGTGCAGAGACGTCGCATGCATGAGCCGCTCGACATTACTCCGCAGCTCGTCCCCGCGGTACAAGCCTTTCAGGCGCCCATACACCAATAGATGCTCGCGTACGGTGAGCTGCGAGTCGATGGCCGTGAACTGTGGACACACTCCGAGGGACAGCCGTGCCGACCGAGGATGACGCACGATAGATACGCCATTGATCAGCACGTCTCCCTCGTCAGGGATGACGTCGCCACCTGATGCTCCCGTTAAAATCGAGACGAACTAACACAAAAAAATCGGACATACGGATGACGTTGAACGTGGTGGTCTTGCCTGCGCCATTGGGTCCAAGCAGCGCGAAGATGGTATTTTGGGAGACCCCAAAGCTCACGTTGTCTACCACCCTGTTCGACGCCTTGCCAAACGCCTTCACGATGCTGAGCACCCGAAGGGCATCTGTCGAGTCCGCCACCACGGCTGCTTCATCATTGACGTCCTTTCCAGCCACCCGACCAGGGGCTGTTGTGCCAGCGTTCACGGTGACAGGGGCCGACGGTGCCTGCTTCCTAGCGCGCGTGATCTTGCGTGGAAGAAGCGACCCCGAGTCAACCCAGACAAGGATACCGAAGAGCACGAAACCATAGATGAAGAGGTATAGAATGGGCCCGCCATACCGTGATATGTCGCCAAGGGAAGACGTTGTAACAGGATTCGAACCATCGCAGAGTAGAGAGAACAAATTAACCGATACGAAGGAGGCTCGCAGCTAGGCAGGTCCGAGTAAGCACTGCAGGGATGAAATCAAATCGCGAATGGCTTACAGCACTGGCGACAGGTGACAAGACCGACATCGTGTAGTCTATAAGATTATCAATACGCAGCAACGCAAACACGAGCGCAGTGCCAACGTACGAATGATTGTGAGGTCTTTTCCGGCGTCGGAGGTCTTGGCGTATGTCAGAGTGAGCAGATACGCCGCGAGATACAGCTGCTCAAAGCTTCAGCAAATTGTTCGAAGTCAAAAGGGAACGCGCAAATTCTTACAATAAACATGATGACTTGATAGCCCGCTGACATTGCGAAGGCCGCGAGGGGAGAAGCGACCACAAGCGAGACGCAATATGAGAACAGCGCACCGACAATCCCATAAAGGACGAGCACCACCCACTACGCTACAGTGTCAGCAATCGATTTAGGACGTCCTTCCGAAGGTGCTGCTTACGAAGAACCCAAGCCCGTTGAACTGGTTGGAGGCCGCGGCAAAGACAATCACGATGAGCGTGGCGCTGATCACCGCAAAGAGCGAGTCGAAGAGTAGATGCCCGAGCCATAGACCAACGGGGTCGGAAAGACCATTGGACAGCTGCATAGCCTGAACGGAAGACCGGCGCTCCTTCGCAACGTACAGAGAGAAAAACGCAGGGTAAACCGCCTGCCAACTAGCATGAGCGATCATGTAGAGAGGTTATATAGAACATCGACATACCATTGCCGCACCGAAGAATGCAACCCATTTAAGCGCAACGAGCGTCCCAGCCGCGATCCCGGGGAAGTCCTGGTAATTGGCCAAGATGAGGCTCGGCACGGGCGGTGTCCGTCCCGTCGCGTTCAGTGCAGTGTTGTACAAGAGGTTCGACGCGAGGTTGAGCATGACCAGCCCAGTGAAGCCAGGAGGCGTCGCCTCCCATGCCACGAGAGCCGTGCCTGACTGCTGGTCGATAGAGACCCCGCCGAGAGACTGGTTGCGGAACGTCTGGTCGACCGTGTCGACAAAGGTCGCGTTATCAGATATACTCTGGACGAGCAACGACTGGGTGGTGTTGCCGAGCCTCGATATGATGCCGGGCGGAGACTCCAACACCCGCGAGCCGGTCGCTGCTTCTGCGACGAATCCGAGAGGGGAGGCTGGGAGGTAGATCGGCACAATGGGGACCGTGCGGAATGTCCTGATGCACGTCTGTGCACGGCTAGTAAGGAAGAAGATCGGGATGCACGAGCCTGCCACCGCAACGAGGACCGCCAGGCAGGGCGTGAGCCAGCTTCTCCTAGCGATGAGGACCCTCTTGTGGAAAATTGTGAGTGCCTGTCCGAGTGGAGAGCGTCGCCTCCCGTTCGTCAGCTCCAAAACTGGCGGCGTCGGGACCGGAGTAGCCGAAAGGGACGGTGCCGTCGATGAATCAGTTTTCTCTAATACCTTGTCTTCAGAACGCATGTCGTCGTGCATCAGACCCAAGAAGATGTCCTCAATCGAGGTCCCCATGACTGAGTATGATACAATGCCATATGCACCGCGGCCGTCCTCGACGAGCGCTAGTACTTCCTGCACCACAGCTGGATCTTTGAGCTTGAGGTGATACGAGACCTCATTGGGCACCGAAGAAGACGTGTAGGCAAGGGGCGCGATAGTCCTGATACGGTCTAGAAGTTCGTTCTGATGAGCACCGGTAGACTTCTCGGCGGACTCCTCGTCCGGTTTGAACAAGGCATTAACAGTGTAACCTTCGCCAAGGCTAGACTTGAGCGCCACTGGAGTTCCGTGAGCGACAAGCTTCCCAGGTGCTGCCAGAACGGCGATGGTATCGGCAAGTAGGTCCGCTTCGTCCAGGAACTATAACACAAGGTCAAATAGGGCACCACAATAAGGGCCAGTCTCAGACATACGTGCGTAGTGAATACGATAGTACGGTCGTTCCGGACCGAGCTTAACGTTCTCCATAGCGCTCTTCGGGACAACGGGTCCACACCGGATGTACACTGTCCCCATTCAAGTTAGTTCAAATCAAATAAATAGAAAAGAAGAGTAACCTCGTCGACCAGAACGACTATCGTAGACTGTCAGTAGCTAGTATTATAAGCAAGTAAGCAAACGACTCACTCTTCGAGCCTCCAATCAACCCAATTGCCAGTTGCAACTTTCGCTTCTGTCCCCCGCTCAGCGCGTTCGCATTATAATGGATCTTCTTGCCCAAGTCGCAGTCCTTCAACAACTGTACAAGATCATCGTCTTCGGCATGGGAGTCCGCCCGCTTCACCGCAGCCCACACGCGCAGAGTCTGGTAGCATGTCAGCTCGGGGAAGAGGACGTTCTTCTGGGGCACGATCCCAATCGTTCCCCTGCTCGGGCGCTCGACACCGCCTTCGAAGACGACGGAGCCGCGCGTACGCCCGAGTAGGCCAGCCAGGATGGACATCGTAGTGGACTTTCCTGCACTAGGAGAGCGTCAGCGAGCGCAGACGAAAGAGAGTCACGAGGGGCCTACCCGTTAGACCCTAGCAACACATAGATTCCTGTCTTGGGGATCTCGAGGCTTAAGTCCGACACGGCGGTAACAAGGCTTTTTTCGCCCTTAAAGAACGATGTCTTGAAATCCTTGCCAAGGTTGCGAATTGATATCGCAATGTCGGGATTAATGGGTGGCACGCCATCCTCTGCAAGGCTCTTCCTCCAGCGAAGGAGTCGAGACCACCATGAACGGTGCGAAGGGTTGCGAGCGTCGTACAGGCGGCTCTCCCACAGCACCGCGAGCCATGGCCACAAGAAAACATCGATCTGCGCACGCGGTTCATCCAGGAGAGCAGACAAGCAAACATAATAAAATACTCACAATAGCAGCGATGATGAGAGGTAGCAGTCTCAACGCATTATCAGGGTCAGGTTGGGTGACGCTGGTCGCGATCTGGTGAACCTCGAACCCGCAAACAGCGCGTATCGCAAAGATATAGAAGCCAGGCGGGAAAATGATCGTAAAGATGAACGCCGCGCCGGTACTCGCACGCGCAAAGACCAGGGCGAGGATCGCAAAGACGATGGCAAGGAACGTAGAGGCGACAGCAGCGAGTTGCGGGCTTTTGCCAAAGGGCGTAGCGACAAAGAAAGACCAGCTAGCGAGCGTAAGGCCGAGGAGAAGGTGGATGACGATGACCAAACCGACGTTCGTCGCCGTGAATATGCGGAAGTGCCAGATGATGGCGACGATGATCCACGCAGGCAGGTATGCCAGAGAAACGCTGATGTGCCAGGAGCTACGGGGAATGCAGTTAGGGAAAGGAACCGATGCTCATGAGGTCGTACGAACATGATACGTGCAGAGTCAAGAAGACCCATGACCTTCAGATGAGCCGTCAAGAGATTCGCTCTCTCACCACCAAACGACCCGGGAAGTTGATAGGAAATGCCAACGAAGCATATAAATCTGCAGGGGGTCAGATCCGGCTTTGCGAGGCGCGAGATGATAACATACAGTGCAAGCACCAGCAGCGTTCGTAAGCCACGTATATAACCTGAAAAGAGCGTCACTAGTCCGCACAGATGTGGAGATACGGTGGTACCTACTGAGGCGTATCTCCGTAAATTGCTCATCGTTAGTTTCTTGTGTGAACGGCCACTCCCGCGGGGTCTGGGGCGCATTGCCCGTCTGTAGTTCTATGATCGCCTACCCATGATAGTGTTCAGCTGCTTTGCCAGACAGATCGTAATCTGGTTATTCAGAACTCACGCTATCTATAGCCCACTGCAGCGGGAGCACTCGTCGCTCATAATCGCTCGAGTGTTTCGTAACGTCTATATGAAACAGTCCGCCGTCCGCCCTGAGCGTATAATTGAGCGGGAGCGTGCCGTCCGGTCCTGGCAGAGAATTAAAGGCAACCGCGGCGAAGCACTCTGAGAAGAGATTGAAGTTCTGCGGGCACGCGGACGGGATGTCATCGGGAGACGCGAGCTGCCGTACGTTGCCGAGTTGCCTGCCATTGAAGTCGCGCGTTATTCGGGCGATGATGTCGTGTGCGGAGGGGTTGCTGTCAGTCCCGTTTGTGCCGTCCGCCCAGATGAGTGCGAGAGAGCCATCGTAGACGTCCTGAAGTCGGGGTACGGGCACGGCTGTTCCGAGGCCGTACTAACCGGTTCTGGGTCGGATGGGGGAGAAGGGGAGAAACAAAACACTTACATTGTTGGGCTTGTTCAGGAACAGTTGTGCTACCGCCAAGAAGATGCCGTACGCAACGGGCATGATGAAGCACCGCAAAACATTGAGCTATGGTTCCGTATACGCGTGCACGGTTCCCGGACGGGTTAGCCACCCGCAAGTCAACAAATATTGCTGTAGGGACGTACCCATGGGTGCTTCGACATTACGATCCAGTTCTTCCAGAACAGGACCGCGAACTGCCTGAAGAACAGACCCGCCATGTTGGAGGCTCCTCGTGCACTGGACTAGCCTACCCTGCAGAGTTCGATCGCGACCGAGGTTCAGAGTTAGAAAGTTCAGCCTGCGCCAGTATTGGCCGAGGGAGCTCCGAAGATGGCGGTTTTTGTGTGAAAGCCTCCAGGACACTCAGCCACGCATAGCCCCGAGCACGCAGCAGACAGCGAGCAAATTGGAGGGTGAGAAGATGACAGAGGTGTGATAAGCAGGGACAGGACACGGATGCCATGCTCGGCGTGTGTATGCCCTCCGCAGCCTGACAGGCTCTCCGGTACGGCACCGGGCGTCTCTCGGCCAGGGGTGGGTCTGCCATCGACGTCGACCTGGCGTGACGCTCTGCCTTGCTTGACACAGACTTGTGCACATTATACCACTCTCGCATCGACCCGCAGAAATTGAGGTATGTGGTTGATCACATTCGATGTTTCGCAGGGCCAGCACAGTCGCCACCAGTATCCACAGTGAGAAAAGGCATCACATACTATCTCATAGCGGTCTTCCTCGGGCCGCCCGAGATGCTGCCTTGCTACACGACCTCATAGACGATACCAACAAACCTGAAAACCCGGGGACAAATGACCTCAACTCTGACTGCGGTCACTGCGCCACTGGTACCGCGGGGCTGCCACTTATTCGAAAACTTCGAGCATCGACGTTGCGGTAAGAAGTCCGTGGCACCCAGCACAGTCGTAGCGGTGAGTTACCGATAAGTGGCGTACTTTTCGGACTATCCTAACAAAGCACCCTCAGGCAGACGTCATGTCATGCCCACGAGGTACCGCCTGAGCCCTCAGCCCGGCCGGGTAGTGTCGCCCGACCGTTACGACCGTCGACGTTTCGCAGAACGAAAATAACCCGAAATCATTTCTCTCACGCTGAAACCGCATGCGAACGCACACTGGCACCGAAACCGTACATGAGACAGCCTGCGTTAACGTCTGTCGATAGACGGGTACTAGGGCCTCGAGGGTACCTGGTACGTGGAGCTCAGACGGTTGGGCTCATAAACGCCCACACTCAGCCATGTCGCGCAAGATACTTCCCATATATACCCACTCCTAACTATATGCAGATGGGCAAGTAGTTTTCTGGCTTGTAATTTCGGGACGCCGTGAACATTGCAAAGAGGTGACGCGAAAACCTCCCCCGAAACGTCTCGTATTGAGGAGTCATCACATGACCGTGGTAGATCGCCTACTTGCGTTCTCGGGCCTCTTGAATAAGCTTCATGTGCAGTATGCGCAATTCCCTTGTTCTCACTCAATACCCAACACCGCGCTCGATATCGCACCCCCTTGCGCGACTCCAGTTATTCAAGCGGTCTATGATGCACGCCAGAACGTCAGCCAAGGCGCGTAGCTCAACCATCGCGGGCACTACGAAGGACTTCGAAAGCAAACTAACGTGCTCCCTGTACAGGCACAACAAGCCCGCATAGAGGCCCTTCAGGCCGAAGTGAAAGAGCTGCAGAAGACCCTTGGGTACGTGGCGTCACCCTCCGCGCTCCAACCTCGTCGCTGAAACGCGTCGGGCGCGCATATAGCGAGGGAGAGAACGCAGAACAAATCGTCTCGAAGCACATCAAGCTTTTACATCGCTACAATGAGGCAAAAGACGCTACCCAAGTGCGTATTACGTTCCTGCCGTAAGCGTTCACGGCTCAGTGTGATTTTTCGTCAGATTCTCATCGGGAAGGTAAGCACCGCCGAAGTTGCTTATACCGTCCGTTACGGGGATCGATTTATGTGCGCCACCTAGCTCGCGGCGTACCGACAAGCTACGATTCGACAAGTGCACAACGATTTTGGACTTACAGACGAAGACTGAGATGTCTCTCTGACTCTTCACTGTCTCTCCTGCTCCTCATTTCTACTGCCTGTGACACTCCTCCCTGCTCGCACTTGACCGGGCTGCTCTCGCTCCTGCCACGTTCTTCGGACTGGTTTGTGTGCTTCCCGTTATTGGTAGGGTGCTCCTCACGTTCCACTACTTCTTTCGAACGAGGGTAATCTAAGTAATGTCGTATAAAATTAAAAGTGCACTAGGGATACAATGAAGCTAATGGTGCCATGGTCCCAGGGGATGTGTGCGCCTGAATGTTCGCAGAAAGTACAAGATACCAGTAGTGGCATAGATTGACGGAAGTGGGAACGAGACTAGTAGCCGCAAGCAGTCCGAGCAATCGTTCAGGTCAATGGGCAGTTTTACGCAACGAGGCCCCCGCGGAACCCATCGCCACGACGCGACGCGGCAATTCCGCGCAGGAAGACTACCAGAAGCGCGAAGGTGACGAAAATCCTAGAGTGAGCCGCTCTTTTGAGTCTCTCTAGACATTGCGACAGAGCGTTAACATACCAGATGACCCAAGCAAAGCCCTCCAGAGCGTTCAGCTGCCCGCAGTACGTGAAGTGTGCACTGCCCAGGGGTTGCTGGTCAACGACAGGGCCGCCCGCAGCACAAACGTGTACACGTACTCGCAGTTCAACCCTCCGCCGAGCGCGGCCGTAATGGCGGCCGCACCCGCCGTCCAAAATATCCAGGTCAAGATCAGGCTATTAAGGAGGAAAATGGTCAGGCAATGTCTAACAACCACACCACGGAGAGGCCACTCACAAGGCAGCATGGCTGACGATGCTGGTCATGATCCCTCCAGACGGCGAGTGCAGGAAGAGCGCGAAGTAGAATAGGGAGAAAAATATCGTCCAGCACGAAGTGAAGAGCAAGAACCGCGTGCGGTCGCGCACGTCGACGGAGAGGTAGTCATGCCGGAGGTTGAACCGGCTGACCAGCCAGGCGGAGATCGCGAGCTACAAAGGTATCTAGTTCAGGTGCGCTTTAGAGGTCCCCAGTGGAAGGGCATACCTCGATGATGCTGAAGAGGATAATGAAGCCGAAGATCACTGCGAAAAGGCCCATCCCCAGTCAACTCTCCGCGCCGCGTGCTCCACATCGGCCGAGCGGGACGCACCGGGATGTCCGCGGCGGACGTGTCTATCAAAGTCGACCATTGCGCGTGCGTGTTTAGTCGTGCGAGTCGTAGCGGTCGTCAAGCGGCTGAGGGGCGGGCAGGCGCAGGGGGTGGAGCGGGGAGGAGGGCAAGATGCAAGGAGCGGGGGGCGGATGGAAAGTGGCGAGACTCAGATTATGTACGGGGGCGGGCTGCGGGGCGGACGAGACCTGCAGACGCCTTGTGCGCGGGGAAGCGCAACTGTCCGCGTGGCTGACGCGCGGTTGGGCGCGTGACGTCATTGCCATGAGACTGAGCCCGGCGGTCCCGGCGATCGTGCATCGGGCATGACGTCGGTCCTCGCTCGTCGGCGTGGCCGACGCGATCGATGCGTTCAATGCGCTCCCGATCGAGGCTACTGATGCTGGTACGGCGCAGGCTCAAACAGTCGAGGGGGGAATCCACATGCGGTGCATTTATTCGTCGAGCCGAGTCCGTCCTTCGTGAGTACCGTACTACAAGAAAGCCCAGTCGCGAGGGCCAATAGCAAAATATAATAATACAGCGTGTAAAGTCGCACGCCCGATCCACAGCCGCTATAGCACCGTCAGAGGCCAAGTAAACGAAAACGAAAGCGAAAGCGAACGACAAGACACGGGGCGCTGCGAGGGGTTGGGAGAAGAAGAGGTCCATCCAAAACGGCAACGACTAACGATTAACTACTATCTACTCACCGGCATTTATTCGTCGCGCCGCGGCGCACGCTTTAGTCGAGCTGGTCGAGCTGGCCCACGCTCTCCCGGATCTCGTGGATCCGCCGCTCGATTGCGTCGAGCTGTGCCGTGATCTGCCCGACGTCTTCCTGCCAGTCGTGAGGACGCACGAGCGGCGGGAATGAGCCCACAACGGCGCCCCCACCGGGCGGCGCCGCCCCCAGCTGCTGACCGCGCGTCGCCAGGAGCTCCTCCCAGAGGGCCGAGACGATCGTCTGCACCCACTTTTCGCGCTCCTCCGTCTTGCGCATCTCCTTCCGGCGCCCGACCTCCTCGCGGCTGCCCATCGCGATGAGCGTCCAGATGTTGGAGATGACGAGGAAGACGATTGCAAAGTAGAGGATCGTCGTCGACGAGGACTGGTCCCACGCATCGCGGATGAGCTCGATCGCGCCCTCGGCCGAGCGCCGCGCGACTGTGTACGCGCCCTCGAACGTATCGTACGCCCATTGCAGTGAGCGCCGGTTGCGCTCGTGCTCGCGCTCCTTGCTGACCTCGTCCTTGCTGGGCGTGTGCGGGAGCGGTGAGGTCGGGGTCTCGGGTCGCTGCTCGACGGCCGCCTCAGCCTCCTCTACGGCGGCCACATCGACGCCCTCGGGGACGAACTCGGACTGGTGCTCGTGGATGTAAATACGCATGCCCTTTTCAAGGTCGACGTGGTATTGCTTTTGCCCGTCCAGCGCGGACTTCTCGATGATACCTAGGAACGTAGTGTTATTTCCGGCAATACCAAAGTACCTGGAAAGCAACTCACCCTTGATGAAGCTACGTCCCGTCCACTCCACCTGGGTCGTCACCAGCACCCGCGTCGTGACACTGCTCGCCCACGTAATGCATGTTCTCGTCTTTACCGAGAACACGCCTCCACTAGGCACCTCGGGCGTGCGCGTCGTCGTAATCATCGACACATAGTTGTCAAAGTCGCAGAACGCCATCTCGTCGCGCAGCTCGCACTTGGTCTGCTTCGGGCCGATGCTCGCGTTAAGCGGCTTGATGTACGTCATGTTGCGCGCGAGCAGCTGCGGGTTGTTCGTCGGCGTCCAGTCTGAGATCTGGATGTCTGCGTGCATGCTGTCAGTACCTGGCGGGAGGAATGAACGCTGAAGACGTACCGATGAGCTTCTGGTCATCCCGCATAAAGTCTTTGATGAACCCGCTTGTAAACATGAGGTTGTAGATCTTCTCTGGAGTGCCGGGGAAAATCGCCTCCATCGCAGTCTCAGTGTAATGTTGTCCCGCCTTTCCGCACTCGCAACGGGTGACCTTCTGCTTCAGTGCTTTCTTGACAGGCGCTCCGTTCGCTGCACCCTGCCCGTTCACAGGCTGACTGCCATCGGAAGTGCCGTCGGAAACACCATCACCGTTCTCGAGCGATCCTCGAGGGCTAACGCCAAGCGAACCCATAGAAGAGTTCTCAGGGCGGGCGAGACGCCACACGTTGAACAACACGTCGAAGGTGGTGTCGCGGGAGAGGAAGGACGTGAATGTGTACTTCGCCGTACGCGTTGAGAGCTGGATGGCGTTGGGGATGACGAAGGCGGTCATACGCTTCTCGAGCGAAATGACCTCGGACATAGGGATAGACAACTACAAAAACAGAACGCACATCAGACACGTCAGGCCGTGCGCGCACCGCCCAGCGTGCCCCGCGAACAATGGGGCGCTGAGGATACGGCAATAGGAAGAGCAGGACGCACATCGGTGATCCATCCAAAGATGTTTGCGTGGAAGCAGACGTGGTTCTCGGAGATGTAGAGCCGCCCTTGTATCAGGATCTCCCGCTGGAGAGCGCACCCATAGTCTGTTGAACTGGTCATCAGCTGCCGTTGCACTGCACACAAGATATATGCGCACCCTCGATGAGATAGTCTCCCTCGGGGACGGTAGGAAAGAGCTCGTGGAAGTCTTGGTTGCGCTTGTTGCTCGCCACCGCGAAACCAGTGACGGGGATATCGTCCGGGTCCAGGTCGAGCTCATCGCTGCCTGAAGAACCCTCGTCGTCCGAGTACGCGTCACGGCCCGAGTGGAACGAGTCTCGGTCCGAGTAATCGCTTGGGCCATAATTGATTGACGTCCGCCGTGAGCGGGCGCCGGGAGGCGTTTTAGGTGTATCGGTTGACCGCCGGGACAGGCCAGGGCCGGAGGCGCTCGCCTCCGCAGGCAGCGGGGGGAGAGTGACCCCACTGATGCCAGGATTTGCCATGGCAAGCCCGGACGCAGCAAGCGCAGACGCGAGTCCACCCGACCCGGTGCCCTTGCGCGGCGGAGATTTGGCCTTGCTCGGCGTCGTGCTCACCGCGGGGCCTACCGTAGCCGAGCGCGGGGGGTTTGCGCCTGCGTTCGAGTTGCGGCGCCAGGGACGGCGCTTCTTGCTGGTAGCACTCCCGATCGAGGTAATCGAGACAGCGTCCGAGTTGTCCGGGACGGAGAGCGTGGCGCCCGTCGCACTCGTGGGCAGCGGGCGGGAGAACGAGCTGAATTCACTCGCCGGGTGCGTGAGCCCCGTGGGCGACTCGACCAGGACGGGGCCGTTCTCGGAGTTGGCGGGAGGAGAGGAGGGCACGGAGGGCGTACGATTGTGGCGGGCGGAGGGCTGCGCGGGGACAGCGCTGCTGTTGTCACGCGAAGGAAGCATGATACTCAGCTTGCTCCGGAGAGACCGGTTCGACGACGAGTGCCGCAGTTCCTTGGGGGTCTGCACCTGCAGGCGCTGTCCGCCCTCGACCACCGTCGCCGAGCGGGGGTGCTTTGCAGCCTGCTTCTGCTGCTTCGAGGAGAGCGAGCCGTCGCGTGAGCGTCCGCCGGCCATCTCGTCCGTCGAGGAGGAGTCGGGGAGGGGGGCGTTGGAAGGAGCGGGAGGGACAGGAGGAAGGAACGTGGTGCGGCCTGTGGGCGTGGGTGTAGGAAGGCCGTCGTCTGAGAGGGATGGGGACATATTAGCAGGCGAGTCTGGCGCGCCCGATGTCGTTGTGCCTAGCCCCAAGCCCGCGCGCGAAGCTGTCGAGCTAGCCGTTGCGGCGGTCGGTGATATTGCAGGAAGTGATTGGAGACGCCTGTGATAGGTCGCCCCTGGTTCTTGGCTGCTCTCTGCGCCTGCGGGCGCGTCCGTGATTGGGCGCTGCCCCGCGGTCGTACCAGTCACTGCGCGCGGGCGGGGGGCGTTGGACTGGAGGTCCGGGAGCGGGATGCTGTTCTCGCTCACGTTGGGCGACGGAGGGATGACGGTCACATTGGGCCCCGAATCAGAGCTCTCGTAGCCCCCCGCCCCGCCCGTAAGCGCCGCGAGCTGTGGTCGCCCCTTCGTCGACGCTGCGCCCTCTTTGCGCTTTTCATATGATGTTTTGGGCGAACTCGGTGGGCTGATGTTGATAGATGGATTGCGGCTGTTGGACGAGGTCGCGGTGGGGGACGATGCGGCACTCGACCCGCGCGAGTGCGAGTGCGAGTTGCCTGACTTTACCAACTTCGAGAAGAAGCCCGGCGCCATCCTCGCTTTTCCTCTTTATTATCCCCACGAAACTGGACGATCCGGACGATACCTCGCGGTGCACGCTACGGCCCTCCAACTCCTCACTGCAGCTCTCTGACACTCTACGCCCTTGTGTCCTGTCGCGTCCCCCCAATGTTGACGCCCCGGACCGAGTCTTGCTGAGCTTGACTAACCGATGTGACGACAAGGCACGCGCGTGAAATGAATCTCGCGGACCCGGTTCGAATACGCGTTTGCCTCGGAGAAAGACCGCGCGGCGAGAGTGAGGCAGGAGCGGATACGAGTGTGAAGATACAGGAAGAGTCTGAGAAAGCGCAGCACCTCCCACGAGAGAAACAAGGACACGAGGCAACTGGGGAGCGTGAACGTCTTTGGTCAGTCGACGCCGAGGCTCAGACTCGGGGACCTGCGACTCGGCCGGCGCAATTATCAGAACATACGCATCATCAACACCCCTTGTTCCGGCGGGGCTGCTTTCCCGCTCGCGTTCACGACCGCCAACCCGGGAAGCCTCTCCGTACCTTCCTGCGTTGCGAGGTTGGAGAAACAGGCCTAGGGCGCTACGACAGGGAGCGGGATCTCGTTCTGCCTTCATACGCGTGGGCGCTGCTATGAAACCTGCTATCTAACACATGCTGGGCATTGTACCAATGCTCCAAGTTCCTGACCTACGTATACGTATGCGTAATAGCTATAGGAAAGGCGTCTACATACTACTGTAGTACGGCACCGACAATACTTATGACGACAATGCATTTATGGGATCACCGCCACAATTAAAAGCATTCCCTTCACCGCGTCCACATCCTCGGCCAGCACGAATTACGTTGATCGAGGACACGCACGTCCTCCTTCACAAAGGACCGATTCACGGCAAAAATCAAATTCAGACTTGTCGACAGAACGCCAACGATGTGAAGGCATTGATTTGAGAGACTGCTCGTATGCTTCAGATTTTACCGACTCGCCGCTAATTTGAACGTTACTATATAACCGAAGGCACTTGAACGGCGACCAACCCAAGATGTGACTACTTACAGTTTGCTTCACTAGTACTTTGCAAGACAGCACGACAGAAAGATGCGTATAACGATGAGGAAAAGAAGAACGAGTGTGTTGATGATGCCGATATCCTACTACCGCACAGACCGAGACGCAAAATAATGCAAAAGGGGAAGACGTCAGCAAGCCAGCCTGAGCGTGTGCGAAGCAGCAGAAGGGTCCAACGAGTGTGTGTGAGCAAAGAACATGAACGCGAGTGTGGGTGTATGTACGGTGGTGAATAATAGCTATAGATGAGGTGCAGCATACGATTACGATATGGGTTCGGAACTCAGCGTTAGCGTCTGGAGAGGTAGAAGGCATGTCGGGCGAGCAACGCCACCCAGCGAGAAGACGAAGGCTCCGAGTTGTCTCATCTTCCTTCACATTCCGGTGTTCCAAGCAGTGTAGAAAACGGAGGCGGTGATTGCCGGGACTACCGGGGCGACTGGAAGATAGACAGCACCTTCTCCGCGCCTTCCTTGTACTTCTTGAGTACCTTGTTTTTCTGTTGTTTCTCCTCCTCGCCGTGTCCGTTGGCGTTCACCGCGGCGCCCTTTACCGTATCTCCACCGACTATCGAACTGTCGCCGTTGAGAGAGGGATCCGAAGACTCGCTCTGGGTGCCCATCGAGATAGCAGACTCCTTCGACTTGAGAGAATGTGACATCGCAGTGTGAGACGGCGATGGCGTGAGCAAACCCGCGCTGGACACGGTCGAAGCAGCAGATAACGTCGCAGAAGCGGAAGCTGCGAGTGACTTTGCCGACCGTGACGATGGCGGTGGGCTCTTTTGTCGAAGGAACTGTCTTGGGTGCTTGCGGAATGTCAGCCCGGGTGTCCGACCACGACGTTGCTTGTCCGAAGGCGTGGGCGACTCGCCAGCCTCCGCGCCCGCGAGTTCCGAATCCACAGATACACCAGAGACAGAGCGCGGCGCTGAACGCCTCGGCGTGCTCTTGCGGAACACAGCCAGCTTGTATCGGTCGACAACGCCACGTGCGAAGAGCGTTGTCCCGCGTGCACCATTGCGTTCCTCGACCAGTGCCCCGCCCGCCTCGACGAAGTCCCAATCGTCCTCGTCCTCGCGCTCCGTCGCGCCCTCGTCTTCCGTGGGCTCGGGGAGGTCGCGGTCGAGTGCGGGGATGCCGGATTTCTCCCGGCGGTTGCGACCTTGCTTGCCGGGGCGAACTTTGGGTGCCGTTTTGACGTTCGCGTCCTCCGCAGTGCGCGTAGCCGCAGCAGCGGCAGCGGCCTCTGCCAACGACACCGTCGTAGCAGCCCGTTCGTGGCTGGTCCGAGGGGTGACTTCGGGTTTTGCTTCCGGAACGGGTTCGGGTACTGGCGCTTCTTCCACAGGCAAAGTAGCAGGGCGAGCTTCTGGCGTCTTCGGTTCCCCGAGGTCCTCCGGGACAGAGACTTCCTCAACCACCTCGCTAGGTGCAACAGCGCTCGAGCTGAGGTCGTCCGGCAGGATGTCGTCGAGGCTTGGTCCGCTGACTGACTCCTCGTCCTCGTCTTCTTCGTCCTCACCATCCCCATCTTCCTCGTCATCATCCAAAATGACCGAATGCCTGCCCTTGTACGAGTACCCATCAAAGACGTCCACCGAGTCGTCGTCGACCGGATGCACGGACGGGCTGCGGGACTGCAAGGGCGTCGCCACTGAGTCCTCACCGTCGGTACGATCGGTGTCCGTGCGTTCCGCGTCGGTGTCGGCCTCCTCATTCTCGTCATTGATTACGGGCTCCATGCCCAAAAAGGTATCGTCGAAGTTCTGGGTATCGCTGGCATTCGAAGGATCGATGGGAGGAATATACGGGGCTATGTGTGCTTGTTAGACGTCGGCACCAACGGTTTTGCTATAACACTCACGTATGTAGCGCTTATAATACACGTGGGACCAGTCTCTGTGGAAGATAATTCGTGAGAATACATCAGATTGTACGGAGAAAAGGGGAGCGCATACATCATAGAGAAGTACGGGTGTTTCTTGATCCGGGGTTCTTTCATCCTGAGGGCAGGATTCCTTTGGAGCAGCTATGAAAAGAAGTCAGCGAGGCGAACCCAGGTACATGCGGCGATGCTGACTTACACCGCGAATTAAGCTCTTAGTATCCTGGTCCATTGTCCTATCCTCGGGGAATTGGAGCTCGTCTTGCAGGACTCGGTAGTACATGTCTGAATGATTTTCGGCCCAGAACGGCGTCTATATCAATGTAAATATGCATTCAGCACATGCTTACCGTGCAGAATTAAAACACTTACAATGCCAGTAAGCATCTCATAGAGCATAGTGCCGAAACTCCACCAGTCGACCTCGTAGCTGTACGGCAAGCCTTGAATGACCTCGGGTGCAAGGTACTCCGCCGTCCCGCAGAACGTGCTTGTAGTATCGTTCGAACTCGGCGTGAACCGATCGCTCACATTTTCACCCTTCATCCAGTGAGGGGTAGAAGGTGCAGGCGCAGACTCTAAGAAATCGCCCCTAGATCCCGACGGGGTAGGCGGAGCCGTAATGGCAGCCGTCCGTCGCGGGAACTCCTTTGACAGACCGAAGTCCGTTAGGACAATATGTCCGTCGGCACCGATGAGGATGTTCTCCGGTTTGAGGTCACGGTAAATAACGCCAGCTGCATGAAGACCCTCCACACCCTCGACGATCTCGGCGGCATAGAATCGCGCCCGGTCACGCCCGAGGCGTCCCCATCGCGCAAGCTGCGTCGCAAGATCACCGCCAGGGTGGAAGTCCTATATAAAGCGATCAGGCACATCCGCCAAGACATGTCCGGGACTTAACCCACCATAACGAGGAACAGATTCTCCTTGTCGTGGAAGCTCCACCACAGCTTGACCACGAACGGATCCGAGTTCTCCGCCGCCATGCGCTTCAATACCGCCTGCTCCGTGAGCGTGTGCTGCAACTCTTGATGCGCGAGAACATGCCGCTTCGTGATTGCCTTGAGCGCATACACATCCTGGGACGGCTTGTGGCGCACGAGTAGCACCTTACCCGCGCAGCCCTTGCCCAACACCCGCATCATCTCGAAGTCATCGATTACGACTTTGCGTTGCGATTTCTTCTTCTCGCTATTCGGGTCCGTCGACTTGCTGCGCTTCTTCCGTGCCGACCGTCCCGTGGTGGAGATAGAAGAGTCATCGCCCGTCTGCGAGGCCTGGGACGGAGTGGACGAATACAAGCGCGAGGCCCGCGCCATAGGATCCGCTGACTGCGACCGCACGATGCGAGAATGGCTCGCAGGACCCTCCGCCTGAACTGGGGTGTCGGGACCTTTCTCCTCGTCGTCCGCTAAGTCTCCCTTGGAGGCAGACTGAGATATCGCAGACCTGGGCTCCTCGGGTAAGATCGTCGCCGGTTTAGGAGATACTGGAGTCGGTGCACGGTCTTCCGGACCCTCCGCTGTCTCGTCGTCCGCATCACCGGCCTTGTCTCCCTCATCCTCCTCCGCGATGTCCCCTCGGACGACCGAGCTCTCACCGTCAGTTACCGACTCCGTGCCTTCTCCATCCAAGACGACTTGACTGATCGAGCGATTAATCTCCGTCGTGCTCCCTGGGCTCACATGCGCAGCAAGGTCTGAACGGACGCGCTTGATCGCGCGCTCCACGCGCACGCTTTGAAGGTCGTCCGTGCGAACCCTGACGAATCGCTTCCAGGCGCGGGCTTGACGAAGAGTGCTGTCGTTCGCGATGATGGTGAGGTATGCGGCGACGCCAGTGACTACTTTGTTGTTCGACGCCGCGAGCGCGGAGATGTCCTCACCGTTCTCGCCGATCTCAGTGAACGGGTCGCTAATCTCGTTCGCGGGCGTGGCGCTTGGCGTCTGAGCACTCGAAGAGGCGTTGCTAGAAGCAGCACTGCTGGACAAGCTACTTGGGGGCTGCTGGCGGCCTGAAGCTTGTCTAGTTGAGGCAATCTTGTTGCTTGACGGTGACGCAAGCCGGGAAAGTGTGTTCAAGAATGCAGATTTACGCTTCGGTGGCGCCGGCAGCAGCGACGCATCTATCGGTGGGGTCGGCATCTTCAGCCCTGGGTAGTTGTCGCGGAGCTTGGCATGGAGGTCAACAATCTCTTGTGCCGTGCGCGTCAGGGTGAGATTGTGAGTGGGGGCTGTAATGTTCATCAGCACGAAGCTCTCGCACAAACGCTTGACGTAATAGTCGGTGGGCAACAGGCACAAGGGAGGTTGGGTCGAGAGGCGTAGTCGCACGCGTGTTGTGACTCAAACTATACGAAAACAGGAGACTCACTCTTAATGTAAAGACTGTACGAGGTCGGATCGTGCGGTGTCTCCGCAACGCTGATCGCCCACGGACCTTCCTCTACGCGCTGCAGCCTTCGCGCGGAGATGACGGGCGACGGGACGATGTTCTTGCCAGGCATTGGTGACGATGTGGCGGCGGTATCAGGATTAGGATGAGCTTGAGGAGTGCGTCAAAGAAAGACCTGTCCCGCAAAGCTGGAGGGCTCCCTACAGTGTTTCCGTTTGGCGCTGTGTCCGGTTACTACCTCGATACTCCGTCGTGTGAACGAGGGGTGCGCTCCGTCGTCGGTAGTGCGGGAGGTTCCAACAGTAGTGTCCTTACGCACACTAGCAAAGCCGAAAGCGGTGGTGAATTTGAGTTTGGAGGAATCTTTGGGAGATTGATTCGGACTTGAGGAGGTGAGAACGCTCAGCATGCGCGGGTGGTGAGCTGAATGACGCGACGACGGCGACGATGGGAGGTAGGCAACAAGACACAGAGAGAAAGAGAGCGACAGAAAAAGTCCAGGAAAAGCAGGTAGGGAGGCTGTTGCGTGGGCCGAAGGCGTGCAGGCCACGAGTTGGAAAGGATCCGAATTCTGAACTGCCTCGTTGCGCCCTTTTGGCGGTTAAGGCCGGGTATAACGATGAGGCGATTAGAGCTGAGCGCTGAAGCTTCGACAACCTTCAGCTCGAGCGAATGTATGCGGATAGAGAAAAGGGTAGAGCGAGTGGTGTGCAAGTGGTGAGTGCCTGAGTGATTACGCCAGAAACAAAAGGGGGGCGAGCGTGAGTAGGTCAGGGGAAGATTATGCAATGGGCGTCTAATATACACCGACTTACATCAAGCTTAATTAAAGGCTCTATCCTTGATTCTCCCCCTTAAAATCTACCTAGTTATGTAGACTAACATCTTGAATCAATTGACTGCGTTCGAAGATCCCCAGATCATACACTGGTACTATTAGAAGGACACGGCCAGAATATATTCCACCGGTCTAAAATCTCTTGTAAACATGGCTAAGCTGAAGTCGCCCACCGCGTCACCAATTAATGGTGCTATGGCGTTTATCCTGACCTAACCACAATAGGGGTGGAAACAATATGTCCCACTCTCCTGGAGCAGTGGTTTGAGATCACTTCTTATCTATACCGGCTGAGGACTTAGAACCATCTAAGAATAGCGTACCCCGCCCCTCCAAGCTTCAGACTCTAGCCCGGTCGGAAGGCACACGCCAGTGGTAGCGCAATTTTGACTGCCTATGCGGCGTGGTCTCCAATGATATATACTATAGGCTCTGACCGCCTGGCTACAATTCGGACGAGTAAGGGGTATAATGATCTAGCAAAGGACAGGATTTTACCAGGGACTTGAAGATCTTCGAAGCACAAGCCTGAGGATGCACTTTATATAAGCGCCCGTGGCGCAGTGAGCACGTATCACGCACTGCCACAAGTTACAACCATACACTCTCGCAGACAAGTCTTGACACGCATCCTCGACCATCATAGCTCTAAGAATCTTTGGTCCGTCGGCGCCCCCAGCGTGTAATATTCTTAGCTTCGCTGAGGAAGGTGTGGCAGCAGAGGACTCTCAAGGGCGCAGCTCTAATCGTGCACGCTAGGCAAGCGCTGACCTACTGACGCGATCACTGTCGATGTCAATGAAACTTTCCTTCCATCTCGAGTTGAACGATCCGACACAGCATCGTGAGACACAACCACCGGTGTTGAGCGACAGTTCTTTTCGGCATTCCACTCAGCCGTGCAAACCTGTGCGTTCACAGATCTTAGAGCCATGCAAAGAAGTCTTCTGCAAACAGACCCCCCTGGAGCCCCTTCCCTTGCCTGCTTTTAAGCCTGATCATCCTCGGGACCCCGTCTCTCGGCAGCTGAGCATCGACATCGTCTTCTGTGTTTTCAACATTCAGACAACCCACGGCATTGGACAGCAGTATTCCAGACCTACCGGGAACAAACAGAGAGGCGGTGCCGGTTATCAGGCAGGAATCCAGCGTTAGTGCAAATATCTCTGTTATATATCCAGCTTCCAGGTCGACTAACGCCCTGATAAAGAGCTCAGACACTACCCTGTCTGGTGAGGACAGCTGGGTGTTACCCGGCCCTACGGTCAGACTT
The DNA here is from genome assembly GCA_022606255.1 of Trametes meyenii. Taxonomy (NCBI): domain Eukaryota; kingdom Fungi; phylum Basidiomycota; class Agaricomycetes; order Polyporales; family Polyporaceae; genus Trametes; species Trametes meyenii. Next base: position 4,641,510 of record JABYQG010000001.1, on the reverse strand, counting down.
CTTACAATAGCGTCCGGATGATGTATAATCTGATATGCAGTCCCTACTCAGGAACTTAGGAAAGAGCTCGCACAACGATACAGCGACTCTGAAAAAGCGGACGCGTGGGCCCGCTCGGCAGAGTTAGTAAAGACTTATAACGATGAGCTCGTGGATCGATGGAAAGAAGAAATGGACACCCTTCTCGTCTATGTACGCGCATTCTAGGGCCAGCCTGAGCACAGGTGTCCTTTCTAACACTATGCATTGTGGCACAGGCTGGCCTATTTTCCGCCGTCCTCACGGCGTTCAACGTGCAGTCCTACCAGCTTCTCCAGCCCGCGCCAACCGACCCCACGCTAGCCGTCCTGGAGCGGATATCGGCGCAGCTGACTAGTTTCGCAGTTAATCCGTCCTTCGTTAATTCTACGCGGCCTGCGCTATCCTCGGAGGAAATTAACCCGTCCTTCAGTCCACCGGCCTCTGCTGTGTGGATCAATACTCTCTGGTTCTCCAGCCTAGTGTGCTCCCTTGCGTCCGCATCAATCGCGTTGATGGTCAAGCAATGGCTACACGAGCTTAGCGTTGGAGTATCAGGGACCTCTCGGGAGAGTGCACGAATTCGCCAATACCGTCTAAATAGCCTGAAAAAGTGGAGAGTAGGTGGCATCGTTATCATCATCCCGATCCTTCTACAACTCGGACTAGTACTCTTCCTCGTCGGCTTAGTCCTACTCCTCTGGACCCTTCACGTTACGGTCGCGTCTGTGGCAAGTGGTCTCGTCGGAATCCTGTTTATCTTCCTGGGTGTGACTACTGTTCTTCCCGTCCTGAAGGTGAACTGCTGCTACCGATCGCCACAGGCCGTCGGAATCTTCATATTTCTTCGAACAGTCCGGAAAACTATTCAAGGCACCATGATAGGACTGGCCAAAAGCGCCTGGAACTTCACCAAGTCTTGGAGGCGCTGCGGGGGCGTTCTCGGAGAGCTCGCGGATCTTTCTTGGAGGATCTATGTGGCCCAATGCGTTTCCAAGAAGGATTTTCCAACATGGCATGGTAGGGAACAACTCGTTGTCGCTCAGGTCACGTCCTCACTCGACCGTGACCTCGCCGCAACTGCCTACGTGGCCGCACTCGACACCCACTCCTTGGACAATACGCGGATGCTCCTCACTGATCTCCCCTGGAAGGACGCCGCAGCATGTTATGATGATATTTTCTCAATCCGCGCACGCATATGGGGAAACAAGGCTTCTCGGGTTGAGGACAAGTTTCCTCTGCATACATATGAGATGTTGCAAATTATGCTCGCGACCACCCCAGAGGAGCGAGATGGGGTCTGGCAAGATGCCGTCACGACTTTGTTGGGCCGTCTACCCCCTTCGAAAGAGGGGACCTTCGACCAAGATGGACTGCAGCTCATGTGCATACTCGCCATGGACAATAGCCCTCCTTCGGACGCGGCGTTCCTCCGCGTCGTCACGCACATGCGGAATCAGGAGGCATTACGAACAGAGCCCAGTAGCGGAATGCGTGCGGGTACGTCCATTCAGAAGGCTAGGTTACTTATGACTGAATTTCATCGTTTTGGATGACGAGCAGTCATGCTTATGGCTGAATGGAGAGCACGAAATCCGGGAGGATCGGATAGTTCGACAACACTACGGCACTACCTCCAAAGCATCGAGCTCATCATCCATTGCGCCCTCCGCCAGCGTTCCCCAGCATTATCGACGGAAGAACAAGTGATGGTACGCGCACGCGTACAAACCGCCCTCACATCTTTCCGGGACTTTCTCCGGACATCGCTGTGGCGTGAACCTTCCCTCTATATCTGCTTGGGCCTGAGCAATATCGTACCCCTCCTGGTAGAACTAGTGGAGCATGATCGGGAATGGATTACAGAGGAGTTGGTTGAGGTGCTCGACAGTGTCTGGTCTGCGGTGCAGGAGGAAGAACTCATAGCAGCCGACCGGGATCGCTTGAGGCGACTACATGCATATATCGAGTGGACAGGAGAAGTGTTGGAAGTGCTCAAGGCCGTGAGGGGTGGACGCCCAGTTGACTCGAGTACGTGCAAGCGCTCTCAGGCCGCATCTCCACGAACTATGTACTGACGTCACAAATTATAACTCACTTTTAGACAGGAAGATTTCGTTTGGTCGGCCGACGTTGCAACCTAGCCCACAGAGCCTGAGGTCCCGCAGGTTTTCCATCCGAAGTATATCGCGTTCAAGCTCGCGATCTCGAGTCATCTAGTCGCGCATCCCTGGATCTAATTAGATCCCGCCTTTCGCTATATACTTTTGGGAGACGTCCGTATCAGCAAGGCATAGGCCTGCTCTGTAGGTACACGCCCACTGGGGGGAGGCACTGGGCAGTGAGGAATTGAAACACGAGTCTTAACTCGATTCGGCATTAATTGCCTACAGCATTCGTTGGACCTACGCGAATGACGTTGACAGAGGCAGGCCTCGTTGTAAAGCTTCCAGCCCATGCCGGAGGGCTCGGGGCTAATAGGAAGCGTGTACATCGCATAGCTGCCACCATCAAATAAACCTGAATGGTGGGTGTGAGACATGGCCGCGGCGCACGTACGGGTATGGTATACGGCCGATACCCAAACCAGGACATAGAGCATAGTAGAAGTTGAGAGTCATGATCCAAAGGCCCATGAAGTGTGCAAGAAAGGGTACATTGGAAGTACTTAACCTATCGAGGCTCACCTACTAACTAGGACGGCTTTAATTATATCTGGAAGGACACCACGACCATCGGACGGCAAAGAAGGTTCAGAGAACTGAGGGAAGCAGGGCCAGGCAGGCGCAGTTCCCATTGGTCGCGAGGAAACGCTACTACTTCCGAGTCTCCAACGTGCTAGGTTGAGCTTAAAGGAAGGAATATCCTTGTTGGAATACGATATGACCTGACAAGAGAGCAAAGTTACTTGCGGCGCGTGGCCGAGTTCAAAGTAAGCTCTCGAGCACAGAACGCGCGATGCATCACATGTGGGAACACGAGCCGGTAGAACTCGCGAAATCGCACCATAAGACCCGAGGGTTAGCACTTGAGTTGTCGGGCGGGGAAAATCGAAGGCGGAAGGCACGGCATGGGCACGCACGGAAAATGCACGACCTGCACTGCGTCACCGTGTCTTGATGCATGATGGGTTTGGAGCATGATCATGAGGGCCGCAGAAGGGCGTGCAACCGACGGCGAACGCCATGCAGCGGTTTCGAGCGCGCGGACGGAGTGAAGACTCAATAAAATAGTGTGCACGACGGCGCGGCCGTTGACGTTGGCGGAAGGTCATGGTCGAGAACAGAGAGCAGGAGGAGCCTTGGCACGTCAACGGAGACTCGTTGCAGCAGTGGCCGGAGCGTTCGGGGGCGACAAACACGATCAAATACCGAAATGGCAGGAGGGAGACGCCGCTCGACCCAGAAATTGAGCTCACCCTCCTCCACTCCGTTCGTCGTCCCGGCCTCGCCGTCCCTGCCGTCGAGCTCGCTCCCCCGGTCGACGCGCCGATGCCGTTCCTGGGTATCTTCTCAAGGCGTGACAAGCACAAGGCGCAGGACGCCGGGCCTGGGACTTCCACGGGCACGGTGTCTGACTTCGACGCGAGTGAGCCTGACTATGTCTTACCCTCCCCTGCCAGTGCGCCTTCTCGTTCCATCTACGCAGGGCCATCTGGAGCTTCATCCTCGAAGCTGAAGCTTGGCCTCCGATCCAAGAACTCCCCTGCTGCGCGCACCGACACCAATCTCCTCTCCCCACCAACGCTCAACTTCTCTGGCGCTAGGTCAGAGTCCGACCATAGCCTCCTTACTCCTCCGCGTAGATCAGCAGTATTCGCCGCATACGATGACCCTCAAAGCGCACGCTCTACCAGATCTTTGCCGGTGCAGCCCACGACCAATCCACATACGAACTCGAAGGAGTATTTTGATCTCGGTTCGGCAACTCCTTCACCATCTGTACCTCCGAAGCACAGCAAGGGATTATTCTCTTGGGCCCACCGGGAACGCAAAAAGTCCAAACCTACTCCCCCTCCGAAGTTGGACCTGCCTGCGCCTCCGCCCGACATATCCTTGGATTCGGATTCATTCAACTTGCGGTCATTCCGTCACGTCCGCCCTGACTCTCCGAGCGACTCACCATCTTCCATTCTTCCCCCCGTACGTCCCCGCCCCCGCGAAGGTAGCATCGTGTCGGATTCCTCGCAGCGCATATCGGTTGCCGCGTTCCGGGAAGCTCAGGCCCGACGTAGCGCAACCAACTCACCGGTACCTTCATTCTCCCATGACGCCCTCTCACCAGGATCGTCAGCCGGCCTACGACCGCCGTCGTCCTTCATGGCGCGTTCTTCCGCACGCAGTCCTGGTGGGAGCAGATCCAATGATTCGTCCTCGAGTGATACGGACGACTCGGACAATGAGTCTGAGGCGTCCTCCACGTTGAAACCGCGGCGCAACCGCACGATTACTCAACGCAGCGCGAAATCCCCCGTAAGTCCAGGGCAGAAATCCGTTTCTGAACTGGGGCATAGAACAATGCGCCCCAATCCGACGCCGTCACCCCGTATGGCTACGTCCGCGTCTACGAACGCTTCATTCGCGCTTTCAGCTTCGTCACCAAAGGAAGCCGGGGTTTATTCGAGGCCACGAGCATCAGCATCAACGTCCGCTTTGCAGCCTACGGCAGCGGCTCGCCGTGCATCGTTGTTGGTCTCCCAGTCACCTACAGAACAACGCCCTTCTCGTCAACCACGGGGACAGCCCGGTATGGCCGTTTCATGGCTATTTTCGTTGCTGGTGTCACTCATCCGTCAAACCGTGCATTTCCAAAGTAGTAGATCCTCCACCAACATCTTTTCCAAAGCCCGCATCACAGAAACCGCGTTCGGTTGCCCAGCGTACTTCCTCTCCGTCCACCTCTAGCAGCTCCTCTTCCTCGTCTGACTCTGACAACGCTCCACTCGCTACGTTGGTGGGCCCACGGCGGCCAGGTAGTGCGGCATCGTCCGCCCCATCGTCTGCCACGCGCCCTAGAGCGCAGTCGCGGGCCCCGTCGAAGCCGCTCATCGACATCTCCACGATCGCAACCTCGCCGCCCCTCCGACCCCAGCCCGACCGGTCACCAGTGCCTGTTCATGATTCACCAATCGATGACGGGAGAAGCATACTGACTTGGCATGAGAAGGAGAAGCGGGCGTCCCCGCTGCCGACAACGTCGACGCATGCTGCGAAACCGAGCTTGAACGATCGGTTAGCGCTTCTAGCTAAGGGCGCGCAATCGGCCTCCCCCGACCAGACGAGCGAACAGGATAATGTGCAAGGCGAGGAGTCCAGACGTGGCAGGGAGCGCAAGGTACCCACAAGGAGCCAGACGCAGCCCCCAGAAGTCACACTCTCCGGTGTAGCAGCCTCGCCATCGCCGGTGCCACCGAGGAAACCGAACGGACGATCGATGTCCTCGCCAAACGCAACGTTTGAAGACGTCAAGCCAGGGGACGTGGCGGGCGAGACGCCCCCGATCATGCCAACCCCAATCCGCACAAGGACACCTCCACCCGCGTTTGCGGTCACTTCGCGACCCAATTCCCAGTTCTCTTTGCTTTCTATTGGAGCACAGAGCCAGTCGCAGCAAGAGGAGACTGCGCGGCCTGGTCGTGCCAGGGCGTCTACTCTGATTGTAGAAGGCGGACTCACCAAAGACAAGGGCTTCACTGGAGGCGGGCTCTTGGCTGCCGCCCTGGCCGGGTCGTCTTCGTCGCTCTCCGTGGCCTCCGGTCAATCGTCTGCCAGCGGTGCACCTTCCCCTCGCACTACCCGGCAGCGGGCTAGCACCATCATGTCAACTCCACCCTCATATTCTCCCTCACGGTCTCCTCTTGGAAGCTCAGAAGACGTCCGTTCGCGCACAAGGTCGAACGTGCGTGGCGCATCACAGACGCCTCCCCAGGACTTGCCCCCACCGCGTCTAGTTACCCGCACTGGCAGTCCAGAGACACGCAGCATCGCTTCGAGCGTATCACCGTCGACACTGTCGCCGTCCGCTCGGTCGGCACCTATGCTCAAGTCAGCTATGAAGCAATCCCCCCAGCCGTCGCCTGTAGCCGAGACAAGTGGCCCTATTCCGCGAACACGCACGGCTTCCCTGGCGGCATTTTCATCGTTCCCTACACCTCCCAAGCCGTTCGCCAGCACTGGGGCGGGCGTTGGTCTGCGTGGAAACAGCCCTGCAAGCTCTACAGGCGACTCGAGTAGCGGCCGTACGCCCATTACTCCTGTGGACGGCAGCGACCTTAGTGCGACCGCGCCATCCGTCGCTAGTGCGCAGCGGCGCGGCCACAGGAAGAGTGCGAGTGTTACGTTTGACGAGCCCGAGCGCGGCAGGGCCGGAGTTCGCGACCGGGAAGCTGAGAAGGCTGAGGGCTCTGACCCTGAGGAACGGAGACGACGTGAGAGGAGGCGCAGCGAGGCTAAGGCGGCTATCGAGGTACGGTTCGCGTCCTATGCGCTCGTAACCCTAAAGGCTAACTCTGCCCTTCTCTGCAGCTCGGGAAGATTGTCAACGGCCGTGGTCCAATTGCGACTGATGACGACGACGAGGGCGCCGGCATGGAGAATGTTGGTCCTCGCATGAGCATGTTCAATCCGATGATGACTGGAGGCATGGGCCCAATGGGTCCCATCAATGTCACCCCGCCGACCCCTATGGGATTCACCCCCCAGACGCCGCAGAGCATGTTCAACCCAGGGGGCAATTTCATGTTCCCGATGGGCGTCCCCCCAAACACCGACCCGGCCTTCCTGGCTGCGCACCAGCAAGCGATGCTCGCCGCGAAGCAGGCCTTCCAGATGGCTGTCGCGCAGCAGGCCCTCGCCGCAGCGAACGAGGAGTGGGAACGCGGCTCGACCGCGACAAGCGCATTCGGCGGGTTCGGGATGAACGGAGGGATGTTCCCCGGCGCGGCCTCACCCGGGTTTGGCATGAACATGGGCATGGGCCTCGGGTGGCAGAACCCGATGATGTTCCCGAGCTCGCAGTCCATGTATACCGGCAGCGTCATCGGCGGCAGCGAGCTCGGTGTGAATCCCAGTGGACGTGGTACGGGTTGGGCGTCGCGCACCGCGTACGGCGAGCAAGGTGGCTACACCGGCAGCGCGGCGGAGCGCGCGTCGATGGTCTTCCGTAACTCGCAGTTCCTCGGGGGCGGGGCTGGAGGGGGCTTTAGTTCTGGGGCGCGCTCGGAGGTCGGCGGTCCCACCAGTGGCCGTGGTGGAGGGCAGCGGGCAAGGACGCGGACCAGCCCGTCCGACGCGCCGTTGCCCACGCAGCATGCAAACGCCAAGACCCGGGGTGGGCCGCCACCGTCGAGTTGGAACACGCGGACTAATAGGCCGATGTGAGGCCGGCATTCTCGGTTCTCAGACATTGCCTTAGGATGCTTTATGACTCCCGTCGACCGCAACAGTCGACCGCTTATCCTCTCCACGGACATATATTGCACGCCACGCATCATCTTCTATGTCGTCCTCCTGTTTTGCCTACCGATCATCCACATTTTTGTTAGCATATTCCCTCATTCTTTTTACTCTCAGTCCTCTCCATCGCCTGCCTGACAAGGCGTACATACACCCCGACCGAGCACGTATTTACTCATTCCTTATGGTATACCCGCAGCTTACCACACCATCACTATTACCACTGTCGCGTGCCCGATGCGCCCCATAATCGTGTGCGTCGCATACACTATGGTCCATTTTTGAGTACATATATCCAGTCAACGAAGTGTGAGATATAGAGCCTTTCGAGATTTTTGCGCAGCGTGCTGACCGGTACTCGTTCTTGTGCAGGGTGTTGTCTATGCTTAAGATTCGTCAGGCGTCCCGTACACAGCTAGCATGCTGTGGGGTTACCGCACGGTGCGTCTTCGGTGTTTTAACGGTTGGGACGTCAGCCCACCCACCCAGGACTTCGTCAGCTGCAGTGGCAGTCATGAAAGCTTCTGGGGCTTTCCGGCGTATATGGGTTTAATTAACCTCCCGAAGCAAGGCTACGTACTCAATGGGCCATAACTTTGAAGCACGGCAAACCACAACGTGTGCTACAGTATCTTAAAGCTATGGCGGGCCACGTCTGGCGCAAGGCAAACACCCCTGCCTGTCCTGAACGCACAGTCATTGCACCCGGAAGTCCCGCTCATGTTTTAGAGTTAGCAGAAAGGATCGTCGACCGATACCTCTCAGGGCAAGTGCTGGCCAAACATCGTCCTGGACGTTCTGCGTGAGGGCGGCATGAGTTGTGCGGTAACGTATGAACGAACCTTACCGTAAGCATTAGAAGAGCTTCCCTCCGAGTCTAACCAACGATAACAGGATCGGTTCCACAGTGACCGGCGATATGAAGGGGCTATACGATGAGATGGTTCAGTATACAAATTGACTGGGGTCATGAGGGACTGATAGAGCGGTCGAGGGCCTGTAGGGTGGTTCCGAACTGTCATCGGCAGGCAGCAAAGCCACCGCGCATGGAACTGTAGCTGACAACGCTCTCACAGCCTCGCGGTGGGCGCCGTGGAGATTTTTGAGACGCAAGCACGGCTACTTGCTCTCGACTCCCCGCCGGGACAGGGACTTGCTCTGAAAGATGCAGGTGCCTCGTGAATCTTTGTCAGGTCGCATCACGTGGCCTATGACACAGATCTACGCGATCGCTCGGGCGTGCATGATATAAGGCTGCTCTCCTCGGCCCAGTCCACTCGAACTCCTCCACAATCACCACACACCTCCCCGCAGCTCCCGCACAAACACATATATTCGCAATGGGTGTCCAGGCTGTCAAGACCCTCGCCGAGTTCAAGGAGATCGTGCGCATTCCTCTCCAAACCAAAGCCCCCGAGATAAACTAACCCCGCGCGTCATAGATTGCCCGCGACACGCCCGCCGTCTTCGACTTCTGGGCGACCTGGTGCGGCCCCTGCCGGATCATCTCGCCCGTCTTCGAGCAGCTCTCGGAGAAGTTCGGCGAGAAGGTCACCTTCTACAAGGTCGATGTCGACGAGGCGCAGGACATTGCGCAGGAGGTTGGCGTCCGTGCGGTGAGCAGCTCGCAAGCCTCAACGCGATGCCAGACCGCTTATCGCGTGCTATGACGTAGATGCCCACCTTCATGGCCTTCAAGAGCGGCCAGAAGATCGGCGAGACCGTCGGCGCTGCGCCGCCCGCTCTCCAGGTTCACCACCTTTTGATGATGCAGTGGAACGCTCTCAACTGACAATGTTTCCACAGAACCTGATCCAGACCGTCTCGGCATGAGCTGGTCATAGATTTGTCGAGCTATCTTTATATCGGCGAGAGTGTGTACTATGCAGACCGAATCAAAATTGTATTATGAGACAATCCACATTTACTTCACGCCGTTCGACCAATCACGGGTCTATTCGTTCAGTTTCTGCGTGCTCTGTTTGTGTGTGTGCTTCCCAACCTGTGATGGTAGATCGTGCAAGCGCGCTCACCGCAGCCTTCCTCAAAAGCGACATATCGATACACGAGACGTAAGTTTTCCTGGTGTATTTACCGGTGGCCGCAACTCACGGCAACTCGCACTACAGTTCCCCATGGAGCAGGGACATTCATCGGCCCTCATGAAGGCGGGGCGGGGCCGCTCAGATGGACATCATGACCACGCTTCCTTTCAGCGATGCGTCCCAACCTTCTAATCAGTACAGTAACTGACCCTGCCAGACCACGACTTCTGTCGATGTACGTCACGCCTCCCGTCCCTTGAGCCCGGCGCGCGGTCATGAGACGTCCATAGGTCATGCGTCTAGTGGAAGATGTTGCTTCTTTCGCCGCACGGCCCACCGCCTGGCCATCGTATAAATCCGCCCAGCTTGCAGCCCAGCAAGAATTGATCGACGATGCGACTCATGCTGGCCCTCCTTGCGGCCGCGCTATGGCCCGCTCTCGCTGCGGCAGACGTGCAGAGTCTCTCAAGCCTCAACTGGACGCTCAGGAACGCCAACAGATCGATTGTAATCCCCGCGAAGGTACCCTCTCAGGCGCATCTCGACCTTCTCGAAGCGGGCGTTATCACCGAGCCGCTCTTGGGCATTAACGGTAAGTAGCGAAACACCCTTTGGGTAACCGCGCGCTCTGCGGCGCATGCTTATTTGGCTTGCCTTATCTTGTAGATTTCACCCAGAGATGGGTCGTGAATGATAATTGGACATATACGGCCGATCTGACCCCGCTCATACAAAATCCGAGCGCCGATGCAAGGATGCTCCTGGTGTTTTATGGCATCGACACTATTGCGAACATAGTATGTGCAGAAGTTATACGTCTCTATAATCACAAGCCGACACTGAGCGCCGATACAGACCGTTGCCGGACATCCAGTCGCATGGGTCAGCAATCAATTTCAGCAGTATGTGTACGATGTGACGGATTTCATCGTCGCTCCGGTACAAAATGACACCAACGTCACCGTCGCGCTTGAATCTGCGTATCTCTATGGGTTAAATGTTACATCCCGCCCCGACGCGGAGATCTCTCCTACCGGTGACGTAAGTAGTAGATGTTCTCTACCTCTGTCAGCACAACGAAGGATGAACACCTTTAATTGTGCATGCAGTTTGAATATGCAGGAATACGACAATACATTCGTAAGACCCAATCCGACTTCGGGTGGGATTGGGTGGGCTATTCGCCGTCTGAACTACGCACTTTTTCACTGATAGTGAACGATAGGGCCCTGCATTCGTCCCCAGTGGCATCTTCAAGCCCGCATATTTGGTCACACTCACGCCGGACACTAACTACGCACCCTCCTGCAACGACACCGAGACGACTCCTGCGCCAGCTTCCCATCCTCTCCTGGCCTCGGGTGGGAGCGTCTTCATAGAGGAGAGCTCTCTCGAGATCTCTAAGATTGGTCAAACACCCTTCTCCGCCCCGAACCAGACCGCAGACTGGCTCGTCAACGTCACCCTCGGCGTGCGCTCTGTTACAGGGTCCGACTTCCCTACATTGACCGTCGCGATCCCCGAGCTCAATCTATCTTCTGGATCCCTTGCGGTCGTATCCATCCCGGTCGGTACGAATACCACAGCCTTCGTTGCCGCAAATTTCACAATCCCTGACGGAGTGCCTGAGCGTTGGTTCCCGCACAACCTTGGCACGCCCCAGTTATACAACTTTACCATCACGCTTGCGCTATCCAACGCCTCCGCCGTCAGCTTCACCACACGGAGTGGATTCCGCACAGTGCAGCTCGTCCAAACGCCGTACTCAGACGAAGAGATCGCCGTGCGTGGCATCACGCCGGGGGACCAGTGGCACTTCGAGGTCAACGGGCGTGCGTTCTATACGCTCGGGACGAACATCATTCCGTTTGACCCGTTCTACGCTCGCATGACGTCTGCGCAGGTGCGCTGGGTACTCGAGAGCGCGGTCAAGAGCGGGCAGAATATGGTAAGCACTAACCCCCGGCTCTGAAGCGCGACCCGTCATTGACGGCCCTCGGTAGTTGCGCGTATGGGGTGGTGGGATATACCAGCCTTCAGACGAGCTCACGGGAGGGTACGACTTCTACTCTGCGTGCGACGAACTGGGGATCTTCGCGTGGTCTGAGCTAATCTTTTCCGACGCGCTGTACCCCATTAATGACTGGCTACTGGCGTCGATCGACCCTGAGGTTCGCCAAAATGTGAGACGAATCAACCGCCACCCGAGCAACGCACAGTGGGCGGGAGGCAATGAGATAGAAGGCATCGTCATCGGGATTAACCAGACTCTCGCGAATGGCACGCATTACCTTGACGAGGTGAAGAATGGTTCGACGTCGGATATGTACGCCCTAATTGACAGAGATACTAGTTCCAAACCCTGTTTGGCGAGTTCCTGCATGACATCGTCTCGGAAGAAGAGTCTTCTGTGCGGCCGCCTACGTAGTACTCGCTCTTCCAGCTTCGGAGTTGACGACTTTTCAGGTAGCATATACGGACTGTTCAACGACGAGTGGTGTCTTAAGCCTCGACCCGTACGAGATCAGATACGACAACAAGACAGCCGGGTTTATATACGGTAACGGCGGTGCGTGTTCATGAAGGCTACGTCCGGATGTGGCCTGAGATCATGGTCGTAGAGCGATACAACTATGATGCGTCACAAGCGTTCAATTACAGCACTTACCCGTTGTCGAGGTGAGTAGCACAGCGCGGCTGGTTATGTTCAAGTTGGCAGGTATTGACACGCGGCATTTCAGGTTCATGAACGAGTTCGGGTTAGCGTAATCCATTTACGAGTAGTTGAACTTACTAACGCCCCACACAGATTCCATTCGCTCCCTTCGTTCTACAGCTGGGAAGAAGTGCTCGAGTCGCCCGACGATTTCTCTTTTAACTCCACTGTGGTGGCCTCTCGTGACCACCACCCTCCGGCTGGGAGTCTGGCGTTCCCCAACCCGAACGCTCCCCAAGGGCAAGCTCAGATGACTACTGCGGTCGAACTCTGGCTCCCCACGCCCAATACCTCCGACTCCAACCAAACGTTCGCCCAGTGGTGCTGGAGCACGCAGGTGTTCCAATCACTTAATATGGTCTCCGAGATCGCCTTCTACCGCCGTGGAGCTGGTCGAGGAGAGAACAACTTGGGCGCCCTCGTCTGGCAGCTGAACGACATCTGGCAAGGTGCTAGTTGGTCCGCGATTGAGTATTCTGGTAGGTGGAAGGTGCTTCAGTATGGAATGGCGAGCATCTTCCAGCCGGTCGTCGTCTATCCGTTCTGGACGCCAGAGAATGAAACGCTTGAAGTGCTGGTGACGTCCGACCGGTGGGACGCTGTAAACGGGACCGCGCAGCTGACGTGGTACGACTGGAGTGGGAAAGAGCTGAATTCGACCGTGACGCCATTCTCGGTGCCGAGTCTGAATAATACGGTCATCCTAGAGGCGCAGGGTCTGGACAACATCCTCCCTGCGAGCAAGGATGCTACCGATGTCTGGCTGCTTTTGAACCTGACGGCTGAAGTCGGGAACCGCACAGTTACGCACGAGCAATACGTGAGCATCCACGCTTCCGTGCCGTTGACGAGATATAATGACCACGAGGTCGAACATAGTTCACTCCCGTTTCCTTGGCCACCGCGAACCTGGTTGACCCCGCGATTAATGTGGCAACTGGACCCAACCTCACGTTTACCCTCTCGGTGCAAGGAGGTGTCGCGCCGTTCACTTGGCTGGACCATCCGGCTGGGACGGTTGGCTTCTTCGCGGACAATACCACAGGGCTACCGCTGAACGGGTTCTTCCTCGTCCCGGGGATTGTCCGTACCGGTGTGTATCGAACCTCTGATTTGAAAGCAATGCCGACTGAACTTCCGTACAGTGCAATTCATTCTCAATCCTCTGCTCTCAAAGATATCAGATCCGGACCCTGCAGAGTTTGTCGTGAGGTCGCTGTGGAACAACACTCACCTGTGACTTAAGCGTTGCATACCTATGACGAGCGCATAATCATGGGCGTCCATGATATCGGAAATGACCTCAGTTATGCCATATATATATAATACTCAGCCTGATGGGTTTGAGAAGGGTTTGTCGCGGTAACCTGCTGACACACTGACACGCTGTTCACTTTTGGCGAGCTCTGCCCTGCGTGGGCAGCGTAACTGGGCACTACGTCCGAATGTGCTCTTTTCTCATGGAGAGAGGTGCTGCTTCGACCGCTGTTCTCAGCCGGCTGCGCATGGCCTGCCCCGGAATTTCCCTCGCAGCTGTCTAGTAAATATAGCCCGCTGCCCTAGGCCCGTTCAATTTCACCCCGGGACTCGTAATAAACACACACCTACGTGATGAATGGAAATGCTCGCCAATTTGCAAGGTCTCAGAAAACATAGGCATGCACGAGGATGAGACCCAAGGATCGAGATGCAGGAGGCTGGGAGGAGCGGGCAGAGATGTGGCATCATCGGGCTCCACTCCCGGGAATGTTTACTGGGATAAGGAATCAGTAAATGCCGTTGTGATACATCAACAATACGTTGTATGCGGCGGTAACAAACTCGCACAAATAGTTATCGATGCGATGGGTGACAGGCATTGACACCCACGCGCTCACCTCCCCCCTTCATCGCCGCGCTTGACGACGTCGAGCTCCCTCGCCTCCCTTTCCTCCCGCCCATCGTGTATGCGGTGAACATCACTCTCCTTTGCCCACCATGGACCATCGAGGCCAGCGTCCGCCCCGCTCGACTCGACCCCCCTCAGCACAACCCACGCCCTCGCAGTCTCCTCCGTCATACCCCTCGCACTCCCCCTCTGCCTACTCGTCGTATCCAGATCAACCCGCTTCGACGTATCGACCGCCGTATCCCGGCGACCAGGCGAGGGGTGTCTCCTTCCAGAACAATGAGGGTGGCGACCGACACGAACGTCTCGACCAGAACCGGCAGCGGCATTATTCGGCCTACCAAAGCGCCTCTCCGCCACCGGTCGACGTGGAAGGGCAGTATGCGGACGGCAGGGTGGGACGGAAAAAGAGTTTGGTGAGGCCGGACAGAGAGAAGATCGATCCCGGGCACAGGCAATGGCACTACCGCAATCACGCCGCACAGATGATGAACGAAGGCGGCGACGCGGTCCCTTCCGGTGCGTATTCGTGTTATTTCGAACGCTGATCCTCGTAGAAGTCCCTCTCAACGTCCGCGTGTCCGAATAGCGACTGGGAATGCGCCTACAAGAGGTCAACTTCGCCGTGGCAAGTCGCTCCTCGGTCGTGAAGAGGACGTACACGAGTCCGGGCTTGCGCTCTTCAAGCGAGGTACCCTCCGGCGGAAGAAGTCCACTGCTTCCGCCCCGGCAGCAGAGGCATCCAGTTCTAGAGGCTGTCTCAGTAACATCGGACCGGGTCCCAAGGACTCGTGGTACATCTACTGCTACCTGATAACATGTTTCATTCCCGGGTTCGTCCTAAGCACTTTCGGTAGGTTTCGTTTCTTGTTTCGTTTCGGTCCTTTCGCTTCAATATGTTTTAGGTATTCGCACCCCTGAACAACAACGTGCATGGCGAGAGAAGATTGGACTGCTTTTTATCATCTGCTGTCTTATGGCTATCGTCGGCTTCATCACCTTCGGCTTCACCGAGGTCGTATGTGGCACACAGCCCAATCGCTTCCAGAGCGGCACCATTGACACGGCGTCCGTCATTATCCATGGATACGACTACGACTTTAGCAAGTTCAACCACCCTGCTGTCGGGCCCTTCAATGGCAAGACGAATCCCCTGTTCGAGGGTGGCTATGGGGCCGCTGGCGCCGACATCTCGTTCCTGTTCCAGAACGTTAACCAGAATTGTCGTCAATTCATGAAGAAGGCGGCAAATTCGTCCATCTCTGGTAGTGACGGCAGCTTGGATTGGTACTTTCCGTGCAACGTCTACAATCAGTACGGGACGTCAGGAGTTAACTTGACTGGCTACGACTCGGGGACATTTTGCCATGCGTCATCCAAGGCACGCTCTCAGTTGGCCAACCTAAAGCCCCAAGGCCAAGTGTATTATACATGGGATAACATTCACAACTCCACGCGTAATTTGGCGGTCTACGAATCGTACGTAGTTTCATCATGGTCTGACATATGTGATTGACAATTATCGTACAGAACGGTGCTCGACCTTGGTCTACTGCAGTGGCTCAACAAGGCTGAGGTCGACTACCCCTCAATCTTCGACGAACTAAAGAAGCCAAACGGAACTTATAACGGCAAGGATCTGAGCATGTACTTCCTCCGCACAAACCAGCGGCCTCTCGGGAAGTGCTTGCAAGATCTCGTCACCGTCGGCTTCGTAGACACGAAGAGCATAGGATGTGTCGCCTCTCAGATTGTTCTCTATGTCTCCCTCATCTTCATCGTTGGCGTCGTCGGCATCCGTTTCATTATGGCTGTCCTCTTTTCATGGTTCTTTTCGTGGAAGTTGGGCAACTTCAAGATGGAGACGTACGAAGAACGAATGCGTCGTGCCGCGGAAATCGAGAACTGGACAGAGGACATCTACCGTCCCGCGCCTAGCCAGTACCGCCCTAACGTGCAGAAGAACGGATTGGCAAAGGGCAACAAGCGTCATACCTTCCTCCCGAGCACGTCACGCTTCACCCCTTCCGATAATGTTCTGAAAGGCGTTGGTGGAAGGAGCGCGTCGTCATATGGCATGCTAGAACCTGTACCATACAAGAGATCGGCCACGGCAAGCATCTATGGTGGATCTAGTGCTAGAAGTCTCAAGCCCTCTCCGCCTGATACCCCGGCCTACCGTCAGTCCCGCAGCTCGACGTCACTAGTCACCGACTCACAGCGCGGGCTGTTTGCCGACAACCCTTGCCCATTCCCGCTTGGTCCCAACGTCATTCCACAGCCAGCCCCCGACTTCGAGCCGTTCGGCTATCCCCTCGTACACACTATCTGTCTGGTAACGGCGTACTCGGAATCCGTCGAAGGTCTGCGTACTACCCTGGACTCACTAGCTACTACCGACTATCCGAACAGCCACAAGCTCATCATGATTATTGCCGATGGTATGGTCAAAGGTGCAGGCAACACGCTCACAACGCCCGAGATCTGTTTGACTATGATGAAGGAGTTCGTTGTCTCGCCACAAGAAGTCGAAGCGCACTCGTACGTTGCTATCGCGGACGGCCACAAACGACACAACATGGCGAAGGTCTACGCCGGATTTTATGACTACGACGACGCGACGGTCGAACGATCGAAGCAACAGCGCGTACCCGTCGTGCTTGTTGCAAAGGTCGGCAACCCGCTCGAAGCCAACGACGCGAAGCCAGGGAACCGCGGCAAACGTGACAGTCAGATCGTCCTCATGTCGTTCTTGCAGAAGGTGATGTTCGACGAGCGGATGACGACGTTCGAGTACGAGTTCTTCAACTCGATATGGCGGGTCACTGGTATCAGCCCGGACCGGTACGAACTTGTGCTGTGTGTCGATGCGGATACGAAGGTCTTCCCGGACTCGCTCAGTCGCATGGTTTCCTGTATGGTCAACGACTACGAGATCATGGGTCTCTGTGGTGAGACGAAGATCGCCAACAAGGCGGAGACGTGGGTCACGATGATTCAAGGTCGGTTCAATACCCGCATATAGCTCTGCTACGTTCTGACCCGTTCCCCAGTGTTCGAATATTACATCTCTCATCACCTCAACAAGGCCTTTGAGTCCATGTTCGGAGGTGTCACCTGTTTGCCTGGCTGTTTCAGCATGTACCGTATCAAGGCGCCGAAGGGTGACTCCGGATATTGGGTACCCGTCCTGGCCAACCCGGACGTTGTCGAACACTATTCGGAGAACGTTGTCGACACCTTGCACAAGAAGAATTTGTTGCTACTTGGAGAAGATCGATACCTTACGACGCTCATGCTGAAGACATTCCCCAAGCGCAAGAATGTGTTTTGTCCTCAGGCCGTCTGCAAGACTGTTGTCCCGGACACTTTCAGGATTCTGCTATCCCAGCGCCGTCGGTGGATCAACTCGACAATTCACAACCTAGCCGAGCTTGTCCTCGTCCGCGACCTGTGCGGTACATTCTGCTTCTCTATGCAATTCGTCGTGGGTATGGAGTTAGCTGGTACATTGGTTCTCCCCGCCGCCATCTCCTTCACCATCTATCTCGTCATTTCTTCTATTATCCCTGGCGGTCCCGACACCACCATCCCGCTCATCCTGCTGGCTATCGTGCTCGGTCTCCCCGGTCTCCTTATTGTCATCACCTCCCGCAAGATCGCCTACGTCGGATGGATGCTTGTCTATCTACTCTCGCTGCCCATCTGGAACGGTATCCTGCCGTCTTACTCCTTCTGGCACTTCGACGACTTCTCGTGGGGTCAGACACGGCAGGTCGCAGGTGACAAGGGTGATAGCCACGGCGACAAGGAGGGCGAGTTCGACTCATCCCACATTGTTATGAAGCGTTGGGCCGAGTTCGAGCGCGAGAGACGCTGGAAGAGCGGCACGCAGTCTAGGGACTCTACTGCATTCGACCTGAAGAGCGGTTCGCCGAAGAGGTTTGTTTAGGTACTCCTTATGTTGACCGATGCTGACCATATCGTAATAGGGCCGAAGGCAAACGGTACTCGCTAGTCTCCGACTATCAGTCCCCACAGCCGCCGCAATTTGACCAAAGTACATACGACTCCTCTTTCAACGGGGGTCAACGGCCCCGGATGGATAGCAACCAGGTCGTCGTCCTGCCCACGCCACTGTCTGTCAACCGCAACATAGCAGCTCCCACACCATCTGTATCTACGGTCGCTCTTTCGCGGTCCAGCGAGGAGGGCTACAACTCGGATATGGGATCACAACAGCGTCTAGTCAGCCCCCAGGAGTCGTACGAGGACTACAACTCAGGATACCAGTCTCCTAACAACTTTGAGGCGCGCGTCTCTCGCAGTGGCGGAGTCCTTCGACCGGGTGCGACGTCGAACCAGTTCCCAGGCGAGACGCAGAACCCGTACACCTACTCACCGCAGAGCGCAGGATTTGACGACCCGCAGGTACCATTCGTGGCCGACTCTGAAGAGCTCCCACCACCCCTACCAGCCAATGGGACGCCACGGTCGCGCGGCATCAGCCTATCGGACAACGGTCCCGTCCCAGGACCTGGCGGCGTGCGCAGGGTTTCGCGACAACAGGGTCGGCGACCCACATCGCAAGCCGCCCCGGCGCAGAACCCGAACAGGTACTCACGAACGTATGGGAACCTGCCGCCTGGGGCTGCGCCGCCCTCGCAAGGGTACGGTTACTAGAACACGGGTAGTGACGGGCGAGGAGGACATGGAGTGGAGGCGCGCGAACTAGCACTGTACGATTCCCTCACGACCCCTTCATGCACACACGGACCTTTTTTCCAGGCACGCAGTAGTTACATTCTTTTAATCGGACATGCGACCGACCGACACTCGTCTTAGTTACAGCAGCACTATCTTCCGTATTTCTTGCAGTCTCCCGCGAGCGCGGGTACTTGTGGTACCAGGTTTCTTCTCGGTTCGCATGCGCTCGCGTCCGCCATTATGACCCGCCGACGACTTTGACCCGTAATAGTTTGTCGCCTTTTCGCTACTTGCCTCCTGTAGTCCCGATGGTTAGGTTACTTAGCTCCTCAAATACATTGAAAGACTCGCAATAGGCCGCACGATCGACACCCAGTTAATCGCACGGCACTTTCTACACAGATATCTCCCCATGACCGTCGCTACACTTCTTGCGAGTTAACAGTAGGGAGTTTGAACTTCCCCGTAAAACCATATTCATACACTGGAGCACCATCGTAATGCAGTGGGCGAAACTGGGCGGAAGCACGGGACATACATGCCTAGGCTGTAGATACCACCAAGAACGGAACATCCCACGACCGGGTTTGATACGCCAGGTCGCCCCCCATATGCCCTTTTGTACCGAGCGGCCTCGAGGCGGCGGTTACCAGGAAGTGCGGCGACGGTATGTCGCCAAATATGTGAATATGTGATATGTGCCAGCGATCGCGCGTTACAGGGGCTTGCTGGGGAGCTGGGTGGGGAGGATGTTGTAGCGTTTCTTGATCGTCACTCGGTGACGTGAAAACTTGTCATCCGGGGAGAACCGTGCTGGGAGGCCATGAGACGAGGACACGGAGGGCAGCGGGACGAACGGGCGAACCTGGGTGCGCAGACTTGGTGATCTTACCCGAGTCTGTGATTTTCTGGACTCAAGGTCGGTCATCTGTATTTGTGCGAAGTAGGGTGGTGCGCACCTTCAGGGTGTAAATCCTGTTCCCGCTCTCGTCGAGGGTGTACATGAGATGCATGGCAGGCAGACGGCGGCGAGGTGGCGGCGAGCTCGAGGTGGCTGTTGTGCGCAAGGACGAAAAAACCAACAGGCGCCCATTACTTACCTCGCCGGAGTCATCGGCCCGAGGTAAGAGACGCTTAGTATTTCCCGGGCGATTTCAATCGTCCGAGCCGCCCCCTCCTCGAACACACCTTGACTTGACCTGACCCCTCCCCGCCGGACAACGTCCCTCGATGGCGAAGACACACCAGGTCCTAACCGCCCCAGAGCCGGGCACAACCGTGCCACTGCGGGAGTACACCGACGATCAGAAGGCCAAGATGCAGGCTCTGCGCGAGGTGCGCACCGTCCGCCTTTCGCGAGCGGCCAGGCACTGGCAGCGAGCTCGCACCCATTACCCGGCTAACCCCGCGCTTCCGCACACTCAATCGTATGCGGTATACTTAGTACGCGGACGGGCTCCTCCTCCCCGACTCGGACCCGTACCATCCATGGGAGAAACGGTGGCTCAGCAAGCCCGACACGATCCCGCGTTACATGCGCGCGGCAAAGTGGAACCTCGAGGACGCGAAGAAGCGGCTGAGCGGCACCGTTGAGTGGCGACGCGACTTCAAGCCTGACTTGATCCCCCCGGACGAGGTGCGCACATAAAGTTTCCGTTTAACGTATGACTGGGATCGTAACGTTAGTTGCGCCCGGCGCCGTGTAGGTGCGCATTGAGAGCGAGACGGGCAAGATGTGAGTTCGCTGTGTTCTGTGTGCGCGGGACTAACGCCGAGCCACGTTCAACGGCAGCATTCTCAATGGCTTCGACAACGACGGTCGACCAATCATATATATGCGCCCTGGCCGAGAGAACACCGAGACTAGCCCTCGGCAGCTCCGGCATTTGGTCTGGTGTTTGTGAGCCTTGCTCCCTCGTCTCGGCTGCTATCCGTGGATTTTACGCTGGTCATGCAGAGAGCGAGCGAAGGACTTTATGCCTCCCGGGCAGGAGTCTCTCGTCATCATTGTTGACTACAAGAGCACCACGCTACGGACAAATCCATCCATCTCGGTTGCGCGGAAGGTGTGTCGGTTCTCCGCCAGAGTCGGTCTATATGTTACTCATAATTTTACAATTGTAAAGGTTCTGAACATTCTTCAAAACCACTACGTAGAGACGCTTGGAAGAGCTCTTGTTGTGAACCTACCAATGCTCTTGAACTTCTTCTACAAGGGCATTTCGCCGTTCCTCGATCCGGTTACTCGCGACAAGGTAAGTTCTGGGACGTTCCCCATCCCCTCACCTGGTGTTCACGCGGCGGAACGTTTTAGATGCGGTTCAACCCAGACCTATTCGAACTCATTCCCAAGGAACAACTCGACGCCGACTTCGGAGGAGACTTCGAGTACGAGTTTGAGCCTAAAAGCTACTGGGAGCAGATAGTGTCGTAGGTGTTTCAACAACCTCCCTAGTATTTTATATGCTAATCTGCATACAGTCATTGCAAGATCGCGCCAGATGGGACCCGGTTGGAGGACACCCCGGCTCAAGCTCAGACCCCCGCGCCCGCTGAGACGTCTCCCACCGTCGTTTCACCACCCATAGAGTCGTTAGCGGAAGCCGATGCCATAGAGTGCGCCGCATAATTGGTACCAACATACGTGGGCTAATATCCTCCATAGGCGTGAGCAGGAAGCCGCAGTGCTGCCTCAGGTCCCTGAAGCCGTTACTGTCGTGGCATAAGACTAGGCGCGATATCACCACTCACCTAAGATTCTCTTATAATGCAGCTCAGCGCCGTCCAGGTAGCTCATAGCGATCTATGTACTATCATCACCTGCTAGATTTTCGTAGACTTCACATCGCCGATACGACGCCAGCATATACTATGCTGACATCGCTCTTATTCTCTATTAGTGTAGCAACGAGCTTGAAGCCTACACTCTACGATAGGCCTCGTGTGGACGGTTGCCACCATTAACGTAACACGTTATATCACCCCAGTCCGACCGAGATTGGCTCCACCCATAGGACTCATTAATGGCACTTATTCAACCATATACGCCATTTAACGGACGTGCACGCAAATGGCGGACGCAGTGTCAAATAAAGCGCCGCGCGCTGCATGGAAGCAGCCCCTTCCTCAATCAATCCGCGAGCGACTGACAGCCCGTAAGCCAAAGCAGCAGACCGCGGTCTCGCAGGATCTGCCGCTCCCGCACAGTATAAATGAGAACACGCACGTAGAGCAGACGTGTGCACTCGCACGTCGGCCCTGTCTCTCCCTTACATCCTACGCAACCATGGTCAAGCCCCGCGAAGAGGTCATCGAAGAGTTCAACACCGAGGTGAACATGAGCGCGGAGGAGCTCGAAAAGTGGCTCGAGGACCCGAAGAGCGCTCAGGCCGGGACCGGGGTGGGCGTCGAGAGTGGGGACAAGATCGTCGAGATCCTGCGCAAGAACCCGAGCAAGGACCCGGAGAAGTACGACGACGTGAGTATCGCGCGCCAGGGAGTCGGTATTGGTACCAAATGGCTTACGAGACTTGTAGGAGGACATCGAGCATATGCGCAAGGTTGTCGGGTGAGTTTTTGGCGTTGTACAATATTATCTGGGGTCGAGGGCTGATATTCCCATGCGAAGATACACCAAGAGGCACTTGGCTCAGGAAGAGCACCTCAAGGATACCAAAACTCCAGAGGAGCTGGAGGATGCTAAGAGCACGATCAGGTACGCTGAGTCCCGGCCAACCTGAAGATGATGTATGCTGATACCATAGTAGCCTTAAAAACTGGGGCCACGTAAGTTTGTGGACACGCCCTTGAAAAACTTGTGCTGACAGTCCTATAGGATCCCGTCAAGACCTTGAATGGGGGGAATACAGAGAACAACGAGGATGCCGACGGACTGCCAGAAGAGCATGGAGGCGAGAGCGAGGAGCCTGAGCAGCCAAACGGCAAAGACGCACAAACCACAGAGACGCATGAGACCGACGATGTTGTGACCGCGGAGGAAGCGTCCGCGGAACCCAAGGGCACCAGCAA
Organism: Trametes meyenii; assembly: GCA_022606255.1. Taxonomy (NCBI): domain Eukaryota; kingdom Fungi; phylum Basidiomycota; class Agaricomycetes; order Polyporales; family Polyporaceae; genus Trametes; species Trametes meyenii. The sequence continues at coordinate 4,618,650 of JABYQG010000001.1, read as the reverse complement.
GCGGAAGCTCGAACCGGAGGCCCCCACAGGCAACACTGAGAACGACGTGGGAGAGGCGAGCGCCGTAGCCCCCGATGAAGATGGTGCGGACGGGGAGGTGGATGGGGATGGGAACGCTGACCGGGAGGACCGCCCACGCAAGAAGTCCAAGGTGGATGGAGAGTCGTAGTCCCTCCCTGTCTGAGGGGCTACCACGCAGTCGATACGCTCGTTATGTATGATTTCGTAGGTCGTGCTCGTCGCTGCTGCCTGTGTGTAGAATGGTCAAAATGCGGTCAAAACATGCATTGAATCCGAGTCGGAGTCGCTGCTTGCTGCGATCGGCTGGGGCGATCAGCACGGCCCGTCAATCAGAATGCTATATCTAATCAATAACCGACTGTGCATGCACTCACCTCCTCTTGCAAACCGACGACCACCTCCATGCACCGTCGCCGCCGCGACGAGCTCGCTGCCCTGGACGGCGAGGACAAGTGAGCCCTGCCTGTGGAGTCCGGGGACAAGCGGCAAGGCCGATCCCGATCTCCAGCGATCGGTGATGCGCTCGCTCGTTATGGTAGGCGCATCCATGCTCGCGGGTGCCGGTGAGCCTTGGAGCTCCACCTTCTCGTCCCTGCTGCGCAGCTTCCGTCCTCGCCGCCACGACACCGTCACCGTTCACGACGACCGACGGCCAACACACGACGCGTCGGCCACCCAGCATGCTCCGTTCTCTGTCGCAGCGCCCCCGGTCGTCCGCATACGACCTCCCGCTGAGCAGTCCTGACCGGCACGCGCCCCGCCAGTGGTGGGCGCGCCTCCATACGCGGCGCACGCTCCGGCTTGCGCTATTTGCGCTCTTCGTCCTCTTCACGGTGCGCATCTTCGTCGGGCTGGACTCGTTGGTGGCGTACGTGAGGGTCGCGGACGATACATCCCTGCATTCGAAACCACCGCTGTACGAGAAGTACCACCAGTGGGAGCTGCAGCTCCCACAACACAACCCGGACCTTCCATTCCCTGAAGGGCGGAACGGACAGTACCTCTGGATAGCGAACCATGTGCATGGTACGTCCTTTTCTCTTCTCGCCTATAGAGGAGGGTCTCAAGGAGGTGGCAGCGTCTGGATGGGGCAATGCCATGCAAGAGCACCTGTTGAATGCGCATCTGGCATACAAGTCCGGCCGATCGTATGTTCTATTTCACGTCATATTGGTGTAATGAGGGTACTCACATGATGTCAGATTCGTTTTTGACAACTACACGTGGAACAAGGACGGTTCAGACTACTCCGATTTTAGCGGACGCCTCATACCCTCTCGAGTCCCACTAGCCGCGCTCATTCGAGGTATGTGGTTCTTCAGTCTTATTGATGCTTGTGCAAGGGCCAGCGTCTCGATAGATATATTGTGGCAAGGAGACACATTGATTGAGCGTGAGGATGCACTTTAGCGCAATGTACATCATTTCCCTTCGTTGTGCTGTGCGCACTGGTGCTGGGATTACCCACCACACGTTATTCGGCTAATGTGGGCTCCCTGGATTTGACCGTATCTCGCATCGTCATACAGTGGTCAACGTAGAACAAGGCATAGTGTCTAACACACCCTTTTTCAGGGCCTGCAGCGGGTGGGCCGTTCCCTCCAGGAGATCCTTCTCCACGAGCGGTGGTCAAGGAGTACTTTGATCAAGTATGCCCCAAGGGCCAACGTCAAATGATCAAGAGCGACGAAATAACAGACATCTATAACTCTGAAGCAAACAAGATGCTCGAGACCGGCGTGGAAAAGTTGAAGACCCTCCCAAGATGCGTCGAGATCGACGAGACGTCTTTCACGCAGATCTTCAACATCTGGTATGTCCTTAACTCCAAGACTGCAAAGTTTTCTGACCGCGTTGCAGGCTCTTCGGAAGCACGCGCGTGCTTAGTATATGGGACTCGCTCAAAACATCACCTATCTTGACCGAATTTAGGTGGTCGCAGCTCATTGAGGACGCCTTCACTGCCAACCGCCATCTTTTCTCCAAAATCTCTTGGTGGAGCACCCTATTCTTTTCCAGGAACGCATACCCCTACGATATGATACCCGGACTCCTCGTCCTCCACATCCGCCGCGGCGACTTCGAAGAGCACTGCATGCACTTCGCAACCTACCAGTCCGAATATAACGGCTTCAACCAGTTTCCCGAACTCCCTGAGCGCTTCGATCCGCCTGCGCGGAGCGCAACCAACGAGGTCACGGAAGAGGGCATCCAGACCTACCTCCGCCACTGCTTCCCGAGCATCCCACAAATCGTGCAGCGCGTGAAGGAGGTGCGCGGCACGCGTGCAGGCAAGGGCCTCAAGTACATTTACATCATGACGAACGGGAAGAAGCCTTGGGTTGCGGAGCTCAAGGACGCGCTCGCGAAGACGGGCGGGTGGGAGAAGATCGCGAGCAGCCGCGACCTCGTGCTCAACTGGGAGCAGCAGTACGTCGCGCAGTCGGTCGACATGCTCGTTGGCCAGAGGGCGCAGGCGCTGATTGGAAACGGGGTGCGTGTCTTTCTTATGTGTTCGCAAGGATCATGCTGACTTGGAGGTCTGTAGTTCTCTAGTCTGACATCGAATATCGTTATGTTGCGCATGGCGCAAGATTTTCCTCCGGACTCTAATCGCTTTTGGTAGTGCGCTATACACGATCAACCACTATCTCTGATACCACGTAGTCTACTCACACACACACACGTAATATGTAGTATCTATAATACTTTTTGCTCGCATGCGAATATGGACGTTCAGCTTGTCTAAGGTGATCATACGGGCGCCTCAATTCAACGGAGCGCTCGAGAGAATGTGGGGTTAGGGTCCACTTCGGCGGCTTTGAAGAGTATTTGGCTGTGTTTGTTACTACACAGTTCCTCTCAGCCACCACCGCCGACGTTCCCGCCCCCATCGAAAAGTAGCGCAAGTACCGTCCTCAAGATGTCCGCCGACCTCCAGTGGCTCCTCCTCCGCGTTCGTCGCCCTCAGACCAGTCCTAGACTATGCTTCCATCTGACATGATCGTCCGGTCTGCAGAAGAACAACTCCTTCACCGTTAAGCGGGTGGTGGAGGGCCCCATCTTCTCCAAGGAGCCGGTGTGTATTACGCTATCGGCCGTGATGAGGCCAACATGTTTACAAGCATGCGCGCAGGGCAACCTCACTAACATCCACTCGTGGAAGTACTCGAGCCTTGCCAACGAGAAGGTGCGTCGCCCCGTGCACAACAACTTACCATACATATGCTAAGCGCCCATGTGTGGGCAGACTATCACGGTCAAGGACTCCGAGTCAGGCATTCAGCTCGCGTACCGCAAGAAGGGCGCGGCACCCACCGCTGTCCGCCCCGCCTACTCGACCCTTGCCATCCGCCCCCGGTCAGGACCCCGCCGTGCGGCCGGTGTGACTGCGAGGCTCGCCAAGCGCGGCTACCGCCCCGACCTCCGCGCTGTGAGTGTCCATCCTGTTGATCATATCCACATTGTTTCCCGTCAAATTCCTTTCATTATACCGATTCACTATTTCTGCATTGTCGATACACGTTACTTTTACTTGGAGACGCACCACCTAGAGCCCGCTGGACCGCCGCAAGGCACTACGAAAGTTGGGTGTGGACATGTTGTGCAAGATCGCATGGCTCAGATGGGGATCGATCAAATCCTCTCTGGGCACACGCCATGTCGCTATCGGGTCCCGTTCGATGCACCTCGCGGTTTGCCCGACTCTTTGGCGCTTACATTCTTCCCTTCATTTCTTTCCTTTTGCGATCCTTTCGTACCCTCCCTATTTCTACACTTCTTTTCGCTCACACACTAATACAATCTCATCACATAGGCTGCTATTGCGCGTGTCAACGCCCTCATCGTTTCGAAGAGGGAAAAGAAGGCTACTCCGCCCAAGAAGGCTCGGGGGAAGAAGGCCTCGACTGCGTAGATGCTGTATTGTGTGACGACCCATCTGTACTCCTCGCTTTCCACTTGCATCGCTTCCAGGCGCTCATGTCCATGCCCCCACGACGAAGTAATCTATGCAGCTTCGGCCTATGCATGCCACAAAATGTATCTTTCGAGCGTGTGCACGTCAAAACAGCATGGTGATATGTCGACTATGGTACAGTTATTGATATAAGACTACACTATCAGGGGCTTCGTCCTAATCGTACATTGGGCATCGTCGTTTGTCCGCTCTGAATGTGTTGTGTATTGAAGTTCACATTGCCAAGCTTTTGCCGGCGGGTTGGCTAATTCTGCCCCCGGCGCCGACATTCTTGGGCCCACTCTTGAACTCCTTGGTCGGTCTGTTGAACCCGGCCTTCCTGTGGGCGCTCTCCAAGATCCGCCGTTCGTGGTCGTCTCCACCATTGCCTTGCTTCTTCTTCGGTGCCTCCTCTTCTTCCTTGTGCTGCTGCTCCTGTTGTTCGCCCGGGGGTGCAGGACGAGGATAGTCCACCGGGGTGTCAGCGCCAAAGCTGGCGCGTCGGTTCTCGCTACCGCATTGACCCACGCTAAGAATTGTGGATATATGCGCACCCTGTGAGGGATGCTCACGTAGGAACGACAGCCGGCTTGGGCCTGGACGTCACAGACAGCCTCCGCCCGCCGACCTTCACTGCAACACGCCGCAGATCCTCAAACCATGGACATTTGTCACCCGAGCAGAGTGAATATGACTCACTGGCCGGGGGATGCTGGAGGAGTGCGTCTGCCATGGCTCGTCGTGGATGAGAGTGCGGATAAATGGAGGTCGTTGCCTGAGGTCTGGCGCGGCGGAAGGGTATATAAACAATGGGAGCGGCCGAGGCAGCTGACCAGGCCGCTCCAGGTGCACGGACCAGGTGTCGTTGGCCGAACCTAAACACCTTCCTCATTTGGGGACGCGCCGATCGGCACGGGCGCCCACTGGCGCCACAACGGGCTTGTCGGCGTACGACTCTAACTTTGCCTGCTTAGGACCACTCAGACCGCATCACGTTTGCCACTCCAAAAGATGCGCCTTCCCGGAGAACTCGTGGTGGTTTTTCTATCGTTGATCGGCCTCGTTGTTGCCAATACCGAGATCGTCAACTTTGACGCTTCGCCTGGTCCTCAAGTGACCTTGCGACAAGCCTCGCAATGGTATTTGATTGGAAACGCATATCTATCATACGTGTGCTAACAAGTACTTTAGGCGAGTGCTTGACTCGAACCATTCGCAGGCACTCTTGCGCGTACTTCCAGCACCGCTCAATACTCCAATCGAAGCCGTCTGCGAGCTTCCAGCGGCGTCCGTTTCCAAGCAATGTCTCCATGAAATATGGCTGGTTTTGGACCTGGACGAACCGACATGGCTTCCATACCATAAGTTTACACTCAGAATTTCATGGCCAGCTTCGGTATGCTTATTACAACAGGTTATTTTCAAGAACTCTGTACTGATTTTTTCCGCAGCACCCGGCCGAGTTTTTCGTGGATGTCCACTCGCCCCAGTCTGTGGATGCACTACTTCATAACATGCGCCACCACAGCCAAGTATCAGATGCCCCTCTGACCCGCAAGAAGTTCGCCCGAATTCGTCTTGTCGACGCAGGTGTCCTGACGCCTTCCCCCGCGAATGAGGGACGTGGCGTAGAGCCTGTGCCCTTCATCGTCACAGTCGAGCCTCTGTATTTAGGCGTTCTGCCGATGTCTCTGCTTCCAACGGTAGTTTTTCTGCTGATCGTCGCCGCCGCTGCCGGCTTCGTAGTGTTGCCACGAGTGAATAGGTACTTGTTCACGGTGGCGGAGGAAGTCCAGGCAGAAATCTCCACCGTTGATATGCGCCGGAAGCAATGAGACGTATAGGTGCGCATGGCGTGTCCTGGTTCACAATTATGATGCCGCTGTACTAATTTTGCTCCCCTCTCAATAGCTCGCAGTTATGATCTCCCACAGCACTGTTTGTTCACGTCTTACGAATGCACATACCACAGTCTAGACGCAAATCTTAAAGTGCAAGCTACAAAGTACCTCGGGCATCACGCACCTACACGAAATATATGATACCGATTAGCCACTGGACATATCAGTCCGAGTGCGGCTACTACTGCTTATACATTACAGAAGTACGTACAGCATACACGATGCATTCATAGTATTCGTATACTATTCCTCCCAAATGTTCGAGACCCGAAGCGTATAGTCATTGCACATCACCGCCAGGTTTCAAGCAACGCCATCTAGCTCGCACAAGAACACTGCCGCCATCCACGCCAACACAATCTCGACCCGCGGCCCATGCAACGGGATATTGATATTCAACGGCTTCTTAGCGCCACCGCCGGTCTTCACACCCGCCTTCTCCGCCGCCGCACGCTCTGCTTTCTCCCGCCGGCGTTTCGCAACAGGGGCGAGTAGTATCCGCGCGGCATCCAGCGCCTCCGCTAGCTTCTCGCGCGGGGGTTCGTCCTCGTCAGCGGACGCGGACGCGGAAGCCGAAGGCGTCTCCCGTGGCGAGGGCGACGGAGGAACATACGTCGAAGAGGAGGAACCCGCGCTCGAGCTCGAGTCCGCGCCATTCACGTCGGCCGCGTGCGTCGAGCCTGACGCGCCGAACTCGTCCACGTCGGGCGTCGGCGGGGTCGGGATGCGGTTCACCGGCTTGGCTTTGGGAGAGCGCAGGGCGCGCGGCGCCTCTATCGCGAGCTGCTTCGAGTTCGCGCGGCTAAGCGAGTGCGGTTGGATGCCGTTGCGCCACCCGCTGGCGAGGCGCTCGAGGACCTCGATAAACTCGGCTTGAGCCATTGAGCGCGGCGGGAGGAAGACGGGATATCCTTCGAGGCCGTCGACGAGGGCGGCGGTGCGCGAGAACGCAGGGAGTAGTCCAGGAAAATCACCGAGCATGAGGTGGCCAATAAGGATCGAGAAGTGAGACTCGACGAGTAAGGGGTGGTAGGTCGTGAACATCGGGGGTGTGCTAGGCACGGGAGGAGGAGAGGACTGGCTTCCAGGGCGCAGCGACTCCGAAAGTAGGAAAGCGTACTCGGTGCGTTGGGCGATGTCTACCTCCGTGTATCCCGGGGCGCTCTCGAGGGTGTCGAAGTGAGAGAGAAATTGGCGATGGTCACGCATGCTTTTCTTGACCAGCGAGAGTATCTGCTCCCGGAAGGTAGGGTCGGTCAGTACTGAACGGTAGGCCAATAGCTTCGCGCCATCGCCCTTCCCGAGTGGACCATCGGGGTTCCCGATTTCCACACCACCGTACTTTCCGTTCTCGACATAACACAAGCGCATCTCCGCGCCGTCCAAGGAAGGGACTTTGCAGATGCCTTCAAGCTTGAAGATAGCGCCCTCGATCAGGAACACAGCATGCTGGAGGTACGCGGCAGCGCGCAGAAACAGGCACTGAGGCTCGATAGGCTCCGGCGCGTCGGGAAGTACGGACGGGTGGAGCATGATCGACTCTCCGTCTGGTCCGTCGAACGCGACCGCGTCCGTCCCTCCCGCGTCGGCACTCGTGCCACTGGGCGGCGCCTGGCCGTTGGACTTGCTCCCGCCCGCCTTGCCCTTTTTCTTCTTGCTCCCCTTTCCACGCTGCTTGTCACTCAAGTTGCCATTCATGTGCACGGACCGGGCTTTCCGCTGAGCGCGCGCTTCCTTCAGAGCGAATGTTAAGTCCTTTGCGGCTAGAGCGTACTCGTCCCGGAAGCAGTGCACGATACCGCGTGTGCGATAGAATTCGAGGCGATGGGGATTTTGGGTAATCAGTTCGTCAAGCAAGTGGGTCGAAGTCGATTCGGCGAGTTGCCTAATGGCATTACAGCGTTAAGAATGCCAACGATGGCATGTGAAAGATTCACAGACCTAGAGGGTATCTTCTCGTGGAAAAAGTGCACGTATCTGGCGTCAACATCATTGGGATCTGAAGTATAACTGTTAGATCACGCTCCTCGGAAGCAACGCACGGATAAGACGAGTGACGCACCAACTTTGAGAACGCGTTCTGCGATCTCATCGAATACGCTCCCGCCTTGCATCACCATAACACTAGATGCAATCTCATCCGTCTTGTAAGCAGCCGCCAGCTTTTGCACCGCCAACGCCCGCAAGCGGTGTACACGCATTGCAGACATGGCAACGTTTCTCCCGTTACCAGTGTCATTCAGTCCAAGGGAATGAGCGGTATTCCAGGCATTACCGTTCATCCCTGTGCCACCGCGTATCGAGCCCAACGCCGCTGCGGAAAGTCCGGAGCTTGCGCGTACTGAAAGTTCGGCAGCTTCGTCTATAAGCCGTCGGATGTGAGCGACTGAGCGGAACACTCCCGGATCGATGGGAGGTGGCGTTGCCTTTCCTGGTCTTGGAGTGGGGAAGGGAGCCGGAGATGGGGGCAAAGTCGTGAATATGTGTCGCGGGGAGTCGGGTGGAGAGTAGTCCCCAAGGCTCGCGAACCCACGGTCGCGTTGCTTGGGTGGGGGCGGAGGGAGGGCGTTGGAGGGGAGCGGGGGAAGTCTCGTGTCGGCTGCATGAAGCGTGGCCGGGTCAAGGTTCAGGAGCAGAAGGGAGTCGAGCAATTCGAGCGGCAATTGCAGCCACGGTCCCTATGCCTACCGTCAGCCCCGGGTACTTGTGAAGAATTTTGGCAGCGTACGTGGTAGGAGCTGATGTATCTCCAGTGTTTATTGCGGCTTATGCAGAGCACAGGTGGGCGGTCGCGTTCTTCGTGTCCGCCAGCACCCTTGGTATTGGTGTCCTTTCCCTTGGCACTCTTTTTAGCCTTCTTCTTTTTCTTCTTCTTGGTGTGCGACGGAGCCTCTGGCACGTCCGTGCTTTCGTTCGTGGTTATTATTGGGGAGTCTGGGGAGCTCGAGCGTGAAGTGTGCGTCGAGGGCGGAGAGGGTAACATATCTGCCGCAGTGAGGTCCTCTGAACCGCTTGAGTGTTGAGAGCAAGACGTAGACATGGTGGTAGAGGCCAAGTGTATGCGGAAGGCAGTGGGGGATGGTGGATAGAAGGTGGACGCGATGCAGTCCAAGCGTCCAAGGACAACGGCCCGAACTCCTCAGCCCTGTCCATCTCCCCGCTCCCTATTGGCCAGTCGCCCCACGTGGCTTCCTGGTTCAAGCGCCCTTATCCTCGTTTGGCAAGTCTTCAAGAACGGTTCACGTTGCTAGCGTTTTAAAGTTCTACTATGGTCTAAGGGATCGTGCTTTTTGATATGGCAACACATGGCCTAAATACTACTGCAGCATGCTTGTATGCAAAGATTATTTGTTTCAGAGAAGAACCATCATCACCCTAGGGGCGGATATTATACCGTACCGGTCGCCTTCGAGTCGGGGTCGAATTATCTGTTAATGATCAGTATCTATGCTTTCTATTAATTCCATCTCGAGTCTGGCAGTAGAACCGTCCGTGTTACTTCATGTTATAAAGAGCTTCCTTTTTATTCAACGCATCGGTACACGGTAATGTGTCTCCGATGCCTCGACCTCGCCCAAAGTAATACCACATACACGGTACAGGCGCTTCAGACATGGCACCGCGTGGCTGGGCGCCTCATGACCTGGGCGCACGCTACATTGTGCCTTTAACTACCATCCATTCCTTCTTTGAAATACCTGTTTCAGCGACACCCTCAACATAATCTTGGCCGACATCTTCCACAATAGGGTGTACGACGCTAGTTCTGCGCGACCTCTGCACCCATGATCGTCACGTTTGATATCACAACCAGTCATGGGATCGCGGCCCCGCAGCGCTTTGCGTAACGTTTCCCAGCCTCAGAAGCGAATTCCCCATGGCGCCCACGCTCGCCTGACCCCGTTTCTTCTGATTCGGACGGTGCGTACCGTCCGGAGACGATACCGCCTTTCTCCTCGTGAGTCGTCGGCCCTAACATCCAGCTATGGCGCTACGTTTGCGGGGGTATAAAGCCAGCCCTAAGTCTCAGATGTTCTCACAGAACGACGTCAGCTCTCTTCGTCTCTTGCTTCGCTGTCTGCTCTTTGCTATGCTGGCCACTTTCCTGGCAGGCGTACTCCTTCTGGGGCGTGCGGTTGCTCGCGAACAATCATCACTAGGACGCGCCCTGCTCGGAGAGAAAATCCTTGCGGGAGAACCTCTCTCGCACAACGTGTCGTCGTGCCCAGGTAGGTGGCAAAAAAATCTTGCGTCATGATAGAAGAAATCGCGTGGATCTTCGGAAATACCGGCAGTGGACCGGCACAGCTACTTGCTCTAAATTACCGTAGTCTGGGAGTGTGTTAACCTTTATACATAGGATACACCCTCTTGGGTCTTAAGGAGACTAAGACGGGTCTTACGGCACAGCTAAACCTTGCCGGACCGGCCTGTAACGCGTTCGGGCATGACATCGCCAACCTCACCTTAGAGGTGACATATGACACTCAAACGCGGTATGTTCCATGTTTGCACTCAATATGGCATAATCTCACCGACGATATCATCCAGCCTTCATGTAAACATCTACGACGCTGACCGATCCCAGTTCACTATCCCGCCGTCTGTGGTCCAGCTTGCGCACGGAACAGGCGACACCTCCCTAAAAAAGAAGTCCGACCTCATATTCAACTACGAATCGTCGCCTTTTGCCTTCTGGATCACGCGCCGCTCTGAGCCCCATGCTGCGCCCCTGTTCGACACTCGGGCCTCGTCCCTCCCGCCCACACCCATCCCCCCAGTCATTCCCGACGACAGCAGCACCGCCCTCGATGGCTTCCCATTGGTCTTTGAAGATCAATACGTGCAGCTTACTTCCGCACTCCCCCTCGACACGAACATCTACGGGCTGGGGGAAGTCATCGCTAGTAGTGGCTTTAGACGTGACGTCGGCGCAAATGGCGGCAAGGGTAGTGTTCAGACAAACTGGGCTCGCGACGTTGCGGACCCGGTGAATGAAAACGTGTATGTAATATCTTTCCCTAAGTTATGGCGAAGGATGTTGAAGCCTTTGTTTCGTTCAGCTACGGCTCCCACCCTATCTACTTGGAACATCGTTACAATGAGACTACTCAGACCTCCCAATCTCACGGAGTGTTCCATTTCAGGTATGTTATACATTGGTTTTTTTTTGGTGCGAAGGACGCTCACCCGACGGCTTGAAGTGCCGCAGGATCCGATACGCTCCTCCTAACTCCCCCGTCGTCGCCCGTCTCCTTAGTTGAATATCGCTCTATCGGCGGCACGCTCGACTTCTATTTCTTCTCCGGCCCCTCTCCGAAGGAGGTGATCGAGCAGTACGGCGAGCTTGTCGGTCTCCCGACGTGGCAGCCGTACTGGGGCTTCGGCTTCCACTTGTGCCGCTGGGGATATACTACCGTCAACGAGACGAAGGCACAGGTCGAAGCGATGCGCGCAGCCGGCATTCCGCTTGAGACGATGTGGAACGACATCGACTTGTATCATGCCGTACGCGACTTCACGACTGACCCGACAAGCTTCCCGGCCAACGAAGTGCGCGATTTTATCCGGGAGCTGGTGCGTCAACGTCCTATAAGTTACCGGAAACTACTGGTTACTGACAATTGCTCGACAGGCCGCCAACAACCAACACTATATTCCTATCGTCGACGCCGCTATTGCTCACCAAGTAAACGCCACCGATATTGTAAGTATCACAATAGCTCATATGCCACATTGACCATATAGCTAACCCTCAGCCAAGTATGAGCCATTCACGAGAGGAAAGGAGCTGTAGGCCAATTCTATGCAGGGGCCGTCTAATGAGTATTGACGCCATTGTCTAGCGACGTTTGGATCAAGAACCCGGATGGCTCCGATTACATCGGACAAGTTTGGCCTGGGTACACGGTAGCTCATCTTCGCACTTCGGGCTCTTCGCAGTAGTCTCACCATCCATGTTGAGGTCTTCCCTGACTGGTTCGCGGACAACACAGCTTCGTACTGGGCTGAGGCATTGAAGAACTGGTCGGATCTCGGCGTGGAATTCTCGGGTATCTGGCTTGACATGAACGAAGTGTCTTCGTTCTGCGTGGGTTCCTGGTGGGCTGCCATTATTGTCTACCGATAACATACGCTAATAGGGGACACAGCGGATCCACTGCTGATTTATTCAACACTTCGGTGCCATTCGTCCTCCCCGGCAAGCCAGGTAACCCGGTTGTCGACTTCCCACAAGGGTATAATCAGTAGCTCCCATAAACCTACGTTGGCTTGCTGACGGAAGATACACAGATACGACCCGAGCGTCTCTGGCCGCAGTGGAAACATCACCGTGAATGGAACGTTGACCTTCAACCCCAAAGCCAACGGCAAGCCAAGCAGCCTGACCAAACGTGGTCGCGGTGCTGGCGGGCAGAAGGATGTTGACCTGAACGACCCTCCATACACCATCCATAACGGTACGTCCGTCTCTCGACGAAGACGAGCAGGGCCACTGATCGCATGTTTGTAGGTTTCGGTGACCTTGCCGAACACACCATATCTCCCAATGCCACGCACGTGGGCGGCATTGTTGAGCTCGACGTTCACAACCTCTGGGGTCTCATGGAGGAGAAGGCGACTCACTCTGCCCTCCTCAAGATCCAGCCAGGCAAACGTCCCTTCATTATATCACGCTCGACGTTCCCCTCTTCTGGGAAGGCAACCGGCCACTGGCTAGGCGACAACTTCAGTGGGTGGGACTATATGTACTACAACATCCAGGGGGCGCTCCAGTTCCAGATCTTCCAAATCCCGATGGTCGGCGCGGACACTTGTGGCTTCATTGGCAACGCGGACGAGGAGCTGTGTAACCGCTGGATGCAGCTCAGCGCGTTCATGCCGTTCTACAGGAACCACAACATCCAGGGTGCGATTTCGCAGGAGCCATACCGATGGGACAGCGTCGCGAACGCGAGTCGCACTGCCATTGCTATTCGGTACAGCTTGCTTCCGTACTGGGTACGTGCGATAGTAAGTTGCGTGATGTCTCCTGTGCTCACCTTACATTGTAGTACACACTGTTCGCAAACTCGTCCTTGCACGGGACACCCACCGTCCGTGCGCTGTTCTTCGAGTTCCCGGATGAGCCAGAGCTTTTTGGCATCGACCACCAGTACCTCGTCGGTAGCGATATTCTCGTAACGCCTGTCTTCACACCTAACGCTACGACTGTGGATGGTACGTTGCACATAGCATCCTCCTATAATGTAACACTCATCTGTCTGTCATAGGTGTCTTCCCCGGCCGTGGCAAAGTCACCTGGCGCGACTGGTACACCCATGAAGTCGTGAATGCGACCGCGGGTGGGAGCACGACCCTCAATGCGCCGCTCGGCCACATCAACGTCCACGTTCGGGATGGTGCTGCGCTTCTCCTGCACGCAGAGCCTGGCTATACCACCACGGAGACGCGGGCAGGGCCGTACGCTTTGCTCGTCTCCCAGGACGCGGAAGGCCACGCGTTTGGCACTGCGTACATCGACGACGGCGAGAGCCTTCCCCCGACCGCAAGCACCACCGTCACGTTCCGGGCAAGCAAGGGCAATGTAACTATTGCCGCGACGGGCCGCTACCACGTCGCGCAAAAGCTGGAGACCGTCACCGTCCTTGGCGCGGGGAGCGTCAAGCCGACCACAGTGAAGGTGAACGGGCGGGGCGTGCATAGTTGGGAGTTCGATGAGGGTCTTGAGAGGCTGATTGTGAAGCAGTCCGGCATTGCGTTGGCCGGGTCGACGATCTTGACCTGGGAGTAGAAATGAGATCGTAGATGGCCGAGATACTTCAATGACACTCAACAACTGAGATTCCGGGGGTCTGGACAGGGGGCTCCCAAGCCGATACCTAAGGAGCCTTCAGCGAAACAGATCTAGCTGAAATGTAGCCGTTCGGATCTTAGTATCTTCACGAGCCGTCTCTACAAGTGCCTAGCAGAAGTGCCGACGGAGGTGGGTGGGACTGGGGAGAAAACATGCCATCTACCGTCGCCTTTGAAATACAGCCAACTAGACGTTGATGCTCACCCGTTCACCATGTTATCGTACGTAGATCTGACGAAGTGAGCTTAGACGGTGTACATGAACACTCAAAAAAGACCTGAAAGATAAATGTGAGTGTCAGAACGACAATGCCCTCGAACAGCACACCGTCTTCACACTAATGTTTATTCCCCTGCGCGACCCTCGACAGAGACGCGTCTACTCTATTCCACAGCCCTATGGATATACAGATAAATTACGCCTTCTTGCTACGCTTGCGGTCGCCCTTCTCGCCGCGCCGCAACGACTTCATCACCGCCGCTTTGTCGCGGTTCTTGTTCTTGACGTTCGCGGTGGTGTAGAAATTGGACGCCTTTTTCTGTAAAGAAAGTCAGCGATATGAATAAAGGCATCGAAGAAGTGATATATGCCTTGTTCGTCTTCATACGAGGAGCTTTTTGGGAAGGCGCGGCGTCTTCCTCGACTGCAGATGCGGCGGCATCTTCTTCGTCATGACTCAGCTTACTGAAAAGAGTCGTGACCTCCTCGCCATCGACATCTTGGGCTTCTGTCTCTTCGTCATGGGCGTCGTCGCCCTTAAACACGTCGTTCCAACCCAGTGCCTCTTCCTCTTCCTTCTCACCAGCGCTCTCACTCTCACTCTCCTCGGCATCGGCATCCTCATCCGCACCTTCATCCGCCACGTCTTCCTCATCCAGCGGCCGTACATCGTCGCCAACGAAGGCGTTCTTCTGCATGATAGAACCCAAGTGTTGCTTCACGCCAATCTGGTGCTGCTCGGTCTGCTCGACCTGCGTCGTAGCGGTCTTGCCCTTGCCCTTCGCATCCGCAATCTTCGCCTTCTTCGCCTCTGCCTTGTTCAGCTCTTCCGAGCGCTCCGGAGGGGGTACGAAGAACGGAATGCGGCCGCGGACCCAGTCGCTCAGCAAGATCTTCGAGACGGCCTCCATGTCTGGCTCGCCCCCCTTGAGCAGACGGCCCTTCATACGCGCCAGCTTATCGAGGAACGTCTCAGGCTCCCACCCCCGCGTCGTGTCAGCCGCATCTGGGAGAGGTACGCCGTACGTGCGCGCGAGGTAGATGGGCTTGACGCGTTCCATAAGTGCGGGGATGTGCTCGGAGGGTGTAGCAAGCGCCTCTACACGGACGACGCCCTTGAGCACGGTATTTGTTTGCGAGTCCTTCGCAGATGTCGGGACGATGCCAGGGCAGTCGATGAGGTAAATGCGTTTTGTGAGCGTGATGTACTGCCAGACCTTGGTCTCGCCGGGGACGGGCGCGACGTTGCAGACCTTGCCACTCTTGAGCGTGTTAATTACGCTGCTCTTGCCGACGTTGGGGTAGCCAACAAAGCCCACGGAAATCTGCTTCTTGTCGGAGTGCAATTGAGAGAACTGGCGGAGGAGCTGAATGAGGGAACCCTTGCCAAATGAGTGATTGGGCGAGGCATGGAATGCGAGGGTAGGGTATCGCGGAGTGAGATGTTGGATATACCGTGCCTACAAATGTAGCTTCAGCACAACGTCTATCGACGAAAAAGACATGTACTCACAGTTACCCAGTTCGGTACCAAGTCGCACTTGTTGATGACAAGGACGACTTGCTTATGCGCCTTCTCCTTTCGGATATACTCCAGAACAGACTCACAAAGCGTTCCCAGAGGATCCCGAGCATCTATAACATGTATGATGACGTCCGATGAGTCTATGACCTTATACAGCTCGCCGTATATCCGGCGGGACGTTCCCTTCGCGTAGATGGGCTCAATGATGTCGGCATGTGTTTGGAACTCGGCGGTGTTGGATGTCGAAGCAACCGGCCCTTATTTATAACGGTTATAACAAAATGACGGGGAAGGCAGAAAACCCGACACTCACCCGTCTCTCCATCACCCTGCTCGACATTCTCAGCCTCCTCGGCGGCAGCAGCACTAGCCTTCCCGAGTTCCTCGAAGGTGCCGACGTCTAATCTGGGCTTCTTCCGCTGAGCTTTAGGACCAAAAGTATCCTTGAAAGGTTCGGTTTCGATGATGTGCGCCCGCTGCCAAAAGCTGTAAGAAACTGTTCCTCTAACTCGGCGACCCATACCACACCTTGCGTAAGTTGGGGTTGGCGGCATCGTCAAGGAGGGCCATTGGTAACTTGTTTCTCCTCAGAAGTACAGAGTACGGATCATTTTGTTTGGAGGCCAGACTTGTCCGGAAGTGGTCCAAAGCGGTTTGGGAGATTACTCTGGTGTTCCCTACCAGATGCGTTCAGGCCCCAGCAATAAACATACTTGAATTGGGCGTACCAAACCACCGCCTATCCGGCTGTACCCTTCCCGGGGTGGTCTCATCCTCTCCCTTCTGAAACGCAGCGGCTTGGATGACCTTGCCCGTGCGATCATGAACGGCTTTGCCGCTATTGAGCATTTTGAGGCGGTTGACCTTCTTGGCATCGCGGTAGAAATTCTCTCCCTTGACCTTCTTAACATAGATATCGGATGCAGAGGACCTCGCCTTGGAGGACGAGGGGCTTTTCTTGGAGGGGGCCATGGCTATAGGAGAGGGGAGCAAGACACCCTTCACGGTACCGGCGCTTGAGACTTTTTCTCAAGTCCGGAATCCACGTGCTCGCAGGGCGATAGTGTAGAATAGGCGCTTTCAAGTTCGGCCGCGGGCCTATAGCAAGTTTCTGAACAGGATTCCTCCCTGAGGCTTACTCCACCCATCCTTATTGTCCAACCCCGCGACCTATTCTGCGGTGCTACTACTTTTTTTTTCAGAGTTATAAATGAACTCCCCGGACCTATGGCGTGCGTCTTGACCTGCGTATCTGGCATATTCCGGCACATCCAACGAATAGTAGAATCGTGAACGGGCGAGGTCTCTCCAGCTGACCACTAGTAGCTAGGCATAACAACTCCGAAAGCGTCTATCTGGAGAGATTGAGAACCCCCCGCCATCCGAGGTGGAGCACATAGGCCACCATCTGGAAGGACCGTACGTGAAGCATCGGTACATTTCGTCGGCGCTTCTCGAGGAGTTGGAGGTATTGGCTACCATGGAATAGAATCTTAGTCTAGCACCGTCGGTGAGACCTACCATGCTAACTTCTGTGATAGCATCTACGGAAAGATCTAGTTCGCCACCTAGTGGAACTCCTTACTGCTGGCAGCTCTATAACGGAGCTCGAGGCTTCTTGCGCCGAGGAGGGACACAGCGTTGTCATGTTGTGCGCACCGTATTATCAACATGTTTCGGTTCTTGTACTAGGTGCTCAACCGGATATACTTCCAGTATCGGGTATTACACCTCCCTGCTATGCGGCGCCCGAGAGGTGAGAAACGTTCAAAACGGTTCGTCTGGATTTCCTATCGGACGTTTCATTTGAATGAACGGCTCATTTCGGCCAGTTGGGGGCTGCCACCGTGGCAGTCTCTCTTTTATATCTGCACCCCTTTGCTCTACTCGCCTATCCTTCTCTGATGACCTGGAGCGGAGGCTGAGTGCTCAGCCAATCATCATAGCTAGCCGGAAGGCGAAGTTGAACCAAGCAAGCCTTCGCGCGCCAAAGGGCGAGTATTACGATAGTGGGAGACGGGTTTTCATCTTCCTTATGGCATCAATGGTGCCACATGCCGATTCGTGGATGGCTTCGGAGGCGAACTGCGGCTACGGTCCCGTGGATAATGCCACGGGCGACTCCCACTAGCTTTGGTGAGAGCGGGTGATTATTGGCTATGTGGAATTTCAAGTCTTCGCGGCCGTTCATGACGCCAAACGTGTGCTAAACTTGCTTCATTGACTACAGGTCACATCCAGATGATTATTCAGGTCCTAAGGATGTATACAATCCTGAAGCCACACACAACCCTCGTCATTTGATGGAATCCACGCACGAACTTTCTCACTGATTTTACACCTGAAAGCTAACAGGGAAATTTCCCCATATGCCCCCAAACCCTTTCGATAGACTCGGAGTCATTTTCGATTTCAAAGCAGTGGGAAGGACGGCCGACTGAACCATGGGCGACAATCTATCATGAACGGCATCTCTAGTCATCGTCAAGTTCTCCCGCTTATCCCCAAATGTCAACGCATCTTGGCAATCAGTACGGTGGATAATTGTGATACGCTTGGCCTCTGCATCGTACTATTTCTCTGACGGCATTGGGGTACGTGAAGTACTAAGTACTGATCGCTGTACAGCCATTGGCTGGTCACCCCGTCGAACCTCTGCCCGACTGGCATTGTTTTATCCAGGCGTAATCCCGTAAGGTTAGACGGGTTGAGCTGGAACACTCAAGCCGTCTGAAATTCGGCCATGACGGGAGTGCCCGTGTAGCGTAGGAACCAAGTCTACTCCCCACATTGCAGCCAATCGCAGATTCACCGACGCCGACTTAGTATGAGCTTCCCTACCTCGTTTTCAAATGCTTTCAGATTCTGACGATGTCGCTTTACACAGTTGGCTCTCTAGAATGACGCTCTAGCCCGTCCGAGGTGGTTCGCCAGCCGAAATGCGAGTCTTCGAGGCAGAGGTGGCACTTATCCCCATGGATGATGAGTGGCTACCGCTGCAAGTCGGGGTATATAAAGAACCCTAGTTAAGTGAAGGGGACTTTACCCAACGCCTCGTCCATCAAGATATACCGATGACCGTCGAACCCAAGGTCACTTCGCCTGTTCCCTCGCAGGGCCCGCCGTAAGTACTGAGGGCGTCCACCAATTGCGTCTCTTAATAACCCTTCGCGCAGTGCGCAGCCTACGCCTCAACAGAACGAGCCTGTCTACAAAGTCAGTCCGCGTCCAGAGTCTCGTCCTCTTCGAATTTTTTGGTCCCACCGAGGTTAATATACACCATAGGACACCGCTGTGCAGACGAAAGACATCCTCCGAGACTTTCTGAAGCGCCTTCATTACCGCTCCCCTCACACTCAGGCGGACCCGAAGCTGCGAGCCGAAGTCGCAGCAGAGATTGCGTCTTGGAACGCGGGCCTCAGCCAGAAGTCCATCGAGTACTTTACAGAGACGACCAGCAGTGCTGCCGAGTCCGCCTACGCTCACACCACCTATGAGCACCGTCGCGCCGTCGCTATCTACACGGCCTACTGGAATTATATGGACGACGTTGCGGGAAACCCGCAGGTACTCGCTGCGCTTGGTCAGTTTAGCCGCCGCTTCCTCAATGGAGAAGACCTGGCAGACCCCGTCCTCGAGCGCATGGTGGCGCTGCTCCGCAGCATGGACAAACTCTACACCGGGGTCGGTTCCGAGTGCATCATCGCAGGGACGCTGGATGCGCTTGTAGGTACATACATCGAGTACAAAACCAAGGAGACAGCCCCCGCTCCCGGCGCAGTACGGTACCCGTACTGGTTGCGCCTCAAGGCCGGTGTCGCTGGACCGTTCGCGCATTTTAACTTTATGAACGGATGGCGGGACCCCTCGAACAACTATCATCTTCAGCTCATTCCGTGAGTGCACCATGACCGGCGGTAGACTTCATTCGGCTTGGCTGATCTTAACTAACACAACACCTACTTCAGGGAAATCGAGCACTTCATCGTTGCGGTCAAGTAAGTCCTCTACGGTCGCACGGTGCTCGCCGATGCCCTGCTAACGGTTTCACGACGCCTCAATCTCAGTGATATGTATGTGCACATTTTTTCAGGGGTCGGAGGTTAGCTGATATTCGGTTCAGTTTGTCGTTCTATAAAGAGACGCTATCTGGGGAAACCGACACCTACATCCATCTCCGCGCAGCCGCCGAGGAAAAGCCTCCCCTAGCCGTCTTGCGCGAATTGGTTGACGAGACACTGGACACTGTGCGTAGGACGGAGGGCCTCACGTCTGCAGACCCGCAGCTAGCGAGTATCTGTCGCAGCTTCTTCATGGTGAGTATGATCCCATGTTGTGGTGTGGCAGGCGAAACTAATAGCAAGTCGGAAGGGATACACCGAGTTCCACTTTCGAGCAGGGAGGTATCGTCTGGAGGACTTGCAAGTGGAATTCTGAAGCCACTTGGGAATATATGCGGATAGTACTGGAATGACATCAATGCGCCCTCCAGATTAGCTAAGGCTCACCCGTGTACCTACTTCTTGAGTATTGCCGGTTCGCCTGGTGGAGCCGGCTTAGATGGACACTGTTTCGTGGACGACACGGTGGACCTGATTAGACGTCGCGCGGTATATCCTGGAGTGCACTATGTGCGCAAATGTTTATGGATCCGACGTCGATGTACATACATCGTGTTACAGCATCCCTGCGTCCATAAAGTGTACACCCGGAATGATGCACTCGACACCAATATCACGACTCTAGATCCGTATAACGTGAGTACTACGAAATGTCTCTCATGGCTTGATACGTTACCCTTACCCGCGCGCTCCGACGTCCAGGAAAAACCGAACGTGGTCTTTCACCCTATGAATCTGTATCCGCGTACGTTGAAACTTGAAAGGGCTAGGTGAGCGTACGTTCGTGATAGTATGGGTACCTACATTTGCGCATGCGCAGTATCCGTATCTTGCCGACCATTGCGTATACATGTATATGGCGAAAATTCTTCGATGTATACGACATTTGAAACGACTTCGACGAGAAACTCGGGCGAACGAACTTCATCTTCTAACGACGACAAAGACAGTGTCAACGACCAAGATAAGATGGGACGACCAAGAAAATTTCATTGAGGATGATTATGACAAGATCTATTACAGGGTTTGTGACATGTCGCAGTATTGGGAATGAGCTACGACACTTCCTATTACCTGGATGTTGTTCTTGAGAGGACAGGACTCCGAAGAGTCACTGGCACTGTCTCAACGGTAGAGCGAGCTGACGTCGAGCAGCGTGGCATATCTCTCTGGATGAAAGGAGAAAAGAGGTAAGAGGTCGGGTTTATATATGCCCTACGGCGGGCGCTTCATAACATTCCCACGAAAGAGCGCTTGTGCACTTTCTCCGGAACGCGGCCAGGCAACTTGCCATTGCTCACAAACTTGAGCTCGACGTAGTGAACGATGCTGGGGACACATTTGGCGCAGTGTGAGTCATCCAAATAATTCTATGACACGTAACGTATGCGAATTTTTGGACCTGCAGGCTCAAGGTCGCTCGCGTCGTCCAGCTCGGCACGCGCTGCTCCCCTCCACACGTCCGCTGTCCTCCAAGCGGTTTCCGCTCGCGTCCGCCGCTCGCAGCAAACTCTCAAAGCGAACATACAGCGCCGTGAAGAGATCGAACGCCAAGCCCTCGAAAACCGGCCGCACGTTGTTCTCGGACACAAGGCAGGCGACCAGGCCAAGTGGCAGCACAGCAACCTCGCACAGGTGCTCCTGACTGAGCAGGACATCCTCGCTACCCCCATCCCGGACGCCGACCCGCAATCACACACGCTGCAGCTTCCGACATACTTCAACTATGGTGTTGGCGAGGCAGAGAAGGAGACTTTGTTCAACGTGCTCCCCGCTCTGACCGCCGAGAGTCAGGTGCGACTGAGGACCGCGGGTTCGATACACATAGATGGCTCAACTGGGCCGGACCCGGAGGCACTTGCGAATGCGGAAGGGGCGGTAGCTGCGGAGGAGTTGTTCAAGACCGGGATGTTCGCGAAGGTGGTGGATCTGCGGAACGCGAACGCGCGGGGTATTGCGTACGAGAACCGCAGGCGGATTATTGAGGCCTTCTCGGAGCCTGGAAACCCGACGGACACAGGGAGGCCTGAGGTGCAAGGTGTGTGTGCCCCTTTAGTTTGTGCCATGTCCGTATTCCGTGCCGGGGCAGGGTCGGGGAGTGGGGTCACTGTGCCCTTGCCCCGAGGTGGTGCAACGTCACAAACACACGTCTAAATTCCCGTGTTTGTGTCAAGCGGCGCGCTACCTTCGGCTGTGCTGGCGAGAATATATGAACCCCCTCGTAGCGTTGCCACCGTCCGAGAAACGCCTTGCTCACATTGCTTCTTAGCGGCACTCGCAACCTACAAGATCCGGAATCTCTGGGAACATCTTAGTAGGAGCAAAAAGGACATCGCTAACCGCCGGAGCCTGCGTAAGCTCGTTCATCAAAGAGCGAAGATTCTCAGGTACTTGAAGCGGGTAGACGAAGACCGGTACGATCGGGTGCTCGAGCGGCTGGGCTTGGAGCGGAGTGCTGTGGAGGGCGAGCTTGTGGTATGACCTACTCTAGACACCGACTCTATTCACATTATAATGGACAACCCATCGGCCCTGACCCGTCTTCCCACTACTTATGATGTGTCGGTCTCCGGCTCTACGTGCCTGGATCCGTGTCCGCCGAAACGCATGGTGAAGGCCGCATTGCTATTTAGTTTTCATGCTACAAGCTACGCTTTGCAACAAGCTGCATTCCCCCACGTCTGCATGCCGTGTCTGCGAGTGTCCCTGGCTTTGTGGTGCATGCGAGGGCCCAATGACTACGAGGGTTGCCTAATCGGGCGAGGTGTGGCCGGACTGAGCGGCTGACGACGGTGGCGCTCGACGGGGGAATCGGCCCTGGGCTTATTTCGCGCTCTGCCCGGCCGTCGACGTCCCCTGGCAGACTTTGGCCCTCGATCAAATACCATGGCCCTAGGTATGTCCAGCCGCAGCGGACATGCGTCCCTCTGCTCACTTTCGTACCACCACAGTCTCCGCGCCGGCCGCCATGGTCGACTTTCCGTCCTCCGGTCAGGACCTCCATCCCAGCCCATCCCTCGACCTGCAGTACCAGCGTCCAACGTATTTGCCTTTCCGGCGTATCTCGCTTCCCTCTGCTCCGAATCTACAGAACCGTCAGTCGATCGTCAGCACCGCGTCGTTCGACTCGTTGCCCGAGGAGGGCCCCGGCCCCGCGCCCGTAACGCCCGTGGTGATCAGGAACGCAGTGCGGGGCCCGAAGCAGCGGCCGTCTTCCCTCGATGTCTCTCGGAGGGGCATGAGGCGGCGAGAGTCGCGCGTGGTGGACGAGCAGAAGGAGGCCAAGCGGAGGAAGGTCATCGCCGAGTTCTACGAGACGGAGAAGTCGTACCTGGACGGACTGGAGCTCATACACTCGGTGCGCCCCTCCGCCCTGCCACAACCTCACAGCGTCACTAACATGCCCTGTAGCATTTTCTGACGCCCATCATCAAGTCCCTGGATACCCCGCACCCATTGCTCGACCGCGCCGAGCTCACGTCCATCTTCTCTAACTTCATCGACATCTGGAACCTGCATCGCTCATTCTACGCATCTTTGACCGCCTTCCTCAACTCCTCTGCATCCGCTCGCCTAAACGAGCTACCCCAGCCACTCTCGCCTGTGCTCCTCGCCCACTTCCCCTACCTCTCCCTCTACACGCCCTTTGTCAGCTCGTTCTCGGACGCCCTCGCATCGTACGCCTCACTTTTGAAGAACAACTCTGCGTTCGCGTCGTTCATTTCCCAGCAAGAGGCCGACCCACGTTGTGGAAAACTCAAGTTTCGGGATTGGCTCTTGACCATCGTACAGCGATGTCCACGGTACTTGCTCTTGCTGAAGGACATGATCACCTGCACGGATCCTGAGGATCCAGAGTATACCTCCTTGACGGCGGTCCATACTCTTGTTTCGAAGAGTGCGTGTTACCTCCTTGCCCGTCTAGTTTCCATGCTCACGACCCACTTCTAGTCACCATGTCTCTGAACACCTCGCTACACACTCACGCACAGACTTTGTCCTTGCTCGCGCTCCAACGTAACACCGTCAACCTTCCGTTCCAGCTCATCACGCCAGGTCGGACTTTCCTCAAGCGGGCACCCTTGCTCCAGCTCGAGGGCTCCGCCCCCAAAGAGCGGGAGTTCCTCCTCTTCTCGGACTGTCTCATCTGGCTCGCGAGCGCGGACGGCGACATATTCTCCGACAAGTGGAGCGTCCTCACCTCCCCGTCCGCGAGCGGCAGCGGCAGCGGCAACGGCCCGTCGGACGCGCGCTCGCGCAACAGGAGCGACGTCGCCGCAGAGGCGGATGTCTTGAAGCGGCGCCAGTCCGTGTTGCAGCTCCGGCTGAACGGCAGCCCGAAGAAGAAGGTCCGGCAGGCGAGCAGCGGCGTCGATGATCGGTGGATATACAAGGGCCACGTCGAGCTGGTGGACTTGGAAGTGGTGGTGAGCGTGCCGGCGGCTGACGCTCCGGAGCGGGGGTTCGAGCTCCTGAGTCCGCACCAGTCGTTCGCGATTTATGCGGGTGCGTGTTTCTTGACTTTGTCGCCACCGCACTGGGATCGTTGATGTTTTCAATTAAACGCAGCGACGGACGAGGAGCGTGATGAGTGGATCACGGCGATCCGGAACGCCAAGTCTTCCTTGCTGGTCTCGCTAAGCGTCATGCAGCTCAACTCAACACTCACGTCGTCGGCGTCGGCCAACCATCTCCGGCGCACCCTTCAAGCGTTACCCTACGCCCCAGAAGACGCGTCGAAACCCCTGAGAGGCAAGGTTGAACACTTCGTACCGGCCGTATGGGTACCTGACGGGAAGACGGAGAGCTGCATGCGATGTGGGCGTACGTTTGGCTGGCGGAGACGAAGACACCACTGCCGGCTATGCGGGCGCTGTGTCTGCGGCAGCTGTTCGAACAAGGTGAGCGTCTGCGAACGGATATAATTCGATGCTCTGTAACTCATAAATTGCAGACATTCTTCATCGTCGATCCGTCAGCCAAAGATTCCTCGAAATCCGCACGGGCTTGCGAAGCGTGCTACGATGCTGTGTTTCCGCTGCTGGAGCATTCGTCTGAGCGCCATGTGTCGGTCACGGCGGGAACAACACACTCGCATTTCACTTTGTCGGGGCTGAAGTCTATGCCTTCGCTTCTCCTGAACGACATGAGCCCCAGTACCCCTTCAGCGCTCATGGCGATCGACATCGAGAGCCCTAAGCGGCCCCTCACGCGGATCGACGATGACCCCTCACCCATAGAAGAGCCCAGCGGACCGTCGGTCGCCGCGGTGCGGCTGAAGAACAATCCGCGCCCCAAGAGCTATGTGCAGATCCTCGAGGACTTCCAGGAGCAGGGTCTGCGCGAGGAGTCGCCCTCCGCAAGCCCGCGCGCGTCGCGCTTCAGCGGGCGCACGGTCGACGACGCGCCCGACGAGCGCGACGAGGACGTGTTCAACGGCGGGGGGCAGGAGCTCGATGTACCCCCTGCACTCTTCGCGAACGGCGGCGAAGGCAGTGCGAGTGCAAACGGCAGCGCGCCGTCGACGCCGCGCAAGGAGAACACGGCGCGGCGGCACAAGCGGTTCTCCCTGCCCGCGGTCGCGCTGCAGACGAGCCCGGTCACGGCGCGCGTGAGCCACGGCCACACGGGCGATCCTAAAGGGCACCGGTTCTCGCTCGCCTTGGGCAAGGGCGGCGGTGTTGCGCATGCGCGGCCAGAGCATGAGGGCTCGCCGAGTCGGCGGCTTCCCGGGCTCCGCCACAGTATGGCGGCGGGCCGGCTGAGCGAGCTGCTCGGCCGCGGCAAGGATTAGTGCGTTTTTTCGCAGTACGACGGCGAGAGAAGGACGACCTATAGACGATGGTCGACGGACATGGTTACGACATGCTGCATCTGCGGACTGCAGTTGACGAGTTTGACGAATGTACGTTGTGATATACCGCTCGCTGTGTATTTTGGCCGCTCACCCTGAGCCCTGCGCGTCCCACTGTGTATCATTATAATGCTCTCATTATGACATTTACCTGGGATTAAATTTGCGTGCAGCCACCTCCCTGTCCGGCGGGCAACCGGTGGCTGGCGTCGCAGTAAGCCGTGTATCTTATGGGCAACAGCGCAACTTGGTAGGGGGCGTCCACTTTGTTTGCGGTGAGAACATCCCACACAGCATGACGCACAAGCGCACTCTGCCAAAGCTCGTTATGGCAGGTGACGTCGTTGAGAAGTGGGGACTTCACGATGACTTTGATCATCCCACGCTCTTTACCCGACACGTCAGGACACGTCTCGCACTTATAAGTGCCGCAGTATCAGCGCCCTGAGCAGCCGACTTGCCAAAGGACTCCACCTAGCTTCGAGGACCAGCAAACTCGTCAAAGAATCCGTTGTACGCCCAGCGTCACCGCACGCCGATGGCCCGGAAAGCCAACACTGACAGTCCACATGCGGCCACTTTTTGACACGACGATGGCACCACTCTGCCGAATTCGATTGGTGTCGGGCTCTAGAGTGGAGCCCGGAGCCGAGAAAGGGGACTTGAGGTTAGGGGCGCCAATCAGGCGATGACAGCCTGCGGAAGGCTGGCGCTGCTGCTGGGCTTTGAGTGGAGCTCCTCTGCGCTGCGCACGCCCGGCCGGGACGCTCGACTGCTTCTCCTCGCCCCCCGCCAGCTCACCGCATGGACGCGCCCTGCAGCACAGCGACCGCGCCCCCGTGGCTGCGCCTCCGTCCCCTTGCTCTCCGTCCACGATGTTGCCCACGTCCGTCCGCGAAAAGGGCGGCCCTCCCCCGCCTCGGATCTACGTCCGCTACCTCGCCAGGCGCTACCTTGCCATAGCCGTCATCGCCTTCGGCGTGGTAGCGCTCTTTCGCAAGTTAATATATTGGGACTCGGATCCTCCACAAACTGCACTTGCAGTGGAAGAGCCTGATCAAGAGGTACCACCCCTGCCAACGTCGACGCCGCTCCCGCCACTGTACGAGCGATTCAATGAGGCAGAACTTCGCCTACCACAGCATCATTGGGATCAAAGAAGACCGAATGGGGGAGAAAAGTTTTTATTTGTCGCAGGCCACTCCCGAAGTGTGTTTGCTCCTTTTATCATCCCCGCGTAGATTGACTTCAAACTCAGATTGCGGATGGGGCAACGCGATGCAAGAGCTCATTTTAAACGCATATATGGCGTACAAGGCCGGTAGATCGTATGGACGGTACTTGGTCAAATCACATTCGACTTTCTGAGTAAATGGTCCACAGATTCGTCTTCGCCAATTACACTTGGAACGCCAATGATCCACACTACTCGGAGTACAATGGGAAAAAGATACCCGCACGGATCCCGTATACTGCCCTAATACGAGGTTTGTGCCTTACTCCGCAGGCTTTATGACATTCTCCCGAATGCAATGATGGGGCAGGTCCCATCGTCGGTGCATCCTTTCCGCCTGGTGATCCAACCCCGCTAGCCGTTCAGCGGGACTACTTCGAGACAGTATGTTCCCAAAAGGTGACCTACATCCGAGAGGACATATCAAACGTCATCGAGTACAAGAACTCAGCGAAGGAGATCACGGACGGATGGCACCGTAAATTAGCAGGGATCAACGAACCTTGTGTGCAGACCTCAATCCATTCCGGGCAGATCTACAACTTTGAGTGCGTCCCCACCTCCGCCTGCGCCACCCACGTCCCGCAGCCAAGCTGACGCATCCGCAGCGTCTTCGGCGACCCTCGGGCCATGCTCGATATCTGGCCCGAGCTCTCCGCATCGCCGATCCTCACGCACTTCGGCTGGTCCCCGCTCGTCGAGCTCGCCTTCGACACGAACCGCGACCTCTTCCTCCCCCCGACCTCCCCAGTACCCTACCTCGCGAGCGTCGCACACACCGCCGGCGCCGTGCGCTACCCGCCGCTGCCGGGGCTCATGGCCGTACACGTGCGGCGCGGCGACTTCGAGGGCCACTGCGCGCACCTCGCGACGTATGGCTCCGACTACGCCGCGTTCAGCTCGTTCCCGGAGATGGTCGACCGCTTCGCGCCGCCCCCGGGCACGACCGTCGAGGAGCGCATGGCGGTGTACCGTCCGCACTGCTTCCCGTCCGTGGACGAGATCGTCGCGCGCGTGGGCGAGGTGCGCGCGAGCGCCGCGGCGGCGGGCGTGCGCAGGCTGCACGTCATGACGAACGGGGACGCGGCGTTCATCCGCGAGCTCAAGGCGGCGCTCCATCGGGCGCAGACATGGCAGTCGGTCACGAGCAGCCGCGACATGGTGCTCAATTGGGAGCAGAAGTACGTCGCGCAGGCGGTGGACATGCTCGTCGCGCAGCGGGCACAGGTGTTCATCGGGAACGGGGTAGGCAACGCGTTTTCCCTTCACTGTGTTACCTTGCTGGTGCTGATTGCGTGCGTTGCAGTGGTCGACGCTGACGTCAAACGTCGTGATGTTGCGCATGGCGAATCGGTTCCCTGCAGACAGTACGAGGTTCTGGTGATCGATTCCTCTGGCGGTTCGTTTATGCTATTTCCTGTGCATGTTGTTCGATTCCGCTGCCGTCGCTGAAGTTTTCATTTTCAACGGGCTATCATACGTATATAAATTAATCCGCGGGCTTGCAACTGGTCTCCTGTTTGTTTGGCGTTCTGTGTACTTCGCCACGATGGTCGAAGTGCCCGGTCTAGCCGAGTCACGCTTTCACACCGTATGCGGATTCTGAGGACACAGCTTCGATAGATTGGGAAAGTCAAGTAAATAGCGTGGGAGCGAGTCAAACCAGAAGGATAGCAGACGTAGACGATTGAGCTTTGTGACGTAGAGCATATACGGGAGTAGCAGTGCGAAGCGCCATAGTATGGCCGCTGGAAAAGAGCTTTATGACGGTAGAGGTAGGAGGTGGAGACGGTAGATATGCGGTGGATAGCATAAAAGAAGTGAGGAAGTGCTATGTGACGGTACGCAGGGGAGGGAAAGACGGGCAACGCGAAAACGGGTCGTTGGGATATAATAACGGAGGAATAGCAAGCGAGGCAACAAAAGGCGAGGAACAGCAGACGACTGTGTGGATCATTCAAACAGAGAACAACAGATTTGCGACGATGCGGTGGATGAGAGCAAAAGGAAAAAATTAAAACAACAAAGCGGTTTTCGGGGAAGCATTGATGAACGGCATCACGCGCTGCCCTCCGCCGGCGGCTCGCGCTTGATATCGAGCTTGAACTTGCCCGTCATGCAGCGTTCGTCCACCGGGGTGAACTCGGGCCCGGCTTGGGGCATCCTCCACTCCCATTGCGGATCGCGACGTAGCGCGGATTCGACCTCGTCCGGGTGAGCGTTGAAGTAGCGTTGGACGTCGCAGAAGTCGCCGACCGGGAGGTCAAAGCCGTTGCGGCGCTGGTTCTCCCGGAAGATCCACAGGTCGAGAGCCATCGGGTGGATAGAGATGTTGGAGAACGGCTTGATGTTCACTGCTTGCGGGCGGGCGACCTGCGGGTTCATCAGGCGGAGGCCCTTGAAGTTGTCCTCGGGCGAGCACAGGAAGATCTCCTGGTAGCACTGGTGGGCGCCGTGGTGGGCGGACATGTTGTCCCTGCGGGTATACGTGTAGGAGCAGGTGGGGTGCAAACAATACTCTACATACGCACGGCTGTCAGTTACACGAGGCCACAACGCAGTACGATGGGCATACCGAGGTCGTGACGGTGCAGGGACCGGATGTGGCGGTCGAGATGGTCCCTCTTGATGAACATCTTTTTGCACGTCTCTACGGGGCAGACGTGCCTCCTGCGGGGGTCGGAATTGCTCCCTGCCTTGGGGACCGCACGGCCGCGGGCGCGCTTCGAGAGCCCCGGGACGGGCTCCGCTAGTTCTCGCTTCGGCCTGGGGTAACACATCAGGTGCTGAGGTTCTGAGCCTATCGGGTTATAGCGCTTCAGGATGTTGTCGGCCCCGGTATAGAGCCTCTCTCCACCGATCTCCTCAATCCGGTCGTCGGGGAGGATGGGACAGTTGGGGTCGGGCTTCCCACGATAGCAGCGTTCTGGCGGCTCCTTATATCGTCGCTGGGGCAGACCACGAGGCACGGCGACCGCTTCCTCGGAAGTATCATCGGAAGCACTGGGTGAGGCGCGCCGTGGCATGGGACCGCGGACGAGAAATGATATGGGCTTGTCGGCCTCAGTCATGATGGGTGTACCGTTCTATGTTACCGGTGGTGGCGTCAGCGTAAGTGGTGGCGTTCTAGATGATATTCAAGACCTACCCATAATTCAGCCCTTTCGGGCTCCATATACCTTGGGGGACAATGTTCGGGCATTTTATGGCTATCGGGCGCAGAGAGGACCGGGCAGGTCGTTTGTGGGCGCACGGGAACGTTCTGTGTATCCCAGTGTGCGATGTCAGCCTCGTTCTAGTATAGATGGGCCAAAGGGCTGCACTGACGGGAGCACCGGAGACTAGAAATTGCCCGTCGTGCACAGGCGGACGGCCAGGGGAGGTCTCCCAGTGGTCGCCACCGCCGGGGGTTCGTGGACGCAAGGACAAGGCAAGGGCGGCGGTCGCCGAAATAACCCTAGTGTACATTGGCTTATGTAAGTAGCTCATTCACGGCTAAACGGCCCGGCCGTCGAAGACGCCGGTATTAATGCCGCTCAAGTGACGACCCTGAGCCTGTTCTCTTGAACTTTGGGCGCCGCTGAGTCGTACTAGTACTAAGCGCCATCGTCCGAGCATTTGAGAGGGGTGCTCACTTAATGGGACTGGTAAGGAGTGGAAGGTATGTAGTTTATCAGCTCTCAGACCCTACAAAATCGTGCTTCCGGCGGGTGGGCCAGCGGCGGTCAGAGCTTGGGGTGTACAGTGAGGCAAGGTCCGGCCCAACTTTTGTACATGCTGAGAGTCTGAGTTCCCGCGGATACTGTTACTAGTACGCGATCTTCGACTTTCTTGATCCTCTCGGCTGCTGTATCAGTATGATTGTACTACTACTACGTGCCTTGCTAGCTATCGATGTCGATTTTCTCGCAAACAACACAACGGCTCCCTTCGCACATGTTGTGCCTTCGTTGTGTTCAGTGAGATCAGCCGCCGGCTGAAGTCTGGTTATCCTTCGGACACTGTGGGTTTTCGAGTTGGTTCTATCCTGCTAAAAGGGCGTAGACTGGCTGATATCTGAGCATTTGAAAGTTACGGCTTTGTCTCAGGCTGATAGGGCCACAAGTAGAGGCGAAGAATCTGTGATCTAAACGTCATTAGGTAAGAATATGGCCAGAACCAGGGACAGTCAACTTGGTATGTTGACGCCTCAACACCAATGTACAAATCTCAGGATATGATTAGCTGGTAGGTCCCGCAGTTTCAATGCCCAGCGCTACCACGTAGCGCTACAAACATACAGTACTCGTTATAGTGACGTGCACCGTTACAGCCTCGTATCTTTGCAACTGCAACGATACAACCTCCCCAATGCCCAACTGCTGCATTTGAGTGCCATCAATGCAGTACGGCATCAGCACGAATCTACTGCACCCAGGTGCCTCCTCAGCTACCGCCCATCAAATGACCAAGCCACTCCTCGATTTCGTCATGACCGATGTCATCTTCTAGGTCATCGCTGGCCATCGCTCGAGGCTTTGCCCCAGCCCAGACGCCGGCATCCGACCACGTCGGGCCGTCTTGATCTAATATGGTTACTAGCTTGTTCTGTATCTCAGCGAACGCCAGAGCCGGCGGGCGGGCACCTTGAAACGCTCCCGCCACCGTGCCTCGTCGAAAGAGAACCCGGAGGCTGGGGGAGGCGGGCGGCCACAGAAGTGCCCGGACGCCATGCGTTACGGTGCGCTTCACCTGTCGAGTTTGACATACCTTCTGCAGGTTCGATTCTGCGCGGGCGGACGTCCGTTCACGTAAAGCGGTAGTCGCGTTCTCGTTGCTGCCAGCCTTCGGCCGGCTCGTGTGGTATTTTCCGTAGGTCAGGCGGTGATTCAGATAATGCAGATATCTACGGCTGGACCGCTTCTGATACTCTCGGGCCTTTCGCCGAGATGATGCCTCGTCTGCGCAGCGTACTCGCTATGTCTTGTGCTAGTGGGTGGGCGCCGGGTGTTTCTTCGGACCCTCAGAATGCATCCGATATGGCCGGAATGAACTAGCTGGTTCTTCTGGTAGTGTGGTCCCCTAAAAACATGGAAATCCGTAGCTTGTAGCTCTTAGGTCGTTTTTACGTGCACGGTAGTTTAGACCCAGCCTGGTTCCAGTGATCCCGAAGGACATGTGGTCAACTTCATTCTCATCTATGATAGCGACTCGGAGCTCCTAGGGCTCCGATATTATTGTAGCAAGTGCGCTCTAAACACACCCGAGCCCTCTCGAAACATAGCGGCGTTTCTGATACGAGAAGAATCTCCTTGAAGCACTTCGAAATGGTAGCACAGATGCTCGGTGCTCACAAATGAAGATTTGGGGTGCTAAGACAAGCTCTCCTTTGAATCGAGTCCCCTGATGCTACTACTCAAAGTTCTGCCAGAAGCTCTAGACAAAGTTGTCTCCCTCATAACACCACTTATGGACCTTCGTTTGAGCGGCGAGTACCCTCGTGCCGTACAATCGAACACGGAGAAATATATTCTGAAGGCGTAGGTAAGCACATCTCTGGGGCACGACCACACGCCCGACCCTTCTCGCCATCTTCCGGCCGTCTTAGCACAACTTCACGACCGCCTCTTCTTCCTCACCGTTTTGCCTTCATTTCCGCCCATCGCCAATCCGAAGCGGCCCCGAGGCTCGACTCGCGACACCCGTCTCCCGCCGCTGCCCGCCGTTCTGCGCCGTCCAGCCGCTACTTCCACCTCCATTCTGCGTGACACCCCCGGGCCCTCCCCCCACCCACCCAGGCCGAGCCCGGACGAGCGTCACCAGTGCGGGCGCATTCGCCACCGCCGCGGTGCTTCTCCCGCCGAGGTTCCGGGCCCTTGGGCCTGGCAGAACCCACGGCACGGTCGGACGCGCCGGGGGCAGATCTCGTCGCCCGTGCCCGAGGAAGCGCACTACCAATCCAGGCATCCCCTTGTATGTGTACGCGGGCCCGGCGGGGGGGGGGCCACTGCTCGCATCCAAATCACTGGGCCTCCGGCCCATCCGAGTCCAGTCTCAGTGCTGCGACGTAACGGTAGTGGGAGTAGTAGTGGTACACACTCCGCGCGTGCTGAAGCCTGCCGCCGACTTTGGTAGGGCGCGCGGCCGCACAGAATGCCTAATCCCACACTCGGGTCGCAGCTGCCCGGTTGTGTGTGCGTGCGTCGTTACTCGTGATTCGTGATTCGTGCTTCGTGCTTCGATATGCGGGGCCTCTGCTAGCCTCAGGCTGGACCGGACGGCGTCCCCTTCCCCCGGGGCGCATCCACTGTGCTTCCGACCCGCCGGAAGCCGTTCATATGGAGTCTGCCTCGTACGTGCGTGTGTATGCGCGTTTCTGATGCCGGGCGAGGGCGAGGGCGAGGGTGAGGAGAGTTCTGCCTCAGGTGCGTTCCCGGAGGACGGCGCCTCGACCGGCGATCGCGAGCGCACAACGGAGGAAGCACAGCAGAGTTCCGAGGGAGAAAAGGGCTCCGCGGCGTCCATACCCAACTTTGCATTCGGAGGACTCGAACGAAGCACACGGTGCTGGTGCGGCTCAGTGCCCGTTTCCGTGTGCAGGACGAACGGCCGACGCGCGTGCAGAACGCTGACTCGTTCTGAGCGGTGGGTCGGCCGGCCGTGGCCATCGATTTCATGGTGGGGCACATCGACCACGGGCGGGCCTGGAGCCTCTGGTCGGAAGGGGGGGGCACTAGTGCTTCGGCGCTCCGGCTCGCCGTCCAGTATTGGGTCCGGATGCGGGCGGGTGCGAAGCACCGCGTAGTGGGCGAACGGTAGCCTGCAGGCACCACACGGCCAATACGAGTGGAGAGGCACTTCGCGTCCGGGCCGGGTCGTCCGCGCGGAGGGCTGTCGCCGCGGCCAGGCGGACTATGCGTTATAGCTGGAGAGGTGAGGATCGTCTGGGGCGCAGCCATCAGAGACCGGCGGGCGTGCCTCAATAGTCGCCGTTGGAATTCATGTGGAACACATATTGGCGTCTGCTCGACCGCTCGCGCGCCAGGGCCGCGAGGGGCGGTCAGTATAGCTGCTTCCATATCTGCTAGCCGACGTGGTGGTGGAGTGTGGTGGGCGAGTGTCTTCGCGACGCAACGGAGCTAAGGGCTGCGACGGCCATGGCTGGCCACCGGCCGGGAGCGACCCTACGAATGGAGCCAAGGTCACCGTTGTGCGTTCTTGGGAACCATCCCGTTTATATGTGCTGCCCTTGCCGAAATTGGACAACGTGTCCAGCCAAGGCAAAGATAGCTTGTGCCCCCGATCTTGCACTCGCACCGGGAAGGTGCCCAAGTGGCCGGCCTGGCCGGTGGTGCCGTGCGTAGAGAATATGGAGCCGTTCCGCCGGCTATGTTTCGCGTAGCGTGTGGCGTCTCATTTGGACGACTGCTCGCTCGCGGGCGGGTTCGAGCGGGGCAGCCGGCCGAAGGGCCTATCATGTTGCAAGAGCGCGGCCAGGACACTGGCAGCGAGCATGCAATGATCGGAGACGGCGCAACAAAGAGATGCCGGGCCAAGTGCACTGTGCAGCGCGACCGAATGGGCGGCGCGGGCGGGGTGCACCTGCTCGATCTCTTCGCCGTGCCCATCCGTGTACTACGTAGGCCAGGGCCCGCGCGAGCGTCACTGCTGATCGGTCGCGGGGCAAGTTAATGGCGCCGCCCTGGGCCAGCCGTGGTGGCTTCGACCAGGCAGGCCGCGCAGGACGCGATCGGTGAGAGCACTGACGCCTTTGGGGTGCTCAGTCGCTGAGGTGGGCCGTCACCGCCTCGAGTGAGCGGCGTGGGTCGCCCAGTAGCCGGGTGGGGAACTGGGACGACCCGGGGCGGACGGAGCTACCGCATCGGGGGGGAGGTCGCCCAGCATGATGCAGAATTCATGTGCGCGCGGGAAGAGCGCGAAGAGGGTGTGGTAGGTGGGTGTGGTAGGTAATGTGCCATGCGCGGGGGGCCGCGAATCAATGCGCCGACGGCTTGCGGGGGGCTCGTGCTGATTCTGGGCGGACGCATCAGGCGTGAAGGGCTTCTGGGGGATGCGTCGAGGGTGGGCGGTTGCGATAGGCAGCCGCAGCCGGCGGACGCGGAGGGCTGCCGGGGGAGGAGCAGCCGGCTACGGTCTGTATTGGGAGGCCCATATGGCGAAACATGGACAGACATATTACGTGGGGCCGGGGCGGATTTCGAAGTTCGGGACGCGGTACGTACGTAGGGCGGATGTGCGCGGCCTGAACGAGCAGGGCGCGCGTGGGCTGCGCGTGGATTCCTGCCAGCGGAAGCGGATGAAGAGGACGTGCGGCGGGGAGGGCCGGGGATGAGTTGAGAAGGAGGCAGAGGAGGAGTGGGAGTGGACGGCGCAAGTGCTGTCGTCATGGCTGGTGGCGGAAGAGGCTTGAGCTTGAGCTTGGAGAAGGATGAATTGGCGGTGGACGGAATGGACGAATTGAATTTAATGGACGGCTTCTGATGGCGGGAAGGCGAGAGGCAGCAGAGCGTGGGAACGCTCGGGGCTCGGGACAGAATGGGGATAGCGCAATCGGAGATTGAGCAATTGGGTTCAGCAGCCAAAGCTTAGATCGCGCAGGAGATCGCTCGCACAGGCGAGCTCGGTAAATCCAATCGCAATCGATGCGCATGCGCCTGCGCAGACGGAAGGACGCCCGGTGTCCGTGCGTATAGCCGGGTGCGTGCGGCGAGCTCGAGGCGCTCTGGCAGCCGTGTCGGGGGAGAGGCGAGGCGAGGCGACGGGCGGTGCGGCGGGGCTGCGACGGCGGGGACGGGGACGGGGACGGCGGGGACAGAGGCTGAGACGGAGGCTGAGGCTGAGCGAGAGGCGACGGTGCGAGTGGTGGCCAGAGAGTCAGACGGCAGCACAGGAACGGCGGCTGGCAGCGGCTGGCCGCGAGAAGCGCCCGAGGGCCGAGAGAGGCGTGGGGCGTGGGAAACGGGCGGCCGGGACGATGGCAGCGGGAGAGTCAGACGCCAAGGGCAGACGAAAGCGGAGGGGCCGTCAACAAGGCTACACAAAATGTTCTCATCCTCGCTCGGTGGCAATGCGTGGTCGAAAACATAGCCCAAGCCTGAGCCAGGGCAGTGCGTGTCCATGTCCCCAGCGCCGTCTGGCTGTGTCCACGTCCCGCCCCGCACTCAGGCCCTCCCGTCCCCTTACGACGTTTGACGACGACGCCCACGACAACAACGACGACCACAACTTGTTCACCGCTCTTCCCATCTTCACCCCCTTCCTCTTTCTTTGATCCCCGACCCCCGTCCCCGCACCGCCAGCGGACGCACGCCGGCCCTTTCCCCGTATTTACACCCCTCCCTCCCCCCCTCGGCCGTGCGTGCCCCGCCCCGTCAGGCCCACCGCGCATTGCTCCGTCCTTGTACAGCTTCCCTTTGCAATTGCCGATCCTCTCTTACGTGCTCCGTGTAACGTGTCCCATCCGCATCCAGGCGTCTTTGCCCGCAAACCTTTTTTCTATTTCTTCTCCCAGAACCTTCCCAAGCTAACGACCATTACGACCTCCACGACCCTTTCCATTCCAAACCTCCCTCTCTCCGTCCCGTCCCGTCAAGCCTTCTCGCGCGTTCCAGCCTTTCGGCTCCTCTTCATCCTCCCTCCCTTCTTTCTCCCTCGCGGGATCGTAAGCCTTCCGCCGCCTCGTCCTCTTTTATTTTTCGCTTGCCACCCTCAACCGAGTTCCGGACTCATAAAGGCCCCAGCCCATTTGGAGTCTCCTCGATCACTTCCGCCGCCCGTTCCTGAAAACCCAGTCCCCCCATTGTCCGCCTCCCATTGGCTCCCCAAGGTGCGTCCCTCCTTCCGCTTTCGGCCCCCGATCTCGTCTTGCTTGAATCGGCTCTTAAGCCTCTTCTGGTCTCACCCCTTCCGCCCATCCGCCCCATCCTAGTCCAGACCGCCCAGCCCTTGCTGACCTGCCCTGCTTTATATGCTTCCAGGTCCTGTATGTACCACCATCACACCCGCCAACCGCTCATGGATGTCGCCACCTCCTTCCTCATGCAATCCTTCGCGCAGCCCTCTCATTCCTCCGCTCCGACCCAGCCTCTCCATTACAACTACTTTGATCGAGCGGCTAACCACTCCCGCCGCATCCCGCTCCAGTCCTCATTTGTCCGTTCCTCCGCCTCCGCGCCCCGCCAGATGCAACACTACTCGCCCCAGGTTCTTCCGTCTTCCTATCGCTCGACGTACTCCATGGACTCCTCCTCCTCCTCAGGCTCTGGCACCTACGTCAACGACGGCAGCCCACCGCTAGGTTCCCCCTACGAGGTGCCCAACGGCAACGGCGAGCTTCAGCCACCCGCAGTCACAGGCGGCCAGCCGTATCCGACAGAGGCGTACAACCAGTCATGGCCCCAGACGGCACAGCAGCCCTCCAGTCAGTACGCCGATCCCTACTCTGCCAGCTCCTATGAGCTGCCCGGGGCTGCCTCGTCCACGCATGCGGACAACGGTAACATGATGCACACCGCGGTCAAGGCGGAGGAGCATATGGAGTCATATGGTAGCGGCGCGGGAGGGATGTACCTCAATCCCTACTCGGACCAGATCCAGAGCTCTCCCCAAGGCGCGATCTCCTACTCTATGCAGTATTCCCCGGAGGTTGTCAACCAGCAGCCGCTCAACTTCAGCTACGCCAACGACCCACACCAGCACTCCGCGGGTGTGGATGTGGCTACCATGTCTCCGTACATGCTCGCCGCGTCCGCCCACCTTCAATATCCCGACGACGACATGCCGCGCTACGTGAACCCCACCCAGGTCTCGCCCGCTATCTCTCCGACGTCGCCGTACGCGCGGCTGCACGACCTGCCCCAGGACCAGAGCTGTGACCCGCGCTTCACGATGGCGGGCGCGATCCCCATCGCCCACGGCGTCTCCAGTCCATCGCCCTTCACCGACTTTGACGCCGATAGCGGCAGCGGGAGCGCAAGCGGCTCGCCTGCCCTCGCCCACGCCGCCACGTCCGCGCCCATCCCCGTCCCGGCGGCGTCGGCGCAGCGAAAGCGCCAGCGCGCGGTCAGCTTCACGGACTCATCCGACGACGAGGACGTCCAGATGACGAGCGGCGAGTCGGACCGCGAGGAGGAGGGCGACGACGAGTACGTGCAGCAGTCCCCGCGTGCGCGCAGGCGCACGCTCTCCGCGTCGTCGACGTCCCCGTCGACCGGCTCGTACCCCCTCGGACGGCGGCTCGCCCCGCCGGTGCCGGTGCCAAACCTGACGAAGAAGAGCCGCGGCCGTAGGGTGCCCACCGCGCAGCAGGTCGGGACACAGGGCGGCTCGCAGAAGGTGCGTTCTCGCGATTCATTGCTCTGCGCGTGCGAGGCAGGGGCTGACACGCATTCGCCAGCGCTCGTACACCTGCGACGTGTCTGGATGCGGCAAGTGCTTTGCGCGGGGCGAGCACCTCAAGCGGCACGTCCGGAGCATCCACACCAACGAGAAGCGTAAGTGCCCCCCACCCCGCGCTGTGGCGTCGTCGTCGTCACACGTTCGCTGACTGATTGTCCGCGCAGCGCACAAGTGTCCCTTCCCCGGGTGCGGCAAGGACTTTAGCCGCCACGATAACCTCGGCCAGCACATGCGCGTGCACAAGGGCTATACGGCACCCAAGGCTGGTCGCCTCTGATGTGCTCGCCAGTCCTGCGCCCGAGGCTCCGCAGCTCCGCCGTCCGTCCCCGGTACGCTCTCTCCAAGGTTCGCAGTATGGGTTAGACGGGGGCAGGCTCTCGCTTGGCCAGCCGCCCCCGCAGCGCCGGTCCTTCGGCGTGTCATGACATCTTCACGTTTCCCCCCTCCCCCGTTCGCTTTAGCTTTCTCCGCTCTGCCCCCTCTTAGCTGGTTCCACGATCATTATTCCCAGTCGCAGTTTATCTCCGTCCCCGTCCCACACCCTCTCCCAGGCATGTGTGTGTATGTGTGCGCCTCTCTCTTTCTCTCTCTTTGTCGCGCGTCTGTGTGCGCGCGTGTACCGTACGTATGTAGTCGCCCATCTCTCGTGTATCATCTGCTTGGACTCTGGATGTATCATCTGTCGCTCCTCTGTATCGTCTACGTACTACCCATGGCCAGGCTCCACCGCTGTATTCTTATCAGGAACCACGCTGTATGCACACCGTTATGCGCTATTGTTCCCTCCAAGCTCCTCCGTTCCCCGCACTGTGCAGCCGACGTCGGCCCCGCTAGCCATTATCGCGCACCCGTTCCTATCACTTTATACTTGGGATCATGCTATAGTAGCATGAAGCCTCTAACTTGGCCTTGCCCCCCGGTGCATGCCGCGCCTGCGCAACCGTCATACTTGGACTTACTGGCTGTGCTTGGACCTTCCGATCCGACCTGCGCACTGACAATTCGTCTTGCTTGGCCCCCGCCGCCGCAGCGGCAGCGGCCAGTCCGAACCTCACCCGTGCGCATGCACCTGGCACTATCGAGCCCGCCTCCGAGTCCCCACCACCGACCCCGCCGCTGAGGCGTGACCACGACCATGGTCAGCAGCGGCACGCACGGATCCCCGATCCGCACCGCCCCGCGGCGGATAATACGTGCCCCGATCGACGCTGCTAGCTGCATACAGAGCCTATTACTAGCGCTGTCCAGCTGCCAGAATAGCAAGCAACTGGGGCGATCGCGGTGGCGCCTGCTGCAGCTGGCTGGGCGGATTCTGGGGTTATAATATCATATGCCTCGGCACGCGCACGCCGCCAGCCTCTTTCTGGTCTTAGCCTTTATTGAAAGTTGAACTTGAGTCGGGGCGGCGCTCACTAAACTATAGACTGGTACGTATGTTGGGCTCAGCCTCTGCACGAGCGGGATCGGGCGGGCGGCGGGAAGAGGCGCGGGAGCGAGGGATCCGTGGGCGGACGGGCGGGCTGACGAGCCCGCCAGCCTCCGCAGGGCGCGGTCGAGTTCCGCCCGCCGTCACGTTCCGCGCCCGGTTCG
This sequence comes from Trametes meyenii, assembly GCA_022606255.1. NCBI lineage: Eukaryota > Fungi > Basidiomycota > Agaricomycetes > Polyporales > Polyporaceae > Trametes > Trametes meyenii. The sequence continues at coordinate 4,578,972 of JABYQG010000001.1, read as the reverse complement.
GACGCGTCTGGCGAGAGCACGTCCCGTTCTGCGCGGTCTTGTGCAGGACGGGTGCGCGCCGACCGCTACTTTTCGCCGTGGGCAATATTTTCTGCGTCTTGTTGACGGGCGTTACAGATCGATGCTTAGTGCACTGCCCGAGTAACCGCCACTGGTCCGAGTCCGAGCCCGAGCCCGAGCCCGAGCCTGAATCCGAATTATGCGCTTGTGCTTGCGACAAGGAGTGCAGCTCCGAAGTGCTTCGGGCGTGTGGGTCGGCCGTGGCGCGGGCGAGGCCGTGCAGCTCAAGGGAACGCGGGAGCTGGGCAGCCCCGAGCCCGCGCGGCGCGATCGGGGGGCGGCCCCGTGCCTCGTTTTACGGTGCCGGCGCGGGGCATGCGCCACCGCGCGTGATCCGGGGGCGTCGTCTTACTGAGGCGCATTACCATTGCGCCCGTTGCGCCGCTGGGCGCGGCGGTTGAATGTGTGTCATCCTGCGCACGGGGTTCGGAGGCTCGGAGGCTGGTGCGCGGGCAAAAGAGCTCCGCGCACGTTGTGGACGGCATGCCAGGTCGGGTCTCTTCAGGGCGGAGCGGAGCGGGTCGTAGTAAATCGACGTCTATCTTGCGGGGTCGGTCGGGTTCCCGCGATGGCTTGTAGCGTGTTCCTGGACGTCGGTCGTAGGTTTGATGGTTTTGTGACCTGTGGGTATCGCATAACGTGCTATAATGTGTGGTGTCCGAGCATAGCGCTCACGCCTCTGGGTCTTGTACGCCTCTGGGTCTTGTTTCTGGATCTGAATCCATGCCCCAAAGATGCCGCCGGGGCGCCGACCAGCACCGTGCTTGAGCGGCAAACAAAGATTCTATTTTCTGCCGGCATTCATCTCCCTTGGGTGCTTGGTATGCCGAACAATACGATCGAACGTCGTACAGACCTCGCGGGCCTGGAAATTTAATTTACGGCCACATCTGTCAGCGTTGCTCACCACACGACGATGGCGATTGTTGCTTTCTATTGACACACCCACTGTGCGAGCACATGCTCTTAGTTGTCTAAAGCGACGTACCAACGTACGCCAGCTAGTTCATCACGCATCGGTCCACGGATTTCAAAGTGAATAGTCGTACATCGATTACTTTGATACAAGCTTATGCTATCCTGTAGATTGCGAGTGGGAGCTGCGCGAACAGGCGGCACCAGAGACACAATCAGAACTAAGGCCAGCATAGTGAAGATCGGGCTATACTTACAATGGGCGGGACTAGGAACGCTGCGCTGCACAGCCAGCGCCATGAGACGTCCTGCGCCACCATGAGATGTCGGGTCAACTTTGTAGAGCACGAGAACGAGACGAAACTAAGTAAGGCGGGGATAGGAGCAATGACAAATCTGGAATAGACAGACAGTGAGAAGTGCCGAGCCGGCGCGTCAGAGGCACCGCCGAGAGGAATGGAGATACCGAATGTGGTAGAGGAACAGTGCATAGGCAGAGTGGCGAGGGTTAACGCCATCCGGATACGCCTCGAGGCTACGCGTCGTCCGTCATAATGGCAAAGAATTCTTGCTCGTTGATCTCGCCATCTTGATCCAAATCGAATTCGTCTATCATTGCCTGTCTGGAAGGCGGGCATATACTAAGTTAGCTTGGTTGCTCGCGTTTCGGGGTGCTCCCAAACATAGACTACGGGCGGAGATGAATGTAAACGTAAAACCGACTCACAGTTCATCGTCTTCTAGCCTATCCCCAATCTCCTTCGCAACGCGTCGCAAATTCCTCAAGCTTATTTTGCCCGTATTGTCATCATCAAAAAGCTGGAACGCTCTCCGAATTTCCTCCATGGGATCGCGGGCCAAGATCCGCTCGCTCACTTTGTGGCGGCAGCGGGATGGCCACAGAGAATGATATAGCGGAGCAATCCGTGAGTAAAAGCCATGACAAGGCACCATAACCAAGTAATATCACTACGGAGATGGAATACGCACTGATCTTGGCAAAGTCTTCGAATTCCATGAGCCCGTGGCCCGTCTTGTCGTGGTCGCGCAATATTTTGAGAACCTCGGCCTTCTTGAGGTCAAAGCCAAGAGCACGCATAGCAACTTTGAGTTCATGGTAGTCCACGCAGCCATCCTTGTCCGTGTCAAAGAGCTCGAACGCCTCCTTAATCTCCTGCTTTTGCTCGTCTGTGAGCTCAGGGCGTGCGCGCGAGCGCCGGGCGGTCGCTTTCTGGGCCGCGGAAGTCGAGTACATCTCCGGTGCCACAAAACGGTACAAATACGCGTTTGCCGTCTAGAATAGAGCGGGGGGAGAGCAGCGAACGCGTGGAGGGGACCAAGGATGAGCGCAGGAACAGAGACGTGTTCGACGCGTCGACGCGTTCTCCGCGAAGCTCGGTGACCCCGTGTTGTGGCCCATGTGGTCAACACGTGGACCTTCCAAATCGAGTTCCGGCCAAACAGAGGCCTCGTGATTGGTAATCAGTTATACATGTAACTGATCTTATCTTATCTTCCCCGCATTCTCGCTTAAAGGCTCCAGCCACGGCCGCTCGGTTCAGGAAGCCCCGAGCATGATAAGGGTCACATCGACCAAGATCTATATAGCGAGCTCTTGGCAGCCACAGAGGCCGCGTTTTCACTTCCCTCTTGCTCATCCAGCCCGGCTTCATCGTTACAGCCCACAACATCTTTTCAATTTTTACACTACGTCTAGAAGAAGCATGGCGATTGAGATTGCGCCCCTACCCGTCCCTCCTACTGTTGACGCGTCCAAGCTCAAGGAGTTCGGCAGGGAAGTGAGGGGCGTAAACCCGGGAAACCTGTCCACGGAGGAGTTCAAGGAGGTTCACGATCTGCTGTACAAGGTTCATAGGTTGGGTTATGGGCGATGGGGTGGGATGCTGACCGACACTGTCAGCATGGAGCTTTGCTCTTCAGGGACGTTGACCTTAGCCCCGAGCAGCAGTACGCCCTGACGAAGGTAAGCCTTTCACATTCAAGCTGCCTGTTCCCCAGCGTCAATTGTTATGCTTCAGGCCTTCGATCCTGCTTCGGAGAACTACGGGCATGGGAACAAGAAGACCGAGGGCGAGAAAAAATCTATCCTCCATCCTGATTTGAAGACCATTCCTCGTGTCCCCCAAGTCCAGCTCATCGGCAACGGCACCGTGTACGACCACGAAGGTCTTGCCGAAGCTAAGCTCAAACATCCTTCGCACACTACGTTCCACAAGACCCATGTTTCGCCAGAGGATGAAGATAAGGGTTACACTCGTTACTACCGCTGGCATATCGATGCGGCGCTCTACGATCTCTCCCCTCCCAAAGTGACTACCCTCTATGGCGTGAGCGTCCCTAAGGGAAATCATCAACGAGTGCGGTACGACGATGGGACGGGCGATGAGCTTGAAGTTCCTTTGGGAACGACTGCGTTCGTAGACGGGCGGAACATGTTCGACCTCCTTCCGCAAGAGCTCAAAAGTGTTGCAGTGCGGACCAGGGTAAAATATGCTCCACACCCGTATGTGTGGATGGCGCCCGCACACGCTCTCTCGACCGGGCTCGGCATCATGTCGGAGGGCCTGGAAGTGCCGTATGATGAGCTGCCTGCGTGGGAGGAGGCTAAGATAAAGGTGCTTCCCATGGTGAGTTCCATAACGTGTCGGCGCTGTGGCAAACGCTGATGCTGTCATAGTTGTGGAAGAACCCCGTTACCGGCGAGCTGCATTTGCAGGTGCACCCCTGCGGCGTCGCAGAACTTTTCGTTGATCCTCTACCCGCTGGTGCCAAGCGTGAAGGTGCATTGTACCCCGACGGTGCCCACATCACTGACTTGAAGGCTGTTCGCGACTTGCTGTATAAAATGCAGCGCCCTGCTATCGCGCCTTCCGTAAGTGTTCTCATCGCATGTGCCGTGGTCACACGAGCTAAATCACGTACTGGGATCTCCGTAGTTCGTGTACCCTCACGACTGGTGCGTCCCCTTATCCTTCGCGACACCTAGCTTTCTCGCAACTGATGGGCAATGTGGCATACAGGCATGAACGAGATCTTGTTCTTTTCCACAACCGCGGCGTACTTCACACAGTGGTGGGCGCGTTTAAGCCGGACCAAGTTCGGGCCTTCCACCAGTGCAACCTCGCTGCTTCGGATGACCCCAAGGGCCCCACGGAGGAAGACGTGAGGAGGTGGGCGTGAGGATCGGCGCGAGATATAGCCGGCGGGATTTTCAGACTGCTTGGAAATGTACGAATTAGCATTATGGGTTCTCAATTGACGCTACCGTCACCCTCAATATGATTGCATTTTTTGTTCGTCTCGTCTTGTTTTTAACTGTGCCACCGGCCATCATGGAGGCTGCGGGACGGCAGCGCAGCTGTGACATCGTCCCCGGTCAAGGCGCGGTGGTCAAACGATCAGGATTGCGACGGTCGGGCGCTGCGGAACCGAGTTTGGCGAGAGATGTCGGGTCACGTGCGGCAACTCAAGAATAGCTTTCGAATGGGCTTTCGCGGCGACTTCGATAACTTATGAGGTGGTTGCTGGCGTGCTCGGCCTGATATATACTACTTCTCTCTCTCCTGCACCGTTCCGCCCTGCCGCTCTCTTGCGCCCTACTCTCCTTCACTCTCCTACACCTTCCGCTCCTGCGACGGCTGGCACGCGCTGGTGCTAACGAAAACCGCGCCTCGATACCCACGTACGGATTCCAGGCGTTATGGCAGGCAACGGGCTGCGGAAACGGAACGCCCCGAGCGCGCCCGGAAGCAAGGGCACGGCGAAGGAGGCCGCGGTATGTATCCAGCTTGTCGGCACAATCAACAATACCTAAAAGCAAGCCCACACAACTTAGAGCGATGAGGCGTCGGCAAAGCCGAAGGGCCATCCCTCCTCCAACGGGACGACATACCTAGTGCTCATCTTGCTTTCCGCATTTGCAGTGTTGGTTTACCGAGTACGTCTCAACTCTTGGAGCGACATGGGGAGCGGCGGGAACTTATGCAGCGGCGAAGAATCCCTCCATAGTGACCGAACCGCTTGCCGAGTTTATTGGCACGGAACCCCAGGACCACGGGCCTAGGGTCGTAGACTTCAGCGCGGACATACCAAAACGAGATGCAGTGGTAGAGGCATTCAAGGTGAGCGTTGTTCTGCCACTCCGAAGTGCTTTCAACTCAGGCGTGCGCACTTAGCATGCATGGCTTGCGTACGGTTCGTACATGGTCCGAATAGGCCTCCTGATATGGAACTCACGGAAGTAGAGCGCGATGCCATGGGTGATGATGAATATCACCCTATAAGCCATAAAGGCACCAATCTCACCGAGGCCGGAGGGATTGGGTACACAGTCGTGGATTCCATTGACACCATGCTCATCATGGGCCTCCAAGATGAATATGTGCGCGCCCGCGAGTGGGTAGCGAACAAGATGTCCTTCGAACGGGACGCACAATTCAACACTTTCGAGGTCAGTGCATGGGTGATGCTACCGCCGCTGCAAGGAATTGATGTCATGCAGACTACCATCCGAGTCCTCGGAGGCTTGTTGTCCGCATACGCCCTAACTGAGGAACCGATGTACCTGGAGAAAGCGACAGACCTTGCTGACCGCATTATGCCCGCCTTTGAGACGCCGTCGGGGTTACCACTCTCACATATCAACCTAGCACAGCGCAAAGGATACGCCACCCCAGATAATAAGGGTCTCGTGAGCACCGCGGAAGTGTCTACGCTCCAGCTCGAGTTCAGGTACCTGAGCTATTTGACTGAAAATGACGTGTACTGGGACGCCGCCGAGAAGGTCCGTCATAGTAGCATGCAAAGCCTTTATTTTTGAGGCTAAATTACGCTGTAGGTCATGCAGACGATCAAGGGGTCAAGTCTCAACACGGGCCTAGCGTCGATATTCATGAAGTGAGTCTCCACAGAACAACTACAACTACAACCCTATTGAATTTCTGTTATAGCCCTGAAGATGGTCGCTTCGTTATGTCGGCCATCCGTTTAGGGTCGCGAGGCGATTCGTTTTACGAGTATCTCTTGTGAGCTATAGTTGGCTTCGATGCTTCTGAGTTTGTGCTAACATCTCTCAGAAAACAATTTATCCAGACTGTATGTAGCCGCGCTATGTCCCTGGACGATCTTCTAACATAGAGCACAGAATCACACAGAACCAGTATACCAGCAGGTGCGTAGTCAACACATCAGCATCCTAAAATATTCCTTGACTAGTGTTGAAATTTCTTACAGATGTACGATTTCGCGATTAACGGCGTCCAACAACATCTAGTCAAGAAGAGCCAGCTGGCACGGTTGACTTATACCTCGGAACTTATACCCGAACGCGACCCCACGGGGAAAATGTTTGTGGCCTCCCTGCTTTCTGAGAGCTTCCGAACCTTATGCGCCAATGCAGCTCGTGGCGTCTTGTGCCCAAGCAAGACCACCTAATCTGCTTCTTCGGCGGTTCCCTCATGCTCGGAGCCGTCACCACAGGGGCCCTCGAGACCCCCGTGTCAATTCCTCCAAATGCGAAACAGCTTACGCCTCAGGGACTCCGGGACTGGAAGACCGGTGTAGAGCTCATAGAGACGTGCATGCGGACTCACGAGACTGCGACGGGCCTTTCGCCCGAGATCGTCCATTTCCGGATACCCAACGACGGGCTGATCGGGTCCAGCATGCCGAACGACTGGTACATTAAGGGCGCAAGGTCACTTCAATCTCTAGTATGCATGACTAGAGACAGTTACTCACCCTAGCGAGCAGGCCGGGGGCGCCAGCGCCCTACGATGCTCGGTACATCCTCCGACCAGAGACGGTGGAGTCACTGTTCATCGCGTATCGTTTAACGGGCGATGAGAGGTACCGTAAGTACGGCTGGCAAATCTTCGAGTCAATCGAGAAGCACTGCAAGATTGAGACCGGCGGGTACGCGAGCATTATCAACGTCGACGAAGTGCCCGTCGAGTATGAGGACAAGATGGAGACGTTCTTGATGGTATGCTAACGGAGCTATATGCACGCACGAAATTGTTCTAATGTCCCCCGGGCAGAGCGAGACACTCAAGTACTTGTACCTATTGTTCGAGGACGACACGGTATTACCCCTGTCCAGTGAGTGATATACTTCATTTAGTCCCAAGCCTTCTTTTGACTTTATTTCTTTGCAGAATACGTATTCAACACAGAAGTACGGTCCACTCCCATGTGACATGACTCCTCAACTGACCTAATCTCCCAGGCGCATCCACTCCCCATCATTCAGACCACCCGCCGGGCGAACTTCTAGGTACTCCCCAGGCGCACATTGTAGCTTCACGCCACATACTAGTGTGTATATGTATTCGCATCACCCGCGCTATCTATTGCTATCTCTGCCCTTCTCTGCCCCGGCGACTCTCCGGAACCGTGTGCACACCGATAAGACGCATACGGCATAAAGATTACAACGACATAGGCAGGTATACAACTCGTACATGGAGCATTCGTATTACACCTACAGGCCTAAGCAATGGGTGGTGAGTGATGTCGTAAGGTCGTTACTGCGAGTCATCTGGCTATGCTAAGGAGCGTCCTTCAAGATTGTCTAGTAAGTCGGTGCTATTCGTACAAGTTTGTCCATCTTCAGTTGTCTCTGGGTGAGTGCCGTAGTTGTGTCCAGGGTATCATGCCGTGCTCGCAACGACGGTCGCGTACGACGGCGGTGCGACGCGCTTCTCGTCGAGCTCGTCCGCCGAGATGTGCTCCCACGGCTCGTCCAGCTCCGCCTCCTCCGCGATGTGTTCATCGAGCGCGATGACGACGGGTATCCCAGGGATGATCTCAAACTCGCCCGCTGCGCGCCACGATCACGTCTCAGCACCTGCGCCCACACAGACGAATGGGGCAGACTCACCCTTGCTCCTACGCGCTCTGTTGCTCGGCTTGACGAGCTGCGCGAGGTGCACCTCGAGCGGCCGGTCGACCGTCCCGCGTACCGCCCGCTCGCGTTCGACGACGTCCGCAATGATCTCCTCCACCCCCGGGGACCCCAGCGCGAGCGCCGCGCTCTCTCTCTCCACGCCCACCTCCGCGCGCCTGCCAGAGCCGTCCCGGCACTGCCGGCACGCGCGGCCGTCGGGCGCGGCTGCGCGCTGGTCGCGGTGCTGCTGCTTCTCCAGCTCGCGCTCCGCGCGTTCCTTTGTCTTCTTGGCGCGCTGGCGGTCGCGCTCGTACGCGCGTACGGCCTTGGAGACTATGCTGTCTTCTGCGGAGATGAGCGGGGACGTCGGGCGTGGGGATGCCGGAGACGCGGGGGCGGCTGCGGGCTGTGCGTCCGTGCTATCGGCGTTGGCGGGCGAGGTGGCGGCCGGCGGGGCAGGGGCAACTGTGCGGATGCTGCCAGCGCGCGAGAGGCGGCGGAGAGAAGCGGGGTGGGTGTAGGCGGGCATTATGGTGATAGTAGTGGTGGTGCGGTGCAACGAATAGATATGGTTGTGTTGTTGAATGTACAGAAGAGTCCGAGAGGTATATGATCTATGTGTGGGACGAGTGAGCGAGAGGGTCAGTGCTGGCGGCGATGGTGGTGGTAGGAGACAAGGTGGTGGTGTGTGAGGTGGTGGTAAAATGGAGGGAAGATAAGACAACGACGGGCCTGAGACGGAGACGAGACAAGACTCCGACAAGGAGGGAAGGGACTCAGGGCTCCGGAGGGATGATCACCGCCGCCGTGACGGTGGAGCGCCGACTCAGACGTGGTATGGTGCACTCTTTGGTACTGTCTCCGAGCTCGCCTAGTCCGCGCGCGTTGCGCTCCATGCTCTCGTCCGGAGTGGGACCGGAGCGGTACCTGGCCATGGTCAGTGGCACCCGCGCGCGACCGGCCAACTGTGCACGTTCGAGTAGGGCCCGGGCGAAATCAGTCTGTGCGGCGCTCTGCGAATGCATGTGCGTATACGTATATGATGCCATACTCACGTCTACGAGTCCTATATGTGGATGTCGCCGCCGCAGCGTCACGGATATTGCACTACTGCGCCCACGCGCGTCGGAGGAGTGGCCCTAATGCGGGCGCGTTCGTGACATAGATTGCGCCGCTCTGGCGTAGTGGTGCACCAACTGGGAACATGTCTTACGCCATTGGTCGCCCGCTGACTGCTTGCGAATGACGTCGGTCCCATAGCACCACACCGTTACCTCCGTCCTGGAGAGCGATCTAGAACCGTAACGACGCGTAACGGGATTGGGCAAATATGCCACTGGTAGCCTGTAGATACCCATTAGAGTAGCAAGTAGCAACACTACTCGGCATCCATCGGCCGGCGGCGAACTAGGAGTCATTGTTGTGCACGTTTGACCACCCTATCAGAGTCGAAATCGGCCATAGGCCATCTGAATTGGCTAGAATGAAGATAGCATTATCGCCGTAAGCCACGGCGATGTTACCGAGTACGCGCCGAATGGTATGCTCCGCGGAGGACTGTACCCTCCAGTACGGGACCAAGTCTTTTTAGCGACTACATAGGCTGAGCGTGTTAAGTGATGATGCAGCGCGGTGTCTTCCCCAGAGTGTGGTCACATACGGTGTCAGAGTTGATTCACCTGGCAAGTGCTGGAGCGACGAGGGCAAAATTAAAGCAGCATACCATCATGCAGCATAGCATATAATTTGGTAGAGCTACCTATCGAGCCAGCATCCTCAGCGGGTGATCCGAGTGCTGACGATACTGCGGGGCACGACGGTCAACCCAGACGGCCAGTGTAGCTGAAGTACTTTGACGAAGCTGGGCGCGGGTCATCCCAGAGCGGAGAGAACGCATGCGCTGCCGTTCACCGTCCAGTCGAGACCTGAGAAGTCGAGGCGTTCTATGTGAAGATGCTCTGCAGAGACACCCAGTCATGCCCAGACATTGACTCGGCGTCGTCCAGCTGTCCAATCAGCAAAGATAGGTCTGGCAACGAGGACGAGCGGCCGAAGGAAAAGAGGGCGCAGCATGAGGACCATCGTCCGAGACCCGGTTGGAAGAGCCTGAGGCGCGTCGTTCGAGTGCAAGCCCTGACTCGGGCGCTTCCAATCGACTGTTCGAGGAGGATCCATAGATAAGCGCCGTCCCAGCGTGGGAATCCTGCGCGATTAGAAGAACGCGCAAGGAGCGGGTGAGAGGATCAAGCCTCTTGCCTTCGTACCATCGATATGTCCATTACCAAAATCCACGCCCGCCAGGTCAGTCTTTTGCTGCTGGAGATCGCAGCGAGCGGCGCGCTGACCTCTGTATGTGTAGATCTTCGACTCCCGTGGCAACCCCACCGTCGAGGTCGACCTCTACACCGCCAAAGGTACGCGGTCATTGCTCGGAACGCGGCGCGAGATCAGCGGGTGCGCGCGCGGGTCACCCCCTCCATAAAGGCATGCAAGATATCCTATAGTGTCTAAACGCTAGATCGCGCGCAGAGGGGGACCTTCTGGGCGCGATCCTGAGCTGGTATCTTTGAGACATGCTGGTGGTCCAGTATATGCGCATGTAGTCGCGCATTTTTTGAGTCGCACCACTCGCGCCTGCTTCCGCTCCGCATTCTTTTCCCCTCGCGTAAAAGCGGAGTTAACGCGCTTCATAGGTCGTTTCCGCGCGTCTGTCCCCTCTGGTGCCTCCACTGGTATTCATGAGGCCGTCGAGCTCCGCGATGGCGACAAGAACGCGTACGTCGGCAAAGGTACGTCTTATTTGTTTTCTTCGCCCCCGCCTCCCCAAGCTAATTTTCTTGTAGGTGTTACCAAGGCCGTCGCGAACGTGAACGACATCATCGCCCCCGAGCTGATCAAGGCAGGCCTCCCGGTCACCTCGCAGAAGGAGATCGATGACTTCCTGATCAAGCTCGACGGCACCCCCAACAAGGGCAAGCTCGGCGCGAACGCCATCCTTGGCGTTTCCATCGCTGTTGCGGAGGCCGGCGCTGCGGAGAAGGGTGTCCCTCTCTACCAGCACCTCGCTGACCTCGCCGGCGTTAAGCCCCCCTTCATCCTCCCCACCCCCGCGTTCAACGTTATCAACGGCGGCTCGCATGCGGGCAACAAGCTCGCGTTCCAAGAGTTCATGCTCCTCCCCACTGGCGCGACCAGCTTCACCGAGGCGCTGAAGATCGGCACTGAGACCTACCACACCCTTAAGAAGGTCATCAGCGCGAAGTACGGCATCGACGGTAAACTCCATCGCTATCATGCGTTCCTCACGTGTGCTCATGCACGAATGCAGCTGTCAACGTCGGTGACGAGGGTGGTTTCGCTCCCAACGTCTCCGGCGCTGAGGAGTCTCTGGAGCTCCTCACGGAGGCTATCAAGAAGGCCGGCTACGAGGGCAAGATCAAGATCGCGCTCGATGTTGCTTCGTCCGAGTTCTACAAGGACGGCAAGTACGACCTCGACTTCAAGAACCCCAACTCGGACCCCACGAAGTGGATCTCCGGTGTCGAGCTTGCGGACCTCTACCTCGGCTACGTCAAGAAGTACCCGATCGTGTCGATCGAGGACCCCTTCGACCAGGACGACTGGGAGGCGTGGTCGCACTTCACGAAGAACAGCGGCATTCAGATCGTTGGTGACGACCTGACTGTCACGAACCCCCTCCGTATCAAGACGGCCATTGAGAAGAAGGCGTGCAACGGTCTCCTTCTCAAGGTCAACCAGATCGGCACCATCTCCGAGTCTATCCAGGCGTAAGTGCTATCTATGGCTCCTCATGAGTAAGTAATTGACACGATGGCGTGCGATGCAGTGCTCAGCTCGCGCAGTCCGATGGCTGGGGTGTCATGGTCTCGCACCGTAGCGGTGAGACCGAGAACACCCTCATCGCAGACCTCGTCGTCGCGCTCGGCACTGGCCAGATCAAGACTGGTGCGCCCGCACGTAGCGAGCGTGTTGCCAAGTACAACGCCCTCCTCCGTATCGAGTACGTATCCGTATTGTGTCATTTGCAGCCTGATCGCTTATATCTCGCGCTCTCAGGGAGGAGATCGGCAACGGCATCTACGCAGGGGAGAAGGGTCTGTCTGCTGGCACGACCGCCCCCGCTCTGCTCAAGAAGTAAAAAGTGTAAGGAATACAGAAGGGGACGTTGTTGTATGCTTGAGAAGTAGCTGTGCACGTAGAATGTATCACAACATCCAATCGCATCTGCTCTGTACAATCACACAAATCAGGGGTGTCCTACCTATTTTCGATTTCTAGAAACAGGACGCTGTATGAAGCGAGTTTGCGTTTCCGCAGAAATAGATATATACACGCGACGCGTCTGTCACGGGGTCGTGTTGCCTGTTGTGGCTAATCAGGGTAATAGGCGCTGTTGTGGGCTGTACCAGCTCCTCGGCTCGAACTAGCCGAGCGTTCTGCAACCACTACCACTTACCACACACCTCGGGTTCTACCCTTTGATTCTAGTCACGTACAAATCTCAAGTAGCTCGGTCTCAACGGGAGCACAAATCCTGGAGAACTTGTGCAACAGTCCTTGCTATGTGCGCATGCGAGGGTTCATGAGCTCGAGTTTAATCCCATAACCCAACACGTACGTTTCAGGGACCCTACCCCTGCTGTCGCAGGCCCCAGCGGCCTCCCTAAGCGACCGGTCACCACTCACGAACAAGAGATGAGGCAAGATAACAAGCGAACAAGGCGCCCCAAGCGCAAGCGGGTCGCGAGCGAAGCTGCCGGGACAGAGGACGGCGAAGTTTCCTCCAGCGAGGCTCCGCCTATGGTCTACATCACCCCATGGGTCGATACGCTGGGAACGACGGAGTATGAGAGCAGGGAGCAGAGGTGCGTTATGCTCTCTACTTATGGCCTGGACCGTGCGTGACGTATGCCGCTAGGTTGCACGACGAAATAGTCGCGTTCCTCGAGTACATAGCCCCTACGCCAGACGAGCGGCACGCGCGGGCGGTCGTGATCGCAGAGGTCGCAGAGGTCGTCAAGCGGCGGTTGCCAAAGGCCACGGTGGACACGTTCGGGAGCGTTGCTCAGGATTTGTACCTCCCTGACGGGTGAGCTCTCTCCACTCGGCTATCTTCTTGCAGTTGTGCGTAGGGGAGCTGCTCACGGATATGCCTGTGCACTTAGGGATACAGACTTGGTGATCACCACCCCGCATCCATATGACGACGATACCAAGAAGCGGGTCCTCTTCCAGCTTGCAGCGCTGATGCGAAACACGGGTGTCACCGACCAGGTCCACGTTGTACACCGCGCACGGGTCCCGGTCATTTCCTTCCAGACCGCGCCCGACCTTGGTATGTCCCTCGGCAGTGTTTCCAATTGCAATCCCCCTCATGTATGCGCAGGTTCTCTCAAGATCGACATCAGTCTGAACGCGACGGACGGTTTGCGTGCGGTTCCCATCCTGCGCGGGTATTTCGAGCGCATGCCCGCGCTCCGGTACCTCGTCCTGGCATTGAAATGCCTACTGACCCGACACGGCCTCAACTCGGCCTCGAGCAGCGGGCTTAGCAGCTACGGGCTTATCTGTCTCGTCATCAGCTTCTTGCAACTGAACCCCATGGGTCGGCCCGCCCCATATATCGAGCAGCCGCTGCAGAACGAGAGTCTGGGAGTGTTGCTGATAGATTTCTTGACGTATTATGCGGACGATTTCCCGTACGAGACGTCTTATGTCTCGGTAGCGCAGGGGAAGCTCCTCTCGAAGGAGGACAAGGGCTGGGTCAACGAGGCTCATCCAGAGAAGCTGTCTATTGAGTGTCTCATAAACTCGGGTTAGTGGTCCCTCCCGAACATCGTGGAATCATGGATAGCATTGACCATTTTTCCCATATAGACAATGATGTGGGCAGGCCGACAAGCAAAATTCAGGCCATCCGTGGGCTCTTCCGAGAAGCATACACCCTGCTCACGACATCAACCTCCGCTGACGGGCCTTTCCCCTCTAACATCCTCGGCAACATCGTCGGTGTTTCGGAATCCGTGCGTTCTGCCGTTTCTACGTATCTCTACACAAACTCTGACGCGTCCGGTCAGACCCTCGCCCACCGCGTCCTGCTCAAAAACATCGTCACCTCCGGACGACTAATGCAAACCCTACAGGATGTGCAGCGGTCGCGGCTTCCACAAAATGGGCCCGGGAGGCGCCCCCCGCCCTCGACTGCCCAGCAGCCATACCCGCCTCGCCAATATACCCGGCCGGGACCTGGACCCCCAAACGGAGACGGCTGGCAACGCAACGGTGGACCTCAGATGTCGCGGGGTGTCGCGGGACTACCGGCCAGACCGCCCGCTCACCCAAGTCTGCCTGCACGGCCGGTGTCTTCAGTGGAGAATGACCAGCCGTCGAGGCGGGCGCAGGGTCCAAGCATTGGGTCGATGAGGGGAAGCAGTGGTGGTGGTGGTGGTACCGCCGGCGGCGGTCGACTGATTGACAGGTTGGATGGGCCGCAACCGGCGAGGAGGCGGAGAACGTAGTGAGTACCCTATGCATAATTGGAGGATTTTACGCCGCGCACAGTTGGATTGTATTATACGCGGATTTGTATCATATATACTTTGTAGTATGACTTCATCGACGCTCGTAGGGATGCATCAGTTGTGTTCACAAGTAAGCAGGCCGTACATGTTCCTGTCTCAATATTTCGCATATCAAGGGCTCCTTCACGCCCCGAGCGTCAGCTTAACGCCCTTGATCGTTCCCCTAAAACCATCTCCCCCTATATGCGCCGAGGGCGCCGTGAAGGACATGTTGCCCAGTGCCATATAGTCGCCCCAAATGTCCATGAGCGTGTACCAATAACGAGGGTCGGCTTCATTTCCGTCGATCACCGCATACGTGTACTCACGCGTAGCATGGATCGCTACAGTGGTGTATCTGTTCAACGGGAGGACATAGCCGAGCGCATACAACTGGCCGGTCGCCTCGAAAGTCAAGTTCGCGACATGTAGCTTGGAGTCTGCACCAGAGAATAGGAGGCCGGTGTTGGGCGACTCCGCATCGGGTTTCACACTAAAAGAGAGGGTGTATGGCGGACCAACAGACGGCACATGCGTGTCCAGCGATGTGTAAGACCCAAGATATTCGAACACGACGTTTCCGCGAACGGGCTTGACCACACGATTGAGGTTCTGTCCCGGTGCGGCCGCATTTAAAGCGGGGTAGACGGCGTCGAACTGCGCGCGGGTGAGCACGGTGGGGCGCACGTCGCTACCCGCCCATGACTTCTCACCGAATACGGCGATACTCTGCGCGAGTTGGTAGTAAATCTCGAGCGCGGTCGTCGCATTGTTTCCCCAGTCGTTCCACAGCGTGAAGATAGCCCCTCGTAGATTCGGGTCGTCCGCACGCGTATTGTTCGTGGGATCTGTGGCGGAGAAGATGTTCGGCGCCCACCCTCTACCTCCGGGAGCTCCGGCCCACATGAGGTCCTGGTCCAACTCCTGAGGGAACTGCCCGTCCTCAGAGGTCTTGCCATCAAGGTAAAGGAACACCTGCTCGGAGTTGATGACGTGGTAACCCTGGCGCATAAGCCGCACTGGGACGTCGTCTCCTGGAAGGTCCCAGTGCTGCACAGTGATGTTGGGCGATACGAACATAGTCATGCTCGGCTCGTTCGTGCCCCAGATGCGAATCCCCTTGCCCCCGCGCGACGAAATGTACGTTGACATCTCATTCACGAAGGATATGTAGTCGTTCGCGAGTGATGCGTCATACTCGTCTGCGCCGATGGAGACCTCCCCCGCCGAGAACCAGGGTAGGAACTCGTCCCAGATGGCTTTGATTGTAGGAATTGTGTCCGGGTAAGAAAGGTTCAGGTGGTCTGGTGCCCCTTTCTCCATGAGCTCCGGCTTCCACTGGTTGATCACGAGAGAGTGCCCGGGCGTGTCGATCTCGGGGACGATAGCGATACCGTGTTTTGCGCATGTATCCTGCATCTGGTAAAACTCCTGCTTTGACCAACTCTCATTCCTCCTCGGCACGAGGCCCTCGATAGGGGATCCAGGAGGTGGTTGGAAGCGGAATGCGGCGTAAAGATGCTTCCAGCCTTCATTTCCGTCGCCGTACAAGAAAGCAGGATTCCACAAGTTGTCGGATGCGTGGAGATGCAGCTCATTGAGCTTAAAGAAGGACGCG
The DNA here is from genome assembly GCA_022606255.1 of Trametes meyenii. NCBI lineage: Eukaryota > Fungi > Basidiomycota > Agaricomycetes > Polyporales > Polyporaceae > Trametes > Trametes meyenii. Next base: position 4,562,891 of record JABYQG010000001.1, on the reverse strand, counting down.
TAAATGCAAAGGTCGCCTGCATGCGAGCTAGATTAGCGGAGAGTAAAACGGGAAGTGTTGGATCATACTGAGGAATGAGGTCTCAAACCAATGCCTCCCGGCATCTAACATGAAGCCGCGTACCTCCCACCCGGGAGAGTCTGAGATATTGCCTGCAGGAAACGACACGCTTCCCGCGCCCTGAGCTAACTGTACCACTACCTGCTGCAACAGAGTCCTCGTACCCCACCACACACCCAAGGGGGCAGATCCCTTGATGACGATCGCATTCTGAGCGATGTGGATGTCGTAGCCCTCGTCTGTTGGCTGCGCATTGAATAGGGCGCTTTTGAAGGAACTGTCCAACATCAGGTAGATACAGGATAGGGCAGTACTGTTCGCCAGGGCAGAGGACGATAAAAGCACCGGCGCGACCCTGGCATGCGGCATAACTTCCTGGAGATCTTCGCGGAATGTGCTGGCAAATTCCCAGAGTGACGGAGTGCCGTAGCGAGCATGCCTGCTGTCAACGATGATGTGGACCGCCGAGGACAGCTCAAACGCTCCATCATGTGAAGGCGTAAACGACGCGACAGAGGGTATTTGCGGCTTGACATTACGGCCGAGTCCCTTCGAGCAAGCTGTGAGGATCAAGAAGAGTGCCTCTCTGAGAAACATCCTCCCACAGCAGACGGGCGGAGTCAATTGTATCAAGTAGAAGCAGTACGCACTGTTAATATGATTAGCAGCTGCGTGGAATGACTTGCTGCCAGAGGGACCATATAACATACATACCGGTGACCGTTCCGTCCAGGTAGCCTCTCGAGTGGATGGCGAGCGAAGAAGGGGAAAGCGTCGTCTCCGCGGCAAGGTGTCATATATCCACGTAGCTCTGATTCTTGAAGCTTGCTTATCGGCGATGTTTGTGAGACCACATGGTGAGTGAGTCCGCTAGGGTAAGGCCGCCCCCAACGCCGTGAGCAGTAGAATTTCTGCCTTGATTTCGAAGAGCCTGAGTGCACATGTGATGGCTGGGTGACGGTAAGAACGATCGGCCGGCGCGCTTTAAAGCCTCCGCAAAGGCCGCACGGCCCGGATTATCTTCGGAGACGGTCAGTGTTGCACCAATGCGGCCAGGCGGTGCGGAGGAAGTCGACGAGTCGTGCAGCCACGTCCGCCAGCGTAGCACATATTCTATACTTGAGTTGGTCAGCTGCGACCTGCGTGATCAATCCTCCCGAAAATGCAGACAATATATAACCGACGCGCAATGGCATAGAGCGAGACGTCGCGAGTTTCATCTCGTGTAACGTCCACGTATTGCTCTAAACCCCTCGCGAAGTCGCCAAAACATCATGCTATTGACTCGACTTTCTTTGGCAATCCTGGGGTTCGCATCCTTCGCCTTCGCGGACGCCTTTAGCGAGACACCGGAAAGGCACGACCACCCTTCGGGGCACTGGATCGCGGCGTGGACATCCATGCCACAGCTGACGGAGTCGGCTAACCTGCCCAACCCACCTTTTAATACTACTGGCCGCGTCTTCAACAACAGCACCATCCGGCAGACCATTCACGTCACCGCGACTTCTTCACGAATCCGTCTCCGTATTTCGAACGCATTCGGTACAACGAACTTGCCCATTACCGCCGCGAGCATCGCACGACCGTTCAACGGCTTGCCCGGGATACCCGCGATCGACCCGAAAACAGTGAAGTCGCTGACGTTCAGCGGATCTCCGTCGTTCTCCATCCCAAATGGCGCGCTCGTCGTTTCGGACCCCGTCGATTTCGATGTACAGGCGGGCACGGAGCTGAGCATTAGCCTGTTCCTTGAGTCGGGTCAAGTCACGAACGACATCACGAGCCATCCCGGCAGCAGAACGACGAGTTGGTTTACGTTTGGAGACCAAGTATCTGCAACAAACCTGACCGGTCCAGCATTGCAAAACGTCGCACACTGGTTAGTGCTCATTTATTCTTATAAAATACGTTAAATCCTGACCTCTGGTACCACAGGTTCTTTATCAGTACTCTGGATGCTTGGGTCCCAACGTCGGAGCGTACCGTCGCATTCGTCGGCGACAGCATTACCGATGGCCGCGGCAGCGACACTGACAAGAACAACCGCTGGCCGGACCTCCTCTTCAACCGCGTCCACGCGTCGAGAGACGCCGCGCTTAACACGCTCGCATTCGCGAACCAGGCCGCAGGCGGTAACCGTATTCTCGCAGACGGGCTTGGTCCGAACGCACTCGGTCGCTTCGATAGAGACATCCTTGCCCAGCCCGGCGTGAATTACGTCGTCGTCTTCGAAGGCGTCAACGATATCGGTGTCGCGGCCCCTACCACCGCTGCGCAGCAGGCGATCGGCGACCAGGTCATTGGCGCACTGAAGCAATTTATCGTTCGTGCGCACGCTGCAGGGCTCCCCATCTTCGGCGCGACGATCACACCATTCAGTGCGCCGGGCTTCAACGCGGCGATACAGGCGTACTCGAGTCCCATTCGCGAGGCAACACGGCAGCGGGTGAACGACTGGATCAAAACGAGTGGGGCGTTCGACGGAGTTATCGATTTCGATGCTGTGGTACGCAACGCGTCGGCACCAAGCCAACTTAGGGACGACTTCAATTCAGGGGACTTCTTGCACCCAAACGTGGCTGGATACACTGCGATGGCGAACGCGTTCCCAATCGAACTGTTCAAGGAGTTCCAAGGTGGTGTCGATGGATGGGCTTGAGATTGAGTTAGGGTCTACAATGCGGTTAACGTTGTCCGGCTACGTACTGTTTTTAAAAAAGCTCACCTGAAGAGCACGGCTCTGCTTTAGTTGCATGCCACGCTGAGGTTTTGTATCATTGCATTTACAGCTGTATAGCGTCATCAATCTACTACGCACGGCATGGCTTTGATCAGTCTACGCCGTACGACGATGCAGAGCTTTCGACAACTGTGAAACTAATCATGGTAATACTTTCCCCGTGATGGTCGTTTAGCAAAGCAATGTTCACTAGATGGTATTTTACGCGGACTAAACGCAAGCACGCCCTTACATTGGACTGCGCGAGCACTTCCGGAGAGCAACATTCACCTACATTCACGTATAATAGGGGCCGCGACCTGCGCTCGGAGAAGGCGTAACATGTGAGCTTGAGGCCATTGATACCTATGAGAGTCCCGACAGCGCATCAGTGAAACGATAGCTTTTCGTCGCACGAGTCCCGATGGATAGTGTACACTGCGTACTATCACGCCGGGCGGTAGCTCCCGGGTTTCTGCAAAGCGCATACACGTTGCATACGTAGCCATACAGAGGTAGACCCACATGAGATAGTGAACATACGGCGGTAGATAGTAGTGAGACGACCCAGGGTTTACTCCTCGTCCTCGTCCTCGCCACCTTCCTCCTTCTTGGCGGCGGCAGCCAAGCGCTTGCGCTTGACACGGCCGGGACGGCCACCGCCATAAGGCGAAGTGAGAGCAAAGTCGATGTGCTTTTGGGAGTCGAGACGGACGACGAAAGAGGGGACGTTGACAATCTGCTTGCCAACGCTAGAAATATCTCGTCAATACTCGCGCTCATTGTGGGATAAGCTGAGACGTACCGGATGTGCCTCTGCCTGATGAGGACACGAGCGTGGTGGATAGACTTAGCCAAACCGCTCTTGAAGACCTGAGTCTGAAGACGACGCTCCAAGAAGTCTTCGATCTTCAAGGACAGTACGTAATCGAGACGCATGCGGGACTCATCGAGTACACCGATGCGAACAAGACGGCGAATGAGAGCGTTGCCCTCGAAGAGACGCTTAGGGTCCTTGTCGTCGAGCTTGAGCAGCTCACGGGCTGCACGACGGATTTTGGACAGGATGAGACCAATGCGCCAGATCTCGCGCTTGTTACGGAGACCGTACTCGCCCGCGAGCTGCAAGTAAAGACATTTGCCTTCGGCGGGATATCAAGGTAACATAAGCGTACGCACCTTCAGCTCGGCATCGAGACGAGCCGACTCGAAGGGGCGACGGGGGACTTTGTAACTGCAAAGTTATCGCCGAAGCGAGAACGGGGCACGGCTATGATCAGCACGGTGCATCCCTCCACTAAGTGGATCTTGAAGTATGAGAAAACGCTCACGTCTTGCTGTGGTTCCGCGGGGCCCTGAACACAGATAGTTAGCATATCGACGATGCGCGCAACGACAGCGAGCACTCTACCTAGGCATTTTTCTTGAGGATGGCGGAAATGACGGAGGTGCCTAGCGCTGGCCTTGGCTTGGACTGTGTGTCCAAACTTGGGCAAACAATCAAGGTTTGGGCCTCGCCACAACTGTACAGGTGCTCTCAGCCACCCGGCATCTGCCGGCCCCGCTAAGGTTTGTACTATCGCAGCGCCGACACCAGCAAATACGCCGACGACCGTTAGTGCTCATTCCGCTCGCTGTGCTTGACGTTCCGGGGCTCATTCCTGCATAGCCCTCAAGATGCCTCACTCCTACGGTTACCGGGCGCGCACGCGCGACATGTTCAAGCGGGGCTTCAAGGGTGCGCAACTTTGAGCTTGCGTCCAATCTTTGGAGAGCTGAAGAATGGTTCCCTAGAGCATGGCCCTATCAAGCTGTCGACCTACCTCATCAACTACCGCATTGGCGACATCGTCGACATTAAAGCGAACGCCGCTCAGCAAAAGGGTATGCCCCACAAGTTCTACCATGGGCAAGTAGCAGCGTTATAAAGCTCGGCATATATTCTCGACTCACATATTTTCGTAGTCGAACCGGCATCATCTACAACGTGACTCCCCGCGCTGTTGGTGTTATCATCAACAAGGTCGTTGGTAACCGCTACATTGAGAAGCGCGTCAACCTCCGCGTTGAACATATCAGGCACTCCAAGTGCAGGCAGGAGTTCCTAGACCGTGTCAAGCGGAACCACGATGCGCACGTTGAGGCTAAGGCTAAGGGCGGTAAGTTGCGCAATTGACAGCTTGTTTTATCGACACTCATACTCCATGCGACTCTTAGAGCGCGTCAGCCTCAAGCGTCAGCCCGTCCTCCCTTCTACCGCGCACACCGTTTCGATAAAGGACAACGCGCCGCAGACCATGACCCCTGTACCCTACGAGACCACCATCTAAAACATGCACCTCCCCGCCCTGCCCGTCCCCGTATCCGTCACGAGGTTTATGCTTGTCGTGTCTCATGTTCTATGTATGCTCATGCATCAATCCGCATAACATGGAAACGTTGTATAACTATGAGTGCTGTATGCACGGTAGCTGGACTGCACTACTACGATAGAGTGAAGATGAAGTCACAGTACCTGTCCCTGAGAGTGACTAGGAGCACCTTTCAACTTTAAGTACTCGAGCATGCGCGCTGCGCAGTAACTTACCGGGTTGATCAATTGCAATTAGACGCCGCGTACCCTCTTTGCTCTTGTCACCCTTGACTAGCATCATGCCCTCTCATCGCCGTCGGTCTTACTCCAGAGACCGGTCGCGCTCGCAGTCCAGAGACCGTTCTCGTTCTCCCGAGAGAAGCGTTCCACTCCCCAATGGTGTCTCTGAGATATCGGAGTCGGACTATTTCCTGAAGAACGACGAATTCCAGTTGTGGCTGAAGGAGGAGAAGGGCAAGGTCTGTTTTCGTCGGCATTATTGCCGAAGATGCAGAACTATATCTTCATAGTTTGCACTCAGTACTTCAATGAATTGTCAGGAGACAGGGCAAGGAAGTAGGTTCACTGTAGCCTCATGAATGAACATCGCTGAGCCTTCCGTTCAGATACTTTCGCAAGTTCGTCAAGGCATGTAGTATAGCAGAGAACTTATGTGTCCGCCATTGCTAACCCCAAAAAGGCGTGGAACAGAGGCAAACTCTCCAGTGCGTAGCAGAATTTCTTAGGTTGTTGGTGGCCGACTCACTCCAGCGCTACGTAGGAATTTTGTACACCGGCGTTGATAGGGCATCCACCGCGAGCAGCCGGACGGGCTACAAATGGTCGTTCGCATCCAAGGCGTCTCGCGCTGAGAACGATGCAATGCATGCTGCTCGGGAGGAGATAGATAACGCAACTTGGAACCGCACCACTCAATCCACTGGTGGTTCGTCCAGTGGGCGTGTCATCGGACCCTCCATGCCGTCCACGTCCGACCGAATCCTTGCGCAGGAAGCTGCTGATGAGTACCGCGCCGCCGAGCGCGATCACCAGCGAAAACGGGATCGTAGAGAGGCCAAGGAGCGCATTGAAGACCTCGTTGGCCCGAAAGAAGTGGGACGTGCTGGACAGTTGGAGAAGAAAAAAGTGCAAAGGGAGGCGAATCGTGCATACAGGGAGAAAGGTGACGAAGGTCTCGAGCTGGATGACGCCACGCTTATGGGCGGCGGAGACAGCTTCCAAGCACAGTGAGTGCTATTGTCAAGATGCTCGCAGGGTATAACCATACTAATAAGCCGTCCAGTCTTGCTCGGCGAGAGGCGGCTAAGCGCCGATTTCATGACAAGAGGGGTGAGCGGATGGATGCCACGCGCGAACGGGCAGAGGCACTGCGGCAGAAAGACAAGGCTACTATGGACATGTTCATGCAGATGGCGAAGGAGAAGTTCGGCTGACGAGTTGCTGCAAGTTAGGAGACTGCTGGTATATTTAAAATAACCATATTCATTATAGTCATGCGCATCGAGTTCTTTTATAAAACTTGGGGGCTCTAGTCAATATGGTTGAGAATGTCAGTGGCAGTCACTGTCCCAAGAGCGCTGTAAGCTTTGCTTAACTGAGGACAATGAATGAGTATCGTATCACCCCAATCGACACATTTGCTCATAAGAGATAGGATGCTCCAGGGTTTATCGACTATCGCGACGGGCAATGTCTCTTATAACTGGAAAGAAAAGGCTCCGAAAAGCAAGGGCACTGTTCTCGTCTAAATTCCGCTGTCATTTTAGGATCGGAATCATGTTAGTGATCAACTACGTATTACGGAAATCGACCCATTTCGTTTGGCTTTGTTTGGCTCCTTTCAATCAGTCTTCAACCGCCGCGTCCTCCTATTCCATAGTACTATAATCGACCAATTTACTCCACTAATGCCCACCATCTAGTCTGACCTGTCCGCGTTGGCGGGTCCCGTTCAGCCTGACATAACTTCTCGCAATTGCAACCCTCAGCTTCTATCCTCACTGGACACCATTCTGGCACCAACACTGCCCTCAGGCTCTTGCGCGCGCCATAGCCCCGTCCAATTTCATCGTCTTTGTTTCCTCCGCTCTGGCTCCATGCTGTCACATTCCTGTTCCTAAACCCAACCCGGTCTCTAGCAGCTCTATGTCACACATTCACCTATTACTGTCTGTAAAACACCGTCAGGCGGTGCATTGACAATACTGCCATACACGCCGAGACCCATGCTTGGTACTTGCTACGAGACGTCTCTGACCGAAAATAATATCACCTTTATCCTTACCAAACCTATGTACCGTATCCCTCCCCATGGCATTATCCCAGGACCAAACTCCGACCGGCCAGGCATCAAATCCTTATGACCGCATCCTTATTGTTCCCCTTACAATTTTCCTTTACGATGCATGATTTTGCTGTAGTCAACCTGCCATCGCTTTGCTCTGGCAGGCCTTGTTCTTTATGAATATTAGTAGGTCCTTCTATGCGGACTAGCTATAACACTACGTCGTGCGTACTAACAATCCAGCGTATTCTGCCTAGTCGGTATACGGGGCGGCGACATGAATCCAGTTCCTTTCGCTTTTTCAGCATTTTTCTTCCCGGTATAATAACTGGGCTATTTCCCGTCGTGACCGTAAGCTCGGGTATCTGTCTTATTACACGCCACGTTTCAACCTATTTATTCACAGTACGACGGAGATACAGCATAAATCACAATGATCACTAGTATGGTAGCAGTACGAGGTAAACGCGCGGCATATACCAGTACTGAGCGGGTGCACTCGATGTCTTCCAGGTCGAGAAACTGGAAGATTTAGCTATAGATGATTACATTTTTATGATTTGCATGGACGTCAGGCAGGGCGTCCATTACTCATTACGAACAAGTCCGTAGTGTAAATCCTACAAGATCCCAATGAAAGTAGCACTAGCAACCGGTCTTTCGCTCCGTCAATCGAGCGGTACAGGTTTCACATCCATGCTCTGTCCTCGGGGTCAAGCATCTGAGGCTAACCGGGCGTTGGTCAGACGATTCAAAGCGCACGGCCTGTAACATCATTCACCTCAATTCCCGACGTGACATACGGGTTCCGGGGGGAAGACGGGAACCAGGTCCGCAATTTAGGCTGAGTCTGAGGGGTTTGGGGGCATGCAGGCATCCACGAACTGTTGTCAGGACCGAGTAACTCGTCCTATGATAGATACCAGGATTAGGTAAAGTCATAGAAAGCAGCTGTGAACGCACTTGTGTCACGCCTCCGCTCGCGTACTGGATCCGCGCGCGACCATGCTTTTTAGATGCTTTGGGTGACGTATACGCACACCTGGACCATGCTGAATTGTCAGGATCCAAGACGTACTCCTCGGCCTCCTAAGAGAAAGTAAGCGCATCAGACCGATGAAAACACCGTATTTGATGTGCGTACCACGTTCTCTTTACTGTCGTCCTCCCTAAATAGAGCGTCCCCAATGGCGAAATCCACCTTGAAGAATCGAAGACGATCGGTTGAAAGCTAGAAGGTCATAATCGACTTCGACATACCAAAGTACTACATTCCGACTCTGAGGTCGAGGATAAGATCGCCGTCGACGACTGAATGTGCCGTCTCTGCGCGGAAAAATGCCACAGTCAGCTACCACTTCTCAATGGCGCAAACAGGGGGCGGGATGGGGGCGGGGGCGGTGCAGACGGAGAGAATGTATTCACCGGCATCAGCGCAGCCTGTACTCTACTTTTCAATGTCACCCGAGGTTGGACCTTATCGCTGCCCGAAGCGTCGTATTTGAAGACCTACGCCAGCACATGAGCGACGCACGACACAGCATTGAGGACCGTCGCTGCGTACCATGGGTGCGACCGTCGTACTTCGGATAATATCCTGGCTGAGGTTCGGGTCAATGGGGCTCTGGGTGGGGAGCGTCCAGTTCATGTCCTCCGCTCATATACAGATTGTGCACTAAAGGTGACGGGCCGGTGCCTTGCAGGTGGTCCGGAAGGCATAACCAGGATTAAGCGCCCTCGGCGGAGGACCGCGCTTTGCGCAGAGGCTCCACTCACTCATCTATGCGCCGACTGCGTCCAGGCAACCAAAGCCGCCGTCAACACATGCTCTGGAAGCTATGAAATGGTGGAGAAAGGCAGCTCGGGGACAGTAGTCGGTCGCTCGCCGGCGGCGACATTTCGAGGATGCGAGGAAGATACGAGGGAGAATCTCGTGAAGATCTCGCTGTTGGCCCTCGAAGCGGTAGGTGCAGGGGCAATCTTCCGCGATGTTTAACCTTGCCCGTGGGGCTGGCACGGATAAACCTGCCAAACATTATTCACTCTCCCGGAACCGTGTATTTTGGGCGCGTGAACGATACAATTGGCTGTCAGGGCCATTCAGTCACCCCCGCCACGCGCTCGACACAACGAGTCGTGGCATCATTCTCAAGGCGATGTTCCCGTGTAGTGGTATGCAGATAGGCAAGCACAGAAGACCTCATTCAGGCACGTCGCATAACCGTCGCATGACGCCGTACCTATGAGACGGTGGGACATAAAAGCCCAGTATGTCTTGTGCGGCGTCATTCGACGTCTCCGCGCCGCCTCACCTCCAGACGTGTGAGCCCCCCACTCAGGCCTGCGAGCGTAGCCTCTCGACTGCGCACACGCCGACGACCCCCAGATCGGGAGGGACGCCGGCGTGCAAGAGAGGGGACACTCTATCGGCTGCCCCGCCCTGTCCGACCGCTGTTCAAATGCGGGACGGGGGCCGACGCATGCGGTGCGCGCTGCTATTCACGAACTTCGAACTCACCCCCGAACACAATCAGCTGGCCAGTGCAGCGAACCGGAGAGCGCATGCGCTCCAGTCAAATGTGCAGTCGCGCGGGTTATCCCACTTGATGCAGATTTTTGGCCCTAGTATGGTATCGATCTTCACTCCTGAATAAGTGGAGCAGTACCGGCGTTATTCTGGGGAATAGTCTGGGAGGGATTCAATATTGATTAAGAAGAGAAGCGCGGGCGGAATACAGTGCCTTGGAAACTCGAGGAATCTCACCTCAAGGCGGATGTCGGCGCGGCAAAATTGCGGGCTACGATAGAACCTAGTGGTCGCAAACGGTGAGACGGTTTTGATCTTTGGTGGTAACGTACCGTATAGGCAGTGTAGCATGTGCATTGAAGCTATCGCCCGCGTGGAAATCACGTCGTCCCGTCTCGATAGGCAGTGATGAGTGGAAGCACGCACACCCATGCCGTCAGGTACATTATCACACATTCGCTCGGCGACGACAGGACCCCCCAGAGATGAGGCAGCCATCACATTGTATGCGACAATACAAAACAGTCTTCGACTCATGAGGTCAGCTGGACGGGCAGGAATACGCATGATCGTATGACGCACCAAGATACAGTACAGCAGCTAAGGCCAATCACGCCTATCGTGGACACAACCCCTCAACTCTCATCCATAGCCTCACCCTCGGCAGCCTTCGCCGCACCTGCCGGTGGTGCGCCGGCGGGGAAGTCGACGCCCTCTTCAGAGACAAGCTTGTGTTGCTGCTCCTTGATCCACTGCACGCTACGCTTCTCGTCATAGAAATACGCGTATGCTCGTCTGATGTCGGTTTCCTCAACTGCCTCCGCCTTACGTTTCCTCGCAATCATCTGACTGCACGAGATCAAGTTAAGCACATAACGCAACGTGGTGTCCCCTGCAAGTCGTGTGAGGATCTCCAATGCCGGTTGCGTCAAAGTCACATCCTCCTCTTCACATCTGTATCATGTAGATATAAAGGTATGCTCGTTGACACGAAGTAAGACGACGTACCGAATTTTGATGATATATTGGATGTCCTCGGGGGTGTATGGCTGCGTGCTCACAATCAACACACGGTCGAGCAGGTCTGGGGGAAGACCATGGGGGCTGTGAAGGTTTGTCCCGCGGATGCGGGCTACTCCCCGGTTCGATGCCATAATGACGAGCGGCGCGAGCTCGTTCTCAAGCGCCCTATTCAGGAATGAGAAACACTCTATGTCAAGCATGTGCACCTCGTCAATGAAGAGCACCTGGAGGAGGGAATCAATCTCGTCCGTCTCACGAATAACTAGAAGAAAACCCACCCCTGGGATAATCTCCGCCTTGCCCTCCTCCCGCCATTCTGCCACTTTTGCGTTGATTTGGTTACGCAGTTCGGGCTTGATCTCCCCGGTGTCTCCTGCAAAAAGTGCCAGAAAGCCTTGTGTCCGGCTGTTGATTACATCGATTTCGTGTAGTGAAACTGTGTGTACGACCTCCTTGCGTTTTTGAATCTCGCCTTCCGGGCATTGTACAAACTTCGTCTACGAATGGGTGCGTAAGTGAATGGTTAGGAAGTCCCCCAATGGAAAGCCGCGAAGAGAAAACAACGGACATCTGCACCCATAGCATCGTAATCTCTTGACCGTGCGAACGACCGCCCAAGTTTTGTGACCTTCCCTGACGTCTTGTCTATTGAGATTACGTCGCCTGCAGTAACTTTCTCTTTCGACAGAGCATCAATCATCTTGTTCCCCAGGTCGTATATCGTCTCCATGTCGGTGGTCTTGATTGTCAGTTTCCCTGTCTTTGTAGCCTGCACACCTGCCCCTCAGTACCCTCGTTGAAGCTAGCTTAGGATACAAACATACCCCCGTAAGACTCCTGTCAATCTGAATCTCAACAACTTCTCCTTCAATGATCTCCGTCTCCTCCTTGATGCGGACACCAATACTCCGTCGGAACGCTTGCGTGAGCGCCTCCGTTTTTGACATGGAAAGCGAGAATACTTCGCTCGCAGCAATCATCGTGAAAGGGACGTCAGGACCCAACGTTTGTGCCATGCCTACACACCCATTATTCCATCACTTTCATACAACCTTACTATACGAACGTACCTAGTGCGATGGCAGTTTTACCCGTTGACGGCGGGCCCGCGAACAACATGGCGCGTCCTGCGATGCGCCCCTCCTGAACCATCTTGAGGATCATACCGGCCGCTTTACGCGCCTTGGCCTGCCCAACCATTCCCTGGGAGTTTTCACGGGGCTCTAACCGATCATCGAGCCCCAGACCGCGGATGTGCGAGTGTGCACCTAGCATACGCGAGTGAGAACGCGTACGTGCGAGCGCGGTGGCTAAGGCTCACCTATCCGCTCCATTTTGGTAATGTCTCGCAACTCGGACGTTCCTGTAGATATTTGTGCAGCCTAAAAACATTTTGAATATATATCCGTGAGCTCGAGGGCAATAGGTGCAAAGAGGGGCAGACTGAGGGCGCGGAGCGTACCATGGTTTGGAAGAGAGTCTGAGAGACGCGCGCTGAGTTTAGCGCCGAAAAAGCACGCCTCTCTTTTGCGCCGTGACGCTCGAGTCTGAGACGCGTTGGTGCCCTCTGCTCTCTCCACAACTCGCCGAGCAGCTCTGAGCCGACGACGACGGCCACCCCCGCGTCGACGAGCTCATCTCCATGTTCACTGCACGATGTATTCTCCGTTCTGCGTTCTCTGCCCTTAACGTCGGTCCGTCGTCCTCCGCGTCGGCCTCGTCGTCGACCACCATCCTTCCCCATATGCTGAACAGCGCACGACGGTATGCCACCGAGGCCACGACCTCGCAGCGGTCCCCCTCCGAGGTCAACGCAGCACTCGCACGCACGTCCGTTCTCTACAAAACCTACAAGCCGGTCACGCCGGGCATCCGCCACCTCAAGCGTCCCTTGTCACCGCATCTCTACCAGGGCAGGCCGCTCCGCGAGTTGACCGTTCCCCTGCGCAAACGTGGTGGCCGGAATCACCACGGCCGCATCACCGTCCGGCATATTGGAGGAGGTCACAAGCAGCGCATCCGTCTCATCGACTTCATGCGCACTGAGCCCGGGCCATGTGACGTCGTACGCATCGAATACGACCCCGGCCGCTCCGCACACATTGCGCTCATCAAGAACCGCAATCCTGACCTGTGCGGCGGGAAAGTTTGGAGCTACATCCTAGCCCCCGACACTCTTCGTGCAGGGGACGTCGTAGAGAGCTTCCGCCAGGGCATCCCAGACGGCCTCGTACCTGGCTTCGTCGACTCGAAGGACATTCGTGGCAAAGCCCTAGAGTCCGATTCGAATGACGGCACTACCGAGACGCAGACGGCCTCCACGGCCTCGCTTGCTCTTGGTGTGCTTCGCGCCATTACGATCAAACCTGGCAACGTCGTACCTCTTCGGCTTATCCCCCCCGGCACTATCATCCACAACGTTGCACTTAACCCCCAGGGGCGCGCGATCCTCGTTCGTTCCGCTGGTACGTTCGGTCAGGTCGTTGCCCACGAATCATCCGGCAAGTACACGCAAGTACGTCTCCAAAGTGGAGAGGTGCGCAAGGTACTTCAGGACTGCGTCGCAACGATTGGCAAGGTTAGCAACCCGCTCTGGAAAAACCGCAACCTGGGCAAGGCTGGCCGGAACCGCTGGCTGGGACGGAGACCCCGTGTCCGTGGTATGGCGATGAACAGGTGTGGCCCGTTTCATTCACGTCTACGGGGTGTTTGCTAATGTTGCGTTGTTAGATGTGATCACCCTCACGGTGGAGGTCGTGGAAAGTCAAAGGGTAACAAGCAGCCACGCTCGGTGTGGGGTTGGCTCGCGAAGGGCAAGCGTACGCGTAAGCCTGGACCGAAGGGCCCGAAGAACAGCAACAAGATGGTCATCCGCGAACGTCCGCGGGGCAAGGAGAAGCGGGGCCTGTAGTTGAACCGCTGGAATAGGGTCTCCTGCTCCGGCTATAGTAGGTGGGCCCGCGATACCGTTCGTAGGCTTGCATAATCCATTCCATACACATAATAAACTGCTAGTATTCGCTCTCCTCCCATATCCTCGCGGTTCATTTTGAAGACCTTGTCGCGTGTGGGTATTTGCAAGTAGGGGATGGCTAAGTATTGCCTCACTCACTGCTCATCAGCATCCTCATCTTCATCCTCGTCCTCCTCGCTCTTCTTAGGCACCTTGGCCTCCTTGGTATCCTCCCTTTTCCCCACGGCATCTCTCCACGCCGTAAGCTCCTCGCCCAACGTGTTTTTTGCTTGCAATATAGCCACCCTTAGTCCCTCATAGTAGGTCCGCTGTCTGATTGCTTCGCCGGTACCCGCGACAGGAAACTCGAGAGTCTTTGTCGTGGAAAGTTTTTCAGGGATAGGGGTGTCTGAGGGTGGATTCAAATCGTATTCGACGGAGATGGATACCATGATTGATAAATGAGCTCGGGCGGATTGACTGAGTGGGACCGAGACCCCCGACTGTATGATGTGTTTTGTGTTGAGCGGTGTTGTTTGAAAGCGTCGTGTATGATGTACTACAGACTCAGTACACTTACATCATACCGTAATCGGCACCAAAAAACAACGTACGCTCAGAAGTTAGAACCAATTCTCGTAGGCGCCTATGGCCATCAGATAGACGCTGTCGATTTCCTCTCTGACGTTCCCACGGTCGTTCCGGCTTGTCCAGGACCTCCTGGACCTCAAGAGTTGTCTCTGTTCCCCCACCTTCTCCCGCCAAAATGCCTGTTCTCGTGCAATAGCAGCCAAGGGTCCCTGCCTCACACCCTTGGTTGCCGCTACGCCCGTCGACTCTCCAGGCTTCTTATAGACGTTCTAGACGAATCATACCGGTTAGACACCTAGACGGACCTTCGTTATTCTCTAGATTCTATCGGTCTTCTCTACCTTCTCCTCGGTGGGCATCCGGGTTCGGATACTAGACAATAGATCAATAGAAGAAACCCGCATAGAAATGGCCTCCCGCCCATCCCCCCCGACATCGTCTCTGCCACCGCTCGCTCGGTTACCCTCATACACGTTCGCTCAAGTATCCCAAGCCATAGACAATCTCCGCGCCATCTATTGTAACCCCCCTACACTCCCCAAGCCTCCTATCGCATTTCCAAGGCGAAGGACACTTCCTAAACATCTCGTTCACGACATCTCTGTCCCTGATTCAGGATATGCTTCTGCTGAAGGCGAGGATGGAGATGAGGAGGATTGCGCACCGCAAGAGGTGGAAGATCTAGGCCATGATCCTGACGTCCTCCTCTCTGACTCGTTCGAGCGCGAGTTTGCCATCCGCTGGCTGACCGGCTTCACCGCGCGCTCCGATGCGTGGGTCTACGCAGTGGATGAGGAGGCGGAAACGGACGCCCGTGCTGCCCTCGTAGACACCGCGGCCTCGATGTTGGGTACGTTTGCAGGCAAGGAGGAAGAGGAAGACATCACGCGCGTCTTCTCCTTTCCCACTGGTCCAACGTCCACCGCCATTCATGTCGAGTTGAATGATGCCCCGCTTCTCAGCGACGATCACACTTCCGTTGGCCTACAGAGTTGGGGCAGCTCTATCCTACTCGCGGAACGTATGTGCCTGGACCCAGCCGCGTTCGACTTGTCATCGCCTCCGGATTCTACGCTATGCATTCTCGAACTCGGAGCTGGTACGGGACTACTGAGCATCGTGGCGGCGAAGCTCCTCGCCTCCGCTCCCGTTCGCCCTATTGTGCTCGCGACGGACTACCACTCGTCAGTTCTCGCCAATCTCCGTGCAAACGTCGAGACGAACTTCTCCGCTTCCACCGCCCCTGCCGTGGACGTCTTGCCGCTCGATTGGCAGAGCCCTGTATACGAGGGCCCACTCTTCAACCAGTTTGACGTCGTTTTAGCTGCGGACGTCGTATACCACCCCGAGCATGCGCGGTGGATCAAGGCCTGCGTCGAGCGCTTGCTCGTCGCTGAACGAGGAGTCTTCTGGCTCATCATTCCTATTCGCCCCACAGGCCGGCACGAGGGAATGTGTAATACCGTCGAGGCCGTCTTTCCTCGTGCGGCCTCAGTGATGGGACATGAGCGGCCGGAGTTAGCGATCCTTACCATGGAAGGGCTGAAAAAGCACAACGGCGTCGGCCGGGCAGATGAGGGTTCTTACAGACTTTATAAGATCGGGTGGGCGTAATGTCCCGAGCGGGGTAAGCCTTGGACGTTACGATATTTTGGATGCAATGGGTGTGAGGTTATATCTATGTACTACGTTACAAGCTGTTATACAATGCGATAATACCATAAACAACGTGATGTGATGTGGCAGCCAATTTCGCGCGCTCCAGGTCATGCGTGCGCACCCACCGAGTATGCTACCCTAACGTGACCCTTCATACTAAAAACCCCATTCGTAATGGTCATTTTTCCGTAGATGACGCACGCGTTCAACAGCGCTGGCTGAGTCCGCACAGGACGTATGCGACATCCATCAGGTCCTCGTCCGTTCTCGTGTCCTTCACCTCCTTGGGAGGCACCACAGTGGGGCCACTTCCAATTTGCGAGGCCTTGTTCTCCTTCTCGTGATCGTCCTGCACGGAGAGCTCCCCGATACCGAAGCTGCTCGAGGGTGTGACCACCTCCGAGGGCACGCCCTCCGTATCTGTGTCTCCGAGCATGTCAAGGTCCCAGTCGAGCACCGGAACCTCCTGGTCGTCCTCTGTGCCCTCTTGCGTGCCTTCTGTACCGAGCGGGCCGACGGCGTCGTAGCCCTTGCCGTTTCGCGCATGTCTCCTGCGGACGCCCCCTTCCGTCTTCTGTTTGCCCTTCGCACCCGCCCGTGTTTCGCGTACCGTGCCCGAAACCATCTCCTTTGCACATGCATATTCCAGCGTATACCTCCGCCGTCCGTAGCGCACAATATCCCTTTCCGAGCGCGGTGCCGGGTCTGGTGCTGCGGGGGACGACTGCATGTTCTGCCACAGCGCCCTGCTCGCCTCGCATACATCCCCGCCGTCGGATCGGCCGTCTTCAGATGGGGGCTCGGGTGTGTGCGGTCGAGTGGGAGACGAAGACGACGCGACGCACTGCGGGGGCGTACGGGGCAGCAGCACGGGGCGTTCGCTGCGCGCCGCGATTGTGTCGAGCGAGAGGTGGCGCGAGGGCTTGCGCCGGACATGCCTGTGCGTGGGGTCACGTTCATGCTCGCGTTTGCGCGTCGTCGTCGTGGGCATCGAGGAGGTAGAGAGGGCTGACGCGACAGAGTTCCCGGAGAGCGTTCGCGTCCGCGCACGTACGGTGTGAATAGTTTTTCCCGATGCGTCGGAGAAGGGAGATGAGGGTGGGAGCGCCATGGAGGGAGCGGGAGAGCTGCACGACTGCACTTGGAGAGGAAGGGGCGTGGGCTCGGACAGTTGGCGGTGCATGCGACGGTCTGTTTGGCGTTTGTTCTGGAACCAAACGGTAACAGACCGGACGTCGCTGCTAAATAGCGTTAGTACGTGCGGCGTACGAATCGTGAGGATCCCTCCCCCACTTGGGCGGACAAATTCACCAATAGGGAAAAGCACTCACATCTCAGCATCCTTTGCCAGCTGCTCACGTTGCTCGCGCGTTGGGTGCGATGCTTTGTGGTACAAGTGTTCAAGCATCATAAGTTGCATGGTCGTAAATCGCTTGCGCGTACGTTTAGGGCCATCAACAATAGCATCTGGAGGACCAAGGCTAGGCGTCGTATCACTACTGGCCAGCGAGTCGTCGGAGCAGACGCTGGACGTGGAAGACGTGCGCGCCAATAGCTGGGACGCCGCGGAAAGCATACTAGGAGCAGCGCACGAAGGAAGAGAGAGCAGAACACGCGGGACGGGGAGAAGGGAGGTTGCAACCGGACGCGACGTCTATTTATCTCGCGGCGTCCATCAACGGCGTGCCTGTACACAACGCGTCCGTGTCAGTCATGTGATCGTGTTAGGCGATGTTGCACGTGATAGACGCGGTTTGTTGACTGCGCGCCCTTCTCGAGGTTGGGTTCATTGGTGCCTTCCGTCTTCAGCGCTGTGGACCACAACGACGGGGTATCCGTCGCGTTGGAGCCCCTTTGCGGGGGAAGGGGCAGGCAAAGTGCCGAACGTACATGCAAGAATGCTGAGATGCTTGATTTACTATGCTACAACTTGAGGTAATGATACAAGGTGTGTCATAATGGTTGACCGAACACCTTTGCTTCAAACTCTAGTAAGACGAGTCGTTCGACAGGCCTTTCTTCTTGATGTTCTCCTCGTCCTCCCGCTGCAACTCTGCGTCTATTTGGGCTCCCCGCGAAGGATCATTGCCATGCCTCTTCGCAGGCTCGAGAGGATCGTCGATGGTGCGAGCTCGTTCCTCGCGCTCGGCCTCACGCTCTTCCTTCCTCTCCTGCTGCGCACGGACATCGAGGTTCCGGCTATCCCTGAATAAACCGTCAGTGTTGTTATTTGGCTCACTTCACACAAAGCTGGAACGCTCACTTGGGGTCGAAAATGTTATGCGCATTTTTCTGGCCCTGTTCGCCAATGTTCGAGCCCTTGCCAGTGAATTGGTTGGAGGACGCGTTACTGCAAAGCGTCACATCAATAAGACTTTCTACTCTAGGTACTAGTGGTACCGAGATGTTTGCCTACCTTTGGTCGCCGTCTTCGTAAACCTGAGGGTTTCCAACGTTTGACTGCATAGCGGCAGAAGACATGATGATTCGGTAGCTGGAAGAGGGTGCTGTGGTTGACAAATGTGTTGATCTGGTTGAGTTGGTCGGCGTGTTTCGCGGTGAGGGATCGCAATACGGCTGCTTCTTATATTGCCGCAGGCCGTTGGTGTACGACGTCAGTTGTCGAAAGAATTTGGGGCGCGATGACGTCAGGCCTTCGAGCGAACGCCGGTTCCGTCGAGGGATCCCTCGCCGTCATTACGCGCGCCTAATAGCACTTGGGCAGGAGAGCTCGCGGCGGGTTTCGGTTGCAGCGCTATCGTACGCCAAGCTTGAAGCCTCGACAGGTTTAGGTGGAGGGAGTCGGGACCAGAGCAAAAGTGTACGGATGAGTCCTCAGAGCCTTAGTGAGCCATAACAGCTACGTGAGTGGCGATGTGCAGGGAAAACCATAACGCCCACTCGTGACGCCGCGTATACTGTTGCATATGCTAGGTGCGGGACATAGTCTCAAGTTCTTGTGGTGGATTTGATAAGGCCAGTCATCAAAGCCATATGGAATGGGAGGCGACTTGGTACGACTATAGCCACCGACTCGGAAACAGTACTAGTATTCGTGCGCTGTCGACACCCATACGCGCGGTAATACCTGATCGGCGGCTGAGCGTGCCCCCCCAAGAAGCGGCGTATTGCAGTGTGTTGTTAATGAGGATCCATAGTTTCTAGCACTTCGAGCTACGCATGCGAAGGTGGGTATAAATGGTCGGGGCAGGCGGCGCGTCGCGGCGAGACGCCGAGTTGCAGCTTCGAAGGAGAGGAAAATCTGCGCGTCTAGCGATAGCCACAGCACAATCGAAGAGAGGGGACTTGTCCGTCTGAGTCACTGCGTTCAGGGTGTAAGTAGCAACCCCCTCGCGAAGAGGTACGATGCAGTATCGAACGACCTGAAGAGGTCCCAGCGAGACGCTATCGTAAGGGCCTAGCGACAGTGAGAGGGGTCACGTCGGGAGAGCCTTGCGGGTACTACGGACACGAGCTCGTTGCCACCCCCTCGAGTCCTCACGCTATCACCTCGGTATGCCCCTAGCTAGCCTGAACGTCGCGGTATCGAGAGACGAAAGCGAGAAGCGACGAGACGCTGTCGCGAGGGGCGCGCGACACACCAGGAAGCTATCTCGGAAGGGGCTAGCGAGGTAGAGCGAGGTGGGCTCGAAGGGACCTCTCCAGATGCAGATTAACGTTCTAGACAATTGTACCGCAGAGATTTTCAATATTAGATCACTGGTAAATCTCAGACCCCCACTCTAGATACAGATAGAAATGTGTATTTCAACATTTACGCGCTGCTGACAGCACATGCGTCGGGGCCCAATACCTAGTACCTACTGGACCCACCTTTTACTACCCTCGCCTCCCTCATCGGCCTCCCTGGCCTCACTGCTCCCATCGGCCTCCCACCCTCACCACTGCCATCGGCCTCACCGCCCCTATCTCCCCATCCCCGGGAGTGTGGTGTGCGCGATGGGCGTAGTATTCTCTGGAATACCTGCGGAAACTCACCTGTACGATGTGGCCATGTATACGGGGCCTCTAGATCACAGAGCACATGAGATAACCATAAGGATGCATATGCCAAAACGACCGTCACCTGTAGCTAAATAAATCAACCAAGTTTGTGCCCGTAGCATTGCGTGCCTATTCACGATTGTCCATATTTGCTGTTAGTCTGCGCCTCTACCTGAAAACAACATCTAATAAGCCAACGTCCTTGAGGACGGGGATGGCGGGAGCTAGAGTGGACGAAGCGAGTTAGACGGGTTTAAGGGCGATGGAGTTCGACAAGGCAAAGGCGAAATTGGTACATACCACAGTATCGCTGCCAGCTATGAGTTTGTAGAATGGTTTATATACACGGAGGAATGTCGGCGCCATAGACGTCGCGCAGACCGTTACGAGACCTTCTCACGAGAAGTCGTTGGGGTCCCGCGACAGAACTTCGAGAGGTGAGCGGAAAAGCGCGAGTCCGTCTCGCGGTAGGTCGTCAAGGGCTCGCGAGCTGAGCGCGCGTCTGGCCCACGCGACTATCAACGAGACGGTCTCGCGCGCCTCTGTCCAGAGACGCCCTGACTGTCTCGCGATGTCTCGTCTTCAGCCCTTGCGGTCTGGTCTCGGGAGGGCCCTAATCAGCTACCTCTAGCTCATCTCGTTAGTCCTAACGACATACAACGAGACCGTCTACCACCTCCACAGGCCCTCGCGAGGTCGTCTCCAACCCTCTCGGGAGCCCCTCGCTAGTTAAGGGGGGAACGCAGTGAGTGCTTCTCTTGGATGCACAATGTAGAAAACGCAGTTTAGCGCAAGAATCAGCACCATATACACGTTGGAGGGAGGCCACAAATAGGACGGAAAATCACTGTTCATGATGCAACTGAATTCGAAGGGCAAACCGCCAGAATGCCATCTTCCGTTCGATTAAGCGCCCGTGGCTGCGAGTCGCGTCCTCAGTATTTTCGGTTTTCTAGCCAAAGATGCCTTCTAATGTTTGGTCAAAGGCAGATAAGAGATGAATTTGGTGTATAGATTCCCGCGTATACCAGTATGGGGGGCAAAGGATGTGGGGGCCATCGAGAAAAACAAGCACGAAGCAAGCTTCCGAGCTCTCGCGCGCGGAACTTGGCCCAAGCGCGAGCTGTCTGGTGCTTTGTTGGCTCGGAACTTTGGAACCGTGGGAACCGTGGCATCGGACATTCAACAAAGACTCGCTCTCTCAGCACGACGCCCCCGCCCCTCGTCGTCGACAACCACCACCACCGTTCGCATCCCGCCCCCCCAGCCAGCTCTTACGCATCGTATTTCTATCCCCACACCCGCCTTCTCACACATCCCTGAATAGCTATGGCCCGCACCAAGGTCAGCTCATGCTTCATTATCCTTAATATGTATTCGGCATCGTCGCTGACGACGCCCTCGATAGCAAACTGCCCGCAAGTCTACTGGAGGTTGGTATCGATGTCGCCCCCGTAGCGTTACGGAGGGTAGAATCAGACTAAACTGTTATCTATTTTGTTCCTAGGTAAGGCTCCTCGTAAGCAGCTTGCTACCAAGGCTGCCAGGAAGACGGCGACGGCGGTGAGTTCGCATCTTCCCCCATCAAAGAGAGCCCCTCCTGAGCTGACGATGTGGGTTGTGGGTTTTGCGTGCTGCGCGGCAATGCTGTGGCCTCGCTTTGTTGTTGTTTGTTGCTACATTTCCTTTCCGGTCTTGCCCGGCCTAGGCTGCCACCGGCGGTGTCAAGAAGCCCCATCGTTTCCGGCCCGGAACGGTTGCCCTCCGTGAAATTCGGCGCTATCAGAAGTCGACTGAGCTGCTTATCCGCAAGCTGCCCTTCCAGCGTCTCGTTCGTGAGATCGCTCAGGACTTCAAGGTATGTGCACGGCCCCCATAGATGCTCATGGAGAGAGTCAATTGCTTACCATTGCTTTCTAGACGGACCTTCGCTTCCAGTCGTCTGCTGTTATGGCGCTTCAGGAGGCTGCCGAGGCTTACCTCGTTTCCCTCTTCGAGGACACCAACTTGGCTGCCATTCACGCCAAGCGTGTGACCATCCAGCCCAAGGATCTCGTAAGTCGTCTCCACATCGCAAATGCGCTAATGTGCTCATGAACCTATACAGGCTCTTGCTCGTCGTCTCCGCGGCGAGAGGTCCTAAGTGCATCATTCACGGACTTATCCCCACCTGGCTATCGATATAGTACTGTGTATTCGTCTCCCTATTCTTTTCGTCTTGCGCGGTCCATCCAGAGACCTTGTATTGTAACCGCACCTCGTCTATGCCGATCGCTTCTATGTATTGGGCAACATTGTGTAGATGTGAATCTATATCTTGCCCTCAAAACATCTAGGCGTGATGTGTAGAACTTACTGGTGGAAATGCTATAGTACATGTACAATGTCGCCAGAGCTGTCCAAGAAAACATGACATGACCCAATTGAAACGAGACATCGAAACAATGTGTCCGAAATCAAGCCACAACCGTAAGTACTTTCGGTTTCCGCGTCCGAGGCGCAGCCTCTAAAATGAGCCGCTGCTCGTTGGCGAGTTCAACACGCAGCTTCGCGATCTCATCTTTCAACGTCCTCAGCCTCTCTCTTTCGTTCATCCTCGACAGGCGCTGTTCGTCTTCCGCTGGCCTCCGCGATGCCCCACCTGGATACTGCATGTCACGAACGGTTGCCTCGAGCTCGCGGATCTGGCGAGTGAGCTCGCCCTGCCGCAACGACCGCTCTGTGCCTGTAACAGACAACGCGGGATCCGGTACGTCCACGGAGTGCGCGGGCGGCGACACAGGGGCGCGGACGAAGGTGAATCCTGGGAGCAGTGTTGATGCTGATGACGGGCGTACGTCCGACTCGGATGCCCCGGTCTGCGGGCGGAGACCGCACGAGCCCGACCTCGGGCTTCTCGTGCGCCGCGGCGGAGATTGCGCGCGGGAAGAGCGTGTCGCCTTGGAGGCATCTCGGGACGCGCGCCATGCGAGCTTGGGGTCAGAGTAGGGCGCGATGGCGGTCAGGTTCTCGGAAACGGTCGAAGGGTGTCGTGCGCCGGGCTCGGAGTGAATGAGGGAAGTCGTAGAGTCGGTGTCGCGGGTCATGGACGCTGCCGTTGGGCTCGCGTTGCGCATACCAACCCCAAATCGTGTGCTGTCCTGCGAGCTTTCGTGGTCCTTTGGCGTGCACAGCTGCCATAGGCGATACCCGTATCTTCGAAAGAGAACCATGCCTGCGAGAATTATGAGGACGGCAAGAATGCCACCAACAAGGCCTCCTACAAGGCCGCCCACAAATGCGGGAGGCTTGGTTGAAATGTTCGCGGAAGACGAAGGAACTTGCGCCTCGGGTGCGTTACGAGGTGGTGGAGGGTCGGCGGAAGGTGGCATAAGGGATGGGCTAGTTTGGGATACTATGGCCGAAGATTGGGACATAGTACTCGTCGCGTTTATAGCCGCCTCGTCGATGGTGTACACGATGTAGTCAAAAAGAACGAGTGACGGGGCCACCCCGCTAGCCGAGATAACGAGCGTATGAGGGGAATGAGAGAGGCTGGTATTGGCGTATACGGTGACGTTGTATACGAGCGGGTCGGCGTTTACCTCAGGTTGATGAAAAAAGTTGCCAACGAGCATGCCGTCGAGCGAGAAAGTGAGGTTAGTGACGGTGGTTGTTTGTGCAACGTTGTTAGCAATCAGATTGTATACATAGACGGCTTTCCCGGTAAATCTGACAGTGATGGTGGATGGTCCTAAACCTGGATGATAGGTGGAGTCGTGCCAGGATGAACGGAATGTCTTCGACAGCTCGACCGCGACGCCCGTCCCCGCATGCGATGCGCCTTGGGGGAAGATATTGCATGTTGCACAGATCGATCCATCCGCCCAGGCGTTGTCTGGAGAATACACGGGAAGAGCACCCGATGCACTATCGCCGTTTTTGTCGTCTATGGTGCGGTTGACGAGGCGGGCGGAGGTGGCCACAACTGATAGAAAAGTGCATGATAGACATCTGGTAAAAGCGCGCAACACTTTGAGAGTACTGGAAGGCATCCGAAGAGAGTAAAGACAGGCTGCAGGTCGCAGGATAGGGAAATGGCAACGAGAGGCGCAAACCCGTTCGACTCAGTCGCCGGGTGATTAGGTTTACGGCCACGGTGTACTGCCATCGTCTGGGGGCACGCCGGTCACTGTGCATGGCGTCGAACAAACTGAAATTGGAGCATGTCAGACTCGGTCCCTTAAGTTTGGGAAGGCCGTAGATTACCAAAGTTGCTCACCAGGTACCCTTCAGTGTATTGGCTATGCTATTCGTGGCGCACTCAAAGGGAATACTCAGTTGACTGAGAAGGCACTGAACTGTCCATCGCCGGTCCGTGGCGTCCACGTTACCGAGCTCGAATGGCGTTTCCACACGGGCGATGTTCTCGTTTCCAAGAGACCCTTGACATCTGCGGACCCCAATACGATGTGAGAAACACGGGAAGAGATGAGGACGAGCATCTTTCTATACGGGCGGCGTTTAGAAGTATCAAACACTTAGGTGAGAGAGATGGTATCAGTTTGACGGTCTGATGGCGTCGTACTGGAGCTCAATATAGCGCCTCCGAAGACCAAGACCAGCTAGTACTGTCAGCTGTATAGTAACGGTCCGAGCTCTGAGAGTGCTCGAGGGTGTCGTGAGCGCGAGAGAGGAAAAAAACTCTGCGCGTTAGACGCCTGCAGCGCCGCTGGACGTTGGGACCCGGCCGAGCGCGCTCGGCCGGTCCCGGCACTAATCCTATTAAGTGAATCTCGCGACAATTTATCTTCCTGCTTTGGCCGTCGAGCTCTGGAGGTGCATCTGGATACGTATACTTGCCAAGGCTTGCTTTGTATCATGGACAAACTTGTTCGATAGGCTTATATGCTCAACAAAGAATGCTAGAGTATACGACTAGAACCTCAAAATCCGTATTGCAGTGACGTGTACGTATGCGCGCGCGGACTTCTCCCAAGGCCGCGGAAGGTTTGACCAGTACCGTATACGTACTTGGTACTCGGGTTCTCTGGATACACCATGGTCCACGTCGTCCACCTACATCTGCCCACTCCTAGCCTCAGTACGCATTCGAGATCTGGGGCATCGACGGCCGCCGCACCTTCAGCTGTCCGACATGCGGGCTTTACTCACAATAAACATTTTCGTGATTTTCATGCTTCTGCGCGGGGTCTCGGTTGCCAAGGGGACTCTCGTTAACCGGACTATCGACGACGCGTGGGGCGACAGCATAACCGGAGCTTCACCTGTCTACTTTCCCGATGGCGGGTTTGCGCAAGGGAGCGTATGTAGGACTTGCAACATCAGCCCAAAACTCGTAGATATAAGCAAGGTCTTCGACGGAACCTGGCACGACACCACTCATCATTCTGGGGATGCGACTCAAGTCATCACCGCGACATTCACGGGGACGGCTGTCTATGTGTTCAATATCATCGCGAATACTGTGCCTTTCACAACGACGTTGACGAACCTCACGTTCACCCTGGACGGCGAACTGGTCGGGCATTATGTGCACTCGCCAGACAGCAGCTCCGACATCCTGTACAACGTCTTAGTCTACAGCAATGCGAGCCTCATGAACACGCAGCACACAATCGAGATGCGACCTACAGGACCTTTCAGTTCCCTCATACTCTTCGATTATATCGCCTACACCGTGGATGAAGATGCCGGCTCCAAGCCATCCTCGACCATTGCGCCCACATCCAACAGTATGATAGTGCCCTCGACCCCGAATGCCCAGGACCCGGCATCGATCTTGCCGCCTCGCACATTACGCCCTCTAGGCGCAATCATTGGCGCAGTGGTCGGCGGGTTATGTGCTGTCTTTCTCGGGATCGCAGCGCTATTCTGTTGGCGACGGCAGTGTGCAAAACGTCACGGAATACTGCTGGACGCCTTTCAAGAACCCAGCCCTCTGAGATATCCACCCCTTGCGGATATGGGCCTCTACAATTCCGCAGTAGTTTCTACGCTCAGTGCCCCTATCAGCGCTGCTCAAGATATGTCACAGCGTGAGCTTTGTCCCAGTTCACGTCATGTATAATATCATATGCCTCATGCAAACACATAGCTATTCGCCCCCATTCTCTAGTACCATCTCTCGCACCGACCCAGCATTCAAGGCGATACATAGAGCTCAATCAGCGCTTACATGCATTGGAGAACCAGATAGGTGATCCTCGTCCGGGGCCTTCGGTCGCTGGGACTGGGTCGAGTGGCGCGACCCGATCAACTGCATCCTCGCGCAGGACCGGGCGGCTAATTGGGGAAGAACTGCTTGCCTTGCGCAACGAGGTCGCGGAGGTGCGTGCACTGCTTGAGGAGGAACGACAGCTTTCTATGGAGATGTTTGCAGCTTACCGTTCCTAACGTATGGTGAGTTCTCGTCACACTCACGTTCGCCGACAAACTGTTCTTATGTGCATGGATTGTACTCGTTGGTGGTTCTAGGTCGCATACAAAGAAAGATATGTGTTTACACCAGCCGAGTGACTGAACCTCTTCTTGGACTCCGGTGTGTTTACGAAACTCTCCCTCAGATTATATCGTGAAATCTGATTGCACCATTCACAGTCATGTCTTCATGTCAGTCAAGTGATTCTGGTCGCAACGAACGTTCTTCATGAAATGAAGTGATCATTGATGAAGTTCGGAATGGAAGCTTGAACAGTAGACCACCGTTATGACGAGGTTACCGGGTACGACAGGCATGGTGTCGAGTGTAGGCTTCCCGATAGAATGGGGTCTACATAAGGAGACGAAGTGTCTATACAATTTCGCGCAATCTGTTATAGCCCTTTTTGCCCCGCGGCGGTAAGTGTTCATCTGTGGATCTGTCCGCATGTACTGATGTCCTAACAGAGATCTGTCAGATCACGCTCTTCCCTGAAGCTACTCGAAGTCTACGGGCCTTCTACTGCCTAGTATGAGGCGCAAAATGAGCCGTGCAGTGCATTACCCTCTTAGTTCGATCATCATCTGTGTTAAATGTTTGGGATCCGTACGCGGGAGGGGTATCCGCAGTATGACTGGCTTGAGCTGGTGCGTTTGCACCCCTGCTACACGTCTTCCGTCTACTACCCCCCTTTACACTCATTCGCCACAGTCTTTACTCTGCACTTTACGCCTCAATGTCGCATTTCATATCGGCCTCTCCCTGGTGGTGCTACACCGTCCTCCTTCTCACTGCCGTTCAACACGTCTACGCGGGTTTCAATAATATCACAGTGGACGACACCAGCCAGGGCATCCAATACTCACCCTTCGACGCATGGTCGACAACCAATCCTTGCAATACTTCACGCAATCCCTGCAACATTGTTCTGGACGGAAATCAGGTTTACAATCGAACGTGGCACGGCACGGCATACACCCCTGGTCAAGCATCGCAACCATCCTTGTCCTTCAACTTTAGCGGCACTGCCGTATATGTCTATGGTGTGATCTTGGACCGTCCCCCTCCCGGGGGAACGTTCACCCTGTCCACGAACCTCCAGGTCTACCTAGACAAGAGTCTAACTCAATCCAACAACCAGGGTGTTTGGAACTCGTCATCGGGTCCCATTTATCAGTATAACGCTCTCATATTCCAAAAGTCGGATCTTCCTAGCGGTGACCATACTCTCCAGATCCAAGCCGTAAATAATGACTCTGCCATCATCCTATTCGACTACATTGTGTATACTATGGATTCAGGCGACTCTACGCCAAGCTCCTTCCCAGCAGTCGCCTCAACCTTCTCTGGCGGAAGTTCTGCAAGCTCCTTGGCAACTACTACCCTTTCTCCCCCCAGCCTTGGGTCACCCCTCGGCAGCGCTCCTCCGTCTGCTCGACCTACTTCCTCGAGCCCAGTGCTACAAGCTGAAGCAGTGACGACTCGCATCCTATCGCTCACCACTACTTTCGTGGAGGTCGAGCATAACATAACCACCACTATCGTGTCAACTGGAGTTACCACGATACGTTCTATTGTGTCTGCCAGCGAGCCGTCAACGTCCACCTATAGTGGATCATCGCCAACCGGTTTATCCGCCAATGCCGTGCACAATAGTTCCACTACGACATTGGGTCCGATCGTTGGTGGAACAGTTGGAGCAGTTGTAGCAATCGCGTTGCTCACATCTGGAGTATACGTGTACCGTGCACGCTCGAAGTATCGTCTGGCCTTTGTCTTCGAGGGCGACACCGGGAAAGACCTCGAAGACCGCAGCAGCCCAGAGCTACCTCCGACGATGGGGGGTGAACGTTCTTCCCCTTCGATGCCCGCCCCTCTCTTGCCGCGGTTGAGGACAGCACCACCCCCTACTCGGAGTACTGAGCCGGTCCACCCCTCCTGTGTTTTTCCTTCACCGCCAGGCTCTCCAGCCAGCTCCGCACGCTTCTCGGGCTACCTACAGCCTAGTATGGATGGACGCTCCGCGGAAAGCCTTCTGGATCACGCGATATACCCCAAACCCCCGCCGGTCCTGACACTCGCATCAGGGAACCTCTCTCCACGTCCGTCATCGCAACAGCCTTCTCCGGCGAGCATTGTAGAGGTCGACACCCGGGGCGCGCGTCTTGCCCGCTTACGAGCCCAAGTGCTGCGGAGCAGCCTTCACGGAGCGAGACGGAGTTCCTCCGAGCAACCACGGTGCGAGCAGGGCTCATGAGGGTTTAGCGCATCTCCGCCTGTGTTGTTGACCACCCGAGGTCAGTTAGTGGGCGGTGAATGCATCTAGGATTTCGATGAACTTACACCGTTGCTAGATCTGTTCCTCCATCTTCCGAGGGCCTACTGCGGTCCCCCACGGACGTTATCGCTGCGCACAAATGCACAGGTCTGCTTGTACGGACTGGACTACGGTCAGCCTCGTATGTCGCCGCGTCCTTGCCGATAGTGTGAACTGCACAGGAACTCGTGCAGAGCCTCCTATTTGTATTTTCATCTTGTTGTTCGTCTGATACGGTGTGAATGTTGGTATCTGATATTTTAATGACAAACCGACTCTCGTCAATGTCATGCGGGGCTTACCCGCGCGGCTCCAGGTATGCCAGGAAAATCTGCCATTAGCCTCCAACCGTCCCTAGTAATCGGCGCGCGCTGACCTTCAACGTATGCGCACTTCAATACGGCGAAGATATTGATACGACGCGATGCCAACCCCTCGGTAGTATGGGTAGTAACGATATTGGTGATCATCCTCGTACCCATTATCCTTCTGCGCATGAGCGTGTCCAACCGCGAACTTTCTACGAGGCGTCCTAAGGCCCATAAAGGGAATCGCCTCACTTGAGGGCGATGCGCCAGATGGTTACGGTGCGCTTCACGACGGATTCCTAACATACGGTAGCTTTGTCTCCACCTAACACATGATTACGCCTTGATTTGGGTTTGAGTTGAACCTTACTGCACGGGCGGGTGTCAAGAACATCTGCGCAACGTGGCTGCAAGCTTCGCAGGCCGCATTGCGCCCGGGTTGTACAGCAGTAGGCGCGACAGGAGTGTAACGACTGCAGTCAGCAGCGTACGCGGCCACGACAACAGTCTCTCGGCGCTGTACTCGAAGTATCAGTCTAATTGAAGACGCTAGACATGCTGGACCTTTACAAAACCGGACAGCTGTCGAGCATACTTCGGCTCGTTCAGAGGTGCGCCTGAACTTGCGCTTTGCCCACTATGCACCCTAGAATACTCGTTGGGATCATCATCGCCTCCGTGGCGGGTGGCCTTGCTTTCATCTCTCTTGCTGTCCTAGCTGTATTGTTCCTTTGCAGGCGTAGAAGGCGTCAACAGATCGCGGCACCGGACCTCATATCTGCTCGCAAGTCAGTGCTATCCTTCGGCGCCACACCCGCGGGACCACACGTACTCAAAGGGCCTTCGGATAACCACCTTCAATCGGCTAGATGCACGCGCACCCGTGAGCCCACGCACTCGTTTTTCGACCCATTCACCGCAGAATTGACCACCATACCTCGTCAGATGACATAGGCTCCCAGAGGGAAGTCGGAGGCGGCGGGGGACTTGACATTACTCCGAGCGTACCTTCCGCGAGCGAAGACTACACAACGCTGCATAGGGAGCTTGTCCGTAGGCTGCGACAGCTTGAAGAACGGATGCGTGAACGCGAGTCCACAATGGTGCAGGTCGATTCGGACGTCGAGAGCATAGCTGTCCCGCACGTGGTTACGACGGGCCTCAGTTCTGACATTTCTGCGTTGCGTGCCGAGGTGTTCGAAGTACGGGAGTTGCTGGAAGGAGAGCGGGCCCAAGAAGGGTCGGTGCGCGGGCGAGCGCGGGTCGCTCGAATGTTAAACTTACAGCAGTAGCGTATGGCTAGACCTTACAGGTTTAGCTACATGGTACTGGGAGCCTCTATTTTTTTCTTACCTATTAATCATATACCATATACCGAGAATCTTGAAGGCTCCCGAGGTAGACTCGCCACGTATATGGACGGTTGGTGGCTCGTACATTGGTCCCGGATGATTTGGACCTTGTAAGTTGCCGTGAGCTTGTGCCAGCGGCGGTGGTGAGTTGAGTAAGCGTTTTCGAAGGGTATTTATACCGAGATAAGTGCTATTTAGTTAATCGCTTCATGACCAGGTCGTTCAGTGTAAGAACGGTGAGTGCCGAGCGCAGTTAGTAGTTACATCTGCAGGCACGATGTGGCGGTCGACTCCTCCGAGACACAAGCGCCGGTGGCATAGCTACATAGGTGGCCGTGGGCGCTTCGCATCTTGGTACCGGTCTCGACATCTCCCGTAGTACTACATACTAGCTTTTGCGTCGGGCGGTCATCCCGAGCCGTCGCATTCATTTCCGTTTTTATGCTGGCGGCGGTGAATCTACTGCCGATGCTCATCAGACGCTAGACTGTCGAACCTTGGTTCAATCTGCCAATCCCCGTCTCAGCTATCCAACCAACGACCATTACAAGAGCGTGGTGGCTGGTCAGTGCAGGGTTATACTTGTATGTGTGTCTTGTCAGTCACAACCAACCGTAGAAGGCACGCGAGGCTGCACCTATGCTGCCTAGCGTCGCTCGGGAGCAGCGCTCATGCCAGGAGGCTTAGGCTTAAGTTGGTATGTATGCTGCCCGGACACCCGACAAAGTTTGACGGATGATGTCCGCCGGTGCAAGCCACACTGTCAGCGTTACGACGAGACGCTGTCATGAACATCTGGCCTCGAACTGCCACGGCTTCAATCTGGCAGCCTGAGCGGCCCAGTGGCATAGGTTCCTCACCCCGTTCTACGGTTGCTCTTAAACCGCTAACATCTAGTCTAACCCTCTCAACATATGCTCGGATCCACTCTACGGCGTTATGCGAGGCGAATTCTTCACATATACGGCCTCATCTCGTACTCCGCGCGATTTCTTCCCGTCACGCTCGCGCTCTCGGTAAACCACACCATAGACGACCAGACTGGCGATAGCGTCACCGGCGCGTTGCCCGATTATGAGCCCCCCAATGTAGAAGACAACTGGTTTCAAGGAAACCTTTGCGTACACTGCAACATGCTCCCGAACAAGGTCATCGACGTTTCGAAAACCTTCAACGGGACATGGCACGACACTACGTATCACCCTGGAACACTGGAACGCTCCGTTGCCGCGTCCTTCACTGGGACGGCGGTGTACGTCTTCTTCATTGTGCCCAATACCGTTCCTTTCACCACGACCTTGACAAACCTCAGCTTCACGTTGGACGATACCTCTGCAGGCCAGCCTTTTATACATACCCCGGACAGCAGCTCCGACATCTCGTACCAGGTTCCCGTCTTCACAGCGACGAATCTTGCAAACACGAAACATACCATTAAAGTCAGCACGGGCGGTCCGAACGCGACGCTCATGCTCTTCGACTATATGATTTATACTGCCGAAGAACCTGACCCTTCGTCGGCCACTGTAGTAAACACATCGTCTGCGACATTCACCTCTGCGTCCTCCACTACGTCCTCCACTGGAGGCACAACCTCAGACAGTAGATCTCCACCCAACTCGGGCACTGTTGGGTCAGCCAGCTCTCCTTCGTTTTCTAGTTCTTCACTCACAATCTCTGCCGCTACTTCGCAATCGACTTCGTCTCATTCGGTTTCGTCACTTGCCGCTTCTCTCTCCCCTACTTCGACTCCTCCGGCCGATGGTCCCGATCATAGTATTAAAGCCCCTCAACCTACAGCTGGGTCAACGCTTGGAGGTACCGGGCGAAATGGTTCGTCCATTCCCATTGGTGCCATCGTGGGAGGCGTAGCCAGTGCCCTTGCCATCCTCATTCTCCTCGCCGGCGTCATTTGTTACCTTCGCAAACGACGCAGACGTCGATCAGCCGTACGTGGAGCGTCTCCTGAGATACGCAGTGCCTACGCCCCGTCCGGTACTAGCGCCACTCCTTCGAATACCATGCGGGACCTCGACGCGGGGTCAGGGGCCAGTGGTCCTCGAGACGGCCTCCAGAAGCTCAAGGACTCACAACTTCTGGATACCCCGTTGCTTAAATCCCTAGTACCTCGCACCGACCAACAGACCTCGGCAACCGAGCTTCAAAGCACGCACCCCACCGAAACACCGTCTACATCGTCTCCAGGGTCTTCTCTGCCTCCCGCCCCTGCCCACCGTCCATCCGCGCGACGCCCGTCCCGTCTCAACCTAGGATACCCGGCAGATGGAGATGACAGCACCACGCAGTACACGGCGCTCTCCGGCACCTCATCAAGCGGCCGAGCGCTGTCCCGTCGGACAGGAGGCGCGTCTTCCACACGGACACGCGGAGGGTCGTCCGCACGCACAGGCGACTCGACGTTGCGCGCCGAGGTGGTAGCGCTGCGAGAGGAGCTTTTGCGGTTGCGGGACGTCGAGCAAGAGATGCATGCGATGATGATGGAGCCGCCACCACGCTACGAGGAGTCGTAGGGGATGACTGCGCTGGCTATTGGACGCCGACTAGGCGAGGATGGCCCGCTCAGGACAGAGATGTGAGTACTTGCTATACATCGAGAGTTTAACAGGAGATTGACAGTTGTTCTCAGGTGGACTCTACAGAGCCAAACTATTCTAGGACTTCAGAGCCGATTTGTTCCCGTTTGTTGTATACAGCTTGGGCCTCACAATGAATTCCGCTTTCTATAACCTATCAGTAAAGGCGCCCGAAAACTGCAAGAAGCAGCAAACACCGGAGGTACGGGCTTGATGGGGTGGATGTAGTCGACCTTTCGGTCGTTTTCTTGTATCACCATCCATGTAAGCACTTGGCCCGTACTAACCTGGAAACGCCGCTGATACACCCTATTAGTAGCTTTGTTATATCTGCTGCAACTACCAGACATGCATCATATCGTTGACCACTGGCTCGGCCACGGGCTACATGCAATCCTGTGGCGGTCAAAGTGATAACTCGCACTTATTGTAGAACGGGACGCCTATTGCGCCACTCAACAAATGTTTTCACTAATACCTTCGACTATGTTTACCGTGAGTTCCCTGTGATCATCTTCCCCTCGTCTCATCCGACCGTTTGACACAACTTTATACACACCACAGCCTCCGCGCATGCCTTAACGGCGAGATTTGAAGACACCCACTCCGCGAAAACGCATAGGCATCTCCGAGCAACCTACCATCTCACCCACAGACACACTCCTTCGAGGGTCGTTTTGAGCACCAGAATGGCTCTAGAACCTTGCGGGCGGTGGTTGTATAGGATCCATATGCTAGTTCTGGTGGCTGGACTAGCTTCGTCTCTGGCCACGAACCGCACCATTGACGACGAGAAAGGCGATAGCGTCACGGGAGCTGTTCCTTCTTACTCACCCGCCCGGCCTTGGAACCAAGGCGCTACGTGCAAGAACTGTGCCATTCACCTCGATTACTCCCAAACATTCGACGGAACATGGCACGACTCGACTCGCTTTTCGAACGGTTTAGAACCACACGTCATCACCGCGAACTTCACGGGCACCGCAGTGTATGTCTACAACATCATCGTCGACATAATCCCGTTCAACACCAACCTCCGATTCACCCTCGACGGCACGGTCGCAAGTAAGCTCTTCTCCCATGTCGCCACTGGTTTTATGGACCCTCAGTACAACGTCCTCGTCTTTGAGAGTACTGGCCTACCTAACACGGACCACACGCTCGCCATCGAGGCAATCAGTGACAAGAACCTTTCCCTCGTCCTATTCGATCGCATCGTCTATACGTTTGAAGAGATCTTAGAAACACCTCATCCCGGCCCTTCTCCGCCCGCATTACCCTCCTTTTCTGCGTCTCCTACCTCGCCAACCGTCAACACCTCTTTGGCTGTCAGCATCTCGCAAGGGACGTCGGCTACGGCGAATATATGGTCAGCACCCCTTACGGGGTCACAAATACCGCCGGAGTCATTTCTCAGTGTCTCAATACCGCCAATACCATCGCGCGGAACCGAGACAATCCCTTCGTTTAGCACGCCCTTCCTCATCCCTTCCAACTCGAAGTCTCCCACGCTCAACACTTCTCCTACTCCACCCCCAACTCGCTCGATCAATGAAATCCCCACAAGCAGTCCTTCTAACGTTGCGGTTCATGTACCGCCGCTGTCAGTTCACCCCTCCATGTCCCCTACCACGCTCGCGGGGGAGATCGCGAGTGGTGTCGTAGTTGCCTTGCTCGCGACCATCATTGCCTTTTGTCTCCTTCGCCATCGCCACAAAACGAGAACACGGACCCTCGCTGTCGCCGTAGACCCTGCCCGTGATGACTCACAGACTTACACGGACGGCACTGAGGCAGCCACTGTGGCTGCACCCGGAGCAATCGCTCGTGTGGATCCGGACACCATCGGTTCAGTCACCGCCCACTCGTACAGCCGACCCGCCAGCGTTGGTACATCATCGAATTATCTCCCGCGTCCAGTGCCTGTTCGCTCCGTTGCGGTACCATTGGACTCGGGTGCAAATGAAGCGAGGCTCCTGTCTGCTGTCTATCCATCCTCCTTTAGCTGGCGTCATACCCTCCTTAACCCAGAATTGACCAGTAGTACCCTTTCGCTCCCACGATCTAGCCACGATGATACCGGACCTCATTCCTCCCTCCTGTCCTCCATAACGGATGAGAAACTGGCGCCGGGTGACAACCCTTCTGAAATACCCGGAAATTACGACGCAGAGCCCTCGTCGGTCCCCCAAACTCCTGCAGTCCCCGCCTCGCGTTCGTCCGAATCCGAAGGCGTACCATCGCGCGCCGGCGCCCGCTTGACTCTCCGCGCGCAGGTTGCGGCCCTGCAGCAGGAGGTTGAGCGGCTCCGGGAGCAACAGGAGCTGCAGCACTTCCAATTCGGATCGGACATGATGCTCCCTCCGCGTTACGACGAGGCACCGTGATAGACTTTGTTTCTCCGAGTGTCTTGCAAAAGAGAGCCAAACGGCTCACTGTTCAAGCGGAATATTGATTGTACGGCCGTGTTTGTGTGCGGGGTGTTTTGGAGTTGAGCGATGGTTCTGCACAGTAGGCAATATATATTTACCAGGGTAGCAACATTTTGGCTCTGTGAATGAATACCGTTGTAAGCTCGGTTTAGTAGTACGTGTTTATTCCAATGTTACCCACAATGTGATGCCATGGAATTCAGTGGATCCAGCGGGTCGGACCCCAGCCACCCGGGATTTTCTGCGTTGCTAGCGGTGCGTTCACTACCTCCAGCTGCTTGTACCTTTACTTCAAAGTTCAACGGCCTACCTTGGTCCTTTCGATTCTCTGTAGCTGTATGGTCAGGAAACGACATCGACTGAGAACCGTATGGCAAGATACTATCAACGTCTTCGACTTCTGGCAGCCGACGCATGCCCGATACTGTGCAAGCTAATAGTGCGAGTCTCTGAGTCCCTCCCGCCTCTCGGGCTCCAGGCGACATCTGAACATACAACTCACCGCGTCGCCGGGCGGAAAGACCGTTCAAACCGTCGCACTCTTCAATCTACTCTGACATACGATCGATCGGAACGAACGATCGCACCGCAGGTTCATTCACCACAATAGTCCCGCGGGCGCTCCCAGAGTCCATGGTCAGCTGGACACTCGCTCGCCGTAACGCTCTCGCTCCTGACGCTGCGCGGAGAACAAAGGTGGGTGTGTCCCAATGTGTCGGAAGTGCCTATGCCGTTAGAACTGATCGTCACCAACGTGTCTGTAGAGGCCTAGGGCCCGCGGCAATCCTCGCGGCGGGCCTGTCTTGAGTCCCGGTTCTACCAAGAGGGTAGAGGCATGTCAATTTGGCATCTAGCCCATGCATGCTGAACCCGAGGAGCGCATCACAATTTTATGCGGTACTCCCGGGGCCAGAGAATGTTGGAGCCGTTCGGGCACTGCTGGGACAGACAGGTATGCCTGGTCACGGTCTATCTACGTCCTCGGCCTCGCCAAACTGAGACTCTTGCACGCCAAGTTTGCTCTTTTATTCCAAAGCCGTGAAAAAGTTCGTGCAACTTGCCGACTCCTCCTGTTGTCGCTCTGAATTAGTATAACTTTCTAAGAGCACCACACTAAACGAAGGGGGCATAGCAAACCTGCTTTCTTGTGTACTAGACGGTAACATCTAGCAATCAGTCCGCAAAACGCAGCGTTATGCTCCGAAATGGAAGGGGAAGATTGTTGAGTAATTTTAGCACCAAGTAAGGTACCGTGCTGTTGTGTACTGATTATCTACTGCCTTGTACTAGGATTGCCCATCCGACGAAGGAATAGTTTCTCGCGCGAACCGTCGCGATGAACCTGCTCCTCACCATGAAGGTGCCACTCGTCTCCAACTCCATCCCCTCCCCAATTCACCGCCCCCAACGTCGAACAAAAGCGAAGCCGCGCCCGCATCGCGAACCACCCTACACGTACGCAAGACGCTTCCCGCCGACGGACAGGCAACGCCATCGCCGCAGTGGTGCACGACACTAGCTTCGCGAAGCAGGCCGTTGCAGCATCGGTCGCCGTGCGCTCCCACCTCCCCAAGACATGGCCTTCTCCCATTCAGATAAGCCGCCTCGTGTCCGCCTCCGCAGGCATCCTCTGGGGACCGCTCGCACGCCGGCGGGGTCGAGTCCGCGCTGGCCTAGGGTCTGCTCCCGTCGCTCGGCGAGCACGGCGCGGCATCCAAGTCTATCAAGCTCGGTATCTTGCATGTCGCCCTGGACATAGCGACGATTCGGAGCCTTTGTCTTTGTCGCCCGTTTCTCTGGACGCTGTGTATTAAACACCGGTGCCTGGCCAGCGTGCGGTCGCTTCCCGAGCGACAAAGCAGTGAACAACGGGGGCTAGGCCACAGCGACCGCGAACGCGAATATTCCAAACTACACGTAGAGGCTCAGGCGCCGCGCGCGATGCTGTATACAGTCGTTCGTGCACTCACGCGGGCGCGGGCGCGTGGTGGCCTCGTCTTACAATCTTACGGTAAGCCATCGGCGGCTTGGCAGCCTTCGCCCTTCGTATTGCGTCCTTCTGCATTGATGGTCTGACGGAGCGTAGACAGTTCCAGCTGTCAGCTACGCTGGTGCGTCGTCGCATTCCAGTGGCACATATGCTGCTTCGCCGTTGTTGCGATGTCGACCTGGGTGAGGAGGACGGGGAGCGAGGGTGGTGAGGACGACTCGGAGCAGGGGTATGCCGAGAGCGAGGAGGGTCGAGGGCGAGTAGGTAGGGACTAGGGCCGCCAGTAGTGGTGTAGATACAAACGCGGGACAATCGAAGCAATTGTCTGTCGAGTAGGACGTTGTCGAGGCCGAGGTTCGAAGTCTGAAAGCTAAGGGCGAGAGCGAGGGACGTCAGGCGCGAGGTACGAGGGGAAATGAGCGAAGCTGCTATTCGGCGGGATTCGTCACTAAGCTAAATACATTGCGTGAGTCGGTCTGGGCATGCGCGGCACGCGTACGGAATAAACGGTAGAACTTAGAAAATGAATTACGGGATGGGATCGAGTCTACGGGAGGGGTGGCGCGACCGGGGATCGATGAACGATAAGTCCGCGCGGATGAACGTGGGTGTGGCTGTGTGGGGGCAGGGGCAGCGAGATAGAGGGCAGGGGGTAGCTGTCGGAATAGGGCTGAGACGGAGGAGGGAGAGACGTAGCGATATCGCGGGCGCGACCTGTCGGCCAAGCCGCGGGGGCCTCGCTAGGAACTCCGGGAGCGTATCTTGAACGTGCGGCGCTGCGCGTACGATCGCGACGTGTCGGGGGGGAGCCTTGGCAGTCCGCGAGACCTTTTGAACCGTACATGAGCATTCAGGCGGGTGAGCGCGAGCTGCGCGAAGCTGCAGATGGTCGGACATTGGCGTGGGTCGCGTGCGGGTTGGCTCTGCGAGCAGGGGCGCGGCGGGGGACGTCCGCGTCGGCAGTCGCGAGTGTCGGTCAAGGGGGGGGGACGAGGTGGTGGTGGTTGAGTGTCGACGTGGTCGCGGGGGTTGTCCTAGGGCGTCGCGGTCACGCCGTGTCACGCTGCAGACGCGTGCGTGGGCTGGCCGCGAGGCATGCGCATCATCCCCTCCCTACTGAGATCTGGACTGTCCACAGTCCAGTCGTCTCGTGAGGGAAGAGGCGACGGTTGCGGGCGGTAGAGCGCGGGGGGTGATGGGGTGAGGACGGTGGGGGCGGTCGCAACGCGGAGCGCGCGGGGGTACAGCAGCACGAAGCCATGTATTTTAGCAACAGCGCGAAGCCGTGCGGGGGTGGAAAAAATTGGGTGATACGTTCGGGAGCTTGCGGAACGTCGGGGGGAGTAGCGACTTGCACGCGCGGGGAATGCGAGAGACGAGCGCGGTGAGGGGCGTACCAAATACTTTCCCTCCCTACTGTGCTTCCAACTCCTGACCGTCCTCCCCAATCTCATCGAGATCTTGAGGTGTGCGGGTGGGCGCGGGCGCGGTGAGGTCAATGTCGTCGTCATCACCTTGTGAGTGTGATGCCTCGAGCTCGCGTAGGCGTGCTGTGCTGACGTCGAGGCGGTTGTCGGTGAGCCACTGGAGGTCGATGCGGGAGCGAGCGAGGTATGGGAGCAGACGAAAGGCGGCGATAGGGCGGTCGAAGACAGCGCCGTCGAGTTCGGCAACGATGTAGGCCCCTCCGCGGTTCCGCGCGAGGACAACGTAGGGCCCGAGGTAACGAGGGCGCATCTTGCGGTTCAGCGACTTCTCGATTGCCGTGTTGCGGACAAGGACGAGGGCGCCGCGTGGAAAGTTGTAGTCACGTATTGTAGAGGCGTGGTCGCGTTCGAGTTTGCGGGCGGCCTCCAGTCGGGCCTGGTACACCGTTGAGTAAATTTGCGCGAGGTCGTCCTGTCGGCGGGCGAGGGCGCGTGCGCGTGCACCAATGAGATCGGCGGTTGGTATGAGGGACGAGGGTGCTGGCATGAGGTACGTTGCCTCAGCAATGTCGAGCGGGAGGACGGGGTGGGAGCCAGTCGCGGCGAAGTACGGGGAGCAGCCTAGACGTCGGCGGATGGAGATGCGGTCAGCCCAGAGGACATGGTGGACGTAGTTAGACCATTTTGACTGCTCGCCCGCGGCGGCCTTGAAGAGAGCCTGCCGGATGTCGAAGTGGGGGCGTTCGATGATGCCGTTCGCGCGAGAGTTGTAGGCTGAAATGCGGATGTGTCGTATGCCGTATTGCTTCGCAAGGTGGTCGAGGGCCTTGATCCACGGGGTGCCGTTGTCGGTGACGATCTCGGAGACCGCGCCCCAGCGGCAGAGCACATCTTGGAATAACCACGCTGCAAGTGCGCGGCCGGTCTCGTGTCGGAGAGCGCGTCCTTCTGGGTAGCCCGAGAGCGCGCAGCGTGCATGAGCGAAGTACTTGAAGCCGTTTGAGGTAGGAAGATGCATGGTGTCGGCGTGGATGCGAAGGAAGAGTCCCGAAGGCGGCTGAGGAACGGATGGGGGGAGCAGGACCTGGCGGAGCTGTCGCGTCTGGCACAGGTGACAGGTGCGGACGTACCAAACAACATCGGCCTGTAGATGCGGCCACCAGAAGCGGACTGCGAGGAGTGCGTTCGTCGCGTAAGTGCCCTTGTGCGCGACGTCGTCGTGGGCTTGTCGAAGTATGCTGAGTCGATCGGCGGGCCAGACTACAAGTTTGTCTTCACCGCCCATGCCGCGGCGCCATAGTCGGTCGTTGCGGATGTAGAACCGCGTCGCAAAGCGGTGGAATGTTGCGAAGGCGTCTTCAGCGAGGTCGCGGGGTCGATTGAGGGTGCTGAGGTAGCGCCAGACACGTACAAGTCGGTCGTCTTCTAGCCGGGCTGCCGGCGAGCGGGGAATGGTGGCATGAGTGTCGGGCGGGGGCGGAGTGGTTGTTAGCGAAGTCGAGGCGTCGAGCGTGAGGGCTGGCGAGGGGTGTGCGACCTGAAAGAGGGCTGCAGGGACGTTGATGAGGTGAAGGAGACCATTGAGACGGTCGATCCAATCATCGTCATCTTCAGGGACGTCTGGCGGGTCGTCTGGTTGCGGGCGTCGGCGCGAGAGACCGTCGGGTCCGTGTTGAACTCCCGGGACGTGCACCAAGCGGAACTGAAAGGTGAGTATATGAACAATCCACCTATTTATCGCGGCACTTGGGCACTCGTCGGGGTGGTTGAGCATGCCCTTGATGTAGCGTGCGTCGACTTCTATGACCAGGTTGCGGACACCAATGAGAATCCGCTTGCAGGCACGGAGGGCGCGGAAGAGTCCGTAGATTTCGAGCTTTGCTTGCGAGTATGCGGCCTCGCGAGGATTGAGGGTGATCGATCCGAAGCGTGCGAAGAATCGGCGGGTGGGGTTGTCGACATCGCACTGTGCGAGGAGATAGCCGACTGCGATGTAGGAGGTGTCGACGGCGAGGATGACTTCTGCAGGGGAGGTGTAGTCGATCGGACGAAGTGCGGGGGAGTGAATGAGGGCGTCTTTGAGGGTGTTTTGCGCGGCTTGCTGCTCAGGGCCCCAGCTGAAGGGTGCGCCTTTGCGTGTGAGCTGCAGGAGGGGAGCGGCACGGCGCCCAAAGCCTTCGATGAAAGAACGAGCCACGCCAACCGTCCCTAGAAACGCGCGGACGTCCGAAAGGTTCTGACAGGGTCCCCAGTTGATGATCTTCTCGTAGTTGCTAGGCTCTGGGATGCGTCCCTCGGGTGTGCAGCGGTGGCCGATTGCGGTGAAGTGGAGCGCGATGACGACTGACTTGAGGCCGGAGAATGTCGCGCCGACGTATTCAATGCGTTGTATGACGCGGTTCGCGTTGTTGAGGTGTTCCCAGACAAAGCGTCGAATGCCGGGATTTTCGGGTATTGTTTCGTAGCTGCCGTCGGCGAGGCGGTACTGGGAGGCTGGTCCACGGAGAGGGATGTCATCGATGTAGGGCAGGGTGATATGTGGTATTTCGTCCTGTAGGGCGTAGCAGACATCTTCGTGGAAGATCGGGACGGAGTTCGTCCAACCCATAGGCAGCTTGACAAGTCGACGTGCACCGAAAGGGGTTTGGAATGTTGTGAGATCACGAGAGTCGGGGTGGATGGGCCGTTCGTCGTAGCCAACGTAGAGGTCGAGGGCGCCACCGCATGCACGGCCGGCGAAATGGTCAGCGATCTGCTCAGTAAAGGGCGGCACACCTGAGTGCGCGATAGTGACTGCGTTGAGGGGCTCGAGCGAGTGGACGAGGCGAAGTGATTTGCCGTCCTTTTTGAGTACGCAGAACCACCTAGAGCGGTAAGACGAGTTGGAAGGTTCATACACACCTGCCTCCTCCTTCTCGCGGATAATCCGGCAAACTTCGTCATAGAGGCCGGGTGGCACAGGGAAGTTACGCTGTACCCAGGGGGTATGCGGGATGGTAGGTATACGCACAGGGGGGTAGAAGTCTTCGCGGAAGGTGCCTCGCTCGGAGTCGTTCCACGCGAAAGCCTTGTCTTGTTGCATGTAGAGCTGGTGAAGAAGTTTTCGCTCTTCCGGCCAGAGCCAGTCGCCATGCAGGGTGTCGACAATCTCTTTGCGTTCGGCGGTGTAGCGACCAGTTGGAACGAAGTCGGGGGGGTTGGGCGATAGCGGTTTCATGGTCGCAAGAGGGTCGCCAGTGATGTTGCGCACGATGCGATATTCGTCAGGCAGCGGGGCGAGGACAGGCTTGACCTTCTTGGCGGCGGGCTTGTATTTCTTCTTACCGGATACGGAGGCGGCGTATGCCGGGGTGGAAGTGTCGTTTTGGTTGCGCTCGGTGCTAGCGGTGTGGTTGGAGAGGACGGATGTGAGTGGGGATGAGCGCGCAGGGGCAGGATGGAACGAAGCGGATGCGAGGAGATGGTCACGAAGAGAAAAAAGGGGAACAAAACGAGGTGGTGGGGGTATATTAAGGGGGGAAGTATGATCAGAATAGGAAGGCGGATCAACAGATGGAATTGGGTCTGGGGATGGATCGGTGACGTTAGAATAGAAGCTGTGATAGGGGAAGGAAGGATTCGTGAAATATTCGGTGCCGAGTAAGCCTGGGTTGCAAGCGGAAAGGTAAAGTAAATCAAGAGTATCTGGGGTAAACGATGTGTGTAAAGTATTATATGCTTCTATGCGGACGCTAGTTGGCTGCCCGGGTTCTGCACTAAGTATGAGCGCGATGTCTCCCTGACCACCGGAGATCAGTTCCTCGACACTGGAAAACCCTCAACTGCCGGGGTTGCCGTCGCAGAGGTCGGGTCGGCACGAGCGAACTCGGGCGGGCGGCGAGCGGCAGTCGGGATGGTGGCGACAAGATCGGAGTTTGGATCGTGAAGTGTGATCGTCTGGGAGCCATCCGGCTGCGTTCGCACGATGCTGGAGGTGAGAAGGTCGAAGGGTCGGCCTAGCAGAACGTCATATGCTGGGGATCGAATGACATGGAACTGGAGGTAGACCGTGATGGACCCGAAGCGGACTGGGACGTTGCGCGCAAGACCAAGGGAGAAGTCACATGCGCCGTTTGCGCTCTGCATCTGAAGGACAACACGGGGATCGTACGAAAGGCCGAGGTGGTGAGCTACGTTCTCCGACATTGAGACGATCGAGCTGCCGCTGTCATGGATGCAAGATACCTCAGTTCGGTTGAGGAAGACGCCGGGGATAGCACGTATAGCAGCCGACTCGAGGGAGACACGGAAAGGCTGTGGTTCCTCGCCAGGGGGGAGTGACTTGAGATACATTTCGACGGGGTCTGGGACAATGAGGGAGCCCGGTGGTGGCGTGTCACGCGGCTGCTGTACGGATGCGAAGGCAGCTGGCATCGCATCGGCCAGGTTGTGTCGGTCGGTCTGTGTACGGCTTGGCTCGATGTCGAGATCGCTGAAGGGCGGCTGGTGGGTACCATTGGTGTCACCCTGAGTCATCACCGGCTCAGTCGGGATGCGGCGCGTGGTGCAGAGTTCACGCGTCGTCGCGCAGAATTCCGGCGACATCGAGAGGAGCTCTTCCTTTGTGACCAGTATAGGTTGCTCGAGACATCGCTTGAGGACGTTCGCGACATGCTGTGCGTTGTAGATCGGGGGACGAGCGCGGAACGCGGGGTCGGGCTTCCTAGTCGATGTGGGCGGTACACGCGGAGGGGGCGCGCCAAAGTTGCGCTGAGTCGGTGGGGCATAGGTCGCGTCGCGGGCATCCGCGAATGGATGCTCCGGCATGCGCGGGGCCGCCACTGGGATGCTTGAGGCCTCCCCGGGTTGAGAGGGTGTCGCCACCGGCGAGGGCCTATCCTCCGGCAGGGGCGCAATCGAGGAACTAGGTGTGACTGGTACCGAGGTCGATGGGAAACCTGCTGGAGGACGAGTCGCCTGTGCTGGCTGTGTACCGGTGGTGTCCTCATCGGGGATCTCTTCGACCGTTGCCCGAGGTACTGGTGCGCCGTACTGTGTGGGTGGTGCGTCGTCGAAGCGAACACTGCGCCGGCGCGCTCGCTCTGTGCGGGCTTCCGCTGAGCTTGCTGAGTTCACCGAGCGTTGTTGTTGAGTAGCCCGCTGCCGTTCGAGTGCGAACAGCTCTTGGCGCCGACTCTCTATTTGCGCATCCAAGTCGAGGTCACGGAGGGAGCCGCTAAACAGTGTAGTCGCTGAAGGGGCCGTCGACAAGACGGAAGCGTTGGGGGGTGTGATGACAGGCTGGAATAGGAG
This sequence comes from Trametes meyenii, assembly GCA_022606255.1. Taxonomy (NCBI): domain Eukaryota; kingdom Fungi; phylum Basidiomycota; class Agaricomycetes; order Polyporales; family Polyporaceae; genus Trametes; species Trametes meyenii. The sequence continues at coordinate 4,518,560 of JABYQG010000001.1, read as the reverse complement.
CTGCGGGGCGACGGGCTGCTGAAGCGCCTCTGGGTGGGCCCTATAGTACGCTTGAACACGCTCACGGAGGTTCGCGCCTATGAAGGTGTTAGGTACGAACGACCCATTTGTCAATACCACCTGGCCCTGGTCGTTGCGCTTGACGAGGCCGGCGGTCATGTCATTCTCGACGTGGGGACACGCGCGAATAGAGTGGGCGGCATCACCGCAGTAGAAACAGGTGCGCGGGCCGAGCGGTCTCGCCGCGGTGGGGTTCGACGGGGGCGGAGCGCCACCAAGGCTTAGATGTGGAGGGAGGGCCCGCACGGGTTGAGCATTGGCCGAAGCCTGCTGAGTTTGCAGAAGAGCAGCCGCGATTGTCGAGGCGAGCGATTGCATCACCTGGGTGAGCTCAGTCTTGACGGGTGTGGCGGCTGCGACAGTAGACGGAAGGAGTGCCGATGAGGGGGCGCCTCCAACTACCGCAGCTTCGAGGACGTGGTGTGCCGCTTCGGTGACTTGGTCAATAGTGTATGGGTCGCGGGGGTAGCGGGTCGCGGGCTGAGTGACGCGGAGTCGGTCGAGGACGTTGGCCCGCATCCCGTCGGGAAGGCCGTGTAAGAAGAGGTGGTCGCGGTCGGTGGTCTGGAGCTGCTTGCCGGACACGAGAAAGCTCGCGATGTCACGGAACCGACGACTGTAAACGTTGAAATCGCTGACAGCATTGACGCCTGTGCGCGCGGTTGCTTCGACGTGTAGGTCCAGGTCGCGACGGCTGAAGAGGCCGACACCGTCCTCCCCAACGTACTCAGTCTTGACCGCCTTCTTGAAGTCTTCAAAAGTCTTGGTAGCATCAGTGAACTCCGGGAAAGCGCGCCAGATAGTCTTCTCCGAGTCTGGGGCGTACCGGACCGCGTGGTTTTTGCAGAGACCGTCGTCGACGAGGTTAGCCTGTTCAAAGCAGTAGTCGAGGTCGTCAAAGAACCCTAGGATGGAGCGGGGATCGGAAGAGGGGTCGAAGGACGGCGCGCCGGCCGCGCCGCGCGATGGCATGCGATAGGTGCTGGTCATCCCGGACGTTGCTTGCTGGAGTTGTCTGAGTAGCTGTCCGAAGATGGGGAGGAACGAGGGCTGCTGGGATGCTGGTCGAAGGAGGGGGAGTGAGTGCCACAGGTCAGGGTCCGTGTCAAGGTATGCGAGATCGGGGTGTAGCGGTGGATCGGACTCTTCGCGGGTCAGGAATGAATGTATCTCTTCTTCGTCGGAATCAAGGAAGATGGGGAGCGGGCGGTTGTGAGCAGCGTCGTCCGAAGGCACCTCGGCGAAGAAGTGTGGGTCGTCAAAGAGCTCTTGTACAGCACGGTTAAGGGCTTCACGAGCCTGGAGACGTTCAGCCGTGGCGCGGGTGGTACGCTCCGTGGTGGGCGAGCGATCGGGGTTTTTGAGGCGGAAGCGGCGCCGTGGGCGGCTAGCCACCGACGATGGGGGGAACTGGTAGGAATGGATGAGAGGTGATAACAGGATACACTCGCCTAGGCCAGCTGCTCGAAGAGCGGAACTTCAACCCCTCGCGGTGGGCTCCAGTTGTTGCGATGTCGACCTGGGTGAGGAGGACGGGGAGCGAGGGTGGTGAGGACGACTCGGAGCAGGGGTATGCCGAGAGCGAGGAGGGTCGAGGGCGAGTAGGTAGGGACTAGGGCCGCCAGTAGTGGTGTAGATACAAACGCGGGACAATCGAAGCAATTGTCTGTCGAGTAGGACGTTGTCGAGGCCGAGGTTCGAAGTCTGAAAGCTAAGGGCGAGAGCGAGGGACGTCAGGCGCGAGGTACGAGGGGAAATGAGCGAAGCTGCTATTCGGCGGGATTCGTCACTAAGCTAAATACATTGCGTGAGTCGGTCTGGGCATGCGCGGCACGCGTACGGAATAAACGGTAGAACTTAGAAAATGAATTACGGGATGGGATCGAGTCTACGGGAGGGGTGGCGCGACCGGGGATCGATGAACGATAAGTCCGCGCGGATGAACGTGGGTGTGGCTGTGTGGGGGCAGGGGCAGCGAGATAGAGGGCAGGGGGTAGCTGTCGGAATAGGGCTGAGACGGAGGAGGGAGAGACGTAGCGATATCGCGGGCGCGACCTGTCGGCCAAGCCGCGGGGGCCTCGCTAGGAACTCCGGGAGCGTATCTTGAACGTGCGGCGCTGCGCGTACGATCGCGACGTGTCGGGGGGGAGCCTTGGCAGTCCGCGAGACCTTTTGAACCGTACATGAGCATTCAGGCGGGTGAGCGCGAGCTGCGCGAAGCTGCAGATGGTCGGACATTGGCGTGGGTCGCGTGCGGGTTGGCTCTGCGAGCAGGGGCGCGGCGGGGGACGTCCGCGTCGGCAGTCGCGAGTGTCGGTCAAGGGGGGGGGACGAGGTGGTGGTGGTTGAGTGTCGACGTGGTCGCGGGGGTTGTCCTAGGGCGTCGCGGTCACGCCGTGTCACGCTGCAGACGCGTGCGTGGGCTGGCCGCGAGGCATGCGCATCACCGTCTAATCCGAAGGCGGCGCACTCCTCCAAGGTTCATGCCCAACTCTATTCCATCAACTCTATCCCTCAGGCGGCGTATCGGCGCACATGCGGACGCGCCAGCGCAGCTCTAGCGTAGAAGCCAGCTCGGTGCGCACGCTCGATCGCGCGACAAAGTGCCAGCAGCCTGGCGCCGCGCGATGGTCGTCATCAGCGCGTTCAAACGTTCAACATGAACGCGCCGCGGCCCTGTCCAGTTCATTCCGGCTATAGCATAGGATGCCCGGGTGCGTTCTCGTCCTGCTCACGAGCCCGCCTGCGGCGTCACGCTGCGTTCTCACTTGACCTGCGCCCCCCGCCCGGGCCCAGGGCCCGCGCGTAGGCGCAGCGCGACTGACGTCATGTATGACCGCCTTTCGTCGTATATTGTACGCCTAGCGGCGTTATCGTCCAGTCTAAGGCTCCGTCCACATCCGCCGCCGTCGGGCGATCGAGGGCGGCCGGGGCGGCGGGACGCGTAAGTAAGTGACAAGGATGTCTGCGTGCGTACGCAAGCTTGAATTCGTATTCAGGTATCGTATGCATGATCAGTAGGTATATCTACGTGTATATATGGACGAGCGCGCCAGGGTCCTGGCACCAATGCAAAAGTTCTGCTGTGCATCATATATGCAGAAGCCACTGCGAGTCCGAGAGCAAATTTCGGGGAATGACACGGTATGTACGGTCGCTAACGGAAGCGGGGTATGTGGCTCCGCGGGTAAGACGGATGGATTCCGAGCCATGTACCAGATCCAAGCCGGCTCGGAGGTTGACGGGAAGAGGGCGCGCGGAGCCCCATACTGACAAAACCGCCGTCACGGAGGACATCCTTAGGTGCCGTGTTGTGCATAGCCTAAACTCGGATGGCAAGTGGAAGCACGAACGCCCCTCGGCTCCACCAGGCCCACCCACGACCCACGAGCCTTCCCAGCTCCTCCCGACGCGGTCAAGTTGAGGGAGAGAGAGGCGGGACAACGCTCGTTGCGGAGTCCGAGTCGTCGATAGGGGCGACCGGTGCGGTAGTGCAGTAGTGCGCAGGTGCGCAGGTGCATCCCCTCCTCCTAATTAGAATGGGCACATGGCCGATCCGGGGTAGACGTGCGGTCGCGCGGGGTAATCACCACGTAGTGCTGGCCCCAAGTCGCTCGCGGCTCGGTGACAAGGGCCCTGGGCGTTATACACACTTGTTTTTCGTCGCGCTAGCGGGTCGCCCGGACGATCGAAGAATTTTGGGGTTGGCAGGGGCGCCTGCCACCGCCGCGCAGGGGGCCCGTGGAGAGTATCGGATAATGTTCAGCGTGGTGCGTTGGATTTGCTCCTGGAGGGGTATGTACGCCTATCGTCGGCACCGAGCGTGGCGTGTTTTGTGTCATAGCGTGTACGTAGACGTGGACGTCGCGCCGCAGCAGGCAGGGGCCCACAACGTTTTTGGGATCTACAGATTGCAGATTATACTGAGCATTGAACGTTGATGCGTGAAGGCCGAGAGTCAAAACGCAGAGCAGATCCGGCGCAAGAGTTTGCAAAACCCGATGAGATTGGAATTCAGGAAGGGGAACATTGCATGTAGAGGGGCCCTAGAGTATAGTACAGAAATGGATGGATGGATGGATGGGTGCGTTACGGGGAAGCGCGTCGTGACGGTCGATGCGTAAACCAAGCTGCGATTCGGCGAACCAAGGAACACAAATGTAACGTTCAAATGTGGGGGAGGGGGAAGAAACACGATGGACCGAGCCCGGGTCTGATAGCGGTGGTGGTGGTTGGTGGTGACGAGTAAACGAGAGGGGGAGAGCGCGCGGACGGTGGGGGGATAGCACCCTGCCGTCCGGCGCGCTGCAGTTTGGAGTGGAGCAGCCAACGACTATCGTACAAATCGCGATGCAGGGAACGCGAGGAAGGGGAAAGCAAGGATGGAGCACAATGGGGTTTGCGGCGCTAGGCAGTGAATATGCGGGGAATTGCGGGGGAAGAAAAGTCGAGCACGTGTTGGGGGGAGGGGAGAAAGTGAATTGAAAGGGACGGGGGCGAATGTGCGAGGGGAAGAGAGAAAGAAAGAGCATGGTGTGCGATTGCGTGCGTGATGCGGGGATGTGGATGAGGACGGGTGCGATGTGCGGGTGCGATGTGTGTGTGGGACTGCGAGGGAAGACGGGGAGGGCGGGAACGGAGGCGAGGACGAGACCAGGGCCAGGCGATAACGATGAGATAATTCTAGTGCGAACGACCACCCACCACAACAGACGAGGCGCCGCAACAGTGTCCGTGTATACGTGCGAGCGCCCGGGCCCGGGGGATAAGCAACTACAACGCGGCGCTTTGGCCAGCGTCCTTGGGGGTCGGGAGAGCGACAGAAACGTTCGAGCGGGAGCACGCCTTGGCTGCGTCGACCGGTCATTTTCGGGGTGAGGGGGGTGTGTGGGTGCGGGAACAAGCAAGAAAGCGTGGCGACGGGTAGACGTACAACATTCGTGGCAGATAGGAATAGATAGCGGCGAGGGGCGACTCCAGCAGCGCTGCGCCTCGCGCGCTCGGGATTTATCCACGGCAGCGGCACAGGCACAGGCCACCCGTATTTACAGCAAGTCACCTTCGCCTGAGGGGGTGCGGTGGTTTAGATGTCGAGGGGGGAGGGGTAGGAGCAAGGGGGAGCTGCACACGAGAGACCAAGCCAGGGCAATAAGTTAACAGTCGAGGTTGAACTCGTCGGGCTTCATCCGACGCGAATTGGGTATCGGGGGGAGCTGCCGCACGCTGAGCGAGCCGCCGTGGTCACGCGACGCGCCCGTATCACCGCATGTGCGCTACGTCAAGCAAAAAGCAGGCAGCGTCAGCGACGCGTCCGAACACGATGGCAGATAGAAGGGCAGGCGGGAGCCGAATAAGACGTAAACATGCCCGATGCGGGGACGTCGCGCGCCCCCAGCGCGCGCGATAGAGCCAGCGCGGCTCGGATCATCGTCGCGACGACAGGCGAGAGACGTCTTATACCCCGCGCCCGCAGGGGAAGACGAGGAAGACCCCGCTACTCACCTCCTACCATGCCCGCGTCGGGCAGCCCAAAGCTAAACCCCGGGAAACCGTACCCGGCCCCGGCCCCAAACCCCACCTTCGGCGTCGCGTTCCCACCTGCCGCCGCACCCGTGTTCAGGCCTACCGCGCTAATGGCAGCCACGGCGGCAGCGGACGCTATCCGTGGACTGGGGCTCCCCGTCGGAGAGACGTTTCCCGCCGGCGGCGGGGGCGTGCTCTGCGCAAAGCACCACTGACGCAACAGGGCTGCGTAGCTGGGGTCGCTCGTGTCGACGCGTGCGTTCGCGTTGGCAGCGGCTCCAGGTGAGGCGTCCAATCCAAGTTCGCGCACCGCGGTGCTGAGCGCCGCGGCCGCCTTACGCTCCTCTTCACTCACGATCAGAGGCGACTCGGGACGGCTGGTCACCTCGCGCCCGAGCCCGGACGGCTTGTTCTGCTGACGGGCGGGCTCGGGGCTGCCTCCGCGACGGGGGCTGGCGTTGCCGCTGCCCGCAGGACTACTGTCCTTCGAGTGTGGGGGGCTTAGGAGTTGGCTCTGCTGAAACGGGTAGTTGTACGACGAGGGGCTGAACGAGCGGGCCTGCGCGGCGAGTGCGGCGGGCGACGGCCCGGGTATCGACGCGAGCGGCGATAGCGCCGGAGGTGTCGTCGACGATGCGCTGGGGGACGCGGGGCCCGTCCACGTGGAGGAGGGATCGGCGAAAGTGGCGAGGGAGTCGATGCTAGCAGGGGGCAGTCCGTCGATCGTCGCTCTTCGGTGAGTCGGTACGGTCTGAGGCTCGCTGGTGCTCGGCTGCTCGTCGTGCGGCTCCCCGTTGGAAGCGGGTTTATCTTTCGACTCGTCCGCACTCAATCCGGCCTCGGTGGGCAAACTCGCGCTTCTCACGCGCACGGTGCCCGGCGGCGTCGTGGGTGGCGTCACCATAGCGGATGTCGAGGGAGCGACGTAGTTGCTGAGGGAGAGCTTCTTCGACAGGTAAGCAGCGGTTGGCGAACCCAACCCGCGTTCGCTCATCTTCTCGCGCTCCTTCTGCTCACGCTCCTTCCACTGGCCCTGCACATCATTGAACGAGGGAGACGTCGCCGGGAACGGCGAGGACACGCTACGCGTGAGTTGCGGGGGTGCAGGCGGAGCAAGTTGCCTTGTCGACGGGAAGGGAGAAGAGACCGCGCTAGTAGGGGGCGTGGTCTTGAGCGTGCTCGGGGCGCTGAACGTGCGTTGCTGGGAGTGGACAATGCCCAGCGACGGAGAAGGGAGAGGGGACGCTGCTGCGCGCCGGAAGCCGACACGGTAGTTCTTGTTGTCGTTGTTGTCCCAGAACTCACCGCCGCTGCCGGGATTATACCGGACGACGAGGAATAGAGTCCGATCGGAGAGCTTCGTCTCATAATCCTCTAACCGTATGGTGAAGCTGTTCGCGAAGATTTGCAAGCATAAGACGCTGTCCAGAAATGAAAACCGACGATCTGCACGTACCTGAATCGATCCCACGTCGGACCGGATGCGGCGTCTTTCTCCTCCTCGGCCTGACTGGTGGCGATGTGGCCCGCGACGTCGCCCATAGTCCGAGCCCGCGGGAACGGAGGCGGGAGGCCGGGGAGGCTCACGACGTGCTTGCAGAGGACCTCGCTGGTGGTCTGCCAGTCGTCCAGCGTAAACCGAACGGCCACCGCCTTCTCGAAGGAGAGGTTCCGTACGAGGACCGTGCCCCTGAGTGTCGGAGGACGAGTCCGAGGGAGCGCCAAAGTCTCAAGAAAGACGTTCGCGTAGGGCGACGGATTGGGCTTCGGAATCGGGTGAGTACGCTCGGTACTCGAGTCGATTTCATGGACGAGCGTCGTGGCGGTGGCTGGACCAACAGGGGAAGAAGGGAGGAGGGGAAAGGGGAAGGAGTTCTCGGCTTCGGTCTCGGTCTCGGTCTCCTCTCCTGGAGGCTTGGATAGGGATGCGGGTTTCCCTGCGCGGTTGTAGACGCGGACGGTTTCTAGCCCCGAGTCCTTCTCGGCAAAGTGGACATTCTTGTTGCTGCTGGGGGTGGACGGCGCGGATTGAGCACGCATGTGTCTCACCTGGAAGTCAGGAATGTTTGGGGCGGAGGCCGAGGATTTGAGCGAGGACTTGAGGGGCTTGCCGTTGGAGAGAACAACGGGCGTAGAGGGAGTGCGGGGGAGAGTGGGGGAGCTGGTCTTGGAGGAGAACCTGGAATGGGAGGGGAAGAACGGAGAAGAAGCAGCGGAGGGGGAGAGGGGGGAGGAGGTGGGAAATGGAACGGAGGCGGGAGGGACGAGCGGGGGGATGTCTATGCGAGAGGGCGGGTCTATTGAGGGGGAGAACTTGCCAGTGTTCATGGAGAGGCGGAGGGAGTTGATGGGGGAATAGGGGCTCGCATAGGTGGGATAGGTGGGGCGCTCGTCGTCGAGGGCATTATCGTCGTCATTATCGTTAATGTGGAAGACGGCCTTCTTGTTGAGGCGGGGGAGCTGGCCGAGGGGGGCGAACGCGCCGGGGCCACGCTCGTCGGAGAAGTTGTTGTTGGAGCGGGTGCGGCGGTGGTGAGAGGGGCGCGTCGCGGTGGCGGTAGAGCCTGCGTCGGAGGGGCCAGCGTAGGGCATGGCTGGTGCGGGGGGCGGGCGACGGTGGGGAGGAGGGGGCGGCCTGGGAGAGGGCGGATAAGACGAGGAGAGGGAGGGGAGGGGCTGGACGGGTTATATCAAGCGGGCGTGCACCGACGGGGACAGGGACGCGCTCGATCGGGCGATTGAGACGACGGAGAGGAAATCGACGACTGGACCCGGACGCCCGACACCCCAGCCCCGCAGATTTCAGCATCAGATCCACTCCCTGGGCCCAGTCCACCGCGCCTGCTTTATCGCCATCTCCATATTCGGCCATGATGTCACCCCCGACGCTGCCAATGCTCTCCCCCACCGTCTCTCCCCATCCATGTTCATTCCGCATTCCACCGTCGACATACGCTCCTCGTCGTCGACCCGCCTCCCCGTCCGCGACCCCGCCAGCGAGGCGTCGTGCCTTTCCCCGACCGCCACCGCCGCACCAACGTGCTCCTCCACATTCACCCGCCCAACTCAATTCACTCGCCCTCCCACTCCACCAGCACTGTTCCAGGTCCGACCTCCTATCGCCAACTGCCCGGCAATCTCGCCATCCCCTCCGTCGCTCCCACCGCGCTTTGCCCAATTCTTCCTACCCTTCTCTTCTCACCCTCTCCATTCGCATTTCGTATCTCTCTCCGCCCTCGCCGCTCCCCTCCAACCATCGCCCGACGCATCCACACATTCCACCCATCAGCCATGTCTGATCTCCTTCTTGGCGTTCTCATAATCCGGCCTCTTCTCTCTCTCGTCCCCGTGCCGGCCCTCTGCGCCTCGACTGCCCTTTCCGGCTCTCGAACCCAACTCTGACAGCTCATCCAGCTCCACCCACCCGTCCCCCCGGCACCCCGCCCGCTCTCTCTTGTTCCTCCTCCCCCAATGGCGTGCTGCCTCGCGGCCCCCCGCAATATCTCTACGCCTTGCCACCATCTGCTACACTCAAACCCCACACGGACCTCCCGCCCCCGCGCTCGTCGTCGGGTCCATCTCTCTCCCGCCCCGCCCCCGCCCCAGAACCGTCAGAGCGCAACGATTCTCCAGGCGCCCGCATACGTTGCGCTCTTGACACATCCTCGCCGATCGGGCCTTCAGATCTCCATTTCCACCGTTGATCGAGTCTGGGCGCTTGACCCAGATTGACTGAATGCCGATCGCCATCAATTGAAGGCGTCTGTTTGTTTGTTTGCTCGCCGCGTTACGCGCGTTATCCGTGATGCGCGCGTCTGCCGTCACGTCGGGCGCGGTTTTTCGCGTTTTTGTGTTTCGCACGCGTCATTACGTACGCGTGCAATCTACGATTGGTCCGTGGGCTCCGACGCGTCGGGGTTCCCGCGCTCTGCCAGGTCGCGCTCAACGCCAACGCTGTTTCGCCATGCCTCGCCTCGACGTCGAACACGGCGGTCTGAGTTTGGCCCTCTCGTTGCTCTTGTCGCTGACTTCCGTTATCTGCCTCTCTACTTGTACGTACACCTTGGAGCAATACATCCTGAGCTTATGCCTTCTATCTGCGAATTCGGAATTGCATCCACTGCGGCTTCTCAAGGTGCTGCTTCGACGGCTTGATGCTCGCCGAGGCAATGAATACGTACCTGGGGGCCCTGCCACTCTCGCGTCGCTCTCGTACCACTCCCCAGCTCGCACACGCCTAGAGCAACTCCACCAGCTGCCATCTCAATCTGTCCCCTGCCGCGCGTATCACTGACAATATAGCACTGTACTCCGACGTCGCCCCACGATCGGCACGCGTCGCTCCCGTTCCGTTGGACGGAGACGGAGTTGCACCTGCAGTCCGACGACGGCTCCCTTAAGTGTCACTCGCCAACGCTCTGTCGCTCGACCCCCAGGCCTCGCTCTTCGCAATGCTCTTCTGGCTGATCACAACCGCTGGGCTAGCGTTTGCCATCAGAGGCTTCTGCGCCAGCACAGCAGTCGATTGACGTCTGCGCTGACACAGGAGCCGTCCGCAGCCACGCCCGCCCGCAGCCCGCCTCGCGCCTCGCACCAGGGTCTAGCTCCGGCGGCAGTGCGCTATAGACGACGGACGTGGCGGTTATCGCTCGAACGTCGCGTCCTATCGCGGTATCCTCCCGAACGCGAACGCGGGGAGTCAGCTTCGCAAATTCGAACTTCGGCGCGCCAACCGTGACGGAGCTCTCGCGCACGTCCGCTCCGCAGCTAGAATGCTCGATGCATGTAGAAACGCCCTGCCTTCCCGTTCTACGACGTATCTAGGGCGCGGGCGGCACGACTGCGTTGGGGAAGAGGGAACTCGCACTGCCATACGCGGCGGCGCCGCGGCCACATCTCGCACTGGGCCACCGGCGGACGAGGCCAACTGCGAGGGCACACGAAGAGGGGGGGTGCGTACGTACGACCCCGCGCGACCGTAGCGGCGATACCGAGTGCGTATTTATACCCCATAAGATGGCCACCGTGCAGCCTTCTCCGATCTTCGAAAGCGAACGTGAAGGAACCCAATGTGGGATCTCATGGGAACCACCCCCCGTCCTGCCAGGCAGCCTTTGCTCGGCGGACTGGGGGTGGGTTCTGTTCTGTGGCATCGTAGTCTTCCTCTGGCCGAGGGGAAGACAAGCGCTGCCATGCCACCGTGCCGCGCATCGCTGGGCCTTTGTGCTCTTGTTCGCCGTCGGCAGACGCACCTTAGCTCAGGGAACAACGCACGGCAGCTTCAGCACTCCCACGAGCGTTCTGGCATCCGCGCAGCCGCGTACTATAGACCGTGCGCCGAGCCCGTTCATTGTTCTCCGACGATAGATCTGATGCCGTCCTGATCCCCCCAGCGACGACCATAACCGTAACGGCCACGCGCGCCCCTTCATTAAATGGGACACGCGAGAGCGCGTCCAGAAAAAGCGCGGACACCGACGGTCCCTTATGCCACCTGATGGACGCACGCGCGCGAGCGCCGCCTGTCCCTCGATCGACGCGCACACACGCCCAGCGAGCATTTACGTACGGACGTGCTCCTGCGCGGAGGGGCTCGCAGGCCTCGTCGCGCGGGCGTGCCGTCACCGAGGGCCTTCCCTGGTTCTCGGACTTGTGCTCTCGCGCGCTTTGGGCACCCCGCGCGTGCGTCCGCGAACGCGCCTGCTCATCGACGAGCTGCGCTCGAGGTGACGCAGAGCCAGCTTCGGGAGTGTTCGAGTCCGTCGAAGCGTCCGGCGCGGTGGAGCGTTTGGTCAAGAGTGTCCTCAGGTGAGCCGTGGGCCATTATCTTGAGTCAATGCTAAAGCCTAGGACATGACCAGGTTCCCATGCCGGAGATGAACACGGATGACGGCGTAGCGACGCGTTCTATACAGTCGCTGCCGCGAGCGCGGTAGCTAAGTGCGCTGTATGACATACGTGATGGCGAGTTCTTCCGCCTCTCGCCCTTTTTCTCCTCGGCAGGCTTCTGGTCGTGATCACCAGCCTGTGCGCCCCGGCAGCCTGCTCAGCTGAGCCCGTTCACCTCTGCCGGCCGACGTCGAGCGCATAGGCGAGGAGGACACACGACTTCCCTTCACCGCGCACCGTGAACGCGGGTCTAGCCCCCCACCCTCCACGCTGTGGCGAAATGGTCGCGAAACCACCTAAGCAGCTCTCACCCCATCTTCGCAGCGCTGAAGCTCACCCCCGCGCTGTCCACTTGCCGCATACGTCCACGCGATGCGTCGTGGCGTACCGCATCTGGCAGAATCTGGGAAGCGAGGCCACACGCCCGGAGTGCACTTCCCCTCTTGCGCTGCTCGCCATCGCCCCAGGCACGCGCGATCTCATATATCGCTGCTGTGCTTCTTCGCCTCTCTTCGTCTCGTCTCGCGACTCACGCCGCCGGCGCGCCCGTGGTCCAAGAACTCGTCACTGAACCCCTCTCTTCCATCCGCTGCACCCCATAACCCACCACTCCGACCTCCCGTTCCGCTGGCAAGACGCCCTTCCCCATCGCTGTCCAGACCCTCCGTTGTGGCCCCACGCATCCCACCCCCGGCGACCTCGTACGGTACTCACGAACGCGACGCGTGACACTGCCCGCGCTACGTGAGCGTGTCCGCTGACTGCTCCGTACGGGCCTGCGCGCGCTCCGAGCCTCGAGGCGGGACCCGTGCTCGCGCTGGCCCCGGGGGCTGAACGCACCATGTAAGTATGGCGAGCGTGAGCTCGCCGCCGGCGCTGCTTGGCCCCTAGAAGCGTGGTCGAGGTGATCGAGAGGCCTCGCCGGGAGCGGGACTATAGCTCGGAGGCGGACTAGTGTCCACGCTCGGAGGATTACTGGGACTGACTGGTACCACAGTGTGCCATCAGATTCGACGTCCGCACTTCTAGTCGCGCCCTTTGAGTGGCCGTAGGGAATCCATGCATTGCGTATTCTGTGCGCGACGCACGCGCGCTGGATGTTTTCCCCCTCCGACGTCCCGGGTGTATACTAGCTAGACCCACATTTACGCCTTCGCCGACGGTCGACGTCCTCCGCGCGTCGCTCCGGCCTCTGCCCCTGCTAATGCCGGTCACCGCAAGCGAGACGAATGGTTCGTTGTGGCCCGACGCCCCCCTGTCGCCGACGCTCGTGATTACGCGCATAAACCAAACTCACCCCGGAGCCGCAGGCCTGGCGGACCTATCGATGCCATCGTGCACCGCGGTCGTCCAGTCGAGACCGGAGAGTGGTAGTCAGTTTGGCTTAGTAGGCGCCGACGCGCGGAAGACGGGTGCCGGAGCGCCCAGCTCGAGGCGGGACGGACGAATGGGAGGGCTTCCTCTTCGTTTCCGTTTCTGGGAGTCTGTGTTAACACCGACTCCAGTGGACGCCTTCGGTGCGGCTCGCCCACCCACCACGCTGCGCGAAGCTTCACGATGTGCGGCGATATGGCCTCCGGCTTGCTTGACAGGGACACCCTTCCACGCCCATGCAGTCATGGCCCAGACCTGGGGCCTTGGGCTCGTCCTCGGACCACCAAAACGTCGCCGAGAGGCGCGCTCGCTGTTGCGACGCAACGCTGGCATTATAACGGTGCGCTTCTTCCCACTCGCGTCTGCGTGAAATTCTCACACTATCGCCGCAGACCTAACCGTCGCCTCCGCCAGTGAATTCCCGCTATTTTGCTCGTTGTTCGTTCTACTGGGTCGATGCACGCACGTTCATCTCATGAAATACTCACCAACGGGCTCTTACAGATGCCGCTATGGACCTGGGGCCCGGTGGTGCCTGGATGATACATCTATCGCGGGCACACATTACGCAGCCACACAGCGTGGAGACGTTCCACCTTTGCAGACTACGCTAGCGCGCTGTGACACCCGGCGCACTATCACTTCCGACGTGGGCTATCGTGGCAAACTTCCTCTATTTCCGTCATGGCGTCCCGAGCCTTCCGGCATGCACAGGATTTTTCGGACATGAAGTTGACCGCTCGACGTCTCAATCAGGCTGCGCGTCCTCCCGTGGTCGAATTGACTGGTCCGAGCATGGGCGCGTTCACAATTGCAAACAGCGCCAGGGTAGATGTTTCGTTCTCATACCAGACGCCTATTATCTTTCAACTTGCCTTTTTTTCCTGTCTCGAAAGCTGCCCGCCCACGGCGTCATCGCGCCACTCGATGAGCGTATTCGGCGTTGGTGGGTACCCTGCAATTTTCTTTTCAGGCTCAATATATGGGTTCATCATGCGGCGGCCAACCCGAGAAGATGCTGCAGTGCCTGATATGCTACGTCGCGGATTCACTTTCCGTGTATGGAGCATATAAATTCCTGGCGGCTACTTCGGAAGTTGTTGCGGTAATCAGGCGCTTCGGACGATGAAAAACATTCTTTTGGACACCGTCAGTTTATCGTACCGACCAGTGTCTCTTCGTATCGCTAATTACCCCTGATAAAAAATTGTCGCCCCACCCCCAAAGTGTACCGAGTGTGTACTGGCCGTACTCAACGTGACTAACTGAGGCCCGCGCGATTAATATGCCAGTTCGTATACAGACAGCGATGGACAAGAAGCACTCGACGTCGCGATCTGAAGAAGAATTGAAAGTGACAGCGAAGGGGGTCGTCGTTGTGCCGGTACGTACAGTTCCAGTACGCGTAAGTAGCTTCGTACTTATCTCTGCTACGATGCGGGTGTACTCAGAACAGCGGCATGACGAGAAAAGCGGCATCGTGTCCATTCTGGGAAGAGGGGTGCACATAGCGCGGAGGGCGGGTGCCGTCTCGGCGGGACCCCAGAACCGCTCATATACGGGTTGTTGTTCGCTGCCTATGTTTCATTTCTTCTGTCACGCCTTGCGCCCTATCCCGGGAGACTCGCGTTCGCACCGTCATGGACAGAGATCAACGTCCGGAGATGTCCAACGAGGGCTTCTTGAGATGTTCGGAACCGTAAACCGTGACGCGAGTCCGGAGGTACGCCCCCGCGTTCCGTCGCGCGCACATTTGTTGCTGATCTTTTTTTTTGGCTATAAGGAACGCATCCTGGAGCACGCTCGACGACTTGTGCTTCCCCCGCGAGCGCCCTAGGCTCACCAATGTCATGTTTTACGTCTGGCACTTTGCCAAAGGCAACGTATCCGGCGATTAAGTGGCGTTGCCGTACCTCGTCGGGTTCGCCCTGGGACAGGGACAGATAGCGTAGCAGTAAGTACTACACTCTCGCCATCGTTGATCGCCTCTTTCCAGGCAACAGCCACTAATTCGCCATATCACAGGAAATTTCCACATCGCTTTGCAGCCCGTGTGGTGACACTGGCCACACTGCCTACGGAGGGAAGGAACGGACTCCGGATGTTCCACGCGGCCTCCACGACAGTCGAACACGACATGGTTGTTCGGCAATTTAGGTCGCCATACCCCGCATTTGTCGTTGATTCCTCACCGAAGTCCCTGAGGTGCATTTCATATTCCGCGACAGGCATCGAGGATATCGGGAGACGATCCCGCACGCTAGAAGGCAGGTGATGGTGATTTTACCCCGGGCTTCCGGTGGCTACAGATCATAGTTCAGACATTAACATTTTTTCTCTAGTTTTATACCTTGCAACAGTGGTATGCTGGCTATGTCAGCGTGAAGCGGGCGGCGACTCTCATGCCGCTACGCCTTCGTATTCATACCGCCCACGCTCTGTGATAGACCCGTATCTTCCGTCTGCAACCCTGCCACCGCGACGTGCCCACGACTGCAGTGCCGGCTACATGTCGGTTTACCTCCACGGCACTCGTGCCGACGGCCGACTCCGATGTGCTTTATGAGCCACCTTCTCACCGACTATACCGAGACAAGAAAAAGAAGGTCGCGCAGATCCCCCAGTATGGCACATCATGCTAATCGCTTACTCGTCCTCTGTGAGTCTCGCCTGTTCCAGCGTCTCATCTGTGAACGTGCTGCTTGTTAGAAATTGAAGCTTGCCTCAACAAGCGTCGCCTATTTACGAACGAACGCAGCGAAGATACGGGTAGGAACGTCTGAAGCTTGTCTGACTCACGCGCAGTAACTCGCTATCGCCGCCATAGCTTGCGTTGTTCTCGTAAGCACCGCGAGGTGTTGCCGGTCGGTGTGCAGCACACCGAAAAAAGCACAGGCGATGATAACGCCCCATCACGACCTCGACGGTCCTCGCGGCTCGCGGTCGCAGAAGCCACTGCGTCCTGCCACCCCCGGAAGGGCGGGACGACCTGAAAGGGGGGCGGGACCTCGGGGTCTCCCGACACCGGCGGCGCCGTTGGATCAACATGGTACAACTACCCACGTTATCGTACCGACGATCTCCCAAAAAGGCAGCGGACCGTTTGCCCGCCTTGCACCAGGACCCCTGACAATGGGAGGGAAGGCCTGATGTTGACATCCGGGATTTTGGCCAAAATGTCCGAGCCCAACAGGCCTCATAAGCGCCCATTTGTGTCCGGACTGCAACAGGCATCGGGCCTCTCAAAAGAGAAATCATGTCCGGACGGCCCCCATCAGACTTCCGGTCCGGTGCCGACGACCTCACGTGGAAGGCCGTCGAGCCGGGGGGGGGAGGACCTTTGCCCTCGGCCGCCCGGCCTCTGTCCGGATGATTCAACAGGCATTCGGGCGCTAACACGCCGATTTGTCCGGATGGCCACAGGCATACCCTCTCCGAAAGGCCAAATTTTGTCCGGATGGACATCAGGGGTGCCCACTTATTGTCAGGGGTCCTCTTGCACCGCGCCCGCGAGCGGTGTTGCGTGGTATCGTACCTGACCGCTCGTGTCGCGCCCTCGCCCGATATGGCTGATGGCCTCGAAAGTTGAAGACCATCTTCCGGAACACCGGCGGCGTGCCCCGCGATGGCCCTAGGTTGTGGAGAGATAAGTGACTTCTTGTCCCTTGCATGCTGGCAAAGGTTTCAGCCCTGGTGTCTTCGGTGCGTCTTCTCTCATCTTCGCCGCTTCCATCTTTCGCCTAGGCTCCTTTGCGTCGGGCCGCGTTTTCTCTATGGGTGGATTAATACGCGCCGCAGGTAGTCCGCCGATAGAGAGAACGGAAAATCGCCCCCACGAGACGCGCAGCCTGTGGCTAAGTGCAGTTCTTCTCTACCTGGAATCTGGTAGCTCTGTCTATATTTGCTGGGTGGAGCCATGTTCACGCAATATCCTGGCCGAACGCCTTGTTCTGACAATTCCCCGGGTGTGTCCAAAACATCATACAGGAGCTGGGTGGCTGCCCCCGCTATCGCAGACTATTCTGTGTAGTTTATGAATGGTAGGCGGTCTATCTCATGACGATATGGACACTTGTTTCGTCGACGTAAGTAGTTACCGAAGAAGACAACGGATCTACTTACCGTTTCTCGCAACCTCTCCATTGATCGTCGGGTTAGTTATCAAGCGGGGAAAGGTGGAAGTTGTCGATATGGTGCTAGGCCCTCGCCCTCGACTTAGTCTCGATGCGTAGCTCCGTATAAGTGAGGTAAGTGACCATCCGTGTAACCACACACGTGCGTCGAGTGCTGCTCATCCGTAATGCTGAGCCCAGTGGGAAGCAGGCTCGTCATCCGATGCAAGCTAAGTACTACTCCTTCAATCACCGGATGCAATTGCTTACGTGCTTTATGTCGAGCTTACCGCCGCCGGCATGGGCAAAGTGGGCTGGCCGTTCGACCTTCCACCATCCCAGGGCCACGCTATCCCGCAACCTACTATGGGACAAGACGGCGCCTCTGTGACTGCTGCACTTGAGGATGCACCGTTCGAAGTCTCGGACTTGAATATTGAGCACGTAGTAGCTATGGTCATACGTTCAATTGAGGGGGCTTGAAGTTCAATAATCCCTTCGTCCGGTGCACGTAATAAGCGACGGCTTCATCTTTCCTGGGCAAGTTCGTTGCGCGCACTGTATACGGCCATCGGGCTTTACCCTCAATGACGACTACACACCCAGCCCCGGGAGATATCCGTGAGATATCGGCGACGGATATCCGCGCCACATGAGAATGCTGTCTGCAAGATGTCCGCGAGGATATCGCAGGGATATAATGGCCCTCGAGATGTCCGCAGACGTCCTCCGGGCGCCTACCAGATCTAAGTCCCCAAAGGGAACTTGTCGCAGACGGTATTTTGTAACTGGGAGAATAAGACATATCAGGTTGCTCAATTGGGACATAACCCAGGCGAGAGCTATCGCACCACCATCCTGCCGGCATCCACTCCTGGCTCTCAGAGCGTTTTGTATTGCCTACTCGCAAGGCAACGAATGGAGACCATGACAATTGTATGTGTATATTCCGGTTCGATGTACATGGTATATTCTATACGGACTAGCCTCGACGGCTCTGTCGTCTAGCAGGCACAGCAGGGCCCGGCGGGCCCACACCCGGAGCATTTCGCATGGCCTCGAACGTCGCCGCTTGCAGAGACGGGTACCTTGTAACAAAACGGACCTCTGTTTCGTTGTACGAGCCGTACGTTGCAATGTCATTGGTCAAACAGGTATGGAGGAATCTAGCATATCATGAGCAGGGATGAACGTCATCAGAAAAAGGTGCTCACGTAGTTTGGGCCTCCCTCGTCCTGTACTGCTCGAGTGTATCCTTCAAGCGTACCTCAAAGAGGTCCCACATGTCTCGATCAAGGCTGTTCGGGCCACGTTCGGCGAGTTGGTTAGCGACTAGCATGCGCTGGAGGATGCAATTAGCTGGGGCAGCGGCGACGCTTCGCAAGCGATTAGTACTCACCAGATAAGCTACACCACCGAGAATCTCCGTAGAGAGTTCGATTTTCCCCTTGTAGGCCTTGGCGATGATCTTCGTCAGCTCCAGGATGTTCTTGTACGGAGCCTCGAGTGAGCTCCGAATCTATATAAAGATATCTTAGCCACGGCACAGAGTGGGCGCAGTGAGATCAACGGCTCACCTCAGTCTTGATGACGTCGGAGCGAACGTGTGAGGCGTACAAGGCGGCTTTCTTCATAACAGTTGAGACACGCTCGGGGTGGGCGTTGGTGTCTTTCGGAACGTGTCCGTCTTTGATGAGCATGTCCTATGCGGGGTAGATTTAGTGCGTACTGCAAACAGAGAACGACCGCCTTCGCTGAGCGCGGAACGGAACTTACTAAGACAACCCGTGCGCACACTTCATTCTTCCATGAATACGGAAGAGGCGCCATCAAAGCATAGCGCGCGATGACATGCATTTGGTTCTAAAGAGTTACATTAGTTGAAACGTTACGCTTCGAAGCTAATTGACTTACCGATGCACGTTCAGGCAGCTCCCAGAGCGCCTTAGTCTGCTGCTCTCGAAACTTGCGCACAAGATTCATGCAGGCAGTCACCTCTGAGTAGATAGCGACACGAGCCGAAGTAGGACTCATCTAGTCACCAGGGTACAGGTTGAGTGCAACATGGTACGAGGACAGCTAATGCACAACATACGTACCGTCGCGAGCTCGACTGCCTTGTCGACCTGGTCAGTACCATGGAGGCCGTGTGCCTCCGCAAGACGCCGATACCGGCTGAGATCGACAGGTCCCCGCATTGTCGACATCTGCGCGAGTTGCATCGAGCCTGGATGAGCCTATGATAAAGTCAATTTAACCTGTGTCTTTAGGTGAGAACCCGGACGTACCAACGAAAGTTCTTGTGATGCAGGCCAGCCAGGCGCTCCCGTTGACAGCGTGGCATCCATGGCGGGGTCGGCAAGAAGGTGCGTGTCTTGCCGCGTTATAGCCGCGTGACGTAGATGTGCGGCCGGCTCTCCAAACATCCCGTCCGGTGTGTGCACACGGGGCGTGAGCACGGAAGGGACTTGGGGCGTGAAGTTTGCATCCGCGTGTCCTGTGCGCACTGGAGTCGTAGGCCAGGGCTCAGGGTGGAGTGGAGCAGGAAGGTAGTCAGGATTGCCAGTGTTGTGGGCAATCTGAACGCCGGCCGAAGTAGGCGGCGTTGGCGTTTGTGCGGTGTCTGGCATCGCGATGAGGTGAACAGGGCGTGCGTGAGCGGTCAGAACGCAAAATGTGAGCTGGCACCTGTGCAGCCTCAACAAACTTTGACAAACAACCGTTGGCCGGCGCGCGACGAGGGAGACAGGGCGCGTCCAAACTCTAAGTCAGACAAGCGCCGACTCAGACCATGGACGCGCCAGGGGCTGTATCGGATTTTGAAGCCGAGGATAATCCTGCTAGGCGAGTAGAATAAGTACAGACTTGATACATAGGCCAATAGAACTCACCGAGTACCATAGAATAAAGGGAGGATCAAGAAAGCTCATTTTTCGATACTCTGGGCACGACAATGACCGTCGAACTTGCAAAGAAGACGAGCATTATGATCCCTTCGCTGTGCCATCAGGTGAGTGTGATAAATAGGTAGAGCGCGTGTGAAAGAGTGCTTACCAGTATGTAAGGGTTCCAAGGTCCTCCGCTGTCTAGGCCAAGGAAGTTAGTGCGCAGGACCGGCACCGGACCATCGAAAGTTCGTGCGGATGAGGTTGGCGACGTGCATGGCTCCCTGCGGGACGGCGCGTCCGACAATGCAGCAGATCAAATAAATATACCGTCACCAAGCGAGGCAGAACACCCGCTACGTGCCGTTGGGCATGACGGCCATAGCAGGCTGAAAGTGCCGTCTCCTAAAGGTCCTCGGAGCCCAGGGCCGCCACCTGGCAAAAGGAAGTGTGAGCTACTCTGTCCATTTGCAAAGCATATACAGTGAATACTAATGGTGACCGACCCAGATGAGTTCGACCGTGAAATACTCACCGACACCAAAAGTTCATACATGGACGACCGTCACCATATGATCCGTGACTTTGTTGCAATGTTCGACTCGGATACTCGCGAAAGTCCATCAGGTTCTCTTGCCGCAGGGTTGCCCTTCGAAGCGGGCTCTCCAGAGAGAACGTCAGACGGCCAATCAAGTACCCAAGTCGAACAAACACCCACCTCGACAGGGCACGTTCCGAGCACCACCCGCTTACTGCTTTCCAAGATCAAGCAGTTATCGCAGCGCGTCCAAGTCCTTGAGGAGAACAACCGCGAGATGAAATTGACCATGGAGATGCTGTTGCGTGGGGAGCATGGGGCTGGTTCGAGGCAGTCGGCATTCGAGGAACGTCTTGAGTGGGTCGAGCGCGCAGTTCGGCGTCTTGACGGAGATATAAGTAGTTTTCAAGGCGGGGAACAAACCCAGCAAGAACTTTATGACCTATATAACGAGGAATAGACAAAGCGACAGTGTTGGAGTGGAGGTGGATCGTGAGGCTCAAAAAGCACGTCGTTTGAACTCGCTTCTCCCGCTTCTCCCAGGCTCAGCGCCCAAGAGGCGCTCGCCTGAGCCTCGCTGCACGGCGTCGAACGAGCCTCAGTGAGGGGAGTTACACGCGTTTCGCGATACTCTTACTTCTGTTAACCACGATATGCATACATAAACACTATGTACATATTGTTTCGAACGTGCTAAGCCGTCGGGCGAGACGAAGCGGTCGACTTCTCTGCTGGGCCGTCCACTGCGAACCCGTCGTCTGGGGCACTCCTCTTCCTTGAGAATCCACTTGTCTCGCGGGCCTGCGACACTGTCAGAGCTTCGCGCTTTCGCACATCACTTGGAATTTGGAGCTCTGAGGTCGAGTCAATGGCCTGCGCAGGCATCGTACCGACTTTCGCGCGCGCGGCCACTTGAGATCTTGCCTGGCGGACTGCTCCCCGTGCACTTTCACATGTTTGTATTTGTCCCCGCAAGACTTGTGCAGCGGCCAGGCAGAGCGCGATTCGGTCGTCTTCAGTTCGAATCTCCTTGGGCATGAAGAACGACGAGGGCACAAGTTCCAGGAGCTCATCGAAGTGGTGTAGGACAAACAGATTGAGGACGAAGTGGGCATCTTCGGTATGATCCACCGTGGACTTCTGTCGTCCGGTAACTGTACGTTCTTGAGTCTCCGGGACGACCCCGGTGGGGATGCAATTGCCCCGTATGCAGTCGTGCTGGACATTCACTAGGAATTTGAGATGCTATAACCAAAAGGGTTTAAGTTTGTCCAATCGAGAGGTTGAGTTCGAGCGTACATACCTCGGGTAGAACTAGATGACAGCCACGCTTGAATAGACAAGGGCAGTCGAAAATGTCATGGCGCTCCATCATGTCAAACAGCTCGACTACAACGAGCACATCAGGAGCTCGTGTGCCTGATCCCGACAACCGCGCCCGTGAGTAGACACCAACGACCCGGACGACACCCTGTTGGGGTGAGGTGCACCACACAAATGCTCCTGGACAACATGTATCACCCCTGTCGGTGATGACCCATTTACTCCGCTGGAAAAAATTGTTCCTATCGTGACGCAACTGCAATGGCCACTCGTTTTCCAAACCGGGGCTGCTGTGTCCATCAATAGTCCCCCAACTTTGCGGGGATTCCGCTTGATCAGGTCGTGCATAGCCTGTACAAGTGTGCAAGCATCAACCTCCGTGTTGTGCACTGATCGGAACTGAAAGACAAACCGCTTGGACGTGTGCGAGTGGTCCGAAGGCCAAGTCGTTCACGGAGGTGAGGGTTTTCCGAGAGGATGGAGAGAACCGCAGGACCGGCCACACTGGGTTCGCCTTCCCAAGTAAAAATACCGCCTGAGAGGATATGTTTGGTAGCATCAAGACTGTTGAAATGAATGGCAGAATCCCGGCTTGCTGCATGATGATTACTGAAAATGGAGCTATGTCGCCAAAGTCCGTGGAATTTTTCGAAGCGATCTTCAGCAACGAGTCCCAGAACACCGAAACGCTCGATCATTTGGGGGGTATGGGCAAGATAATGGAACTTGTTTTTGAACATAACCCAGGTGGGGTTATATTCACATACTGCATCAAAGAAATGGTCAATCGCAATGCCGAGCGTGACCTAGTACATGTATCGCCATAGACACTTCTAGTTAGTAAGTCTCTCACACGGCGAGCTCGAGTAATACGCACCTTGTATTTTTGCATGTCCTTTATTATCATCACGTACAAGAGGGCGCATAGACGGCTGAGATGGACCCATACAACGTGCAAAACCGGCTCAACGGTACGAGCGAAAAGGAAGACTGCAAGCTGGGCAATGCTGTGAAGGTGCCGCCCAACCAAGCTTCCTCTGAACTGCATGAGGTAGTCTGGACGCAACGAGTGCTTGCCAATGCCATCTTGACTCAAGGCCCGGAGTGTGGCCTCTGTTTTTTCGATGACCTCCCTCTCCTTGACAGAGAGTTTTTTACCGCCCCCAACCGGCAAGGAAGCGCTCCAAAAGTATTTTGTAAATCCAAGCAGTACCAAGTGCAGTCTCCCGATGGCCGTATCGAGATGTGGGTCAAAAGCTACACCGTATATATCAATTAGTCGCTCTTGTAGTCCTCTCGGAGGGCACAAGCCCAGTTCTCACCTTTGTCGCATAGCAGAGAATTGAGAAAACTGCCATCTTCAAGCCGTTTCTTTTGCAGCACTGTGAGGGTCTCTTCGATCGCCGAATTGGGGTTTGCACGCTTCCCCTCCGCATTCTTTTCTTCGAAAAGCGACTTCCCCTTCTGGACTAGTTCCTCAATTACTGTTTGCGCGAGGCTGTCGACCACGCCCGATTTCTGTTGGTTCCGCTCAATTTCTGCACCCTTACGAGGCTTCGTCGCTAGAGCAAGATCATTCTGTATATGAGCAATAGTACTTTGAGGTGTACGCTGCACACCCGTCTGGGATTTGCAAGTACAGCAATTGTAAGAAGTCGAATATATATATATATATATGAATCATCTTGAAATGCACACGTACAGACATGATCGCCAGAAAGCCGTCATCGCTTGAACGCTCCTTCACAGATCCCCCAACCTCGCAGAAGCGACACGGTTTGCCGTCGCCGGAGTGACTGCTCAGCTCCGATTGCCATGGACCGTCTCCTGTGCCGACGAACAGGTTCGGAAGCATCAGACATTGAGCAGTGACATGGCCGCTCTCAGCGGCAATGTCAGGGCAGACAAGTCCCGTTTCTTCTACCGAGCTAATCCGGTCGCGATCAGACTTCCTCGAACTCATACCCCATGAGGCACCGAAGCGACGCACCGAAGCTCTTCTGTTATAGCTGCTACCTGCTCCACTGGGCCAGCGTGCTGCGATGTTGACACGAAGTGGATAAAGTATTCCTGGTTGAGGCAAGCGAGTGGCAGCCCAGCCGCACAGAAATAGAAGCACCAGTGTTTATTCCACGTCTTGCTTCGATTACCTGACACATCATCACCCCCGAGAAGGATGAAATACGCGTAACAGGGTCTGCCCGCTGCTCTAACACGCCACTTGTTCAGCTCGAGGGCTTGACGGCTGACTGCACATGCGACTGAAAACACCGCCAAGATGAGATTCCAGAAGTATGCCTGGTGCCGTGTAATGAAACTCACCGTCCAGGCGATTGAGAAGCTGTGTGTCCTGCAGCAAGCTGGGAAGGTTCTTCAGAAGAGCTGATGCAGGGCCACGACGCCGTTCTGTGGTATCGACCACGTAACGGCCTCCCTAAGTGTATATAATGTCAGGGGCATTTACCAGGGTGTGAGAGGGCTATACTATATCACCTCAGAAATGCGTGTAGCGTAGTAAAACATGTGCATTTCCCCATCCCGCATGAACCACCGCAGGGGTATCACAACGCTCCCATCCAGTAGTTGAGCGGCTTCTCCGACATAGAAATGCACGTCGCGATGAGCCCACATAGGTGTGAGTTTGTCGTCCGGTAGCCCGAGGAACCATTTCCAAGAGTGTCGAAGCTCTGAGCTACCATTGACGGGTTCCTCCGGGTAGAATACGAGATGCCGTCGCACCTCCGGGTTCCCCATGTCCTGTTCCGGTGGGTTAGCGATGTGTAGAAACATACTGTATACAGAAGCACGAAACAGCACGTACAAGCATTATGGACTTGAGGATGCTATTCTCAGTGAAATGATTTCCGAGAACGGACACGACGGCGCGCTCTTTCTTGAATAAGCGCTCGCCGCGAAGTTTTACCTGGAACTTGCGGAACGCTTTGAGCGAAGGCACATTCTGGACGCCGAGGATCTTGAGAGCCCAGAGAAAAATCTTGAGGAGTTCATCTGATATGGGATGCCTTGGGAGGTTAAGCACAATATCTAGAATGAACCACTGGGGCCCGGTGGGCGCGTTAACGTCGCGGTACGGCTACCCATGCGAAGAAAACCAACTTACGGTCCTATTAGGGTACGGAAAGTATTTGTTTATGCGGTTCTTTGTGCGGTGCGCCCGCGCGCGCCACGCGCGAGGGCTTGCTCGTTGATCTTGGGAGCCCTCTGAAGCGGAGTTGTCGGAATCGAGACCTGGTTCCGGCGAGGTATCTGAATCCGAGTCGGAGACATCTGTCTCGGTGTCTTCCCATGCACCGTCGTCTGTAAGAGCTACACATACAATGAGCAAGTAGTCAGTGATCATCCTAAGGATTATACAAAGCTGCATTACCGTCTGTGTCCGGCTCGCTTTGAGGCAAATCCGACCCAATAACACTCTCGTAACCGTGATCGAACAAACCCCGGGCCCAATCATACGACTCCTCAGTTGGCGATCCGGAATCTGACTCGGAGTGATCAGAGTCATATCCGGTCATGTCGATCGTGCACCCTTGGGGGAAGAAACACTCGGGACGGCTCTCGGCGGGATGGGGGCTCGGAGGTGCCGCCGAACTCTGAAAAGAAACTCTCACGTCAGTTATCCGCATGACAGCCGACCAACCCGCTCACGGCGGGCGACAACACTCACCATACCAGCTTCCGAAGAGGCATCAGCGCCAGACTCTTGGAAACTGTCTACGTCGAGACCTTGCTCCTCCGACCGAGCCGGACTTGCCCTCCCCGAAGAACTTGAAGAGACCTCATGCTCGGGGGAATCCGGGCGTGTGTCCTCGTAGGGAAACTGCTTTCGATGGCGCAGAACGATGGTGTGTCGACGGGCCAGATTCTTCTTGTAGTAGGCCGGCACGTCCGAGCACTTTTTGCACTTGTACTCTATGCGGCTTCCTACTCTGCCGTCTCCCTGGACAATGGTCCGCGAAAACTCTGGTCGAGGCACAAGGTCAGTCGAGATATCAGACACGAACTACCTCAGGGTGAAGTACCATCAAGCCAATTCCAAGGAAGAGCTTGGGCCATTGGTACTACCAAACCGAGGAGACTTGACGATCAGCTTCAGGTCGGAACTCGGTAAGTAGCAGAGCGTCCGGCACTTGCAGGGATATGTGCACATTAGCGTGCGAAGTTTTAATTAGCAGCAGTACTCGCGAGTTACAATACGATATTTTGATTTACACAAAACAATTGGAGGCAAACAAGCCACGTGTCCCCCGTGCCGGTCGTCCGAACGGTGTCCGTACGATATCCTCACACAGACATCCGTAGGACGTCTCCCGCGGATATCCTCCGGAAATCTTACCTAACTGCGATATCCGCGGACATCTTCCGGGATTGGGTGTGTACTGGTTAGAGTAACGAAGAGTCATGCGCGAGCAAACCCTCGACGTACCTACAATGGCTCCCGTACAATCAGCTTGTTCAATGACAATCATATGAAAGCCTAGTACGAGCCTGGTTCCGAATTTGATGCCGCAATGCCTACGGATGCAAAATGGACGTTCAGGGGCTTGAACCCTGGACCTCACGCAATTCGTGATGCAAAGCGTGCGCGCTACCACTGTGCCAAACGCCCGTTATGGGCTCGTTGCTTTGAAAAGATTATGATTGCAGATTTTCTAAGTCTATTGGACTTCGCTTTCTCTTGCCATCCTGCACTGATCAATTGTTGGGACTCGGGTATACAAATAATTAGAGTCTACGGGTATAATCTATGCGGGGAACCCAACGGGGAGGTCCTCGGGCCCCGAACCACCCACTCGATATTATTAATAGTTTCACGTCACCCCAAACATCGAGGAAAGGGCCATCTCTCCATCACGGTACGAGCCTCACCCAAAGTTCCAAGATCGGACGAATTCATTGCGCATCAACATACCGAGGTGGAGGCTCGTCCGGATCCATTTCAGGTCCCAACACCGGTATTGGAACCGGTACGCTCTGGGCCTCCCGCAGCCGCGCAACCTCGTTTCGGAGCGCAGCGAGCTCCGCTCGTATGCTCGATTTTGCGTTGGCAGGCGTTGGAGCAGGCACCGTGGAGGAGGCGGGTAAAGGCGTAGGGGGAGTTAGAGGTGAGTGTAGGGGTGATCTTGGCGATGATACAGGAGGGGGTGTTGGAGGGTGCTCAGGAGCCGGGGACGCCGGGGAACTAGCCACGCCGTTTGTCGAGTTAGAGGCAGGATTTCCGTCTTCCGGACTCAATCGATGTGCTGGAGAAGGGGCCCGATTGAGTGCTGGGGTAGGATCTGTGGGGGTGTATGTTGCTGCTGCAGTCGAACGGGGAGACCGTGAACGCGTGACACCGCGCTCTCCGTCCGCCCAACGCGAGCTCCGGGAGCGAGACGTTGAAGGTGTACGCGCTTCTTCCTGGATCTCGTCCACAGCCGACAAAATAGACATATTCTGTGCTGGTGCTGGTGCAAGTATGCTGGAGGCAGGGCTATCGGCGAAGGGGTCCGGGAGCGACGGTACGTGGGGAACATCCTCGCGCATATCTGGTCCTAAGTCTGATACTTCGAAAGGGGTTACCGCCGATGGTCTACGACGGCGTCTCCGAACAATCCAGCACGCTGCAAGTCCTAGCGCACACAAGAATGCTACTACACCCACTACTGCACCAGCGATAATAGGCGTTTTCGGGGTGGAGGAGGGGCCAAGTACACCATTGGATGCTGAGGTCGCGTTTGGAGAGGTTGTAGTTCCTGTGGAGGTCGACCCATCTGAGGGCAATGGGGCAGGGGTGGATGCTCCAGAAAGTTGCGGAGAAGTATTCGCAGGCAATGCCGCAGTCCCCACGATAGATGTTGCCTTGGAGCCACCCGCGTCGCTTGAAGGTCCCGGAATTTCCGGTTCGGCTGCGCCATAAATGACATAGTCGAAGAAAATGATAGACGACGCGTCGGTTTTGGGCTTAATGGCGATCAGATGGTCCCCATTTTTCAAGCTCTGGTTTGCATAGATGAGCTGGTTGTACAAGAATCGCGGCTGAGGTCCAGGGTTGTGAATGAACGACCCCACCTGCGCGCCATCGATGAGGAAGTCAACGCGTGTGGGATCGGTTGTGTTGAGTCCGCCAGGGATGGTGTCCGCGAGGATGGCGTACACATACACGGAGTTGCCGGTGAAGCTGATGTCGACCTGCGGCACTGCTAGCTCCCCGGGGTCGTAGACCACAACATGCCAGGTCTTGTTGTACGCCTGCGTCGCATCTGGATGGAGGGCGCAGAAGCTGCAGCTGAGTCCGACAGACCAGTAACTTTCTGAGGGCAGGTAGAGCACGCCTTCGGGCGCGGAGTCGTCTATCGTGACGTTCTTCGCGCTGACGCCCTTCGGCTGTGTGAGCGCGAGAACTGCCACAGCAATGCACGTCCAGAGAATGTCGAAAGGTGTGACCATCGCGTGGGCCGGCCGACGATTAATTCTAAGCCCCCCCATGGGTAAGTGTTACCAGGACACAGAACAAAGTCAAGGCATCCAACGTGTTACTTACCGAAGACGACAATGGCCGGGAGAGGGGCGGCACCAATGCCCCCACGAGAGGCCTTTTGAATGATGCATTTGTAGCCCTGTCGGGCCCGGAATACACTGCGCTTCCATCAATCATTCGGCCTGATTCCCTCGCGATGCACGTCAGAACCAGGCCTCAGTCAGTTCTGGCTAACCATAGGTCTTGCACGAAACTTGCCTCTCACCTTATACCCGCGAGACCCGACCGTGCGGCAAAAAACACGCCGCTGCCAGCCTGGTACATTCGCACTGGCAGGACCAGTACGCACCCCCGTGACCCGGACAAAATTCGGCACTTGCACGCCCGTCGTGAGCCCGATGCGCTTGACCAACTCTCCCAGGACTTTCGCGCTCTGATGGGCGTTCCGTGTCGGACGTTAATGCGGCGCTGTCATACAAAGTTCAGCCGTCGTATGCGCACGCCGGGGGCGCGAAGTCTAGCGAGCGCGTTGGGATGCCTGAGATGCCTACTCGGACGTGCCAAGTAACTACCTCTGCAGAGCAATAACCGTGGTCTTGGACCTACTGAAAAGAACCAGTATTAGACCTAGAGGGAAAACTGTTGTGGCAGAGCCCCCGCCAACGTTAACGCTGAAGAAGCTGTGGACGGTATATGTCACTGCAGCATAGATTAATGAAGAGGTGTAAGCCCCCTGATGTCTCGGAAGTGTCAGAGCAGGAGCCGCTCGAAATGTCTGTGGATAGGACCTTGGGGTATACCGCAAGCCCTACGGAGCACAATAGGTATATGTAGCGTATATCCAGCACGAACAGGCTAGATGCTCGAGACGGAGGCGGCGTCTATTGTCATTTGGTTATTAGTGCTGCAGGACGGTGTAACGGAGGTAGGAATGCTGAGTACCTAGAGAAGGGCGCTGGTTTCCAGCGGCGCCGGTGCTGTGTTGTAGGTGACAGTAAGTGCCGTCGGGAGACCCACCACTTCTTGGGTATCCGATCTGGTGCAGCGATCGCACAGGGAGGCCACGGGCAGCATCACTCTCGACAACGCCTCCGTGCAGGCAATCAGGATGCCGTAGGAGTTCGCGCAGCCCGCGAAAGAAAATTAGTAGCTGTGCCATATGTCTAGTGAAGCGCCAATGCAAAGGGAGGCTGTCAGCAGCAATACATTGGGTCAGATAGATGCAGCACTCACCGAGTGCTCCAAAAGCTAACGTGGTACGCAAGAGCACATAGCCAAGGGAGTATTTGACAAGAATATAATTCTATTTCGACTTCTATGTCGTAGATTCATGAATGGCGTAGGGTATAGCATCGTACTTTTGGTTCTGTCTATGCATCAGCTACGGCGGAGCATCGTTCACCGTGGCTCCGAGCAGCATATGCATCTGGCATGGTTCGAGTTCGAGTCGTCAGTTCATCGCGCACTCCACCACTTTTACCTCATCCCATCTACCTTCCCACACCCAACGCACCGGGGACCCCTCAACTCAGTCTCACTGCTTCTTCCCGTTCCCGTACACCTCCGCCGCGCCGACCCACTCCCCCGAGCGGTCCTTCTTGCGCACGGTGAAGCACGCGATGCCAAGGTAGTTTGTGATGTCGTTGATAACCAGGAAGCAGAAGCGCGCGTATGAGACAAACGCGAACGCGAGCGTGACGTAGACGAACAGCGCCGTGCGCGGGAGCGTGCTCTGGATGAGCGGCGGGCTGCCAGATGCGCCGTCAGCTCAGCGCATAGCTCGCGAACCCGTAGTAGGGCATGGGGCGCAGATGAAAGAGGCAAGACCAAACACGCACCGGTTGATCAGCCGGGGCAGGTTCGCGTCGACGGCGCCGACGATGCTCCAGAGCCACATCGCGTCCCACCATGGGAAGGGCTGCTTTGTAACGTGCGCGAGGATGATGCGCGAGACCTGGTGCGCGAACGTGAGGCCCCACGCGCACAGGAACGGCACGAAGAGCGCCGAGTGCAGGATCTGTGACTCGTCGAACGACGGCGCGCGCAGCCAGAGCACCTCGAGCGCGACCGAGATCGGGAACGGGAGTAGAAAGAGCAGTGGCACGAACGGACCGAGTCCGGCGGAGGTGCGTGCCTTGTACACGTTGTGGTAACTGCGCGGGCGGGTGAGGACGAAGTGTGGGTGGAGGGGAAGGAGGGTACCTAGTGACAATATTGAAGGCGAGGACCACACCGCCGAGGACCATGAAGGCGTCGTTAAGGCCGCCCCGGGGAATGTATTCGACCACAATAGGGTACCTGTCTAGTCTAGTGAATGCAAGGAAGTCCTGATCCCAGAACTCGGGTCCTACAAGGCGTTTCAGACAAGGCATCACGGTACTCTCTGTGTACTGACCAGTGAACCCAGTGATGGTGTACATCAGAACGATGGAGAGGATGCCTTCTACAGGACCGGAAAAGATGCCCAAGTAGAGCTGACCTGCGCGATTGAAACGGGTAAATGGGTGGCAAGGAAATGGGTTGCAATTCGGTGTTACCTGTATGGTACTCTTCCCAGGTAGTCAAGTAGAAGTTGGCCAAAGTGGCTATTTGGGAAGCGACAGTCCACCATGACCGGCCAAGGTTGAGCGCACGAGCGCATAGGATGACTTCGAGCTACGCTAGGATAAGCATATAGACTAAATGGAGGTTGAATGATGCCTACGGTGGTGTTAAGAGCGTCGCATCCGTGATCGAACATCTCGCCCAAGGGCCCGGCCATGCCCGTCCTTCGCGCTTGTTTCCTGCATTTCGTTACAGCGACAAAAAGCGCCTTGGTGGGATGTAGACGTACCCGTCAATTGCATCGAGTGTTTGGTAAAAGAAGAGGCCCGCTGCCCAACTTTTGGCACCGTGAGGAGCGCACGTCGACTACCCAATAGACGACCGCACGCACGTGAAATAGATCCAGTTTGGGGGCCCCTCAGCTCCGCCTTTTTCCGCCAAGAACTTGGGATCGTAGTAAAGTAGGGTTGCAAAGTTGGCGAGCACCAGAGAGAGGCCAGTTAGGGTAATCTTAAGCAGGCAGGTGTTTCAGCCCACCATGACTTAAATGAGGGAAGAGATGCGTACGGTGTTGGGGGCAATCCATGTTGGCCAAAGGGTAACGAACCAAGCCCAGAATGGTTGGAGAACAAAGCGGGACACGAGCGATCTACGTAGATGAGCGTGAGGGGCAGTGGGGTGGCGAAAGGGGGGTGCACGAACTTGTCTACGCCCTTGTAGGAGTACTTCCTGAGGTTATCGAGAGCGTGCTGGGGGACGTAGCCCATGTTGAGCGGGCGGAGGAATTAAAAGAATATACAGCAAAGCAACCGGGCACCGAGCACACCACCAGCGGCCACTGACACACCAGCACAGACACGGCAAAGGTAGACAGAGCAGGACAGAGCTCGCTCCGCCCTGCCAGCGTCGGCCCTGCAAACTCTCCCCATCGCGCTACGTCACGCGCACGTGCGTCGCGTCTTGCTGATTTTCTGACGCGATCCGTTCATCCACCCCCGTACGTCCATTATGGCCTAGGCGGAGCCGCACTCAAAAGGCGCGAACACAACGTGAACGATATCGAAAACGGGGATAGCGAAGCATTACACACAGAAAGCGAGCTATACAGTACAATATACACGCCTATCCGACAGGCTACCATGACTGAAGGTACGAATCTCACAACGCCGGGATCGTATCAGAACCCAAGCTGCTCCACGAAGGCCTGCCATGTCGCATCTAGCACAGGCACCCCCGCAGACGGGTCCAACGCCGCCGACATCGGGTGCGCCCACGGATCCATCGACATAGCATCCATCCTCATCCCCGCGCCCGTCGTTGATCCCGACCGCCCCACACCAGTACCAGATCCCGAGCCTGAGCCTGACGCGGACGACGGCGTACCCGCGCTCCCCACTGTACCCGCGGGTGACGCGAAGTCAAAGTCCGGAAAGAGCGGAAACTCCGTCTGCTGCGGGTTCGGGAACGCCGTCGACGGGAAGTCGAGATTGAACTGCGCGGTCGCGTTGCTCCCTTCCCCGCCCTCGCCTGCGCCCGTTTCCGCAAAGAGCCCTGAGGGCATTCCGTCGTCGAACGCGCGCATGTCTTGCATGATCGTCGGGTGGATCATGTCCGGCTGCACGGGCGGCTCGTACACGGCCGCGACCGCTGCCGGCGGCGGGGGTGGCGCGGGCACAGGGCCTGTTGGGGCGACTGTCGTGCTGGAGGTGGCTGTAGTACTGGTGCTGGTACTGGGCTTCGGAGCGTCTTTCCTGAAAGCGGCTTGTCGCTTCTCAGCACACATAAATTCACGCGCTTTAGTCGAGCAAATGAGGTGCGTCTTGCCGCCAAGCCGGTCGAGCTCGCTGTGGATGTGCACTGGATCCTGCCCACTCTGTGCCTTGTCATAGGCCTCGTGCGCTTGTTTTCGCAGCTTCCGCATTACCTCCTGTAAAGAAGTTAGTGTTCGAAGAGCAGGCGCGATACCAAGAGACCTACGATATTATTTGACGCGATTTGGCTGTGACCTGCGGCCTCCTCGAAAAGCTCACATATTTTGTCGAGCTCGTTCAGCGAGCACTTCGCCATGTTGCACAGTGGGGCACGCGTAATTAGTAAACACATCACGATCTGTTTGCGGCGGTCATCTACGATGCGCGAGTGGTGAAAACAATAACGACGCACGCTTCCGGAGAGTGAGTAAGACCACGTGATGCCCAGGCGAGAGGACACATGAGGCACAGACTTGTACGCGCATTTCGCGGCAGCAAATATTCGCCATGCGGAGCGGTAGATGGCCATAACAGAAGGGCCATATTTATGCCTTAGCGGGTCTGCAGGCATGCCATTCAACGCTTGCGAAAAGTAAGGTCGGTGGAGGTTTAGCAACGCTGCAAGAACATACATCAGCATTGCGCGCTTCGCTAAAAGCTCTAAAAACGCACTCGTCTCCTTGTACAACGTAGCGAGCAGTCGCTGTATATTCAGTGCAAGAGTTGGCGGGGGGTTCTCCACCTCGCCGCACTGCACGCGGAGTGACGACGGTACCGGGAAGTCGCGCACTTTCCTATCGAGCTCCATGACTTTGGCGTAGTTGGGCTGCTTGGCGCCAAACGCCACGGTCATGATCTGGTTCTGCGCTTTGGCATACTGCCATGTCCATATGTGGACTGACGGTACGCGTCAGATAATTCTTGTGAGATGCACGACAAGGGAAACGTACATCCTAGCTCGCGCTGATCCTGGTCGCTCGAGACGGTCTCAGGCTCCCTCGGGATTTCGCAGTCCACGAAATCGAGGTTGATGCTTGGTGGGCGGCCGAAACCGAAGCTCTGCGAGTCTCCTCGTGAACCTCTGTCGAGTCTGCGATCAGGTTCGCACTCACGAGCCATGTGTCCTGGACGAATAATTGCCAAAAGACGCGATTGCGCTTGAGCGTCGCATCTTCGTCCAGGCGCCATCTTGAGCTGCTGACATCTATGCTGTATTCAGTGCTGTGAGCTATTGTCGTACAATTTGTGCTACGCACGAAGACCGATCTGGGGCTTCTGTCAGCGTCGTAGCCCCACGAGGACAAGTCAAAAACATACGCTGTGACCCAGCTTCACAGCCTGGCCTATTTGCATCCACGCCTTGTGAGAGCCTGTATGCGCAGGTTCGCAATCGCTCATCTCGAGGTATTGCGTCATATAAATCTACGACGGCCCTGCGATTCAGGACGACTGCATCGACTATCTTCCAAGTCAAGCTCACCATGCTCTGAATGGCCGTAAGAGTCGTATCATGAGCTGGCGGGGCAAAACGTAATGAAGCGCGGGCGAGTAAGTAGTACTCCTGTGCCTCAACCGCGTACGGTGGTGAATTAGGATCGAATAACGTAGCAAGGGCATAGATCATCCATAATAGGGACATCGAGTGCAATGTTGCAATGTTGCACTCCTCACTGTGTCTTCATGTGAATCGTCGTTGAACAGGCAGATGAAGAGTGAGCGCACTGTGGAACGTGGTAGATGACCGATAGGATGTCATCGAAGATGTACTTTCGAGGTAGAGGATACCATCTAGTATATGTCAGTGATGGTACTATGCACTTGGGCTAAGTTCAGACTTACGCAAACTTTCCGTACTCGAGGAACGTCTCGCATAGTTTGCAGGCTTGAGACAACGGCGGGAGGAGGTTACACATTTGTTGTCCTAGCTCAAAATTTCGAAGGGGAACGTCGAGCTCCTTGTTTGCCTCGTCTACCAAAGCCTGAGAAAGGCGTGGTAAAGGGACGGTCTTGGAAGAAAGTGGTTCCGGTGCCTATGCCAAGGTTGTCGGCATCGAAGGTATACGCGGCGTACTTTGTGACTTACATGGATGAGGTACTGAAGGTAGGGTCAGAAGGATGCAAAATGGGTACGTTTCCCTGTGTGCGCACCTCTGAGCGAGAAGTCTGACCAAAGAACCGGGTCTCCCCTCTAAGTCCAAGGGTCAGTGTACCTAGCCGCACCGGTGAGCTGCAAGTTGAAGAAATTCCCGCCAATGCCTACCAAACGCATCCAATATGTCCTCCTCATCAGGGGTCAGAGTAGGTACCTCGGGTGGAGAGAAATGATTGTGAGAAGCTGGGGAGGACTCGGATGAACTCCCGGTCGTGGCGGCGCCATTCGTGCTTTCTCCCTCTTGTAGTAATGGATGAGGTTCGTCGGACACGGCGGATTGTATGGTGCGCAAAGCGTCCTCGAGTGTTTTAGAGCGGCCTTCTAGCTGCGCAATCTTCTTCTTGAGATCCTCGACGTCCGCCACTGCTTGCCTGAGGGACGTTGGTATGGACAGTAAAAGCCGACACGGAAACACATACCTGGTTCCCTTCCCTCCAGTTATCAATTGCCCTATACTCTCTCGTTCACTCAACCGATTCAAGCAATGACCTTTGTCAGCTTACCATCAGGACAGAGGGCGGCGCAACCTCTCTTGGTGCAAGTTTCGCAGGGGACCTAGGCGCACCGTGAAAGACGTCATAGGCTCAGCAACACATCTGGGGATGAGGGCGCATGCGGATGCACACCTTGCGATCGCATCGTAGTTTAAGTCTTTTCCCAATTGGCCCGCGGTGAATATCCCGGTGAGACGCGATAATATTGTCCGCTCGGGATATACACACCTTCGGCACTCCGCACAGGATACCGGCACGCGTCCCGGCCGCTTCCTCTGCCTCGGCTCTCCCTCCGGCGAGTCCTTTTCTTTCACGGGCGGCATTCAAAGTGTCGGTGTCGTTTATGAGCCCAAGACGGTTGGGAAGAAAGAGGGGTTCGAGCGGGACGCGTACAGTCCATGCCGTGGCCAGAGGAAGCCTTCCGTCTTACTCAGCTCCCGCTCGCCACCATCGCGTAGGCCCAGATGCTGTGCCGCCGCGCTTCGGATTAGGCGCCCGCACTCGTCCATATCCGGTTCGGACACTGGTCCAATATCTTCTACTTCTCTCCAGCTCGGACACCCTGCGTATATGCCATGTCCTGCTACCGCCTGCTATGTCCTGCTGTGCTCTTCGCCGACCGGAGGCCACCTTCAGGACCTACGACTACCAGAAATGTAATGAGAAATTGCCAGTGCTGCAGGTAACGACCCTACCGGCGCAGCAATCTGTTTACCACATAGCTACGGATAAGCTGGAAAGATCAATGTAGAGGACTGCCTGGGCTCGGAATGTTGGTGCAGTAGCGGCTCTGGGGTGAGGCAACGTTCGTTATAGGCAAATGTCCCGCATCTATCGACGACCATCCATGCGTATGTTCTTTCTGTTTCCTTCAATTTCCTTGGCCAGCTGACACAACGTTCTCAGGTAGAATTATTGTCTTCGAGCCTTGCCTTCCCCGCCTAGCAGCTTTTTGGACATATTGATTTGAATGGCTACAACGGCGATGGTATGGTGTGGGTGTGCCGGGACATACCCCAGTCAATTGGCAACTTCTGGGGTCTCACGACATTCGTGTGAGCTCCCGAACGCTACCACGTACCTATCCAATACATTCCGAAGAATGACTTCATTGTCTTTGCCTCGCGGTTTCTTTATTTCCCGACCGGCGAACGATCCTAAGGAGAGCATAAGTGGGAAGTAACCTCATGGTCGACAATGAACTCCGGCCGGAGTGTAGCGGATTAGCTATAAAGAGGCGTCCCGCTCATCCGCTCCGTCCAACACCCCTCTGACACACGTTCAAATATCACCACATCCATCTCACGAGCCGCTCGCTTTCTATCGCAATGTCTTTCTTCACGCCGCCACCCCCGCCTCCGACCAAGCTCGGCCGCCATCGCCCTCTCGCGCCCTCCGCAGGCCTCCATGTATCCCCTCTGCAGCTCGGTGCGATGAGCATCGGAGACCAATGGGAGAAGTTCGGCATGGGTGCTATGAACAAAGAGTCGAGCTTCAAGCTTCTCGACGCTTTCTACGAGGCCGGTGGAAACTTCATCGACACCGCCAACAATTACCAGGACGAGACGTCCGAGCAGTTCATAGGCGAGTGGATGGAGCAGCGCGGCATCCGTGATCAAATCGTTATCGCTACGAAGGTTGGATCGGATTTTCTTTGGTCGAAAGACTTGACACTTACTTCGATCTTGGCAGTACACTACTAACGCGAAGCGCGGGCGCGCGGATATCAAGCAGCAAACTGCTTACGTTGGAAACAACTTGAAGTCTCTCCATATCTCCGTGGAGGAATCTCTCAAGAAGCTTCGCACTACATACATCGATATCCTTTATCTGCACTGGGTAAGCCCACATTCTCTTGACATGAGATTTTCCATTTATCCTAGGATTCTAGTGGGATTGGACCACTAGCATCGAAGAGGTCATGAATGGCTTGCACAACCTCGTTGTCTCCGGCAAAGTCCTTTACCTCGTACGTCCCCCACATATCCACCGTATCGTACCCCTTGGCACTCAATATCAACTGCAGGGCATCTCTGACACCCCTGCCTGGATCGTCTCGAGCGCGAACCGGTACGCGCGAGACCACGGAAAAACACCCTTTGTGATCTACCAGGGCAAATGGAATCTCCTTGCGCGCGACTTCGAGCGCGATATCATCGGTATGGCCCGCCACGAGGGTATGGCGCTTGCGCCTTGGGAAGTCCTTGCGGGCGGACGGATTCGTACCGACGCTGAGGAAGAGGAACGCCGTAAGACGGGCGAGAAGGGTGCGCGACTCTCTGATGTTTTGTGGACACAAATACGGTTCGCTGACAGATTAAATGGATACGTAGGTCGCCAGATCTTCGGCCCTGAGTGGGAGCGTACCGATACCGAGAAGAAGGTTGCGAAGGTCCTCGAGGGCATCGCCTCAGAAGTCGGCGCGAAGTCAATCCAGGCTGGTACGCATAGCACCTCGCCATCCTCTTTTATGGGACCTTGTGCTCACTATCTTATCCTTCCAGTCGCCATTGCGTACGTAATGCAGAAGACGCCGTACGTGTTCCCTATACTCGGCGGGCGCAAGCCCGAGCAGCTCTATACGAACATCGAGGCACTCGACATCGCGCTCTCGGATGAGCACATCAAGCGCATCGAGGACGCCGTGCCGTTCGACATTGGCTTCCCCGCCAACATGTGGGGCAACGGCACAGACTACCCTTGGCTGTTCAAGAACGCGGGCCACTTCGACAAGCGGCCTGTCGCTCCCGCCCTCCGTCCTGCCCAGAACTAGAATGCTAGGATTCACAAACGTTGTGGAAGTGGTGTAACATGTAGCTCCTGATGTAAGATAGTTAATGAATGCAGGTTAGTTCGAGCTCCATTGCGTACGTGACTACTTCCATGACTACCCGACGACGAGAAACATTTTGAACGAATCATTATCTATAGAGCGATAACTGTGCAAACGAAGCATAGACGATTGGATCACATTATCTTACAAACCCCACCCCTTCTCTAGATCCCAAGCTGCTGGACCAGAGCTCGCCAAGTAGCCTCCGAATCGGCTGGATTTGGCTGAGTATACTCGGCTGTACCCTGAAGAGAGCCGCCCTGAGACACAGACGGGTCCCACATCGCCGAGAGATCGAAGTTCATGAGCGTCGCAACGTCCGCTTGTGACAGGTCGGGGTAAGCGCCCGACATGAAGCTCCCGTTGTACGGCGCGTTTGCGGTCGCGTTGGTCAACCCGTTCCCATTTGCAACTCCGTTTACATTCCCGTTCCCGTTAGCGAGCCCGTTCGTGCCTACGCCCGGATCCGCCATTTGGTAGAATGTGCGCATGTCCTGCGCGACTAGGGGCTGGACATATGCCCCGGATAAATTTGATACCTCGAGTCCGGAAGAGCGTGAGCTGGGGGCAAAGACGGCTTTCGAGTGGCAGAAGAGCTGGCGCTCGCCGATGATCTTTATCAGTTGTGTCTTCCCGCCGAGGCGGTCGAGTTCTGACGCTATTGCAACGTCGTCCTCAGCGCGGACGCTGGTCATGGCGGACTGCGCTTGTTTGCGAAGCTTCCGAATCACATCCTACAGATATATTAGAGGGAGGAACGATACGCAAGGGAGAACTTGTGCACACAATGTTATTCGACGCAAACTGGCATTGACTAGCTGCTTCCTCGAACAGCTTACAAACTTTCTCGAGCTCGACGAAGCAGGGCCCCGCGAGTGGAGAGGAGGAAGCACGAGCGATGAGCAAGCACAGGAGAATCTATATCATGTTTTGTAAGTCTTATGCGGTTCAGAGTGGGTGAATCGGGACGCACAGCGCAGGCCAGCGAATATGACCAAACGAGGCCATAACGTCCTACGATGCCTGGTGCAGCAGTATACGCGTTGTGCACCGTCGTCAGTATTCGCCATGCGGAGCGGTAAACGGCCATCACTGATGGCCCAAACTTGTGCCGCAGTGGGTCTTCCGAAGCGTCCTTCACAGCGAGCGAGAAATATGGTCGGTGAAGGTTAAGCAATGCTGAGATGCCATGAGTCTCTCATACAACGTGCAGTTCAAGGGTACTGCTTACTCATCTCCTTCGTCATCGTGACAAGTAGCCTTTGCATACTCAGGTGAGCAGGTGCGGGCGGAGTCTCAGACACGCCGCAGACAAGTCGGAGAGCAGGGGGGACGGGGAAATCGCGGACGCGTCGATCGAGCTCAATAATCTTCGCGTAAGTCGGTTGCTTCGCCCCAAATGCTGAGGCCATTATGGTGTGGAGCATTTTGGTGAACTGCCATGACCACACAAAGTCTATGCGCACGTTAGGCAGGCACGTTTTATTAACCAAGATGCGTGCGCTCACAGCTAGCATCCTCCGGGCTCTCGTCGTTGACGATAGCATCTTCCACTTTGGGGACTTCGCTGTCTACATATTCTAGCGAAATGCTCGGGGGTCGCCCATACCCGAAGCTCTAAAATATGGTTCATAGACCAGATTAACGCTCATGGAAGAACACTCACAAGCCATGCATCATATGTTGCCAGCTGCCAGAAAACTCTAGCCCGCTTAGCTTGCGCAGCGTCGTCGAGTCGCCACCTGGCACTACACAAGTCTACGCGAGGACGACCTATGAGTGCTCGATCCAACTATACCAGGGCGAAGGGAAATGGCCTCACGCAGTCCAATCTACACGAAGTATTGAGTGTCAGATCTATCTGACCCAAAGATGAGAGTACTTACACTTTGACCCATAGACGTAGCATATCGGATCTGCATCCAAGCTTTATGGGAACCAGTATGGGCTGGTTCGCAATCACTCATCTCCAAGTATATCGACATGTAGATCTAGGTATGTACTATGTTAGACACACTGCGTGTCTTCACACAAACTACGCACCAAGGCCTGTATGGAGGCAAGTGTCGTGTCGTATGCAGGGGGTGCCCAGCGAAGCGACACCCGCGCGAGCAAATAAAATTCGTGCGCTTCCGCGGCATAAGGAGGCATATCCGGGTCGAAGAGTGTAGCGAGGGCGAATATCATCAGGAGAAGCGAGAGACCGTGTTTCTTGGTGACGTGACAATATGCGACCCTGCGACAAGTCATAACGGAGGAATGGTGGGTATTTAAATCGAACTCACTCTGTAGGATGATATATACTGGGGATTAGGTCGTCAACGATATATTCTCTCGAAACCGGATACCATCTGTGAAGGGTTTTTCAGTTGAGTCCAAAGCTGTAACCTCAGGAAACGCACAGGAACTTTGAATAGGTGAAGAAGATGTCGCAGAGATGTAGGGCTTTAGTGATGGGCGGAAGGCATGTCATGGCCTCTTCGCCCACATCGTCGCTAGTACAGAACATGTCGAGGTCTTTATAAGCCTCGTCAATCGTGATATTTGTTAATCGTGGGAGGTTGAGAGTCTCGTATGCCACTATTCGCTCGGGCGCCTGTGGGCGATAAGAAAGAGGGCAGCGAGACTCAAAGCCTCAGTGGGACATACGTGAAGCAGATACTGCGGAGGTGTCTGTAAGCAAAGCAGCGGGAACGGAGTTCACCTGAGTGCCTACCTCCGAACGGGCCGTCTGTCCGAAGAACCGCGCCTCCCCACGACTACCCAACGTCAAAGTACCTATAGTCCATGTTTAGAATGATGAGACACTTAGCCGGGAAAGGCGATCTACCAAACGCATCGAGGACGTCGGGGTCCAACTCGTACTCATCACCGCCCTGTGAGGCCGAACCGTTGCTATTACTGCTAGATGCCGGCGGTGAGGCTTCGGTGATGGATTCCGGTACAGCGGGAGGAGCGGCAGTGGGTTCGCCACCCAAAAGTGGATGGGGCTCATCTGATACCGTTTCCTGCAATGTCTTCAGAGCAGCCTCGAGCTCTTTGACCCGCTTCTTTAATTGTTCGGCGTCTGCGGCAGCTTTTCTACGAAAATCGATGTTCAGGAAGACTTTCCGATTCTGTAGAAATAAAAAACTAACCTGGGCCCCTTCATTGTGGGCAAAGAGCCTGAGCGCGCACTCAGACACAGGCACTTGTTGAAAGTGCAGAGACCTACCGTCAGGACATAGCGCAGAGCATCCTCTCTTTACGCACGTCTCGCACGGGACCTACGCACGTATACACACCGGTAAGCTTCCTGTAACATACTGCACGGCGGGAAACGTGCCAACCTTGCGATCGCATCGCAGCTTTAATCTGTGCAACACCCATAATCGCGATCAGTGGACACCCAGCAATTGGTTCGGTTTGCGCGCTACACAGTCTGCAGACCCACCTACGGCACTCGGCACAAGAGACAGGGGCCCGACCGGGCTTTCGTCGCTGCTTCGTCTCACCGTCGGCGGCCGGCGTGTCCTTCTCGGCCGTTCGTGTGGGGGCCATATGCGTCGTCGGGTCTGTAAACCTGCAGGCGGTCTGGGTGCGGTGCGGTTACGGTCAAGGAGAAAGCAGCGTAAGCGCGGGTGGAAATGGCCACAACCCCCCGCGGAGTGTCCCCGTATCAACACCGCTTTTTCCGAGGCCCGATCGCGTCTGGATGGCCGCCCCGAGGGTTATTCAGCAGCTTCGGGTAGCTTCAAAGCGTTTTCCTCGATCTTCTTGG
Source organism: Trametes meyenii (assembly GCA_022606255.1). Classification (NCBI taxonomy): domain Eukaryota; kingdom Fungi; phylum Basidiomycota; class Agaricomycetes; order Polyporales; family Polyporaceae; genus Trametes; species Trametes meyenii. Next base: position 4,476,844 of record JABYQG010000001.1, on the reverse strand, counting down.
CCCACTTTTTGCGCGCACTTTGGGCGTCGTCCTCGAGCGATGCACCGACGAGAGTCTCACAATTTTGCGTCGTGGACTGGATGTCTTCGGCGCACATCCGCGCCTATCTACGCTTATTCGCGTTAGGCGCCCCACACGAAACTTCCGGATCGGCGGTAGCACTTGCCACATTGGGAACGAAGCCTTTGAGGCAAAAAGGCCTCTGTTTGATTGACTGCACAACACTGCGAACGTTCATGCGAGGGTCGTAAATTGCAACGTAGAAGGGACATAATACAGGCGACAGCAGACAACGGCACGGATCGAGAAGCGACAGCCTTATGTGTTATACAAGCACTGACAAGCCTTTATAGACGTATTGTAGTATTGTACACCGACATCGACGTCGCGGGCGATACCTTAGTTGGAACCGTACTATGGCAGAGAATCAGCATAAACGACGGCAAGCTACAGTCAAGTACCACATACCGTGACCAGGAGCGAATTGGGGAAGTAGTCCGGCAGGCCAATGTTGTCGACGAACATGTCGTACTCGAGGCCAAAGCGGTCGACGGGCACCCGCCCGATCTTCCCGGAGGAGCCAGCGACCCGCTTCACGTTCGGGAGCTGGAAGACGTTCTTCACGATCTCGACAACAATCTTATTAAGGGAAGTTGTTAGTATGGATTCGACCGGATCCAGGAACGGAGGCATACCTCCTCGCCCTCTACATCGCCGAGGCATTTGTAGAAACTGGCGTCTTGAAGCGCCTTGTAGGACTGCACGGGGCGGCGCGGGTTGACGGTAAGAGGCTCAGGGAAGTCGGCAGGCTGTCGGTGTATGCTATTTAGCGCGACGCGCGATGATTGGCACGATAAGACGTACGTTCGCGAGAGCCTTCTTCAAGTCTAGCAGAACGAGCGGTGACGGCCGCGCGGCGGAGGTGGCTGGCTGCTGCTTCACGACAGCGTCAAACTGTACGCAGTCTATCAGGCTTCATTCATATGACCTAGTGGAAGAATTGAAGCTACCTGTGGCGCCAACCCTATGCAGTGGCAAAGTTAGAACACAGTTCGAGGTACCCCCCTCTAGAAGCGACTTACGTTGTGCTTCCCTGACGTACCCGCGCAGCAAGTCAAGGCTCGCGGCATCACTGGCGCTCGCGAGCTTGACCACCTCGGCGCGCTCCTTCGCACGCGCGTCGTCCAAGTAGAAGTCGAACACTTGCGCCGCCGCTGTCGGTGGCGTGCGAGTCAGTCAGAGGCCTCGGACGCACAAATCCCGACGCTGCTTACTCTTGGCAAGGCTGACGGCGGTGGCGACGGCGAACCCGACGATGTCTGCCACGATCTGGTTGTGCGGCGCCTTCGACTGGGCGAACTTGCTCAGGAAGTCGTGGGCGGGCTTGTGGGCGTCGAATAGGAATGACGAGATCATGTTCTGAGGGCGGGTCAAGGATCAGCACCAACTAGAAGGCAGAAAACAAAGGGTACGCACGAAGGAGATGTGGGGTACCGCCTCGGTCAAGCCCTTCTCCACGAACTGAGTAAGGATCTGCGCAAAGTAGGACGCGCGCCTGCTAGTCGACCAGTTGTTCTCGGGCGTGATGTTGAGGTAGACCCCACTGTAAAAACGATCTTACGATTAACCGCCGGACTATATGCTGCCATATCAAAATGGGAAACGTACGTGAAGACGAGCTGGAGCAAGTCGTTGACTTCCTGCGGCGTGAGGATGCCACTCGGAGTCTTCTTCGTCTTCAGCGGAATGCCGAGCTAAAAACAGTGACCGTGATCAGCCTCCGCTCCTGCCTAACAAATTGGCAATGCATACAATGAACTCCGACACCCAATACACGGGCGCGAGGTTGATGACGTTCCCGACGACGTCGAGCCTGCTCCCCGCGAGGCCATCGAGTTTATACGAGTTCGTCTTAATGAGCTCCCGCACCGTCGCGCCGAACCACGCTTTGTGAGACCCGAACGCGTCCTGGTTCGGGAACAGCGCCTGCGCGAGCGCGAGCTTGCGCTGCTCCGGTCTGTCCCACACACCGCACCATCAGCACGCATACACTTAACACACACACTCGGCGGAGGGAAAACGGGGACGCACGCGTTGACGATCGCGGTGACGTTGCTCGCAGTCTGCGCAAAGACGGCGCTCTCGAACGTGCGGTAGCTCGGCGACGCGTTCGTCACGCGCGCGACGTCCGCGAGGCTCTCGGCGACCGTCGACGGGGGCTGCGGCACGGGCCGGCCCAGGTCGTACGCCTTGATGATGCCGAGGTTCGTCAAATTCTTCTTCGTCGTCTCGGGCGTCATGAACGGGAACAGCCCGTAGACGTTATTCTAGCGGCGGGGGTGGAAGCGAGTAACGATTAGCGATCCCGAGGCACCGGGAGGCACGAGGGCGCGAAGCGTACCGCGGGATAGTGCCTGGGCAGGTTGCGGAACAGCAGGCGGGGAACGGCGGCGCCGAAGGCACCGTTGTTCGGGTCGCGGGCACAGTCTTGGAAGCCCCATGCCGTCAAATTGCCCGCTGTTGCATGTAGAAGTCAGAGGCGTCGGCGACGGCAAGAAGGATCGTCGGCGGGATGACGTACGCGTGTAGTCGGTCGTGTAGAAGCGATCGCCTGGAAAGCCGTCAGCGAACCGGTCATCACTCTGCTGTCACCCCCAGGCGGGGCAGCGAAGGTACACTCACCACGCACGAGCGCAATGGCGTCGCTCAGGATGGCACGCATCATCGTGTACCCGCAGCACAAGCCCGAGCCCGGGCCCATCGGCGCAATTTCCTCCGCCTGCAGCCCGGGGTAGAGCTCGAGGTTGTCGATGTGGCCGTACAGCTGCCGCGCGGCGTTCGCGATCTCTGGATCGGGGTTCCACTCCTCAAAGTCGGCGAAGCGCTTCAGCCCGAGGAAGGCGCGGAACTCGTTCATCGTGCAGACGCCCCACTTGCGCGCCTGCTCCATACCCATCATCTCGACGATGCGGAGCACGCCCGGGGTGCCGCGCGCGCGGTACGTCCCCGCGGGCTTCTCGGTCGCGTCCTGGAGGATCCTGTGCGCGGGCGAGTGTATGAGCTATTGTACTTGCACCGAACGTATGGCGCCACTGAGGAAAGTTCGATTGAAACTGAAGAAATACGTACTTGGCGAGATCATCATCCGAGAACCGACCGTCCGGGCCACGCTTGAGACCGAAGAAGGTGCGCTTGCGCGGGTCGGGCTCGACTTGCTTCCACGCGCCCATAACCCCAGGAACGAAGTCCTGGAGCTCAAGCTTGTCGAGCGGCTTCCCGGTGCCCTTGAAAGCCTGGTTGAAGATTTCTTCCGTCCACTCGATGTCCTTCTGAGCAGTAGTCGCGTGCCACTGCCATCTAAACGTCAGCTGGAAGGCTTCCAGATAAAAAAGGATAGCCGGGACGTACGCGGTAAAGGATGTTGAACTCAACGGAACAGTGGTTGCCGTCACCGCGCCCGACCGGCTGGCCGTTGGCATCGGTAATGGGCTGTACGCCAAAATTGAATTAGTGGGCTGGTACTCGTATGACAAGCTGACACTTACGTCGAACGGGTTCATGCTCCAGCTGCAGCCGTCGCGGCCGAGGCCGAGGAAGCCCGCAACGTAGTCGCCGAAGATCATAGCCATGAAGTTGCCGCAGCTGTACGATACGGTCAGCCGCTCGGACGTTGATGCTGGGTCGGTGAGGGGACGTACTTGACGAGGCGTGCAATCTGGAAGATCTCCTCGTCCTGGAGCGCACGCTTCGCCTCGTCCTGCGGCGGGGGGTCCACCCAGCGGCCGCGCTCGTTGAGCTTCAGAAGCATGTTCGCGATGTACTGCCCAATAAACCGTATCAGCCCTTCCGTTCACTCGTAGGGGTGGGGCGCATGCGGTGCTCACGTTGTGGTTGCGGCTGAACAGCACGAGCAGCGCTGTGGCCGCGGGCGGCACGAAGATCAGCCTGTCCTCAGAGAACGCATCCGGGTACAGTAACCCACGCCCCTGCGCCTTATCGCGCACGGCGTCTTGCTCGGCCTGGCTCGTGCCGTAGAGGATAGAGAGGTCGAGGTACGACGTCGTGTTGTTCTTCGTCATGTCCCGGGGGTCGGTGCGGAACAGCTGGTGCGTCACAAGCGACGCATACGCGAACGTCAGAGACGAATTGCCGTTCGGGTGGGGTTGCCACTATTCTTAGAGCATGAGCCAACCTGACAAGGTTCAGGGAAGGGGAAAAGCACGTACGTCGCGCGCCTTGAGCAAGGAGTCGAATACGTCACCCGAGTCAGGCAGAACGTTCGGGGGAAGAGGGTACTTGTTCTGCACGCTGCGAGCGTACGGAGTGCGCGCGGTGCCCAACATGGGCATGTTCGGGTTATTCCCGCTGCCGTCAGCGGTACGAAGCGTGAAGGGAATGCGCGGCGTCGGGTCGCCCGCCGCAGCCTTCATCTCGGGGATGCGCGCGGTCGGGGGAGCCGTGGGGCCAGTGAGATAGTCGGTACCGACATAGGTCGCAGGCGGGTGCGGGAGGGTGTTGTACAGCGTGGTGATCACCTGGTCGTTAAGTTTCTTGGAGAGCGTAGAGTCCTCCGGTAGCCTGCAGAGGATAGCAACTGCCTTCGTAAACTGCGGACATAGAGTGGTGAGCATATATGCGGGGGCTAGAACGCGCCGGGTCATGCATACCAAATTCTTCCTGTCGTCAAGGCCATCCTTGTTCGTAGCGGCATCGAGAATAGCTTGGGCGGTCTGCCGAACATGCGCCATATTCAATATCAGCTGTCCGGCATGGAATGGAAAATGCACGCACGCCAAGGTTCAGTGACACTTTGGCAATAGGCGCGGCGTTTTTGGCAATGTCCTCGAGTGTGCTGTTGACCTTGTAGAGTTCAGAGTGAGGATCCTTCTTGGTCGCGTCGGTGATGGGTTTCGTCTGCTCGTCGTAACGACCATCAGGAGCCTTCGGAAGCGGACGACCGGAGAGGTAGTCTGCGTCCGCAAGAGTCTGTGGGAGCCGGAGGTCAATTGAAATGACGTGTGGGATCGGTTAGGGCGGGCGGGGAGCGCTTACCACGGCGTCGCGCAGGCTGAGGGGCATGATGGTGGGTTTGAATGATAAAGATCGTCGAGAGAGAGAGGGTAGGGATGGCGGTGGTCGTTGGAGTGACGCAGGGGGTAGATATAGCAAAAACGAGGATGTCGAGGGCGACCGAGAACGCAAGACGGCGCGGGGAAGGGGGAGGAGACGTACCGGGGATTTCGAGTGCCGTATGGGCGTTGTGTCAAGAAGGGCGGGACAATTCAGATCATGGAACGAGATCAGCGCGGGGTCCGAAGAGAGCAGGCAGATACCGAACGAGGACCGTCTCCGATCCAGCTCTCCGCCCAGTGCCGTGGCGCACGACAGCGCCGTCCTGTCCGCTGCGCACGTCCGTCCCAGCCGGGCCAGCTGCCGCCCGTGCAAATATTGCCCGTGTCCCATGCACGCCCTCGTCTGCTGCACGCAATGGAAGGGAAGGCTGCCCAGTATGACGTTGGTCGGGTCGGCAAGCGGGCTCTGCAGGCGTTTTACGTCGAGCAGCCAGCTCGGTGGCGGCAGTCGAAGACGAGGACATGGAGACCCTGGGTGCTAGTACGTTCCAAGGTTCAGACCGGCGCGATAAGTATAGCATATGCACCGGTAGCAGATGCACAGGAAATGTGGTCGGAGCGCTCAGCGTCGACAAATATGCGGCCGTCCTGATCAGATGTCTTTGTCCTCATAATGGATGGAGCTGTGGTCGTTGCAAACAGCTGGTAGTACACGCAGTCCTGGGAGAAGTTGGCCAATAGTCGGAAGACAGAGGACCAAGTGGATATAACGAGGGGGAAACCTTTGCGACACCGACGACACCAGCTGGCGACGCTTTACGCTCGCTTGAACGCCCAACGCAACAGCTTCCGCGGCCCCGATGCCCGCCCCGATGCCATCTGGCCGCCTAAATGCACGGTTTCTATTGGCGTGCATGTGATCGTGTCTTCAAGGCGGATAGACGCCGGAGGAAGGCACGCCCTCCGGCCAAGGCTCCGGCGTTTTGCAGGCTGTCGAGGTCGTCCATCATGAGCCCGCTGCGCTGCCCTCTCCAAACAGAGATCTGCCACAGCTCTGACGGCGTCGTCTCCAGCCTCTTCCTCTTCTCCTGATCGCCCTCTTCTCCCACTCGGGGGACGGCATCGACCAAAGATTAGCTTTCGTCGCGTACCCTCTGCCGCAAGCCTCTTCGACTCCATGTTTCAGCAGCCCTGGTCACCGCTTCCACAACATCATCCGCATCCTGTGCCGGCGAACGCTGCCGTTTTTGACGACGTTGATTCGTCTGTCTTCTAGTCCCCCGATTCTCATATAATGTGGTCTCCGGCCAAGGGCGCGCCGTCCGTCCGAAACAACACCAAGCCCTCTCTCCCGCGCCCGTCCACGTGCGATCGAAGCATGCCCGACTAGTCTACGGTCTTGGCTTCCTGGACGTATTGCCGATTTCTGGGGCTGCTATAAGAGTTTGGCCGTGTAGATAGACCTCCTGCGACACACCCAGTGCTTCTCCTCGCGCCACGGCACAGCGTGCAAACTCCCGCCTCCCTGCGTCGTGTTTTGTCCTCCGCGCTCCCGACGCTGATCGCGAGATCCGTAAGTCGACTGCCCGATTCAGAGCTCTCTCGACGACTACTCGCCCGACGGACGAGTCTTCCGTTCCGCGGCGCTCGTCTTCGCCTCGGCATCCAATCATCCCTGCAATAAGCGTCCGACGAATCATAAAAGACCGTCCTTGTGGGTATGCGTCTCCCGCCACACTTCCCTTTCCCTTATATCCTCCCTTTCCCTTCTCGCGCACTCTTCACGACCCGTCACGACTTTCGGTAACGTCCCGCTCTATACAGACCCACGACACGACATGCCCGCCTCGGCCCCCAACACCCCCGCTTCGCTCAATGCCCAAAACATGGCTCCGAGCGCGATCGGGCGGACGTCCTCGGACAGCGCAAGCGCACATTCGCACTTGCGCCCCACCACGCCCACCAGCGTGCACTCGTCCTCCAGCGAGCTGGGGGACGCGGATATCATTCCCCCTTACGACCCGGCTGCGCCACGTACTCTAGTTCTGTGCTTTGACGGTACCGGTGATCAATTCGACTCGGACGTGAGTCTCTCACCGACGCCACGCACCACGCCGGCCTTCGTCCCCGTTTCGCCTCCATCTACTAACATTTCTTTCGCTAGAACTCCAACGTGGTCAAATTCTTCAGCTTGCTCAAGAAGGATGACCGCCGGGAGCAGATGGTCTATTACCAGGTGAGCGGTGCAGCAACTGGACCCCTGATGGTGATCGATCGAGTCCACTCATCGGGCCCCCGCGCGTGTTTCCCCGCACCGCGGCTTTCATGGATGTAGGCTGGCATCGGCACTTACACCACTCCACAAGTGTCTACCGCCCTCGGACAGGCCGTCTCAAAGGTCCTGGACGAGGCTGTCGCGTGGAACCTCGACGCGCATGTCATGAGTAAGCTTCCCGCATATCGAAACCCACCTCCCGCACAAATTGATTGGCATACTTCGCGCAGGCGGCTACGAGTTCCTTATGCAGAACTGTGCGTCGTTTGCCGTTACTCTCTCCCGCGAAAGGAACCCACTGACGTCCATACCATGCCACGTTTTGCACTGCCTCTTACCGCACGCTGCTTCGCGTCCCTGTCGCGTCTCCCTGCGTTCACCTGCCTTCCCATAAACGTTATTGCACTGCTCTATAGACGAAGCGGGCGACAAGATTTGCTTATTCGGATTCTCGCGCGGGGCGTACACGGCCCGCGCGCTCGCGGGCATGCTGCACAAGGTTGGACTGCTGCCACCAGACAACTACCAGCAGATCCCGTTCGCGTACAAGATGTACTCGCGCACGGATGAACTCGGGTGGAAGCAGAGCACCGCGTTCAAGAAGGCGTTCTCTATTGACGTCGACATCGAGTTTATCGGTGTCTGGTGAGCTTAACCGATATTATTGCGTTTCTCCTATTGCTTAATCGTATCGCAGGGACACGGTGTGTTCGGTAGGCGTGATCCCCCATCGACTGCCCTTTACCGCGTCGAACACGGCTATTCGTACGTTCCGACATGCGCTCTCGCTCGACGAGCGCCGCGCAAAGTTCAAGGCGAACTATTACAACCGCCCAACGGACTGGGAGAGCAAGCAGGGAACCCACAAGGGCGACATGCCCCGACCGGCGCCTCGTTCTATCGCCCGCACGGCGACTAGGGTCGCAAAGGTCATCAAGACCCGTCTCCGGAACGCCAGTGGGGCTACTACCGCCACTGCTGTCACCACTTCAGCTGCCACGGCCACCAATGGGGCTGTCAAGACCGCGACAACCACTACCGCCACCGTCAAGGAGAAGCCTGAAGACGAAGACGACGAGAAGGTCGAGGCGACCGTCACCGCCGCCACCACCACGGCAACATCGTGCACCGGCCCCCCCCGCGGGAGCCTCTGGATGACCGCGCTCTCGCGCTTCGAGACGATGCGCACGCGGATGAAGAACAAGGGCAAGCGCCTCACGGAGGAGGAGCAGGCGTTCGACAAGACCGCCGCCGTGCAGGGCGAGACGGACGTGAAGGAGGTCTGGTTCGCGGGCTGCCACTGCGACGTCGGCGGCGGGTCCGTCCCCGACGAGACGACGCACGCGCTCGCGCGCATCCCGCTCCGCTGGATGATCCGCGAGTGCTTCCGCACGCGCACCGGCATCCGCTTCCACGGCGAGCTCCTCAAGGAGGTCGGGCTCGATCCTGCGAGCGTCTGGCCCGTGCCCCCCGCCTCGCGCGTGTGGGGCGCAGGGGCGGAGGTATACGGGAAGGCGGCTAGTGCGGCGGCGAGGGCGGCCGCGCCGAGCATGCCCCCGCTGACGCACCAGCCCACGTTCGCGGTGGTGGCGCCCACTCCGCTCGAGCGCTCGCTCGACGACGTGGAGCACGTCGAGAAGGAGGCGACGCGCGTCAACGTCGCCTCGGTCTTCCCCCACTCCAGTCCCAGCCCCAAGCCCGTGCCCCCGCTCTCCGCGGCCGCTGCGCTCCAAGCGCGCATGGAGCCGCACATGCGCGACGCGTCGACGTCGACGGCGCACACGCTCGTGAACGGGATCGAGAACCAGATGCTCTCGGGCACGGCGCCCGCGACGCTGGCGCCGCCCGGGTGGGGCCCGGACCCGAACGTGAACGAGGAGGCGGAGGACCTGAAGGACGCGCGGTGCCGGATCTACGACCAGCTCGCCGCGCGGCCGTTCTGGTGGCTGCTCGAGCTCCTGCCCATCGAGCAGCGCGTGCAGCGTGAGCCCGACCACAAGTGGGAGAAGCACTACCGGTACGTCGATGCGTGGTTGGGATACGGGATCCTGCTTGTGCTGACGCGGTGCTGGTGCTACTTAGGTTTAACATGGGCCAGGGGCGGGATGTGCCGCGGAACGAGCCGTTCTATGTGCACCGGAGCGTAAAGTTCCGCATGGAGCAGGAGGACCTTTCAGGTGGTCCGTACCACCCTCGCGCGCGCTCAGGCTCGTTGAAGCCAGTGTGGGTGGATTAAGGGTCTGCGCGATGTGTTCGCCAGGTCCGATGTCGATGTGCTTTGTTTGACTGTATACTTATTTTTTGTGTATCATGACTTCTTACGAGTAGCATCATTTAGTTAGTTCCACGCCTTAATGATCATCACGTTGTTAATGCACTCGAATTGATTAATAACGCTCTACTAGGGTCCAGCTCTAAGCTTGCACCTATAAGCTCTTTTGTATTGGCCGCAGAATGCGTGCACGTTCGCTCAACTCCGCCGCCGTTCAATGTCGACGAGACGTCACGGCGATAGTACATAATTACTCAAAGGCCACTGCTTCGAGGAGGCCTGGGAGTAGAACTAGGCCCAGCGCCTATTGGGTTGAATACCGCTTCTCTTCTCGACCATGTACGGTTTACTAGCCGTGACATCAGACAGAGCGCTGCTTCCATATCTCTTTCTTCGTAAACACACCCTCGCTCGGGGGCAGCCCTGTCCAGAAGCTCCCGCGACTGTCCCACCGAGGCTAGAGGAGTCAATAGGTCTACACGCCGCCCGCTCGCCAAGGTGCCGGATGACGCCCACCTGGAATGCTACGTCTGGGCAGCCGATCTTTGTCGGAGAACCTCTAGCCAAGACGGGGTCCAGTACGTAACGGCCACGCAGTCTCCTTCCGATACACCCCCCATTTCGTATAGCAGAGTCACCGTCGGCGGCGGCGGCGGCGATCCTGCGCAGTATGCATACGTTGGGCTTGTCGACGCCAGTGCGCGACGCGAGCAAGTGAAACGCTGTGACTGACGCTCCGGCCATCCTTGGCTGCGAAGCTCAAGGGTCGTCGACTCGATGTGCACCTCCGAGCCCATCGCGCGATTCGCACGACCTATCCCTCCCGGACACACACTACTGGCATTTCCCCATCAACCGGTGCTTCCCTGCAATGGCAGCCAGTGCCTCGTCGGGCGAATAGCCCACTATGGCAATACGCCGCATGTTTCGACGACGGCGCCGCGTATATCAGCAGGCTGGCGGTCCTAGTCCGCCCCCGCCTCGCTCGCCCTCTAACTCCTGGACGGTTCTCGTGCTCGATTCTCGCTGCGTTGAACGGTGTACTCCTCGGCGACACACACTATGCCCGCTCCTCTCAGCCTGCCTCATCGTGCCGCAACTACCGATGGAGTTGAGTCGCCGTTCTCCACGTGGAACGGGACGGACTCTCCGACCTTGGCGGAGGGCATCCATCACTCGTCCTCGAGCGAGACGGGGGACTTGGATATCGTCCCTCCGTACCACCCTGCTCGGACCTTGGTGCTCTGCTTCGATGGTACCGGAGATCAATTTGACCTCGACGTACGCTCATTTCATTCACGAATTTCTGCTGCAATGCTCTAACCGAGGTTCTGGATATATAGAACTCGAACGTCGTGAAGTTCTTCAGCCTGCTGAAGAAAGACGATCATAATGAGCAGATGGTTTATTATCAGGTAAATCCCGGATGCTTTGCTTTTATCGGGCACATACTCACACCGCCTCTAGCCAGGTATTGGCACGTACTCGGCCCCTAGCGCCGCGACAGGTGTGAGGGCAAAGGTCGACAAACTCCTTGACCAGATGATTGCGTGGCATCTCGATGCCCATGTTCAAGGTACGGTCTCCGTTTGCCTGCCCCGTCCATCCCCACAGCGGATTCGACTGACTTCAGTTCAGGTGGCTACGAGTTCTTGATGCAGAATTGTACGTGTATCAATCTGGAGTACCGTAATAATTTGACGCGAGCGCTCACCGCTCCCATTATAGACCAAGCTGGGGACAAAATTTGTCTCTTCGGTTTCTCCCGCGGAGCGTATACCGCTCGCGCTCTCGCTGGGATGGTGCACAAGGTTTGCGCCCGTCTTGAGACAATGCTCATATAACAGAGTCTGACGGGCCAGCTAGGTTGGACTGTTGCCTGCGTGCAACCACCAACAGGTGCCCTTTGCATACAAGATGTTCACGCGCAACGACGAGCTGGGCTGGAAGCAATCCACCGCGTTCAAAAAAGCCTTCTCCATCGACGTCGACATCGACTTCATCGGCGTGTGGTACGTCTTCCCCACGCCGCAGCCCAACCTAACCGAGATCTCACGTCGGTCGTCAATTGTCGATTTCAGGGACTCCGTGTGCTCCGTCGGCGTGATCCCCCACACGCTTCCATTCACCTCGTCCAACCGCTCGATCCGTGTGTTCCGGCACGCGCTCGCGCTCGACGAGCGCCGCGCGCGTTTCCAGGCGAACCTTTACAAGCACCCGAACAAGCAGGACGCAGAGCGCGGGACGCGTCCCGGCGACATGCCCAAGTCCGACACCGAGTACGCGACGCGCGTGCGCGTGGGCGATCAGGCGCGCAAGAGAGGCGCGAACGGAAGCGGGATCGGGAACGGGGGCGGGAACAGCGAGTGGCGGAAGCAGCGCAAGTTCGAACGCATATTCAACCGCGAGAACGGGGTGCAAGGGACGACGGACGTGCTCGAGGTGTGGTTCGCGGGGTGCCACTGTGGTGCGTGCCCATCTTCTCTGGTCCTCCCTCCCCCTTTTTTGGTGGCAGACGCGCTCACACCTGGAACGGTAGATGTCGGCGGCGGCTCCGTGACCGACGACACGCCCCACACGCTCGCGCGCATCCCGCTCCGGTGGATGATCCGCGAGTGCTTCAAGACCAACACCGGCATCCGCTTCCACGGCGAGCTCCTCAAGCTCGTCGGGCTCGACCCCGCCGCGCTGCATCCCACCGTCATCGACCGCCCGCCGCCGCTCGACCCGCATGCGACGGACCTGGCGGCGGAGAGCGCCGCGCGGCCGGTCCCGCACACGACGGAAGAGGAGCACGAACTCCGGGACGCGCTGTGTCCGATATACGATCAGCTCGATCTGGCGTGGTATTGGTGGGTGCTCGAGTTGCTGCCGATGAAGCAGCGGGTGCAGGGGCCCGGGCCCGAGTACAAGGAGCAGCGGACGCGCACGTATGTTTTTTTAAATCTTTTTACCCTTGACTGTCTGTCGACGTGTGATGCTCAACGCATGCGAACGTTGTGCAGGGTTAACATGGGCCAAGGACGGCTGGTGCCGAAGCGTCACAACCCGTTTTACGTGCACCGGAGTGTCAAGCTGCGCATGGAGGCGAAGAACCTGAAAGGGGGACCGTACGTTCCGAAGGCGCGATATATCCAGGAGCCAATCTGGGTCGATTAAGGCCTCGACGCCATCTATTCAATCCATGACATTATTCCCATGATTAGGTAGTACTACAACTGGGTCTCTTCCAGTCTTCGGACTCTATGCCCATCTACTACCCACCGTCACTAATATACAAGATACATAATATGCCATACGTACTTTCTATGCATCAGTATTTCAAAAATACACAGAAACCTAAATGACGTGTCTTTTCCCGTTGCCTTTGCTGCTCGCGCGCTCTTAGGCCTGAGGTCGTAGATGGCAGACAGGAACGTGTTGGGAATGTCACTACTACACCGCCAAACCAATTTGATGTAGCTGCAAGGTAGAGGCAGAGGGGCTGGCTGAGTGTGGAGATTAAGCTTGTATCAAGCTGAGATGAAATATCTGGGTGACGCCGGGGTGGTCGAGCCAGCGGCGTCCTAACGTGCTCTATGATCGTAATCACGTTCCTCTCTATCTAATCTCGCGCCTGTGCGACTCACTTGTACCGAGGTCGAGAAAATCCCGTTACGGTGTCGGCGCCGAGATCGCCCCAACATCATTCAAACCAGCTTGAAGGGAGATCCAGTTTTAGCTGGCACCAAGGCATAATGCATATGGGTATGAGTAAGGTTTGATGGGATGTCTATGTGAGCCAGTATGTAACGTTCTCTGGGGATTCCGAGTATTATGTAGCTCGGTTTCGTTCGGCACGGTCCGGCATTTCGGCGCTCACTGCGGTTGCGAGGATCGAGTTTTCAACTCTCTAAAGTGCGACGCCTTGACTGCATCCCACCACAAGCGTCGACGTCTCTCCCTGAGCTCTCGCCTTACTTGGCTCGGACTACGTCCCTACGTGCTTATATGCTTGCTCTCTATTCGAACTTAGCCAACACATAGCGCACTTTCTATCTGGGTTGTCTGCTCTATCACTGACGCTCTGGGTCCTGGACTTCCCTCTGATGAGCTGGCACCTCCCTCTATCGTGGAGTCTTATGAGTCTCAGGTAGACCTCGGCGCGATCGTTCTCTACATCATGTTCCCCATACATGTGATTATACTCGCCCTTCTAGCCACATCCCTGGTCCCCTCTCGGAGCATGTCTGCTATGTCAGCCTTCCTAGTCTCCGGCTTCTTGTTGTTAGCTGCCCATGTGTTCGACAGACTGAACTTTTCCAACAAGACGAGCAGCCTTCTTAATTGACTGCTCGAGTCCGTCGCAACTTTATGTCGGACTGCCCGGTGTCGCAAGTCCTACAATACTGTCTTTTGCCTATCGCGTGTGATTGTAGTACCCAACTTTATAATGATACGAGCATGCGCCGCAACGGAATCTAATGGCATTTATTCGAACGATTGTAATGGCTTGAATCAAATGTCCCAACAGCATATATGAATCCGTCTGTTGATTCAGAGAACAAAAGTGCAGAGCTTGTGCTGAGTTGCACCCAAAGATCGTAATTATGACTACAGACATCCTGCCTCGACCTTGTGTTTATCACGTTGCAGGCAGATATCTCGAAGGTGCTGGTACGAGCTGGAGGCGTCGAGCTTAACTCGAGCTTTTCGAGTCATATAATGCTTGCTTATTCTTCGCCGACCATGTTGGGCCAAGCTTGATACCATCAGACGGCGCTTAGAGCGCTAATCTTTGGGCGACTCGAGACACTTTGGCTTGAAAATGCCTTATACTCGCACGGCGGTGTACATGCCAAGGTCCGGCGACGAGCGCTTTAGAGACGCCCGAATTAGGCGCCCCGCTACTACTTCCATCCACCGTGTATGTGCGATATATTCCGATTCAGCTACGGTCCACCAAGATCCACCTTGCAAGTTCCCTCCATGACCCGGGCAGCTATTCAACCCACCTGTACGCCCAAGGCCCTCGAGCGCGACTCTGTACCCCACGTACAGACATTATATGGCATCCCAGCACGCTGGCGGCGGCGACTAGGACCTTCACGGCGCTGGAATGATAAAATTCGACACAGGCCCCCTGTCGCGCCACGATCAGGTGCAGGTCCCACCGGTCCTCCGGCTGCCACGCTCACGCGCCCTGAACTACTTCACAAGTCGAAGACAGCGCCGGCGCACAACGTACGCCTGACGTGCCACTTATAATAGTACTCACTGGGATCGCCGCCCGCAAGGTCTCCCAAGCCTCGGGCGAGGGGCTAGCTGAAATGGTACGTTCGCTGAAGCGGGAGGCCTGATGCATCAGTACTCGGAGGATCTGGCGGCCTCTGCGAAGTATGCTTTGGCCTTGACGCGGACGTCGTTCCAATTTCCTGGACAGCTGTACCGTATGGTCCATCTGAAGATGCCTGCCGCCGGACGGAGCCTAGATATAACTATACCTACTGCCAGTGTCGCGCTGGACCCTCGCCTCTCTGGACACGTCTATTCCAACTCTGGCTCTGTGCCCTCTCAATCGCCTCGCCTGCGGCGGTGCGGCGGGCATGGGGAGTCGTCGTGCGGAACTATGAGTCGTCCTCGAGAGAAACGGGCGGCATGCACGACGTCGTCTCATCTCTCGGACGCTTGTCCCGTGCTTTGAAATGGCACCGATGGCGACCGGGTCGACGATTTTGGTCGCTTGGGTACCTTTCTCGTTCGAGCCTCGTTCGTGCGCACATGCCGCGGAGTGGACACCTAGCGTGGCACGATCGTCACTAAACTCGTGCGCGGCCAAGCGGTTTAGCATGCGCAGGAGGAGCGGCTGCTTGGGAGGTTCGAGAATACGCAAGTAAGTAGTTTCAAGCCTCTTCTGACATCATAGAGTCGAACGTCTAATGATTATTGGCTATGTGCTTGACGTAGGAGGAGGAGAGGTTCAGACTGCGTGCGCGCCGAGGCCTGAAGGTGCGAACGAAGACGAACTGATGTGGCAGGCGGAATGTAGGCCCCCAAGGCGCTGTACCTATCAAAGTCAAATGCAGGTTGATATGAGCAGGAGGGATGCTCTGGGAGAAAGAGGGTACAGGAGCGGCGGCGTGATGGCTGTCAGGGCGTGTCTGGGGATGGTCGATATGATATGTAACGGACTTCATCATCGGACGAAGGTGACCTGGTGCGTGGGCTGGCATGAAGTGCTATCACGCGTGGTGGACGCATCTTGAGCTAATGGACATAGAGTTCCCGGTCCATCCGGTAATGGATGTGCGACAGCGGGATAGCTTCTCGGGACGGTGTAGCGCCCACGTCATAGGCAGCTCACCGTCCGCGAAGAGGGCTCTATCCGGGCGCGGCCACTCAACCTTGCGCGGCAAGGCAGGCAGATCGCCGCTGACGATCATCGTCCCGTGCCCG
Source organism: Trametes meyenii (assembly GCA_022606255.1). Classification (NCBI taxonomy): domain Eukaryota; kingdom Fungi; phylum Basidiomycota; class Agaricomycetes; order Polyporales; family Polyporaceae; genus Trametes; species Trametes meyenii. The sequence continues at coordinate 4,460,790 of JABYQG010000001.1, read as the reverse complement.
GGTGCAAACCTGGGTGAAGCGGGGAGGCGCCGACGCGGCGAGGACGGGCGTTGTGGTGGCTGTGCATCGAAGGTCGGGCGTCGAGCGACCGGAGAGAGGACGCGCCGGAGAGCGATGAGGACGGCGGGCGACGCGACGTGTCGGGACGTGCGCGCGCGCTGTGGGCCGAGTCCGTGGACGTCGCAGGACGTCGGGGAGTGAACTGGGACTGACCGGGCTTTGCAGGGCGCGCGCCCCGTCCCTGCGTTTCCGGATCGGGCGGTGCTTCCCTGCCTCGGTCCTCGTCCAGAAGACGGGGGCGTGCCCATGCCTGCCTTCATCTCCCTTCATATACGCCTCCCCCGCCACTCCTTCCCCGCTCCGGATAGCCCCTCCCCCTCCCCCCACAGCGCTCACCATTCCGTATATCTGCCTGCCCCGTTTCCCCCCGAGGTCTCTTCCTCGTGCCGTCCTCCGAGTGCTACGCCTGCACCGCACCATGTCCACCGCTCAGACCCCTTCTCCCAGGCCGCCTCCGATCACCAACATGCCCTCGGCCTCCACAGACCAGTCCCAGTCCCCCTTCTCCACCTGGGACAAGTCCACCCGCTTCTCGTCCCACTCCACGGCACCTTCCTCGCCAGGAGTATCTCGGCACTCGTCCTCGAGCGAGAGCGGCGACGCCGACATCGTCCCTCCTTATCACCCCGCCCGCACCCTCGTCCTGTGCTTCGACGGCACCGGAGACCAGTTCAGCACCGACGTGAGTGCCTCGGTGAGAGCACCCCCCAAAATAGCCCATCTAATCAATCCTGCGGTTGTGGCCAATCGCCGATCGTAGAACTCCAACGTCATCAAGTTCTTTAGTCTGCTAAAGAAAGACGACCGAAATGAACAAATGGTCTATTATCAGGTTCGTGTAATTTAGAACACGGACGCTTCCCCGTGCTCATCTCTCCGCTGTTCGCATCCGCAGTCGGGTATCGGGACCTACGTGACCCCACAAGTGGTCTCTCCGCTCCAGGCCAAGATCGACCAGGTCCTGGACGAAATGGTCGCGTGGAATCTCAGCTCTCACGTCCAGGGCAAGCGCGTTGGCCTTTAGCGTACATTTATTAGCATACTGACGAGTTCGCTCCAGGTGGCTACGAATTCCTCATGCAAAACTGTACGCCCTTTTTATCAGACCCTGTTTCTGTCGTGAAGACTTACGATAATCTATAGACCAGGCCGGTGATAAAATCTGCCTGTTTGGCTTCTCGCGCGGTGCATACACTGCACGTGCCCTCGCGGGTATGATTCACAAGGTCAGTTTATATTGCGTACGAGGGCCGTCTTCCTATCTGAGCTGGTGCGCCATCCCAGGTCGGCCTTCTCCCTGCCTGCAATCACCAGCAAGTCCCGTTCGCCTACCAAATGTTCACTCGCGACGACGAGCTGGGCTGGAAACAGTCTACCTCGTTCAAGAAAACCTTCTCGATCGACGTCGACATCGACTTCATTGGCGTATGGTGCGTAGTCTCTCTTATCCACTTTCTCTCGTGAAGGCTCACTACGACCGCCCTACAGGGACACCGTCAGCTCGGTCGGCATCATCCCACACACCCTCCCCTTCACCGCCTCCAACCGCGCGATCCGCATCTTCCGCCACGCCCTGTCGCTCGACGAGCACCGCGCGCGCTTCCAGGCGAACCTCTACCAGCACCCGTCCAAGGCGCGCGCCGCGCTCGGCACGCAGCCCGGGGACATGCCCAAGCGGGACACCGCGTGGGCCACCCGCGTGGGCGTCCGCAAGGCGGACGACGGCCACGGCAAGACGGCGTCGGGGCCCGGGACCGGGAGCGGGCATAAAAAGACCCCCAGCGAGCGCCAGGCGCAGCGCCAGTACGAACGCGAGTTCAACGCGGAAGACGCGCAGGACGGGACGACGGACGTGCTCGAGGTCTGGTTCGCCGGCTGCCACTGCGGTACGTCTCTCGCATCCCCACCCTCTATCCCTCACCCCCTCACCCCGTCTCGCTCGCGTGCTATGGCGGCCACTGACCGTGCACGCAGACGTCGGCGGCGGCTCCGTCGAAGACGACACGCCCCACACGCTCGCGCGCATCCCGCTCCGGTGGATGATCCGCGAATGTTTCAAGACCAACACCGGCATCCGCTTCCACGGCGAGCTCCTCCGGCGCATCGGGCTCGACCCCGCCGCGCTGCACCCCGTCGTGCTCGCGCGCCCGCCCCCGGTGCAGCCCCAACCAGAGATCCACGCGGCGGGCGGGGCGCCGGCGGGCCCGGTGCCGCACTCGACGACGGAGGAGGAGCACGAGGTGCGCGACGCGCTCAGTCCGCTGTACGACCAGCTCGTGCTCGCGCCGTTTTGGTGGGCGCTCGAGGTGCTCCCGATGAAGCATCGCATGCAGGGTCCGCCGCCGGAGCACAGGGAGATCCGCGCGCTAACGTGAGTCGTCCTTTCCCCCCCCCTCTCTCTCCTTTCTCCCCTTCTCGCTCCCCCCAGACCCCTCTTCCCTGGTTCCTCGCTTTGCGGTGGCTGACAGTGCGGTGCGGTGCGGTGCGGTGTAGGATGAACCTCGGGCGCGGGCGCGTCGTGCCGAAGCACCACGAGCCGTTTTACGTGCACAGGAGCGTGAAGCTGCGCATGGAGGCCAAGGGGCTCAAGGGCGGGGCGTACGTCCCCAAGGCGCAGTACGCGAACGAGCCCATCTGGGTCGACTGAGCGATTGGCGGGGAGGTATATGGGGTGTGTACGTGTATTCTACGCGCGTCGTTGCGCTAGCGAAGTGGATGGACTGCTTGCATCGCGTCCCCGATCCGGGGGCCGTTACTTGGGGGTTCGTGTGTATTTGTAGCGATCGGTAGTGTACTCTTATGCTATTTTTGGGCTGTTTTATATTGTACGCATGCGCCCTTCACCGTATTTCAACGTTCAACGTTCAACGTCCAACCGTCTCTGTCTGGGTCCCCGTCGATCGAGATACGCTCTACTAGCTCGTTAATTACAGTGCGCCTCGTTCAAAACCGGCGCCATCCCGAGTTATGTACTGAGCCCTTGAGTAGTTGGTACTTGACAATACTCAAGATCCCATTCCATCCCAAAGAAGACACAAACACGGCGCCGCAGCGATTGGTGCTCGAGTATCCACCCACCCAATTCAATATATTAGCAATGCTGCAAAGTCCATTGCTCAAGATCCATTAGCCAGTCCGTACGTATCGGTGAACACGACCGGGATGAGAGACAAGCGAGCGGCGGCGTAATAGTAGGTACTACTCTGTGAGGCGAGGCAGAAGGGGAGAGATAATAGTGTGGGTAGGGGCTAGGGGCGGCAGTGGTGATGGCGCGCGGCCCCGCAATCCAACGCGGGGCCGACTGCATATCGTGCGAGTGTTTGTGGTGGTGGTGGTGATGGTGGGGGGGATGCGTGCGTGCGTGCGTACGTGATGCAGAGTCGAGTCCGTGATCCGTGGGGAAGCGTGCGACGGCGAATAAAGTACGGGGATAGTGTTAGCGGCGGAGGGTGGGGATACGGAGAGAAGGGGGAGGAGAGGCACTCGGGAAGATCGTGAAGTCCGTGAACGAGCGAGTGAGTGGGAGGCCGGGTATGACGACCCAACATAGTCTAGCGGCAGTCCTGAGCACGAGTCTCGAGCCAGGCTGTCCAGTTCAGACATTATAACCTCAAACTAGCACACACCACTCCTGCGCATCTCACACGCGCGTCACCGCGCCGACCGCGCCCACGAACGCGCCGACGACACCAACGACGATCGCGGTCCACGCGCCAGCAGGGAGCGCGGGCGCCGCGCCGTTAAAAGGCACGAACGGGTTCGAGCTCTGCGTCGCGGCGCTGTCGGCGCCCGAGGAGACCTGGTCCCCGGTCAGGTTCGCGCCGTTGGGGCCGATGGGGCGCGACTGGTCCGTGAACGCACACGTGTCGGACGTGCAGATGCACTCGCCCTTGATGGGGTCCCAGAACGGCGTCGAGCAGTTGGCGGGCACTGGAGGGTGGGTGGGTGGGAAACAGTTAATATCGGGTGCGGGACGTGGGTGTTTGGGACCGTGTCACTTACGGCGGAAGCGTGCCTGGCCACTCTCGGTCGCTTGTGCGGGAGCGGGGTTAGCGGGAGTCGGAGGCTCCTGGGGGCAGCCGTACTGAAGACATAATGAATTAGCACACGGACGTGGGAAGGCGATGACGATAGTAACGTACGCAGGTGTAGAAGGGGAAGTCGGAGAACGCGCAGTGCGCCTGGAGACCGGCTTCGTTCTGGGGCATGCCGTTGCAGATCTTGAGCGAAGAGTCGACGGAGGGTGTTGAGCACTTGAGCGGCGCGAACGAGTCGAGCTGGGAGACTGGAACGGGGTTGCGGACCCACGCGAGGAGTTGTTGCGAGGAAACGATCCAGGCTATGTACGACTTGCGTTAGTTTTATTTGGACCTAGGAAAATATAGAATAAACTGACTGTTAGGCTGCTCCTGTGCCCAGTCAAGGAACTGGTTGATCATGTTGATCGTCGAGTTGGTAACGGTGGTACCAGGGACCGTGCGCTATAGAACCACATTATATCAGATGATGCACTTCGAGGTAAAGACCAGCCAGAACGTACAGAAACATGAATCGGGTGCGTGTACAGACCCAGAGGTTGGCGCTTGCCATTGTAATGCGCGGTGAAAGTGCTCTTCAGGTACTGTAGAGTCGCAGTGTCGTTAACCGCATTCTGGCCGTCGGCGGTGTCCCTATGCGGGTCAGATTGCTTAGTCTGCAGCTCATAGAGAGCATATAGCCACTTACAGCCAGGGGTCCATGAGATGGGGTCCGTCAACGCCACGGGTGTCGAAGAGACCATACATGGGAATTTCCCAAAAGCCCGGGAGCTTGGGCTCACCCTTGCAAAGACCGTCGACCGCAAGACAGTCGTTCGCCATACCGTAATCGAGCGTGTACGGCCAGAACGCATCCGTGCCATCGTCGGTCACAGGCACGGAGGCGGTCGCTGACGAGTCGTACGTGAAGCCCATCTTTGCGAGCATCTTGAGCGTGTCGACAGAGTAGTTGAGGTACGGAGCACGGAAGCCCATAATTTCCTTTAGAGGAATACCCGCGAGTTGGTTCAGAGCAACGAGGTTTCCTGATACCTCGTCCTCCGGAGGCGTGCCGACGTGCGTCATTCTATACGGAATTCTGAGTGAGGAAAATTAACCGGAGCGCGGGAAACGGAGACTTACGTGTGGTCCGCGATTTCGTTACCGGCTACATACCAATCGGTAACAAGGGTGTAGTTGGTGTAGTTGAGGGAGGTATAGTATGTCATCTTGGGCTGGCATCCGTTGGGGTTTTTGCGGTGGGCGAGGAACTGGTTGACGGCGTCCAGGGTGTATGTCTGAATAGCATCGTCGGCGGTGAAGACGACGAACATGGGCGTGTCCGACTGTCAATGAAACGGAACGCAGGCGCTCGTGTCAGTAAGTGGCGTTGAAAAGCGGGAAGGAGACCGAGGGGCGTGCGCGAGGCACGTCGGTGAGACATGCATGTTATGCGCCGTGTAGGGCAAGGTGCCTCGCGGGGAAGACGTCGAGCAAGGTTAGAGTAATTGGCTACTCACAGGGCTGAGGCCACCAGGGGGATCTGTGCTAGCGCAATTGCAATCGGGAAGCTTGCACTTGCTCGTATCGCATGAGTAGCCCGCGGCTTGTGGGGAGGATGTGGGGCCGCTAATCTGGCCCTCCTCTTGGGCGAGGACGTAGCCAAGGAGGGGGAGAACCGCTGCGAAGAGCGAGATGGGGAGCATTGCGGCGGCGGGTTGGACGGGGAGAACGGCCGCGCGGGGGAGGGGGGTAGGCTGGGTGGCTGTGGGGGACCGTTGGAAAGCAAAGAGCGAAAGAAAGGAGAGTGGGGGTATATAATGTGCAAGGGGAACGAGTTCTGACGGGTCGCGGGTCGCAGAATCGAGGAGGGCGTAGAACAGCTGACTCAGCAGCGAGACGCTCCTCTCGGGCTGATGAGCCCGCCCAAGCCATCAGCCGCTCCTCCGATCCCTCTCTCTCCGCACTCGACCCGGCCTTGCTCTCCCCGCCGCCCATTCTCCCCGCCGCGGCGCAGAGACGGGGCTGCGTGGGCTGAACCACGGATTGCCGTTCTTGTCCTCGCACCGCGAAGAGAAGCCCTGCGTATTGCGGCCTTAATTGACACGAACGGCTACTTGTCCCGAGCGACTGCCACGGTCCTGGCGCCAGCTTTGCGCGTGGTTACCGTCCCTGCCGCCGCCTGCATCACCTCCGAAGCTCCACCCAGCCGGGGCACCGCCGGCGGCTCACTGCCGGGCGAGCATTCAATATCTGGATTCTGCGTTCTTCCATCCCCGCCCATCGCATCCATCGGGCACAACTCACCAGATAAGCACTGCTGGGCTATGGTCGACAAATGGTCGATGCATATGATGCACCCAGCCCCATGACATGTCTTCTGGCGGCCACGCCTCCATCGCTCCACTCAGGCTTTGTCCGGAAATGGGGCCCCAATGAGGGTGAGTTTGGCGCATGTTTTTTTGTTTATAAAACAGTCATTACAGAGTGGGCTACGGTAAGCTTTGAATTAATGGTACAAGCAAAATAGGCGTTAAAATTCGTCGCGTTCGTGGGCCGTGCCGAGAGCGTCCGAAAGGCTCGCCCAGTGTACAAAGTGACGCATCCCGATTGGCTATTCTTAGCCCAATTTGAACGGCGGGGGGCTTGTAGCCGTCTCGGCTCCTGCTCGAGAGCACGCCGCGTCCTCCCTTTCGCGCACCAGAAGCAGCACCCCGACCACGAGATGGTCGAAAAACCGGTATCCGAGCGGCTGTACGACAAGCGTCCGGGCAGCACCGGGGTCGAACGTCGCAAGCTCGACAGAGTCGAAGAACGCCTATGTCGCGTACGCAAACATGTCAGTACCATGACCTCATTAATACCGGCACTGTGTGCCCACCTCCCACTTGGCCTCTCCCAGACGCCACCGGATGGCCGTACCGTCCCCAACGTAATACATTTTTGACCTGTGTCGCGCCGGTGAGGATTGCTTGATTCCGTCAAACATCGTCGATATCAAACTCACCCCGGCGTTCTTGATAGGACATCTCTTGATGACCTGGTACCATCTCCCATCGTAACCGCGGCCCTCCCCGTCGTCAATCCCGACCTTTCATATCGTCAATCCCCGTTCGACTTGAACGATGCAAACGAATTGGGCACTCACTCGATCTCTGCAACGAGCAATCCATCCTCACCGCCCCGCCGCACGCTCGTCACCCACGACCGCAACGTCAAGACATCCAACTGCGCTGCGATATGATATCCCTGTACGTCCGCGCCGCCCTTCTGGTCTCCTTCCGCGGTCAACGTCATAACGAGCGCTCCCGCCTGTGCAAACCGATATGTGACTCCACGCGTCGGGCCCACCGCGCTCGAGTACGCAGGCGGGAGCGTCGCCTCATCCGGGCGAGGCACTGGGGGTACTGGGACGGGCACGCTCAGCGTCTGCGGCCTCCGCCTCGGCCGCTGGCGCCCCTGCGCGGCCTCAGAGCGGATAGGGCTGATGGACGCCGCCCGACGCGCTTTGCTTCGGGGGGGCACCGGCGGCGGCCGAGGCGCCACGGGGTGCGACACCGTGCGCGCGAGCGGCCGGTCGCTCACGCACGTCTCAGTCGACGCTGTGCTCGTCCGCGGCGGTGCGTCGTCTCGGGCGGCGCCGGGGGCTTTGCGGCCCTCGAGGATGGAGAGCGTGAAGTCGTGCTCGAGGACGGTTACGGCCCGGCGGGCCTCTGAGAGGTCTTGGTGCGGGATGGACCCGAAAGAGGAGTCGCTGTCTGAGAACTCCCGCCGGGGCACTGGCGGGGTGCGGCGTGGGCTGGGACGAGGGAAGAGCGAGAAGCGGTTCTTCTTGGGTGTGCCGTCCGGTGTTCCGTGGATCGACCCGACGCTCTTCCACGCCTTGAGGAGCGACATCGTATGTTGGGTGTGTGCTTCGGAGCGTTCGCCTCGCTCGCTGGCCTAGTAGAATGGAAAAGGTTTGGTGGAAGCTGAAGTGGAAGAGCAAAGATATACAAAGAAAGCGAAAGAGAGTCGAAATGCGTTTCCTCTAACTGCGCCCTTGCAGGCCGCCTTAAGTACCCGCCTGCTCCGAGGCTCGCCCCGGCTCTCTAGCGCACGAACACCGTATCAGCCACCCCTGCGTATGGCATCATGCCGCCACCACCAAAGTACGCGCCTCGGGCGGCCCTTTGCAGAGTACGCCAAGTGCGGGCATGGCGATTTGTACCACAGCATGATGCGGACGGTTTCATCTGTGTTGGCTGCGACGGCGCGGTGGAACGCGGGCACTCGCACAGGCTGATGGTCGCCGCACGTATCGCACCGCCCGCAGGATGGTGTCGAGAGCGTCAATTTTTTGGTGCTCGGGAAAGGATAGAGACGGGCCCCTGTGGGCAAAGGTGCGGTGCATAGCAAGCTTGGCTTGAAGATTTGACTTTGCAAGTGCGTTTTAGTGCGGATCTCTTCCCCTCAAAATGGTCTAGAGGTACCGGTATGGAGCAAAGCCAAACATTGCAGCCGTTGGGTATCGAAGTACTAGCTGGTATGTTGAAGAGGTGTTCCAATGCCGGGGATGAAATTTACACTTGGTCCGCTATTGTTTGCACCTGCGAGGCAACATGCTCGCAACAAAATTCGAGTAAACAGACCAGTTTGCGGCAAGTAGGACTCGGAGACCGACTTCAATTCTGAAAGGCACATCGTCGACGACATCAGATCCAGATCGACGATAGCGCTAGCCGATGCCAATCGGGGCGCCACGTGGCCTCTGCGCTCTTAAAAAAGAGAGACGCCCGGGAGCGGATTTGGCTACGCACCTCACGTCAAATTGCAGCCCCAGCCGGCCCTGTCGCTCTCGGGCGCGGGTCCAATGGCGGGTCTGTGCCAAAGCAGGGCGGAGAGCGACCTGCGGATGTCTTAGTGCTTGGCCTCGGTCGCGCTCTTCTGGCTGCGTTCGCGCTGCGCTAGAGGGGCAGAGCCGGTGATTCGTACACTTCCTATCGACGGGTCTCTTGTCTTCGTTAATAGGCTTATGCTCAAGCGAATGCTATGTTCTGTCACTTTTCAAACACGACTGTACGAGTCCCCAATATGCAACGGGGGGGATGATGCCCACGGGAGACGGTTTCGAATTGTGGGAACTGCAGTTGAAGGTGCCCGCGTGCGCAGTACCAGGCAGTACCTTTGGTGAGTCTGTCCCCTTCCTCAACCAGCAGCAAGCGTCCTTCTCCGAAACTATGAAGGGCGTATCACGCTTTATAGGCCGATTGCGTGGCAAGCGTGAAGGCAACTTGCAAGACGGCGCCGTAGTACAAGCCGTGACCACAACTACAACCCATACCATTCGCTCGCTCAGCCGCGATCTCGTCGGCAATGATATCCAACTTTGGGCTGACAAGCTTGGCGTTGCGTTCGGGCCCGTCGACGGTATTTGGTGGTACCCACAAGTCGGCGAGGATTCCTTGTTACGAGCCCAGCGAAGTGGGCACTGGATAGGGCTTCATTTCCATGGTGGCGGTTACGTATTGGGCAGTGTAAAGGATGAGTTCTCTGGGTTTACCCGTAAGTTGCGGCTTAATATCTGAATCCACGCGTTCCCATAAATGTCGTTGTTGGATTCGCAGGTATACCCCGTGGTCTCGTTGAGGCAAGCATTTACAGTCTTCCCATATCCCCGTAGGGTCGGGTGTTAACCCCGCAATAGCGCCGAATCTGTTCTTGTGTTCTTTGTAAGGAGCCCTTGATCCGTTCTCGTATTCGTGACACCCACGGCGTCTTCAAAACAGCTTTAGAGTATACTCTGTCCCCCAGAGACGCAGACGATAGCAAGCGATCGTTTCCTGTGCAGATATTGGAGGCGCTGTCTGCATACCATTATTTGGTCGATGCCCTCCACATACCACCCGAGAGGATCATTCTTATCGGTGACTCTGCCGGTGGGCATCTTGCATTAGCATTGCAACGGCACCTACTCGAAAACGGGAAGATGCCGACTCCTCGAGGTCTTATTCTGTTCAGTCCATGGTGTGATTTGTCCCTGTAAGTCCATTTACGTCCACACCTTCACATACGTCGTTGCTGACTGACGCCCCGCGTTCAGTGAGCGCGATCGCCTAAAAGGCTTCCTCGGCCCACTCTCCGCACACGAGCTGTCGACTCCCTATTTTTCCCCTGCTTTACATCCGCCACCATCCCTATGGCCTCCCACCCTCGTCTACTCTGGTAAGGACGAAATTTTGGCAACATCGATCTCAGCGCTCGTGTCTCAACTTCGCGACGCGGGAGCCAACACAATTGCGTACGAAGCAAAGGACATCCTGCCACGCTACAGACACGACTTTCTAATTCATAACGCCGTGGAGCGGATATGGCCGGATGAAGTTCGCGAGTGCTGGGCACGCATTCAAGCATGGACGGCAACTCTAGCCTCGCCGGGTTCTATATGAAAGGATACCGGGTACGTTGATACTTCACATTGTGTAGTTGTGATTTGTATTTGAGGTTCATTGTAAGCATTACATCAAGGCTTGTGGGCTACACTACAAGTGCATTTCACTATAATATCATGGTATGTAGTCTTCAAACGCTCATTTGAGAATCCGAGCAGGAATACTAAACCTTTATTCAGTACATACTCAGTGCCCCAGAAGTCTCGTTGGACTTACGTTCCCGGTCCCGGATAAGGCACAGTTACAGGAAGCCCGTGGCCGGAATCCAATCCTTTGGCCACAATCTCGGCCGCGAACTGTCGACCGTACTCCTTCAAATGGCGCAGATCAAACCCGTCCTTGGCCTGTATTTGCACGAGCCCGTGCCGCCACATATACATCAATGCCTCCGCAACCCACACCCAGCAATCCCAGTGCGGGTCGTCTGCCCGCACGCGGCGTGGGTCTGCGAGCACGCAGTCGACGGTGCTGAGGTCGTCAGGGTCGACCTTACCGAGGAAGACGCGCCCGAGCATCGACGGCGTGCGCACGCACTCGACCGTGCGCCGCTCGAACGCCCAGCGGCCCGTCTGGTTCGTCGCGTGGTACCGGCAGTGCGTCTTGCGCAGCCCATTCGGGTCTTCGTGCTTGGTCCCAATGAGGAGCGCCCAGTGTACTGGCATCGGCTGGCCAGGCCCTGTAGCCCTACTGTTGTGGTATATTGCGAGGTAGAGGCGATACTTGTCGGCGTTTCCCATTGTCGAACTGGCCGTGTCTTGTGCGCAGAGATCGCGTCCTTTGCGGATTTTCCTTGTTGAGCGTTCGGCGGTCTTCCTCGGCGAGAGAGCTCGAAGCGGGCTGAGCAGTCGGCCTGCTGCGCGCAGCTCTCTTTTGAAGCTGCGACGCTTTGTGGGCTCCACCATGGCCAAGCTTGGACTCTCTTTGTCCAATATCGCATAGCCCGCCGTGTGGCTAATTCATGCTTGGGCCTACAGCTACTGTTAGCGCCCAACCTTGTGGTCAGTTTCGTTTACCCCACCCGACTACTGTACCACTCATCGCCGGAAAATATAATCGAGGATGGCCATGCGATCGCTATATTTCTTCGTACGCACGCATTACTCTAATACCCTACCGCTCATCGATAGATTCATCGTCCTCTTGGTGGGGTGTACTCTAGCCATCGAACCCCGATGGATGCATATGGAGATGCGCCATTCTAACAAGTGAGTCACGCTAATATACTCGGCGCGAAAGCGTCTGACACACTCGGCTCAATACTATACCGCAGTGGACAATTGAGCATGCGCCGCTTCTGTCTTTTGTGGCAGGCATCGGAGACCCGTGTGAGGCCGGATTGTTGGCGGTTGACTCGACTCTACTTGTCATTGCATCCGATCAAAGAAACTGTGCTTCGTATGCGTCTCCAATCACCAACTCGGAGACGTCCATATTGAATGCATTACTCGGGACTACAAGCCAGAACTGAGAGTCAGCGTTTAGACTACGCCATGAGTGTGCTCCTTTTGTGACCACAGGGCGTAATACAAGAAGCTAGGTTGCCGAAGTCAACTGCGACTTGCAAATTCGCAGACCTGGACGTCACAAGATCGGAAACGTTATTCTCGTGTGTATGGCGAGAAATCCGATCAAATGATTGACAGGAGAGCGATATATCATTCCGGTACCGCCGGTACTGACAACGTACAAATACCTCGTTCGGCGGGGTACACTGAAGGCAGTCGCTCTCTCCTCCCCATTTGGTGAGTTACTTTCCTATCCTTCCTGTCCTGTTCCTCGTCGTTGACCCTCGATCCCTAGTATTCAGCGTTAGAGAACGAACACAATGTCTGTCTTCTTCGGCCGTCTCTGGGCGTATTTCACCGCCACCGTCTTCGTTTTCGTTCTCACCGGGAGTGCCCTCGGGAATAACTTCACCATAGACGACTCCGCGCCCGAGGGCGTCACCTACCTGCCCGAAGGATTTTGGTCCTTCGAGCTCAGCTGCCCTTTCTGTGCCCTTCAACCCGACCCGTCGCAGGCTTTCAACAGGACCTGGCACGTCAGCGTATTCGACACGGACGATGTATTGCTGGACACCCCCCAAATCAACATCGCGTTCAGCGGGACCTTCGTCGAGGTATACGCTATCCTCGCGGACACCATCCCCGGCGGCCTTTCCACGACCGACCCTACGCGTATGAATTTCTTCATCGATGGTGCGCTCTCGGGATCATTCATACACAACCCTGGGCCAGAGGCGCGCTTCCTGTACAACCAGCTCGTCTACTCGAACACGAGTTTGAGCGACGGCGAACACGTCATCTCCTTGCAGCCAAAGCTGGACGCCTCGTCGATCATCTTCTTCGACTACCTCGTGCATGGCCGCTCCGACTTCTGAATCATCGTAATCGTTTCGTAGTCATGTCGATGGCGATGATTGTCCCCCTGCGCATCGCCCATTCTTCGTCCCCTCTCATCGGATGTATTGATGTGCGGTAGTACGGCCGCTAGATATAATGCTAGCCCTCCAACTTCGACCTACTGTTGATTCAGTACTCTCCTCGACTCCCATGACTTGGCATGCCCCTGGGTCGTTGGCCTCCCTCTTTACTATCATGCGCTGTTGATTATATATCTCGTCCCAGTACACTTGGTATTCTCGCCCCTTACGCCCAATGCTTCTCATGCTGCATGCTTAGACACCGTCGTCAAACTTGGCACTCATTGAAGTAAGATCAATAATTGTTGCATAACATGGGGGTCAGCTCGCGAGATGCTCACTCGCTGCATATGTAATCGGTTCAAGTTGCCGCAAGTGCTACTAGTTTCATACTGTACAATCTATAGCCTCGTACTCTTCGGCGTGCCAAAACTTCAGATATAGACACTCGTGTTCAATATGTCCGTTCTGATATCCTCATCAGCCTGCCAATCGCTTACGGGCATTTGGCACAGTGGTAGCGCGCACGCTTCGCATGCGTGAGGTCCAGGGTTCAATCCCCTGAATGTCCAGATCTGTCTTTTACTCTTTTGGTGCTCGTCCAGTGCGTTCAATCCTAACTTTTTACATTGCACATATTGGAAGTTACCGTAGGCGCCCTGAATCGTACTGCAGAAATTTGCTCAAGTACACTCAACCCTACAGCCCAGCCCGAGTAGGGATGAATGGGCCGTCCCAACATTTGAAACCTACATTCGATGCAATCTTTTCAAGCGTAAGTATGTGAGCAAACTTCCTATGTTTGAACGGCCGGAGAGCATCCCACTCACGGCGGAAGTGTTGCACATTACTCGGACGGGAGCCCGTGTCTCTGTCATCGCAGCAACGCGTTTAACGAGGATATTTGTAGCTTCAGAAAAACATGGTGAGAAATTCTGATAATCTGAGTGTTCGAGACTCGGAGAGAACGAGGATGCACCGGTATTCGGATATAGGTCTAAGATGGCTACTTCTTTTCCTGTGGCGCCATCGACCGCATACCTAAAAATTATGGAAGTTGGACCATGAGCACTGCCTGGTCAAGAATGAGGTGCCGTAAGAATTACCGACATACCAACAGGGGTCGCTCACGCAAGACCCTTCAACAAAGCCCGGTTTGCTTAGGGACATTCGGCATCAGACATGTCATCGCAGCTTGTAAAGAGAAAAAATCACTCGTTGATAGTCCCGCTGAAGTTCTCGAACAGGAAGTCTTCAATGTGGGTGTTATTGACGCTTGAGGCGTTCGGGCGAGGTCCGAGCTGGAGAACAGGCGGGTAAAAAGATAAACGAACGTTCTGTCGTATTTGACTTACATCTTGATCCCAGTAGCTGTGCAGGGTTCGATCGTCAGTAACTTCTGTTCAATAGGCAACCTAGTATCTCACTTCTGTGTAACATAAATCTAATATGTAAGTAAGTAAAACAGACCGTTAGCTAGCTGGCGGCATACTGGTAGCTACGCACCGGGAATATCACGTTCTCAAAAACAATATCCCTCCATGTTACACTAGTATGTGGCGACTAATTAGTGAGGATAATTTCTAAAGCAGATCGAGACCAACTTTCGTGCCAAGCCGTTACCCCCCGTCCAGCTCTTGAATCGGGCGGCGTATAAGCAGTTTTTCTACCCATCCGGCGCAGTATATTTGTGTTAGAATGATTCTCTCATACCATAACAGTATAGCGGTATAAATGATGTACATACCATTAGAACATTTTCGAACCTACAGACAAAAACGCTTCAGTACCAGCTTGGGCCCTCATCTTTCTTGACCGCTTACAGGACATTCTGGACATCCCCTACGGATCCTCCCTTGCCGAGGGAGCCTATCGACAATCCATGTCCTCCCTCGCAAATGCTATCCCTATAAACTACTCGTTGGTGGCTGATCTGCAGTAAATATCCACAAAAATCAATTCTCACTTGAATACTATGTTCTTTGCGCCGCTTCCGACGGTGAGACAGTCATCACCATTCTGAATGTGGTTATTTTCGAAGACAAGATCCGTTCCCCCAGCAGAAAAGCCTTGCCAATGCCGCGATCAGTACGCAACTTGGTTGGCTTGTATCACATGCGATTACCATCACTACGACATACAACCAGTGGATAGAGGGTGAGCATCGGGATGTTACTCAAGCATGACAACATACGTATTAAACGGGAAGGACTGTCAAGTGAACTGGTAAGCTGCGGGCTTCATTGCACGGGCGAATTCAAGCCAGTAGAGGACGTGCATTGGTACTCGAGATGGCGACAATTTGGTTGTTGAATGCGCGCACGTTCTTCGAACCGCTAGTAGCGAAATTCCACGCAATCGGCTAGTATACGTGCCGTCTTGCTGTGAGATATGATTCGCATCCTCGTAGTGGCGTGCGTTCTCGCTTACTTTCCAGAGTTTCATGTCCCTGATGACGCCGTTGGTGATCTTGCTGAAAGCCCAACCGTGCGGCCGGTTGATTTGCTCCCCCGCGTCCCACCACTGTAAGCGCATCATGGGCAGGGATGAGACGTTCGATGGTGAGTATAACATACAGCCTGGCCGTGAGCGTCTACCCAACCCCATTCTGGGTCCTGGGAACCACGAAGAGTGACATTGGTACCCCCGGAGAAGGTGAACCTGAAAATGTGCACAGTTGCCAGTGCTTCAGATGGCTTCCGAACTAGACTAGAAGTCATTGCCACCCACCATGAACCGGGGAAACCCTTTAATAAATAGCAGACATTAGTATAGGGGTCGGATGATCCGGAGAGCAAGAAGAATGACCGAACTCACCGACTCGCCTACAATATCTTGAATGCTTGCTATGTCTTCAGGGTAGCTCAGATTTCCCTCAATACGCACTTCCACATTGTTGAACACTGGGAAGTTGATGGGGGTAAAGATGTTATAACTGACGCCCTTGGCGAAGAGGACGGTTGCGTCAGTGGAATAGTTTCCAGTCTCTAACGCGGTGAGTAGACCCGGAGTGTCGTCCTGTCCGTCAGTGTGGGGCACTACGAACGTCTTCCAGGCGGACGCGTAAGAAGATAATAGAACGAGCGTCAAGACGACGCGCATCGTGAAAGTAGACGACATGGTAATCGGCTGCGATTGTGAGCAGATCTTACAACACTCCAGTAGGGGTGGTGGTAGGCGTTGCAGTCGAGGGGGCGACGTGCTCAGCAGTGGTGGTCTAAAATCGACTCGCCTAAGTACATTCCCGTCATGTATCAGGTGTGCATTAGATTTATTTGGAAGGCAAGACGACCGGTGTATAGGCGTAGGTTATGGCCAATAGGGACAAGCGGTACGAGGGCAGGTGACTTTTCTTCAATTGCGATTCCGGAGAAGACGTAGTTGTGAGCCATCCGGCGCCGTGTCGAACGCCTTGAAGCTCCCCGAGCGGGCCGCACGCCCCGGGTCGCCGCTCATAATTTGTCGACACTTGGGTTAGTCAGTACGATGCGTTGAGCTCTTGTCTAAAAACCCGCAGCGTCGGAATCTGATGTTAGGACATTGATCCATCTCCCACATACAACACAACAGCTCACGATAGTTTCGTCGACGTCACGACTAGGACTCTACCAGAAGCGAGTGCTTCCAGTTGGAAACCCATTCGCAAGCCTCATCATGACTACACCAGAGGTGAGAGTGGAGAACTGGTGAGGTTGAGAAGTCAGCGGCTCGGGACACACAATCGTTATGGAGAGCAACATACGCCGTTCCCAACGAACACCTGCGCTCGCTGCGCGATGAGCATATCCACTGCCTGCGCAACGTACCTCTGCTCCCGGTTGAGCACCATGTCGCGGCTACTCGCGACGACGTCCCACTCTCCCATCTTCCATAGCGCGTCTTTTAGCTCGTCGATGAACGCTTGCTTCCCATTTGTCATGATATACAGCTGACGGATCCCACTGCCCTCGGGTGTGTCGCGCACCTCCGCAACCTTGCGCGTGATCTCCATAACAGAGGGAAAGCACCGCTGACGATACATCTCTCGGTTCGCCCACGTAGTCTGCCCACGCACAGTGTAGGAGGGGACGGTGAACGTATCGGGCAAGCCAGAAAGCGTGTTGACGCTGACGAAGTCCTCAGACCAGTTCGCGAGGTACGTGCAGTGTTGCTCGTAGTCCCCTCGTCTGACGTGGATGGCCATCAGCCCCGGAATAGGCGTGTAGCGGCCAGCGTTGGAGGTGAACGGAGCTCCTGTGAGATACAGTTCTTGTGGCGAGGCGTGGGGCGTGAGGAACTCTCGGTTCGTGTCGAAGGCAAGCTCGACGAGAGGGGACCAGCCAAATTGGGTAATGATGGGAGACCGTGCCAGGTACGGCCACAATTCACGTAGGGAAGTCCGTATTCCAAATACCCTGGCAAGCCGAATGAAAACGGGCGCAGGCTCGCACAGAAGTCGAGACTTACTGTTCGTGGGTGAATATTGGCCCGGAAGCTTGGCACGATTGAACACAGGGATCGTCGATGGTCTTCAGAATAGCGGTCCACTTCTCGATCATCTCAATGGCAGATGTTGATGATGTCAAGTCTCTATGCACGTCGTTTCGGAGGAGTTCGAGTTTTGCTGGGCATAGATGGTCGAAATATTCCTTGTTCACCGCTAGTGGAGCGGGATCGCCCGACGGGAAATTCCCACCTACAGTTGGCCCTGATGTAGGTAAGTCCTATGCAAAAAGTGGCGAGTGGCACTGCCGCACCTCGTATAAGAGCCGAGTACGGTATCTGAGAGGGGATGGATTTCCCATTGTATTTCGAGAATAGGGAACCATCATCATTCCAAGTATAATTGGCGAAGACGAACCTACTCGCGGATTAAGGAAGGAACTCGCAATGAATTGAGATTTGCTTACGTTCGACCAGCTTCATAAGCCAAGTATGCATTGAGTAAATGCTCCTGCAGCGCATTTCCCCATCCAAGCGCTGCATTCCCTGATCAACACCGCTAACCGTGAGGAGAACAGAGATCAGGGTACTCACCTCTGGAATGTCCCGCAACAAAGAAGAATCTCTCAGGATGAGTCCCGGGCCAACGGTGTTGAGGTAGCTGCAACTCGGCCTTGTGGTACTCGGAGTAGGTTGGAGGCTGGCCATGGACTTCTTGAGTTCCCGTAGCAGTACCTGAGAACGCGAGTCCGCACGTCCTCAATGCCAGATACGTCGATAAAGAGAAAGCCGCGGCGGCTACTAAAGATAGTCGTCTGTTCCTTGGTGTGTAGGAAATTTGATTGTCAGGAAGTTTAGGGCTACGGCTGGTGCTGTGTACTGGGAGCATGGCTTGAGGGAGAGAAGAGAGAGGGGGGCGGTCAGGCGGCCACTGCAAGAGCTGTCCAGTAGGAGTGGCGGCCCCAACCCCAATATCCGAGAGATTACACGGACGGTACGGCTGCGCCCCGCGGCTCGCACGAACAGCCGACTGACGGAAGACTGAAAGTTGACGCATACACTGTACAGACCGAGCCAAGCACTGCGAGATCTGCAAAGGTTTATAATGGCATCGGTGGGTCGGCCCCCATCCCAGCCAGTCTGATAGGGGACCGCCTTGTGTGTTGATGGTGGAAAAACAGCCGATATTAAGCGTGTCGAGTATGAATATTGAACGAATCCCTTGTGCAGTAGCCGGGAGGGTCCCCACAGCGCGCCGTACATGGGCCTGAGAAGGTGGAGAGGTTGATCAGCATAATTCACCACAGTGGTATCCGCAGCATCCACCGCATATCGGCCACTCACCGGCAGCCAAAAGGATAACGGTTTGTCAAGTTCTGACAGACGGCGCCGAGACGGCGTAGAATTTCCTCCTTCCGCAGCAGGGAGTTTATTCTGGATCTACAGTTTCGGACGACTGCGGCTTCTGTGCAGTCGTCCAATAAACGGGAGTACTTACGGATGATCTTGGGCAATATTTGAGGTGAAACATACCAGTGCTGTCGCTATTTTTGTAAGAAAGGTGATGTATCGTCACTATCCTGGTTAATACTGTTGCGTTTGCTGGATCCCGTCATATTCGAGTACACGAGCCATTCAGAGCACTCAAACAAAATCCATAGAGCATACAAGCCACGGAAGCGCCCATATCCAAGAGTTGGAACATATAAGACGATTGAAGACGCGTATATGCCGCACAAGGTCCAAGAACGTATGCTCGCGGTGGTGGACGTCAACGTCGACAAGTGAGTGGCACTCAAGGGCAGTTGCGGGCAGATTAGATTAGATTGTCGATGACGATCGAGTCAGCGGGGGAGGAGCGCGAGGGAAATCTACCGCGCGAACCAAGTGCAGCTGGAATCTGGATTGGGATTGGATGCTCCGCCAGACTTACCGCGTCCGTTTTCTCTTTTCTCGTCCCTATCGATCCTGTATTATATCCCCCACCTCCCGTCCAATGGCTACAGCGACTCCCTCGTCCCCCGACGCCCTCGCCAGCGAGATCGCTGCGCAGAGCGCACTCCTCGCTGACCTCCGCAAGCAGCAGGCGGACTCTGCACAGGTAGAGGACGTCAAGAAGAAGCTTGGGGACCTCAAGAGGACTCTCGCACTTCTTCAAAATGCAAACGCGGGCGCGGGCGGATCGAAGGAAGGAAAGAAGAAGGAGCGCATACTGCTCAAGACTCCGAAGGTACGCGATTCGACCCCATGCGCAGGCCTGAGCTCAAGCTCATCGCGAAGCCCGTCCCACTCCCATCGCCGCGCGGAATGTAGGGCACACGCGACTACGGCCCGAGCGAGATGTTCTGTCGTGAACACGTCGAGCGCATCGTCAAGGACTGTTTCACGACCTACGGCGGTTCCCAGCTAGACACCCCCGTCTTCGAGCGCAAGGAGATCCTCACCGGCAAGTATGGAGAAGACGCGAAGCTCATCTTCGATCTCATGGACCAGGGTGGCGAGCAGCTCGCCCTACGCTACGACCACACCGTCCCCCTCGCTCGTTACTTGGCCATGAGTGGTGCGATCACTGCTCAGGCGAAGCTTTGGCAAGTCGGCAAGGTGTACCGGAGAGACAACCCCGTCATGTCAAAGGGTCGTATGCGCGAGTTCTCACAAGCCGTATGTTGCTGTGTACTATGGTGTGACGAATGCCCGTATTGATAATTCGCTAGGACTTCGACATTGCGGGTACTTGGGATACCATGATTCCCGACGCTGAAGTAATTAGCTTAGTGTGCACCATCCTATCTCGTTTGGATGTGGGAGGGTTTACCATCAAGGTACGCTGCGCGCCGCCTTGTTCATATTGTATCCGCTCATAAGGTCTCCCTCAAAGATGAACCACCGAAAAATCCTCGACGGCATCTTTGAAGTGTGCGGCGTTCCCGCCGACAAGATTCGCACAATTTCTTCTGCTGTAGACAAACTTGACAAGGTATGCGCCTTTCACGGTGATTGAACTACGCCATCTAATCCGTGTACGTAGCTACCCTGGGCCGATGTCAAAAAAGAGATGACAGAAGAGAAGGGTCTTGATCCTGCTTCGGCAGACAAGATTGGGGAGTATGTGAAGCACAAGGGTACGCTGTTTGCGCTGATCTAGAACAGCGCTAACTCAGATGGCGTCAGGTGGACTCGAGTTGCTTGACACGCTCAAGGCTGATGCAGCACTGCTCGCAAACGCAAACGCGAAAGCAGGAATTGACGAGATGGCAATCCTCTTCATGTATCTCAAGTCCTACAACGTGCTTGACAAGGTGAATGATCTTGCTCCGCTTCTCGTCGCCACCAACTCACAACGCGCGTATCAGATATCCTTTGACCTCTCCCTCGCCCGCGGCCTAGACTACTACACCGGCATCATCTACGAAGCCATCGTCGAAGCCTCTGCGCCCCCTGGCTTTAAGGCTGCCAACGCCTTCGCGTCCTCCTCCACTGCCCCTTCCGTCCCCGACGCAGCGCCCCCTGCCCCAGCCCCTAAAAAGAAGGCCTCAAAAAAGGCCGCGACGAACCCAGACGAAGAAGAGGAGATCGACGAGTCGCAAGTCGGCGTCGGCTCGATCGCTGCGGGAGGCCGGTATGACAACCTCGTGGGCATGTTCACCGCCGCCGCCGCAGGCGAGGGCAAGAAGTCTGCGAGCCTGCCGTGCGTTGGCGTAAGCATCGGGCTCGACCGCATCTTCGCCCTCGTGTGGCCGAAGTGGGTTGAGCGCGGCATGCGCAGCAAGGAGACGATGGCCTACGTTATGGCGGCGGGCGACGGCCTGCTCACTGAGCGTGTAGAGCTCGTGCGTGAGCTTAGGGAAGCGGGTATTAAGGTGGGGTTTATGGCATTATCTACCATCCGACAGTTAGCTCACTTGGCACGTGTAGACCGACTTCTTGTTCAAGGCGAAACCGAAGCTCCCTGCGCAATTCGCGGCCGGTGAGAAGGACGAGGTGCCATTCGCAATCATCCTCGGAGGTGACGAGCTCAAGGAGGGCCTCGTTACCGTCAAAGAACAAAAGTGGGAGCTCACTGATGGCAAGAAGGCTAAGATCGAGTCGAATGACAAGGGCACCAAAGTCAAGCGTGCCGAACTCATCCAGTGGATCAAGGACACACCCACGTTCCGGGACTGGTCCAGCGGGAAACTCATCGCGTGAGACGTAGGAGTAGGGATCGTTCTAGCTAGAGAAGTAGTCATCATTCGTGTACAAAGTTAATAGATTGCTTCCATCTGCTAGTTATTCCCGAGTCCTGCCTTGAAATTACGTTCTCGATTCTACGTGGGTTGTCCGCCATCATAAGTTAATCGTCGTCTGAGCCTGAACCCGAGCCTGAATATTCTCCATCGTCTTCATCGTCTACTCATGGCCGGTAAGCACCACACAAGTGTTTTCAAGAAAATATCCTCACCATCCGCGACGTCATCGCGTGAAATACTCGCTTGCACTTGTGACTTCCTAACCAGAGCGCGGATCTCGGTGTCCTCGGGCGGGATAAGGTCTATGGCTGTCTCCCCGTTCTTATCCTTTATCCTAATGGCACGCCCTTAAGGATCCGGCACTTTCGTTCCCCTATAGACAGGCAGGCTCACCTCGTGTCGGCACCTGCGTCCAACAAGCTCTCGAACACCGCTTTCCTCAGGTTCGCATCTTCGATTTGTAGCGCGAGGTGCAAGGGTGTCGCCTTCTCGATCCGGTTCTGGGGGTCGACATCGCAGCCGTCGTACTCGAGTAGATGTTCTAGGATGTCAAGGTATCCGTTTGAAGCCCTTTTAGCAAGATCGTGTAAGTTAGCATGCTCCAGCTGGTGGGATGGGATCCGACATACGTACGCGTAGTGGAGGGCTACATGCATAATCAAGTGGGAAATACGGCGTTCAGCTAAGGATAGCACGGATGGGTAGAGAACGGGGCATACCAGTATTGCCAAGACTGTTTAGGTACATGCTAGTGAGTGCGGACTTCAGTTGAACATTGGCACGTCACGCACCCGTCCTGAGCATTGATGTCGAACTTGCCTTCCTCGAAAACCTCGAGCAGCATGTCCTCATTATCAGACCGCGCCGCGGCAAGGAGCCTTTCGTCTGCACTAAATCAGGGATACCGCCTCAGTTACCGGTGAAATCGTCACGTACTGTTGCTGGCACCGTCAGAAGCCATTTGTGCGAGTAGTGAAGGTCGCCCTGGTGTTTCTGGTTATTCGAAGAGCCGGGCGGCAGGTAGCGGGCTGTCGTAAGTAGTCGTTAACAGTTAGTTGAGCTGCCGGTGCTTGAGGAGACGGAATTAATCTGTGATTAGCAGCCGTGGGAAACCTCTCCTCGCACCCAGATACGGAAAGTAAGTAGGTTTGGCGTCCATCATCATACCATATAAATGAGAAGAGTAATGAAAGTTTAGCAACATTGTATGCGACTACAGCTACAACCCTCTATAATGTCGACTACAGCATAGCGGGGTAGGTCCTTTACTTGTCCCCCTGATTGCACTCCAACATGTAGATTAGTCGCCAGACGTAGTAGTACCCGACCACAGGTCGGACCCGAAAAGACTGGTTGAGGTAGATGGTCGCATCAATACTGTTGGACGTATGTTCAGGATGGGCCGTAATATTTCTGTCCAGATATACAGAAATATGGTCATAAGCATCCTCTATCAAAGGAAAGACCTCCGCGGCAACGACCTCTCGTCTACTCGTCGCCGATGGTTTCGGTTCCGCAAATGGATCTCAAAATTGTTGAGAGTATCGCCAGGGCCCACAGTATAGAGCTATGAACTTCTACTCAGTTTTTTTCCATGTCTAAGGAGCGCTGGATCTCGCCTTCCCAGGACAATCACCGCATACAGCGCGGAAGACGGTCACCAGACCCCCTGTGCTGGGGTTCTGCCTCTGAATCGCGACGACGTCGAACGCGTCTGCAGGATATCGCATGCGCATTTCTTGCAAGGCTTGACCAAGCCATGGCGGGGCGGCCTTTCGAATGCTCGAGAAGTCAGCGCGCGAGTACTTTCTGTAAGAAAGAATCCAGCTTTACCTGAGGAGGCGGGTTCATGTTCGAGTCGTATCTATATCGGCGTGTGTTTCGAGTCGGGCCGCGTTCGAAATATTACGGACCCTAGAGCAAGATATAAGGGATGTGGCAGAGACTATTTACTGCTTGGATGCATGCTCGCCTTAGAGGGAGAGGACGTGTTTGAAATATATCAGCGTTCGCAGCCTGGCCGGTCATGTTGCCCTCGAAGAGCCGGTCTAAGCCCCTGTTGGGGAACACCACACTCGGGCTGTACATAGCGCTCCGGCTCCCCCATACCGATGACCGGTACGTCATCGGGAGACCCACGGCACCCGCACAGGGCCTGCTTCTGCCACAATACTGTGCCATGGCCTCTGTCCACAACATCCTCGAGGAACTTCATCTCATTGCTTGCTCCCTTTTACCAGGCGAAACGCTCAGATTCACCGAGGATCCGTCCGGCTGGGCAGCCCTGCTCGAGGCGTACTCGGCGAACCCAGGAATGGAGCTCACGTCTGCCGTCCATCACCCTGCACACTTCCAAGTATCAGCGAGCGGTGACGATGTCTGGTTTGACATCGAGCTACCCCTTGAGTACGGTGTCGAAAGGCGTGCGCCTCTCGTTGCCGTCAAAGGTCATCATCTCGGGCGCACAGAGCAAGAGCAGTGGCAGACTACCGTCGTGGAGGCCCTGGAAGAAGTGAGAGGTAGTGAGTGCGTCATTTTCGAAGCCACCTTGGATATTCGTCGTTGACCGTATTGAACAGATATCCGCTGTACGAGCTGATATCTACGCACCTGCTACCGCACATACACGAGGCTTCCGAGCGAGCTTCAGCCACTCCGGCTGTGACGGCGACAGGTCTTACTGCCCAAGCTCCCAAAGAGACCTCCCTGCGATACCATGCCCTCTTTACGTCGCACCACCTCAAATCCCCTCAAAAGCGACGCTCCCTCTCACAATGGTCGCACGAGCTCATGTTAACCGGGTTCGCGAAAATTGGCCACCCTGGTGTGATATACTGCGAAGGCGTTCAGGAAGACGTCGAGGAATTCATCTCACGAGTAAAGGGCATGCAGTGGCTAGCACTGAGGTTACGGTTTATCGAACCGGCACCGTCAGACAATGATCGACCAAGAGAGAGGAAGTGGACAGAGTTTGAGAGGACAGGCGAGGTGGTAGAAGAGATGAAACGGCAGGGGAGGGAGCATTTTGTCGTCGAAATGGGCATTGGAAGTGCTGGGAACGGACGCACAAACTAATGCAAGCATTTGAAAGCTTATCAACAGACAAGCCGTATAATATATGATGGAAGCCGTATACATGCAGGGAAACGACAGCGACAATATACCACCAGGCGAGAACATAATGAGGTCATGCGAAAGGCAAGTGTTTATGCCGAGGCCCGCGAACTATGAGAGGCTTGCCATAAATCATACACGGGATTGCATGGCGTTGCAAGGATCACAACCCATAGAACCTCAGTAGCGACGGTCGTCGTAACGCCCACCACGGTCGTAGTCGCGACCGTAGCCGCCGCCGCCACCACCACCACCACTGCCGCCGCCAGAGCCACGGTCATAGTCACGACCATAGCCTCCACGGTCGTAGTCGCGGCCACCACGGTAGTCATCCTCGTAGCGACGGGGACGGCGATAATCGTCGTAACCACGAGAGTAACGACTGTCATATGGACGGGGATCGTACGGACGTTCATCCGGGCCTATTTCATTGACATGAATACGTTGACTGCACACTATAGAAATAGACATACGATCGTTTCTCTTCGGCGGCCCATAGTAGCGACCGGGAGTCGGCGTCCGCGCACGGCCACGACGCGCCTGACAGTGATTGAGTTAACTGATGCTTGCGAGCGTTAACAGGACTGTCACAGACCTTTTCCACTGAAATGCTCTTGCCCATCAGTTCAGTACCATTCATGGCAGTGATAGCAGCGTCTGCCTCCTCCGCAGTCTCCATTGTAACAAATCCAAACCCGCGCGACTCGCGTGAGTGAGGATCATACATCACCTGGGCCTTCTGGACCTACATCAAAAGGTCAGAGCCGTTTGAATGCATGGGAACGGGAGATACATACCCGGCCCACTTTAGCGAACGCGGCCTCGAGATCACGCGTGTCCACTTTGTGACTCAAACCAGACACATGAAGATTGTTCCCCGGGTTATTACCCCCGCCTTCTCTAAGAAATATGGTCAAAAAGTCAACTATCGTAACATGGAGGCGCCAGCGCACATACCTTTCAGGCTTCCTCCCAGGGCTACGACTTCGGCTGGAACGGCGAGGAGGCTCCACCTGGCGAGGGGAACGACCTCCATTGTTCCACGACTGGTCCTCTTGAGCACCACCATTCGAGACAGCACTGTCGGTGGTGGGGATACTAATGCCACCTCCGTTGGCAGGAGGAGCCACATCTTGAGTTTGCCATGCTGATGACAGATGGACAAGGGGGAAGGGATGGAAACAAGGTCAGGTTGTGTCACTGTACGTCGGGGACGGGCATGCTGGGGAGAGGACCGGCGACGCGAAGAACAGAAGGCACACCACCAGAGGGGATAAGAACCTGCAGAGACGCGTGCGAATCGCGAGAGAAGTGATGGCGAAGCCGAAACGGGCGCGTCGACGTGGACACTGGACGCAACGGTATGCGCCGGAGAGTGAAGGCCTTCAGCCAACAGCCGCCAAGCCGGACGAAACGTAAATGGGACGCAGACGCGGCGCCAAAGTTGGGAAAGTCGCCAGCAGTGAGCTGAAGGCTGAAGCTGCTACGGCGTGCGTATAGCGGGCGTGAGGCGTTCCTACTAGTGGGCGGGTGTGCCGGTCGAAGAGTACGTATCGAATACAGGCAGTAGCCCGGTCGTCGCTGTCGTGGTCGCTGTGGCTGATGCTGGGGACGTACCGTCATCCATTGCTGCGCGTTTTGGGGTTGGCGGCGCGGACGATGAGGAGTGCAGGAATGGAGAGGGAAGAGTTGGGTGAGAACGTCTCTGACACCAACTGTAATTTAAGACGCCCCGCGTGTCCAAACACGACCACACTCAGAACCAGACGGGCGCACCGCCCGCCCAATCCGGTTTTTTTGCACGAAGCTCGTCGCCGTCGGCGCAGCAGTTGCACACGCTGCCTGCGCTGGCATGCAGAGTAGCATTATAATAAAAACAGTGTCGAGTATATTGCATGTGCGAGGCCGACCCCAGGACCAGCAGTGACGTCGACGGATAGAGAACGGAGCGGGCACGAGTCGGACTGAACCGGTTGGCGTGATGGGCGGAGCCTCGGCTGAGCCGCGACGGGTCCTGCCCTCGTCGCGCAACGCCCGCCCGCCTTTTCTTCACCACCACCTCCACGCACGGCTCGTCCTCCCCACGCCCTCCCCGCTCTCCACCATGCTCCGTGCCCAGCTCGCCTCCACCCTCCTCCGCGCTCGCCCAGCTGCGACCCGTGTCGCCCCCACCCTCGCCCGCGCGTCCTCCAGCGCGCACGGACAGGAGACGTTCGAGTCCTTCAACGAGCGCTACGTCAACTTCTTCCAGTCCGCCCAGGACCTCTTCGAGGTTCAGCGCGGCCTGAACAACTGCTTCGCGCACGACCTCGTCCCTTCGCCCTCGGTCGTCGAGGCCGCTGTGCGTGCCGCCCGCCGGGTCAACGACTATGCTACCGCTGTTCGGGTCTTCGAAGGCATCAAGGAGAAGGTGGAAAACAAGCAACAGTATCAGGCTTACCTCGATGAGCTCAAGCCTCTCCGGGAGGAGCTCGGTGAGCATTACTTTATCCTATTGCCTACGTCATTTTCGCTTACATGAGGGCAAACAGGCATTAACGTACGGGAGGAACTCTACACTTCGTGAGGTATCGTTCGTTGGAATGCACTAGAGTACGTATCGGGGTCTCCTTTGAAGTGATGCGCATTCATTAACGCATATTCATAGTACTGTACCGCGAAAGACAATCGTATTCTACCTTCCACTAGGACCGTGAATGAACGTTGAATTTCCAGGAGAGGATAACACAAAAACGTGCCCAGCTTTGCGACGTATCATTATGTTACATCGACTCTGATAGGTTCAAGGCGTTTTGCGTCGTCGTTATGGGTGCGATATAGCAAGGTTCAAGACTGTCTAGCCGCTAACAAAGGCAAGCGACTGCCCAATCTAAGACCTCAAGAAGATTGTTCGAAGAGCCCCCCTTGAGGGTATACACGTATTACTCTATAGCGGCAATGGTAAGATTCTAAGGTACTGAGGTGCGTACATCATCGAACGATTGGCGTTCGCGACCGGATGCGTATGGACTATGAACCTAGAGCGGGGAGGGGATATTGGGCACTTGCAGGCGAGATATGGGCAGAAGATACGAATATGCGAATAAGGAGCAATAAAGAAACTGATGTTTAAATGCAGTGCAGGAGGCTTACGGTGGACGCATCTGTAACCATGTTTGCGAAGGAAGTAGACAGCCAGGAGTACGTTTGCGATGTCGTTGCGGCGAGGTGGTCGAATGCATTGTGAATGGGATTACGAGATATGCGAAATGCGATGAGACTTGCTGTTCTTGATATATTCCCGAAGATATGCTGGTGATATGTTGGTAGAGGGCCTACTTAGTAGCCGTAGTATGCGCGCTAGAATAACGTTAGAGCTAAGTCAACATTGACAGCGGAAAGCATTGATACCATTCGGTCGCTGAAGATTCGTTAACATGAAGCCTCTTCATAAAGCTACCGTGAGATCACGTACAACAACCAAATGACTTTGGAACCTGTCTTGCAACCGCGCAGGGTAACGATATGACCGCGAATCGACTCGTAGAGCAGTGCACGTTGGTCCTTGTCAGCCTGATATTTGTCAATGAGTTGGCTAACCGGAAGACAAAAACGATCTTACGTTGGGGAGGACGCTAGCGATGAGCTGACTGCCAGTCGGCGATAATGCAAGATCCACTATCATCGCCCGTCGCGCACTGAGAAAACGATGAATATGAAGGTCACGGCCGTGAAGCGTTATTCAAAGACGTTGGGCGTACCTTTTGGCGGGCTCGCACATTCTCTTGATCACCCTGTCTAAGGTCTCCGTACCTCCTTCCTTCAGTGCCTTGGTGATCGATTTGATGCCTTGTTCGCTGGTAGCATACTCCAGCAATCCGCCCAAAAGGTGGCCGAGAGCCAGATCACGATGCCTCTGGGAGCCATGTTCAAGGACTATAACGTTCAGTCTCATTAAGCCCCCGCCAGCTTCACGAGTCATGCGACTCACTGTGCTGGATACAATACGACCCCCATTGATTCTTCGCAACTTCTCCGAAGATGTTGGGACCTTGGTTTAGCAACTCGTCCACAATTCCATCCTTGGCGGACTCTTCAAGGTTCTCAAAAGCATGCTGGGCGCGGTACATAACCTCAGCTCAAGCTCTTCAGAACGGAACCAGAGCAACGATCCACTGACCTGTACGACCAAGGACCCCGTCTCATGGCACGCCAACGAAGCCCATTTCCCCTTCAGTGACTTGTTGACGCTTTAGAACGACTCGCTCAGATGAAGACGACATCATATGGTCTGTAGTCAGCTCACTATGCGAAGATTGGGGGTACGGGCGACGTCCAAGTGAGTTCCATGATCTGTGGTATCGTCAGAGGGGAGAATAAGGCGAGAGACCATCGACGTTACCTTGCTCCAAACATGCGAGGCGTGTTTGTTAACCAAGGTCTGCGCGGGCTCGCCCATGAGGAGTTCGGATACAATCAACAGCCGGATGTCTTCTTCGCAGTCGAGCGCCTTTTGGAGGACGTGACAACCGTAGCAGTTTGTGGCTAGTTCCACCACCCGACCACTGGGCGAACGCCGATCAGGTAGGGCGAACCCAGGGGGGCACACTGACATACCGCATGCAGGCGACAATCTTACGCCTTTCATCAACACTGGAAGTAGCCTCGAGGCATCGTTGAACGGCCCAGTTCCCGAATCTAGTAGAATGCCTCGTTCAACATCCTCTGAGCTCGCAAATGTATGGACCTACCTATGGGCCATCATCTCGAAGCCTTTGGCGCAGATCGCGTCTACTATTTTCGCGCGTTCTTCCGCATCAGCGACCTTCAGCTTCTGCTGGAGGAAGATGGATGCTTGCTGGTCCGACGACTTGATGATACGCGCCACAAATAAATCGTACGGAGGCGTCGACGATGGATGCAAAAGAGACAAGAAGTTGATGGGCTATTCACCATTTCAGTGAACGCACGCTGATGATTACATGCAATTAGAAATACCTCATGGACCTGACTGGCTTGGCGCGAGGTAGGAACAGAATGCGGTTGCGCAGGACGTAACAATGTTTCGCCAGAGATAAAACCTAATCCGCGTTCTTCGCCTTCGTCAGCTCTGAGCCACTCCGAGGAGGTACGAGGACGTTGCAGGCCCCAGCCCAAGGGAGGGAGAGAGGGCGGCAGGACCGTGGACTCAAGACGACGGCGTTCAGCCTGGGCCGAGGACGGAAACAAAGATAAGCCGCGAGGGGGAGACGGGAGGCCACTGTCCAAAAAAGGTTCGAACGGAGGACAATAGCCCCCGTCCGGCCCAAATGTCTGAGAGGTAGAATAGAAAGATCCTTGAGCGCCGAGCGATCTGTCTTGCATCCTAAGGCCGGTTTCGAACATGAGGGAATTCTCCATGGGTCGATGAGAGCCATGAAAATCAAAGGTGGGTGGAAGCTTTTGCTCGAAAGCTTTCGCAGGACTGAGATCAGTAGGGGTGAGGAGGGCGGATGTCGTGGATATAGGAGAAAGGTCGGGCGACGTGGGGGAGTTCAATAAGTCGCCCTTGAGCCTTCCGCCAGGCATAGGAGCTGGCGAGTTGAGGTTGAGCGAACGGAGTAGTTGCTCCACATGCTATGCTCGGGGCGTTAGCTGCACGCATATAACGAGCATGTAAGCCACATACGTGCTCGTCATAGGCCGGCGACGCCTTCTTGCGGCCGTCACCGATTGCCCCGACGGCCTGGCGCCGCTGACCGTCCAGCCCGACAGGGCCGAAGACATCTTCTCCGAGGCTGTGAATTGGGAAAGAAGACGAACGACGCGGTTCTGGGCGGATGGACCCAAGCTGACCGCCCAGGTTGACTCGAGTGAATGAGTCGATAGCTTTTGACCAGGCGACGTCGGAGGGCTGGGGTTGAGGAGCCCAGATGGACGCCGCAGAGGACCTTGAGGACGGAAGGGTATCGAAGAGAGGAACGAACGACTGCGAAGAGGACTGGTCCATGTCGGCGAAAGACAGATGCAGAAGGGGGTGGGAGGAGGAGAAAGGAGAAGCGACAGAAGGTTATATACGCGGGCGGGGTTGAACTCGCCCAGCGTGACGGGATACGCGCTGAGGAGGGCGCGCTGCTCGATTTGGATGTTCGGTGACCATATGGGGAGGGTTCTCAGCGTTCGCACGCGACGGTGTCAGGGAAGGCGACACGTCTCGCACAAACCTGGATGCCTTCTCCCTTCTCCGATGGTCACATCAGTGTGATTAACGTGCCGCTAAGGAAGCACGGCTGGTGAGTTCCCCCGCGTCCCTGAGAGTGTGGTGCTTCCACAGGACCCATAGTTGCCGGCTCTGGGCATCACGGAGCAGCGTCCTCGTAGTCCCGGAGGCTGCACGCTGGGTGGTAGTGGACGCCGCAAACGGCGGCCGCGGAGCAAGGTTTGGTGTCACATCCGTCGGCCAACTGTTGTACACGTCGGGCGCCGTGACCTATCAAGACGGCTGACAGAAGAGAGGAGCAGGCAAAGTTTCTCAAAGAAGCACTCACCGACGTGCTGCGCGGCGCATTTGACAGAGACGTTGCAGACACACGTGGACCGAATTGAACACCCGGAAGGAGCGGTCACAGTTGTCCTCTGGCAGACGCTGAAACAATCAGCGCTCAGCGTTCGCTCCCCCGAGCGGAGTAGGTCTTTGCGTGCGGATCCGACTGTGCACCAACCGAGCCCGCCAGCTGGCTGAACAGCGCGCGCGTACGTTTCGCAGGTTCCATGCAGAGGACCACTTAAGTGGAATGCTCGCCGCGGAATTGTCTGTTGCTGGAAACAGCAGAGAAGCGCCGGAAGCGCACCGATCGACAAGTTAATTAACGAGGCCCATTTTCTCCCAATGGGAAGCCAAAGACAGAAGCCCAAGTACGAAGATCATTCATACGACAAGAGAAGATGCGCCACCGGCAGTGGGCCGACGGCGCCCATGAGGCTATCGCGTCCATCGTGCTGTAGGACGTATGGCCCACCGTGGCCCGCACGGCCCATCGAATGCCGCGAGACAGTACAGCACCATGTGGATAGGGGCGCCTGGTTGAGCAGAGGCAGTGAGCAGAGTGCCACAGGCGAAAACGAGTGAACGACGGCCACCTTCTGAAACCGGGCACTTCAAGATCCGGCAGCGGTTTGACAGGAGTGCGGCGTCGAGTCAATGACCTCACAAACTTATCCCAAATAGGGTATGTCGAGTGTCGGAACCCAATCATCAGATGCCAAACGGTTTCTTCTAGAGGAGTAGAAATACATGTATCCAGTATTCCAAGAGCTACATCCATGCGTGACGTCAGACCGAGGAGCAGATAGTAAGTAATACATGACAACATAGCGGACAGCCGAGAGCACACGAGCACGCACGATACAGAGCATACAACCACCTAGCGCCACCGCATCATCACTCTCCACCCCCGGCGAGCTCCAGGATTAGCCGGCATGCGACGTCCATGAAGATGTACGGCGACACGACCTCATCGTCACGCATATTGAGGTCTTTCACCGACCGACTCGACTCGGACGCTGTTTCAGACAAGTTGAAGTCGGGGTGTGCCATGTCGAACCTGCCTGCGCCAGGCTCGATCGACGCTTTGTACGTTTTCTTGTGGTGGAAGTCGACGAGGTAGTTGATCGAGTCGACCATGTATAACTGAAGGTTCATGAGAACCTGCAAAACTCGCAAGTGAGCGTATGCGCGCATACACAGATAGAAGGATATTACCACTACGTCCTGCACTCTTGCACGGGTCTCGATAAAGTAAATGGATGATGCAGCCCGCAGGTCTACATGGCCATCGTTCTCTCTCGCACGCTCGATCTTGGCGCGTTCACCGTTACGTTTGTCTGGTATGAAGGCGTTTACACGAAGGCCGCCAAGATTGGACTTCTCCTTCCACTCCATTCCCAGCGTTTTCAGTGTCCGATAGATCTCGAGCATGACCTCCATCGGGGGTGATCTGCTCCGGATGCCGAAGTGCCACTTTGTCCTATGCTGCTTCTTCTCCTTGACTGGTAGCGCGCGTTTCGCGTTGGCATATGATTGAAGGTGGTGGGGCTCTGGGAGCTGCTCAGGCAGTGAAGAGTTCAGGACGGCGAAGTTGTTGCTCTCGCCCTCGTATTGAGGAGTCGAGAAGTCGAAATCATCTTCATCTTCGTCATCGTCATCGTAATCGTTGAACTCTGAGTCGAACGGGTTCTGTTCGAGGTCGGTGCCACCTCCCGGTGATACCGCGTTCGGGGATAGTGGATGGCGAGGCTACGTGGCAAGTATAAGCAACGCCTCATATATCCTTGCTAATAAAACCTACATCCATGACCGCCAATTTAGCATCGCGGTCTTGCTCCTCAATATCCGCCACTATAGCTGATGAGAAACGGTCTACTCCAGAAGAGGCATAGTGAGCACTTACAATTTCTCCCTGCGCGCCGCTTGTCTCGAAGAAGCATGTATGCGACTTTGACAGCGTTGCCTTGTGGACCATCGTCGCGTCGCAAGCATTCCCAAACATCCTCTTTGTCGACGCCCTCCATGCGCGACGCCAACTCCTCAACGATCTCCTCTTCGATGCGGCCAAGACCCTCAATTATCTCGAAGTCGATAGCTTTGGGGGGAGTTACGAGCGAGGACAACGTGCCGAGGACGGGCCCCTGCTGAGGGAGGGGACTGAGATATCTAGGCAGGTCGGTCGTGAAGAAGGGATGTTGCATGATCTCAGGGATGGTGATGCGTTTTACGGGATCAACAGCGAGCATGCCGTTGATCAGCCCTCTCGCATCTGAAGAAAGGTACGACGGCAAGTGGTATACACCCTCTGGAGGATTGTCAGTAGTGAAGAGGTGCATGCATGGCAAGCATACGTACGACTGATCTTCGTGAACAGGGTCTGCACATCGTCGTCCTCGAACGGTAACCGGCCGCAGAGCATAACGTATAGGATGACACCGCAGCTCCAAACATCAATCTCCGGACCAGTATACAATCCGCCGCGGATGACCTCCGGAGCGGCGTAGTTAGGACTCCCACAGCTTGTCTTCAGGAAGTCGCCGTCTTTGATTTCGTTGGACAGTCCGAAGTCCGCGATCTTGACGTTTAGGTCATCGTCTAGCAACACATTCTCTGGCTTGAGATCCCGGTGGACAATCTTGAGGTGGTGGCTGTACTCAATCCCGGAGATGAGCTGCTGGAAGAATCTCCGAGCTTGAGGTTCGGTCATGCGCCCGTTCGCAACGATGTAGTTGAAGAGCTCCCCGCCAGCGTACTCCAGTACAATGATAATATCCTTGGGCGTGGAAATCACTTCGTACCTGGAATGGATTAAGCTATGGACGCGACGAGAACGGGGGTTCATCCTCACAGCTTAATGATATGTGGGTGCCTGAGCGTGCGCATGTACTCCACTTCGCGCTGCACCCGCGTCTTCGTCCTATGTTTCGCAATGGCTTGTTTCGATATGTATTTCATTGCGACCTTCTGACCAGTAACAATATGGATGGCCACTAACAGCTCTCTGATCAGGAGCTGCACGGTAGTAATGGAGACGCAGCGCGTACTTTTGACTTTCCCGAACGTCCCCTCTGCAATCTCGCCAATAACATTGTACTCTCCAAGCTTGTACGCCGGATACTTCTGTGGGGGATCGTCGGCCATGTTGTGTTTCAGCCAGAGAGTGTTAGAGCGTGAAATCCGGCGGGAGAGGAGGTCTGTAAGGAGCCAACCGGTATTGGCGCGCGCTTCTCAGAGGACCGTTGCAGTGATCGACGGATGCGGGGGAGTTATTGTCCCGTGTTTGTCCGCTGTGGCTACATAAGCTAATAGTAGCACTTCACGCTTATCGCCGAAGGTACCGCCATGAATGCCCCCAACACTAACGGGGAGGTCCTAACGCTCAGGACTCTTTCCAATAATGCCACTATACGCGGACAAAACGACTCAAATAATACTACTGACTCAGAAACAGAGAGAAATCAGTCTCCAGATCTCACCCAACCGTCCCAGACCTATCAATGTCTCCTTGTCTTCGCAGGATTCATGATGACATTCCATGTTATTGGAATCAATTCAATCTATGGTCTCTTTCAGGTATGTCCATTGCCGCTGAATTTTTCTTGACTCTCACACCATATCAAGGAATTTTATACGTCCCCCGAGAGCAATATCAAAGGCGCAATGGGCCAGGACGCTCTGGTGTCTCTTGTGGGCACCATCGGCAGTGGGCTAACATGGAGTGGCAGCATCTATGTCAACCCAATGATCCGCAGATTTGACAACGTGAAGCTCATATCTCTAGCTGGCGCTTTCATCATGAGTCTCGGGATTTTCACCGCAAGCTTTTGCACGCAGGTAGGCCGAGCCATCCCTCAATTCAGTGTCAGTATCTGGGCTGACCGTGACGCTGCGGACATAGCTGTGGCAGTTGTACCTGACGCAAGGATTGCTTTATGGGATTGGGTCGAGCATGTACTACTTCCCCATCATGTCCCTTACGCCGGCCTACTTCGATAGGAACCGTGGCGCAGCCATGGGGATCGTTCTCGCAGGCAGCGGTGTCGGCGGACTGGTCCTGTCTCCGGTTTTCCATATTCTTCTCACCCGCCTAGGCATTCGATGGGCCCTCCGCATTCTTGGGATTTGGAACTTCGTCCTAGGCATCCCTATCTCAAGCGTCCTGACGAAGAAGCACGGCGTGGCCGCAAGCGTGGCAGGCCGTACTCGGGTCAGCATGGCGATGATCAAGCGAGGTACCTTTATCCTCCAGGTACGGACGGCAGCAAATGTGCGGAGTTTGCGAATTGAACACCATCGAATCAGTCTCTTGGGGCCTTGTTGCAGGCAGCTGGTAACATGGTGCCGGTGTATTTCCTCACCACGTACTCCGTCTCCGTGCTCTCGTACTCGAGCTCCACAGGCAGTCTGTTACTGGCGGTTAACACCGCCGTGAACAGCGTGGCTCGCATTGGGATGGGTATTCTTGCGGATCGCGTGGGACGGCAGAACACGATGGTCCTTAGCGTAAGCCTGTCGTTCCTATCGTGTGGATGGATCTCCCACCATTTGGCACCGCAGGTCATCTTCTCCGGTATCGCTGTCTTCGCGCTGTGGTACGACTCCGACCGCGGCCGCTTCCTCGCCTTCATTGTATTCTACGGCATCCTTGCCGGGGGCTATAACGCGCTCTTGCCCACGACGATTACGGAAGTATACGGCGTCCAGAACTACTCCAGCGTGAACGCGTTCATATACTTCATTCGCGGACTTGGAGCCCTCTTCGGCGCGCCCATCGCTGGCCTTATTCTTGGAAGTCACCAACGTGGAACACGCCTCACGGGCGACATGATGTCCAACCTGCATGTGTTGAAGACCCGATACAATGACGTGGCGATGTTCGATGGAATCCTCTTACTGGCTGCGGGAATATGTGTGGCGTATGTTCGATGGTTGGATGCGCGAGATAAAGGGGGGTGGCGTTGGAAGGCCTGACTTCGGTGCCCTGGCTTCTCGTACGGACGTAACATTTACCTTTGCAACCTGTTTGGAAACTTCCTATCCGTCCGCAATTTGCCAGCTCTGGGCTGTGGGCCTCACACAGATCGAGGGTATGAAGGCAGCTAATATAGATTCCGCGGGTATCGAGGGGATACATGCCATAAACTACCCCGAAAGTTAGGTATGTGTGTCCCAAAACTACGAACGAGGTGTACACGAGATGGCCGCCAAGGACCGGACCGCGCTCAACTCTGCTGAGACGAAGCTCACCCAGTGCCCTGTGGTCCCTTCGACCTCATGACGAGGGCGAAGGGCAAGACGACTGAGGAGCGTGAATTTTCCACGACCGTAACAGACACAACACGTAGGAAAACGGTGAAGGGCCTTGACTTGGTACGTGGGACGCAGCCATACAGGCGCGAGGGAGAACGTGGTGCGGAGGAAGCTTTGAAAAGAGCGTCGCATTCTTGAAAACTCACTTAAGACACACGAACTGGATGCCGTGCTCAGTGTAAGACGCATTCGAGTGGGCCCCTCCCGGAAAAAAAGGTATACCATTGATTGTATTTTCTACAGCGAGGGGGTCGGCGCCGCAGGACGAAAACGACGGCAGAAGAGCATGGTGAAAACATCGAGATAGGCGCTCAAAATTCTCCTAGAAATACTGGAGTAAAATTCCCACGGTCTGATGGTGTGCGGCTCGGGCCCGAAGTTCCGGGTTGGAGCGCAGGATCCAGCGTCTCACCCGTGGGTGGCCAGCTGCACTCGAACTCGGTGACCGCCGTGAAAGCTGTAGTCCTCCCCATCTCGTCCAGGACCACCGGGTCTCGCACTTATCTTTGAACAGGATGATTCCGACCTCGGAAAAATGCGAATCAGTTGCAGGCTCGCCAGTCGGCGGGCCCCGGAAGATCTCATGATGTGGGTGGTAGTTGAGAATGCTCGCCCTTCCCGTCATTAACACCCGTTGTGAAAGCTTCTCGACTCGAAGACGAGTCGCATCTCGGCGCGGCGGAAATATCCTATACGTTTATTTTCAAGTGAACCGGCCTAGCATTGGGCTTTTCGGACCGTTCGATCGCACCAACGTCTCCGCTCGTCTCCGAACTCGGGCGTGGGGAACATGTCCACCAGAGCGCCACTTGTGCCCGCCCGGCAAGGCGTTTTTTGTCTCTGGGTCCCCACGACTGTGCTTGTACGTATTCCTACTCCATAACAAATGTGCCCAAATTGGACCCTAGGATACGTCCATAGGTTCACTGTTTCTAAAAATTATCGACCGTTGGATGAACGTCTTTCGTGACGTCCATACAGCTCGCTCTCCAAGCACACTTCGCGCGGTCCGCGTGTTCGTCGACGCACCCGAATAACGCCTCGAAGCAACAGCGGGGTTCTGCTTGTACGTACAGGATGGCCAAGTTCTCTGATCTTCTTCTTTGCTCCTCTTCGACCTTGTGCGTCGGTGGCGCATCGGTTGCATGCACAGTCCCACGTTCAACCCTTGCCTAGAGCTTGCTTTCGACAGGACTGACCGATAGTGTCATTATTTGACGCCCCTTCTCCGTAGCTGCCGTACGCGTGGACCCGTCCCTGCAACACTGACGCCGGTTGCCCTAGACCACCCTACTGAATTTGTGCGCAGACAGCCCTGCTGATTTGGACGAGAAGTAATTATTACTGGTGCCTGAAGACGTGGCTATTGAACTCATACGGTTGACGTGCCGCGCTTCGTTGAGTTTAATAGCTCCCATCCATTTGTACGTCCTCCAACTCCGCATGCCACTGGGAACTGGCCAGGGATGCCCACTTCAGCCAATGCTAAGCTATAATTATCCTATCGTACCACGACTCACGTCTTCTCGTTCATGCGCGCGGGTGCGGAGCCATAGCGGCCAGCGCACAGAAGAAAACTTTCATCAAGGTCCGCTTGGTACCTTTGACCCGTCCTAATGAGGTAAGCAGCGGATAATTCTCCGAGCTTTCACATCTTTAGCATTCGCGCCGTCTTACCCCACCCTCCAGCCTTTGATTTATTATACTAGAAACTCTCAACATACGTGCGTGAACGCTTTCAACGACGTTTTGAATAAACACGACCATGACCCGTGGACGTTACTCGCCGCCTCGCGAATTAAGGTAAGATGCGCCCTTTTCTCAATGCCGACTTGCGGTTACGCCACTGTCTGCGCCCACCACGTACTGCTCATGTGAAATAATGAAGCTGCCGGGACAGGCTTCCCATATAGCT
Source organism: Trametes meyenii (assembly GCA_022606255.1). NCBI lineage: Eukaryota > Fungi > Basidiomycota > Agaricomycetes > Polyporales > Polyporaceae > Trametes > Trametes meyenii. Next base: position 4,422,366 of record JABYQG010000001.1, on the reverse strand, counting down.
ATACTTTGTGGGCGCATATTTCCACGGCTGGGTCGCCGCATGCAAGTCCCCTTGAGCCTGCTGACTGCTAACGCGTCGCTCCGCCCGATCTCGGGGACCTGACAGTCTTTTTACAGCACGTCTCCCTTGTGTTGGGGTGCCGCGCCATCCAGAACGTCGTCCACGCCTGACATGCACTTTATCAAACCCTGAGCTGGCCTGGCTCGTAGCGGCCACTCAATCGTTCGTCACCTCTCAATGTAGTACTGCGTCGGCTACCGGCATGGAAAGTTCGTGATTCTGTTCCGTGCCCGTCGTGTACGCCGCCAGGTAATCAACACATATGACCGGCGTGCTGAGCAGGTTCGTTCTTGATCCTACGAGCAATCAGATTTTGGGAACCCCGCGACGTTAGATTTGTTGCTCCAGCGACCGGCATCAACGGAGCTATCTTGCGCCCATAGAGTCATGGAGTCATGGAGGCGTATAACGTTCTGCCAGCACGCTGACCTTTTCGGGTCGAGGCTCGGTATGCAGCACACCATAGCCGCCAGGGTCCAGGACCGCAGAATGTTCGCCAGTACGGTTTTGAAGTAAGGTCCGGCATTGCATCCGTATGGTACATGTGTCCCTGTGGTATCGTGGTAGGGGGGGCATTCACACCAACTCCCTGCCATCCCGCTTGAACACCTTCCCCCCTTTCATGACGAACGTAATACTGGACTTGTCCACAGCGCCCTCGAAATCGCCTTCCAGGTTCCCCCGCGTCGCCACCAGGTCCGCCGCGAACCCCCGCCTGATCACGCCGAATGCGACCTCATTATCGCCTACCGCCCCAGGGGCCTCCTCCAACTCCGCGATCCGCGCGAGGCGCGCTGCACCCTCCTCCCCCTCCCACTGCGTGCTCCGCACGGCATACCACCCGCCGAGCGTGGCCCACCGGAGGACCTGGCGCCAGTCCGCGCCTAGACGCACCATCAGCTTCATCTCGAGCGCGTTGTCCCCATGCGGGAACGGGCCCGTGTCGCCCCCGCACGCGATGTTCGTCATGCCCCGCGCGAGCGCCCGCTGGAAGTTGCGCGCGGCACGGTCCCAGCGCCCGCCGGGGGCCCTCTCCAGGTCGGTCGTGTAGAACACGGCCAGGGTCGGCACCCAGATGATGCGCGACGCTTTCGCTCGATCGATCAGCGCGTCGGAGACGAAGTTGCTCCCGTGCTCGAGCGTGTCGACGCCACCGTTCTCGGGGAGGAGCTCTGCACGCCACGTCTGCGCGTGAGCGGCGACGCGCACCCGCAGCTGCCGTGCAGTGCGGACGAGCACGCCGAGCTCGTCGTTGCTGAACGTCTGGATATCGGCACCGGCGATCTTCGTCGACACGTCTGCGATGCGGGTCCGGACGCGGTAGTCTAATGGCAAAAGCATGTTGCGTGAGCCCCCACGACGTTACCACCTTTCTCTCCCCCTCCCCGCTCAGGCTGACCTGCGTACAGCTGGGCGCAGAAGAAGTCAAAATACTGCCTACGGCCCGAGAAGCAGGATCTGCGGTACCTTGATCCAGTCTGCGCCTGCGCCGACCTGCTTGCGGACCGCTCTCATACACTCCGTCTCACCATCGACAAGCTCGGCCCCAGTCACGCCCTCGACGCCGTCTTGGTGCAGGTGCAGGTTGCTCTTTGGGCCTAGTCCGGCAGTCGAGGTTCAAAGTCAGCTTTGGTCACCACACAGGCCAGAAGGGATGGTCCGCGCGCCCACCGTAGCTCCCACTGGCGATGATGGCGCGATTCGCGCAGAAATATCGGGGACCTGGAATCAACGGGTCCGGGCCAGAGAGACATTTCCTGAGCTGGACGTCGGCGTCTTCCGCGCCCTCGGTGCCAAGATCCCTGCCAGAGGTGAACCAGGTGAGTGCCCGTCCGTCTCTGATCCATACGCTCATGTGAGACAGTCGAAGCTAGAGCGCACCCGACGGCGTTGTACGTATGGCACGGGATTTCTGGAACGTACAGACAATGAAACCTAGCGCGCACCGTATAGTCGTGTATCCCGCCATCAGCGTCCGTCTCGCATGGACCGTCGCGCGTACGGTCCTCTCGACGAGGCTCTCCTTAGTCAACTGCTCGTCCCATGTTCTCTCGGCATAGGGGTGGAGGAACACTGCAAGAACCGCGCGTCAGATCCCGTGTCCCCCGCACTGGCGTCCCGAGCGAGCGAATGAACAGCGGAAGCGAGGCACCAGCGCTGCGGGCACGGCCCCCACGCACGTCTGAAGTGTAAAGTCCTATTCCGACCCGCGACTCACGGTGCACATGGGCGTCCACGAAGCCAGGCAGGACGGTGGCGTCCCGGAGGTCGACGACCGTGTTCTCGTCGGAGAAATCGACGCTCCGCACGTCCCGCTCCGAATAGGGCTGCACGTCGAGGACGAGCCCCGAGAGCTGGGAGACGGTCACCACGCGGCGCGGCTGCAGCTGCAGCGTCTCGGGGTCGAACAGGCTCCCGGCGTAGATCCTCATGACGCGCTCCGAGCCCCCGGCACACGGCGACGATCCTCCCTCCCCAGGGGCAGCAGACTCGGGCACAGCCGGGGAAGCGGCGTTCATGTCGAGCTTGCTGGACTTGCTTGAGCTTGTGGTGACAATAGCGGGAAGGTGCGGCGTCCCGGGTGTGCGTGCCAATCGAGGGTCGGAGCGTGGCTCGCCAGGAGAGGCAGGCTGGGATGGTCGGATGTGCATGGACGATCGTAGACAGCAGCAGCGTTAGCGGTCAGGTTCAGACGTTGGTGGCCAGCAACAGGAGGCGCGACGGTGGGAGTGAGAAACTATTAGAATATATCGCGCATTTACGGAGCCTGCTTGTGGCACGTTCCGCCGCCTCGGGGAGTTTATGGAGTCGTGCAGAAGCCGGCGGCCCGGCCCACCCGGCCATCAATCCCTGCGCCATGGCCCTCCCTGTGGCCATCAAACTGATCGGCGTCCCTCACCCGGTATCAGGACGCTCCAGGCCGCTCGCTCTCTCTTCAAGTTTTCCGCCTCCGTCACGCTCGCGCTCTCTATACGCCCCATGACAGCGGTCGTCTGACAGAAAGTCGGACGCCGTATAGGACTGAGGATACCACAGAATACGCTGCAGCCCGCGCAAAGCCGCAGGACCACCGACGGAGCTGTAAAGCACAATGTATGAACCCGTGGTCGCGAGCCTCGAGGCGGCGGACCGTCAACGTCGGCCACAGCTAACACCGCGACAAACAACCGGATCCAGTCAAGCCTCCCGCGCGCGGAGGCAGGCTGTACGCCTGTTCCGCTAACCTACAACCTACCGAGCACCACTAGGTACCACACACCCCGCACCAGCGATTTAGCCTCAGTGACGGCGAGGGGTGCGTCTACCCACGACCATCGCCTCCACTGAGCCTTGCGTGTTAGACTCGGGCTCGGACGCGGAGATGCGAGATAGACACCGCAGATCCTCGAGGGCCAGGGGGGCCATGGGCCGGAAGGCTGAAGCGTCCCAAGTAAGCCTCGGTCGCCTGTCCAAGGGAGAGGGGGAAAGGGCACCGGGCGATCGCGTATACGATTACCATGACAGAGCACGCGGTGCACGGTGTGGTGTGGACACATGTATGCAGCGCACCCATGTGCCCGCGTGCGCGGCGGCGCGGTCGGAAATGAACGAGGCGAGGACGGATGTGGCAATGAAGATCGCCTCCCGCGCGTCCCGCGATGATGTATGGATCCGTGAATAGCAGTGTGTATCGATTCCGGACGCGAGGAGCGGGGTGGTGTTGGGCCGGCGCGAGCGCCGCGGGGCGCGGTCGGCGCGTGTTCTACGGTGTTGTACAGGCGGTATACGTGCGGGGAGGGGTATACTGTTCGGTGGCGGGCGGCGGCATATAGCATATGGGAGGGAGTACGTCTAGCGAATTGTCCACGCAAGATGTGTACGTATGATACAGTGAGAGAGACTATCGAGAACATACCAAGATGGTTGACCATGCAATGTCGTAATGTACATTTATCGGACATCAGGTAGATACTGGTGTAACAATCGCGGGGGTCGCGGTAGGGGAGGTGGGTGACGCGGGGGCGGAAGGGGGAGCGGAGGTTTCCTCGATGCGACTGAGTGCGAAGGGACCTTCAAGCGGGATGGCGTTAGGGTTGTCGCTGTATGTGCGCCATGATCCGACGAAGTTCTTGTTGCCGATCATGTAGCCACGGAAGATGGTCTTCATGTTGTACGGCAGTAAGGTGGGGAGGCGGACGAGAACGATGAGCCCGTCCCACTTGCGGACGCGGCCATAGAAACGGTAGTGGTGCCAGGCCTCAGCGTGGTGCGGGAGGACCTATGCAGACCCGACAGATGAGACGCGAACTCGACAGGCCCATTCTGAAAGACTACGCACCTCGCCGGTAATGATGATGTCCTGGATCCCGTTGCATTCGTTCTCAATGTACTCTTCATAGTTGTCGGGAAGGCCGTCCGACATGAGCTCGTCAACCAGTTCCTCGGCTTCGCGGTCGCGTTCGAGACGAAGCTGGTGGGTATACAAGCGGTCGTCGCCGTCGCCAAAGTAGTACGCGTCGGAGTCCTGTGAGCTGACGCTGCTGCTACGCGAACGCAGTGTAGGGACCGTGTCCATGGCGTCCTCTTCTTCCTCGACGACCATGTCATCAGGCTCGCCTTGTAGACGCCTGTGCAGGGTCGCGATGCGGGCGCGAAGGTCCCTGTCTTCCGCCTCCTGTCGGAAGGTGCAGATACGACAGGTACGAGAGTTGTGCGAGTTCGGCTTGCCCTCAATGTAGGTCTCGTATCGAGCAGCGTGGCGAGTGCCGGGGACGTCGATGCGCAGCGAGTGTCCGACGTGCCGAAAGTGAACCGAGTGGGGGAAATACGCGTTCTGGACGTCGTCGAGGAAGCCGCCTGCGATGGTGCCCGTAGGAACGGGGATCTGCGGGTCGATGCAGTGGTGCTCTGTGAAGCGCACAAAGACGGGAAGTTCCGAAACGAGAGGGAACTCTGTGAGCTCGGGCATGTGTTGCGCCTGAACGACATCGCGGTACCTAAACAAGTCCGGGATCTTGGGCGAAGTCAGCACACGTTTACGGCAAATTCGGCCACTTGAACTTTACCTGCATCCGGCCGGCGAACATCCCCGCAATGGAACCGAAGGTGTACACGACGCCCTTGAGCGGGAGATCGTGGCGAGGATCGTAGCAGCCCGCCAAGCGGTTCCAGTCGTTGTCGAAACTAGCACTGACCGACTTGAGCTCCTTGCGCCACGAGACGTCGTTCTCGAGTCGACGTTGGTCGGAGCTCAGCGCGTCCATCCAGTCCCAGGCGCCAGGCTTGTATAGCTTGACCCCTCGCACCGTGGCCCACTCGAGGAAGTCGGCCTGCGTGGGGCGAACACCGTCGGCTGGATCGGCGTGCGCACGGTCCACGGCGAGCACACTCGGAGGGTCATAAGAGACGGCTTCTGCGAGCATGACGAACACCATTTTCGCGCCCAGGCCGATGAGAGGGGGCATGATAGATACTTGCCTGCCAAAGTGCAGCACCTGCTCGACGACCATGTCCGGCTCCCGGTACGTCGGGAAGAACCCAAACTGGGTCGCAGCGTCGTCAGGCGGAGGCAGCGCGTCCTCGTCGGGGAGGTCGAAGCGGACGTCGGGGGCGAAAAATGGGTAGTACATGACGGGGATGAGGGCAAAAGGGCGGAGCAAATCCATGTACCGCCCGCGTCGGTCTTCAGACATGCCGGAGAGACGTTCTGCATGGACGAGCGCATTCGAGACAGCATACAAGGGGCAAGGCTTCTGAGGACGCACCTGGCGACATGGTAAACCAGAGCATCCAGACGATGAGCGAACTGGGGGTGCTGTCTATCGGCCATCCCAGATTAGACTCGCGGAAGGCCCAAAGCCTTGCGTCCATGAAACGCTCGACGACTGCGTCGATGTGCGCGTACTCCATGAGGTGGGCGTAGTTCCTACCGTCGTTTTCGAGGAACATGATGAACGCCGTCCAGAGGTCGGCGGTGAGGTGGTGGGAGTCGATATCGCCGTGGCGAAGCCGCTTGAGTGCACACGTCTGCTTCTGGAGCTGGAACGCGAGTGCAGAGTTGGTGAGGGTGGCCGCGCCGAGGCGGCGCTGGGCGGCACGGGTGTCGAACTTGGAGCGATAAATGCGGGCCATGAGGGCCTTCTTGTTGGCCTTGAGAACGTCGTAGACATAGCGGCAGACCTGGAGGAGCGGGGGCAGATAGCGGGGAGGGCCGAGGATGTCGATTGTAGCGAGCTCGAGGGCGATGTGGAGGATGACGTCCGGGGGCAGGCGGCGGCAGAAGAGGGAGTGTGGCTGGTGGTAGGACGAATGCATGGGCGTCGAGGCGGGGAGCGGGAGGCGGGGCTAGGCGGGGCGGTTGGAGGGGGCCATGGCGGGGAGGGGGGAGGGACTTTTATCCGGAGGCGGAGGCGCGCTAAGTAGGGGAGGGGGAGGAGGCTGAGTGGCGGAGAAGGGCGCGAAGGTTGGCGTTCACGTTCACGTCCAGAGTCCGACGGGCAGAGTCCGACCGTCACAGTCGACCGTCGATGGAGACATGCTCTCCTCTCTCGCTCGCTCGCCCGCTCTCAGATCGCTCCAGCCGACGCGCGACCGGAGTTCAGAATCAATCCGGTCGCAGTCACGGTCACGGCCCAGATCCCATCTCGCTGCCTTCCCTTTCTGGCCGTCCCTGGGCCCCTCGTCGCGCCTGCGAGTGCCGCTGCGTCTGGCGCGTCTGGCGGACGCCTCCATGTCCTCCTCCTGCTGTCTATCCCCGCTCCCCGTCCATCCGCGACGATTGCCCGCGCACGCCCGTCGCGCCCCGCACGCCTCCTCGTCCTCCCCAAGTCGCCGTGCCCGTTTACGGTCGTCCATCACGGCTATTCTTGTCTTCTGCCGTATCTCACCACCCGCGGGCCTCTTCCCGATTCTCTCTCCGCATCCTTCTCTCCCCTCCCCCTCCTCCTTTCTCCGCCGTCTTTTCGCCAACACCCGCGTCCGCGTCCCCCTCCCGTTCCGCCCTCTTCTCATCCATCCCGACGCCCCGGCCCCGCTCCTTCCCCTCCCACTCTCCCCCCCTTTTGCCCACGCCTGTCTCTTCCAGCTCCGTTGCCTCGCCCCCTCGTCGGGGCCTCATATCCATTCTCGTAATGAGTTCGCCGTTCCCACCCCGCCGGCTCCCTACCCCCTCCCTCCCACGCGAGTGAAGGCTACCGCTATGTCGTCACCGTTGCCCCTCAAGTCCTAGCAGCCCTTGCATGCCGCTCACCCCGGCGTCCCGTTAAACCTCACGGCCTATACCCTTTGCACTAGCGGTAGCTACGCACTGCGCCATGATCCAGTGAGCGGTTCGGATGCTGCACGACCCTGCCCTGTCCGTTCTCTCTCACCTTGATCATGGAGCACGCCGCACAGCATTGCCTTACGTATACCCAAGATGCTGCCGTACTCCCCGTCGCTCAGATATCGTGCTCCCCATTCAGCACGGCAATGCTCGTAAAAGCTTGCTCCTGTCCGCTACATCCCGGCAGCCATGAACTCCGCCTCTCGCCAAGACCCTACGATCCGCGACCCAGGCGCGGAGTTGCATTGGGTGATTCCCCGTTCGCTCGATTCTGTCACGCACTGGTTCCAGCCGACCTGGCAGCAGCTTCCTCCTATTTTTGCGAGCAAATTCTCAGGTCACTGCCGCCAAATTCCGGTCTTCGTCGTCGTCTGGCCCTGCCCTGTCGCCTCTAAGCCGAAATGCGCTTGTCTAATCGTCAAATCGTCGCCAGTTCAGCGTTCGGTTTGTGTGTACTTGAGGATCCTTTACGCGAGCGCCAGAGCTCCGCTAAGCGCGGCGTGGTTCTGGGGCTCGGCGCCCACGCCCAGATCGGTGGTGGGGGGCAGCCTTGGACCGAAAAGTCGAAGCCCACTTCCAGCCCTAGGGGCGCACTCGATCCACGAACATCAGCTGGGATCCTCGTCGCGCGATGCGAGCGTTTGCACGGCCCACACCCGCTCCCGCGCGCCTTCTGTAGCTAGACTCTCTGCGCGGGTTGCTGAGATCTGCTGGATCCGTATCCCAGATTGCGCGCCCGCGGCGGCTCGGCGTCTGCAGCTCGATCGCATCAGCCTCTGGCTTCACTCCGTCCGGCTTCTCTCCGTTCGCACATCTGCACATCAGCCCTTGGCCATGGGCCTGCCCGGTCTCTCGTCAGAATATTCGCCCAACGCTCGCCCCGTCTCGTGCTGGCCAATACTGCAGGCCCGTCACTCGCCTGCAGCGCCGCTCGGAGCGTTCCTGCTTACCCGACGCCCCTTAATAATGCTGACGCGGGGCGGCGTATTGGCCTGACGCGGGCGGCGAGTGGAGGAAAGGCCCTTTCCAAATCGCGGCCGGTGTTTACCAACCATTACGTCTCCAGTACGACACACACCACCAACCAGCCCCCGCCGTCCTCGGCGAGTCGTTCTCGGAAAGGCCGCTCAATGCGAAGGGCTCTCACCCGGTCAGCAGTGCTATCCGAGCGTCATCACGTCCCCCTCGTCTCTTTGCCACCCTGCTCTGGCGTGGCGCACGACATCGGCATGCGTTCTCAAGCGGAGTGCGGGACGTCGGCAAGGGGCGTGGTACGTTGGCGAGAGGGACCCCTCGCGAGCCCCACAAGACCACCCGGCGGGGTGGTGGGCATTGACGTAGGCGAGGAGCATCGCGGGAGGACCCTTCACAGGACATGCGGACAATAATGATGGACGGTGAGATCTGGAAGGTATATCGGTGCGCATTATGCATCGGATACAGGCATTGACCCGGGTGTGAAGGTGTCATTTTAGCTATATGTGGCCCTAACTAGTCCTTCTCGCGGGAGCGTGCGTCGCGGTAGCCGGTGCGAAGCAGTGTGATGATGCTCATCACGATCGGACGGAGGGCTCGCGCTCGCTGGTGCGCCCTGTCTACTTATCGAGGCCAAAACCCATTCCGCCCGTCGTCGAATGTGCCGCCCTGGCTCTCACCGCTCTTCTCGCACGCGCCACGACCGTGACGCCCCCGGCTGCAGCTAGCGCAACTCCGACGTGATGTCACGTCGGGTACGCCGCGCCCGGCATACGTCGGTGTGCGTCTCGCTCGGGGCTGTCGCCTTCTGCAGCCGTGGCCAATTTGTGCGCGTATCGCAGGGGCGGGGGCGTGCCGCCCGACGCTGCAATGCAATAGTTGCCTTTTCTGCGCACCTCGTTCGCGCCACGGCCACGCGGGGGGCGGGCCGTGCGGTCACGGTGCTGCTCGATGCTCCGCCCGGCGGTTGCGCGTACGGCCTGTGTGCCACAAGCCAGCTGCTCTCCAGCCTCCCGCCATGGCCATCGCGGCGTCTGGACCGGCACCGCGCCCTCTATGGCCCGGACAGCGAGGCGAGACCGCCGTACGCGTCCCCCATCTGCATTTATCCGTTTTCGAGGACCCTCCCCCCATACGATATCCGACTACGGTGCACGTCAAGACGCCGCGTACGTATCGCCCAATACGGACAAGTCTTCGTCTAACAGTCCTCCGTTTCGCCTGCAAGCTCTGAGCCCTGCCCAAGCCCGTTGCACATGTGTTCAGTGCGTCTTCATGGCGGCGGAGAAGCTGCCAGTGGCACGGCGAGTTTGGGCTAGTCCCGGTCTCAGCCCAGCCCACGGCACATCCCCCTTCTTCTCCTGAACAGCGAACATGTTCCAACTTCTGACCGGCCGCAGCAGCACACGATACCCCTTTCGTCGCAGCCGCATCGCCCCTGCAAGTCGCCGCTACCAAGTTATCTTTGAACGCCTTCTCCAAGCTCCATTCTTCCCCCTTCACCGCATCCCCGCACTTACCCGGCGCGTCCCTCTGATCCTCTGTGCCTCTCTCTCATGCCCGGTCCTCTTATCCTCCCGTTTTTGCGTGAGTGTCGGTTCTCAAGGTCCGCCAGCAGCTCCGCTTACGATATGTCGCGTTCTGTACTGATATCTTTGAAATAGAACTTCAGCCAGGGGAATCCCCAATTATCCGACATCCCCGCCTTGGCGGCTCTTGACCAGGGTCTAGGCTTGGACATGCTGGTATGTCCCAGTCTGCGTGCCTCAGATCCACACCGAAGTCGTGTGCTCGGTGCTCCGCCGTTCGTCCACTGTCGAAACAGCGAAAACGGGTTGTGGTGCGTCTGAAGCCACAGCGCTCCCTTTGCACACGCTTCTTACAACCCTAAAGAAGCCCTTCAAGTTTGTATGCCATTTAAGCTACTTTGTTCCTTCCAAACATTAAGAAAGCCTCTTTGCAGATCACGCCTCCGCACTCTCGACGGGCCCAAGAAGCCCAGAACGGCGCAATCCTCTGACCAACATCAGTGGGAACGTGCGCGCGCGGGATCGCGCTCATCCTGTGCATATTCCGGGATATTTGCCAAGTGCTCACTCAGTCGCGTCCGCCCGCGTCAGCTGCGCCGCCATGAGAGCCGTTCTCACATCATACCGATTCGCAGGCTTCGACGAAGGGTCCGCTTGCTCTTCTCGCAGGCCGTGGCCCGCCGCCCGCGAGGCGATCACAGAGCCTCTCCCACCCACCCTCCGCGCCCCCGCACTCGCGTACGCACCCGGCCGCATGCGCGGCCGCCCCCTCGCGATGACGACGTCGACGTCGACGCGGCGCCCTGACGCTCGCGGGGCCGGCGTCAGCGCATCGTCGGCTCCGACTCAACAGCACTCCGCCACTCCGATAGCCGATCCGTAGACAACCCATCCTAGGTCCTCGATCATGGGAAGGCCTAGACGATCGCGTGTTCGCACGCGCCCACAGTGCGGAGTGCGGGGTACGCTGGTGGTGCGCTGCTCCCCTCTTCTTTGCTTCGCAGCCCGGCGTGGGGGCCTCGGTGGGGCCCGGTATTCATGCTTCGGACGTATGTCTTATTTCAGACTATAGGGGTGGTGCGCGGCACGCCGCCCTGAATTGATTTCATCTTCAACACTCCCTCGTTGTGCCCAGGGTCGGAAGGCTCTCCAAGCTCGAGAAAGGCACAGCATCAGGCCTCCTACTTCACGCTTGAGGGGGCGATCGGCCGTCGTTTGCGTGTGCAGGATCTTCGACGCACGCCGAACACGTCCGTACGCTTATCCTCCGATCAATACGGTTGTGCAGGCCCGAAGCGATCATTAGCCTCACGATTGAGGGGACGCCGAAAGACGAGCTCCGAGTTAGCTCAGGGAGGGCTCTGGGTGAGTACACACCTTACCACTGATCGTACCACCGTCACGTTCATTGGGGATTGAATCACCATTACATCCACACCGACAAAGAGCAGCCGAGCTGGGGCGTGTCCTTCCACCGTCCGGGCCTACGCGATGTCCCGCCCAAAATCATCCGTGCAGGAAATGCCGCCGGGGACGCTTCTGATCGCACACTTGAGATACGCCGTGCGCCCTCGAGAGGAAGCTCACTCATGTCATCAGGCATCTGTCGACGCTGGGGGCTGGTCTTATCTCCTTCCTAATGACGTGTGGACACAAACAGAAGCTTGCAGACCCATTCTCGCGGGTATCATGTGCTGTGCGCATGCCTTTCATGTCCGTCCTCCGACCCGCTCTGTGCGCCCGGAAGGAAGACTGGTTGATGATACTCCGCGCTGCGCCGTCCTGCGGTCGTCATCCGCCACATTTATCTCAGCCGCTGACAGGCAAGACATGCCGTGGCTAGCTGGGAGCTTCTCCGGTCAGAACTCGTCGAACGTGCAACTTCCAGGGCCTCGGTGCGGCCCGAACGTTCCCGTCGTCACCGTTTTATCGTCATGTTCAGTAGCCACAGAAATGCTCTCGCCTAACCCTCTCATGGACGTGGAATACATCACAAAATTGATTGGGTACGTCAGGAGCAACGTCTATGCGTGAACTTACTACAGAAACCAACGTTGATGTGTATCAGTTCCTGCTCGGGAGCTATCCTGGTATCCATTTACAGTCATTGTACCGCGCTCCGCGACGCACAATTCATTCACGAGCGGCTGAACATCCAAGAACCATAGCCAGGGCGTTCCGCGAATTGGAATACAACCTTTCCCCCACCACTGCGTCTAACAGCACACGAACCTTTTCAGACAATCTTCTTACGTGGCGCGGCCGTCCCACGATCTGCACCGCCCAACCCGGCGCCGCGATGGACCTGCTTTCCCAAGCGGGGGACGCGCACGACGGAGCGCCGCAGAGACGATGCCCAAAACGACGCCTTCTTTGGCTCCGGGCAGCCCTGGTGCTTCTTGCGCCCGGTGCGGCGAACCTTCCTAGCGGCGCTGTGGCGTACGTGCCGTGGCCCGTGGCGTTCTGTTTGCACCAGCACGGCGCCCCGTCCGTCTGCACCGCGATCTGTCTTCAGGTCCAATCACATCACCACTACGGCGTGGACTATGGACGAGCGCAGACGCGCGTCACCGTGACGTTCGTGTCGAAGCATAGGGTGCCCGTCACCATCTCTGCCTCAAGGCTGGAGCCTAGACGACGTCCTGGCGGTGGTGGACCTAGTCTTGTGCATCAGCCCGTCTAGGCTTATTTGGCATGTAGGTGTCCGACAGGAAACTCTGAGAGGTTTACTCTTGCGTCGATGGCCCTGCAGGGCTGGTAGCAGACGGCAGGCGACGGCAGCCCATCGGCCCCCGGTCGGCGTAGGATGGCCAGAGTTAAGTCAATTGTCATGGGCCAGACATCGCATACGGCTTGCGCATAATTTTAGCCCAGCATACACTCGGCGAGCACACAGTCGGTACGTGCGGAGTTGGAAAGGCGAATATCCCCACTCACTATTACACCTCCTTTCTAAAGGGCTTGTCCAAGGTAACACCCCTTCTATTTTCCTCGAGATGCTCTGAGTCGTTGAGTAGAGTACTCGAGCCAAGACGTCGTACGGCCTATTGCCCGTCACACGTGCATGATCGTCGAAATTATTAAGTCAGTCCATTATCCGTATCAGCTACCGCTCAATGGCAACCGGACCAAGGAACGTCCAGTACCACTCCTGGCAAACACTAGCTTCCTCCTATAGGTTATGCGCTACCAAACTCCCTGCTGTTTAACGGAAGTTTAATCACATCGTTTCTCAGGCGTCGGCTGCGTGGCCCCGCGCAGCCCTACGCTTCTCCCGCCCCACCTCGTGAACCCGTCCACGACGTCAAGACCTGCTCGCTTGATTTAGTAGGTCCCCTACCTCATATGTGAATAATTCTTACCTGGTAGCGCGGTTAGGCCTAATCCTTCGGAGCGCCCGCGTTCAAAATCATGGTGTATATCTCTGTGACAGATAGAAGTTCGCCTCCGTATGCTGGAAGCATGGTCGTCTTATACGTCCATCAGGGACCGGTGTGCGCACCCCATACGTAACCTCCTGTCTTGTTCATATGATACGGGCTGCCGTACGCAGCGCGTTCTCGAATCACTTCTCCTCGACGCGCATGGTGCAGGACCAGAGGTTTCTCATGAAGCCGCTTCGAGACACAACCGTGCCTCTTACCGCAAACGTTGACGATGGCGCGGGAACGTCAGACAAGCTACTTTCTCCCGTAAGGTGCGCAACCATCTATCTTTATTATATATGCCAAGAAATATCTATCACACCTCGCATTCAGGGTCCCTCCGGCAGATATGCCGTTATTGACCGACTGATACTCGGACGCGCCACACCGTGGACAGGCGCCTTGGGTGATCCCTGTGTTGAGGCCCGAGGTCCAATATTCCGGGGACAACGGTAAAGTCTACTTCTCCGCCGGCCAGCAGATGTTGCGCTGCAAGGTGCGCCCCGCGCAGCACGTTCGCGCGTTCGTGAGGCCCGCCAGGCCGTTCTCCGTGTGCCTGCGCAGGCGCCCGTGCACGTTGACGTGCACCCATGACTCGCTCAACTGTGGCCAATGATGCTGTATGCAGCATGCGCATCGGGACAGAAGCACCGGGGGTCGAGAAACCCTCCCAGGCCGCGCCGCTAATGCCGCATGGTGACTACGGGATTCACACCGGCGAGCATCGTGCAGGTGAGTGCTCGAACTTCTCGGAGCCCCGCTGCTCTTTCGCCATTCGCTGCGTTCAAGGATGGAAAGCATCCCGAGTTCCTGCGTTTCCGTACGGAGATCTCGCGATGTTCTCTGGCATCCTTCTTTCGGCAATTGCGGTCCCGTGAGCGTTGCTGCCTCCACTTCTCAAGAGGCCGTTCTCGAAAGCGACATGGTTGCTCAGCACGTTAGGAAGAGGACCTGCGGCGTTGCTTGGCCCCGCACCGCTCACGTAACGAGCTGGCCCGTTGTCGATAGGCGGGTACCTGAGCGTAATGAAAAAAACCCTCGCCTTCCATTCACCGAGGCGGGCCTAGCCAGTAGACCCGAATGGAAGATCGCCGGGGCGAACCAGGTCCTTCATCAATCTCGCGAGCATAAGTCCATCCTTCGTCGCTCTCGCTAACTCTCTTGGACACCCTCGGCACGGCAGCTCCCCAGATCCCCTGCTTCGGCGTGTGGGAAGGGCTCACTGAGCTGCTTCCGACGTCGAGCGTCGAGTGGCTCGTTATCTTCGCGTTGCTAATGATCCTGCCGCGCCACTCCTTGCATGCTGGTTAGAAGGCGAGCTGCGTCGGCTAGTGATGTCTAACGCCATTCCGTACGACTCAATGCGCGCTGGCCATCGCAGCCAGCTTCTTCCAGTTCGCTGTCATCGTGTGGTTACATGCACATAAGCAAAGGCTCCTTGGCGTCGGCCCAGTGCTGCAAGCGGCGCCAGCGCGGTTTGAAGCCTTGCAGTCTATATCCGTGCTTGAACATCACAGTATCGACGGTTGATTTTCCTCCTGCAGTCATTCAACATTGAAGCACGGGCACCGCGATTACTCCATCAATCAAGCATATATGTGCTTCCCTCACTAGGAAGATGCTCACTTTCGGTGCCTCCAAAATTGAGCTGTCCGGGGTGTACCTGGTGGCCTAGGCAGCAGACAGCGCGGACCCGAGTTGTCCGAGCTTTGCATCCGTGACTTCGCTCGGCAACCGCGCCTTTTTTGGTTCTGTCCTTCGCACATCGCTCGCGGCTGGGAGCCGGATATCCGCCGGCCATGTACCCGGGCCGCGATACATGCCAATCGTGGACAGACCCTGTGTACATTCCGGACATCGTGCTGCAGACATGCATTCATATCGCGTATCCGGTCCTTGACTGCTGGCAGCAGGGCTCAACGTTCTCGTGGAAGATGTCGGGTAGACTGCCAATTCACAATTACGGGTCGAACCTTGTCTGACTGCGGTACCGCTCGTGTAGCGAGACGAAGACAGGGATTTAGATAGGTATTCGTGCTGCGGGGTATAGCTCCGGCGTGTCCGTACAAGTACACATTACATAGAAAACGACAAAAGAAATAGACCCTGCTCAAGACGTCGTGCGTGTTCGTAAGAAATGAAAGAAGTTCAATGATCCGTCCACTACGGGACCAAGCCCGGGCCAGGAGGATCTCATGAGGTTGCCGTGAGCGATTGTTTGCGGACTTCGTCGAACCGCGCGCCTTCCGCCTCGGCGCGTTCGATATGTTTCACGAGTTTGCCTTCGCGCGACTGGAGGCGCTGCTCCATACCGAGTATGAGCATCCGCACCTGCTCGATGTACGCCATTGTCGCATCCACGGTCGCAGTTTCTGCCTGTGCGCCTTTCGCGGGTACCGTGCTAGAAGAGGGCGATGAACTGGTCTTATTTGGGCTGATGAGGCTCGATGCTCGGGCATGGAAGGTTGATGTCGGGGCATTGAGCTCCAGATTGGCCTAGGAGCACGCAGAGTCAGTCCTCATTGACCCAAGACGGACAATCAATAGGACATCTTGCCTGCCAGTTCGCCCCCACCAGCTTTTCCAGCTCTCGCTCGAGCAGTTTCTCTCGCGCCTTCCCTCTAATCGTCATAGTGTGAGTTCATACATGTGTTGCATAGCAGAATATTAATACACACCCACCTCTCTATTTCGGACATGCAACGTTCATTCTCGCGCTGCGTACCTTGCAGGAGGATCTCTAAATTCGTGTACTCTTTCTCGAGCGCCTGGACGCTCTCCAAGGGTGGTCGCTGGGATAACTGGACCTGTAGCGACTGTATCTGTACGCGAAGCTACGGCACAGTCAACACTCTTGACCCCGTGTGGTAGATACTCGTCACTCACCTTGTCGTTTTCCCGATCCTTTTCAAGCAGCTGTCGCCGTAGTATGTCCTCCACAGACTCGTCCTCCTTCAAGACGCCAAGGTCGTCTGCGCCGAGAGCGAGAGACGGACGAGCGTAATTTCTGACACTCTGAGCACGACGCATTTGGGGTATATAGTATAAGTTTCGTAGAAGATTGTGTAGGTATATGGAAACGGCGATGGTTTAGGGCGATGTCCCAATTCAGCCACTCGACGAGAACAACTTGCTCAACGCGTGTTTGACACGTGATCGGCCACACACGCGCTCCGGGGCGACGCGCTGCCGCGTTGTGTGACCGTACTGGTTGCATGTGTATCTGCGTCGGTCGGGTTGAGTTCTGCAGTCATCCCGCCCAAAAATCAGTTGCTTGTTGATAATGCCTTTTGATCATACATACTTTACCATCGGTCCCTACGAGTCTTATTCACTGTGGAAATGATAAACGTATAGCAGAAAGTTTTAATGATATTTTCGCATATTAATACTATGAGTCTTCGAGTTAGTACATGACTTGACACTCAGAACCATCGGCGCCGGATGAACTCGATGACTCTATACCTATATCATAGTAATCATACTAGTAGTAGAGCACCAACTTCGAGGTACGATGTTTGCAGACGCTTAATATAGTCATCGGGTGCCGCCGGTTACCGGTACCCTGTAGCCGGTAGTGTATAATGTGGGTGCAGGCGGCTATTATATATACGCCAGCTACCCAAACTTGTTCTTTGATTCATCTTTCACTCCATCCGTTACCCGTTATGTCTGCGGTCACCCATATTGCACCTTGACACAAACGTATTCCCCGAGGACACACTACGATTATAGCACGAGACCGCTATACGCAACACTCAATCGTGAATGAGCTAGCCCAGGGTGAGTGAGTAGGTTGCTGGTAAATTCTTCAGGATGGACGTCCCTCCGAAACCTTGGGAGGAGCCCGTGTATCAGCGAACACAAAGTGGCATGCAGCGTTTTAATAAATTGTATGAACCCTAAAGAAACTCGGAGTTATCGTTGATTTTCGATGGTGTCCGGCAGTACTTGCTCCGACAATACCATCAGCTGAGAATCCATTGCTACATATTCACGTAGCACGTTCGTGGTTGGAGTCTTCGCGAGGCACAAGTCAGTGACACCGTTGGGAGTTTTTATTCCTTACGTCTTCGGTATCTGTGGATATGGTGGGACCGATGATGTTTGCGCTTGGGTTCGCAAGAGGTCGGTTCGTGCAACCTTGGCGTCTTCCCGCGATCTCAGGCAATAGCCCCCGGTATTCGAAGGAGGGAATTCGGTGTCGACCGTGCTGCCAAATAGTAAACATGTTGTCCTCTTGGCTGCTTCCGTTTTGCATGGAAACCGAAATAGTACACGAGGGCGAAACGCGAGAGGCTCGGATAATGTCCCTGAAGCGCTAGTGGCTATCCGTCCGATTACGACCTCTGCGCGCCAGCGTTGACGGATAAGTAGGAGTTCCTCTCCTACATACTGGCCTTCACCCTCCGAGGGTTCCGCGGGCCCGCTGCCGTAAATATCTCGGCACGTGTTCGTTTCATTGCACAACACCCCGTATTCATCGCTCAGCCCCATCTTCGTCACGGTACCCACAGAAATTATGTCCAAGTGTCAATTGAGGGTAGGTCAATGTTGGTGACCCAGTACGTTCCACTGCTACAAATCCTGTATCTCCGTCATAATCCTCTCGCTTTTCGCACCAATAATGTGGCGTTAGTTTCCCATATCACATTAGTACTGTGCCTGTTCCCCCAGGGAGCGCTTATGCGCTCCCCCGAACGAAAGGCTTGTCCGACAGCTGCAATGGCTATAGGCTTACAAGCACCGTTCGTTGTCCACAGCATCTGCATCGGTTAGTACTTCCGTACAGTCACGTACGTCCCCTAATGACGTCATACTTCGAGTCCAACGTCGCAATACAGTGACTAAACGGCTGGTACTTGGGCCTGGCGGTCACCGGTCGCAGTGACGCAAGTACTTGTACTACGGCACACGTTGGCCAGTGCACCGTACGTACTGTTGAAGTGCGTTTTTAACTGACTTTGAGGCCCGGATAGGCACAGTTCATAATGAGGGGCTGCTTCCGAAAACGCTGGACCGCTACACTAAATTGGACGACTACCAGCGCCGAAATACAAGATCATTACTTTAAACCAGACAAATGATCGTCGGTCAAGCTATGCTACACAAAACCATATATCACCGTCATCGCCACACCAAGCCTGGATATCAACAGAGTCGTGGTATAAGTATTTGATAGGGCAGTCGTCGTCTTCCCCATACAGAAGACTTAGAAGCCGCCTAAGCAGCCCTCGTCCATGTCGGGCGAAAAGGGTGACGTTCGTCCCTCCGTACGTGGAAGATCCGGCCTGCGTTTCCTCGAATCAGGCTTACACTTGAGAGGAGGTCGCGCCCGAGGTGGCGGTGAGCCGACTCGGGGCTTGTCCGCAAATGAGAGTCGCGGAGCCGGTGCAAGGTGGAGTGGGAGGGGGCCGAGATTAGGCATGACTATATTGGGGTCAGGGGGAGTCGTAATCGTCTCGTCGGACTCGTCCGATGGCGACAGGTCTTGGACGAGTGGCGGGGTGGAGGGCAGATCTGAAGGTGCGGACGGCGCAGAAAGGGGCTCCGGCTTGCACGCTTCGTACGCGCGGGGGTGGAAATAGCTGCCCTTGAGGCTCTCCCTCGATCCGCTGCCCTTCGAACGGATGCGTGTGCGGCCCCGACGTTCGCCGTCAGAGTCCGGGGTCGGTGTACGCACGGTGCGCTCGCCGCGGCGCGGGAGCTGGCATACGTTCGGGGTAACTGCGATAGGGGCACGATCGTAGGTGGTGGGCGAGTGGGCCGGGTACGTTCCCGCGACCAGCTGTGGGGTGGGAGGAAAGCGGACGTGCGGGGAGACTAGGGGTCCCAAGGTTGAGAAGGGGAGGGTAGGTGACCGGAATGGAGATATGTCCCGCTTGAGAATCGGATGTGGGCGTGGAGACATTGCACTTGAAGGAGCCCGAGTAAGATTAAGCTAGGACAGTGGAGGTGGATAGCGCAAGGTACGAGGCTGCCGCGCAGCGTGTGGCGTACGGTGCAGCCTATGAGCTCTGCGATGTCTGTGTGGTCGAGCGGGTGGCATGGCGATCTCTTATATAAAGCACAGCTACAGAGCGGAAAATTTACGCCGGAGAATGTGAAATCATGGGCAGCGTGCAGCATGCCTGTGCGCCCACGCTCCACCATCCGAGCTGAGATAGATTGGAGATCTGGGGGAGGACGCTTCTGTGCTCCGTCCGCGCTTACCTCCTACCGAGCACTCCGATGTCTCCCGCACGGCCCCCGCGAGGGCTCACTGACCATCGTTGCTGGAACTTTCGTGCATGGATGACGGAGTACAGCCTGAGTGGGCGCCCGATCAGACGACGGGAGCTTTGAATACGGAGCCACTCTTCCGACGGTGGGGGAAAGAAAGAGAGGAAGAGACGACGCACGCTCCCAAACCGCATACCAAGTCTGGTAATTGTGAACCACATCGGATCAGCACACGCTAGGCTAATCAGTTAGATGTAGTGCTGTACTACTCAGCACATACTTAGTCTGAGCTGACGTCAAAAGTACTTACCAGGGCCGTATAACCCCCAGAGCCCACCGGAGCCCACCAGCCATTACAGTACAGACATGATCGGACGCTGACACGGCGGTTTAATGGAGACTTGGAAGAGTGAAGGTAGGTCGACAGGAGCCCAGGTACACCACTTCTGCACCACGGACTTGATGGTAAAAGAACGGGCCCAGCGGTGCGGCTTCTCCGTCATAATTCCCACCTGACGCAATGACGTCCAGAAAGGCGCAAGTTGCAGGTGCTATCGATTAGCGCGAGTCTGGAAGGCTAGCTTATCCAAGTACTGCAGTCTCTGCGAAGAATCCGTACATGCCTGATAGTCTAATCGATGGGCTATGCTGGGAGGAGGGCATAACATGTGTGTGGGGACGAGCCCACTCAGTGTCATAGCATATGGCCCGCGGCGTATGTAAATGTGCGCAGATCGAGTGGGGTAAGAAAAAACGGACAAGGGGGTGGATGCCGCACGCTCAGCTCTGCCATGGGTTCAGGTCAAGCGTGCTCGACGACTTCTTACCACTCCCATACGGCCCACCGATGTCCCACGGACTGCGCCCGGCCTGCAGCGAAGATGTCGGCGTTGCGCCAAAGCTAATCGAGCCATCGATGCCACCAAAAGATAGCGAGGGCGTTCCAGAGGGAGCCGCGAACGGGTTGTCAGGCGGGGCCGCTGGCAGCCCATCCGAGCGGAGTCTGCTCGAGCCGCTAGCGAACGGATTTGACAATACGTCTGCTGACCTGAGCGCGGCAAAGTTCGAGGGTGCTTGGGAGGAGCTGTACGAACCATATGTAGGTGTTGGATCGGGCACTTGTCCTGGCCAAATCGTCCCGTCACTGCCACCGAACGACAAGACCGGTGGGTGAGATATAGAGGGTGCGTCCCGTCCATATGATGTCATGTCCGTCTCGTCGTCACGGATGTTGTCTAGAGACAGAGATCGAGATAATGAAGAGGATAGGTCGGCGCGCGAACTTGAGCTCGGGCCAGCCACAGGCTCGCCCTCGTGTTCGAATGAAGCAGGAGGTAGGTTAAGGGATGGCCGCATCTTGGGGGTTGCAGCAGGCGGTGAATCCGGTAAGGGCGGTGGAGCCGATTCCGTGCGAAGCGTCGGAGGAGGAACGGGTGGCGGAGGGAAGCGGTTCGGAGCAGGCACACGCAAGTCTTCCGTATTGTGGCCGGTCTTGCCAATGACCTCTTTGATCGCAGCAAAGTCGAAGCCGGCGTGTGCGGGAATCTCCGCGGATGAGACGTCGCCGTCATCACGAGGCGTGGCGGGAGGTTTAGGTGACTGTACCGAGGATTGGGGTAGAGACTGTGGTGTTGTTGGTGTGGGGGTTGTCGCTCCTTCTCTGGGAGGTAGATCGTCGTCAACTGCACTGGATTGTGAACCTGACTTTCTAGTATGCCCAAAAGTCGCCGTTGACGGCGGCCGAGAGATAGATTGCGACGAGGTAGACGACTTCTTCTTTCGACCGAACCAACCTTTCTTCTCGGTCTCTTCCCCCTCGCGAATAACAACCCGATCGCCCTCAAAATCGGGCTCCTGTAATTACATCGTCCGATTCAGCAACTACAGCGCACAACGAAATAGGGTGCGATACGCACCACCGGCTCGTCGAAATAATCCGCGGACACAGGGAAGCCAAGCTGATCGAGGATGAGGGGCATGAATGTGCGATAGCTCATGTGGCCGGCAATCTTGTCAGTGACGTCGACGTTTTCTAGCCCCGGAACGTTCTGTACCGGACGGAGGCCCGCGACAGTGTTGAGGCCGCCGCTCGTCGCCCGAAAGAGGTAATTCAGGACCCAGTCGTTGCGAGCGTAGGCGTTGACGAAGCGCCCTGAAACCACTGAGCGAACCTCCAGCCATGTGCGTAATGGCGCGGTGACGGTCGTGCCAAGAAGAAACACGTCCTGGACGACACCGAACGCACCCTTCTTGGCCAGCTCGAGGAGGGCGTAGAATATGACCCGGGCGCCCAGAGAGAAGCCAATAAGGGTGATGGGGCGAACACCCAGGTGTCTATGGAGGAGCACCTCGGCTAAGACGCTGCCGGCTGCCTTAGCACGATCCAGCGCATTCGACCAAGGGTTATCGATCAGGTAACCGAGTTTTGTTAGGACTGGGGATCGTAAAATGAGGCGTTTTTCGAGAGTGATTTGTTCTTGAGACGCTTACTGATTGGCCATTGGAGTGCACTCATGAGAGCTGTCATCACGGTGGCCTGCAAAGCCGTCTGTGCAAGCTGAGATAGCACCTCGCTCGTCAGAATCTTCAGTGCGCTGCCGGTCTCTCGAATCATCTCCGGCTCCCAGAGAACGCTGAATACATCTCCTACGACTGGATCGAGCACGCTGAAGGGTAGACGAACGTCGTCATGGGGTCCGTTCATGAACCTAATTTCATATTCAGGGCTGCATGAGAGAGCGTGATGCCATTGAAGGAAAACGTACGCACCCCGGAACCGTTAAGATACAGTTTACTCGCTTGTGGTTGTGAAGTGGTAGAACATCAAACGTACGGACCTGCTGCGTTCTCCGTGCCATACCGCGAGCAGCGATACCCGATCCAGTGAGGACACCGCCCGTGGTGATTACAGCAGCACCACCGGTGCCAGCCAGGAACCCTGTTGTCCCCGTGATGCCGATTGTCGTAAACGCCGCGCCAAGACCGGCCCCGATGACGGGTGCAAGCAGGCCCGCAGACAGTCCGATGACAAGACCTCCACCTATGCGACATGTTGCCAGTCAGTCGCCACCGAGTGGAATTACATTCCCGTAGCTCACCGAGAGTCGCAAGTCCTAACATCATGTAACGTCGCTTCTTATTACTCTTTGTAGCCTCTTGAATCGACTCTTCCTGTCCAAGCTTCTCGATACCCTCCTGAATCTCCAGAGCCTCCGTGACTCGAGACTCAAATTTGACGACATCCAGCCAACCCAACCCAAGTTTGAGAGCGACATTCTCCAACAGGACGCGGGATCGTGCGTCATAGACGCTATCCGCTATGAGTACGAGGAAGAGATCACACAGTACGGTCCACCGGATGTCGAGAGTGACGTCCTTGTCAGCGGCCGAGAGATGTGTGCTCACCCCGGGCATTGACGGTGCAGAAGTTTCTTCAAGTACCTTAGCGGTAGTCTGCTGCGGTTTAGGAGGTACCGGAGGTGGGGCCATCGAGTAAGCCGGTGGAGGGGTCGAAGGGGGAGTGTGCGAGGAGAAGCTCTCCGAAACATCTGCGGAATCCTTCGCAGCGTCCGCCTCACGTAGTTCTGCCTGCTTCCGAGCTTCGGCAGGATCATATTCAGGATTTGCAACCGTATGTGTAGTCATGAGAGGGGGGACGAGGTCGGAGGCGTTGATTCCATGCTGCCCGAGGCTCTCGATCATCTTCTGCTCTGCCCGACTTGTTCAGCGTGAGGTCTACCTAGAGAAAGCGCAAACTACAGCAATGCTTCACCTTCAGTAGCGAGCTCCATATGATAATACAACCGACCCATGATCTTCAACGCCCAGAGCTCCATATTCTGTATTGCCTTCTTGAGCTCCTTCTTGTTGACGGCCTTGAGTGTGTCGATCATCTCTTTGCTCGTCAGCGCACAGATGCCGACATACGCGATACGCTGTGCCTCGGTGAGCATATCCTTCGTCTGCTGCATTTGGCTCAGAGGCGTCATCGCCTTGTCCTCGTCGAATAAGTATCGTGTGCGCATGTGGACCTCGTCCGATTCGTCCTCCTCCTTCATCCTCAGCCGGGTATACTCACTCTCGTTCTGGTCTGCTTTCGCGCGCCATTCGTTCCCTTCGTAATCGACGTCAAGCACGTTTCCCGTGGCATTTCCCGCGCCGCCAACAGGCGTATCCTTCTTCGGCGGCGGTGGCTGGTAATGGTATTTCTTCTGGTCCTCCTCATCAAGCCCTAATGCTGCGTCGTCGTCATCTCGCACGACAGGCATATCCTGCCAACCCTCATCGTCGTCGTCAAAGATATCAGGTTCAATGGGGGCTATTGGAGGTGCTGAGACGACAGGCATGGAGAGAGGCGGGGGAGGAGATAGACCGAAGTTGCGAGCGCAGTGGAACGAGGCGTAATGGATGTAGAGATTAAGCGCCTATAATGAGTCCAATACGATGATCCGAGATCAAACATGTATCTGCCGCGAGGCACATCCTATTCGAGCTCTTGAACATCGAACAAGGAGCAACTGCCGACAAGATTCGTGTATGAATTCAAGCCTGTGGAGTCGCCAAGTGGGGAGTCTTATGGGGGGATCAAAAACGTTATGCGAGACATTCATGATCGTACGGCAGCATGTATTGGGAAAGTACAAACCCGCGATATTTAGGATGCCTTTGCTCGCGCCTTAGCCTCTTCCCTTTCTTGCGCCTTTTTCTTTGACTCCTCCAGCCTCAGTGCAGCCCTGATTTTTCTCTGCCTTTTATGACGGCCTGCGCCCCTCTTTGGCCCCTCAATTGCGACCTCCTCCTGCAGACGGCGTTTCTTACGCGCGGCCTCCTCAGCACGCTGCTTCTCGCGCTTCTTGTCGCGCTTTCGGAGAGAGGTCATGGACGACTTGAGTACAGCTCCATATGCGGCATGGAACTTCTCGAGATTGGGCGGTTGGACCTGAAGAAATACGTCGCTCATGCGTCAAAACGATGGGAACCCGAGGAAAGGACGATTGTATACACGTACGATCGTCGAGAACTTTGCTTCCTTGCCGTCTGTGACTCGAACGAGGCAGGGGAACTCTTTCATGTCATCTAGCTCGGAAGACATGTGGGCGTCGCCGCCCTCGTAGGTGACTACGAATTCCGACCTTTAATGTATCTCCTTCTGAAGGGTGGCTGAACAACGTACGTCGTTTATGCGTTAGCCATATAGATCCAGATTTTGCGCTCGACTCGAATAGTGTCGATAGTTGCTGGAAGAACTTCCAGACATAATCCGTAAATAGAATTGGAGGAATCGATACGATGCACAGGGACGTACAGTCTCGTTGTCTACCAGCTGCATCGAAGCTGGCGGTGGAAGGGCGAACCCAAGTACGCATCTTACGTAAGCGCCTTCCGCGATGTTGTGACTAAGTCACCGTGACCATGGTGTCACACGATGCCTTTTTGAGCTGTCGAGTACCGGCCAAATAGGCGCCGAGGCACGATTGCTAATTCTTGCGACTCCGTTGAGCGCACTGGGACCGGTGGCTGAGGAAGCAAATCCACCATGGTCGTATTGGCCGGTCGTCGACCGCTCAAACCTTCTACTCGAGGCCAGCTTCGACCTCCTACTGACTTGCTCTCGTCCTCGACTTTCCTTCCCTCTGGCTAAGGCTCTGCGCGGACATGGAGGCGTTCCCAACACCTACCGGAGGAGCATCTCTACTGCTTGCGTTCAAGCCCGTAAAGAAGCATATCCTCATCATCGGGGGGAACAGCCTCGCAGCAAAACGTGGGTTTGCGGCTCTAGAAGCAGAGGCGAACGTGATTGTGCTCGTGCGTGGTGGGCTCGACGCCGCCTGCGAGGAACTACGATGGCGGGCGAAAAAAGGTCAGCTAGAACTTTTAGACCTCGACGTCCTTCCGTGCTCCTCTGCGGCCCCCGACGACGTCTATCACGACGCGAAGGCAATCGACACCTTCATCTACTCTCGGCCAACCAAAATTCACCTCCTTTGCATTACCGACACTGTCTCCTCTTTGAATACAACTTCACGGCGTACCTACGCCTCAGCGGCAGAAATCGTTAGGGAGTGCCACCACAGAAACGTACCGGTTAACGTCACGGACATGCCAGACCTTTGCGATTTCACCTTCATGTCTTCTCAGCGCTTCAATGACGCTGAAACTGGGCAGCCGTCTCCCTTACAATTTGGGATTACGACGAATGGGCAGGGATGTAGACTTGCTGGGCGAGTACGACGAGATATCGTTGCGAGTCTCCCAAAGGAAATCGGGGGTGCCGTGGCGAAAGTCGGGAGGCTCAGACAACTTGCGAAAAACGCGGAGGAACAAGAAGAGACGGGCGCGGAGCAGGAGGTCGACGAGGATGGTGCACCCGTCACCCCCAATGAGCCTGTTCCCCAGCGCGGGGTGAATGAGACAGCCAAAGAGCGTGTACGGAGGCGCATCAAATGGGTCGCGCAAGTTAGCGAGTACTACCCGATCCGCAGGTTGTCCCACCTAACGGACAGGGAGATGGAGGCTATACTCGACGGACGTGATGGGCTCGGCACCACATTCCCCTCCTCTCACAACCCAGGGTCTCCAACTCCCTCTCTAGGGGACAGCGACCTTTCGACTTCGGTTCATGAACTGTCCCTTTCGGCTACACGTCAAGGCAGGATATTCCTAGTCGGTTCCGGACCTGGGCACCCCTCCCTTCTTACCGTCGCTACCCATGCTGCACTCACAAAACATGCGGACCTCGTCCTCTCCGACAAATTGGTCCCAGATGCCGTACTTGCTCTTATCCCGCTCGGTGTAGAAGTGCGCATAGCGCGGAAATTCCCAGGTAACGCCGAAGGCGCGCAGATGGAACTAATGGAAGCTGCAGTCGAAGCCGCCAAACGTGGCTTGACGGTAGTCCGGGTGAGTCTCTAGTCATACACTCGATTTTCGCGCGCTGACGCGATCATTCAGCTTAAGCAAGGTGACCCAACAGTATATGGCCGTGCGGGTGAAGAAGTCATTTACTTCCGAGCCCACGGATTCGAGCCGGTGGTGGTCCCCGGCGTCAGCTCTGCCCTGGCAGGCCCCATCTTCGCGGGGATTCCTGTCACCCAGCGTGGCGCTGCCGAGTCGTTCACCGTTTGTACAGGGGTCGGGCGCCAAGGGAAAGAAGTCACGCTGCCGGGATATGAGCGTGGACGCACGTTGGTCATTCTTATGGGTGTAGCGCGACTGCGTCAAGTCCTAGACACACTGCAAAGCGAGGATTCCAGTACTTCATCCAGACGCGAGGGCGCCGCGTACCCTTCGCGCACACCCATCGCCCTTATTGAGCGTGCGTCTATGCCAGATCAACGCGTCATCTATTCTACGCTCCAGGATATCTCGGCCGCGCTGGAGACCGTGGGGGATCAGAGGCCTCCTGGAATGCTCGTTATCGGATGGTCGGTGTTGTCGCTGTGGGATAGGGGTGATATGACTATATTGGAAGAAGGCGCGGATTCTCAAGACGAGAGGCGATTGAAGGCATGGTTAGAAGACAAGCTTTGGCGGGTTACCGAAGGCTTGAACGCGGAGTGGGAGGAATGGTGACGCTCAGTTCGATTGCTTCCATGTAGCATTTACGTCTCATTGTTTTCCGCACTTTGTTTAGTACGAGCCACCGTATCCCTTGTAGCTTTTTTTTCACGGTGTAGGTTCCTCGAGCTTGAGGGAACTTGCCAGGACTCGGAGTCGGAGATCTGTTGTGCCACTGCCGCTTAGGCGATACGCGTGTGTCACGTGTGACACACACGCGACGCGTTATACGAGTCGGTGCTTGAACCGACGAGCCACGACCAACAACGACGCTTCCTCCCCGCATATATACTCCAGATCGTTATCTGGGGTATTTGACTCGCCATGCCGCCTCGTCGGTCCACCAGATCGCGTGCTTCGGTCGAACCAGCCGCCCCTGCCCCGAAGCGCAAGCGCAACGAACCTGAAAGAGACGTGGATTTCGACGAGCAAGAAGCAGTCAAGCCCACTAAACCCGTATCGAGGACGCGTCGATCGGTTTCTGCGCAACCTCCGCCGAAAGGGCGCACATCAACGCGTTCTAGGAAGTCGCTGGAGGAGGTGCAAGAAGAGGAAGAAGATGAGGAGACGACACCACCGTCCAAGAGATCGCGCCCATCCCTTGAGACGGAGGTGGCAGAACATGTGGCAGAGGATTTACCGAAGACCAGGTTACGAAATGCCTCTTCTAAGGCCGCCGCTGCTTCTTCAAGCGCACCAGTCAAGAAGACGCGAGGCTCCTCCGCCACAGTAAAGAGTGAGTCCTCCGAACTCGTCTTGCCCAGGAGAAAGACAGTCGCTGCCGCCGCCGCTAAGAATACTCGTGCCTCGCGACGCATTTCTACGATTGTCATCGACTCCGACAACGAGGAACCTTACGAGGTGGACGAGAACGGTGAACGTCTAGAGGATGTGAAGCCACCCCCTCCCAAACCCGCACCTACAAAGGGGAAGAAAGGCGCGAAGAAGAAAGTGGCCTATGTGATCGACGACTCTGATGAAGATCCGCAGCCGGGCCCGTCAGGCAAACGCGAGAGGTCAATAACCCCCGTGAAAGAGGAGCCGATTGCCGGCGCGGCACAGGAGGACGCACAGAGCGTGAAAGCAGAATTGCCGGAAAACAACCCCGTAGAAGAAGCTACCGACGTGTCCGCGGGCGAGATACCCAAGGACGAGGAGGAAGATGAACTGGATGAGGCCGAAGCCGAGGCGGTTACCGCCGCTGTGCTCAATGAGGAGGCAATACAATCGCCCGTTGAAGAGGAACACTCTCTCTTGGACCCTCCCCCTTCCTCCATTCCCCGTCAGCCTTCCCAGTCGGCCATCCCGGAAGAGCCGCAAGGCCCTAAACCACGCCTTGTAATTCACAAGATGGCGCTAGTTAACTTCAAGAGTTATGCAGGAAGGCAAGAAATCGGGCCATTTCACAAGGTGTGTCTCATACAATCACTACGAATCGTGTCGATTAATGCCTTGTGTAGTCTTTCTCAGCCATTGTAGGCCCGAACGGGTCTGGCAAGTCCAACACTATCGATGCACTACTCTTTGTCTTCGGCTATCGAGCTTCTAAGATGCGACAGGGAAAACTCTCCGAACTTATTCACAACTCGGCCATGCACCCTGACCTCTCTGAGTGTAGCGTAGAAGTACACTTTCGTGAGATCATCGATCTGGTATGTAAAGCGCCGTAACACCCCATAACGTACTGGTGATATTCACCGTACTGTAGCCCGGACCCAACGCGTTTGAGGTTGTGCCAGGCTCGAAGCTTGTCGTGACCCGCACCGCGTACAAGAACAACACCAGCAAATATTCCATCAACAACCGCTCCAGCAACTACAAAGAGGTGCAAACTCTACTCAAGGGCCGTGGCATCGACCTGGATCACAACCGGTTCCTAATCCTGCAGGTGTGGGCTTTGTTCCGGTATAACCCTATCTACGCTGTTAACTAGCTTTTCAGGGTGAAGTTGAATCTATCGCTCAGATGAAACCCAAGGCTGCAAACGAGAACGACGAGGGCCTGTTAGAGTACCTCGAGGACATCATTGGCACTTCTCAGTATAAGGAGCCCATCGAGGTAGCACTTGTCGAGGTTGAACGCCTCACCGAAGATCGCCAAGAGAAGCTCAATCGTCTTCGGATCGTTGACAAGGACCGCAAGGCACTTGAGGCCAAGAAGCGGGAAGCCGAAGATTTCCTCCGGTTGCAGAACGACCTTGTCCGCGCCAAGTCACGTTTGTGGCAATGGTACATATGGAAATGTTTGGTCAACGAGACGCAATTTGAAGAAAAGATCGTACGTATCATACACAAACAAAAATATAACGCGCTAAACATATATTTGCTCACAGGCGGACCTGGAGCATGCTTTACAAGAAGAACAAGAACGGAACCAGGACGATGTAGCTGACCTAGAGATACTTCAAAACCACTACAACGAGAGGTGTGAGGCATACGAGGTAAACCGTTCCTCCTTTTAGAGTGCACAGAGCTCACAATATAATCCAGGCAGTCAAGAAGGCCGCCGCGGAAGCCGTCAAGGACCTTGCAGCTCGTGAGAAGACGCAGATTAGTCTCGAGGAGAAGCGCAAGCACTCCAACGCCAAGGCCAAGAAACTCAAGAAGGCCATTAGCGATGTATGTTCAAAGTCTGCTGTGTTGGGTACCGTCCTAACGACTCGTGACAGGACGAGCACAACAAACTTCAAGCTGATCGTACAGTAGAAGACAGCGAGGCAAAGATTGAACGGAAGAAGGAGGAATTGGACACTCTCGAAGGTGAACTTTCACAGGCGGAGAAGGCCCTAGAAGAGATCCGAGACAGCCTCAAAGGTGAGTTTCGTTGATCATCCATATGCTTCGACTTATGTTTATGGTGCAGACAAAACGCAGATCTTTCACGACCAGATCGAGGTCAAACAGAAGGACCTTCAACCCTGGGCTGCCAAGCTTGATGCTAAGAGAGCTGAGATCGACGTCGCCACGAGTGAGCGAGATGCGCTCAGGAAGAAGGCTGAAGTTGCAAAGGAAGCCAGAGAGAAGGCTGAAGCTGAGCTTCAGCAGCTACATGAAGACCACAGAGCCAAGAAGGCCGAACTTGACGAGCTGGAAGGTGAGAAGGCCGGGAACCAACGGGAGATTCGAGATGCCGAGAGGGATCTCCAGGTCCGTAACGCGATTTGTTCCTGTGCGATGTATGCGTACTGACGGTCCAATAGAACGCCCAGGGTCAGCTGCAGGGACTCCGTTCAAAGGCCTCTGCTTCACGCCAGAAGGTGGAAGAGGCTAGGTCGTCTCAGGAGCAAAGCCGTAGTAATAACAGAGTCCTTGATACTTTGGTCCGCCTTAAGACCTCCGGCCGCATTCAAGGCTTCCACGTGTGTAATATGTTCATCATCTATGTGCCCATCTCATGTTGCTTCCAGGGCCGACTCGGCAGCCTCGGGACTATTCCTGACAAGTACGATGTCGCAGTCTCCACCGCTTGTGGCCAACTCAACCACATGGTCGTCGACACGGTTGAACAAGGTCAGGCATGTATCGAGTATCTGCGCAATCAGCAGGTCGGTCGTGCGTCCTTTATGGTACTCGAAAAGATAAGCGATCGCGGCATGGGTCGAATTCAGACCCCTGACAACGTCCCGCGCTTGTTTGACCTGATCAAGCCAAAGGAGCCTCGATTCGCGCCAGCCTTCTACAAGGCCTTGAAAGACACTCTTGTCGCGGACAATCTTGAGCAGGCGAACCGTATCGCGTTCGGTGGGAACCGCCGTTGGCGTGTCGTTACCCTTCAAGGACAGCTCATCGATGCGTCCGGTACTATGTCTGGCGGAGGTACATCCGTTCAGCGAGGCGGGATGAGCTCGAAGCTGGCAGCAGATGTTGTACCTCCCGAGGTGATTCGGAAGTATCAACAGGACAGCGAGGAGGACCAACGCGCCCTCGATGAGGCTCTTCGCCAATTGAGGGAGCTAGAGGCTAAGGTAGATGCACTCAAGCAGTCTGCCCCTCGACTGGATCTTGCTATGGACAAGGCCAACCTTGACATCCGCAATGTCGCCAGGCGAATCGCTGACGCCGAAAGTCGTGTTCAGCAGCTTAAGTGAGTGCCATGGATCTGCTCAAAGCCGTTATCTGCTAACCGCAAGTAGGTCTCAGAGTAAGCCCGACGCGGGCGACATATCACGCATCGCCGCGCTGGACCAAGAGATCAGCTCCGCTACCATGCAGCTCGAGAGGCTCCAAGAGAAGGCCAACACCATTGAAGCCGAAATCAAGGCCCTGGAGAAGAAGATTCTTGAGATCGGGGGTGCCCGTCTACTCTCGCAGAAGTCTAAAGTAGACGGCATCCGCTTGCATATTAATCTTGCCAACGATGAGATCACCAAAGCGGAAGTGGCCAAGGCCAAGGCGGAGAAGGACAGCGTTAAGCACCAGAGCGCTGTCGAGAACAACAAGGTGGAGCTCGAGGAAGCGGAAGCCGAACTTGCCCAGCTCGAGGATCAACTCGAAGAGTGCGCAGCATATATGACCGAACTACGTCAGAAGGTGGACGTTGCCCAGGCGGCAGCGGACCAATCTTCTGAAGCTTTGGAAAAAATCAAGGCCGAACTCGACGAGAAGAACGAACACATCCAGGCCTTCAGGCAGAAGGAGGTGCGTCAAATGCTCAATTGAATGCGGGTACAGAGCATCTGACCCCTCCCCAGATGAAACTGCAGCAGGAACTCGGTGATGCCAGGAAGCTTTACACTGATAACAAGAACACGCTAGAGCACTGGAGTATCGAGCACGACAAGCTGCAGCTAGAAGATGTTGAGTAAGTTATCCTGCCGCGTATCGCCTACGATAAGCTGACGCTCGGCTAGTGAAGAAGGGGAGGAAGAGGAGGGAACTCCCGCGGGTGGAAACGCTGGTGCGGAAGACGGCGAAGAGGATGACGGTCTCGTGAAGCGGGAGCCCGGCGCCAAGAAGCAGCGTGCCGGCACCCCCTCCAGCGAACTACACACGTATACCGAACATGAGCTCGCGACTTTCAAGAAGCGCGAGATGCTCGCTGACATCGAGTTGCTTGATGGTAAGCTTTCGGATACGTCATAGGGTTTTCAGCGACCCTGACGTTCCTCAAGAGAAGGTCAAGAACGCGAAGCCCGACCTCAGTGTTCTCCAGGACTACCGCAAGCGTGAGGAAGAGTTCCTCCAGCGCGCCGCCGACCTCGATGAGGTCACCAAACGGCGCGACGAGAAAAAGGAAGAATATGAGGCGCTGCGGAAGCGACGGCTTGATGAGTTCATGGCCGGCTTCAGCGCGATCTCGCTCAAGCTCAAAGAGATGTATCAGGTATGCTCGTGTAATCATATCATGAGATCGGCATGCTTACTACACCTCAAGATGATCACTCTCGGTGGCAATGCCGAGCTTGAGCTTGTTGATAGCATGGATCCCTTCTCCGAAGGTATTATCTTCAGCGTCATGCCGCCCAAGAAGAGTTGGAAAAACATCTCCAACCTTTCTGGAGGAGAAAAGGTACGGTCGACCCCTAAACATGCTTGTAACATCTATTGATACTCTCCCTTAGACCCTCAGCTCACTCGCTCTCGTCTTCGCTCTGCACGTCTACAAGGTCAGCTTTCCTCCGTCGAGGAAATCCAACAGCACGCTAACAAGGCGCACTTCAGCCTACCCCTCTCTATTTCATGGACGAGATCGACGCCGCTCTAGACTTCCGGAACGTCTCTATCGTCGCCAACTACATTAAGGACCGCACAAAGAACGCGCAGTTCATCATCATTTCGTTGCGGTACGTACGCACTTAGAAGCCGTTGTGTCAGCAGTCTGATATGTTTCTGCAGAAACGACATGTTCGAACTCAGCCACCGTCTGATCGGCATCTACAAGACCGCCAATGCTACCCGGAGTCAGTAGCTGACACTCCTGGCACCTACTTCAAGTCTTGCTAACATCCCTCTTTATAGGTATCTCGATCGACAACCACGCTCTCCACGCTATCCCGATGACAACGCCAGCGCCGACCTCTGTGGCTGGCTAAATCACCTCGCCGCACCTCGCCGTAATGTACCGTTATCTTGGGTCGCCTCGTACTCGTACACGCATGTTGTATTTTCTACTCTACATTATTCACTTCCTTGGTTGCGTGGACGGTCGTCTGAGCCGGAGGACCGATGCGGAAGATACTGCGATAACATGTCTGCGAGGGTATGGCCTTCCCAGTCTTCGCTAGCGGCCTGGGGTAAGCTGTCCTTGGGGTAGCCTTCGGGTAATAGCAGGGGTAGGCCCCGCTCGAAAAGAGGGTGAGACAGTGCGTCTATAGCACGGAGCCGCAACTCCGGAGGGTAGACGGCTAGTTTGCGTACAAGGTCTAAGCAGTCATCGCGCTCAAGTTGTGTGTCTTCCGCAGGTAAGTTTGGTAACAGTCCACAGAGGTCTGCCGGCGGAACTTGTATGAAAGTTACTTTTTGGGCGTCGGGTAGTTGTCTGAACGCCTGTTGCGCTGGCCATCAGCCGGGCATTGAAATTATATGCTTTGAGGAGAGCAACTTACCGGCCATGTTTCTTCCGTCGGGGTACCATGTACTTTGAATATGCTGAATGCGAGGCCGATCGCACCCCTGCTAGCGTCGTACAACGAGTCTCGCTCCCATTCGGCGTCAGGACTCCCTAGACGGAGGCCCTTCGAGATGATGAAAGGCGGTTTCGCGTGGGGTGTGGTCTCTTCGTCATCACTACCGTCCTCGAAAGCTTCGTCGTCCTCGTATGCGCGATATAAATGGAGGGGCGTGAAGAACTCAGCCAGGACAGCACCCAAGCTCCAGAGGTCGGTGGCGTACGCGTCGTAGTTCACAGCGCCAAAGAGTAGTTCGGGCGCACGATAAGGCCTGAAGAAAACGTCAGCGGGCGATGCAAGATGAAACACATCCTATAAAATACCCTGTTGCAACATCGAAGCACATTCTACCGGGAGGTTCAGGCCACAGGTCGCGCTTGTCCTCCTTTTCTGACCACGAGATGCCAAAGTCGACGAGTTTCACATATCCATCGGCGTTGACGAGAAGGTTACGAGGCTTGATGTCTCGATGTGCCACGCCTTTAGAGTGGACGTGGGCTACTGCCGACAGTGTTTGGTATAGAAGAGACTTTAGGACAACAAGGAAGGGTGATGTGTGGCCCCGCGACGGTTGGGCAGTCCTATCGATGTCTGGGAGTAGGTGTGGAGAGAAGGCCGGACATGAGAGGATATCATGACAATGGAAGGGAACGAATGGCATCCAGAAGTGTAATGTGCTGGTGGGAGGTTCGTAGGTGTACCCAAGCACGTTTATCACCTGGCGGATATCAGTACAGCTTCTTGGTGATAGTTCTAACGCACGACCCGTACGTTGACGTGAGTCAAGCTGAGTAATATTCGCAGTTCCTTGCCAATGTCGTGCGGTTGTTTGGAGAAAGCTCGGTTTACGGACGCGCTTTTGATAGCCACTGGGTGCTTGCTGCTGGAGTTGTAGAACGAAGCCTTGGTGACGTATGAGACGACACTTTCGGCAACGGTATCAAATGTATCCTGGGGGTTAGATTAGTATGAAATGACTTCACGAGGCGGCTGGGACACCGACGGTATCGAAAATGTCCTGTAAGAGTGGCCACCGATGCGACTCGGTCTTTTCATAGCGATTCCCCATGTCTAGATCTAGCTGTCACGGACTGAGATGGACCTGCCCGCACGTCTGGAGCAGTTGAAATGTGGAAACAGGCCCGGGGTAAGCTCGAGACAGCAACAGCATAAGCATGGCGGTAGCGTGGACTAGTAGACACGATTCTCATGCGACTATGATACAGAGCGGCCGGGCCGGGTGTATCGAGGTCATATCCGAGAAAGTCGGAAACGGGATCGACTGCGGACGGGATGGATGAACATTTCGACGATTTCGACGGCGACGGCCATCTATAGGATTCTAAACTTATCTGCCACGCCTTGCCGACCCCACCCCCGACGCTGAGCTTGTACAACACACTCGTTTGACCACTTTCAACGACGACCTTACTTAGCTGCTCTTTCGACTTCACACCAACAACTGCGATGATGGAAGGCGGCTGGCAAGACCACCTGCACTGGATTTTCCTTGGCGAGCACGTCCTTGTCGCCGGCCTGCACCTTGACACGGGGCGGGATTTCTTTATTGCATCATGCCTAACGGCTTGTATATGTTTCTCCGAGAGGTATGCCACAGCTGCGTTCTAAGCTAACTTTCGTCCGGGTTGTTGAAGTGGATGCTCAGAGTGTTAACTTACGCTACGAGCAAGAGGTGGAATCCTTTCGTGCGGGGACGACGTTCGTCTCGGCTAGGCACGTCCCTCTGGCGGACATGCCTTTACTGGCTTGTCACCTTCGACAGATTGTGCGTACCGGATGCTCTTCACTTTTATGTCGTCCATTGACAGGTGTGCGCTCGTCGCACAGGCTTTACATGCTCATTGGGATGACATTCAGCTTCGGGTGAGTTTCCCACCTTGGCTATCAAACCCGCAAGACACTGAACGGTGTCCACCAAGCCTTATCATCGTAGCTGTGAGTGAAGTTCCGGCGGTATTGTTTCCTCCTCGAGACTTACGGGACTCAGGTGACCTGTTTAGCGATAGGCCAATTCGTAATCGAATACCTCGAATGGGTCCCAGAACACCAACACCATCTTCGCGGGTGCGTACTTCGCCCGCCTCCGCCTCCTATCTAACGTTCACCCGTCCCTCAGCTCCGAACATGTTAAAGAGCCGCTCCTCCCCTCCCCTACAGACGACCACTACCACGACACGAGACCGTCCATGTCGTACCCTCCAGCGCCTGCGTCTTCGCGCCCTATAGTAACCCGTCCGCGGTCCAAGTCTAAACCTGAGGATATCTTCATCCACCCGAACGATTCCAACCTCGCTCGTGCAGACGCAGCCGCGCTCGAGCTCGGGCTTACCGGCGACACCGAGCGCGTCAAAGCGAACATGTACCCCGCCGACGA
Organism: Trametes meyenii; assembly: GCA_022606255.1. NCBI lineage: Eukaryota > Fungi > Basidiomycota > Agaricomycetes > Polyporales > Polyporaceae > Trametes > Trametes meyenii. The sequence continues at coordinate 4,386,293 of JABYQG010000001.1, read as the reverse complement.
AGACCCGTGGGAGCACGGCAAGGGCAGGGACGTTGCGCGCGAGCTGTTGCTCGGTCGGTGATGTCGGTGCTCGGGGTCGCAGCGCGGTGGTTTGCTGTCATAGCTAAACGCAGTATTGGCTCAATCACCGTGGCTACGGTCACACTTGAGCTCTGCCTTCGAAACTTCTTGAACAGACCGCAGGCCCGCCATCTGTCTCCCTTCCTGTCTAGTGTACCAAAGTTTATCCACGGGAGCTGTACGTTCCTACGGATGCAGAACCTCGATACACCGCCACTTGATATATCTATGTACCCTACTCACTCCACCTATTTCCTCTAGCTTTCGTCACAACCTACATGTAGCACGTCTGAATCATATACAATATCGGATTCCCAACTACGAAAGCCTACAGCATTGCGAGATTACGAAGATGTCATGTTGTGATCAATAAGCAGCGATGGAAAAGCGTCATCCGCGCAAGATGATGGTATGGTATCAACCCTAGCTAGTCCGTCGCTCCCCTATGCCTACTCGCCTTCTCCTGCCACCACAAATCAACCAATGGCCCAGTTCAGAACCAATAACCACACGTCCTAACCCTTAGTTGCGTCCAGCGCCACCAGACACCACGCCCGCCCGCCGTGGAGGCGCGCCCCCTCGTCGCGGGGCGGGCTCCGTCTCGTTCACCGCGCGTTGCCAACGGTCGATCAACTTCGACACGCCTTGGTAAGGCTTCTCCGGGGACGGCGAGCGCACGTCTGGTGCGCCCTCGACCTCGAGATGAGTGGATGCCTTCCGCTCCATGCGCGGCGACGGTGGCGGACCCATGTCGGTTTTCGCAGGCGTAGGCGCAGATGGCGCTGCTGACCCTGCGGGGTTAACCGACGCGCGCGATGGCTGCTGCTCTCGTGGGGGCTCGAAGCTGAGTGGCGAACGGCGCGAGGGGAGGCCGTTCACCGATGCAACCGTGGTGTTGCTCCCGGATGCGTTTGTATAGGGGGTCTCAAGCCGGCCCACGGGGGACGTGCGCGAGGGGAGGCCCGTTGGCGACGTGCGTTGCTTCGCGAACTCGCGTGTGAAGCCTGCAGCAGAGCCCTCAGGCACCGACAAGCTCGCCTTGCTCAGTACGGGGGACGTCGTCGGGGAGAGTCTGGGGAAACGCGTCGCTGCGGCGGAGGGAGACAAGTCGGATGTGGCGGTGGACACAGACGCCGCACTGCTTGTGCTCTGATGCGTCTTGAGCGAGAGTCCAGCGGGTTTCGTGGCAGGCGGGGGACCTGGACCTTGACCCTTCGCTTTGGGTCCGCCGGTGCTAATTGCTTCGTAGCGGTGAACCATGTCTGAAATGGAGCTCCGTCGTGTCGAACGGCGGGAGTGCGGGTTGTCGGGAGGGGAGAGGGCTTGCGATGCGAAGGCAGCAGCTGCCTCCGAAGAGGAGCCAATCTCACCCGGCGATGACTTCGACGTAGACACTGGCGCAATGAACATGGACGCAGGTCGAGAGCGACCCGTTGTGGGCTCCACGGACGGGGAGGGGGATGGAGGAACCGGTAAACGGCGACTCGCACCCGCACCAGATGGCAACTTGGAATGTTTCGTGGGCGAAGGTAGCATCCTAGACGACTGGTTACTGGCCGCGGTAGAGATGGGTTGGGGGGACGAAGAGCGCGGCTTGGACGTGAGAGGAGGGGGTTTCATCGTTGCCGCAGGGACGATAATAGTGGAGCTTCGCTTGCTTGGGGGAGGACCCATGCTGCCTTTTGGCTTTTCCTTCTCCTTGTCTTTCTCAAAGCCTCCGCCCCACAGGTCGACCAAATCGTGAACGGAGCTCTGCCTGCCCTTGCTCCGCGCCCGCCTCCGGCTCTCGCCCTGCTTAGTGGTACCATTCCCATTCGACCCTGTCCGAGCGGCGAGTTTCTCTGGTTTCCACGGCTTCGTAGCAGCGCCCTTGCGAGGCTTATATCCATCTAAGTCTTCCGGACCGCCGTCGCTGCTAGACGAGTCTGACCCACGCTTCGAGACAGCTGGTGAGTGCACAGGACTCCAGTTGTCCGTCAGCCCACTCGGGGAGGGTGTCGTGCTCGCCGCGCGTGCATCAAGCGGCGGGATCTGCAACCCAAGGCTACCAGTGTGAACGTCGCCACGCGTGATGAACGCCTTCGTAGAGGCGGGAGACCGCGAGCGTCGCTTCTCCAGCTTCTTCTGTGCCTCTTCTCGCTCCGCCTGTATCCTCTCGCGCTCTTTCTCCCTCGAGCGCTCCTTCTCACGCTCAGTCTTGCCCATCGGGATGTGGTCTAGCCTGTCCAACCCGCGGCTCCACTCACGCTCGAGCTCCGCCGCCGTTGACCTCGGCGGTTCAGGCGCAGGCGCCGGGGCGGGGACTACGCTTTCCGCTTCCAGTGGCTTTTGAAGAGCAATGGGACTACGTTCAATGTAGCTCGCGCGTTTGCTGGGCGAGTCACGTAGAACGGGTTGAGGTTCATGAGAAGGTGTCGATGCCCGCGCGCCAAGTCCAATACCAAGGTCATCGTCAGCTCCTGTAAGCCAATCCTTGGGCTCAGAACGCGGGGTAGCCTGGCCCTGTGGCCGCGGAGGAAGGGAAGGAGGGATAGCAGAATCCGACATCAAGTCGAGAGAACTCGAGGTTTTCATCGACACCGAGCTACGGTGTTTACGCGAGAGTGACGGCCTGCTCACTAGTGGAGGCTGCGTCTTGCTCGGACCGTCTTCCACCTTCGTCGCCTCGACACTCCGCATGAATGTCGACTGGCGGGACGCAGGAGGTCGCGCATCGCGCATCGCAGTGCCCGTGACGTTCTGAGAGCGTACACCGTCGAAACGACCCTTCATACCATTCCCAGCGCTGCCGGCTCCAGTGCCCATAGGACCCATGAAACTACTACGCGAAGGAGGCCGATCCTTATGTGTAACTTTGTCGTTAGAGACAGAAGGTGACGGTGAGCCGAATGTGCGGTCCAAGTCTTCCAGAGATGGGAACCGCTCCTCAGCTGTAAGAGCATCCTGAGTTGAAGATGAGACTTTGGCATGCTGTCGCCACGTCTGTAAAGGAGGGGGTATAGGAGATAGATTTAACGACTGGGGCTGAGGCTGCGGGGAGGGCGTTGGTCGGGTTGAATGAGAGCTAGGCGGGCGGTAGGTTGTGTTTGATGTTCCAAGCCCAGGGTTAAGTTGTGCATTGGAGGTTGAGGGCATGTTGAAGCTCGCGAGACCTGTACGAGCCTTCCTAGCCTCTCCCAATGTGGTGGGCGGGGCCGGAGCTGGGAGGCCCAACCCGTCAAACGCATCCTTGCCTATTCGACTTGTCCGGAAACGTGAGTGAGCCTGTTGTGAACTAGCCTTCGCCGGATCGAACGAGTCCCCGAATCCGCCTCCGAAGTCAGACCCATTGCTTTCTGCCGGTTTATTCGGAAGAGCACGACTGGATTGCTGCGAGTTCGTGAACTTACTCCCAAAGCCAGAGCTGAAGTCGTTATCGAAGGCGCGCCGATCTACATCAGGTTTCGGCGCTGACTGTCGTGAGCCAATGCTCCAAGCATCCGCGTCCGTTCTGCTACTGAGAGAAGCCGCATCACTAGGGAGTCCAGCCTTGGATGGGCGAAGTCCCTTCCACGAACGATCATCGTCATCGCGGAACTTCGTCTCAAATGTCACAGGCTTCTCGGGGCTAGCTGGTCGCGAGGGGCCTCTAGAGGGCGCTTGTGACTGTTGTGGGCGCCCACGACGCATAGGTGCGATGGCTTCGAGTACTTTCTCGCGAGCCTCAACGCCTGCATTCTTCGCGGGCGAAATGGACAGGGGTTGCTGTGGCTTGTAGGATACGAGCTCATCGAGGGGATTACTTGCGATGTGGGGCGAGAGCGCCTGCAACGGTGGCTGTAGAGCGCGCGGTGATAGTGGCTCTGTGGGCGGAATGTTGTATGAAAACCGCGACGTGGTACCCCGGAGCGCGTGCACATGCTGCAGAATCTCGAACACGCTCGGTCGTTGTGTTCCATGCTCCTTAAGCATGGACGCTGGTATACGGTAAGACTATGATGTGAATGTGGAACGAAGCGAGACGAACCGATGAGGCTGTTCATCTGTGTTGAATACACAGGATATGGGGGGATCTTGTATTGCACGTTCAAGATGGCGAGTGGTCCGTGTTCCTCGAAAGGCGTCGTGTAGTAGCAAAGCTTATAGAGCAGCACACCTAGAGCCCATACATCGCTCTTCTCGTCGATGGGCCGCCGCAAATGTACATCAATCATTTCCGGGGCACGATACTGCAAGGTTGTATGCTTGTTGAGGTCCGCCTCGAGCAAGCGGAGCTCTTGCGTGTTGGAAGGGATCTTCTGCACTGGCGTAGCACTGCCAAAGTCGCATAGTTTGTAGGAGGTAGGCGAGGCCTGCAAAATGTTCTCAACCTTGAGGTCGCGATGCAAGATCGGGGGCTTGAGAGTATGCATAGCGGCCAAGCCTTCGCATACGTCAACGAAGATGGTGAGGATCTCGGCTTCCGTGAGGCGTTCACGGAGCCGCCGGTTCATCATGTCAATGATACCACCGCCAGGGCAGAACTCCATGAGGATGAAGACTTCGTACGTGCCGTTGCCCATGCGATGCCACGCGGCGTCGATGAGGAAGACGATGTTAGGATGGCCCTTGAGGATCCTCTGGGAAAATGGTGTTCACAAGATGCACAGTGAGGGACAAACGGGGGTCGAATCACCATAATATCCACTTCCTTCTTGACCTCAGAGAGCATAGCTTCATTTGGCACTGCGATCCGCTTGAGGACATGATGGGTAGTGTTGTAGACAGGTTGTGCGGTTCTGACGAGGTATACGTGTGCAAAGCCACCTGGAGGCAGAGTGTAAGACGCGGGCATAGCAACCCTCAGATATTATTGTGAACGCGGAACGTCGGTCAGACATCGCTGCACTCTCCACAGGAGCACTGAGCCCGATATCGAGTGAAGCGAGGACAGATATGGGATATACAGCACAGTCCGAGCCCCGCGTTCCCGCCATCCGGATGCCATGTCGAAGATGATCTAGCAGGAACAGGATGTCTGACCTTGGCTAAGGTAGCGCTCTACCACGACGGTGTACTTGTTGACCGTGATCGACTGTCCCGGGACGAGAGTGCCCTTATTAGGCTGGGCAAATGCCTGCGGATAGGCCTGCATTGCCAGCGACGACGAGCAGGACAGACCACGGGAGGAGGGAGGGAAGGAGGAGGGGAGAGTGGGAGAAGTGCAGCTGGCCGTAGACGACCACAACCAGCTCGACGTCCCAGCCTGCCGCCCTTCGGCATCTCCCGGTCTTGGGCGCCCCCTTGTGAACGCGTCAATACACCACAACAACGCGTGCGGGCAACCCTAGCATAGGGGTATATGAGCACGTGGGCAAGTAATTATGACGTCCTGCCTAGCCCGTTTCGGACTGCCTGCCTTGGATCTCGCCCATCGCGTACTTACCCAGACTTACCCCGGACGCTCGCGCTCTCCCACTCCCATCTCCGAGCAACTTGCAATCACCACTACCATCACCTATCGGACGACTATGGACCACGGCACGCAGCCGAGACCAGCACACGCTCACCTCCTCCACGCCCAGCAGACGGACCCAAACCCCTTCTCTCGTCCCACCACTCCAGGCTATCATGCCCTCCAGATCGGCTTCTGCGGCCTCGGCGCCATGGGTTACCCAATGGCCCTAAACCTCGCAAAGTGGCGGACCCAGCATGTGCCCGGATCTCTTCCCATCCTTGTTTGGAACAGGACCAAGGAGAAAGGGCAGAACCTGCTCAAGGAACTGGGAGAGGAAGCCATTACTGTGGCTGAATCCCTCGAGCAGGTCGCGTCTGAATGCGACATCGTCTTCACTAACTTGTCAAATGACGAAGTGGTACGAGGTGTATACCAGACGTTTGCAAAGGCTATAAAGGTGAGCCCCGCGTTGAACTTTTGAGCAGGACGCGACATCAACACCTTGAGCAGGACCGAAAGACGACGTCGAACAAGATTTTCGTCGAGACAAGCACTATCTATCCTACTCTTGCTGGTACGTGCTGTTGTGCTATAGAAGGTTCGAGGTTGACCTGGTATTCCGCAGCCGAGCTTGACACCCTACTTTCCAACGTACCTCACACGCACTTCGTTACCTCACCCGTTTTCGGTCCCCCAGCTGTCGCCGCAACGGCGCAACTCCTCGTAGTGATGTCTGGCGACTATCGCTCGAAGAAGGAAGTCGCGCACATTATCATCCCCGCAGTGGGTCGTAAAGTCTTGGACCTGGGCGGAAATGTCGAGAAAGGTGCGACATGATTGTGCCGACTTAAAGCCGCTATTTGATTGCATGTCATCCCAGCGCCAACATTCAAGCTCATCGGCAACTCCATGATCTTGGGGTCTCTTGAGCTACTGGCTGAGGTGCAGACGCTCTCCGAGAAAGCTGGTATTGGTGCTGGCCTGGTACAACAACTGATCAAAGAGGTTTTGCCTGCCCCTCCCCTGATCAGCTATGGCGACAAGATGTTACACGATCACTTTGACGGAAGCAAGGGGTTCGCGATCGACGGTGGTCTCAAAGACTCGCAACACATACGTAAACTTGCCACCGAACTAGACTCCCCAATGCCAGCCTTGGTAATTCCTCTGCTTGTAATATTCTCCAACATTCGTCTCAAACCCATTTGACAGGATGCTGCGCACCAGCATATGCTCACCGCAAGAGCATTACATGCGAACCAGATGCGCCGCGGGAATGCGCATTTCGAAGTGTTGGACTGGAGCTCTTTGGTTGCGGGTACCCGAGCCGCGGCTGGCTTGGATGGGTTTGACAGTAACAAGGCGGGTATTCTGAAATTGAAATTGGTTTACCGCAGAGCCCTCCATCTGATGCCTGTTTCGATAGCACTCCAAGGTCGTCCCTGAAGACTAAAGCTCAGCCTTTTGCTGTTAGATGCGCTTCGGCACTCATAACGACGCTAGACCTATCCAATACGAAGAAGGAAGAACCATTGGCAGTGTATTCCAGATTGTTGTACCCGTAACTCGAGAACCTGAGAACAGATGCATCACGCTCTCCGCCCTGAATTTGGTAGGCATTAGGAAGTTTATCGTGTCGTCACCCCGAATGTCCTGCTCGTGTGATCAAGACATGGCTAAGTTCACTGAAGGCACTTGGTGCCTAGTATTCGGTAACTTGGACGCCGGCCGTAGTTGGTTTTCGCGTGGGGTCCGTAAAACTTCTACGATTTCCAAGTCCCCAACTAGTCCCACCCGGGCAGCATACCTCAGGTTATAGTGGATGAGGCAGCCCTATGATACCCCGAGGGAGCTTCAGTAAACAAGGAGACAGACGTCGGGTACTAGGACGACAGAACGTAGACACTTTCCAAAACAGGATGTCCCAAATTTCTGAAGCGCCCACCAAGGACGCCCGCTTCGACGAGATGAGCTGTAGCAGCGAGCAGACCGGCGCCGCACACCTCCACGGCCACCACGACCGACCATGCTGAGCTCATCCTCCCGTCTGCTGCCCTTGTCTCGACCAGTGCTCATCCAGACGCGCACATATGCCGTCTCGCTCAAGCCCGCGGTTACATACCCGCGCATGAAGAACGAGCCACGACGGTACTCGGAGCGCAAGACGTACCTCTACAACCAGTACACACGCCTCCTGCAATCTTCATTCGACCGTCCCCTCATTCTCTTCGAACACGTCGACTTCTCCGCCTCACGCCTCATTCAACTCCGCGCCGAGATCGCAGAGGCCGTCACGAAGCACGCCAAGACGCTGCCGCCCTCCCTCGCAGCCCCCACGCCCGCCCCGCTCGGCCCCGACGCGTTCCCGACGCTCACCGTGCTTCGCACGTCCGTTTTCGGCGTCGCCCTGAGGGATATGCCCACGCTGGATGGCCAGATGCGCCGCGAGCTCGCTAAGACTGTCACCGGCTCGCTCGCCGTACTTGCGTTCCCCCAGCTGAACCCGCCGCAGCTCAAAGCCGTGTTGCGCGTGCTCGCGCGCTCTGTTCCCCCGCGTCAGCCGAAGACCCCCGAGCAACTCGATGCGGAGAAGAAGGCAATTGAGGCGGCGTTCGTGCCAGGTCGTCGCCCGAAGCGACAGCGCCCGACGCCTGTCCCCGACCTGAAGCTGTTGGGCGCGCTCATTGAGGGCAAGTTGTTCAAGTCGGAGGGCGTGCAGAGTGTGGCGGAATTGCCGACGCTGGATGGGCTAAGGGCACAGCTTGTGGGCCTGCTCAGTGCGCCCGCGGCACAGCTGTCGATGGTGTTGGGCGAGGCGAGTGGAAGCAAACTGGCGAGGACGCTGGAGGGATTCAAAAAGAGCTTGGAGCCGGAGACACAGGAAAGCGAGGCTCCACCATCATAGATTGCGCGCCGTCAGGTTGGTTTGTACAGCATAGATTCTACATAATAGCAGATGTTCTGCCCATAAAATATTTGGCGTGCGCTTTGTGAATTCGTTGCACAGAAGACCGGAGGGAAAGTGATGGCAGATGTGGAGTGCAAGGGTACATACAAACAGTACGGGCGAGCCGAGGACAGAGATGTACGTTAGGAAAGCTATCTCCGTTTCGAACTCCTGCTCTCTTCGCGGTCTGGCGATCCCCTCCGTTTCCTGCTCAGACAGAAATGAGACGTGAGTATGCGTGAACGACGGGCGATACACACCTGCTACTCCTGTCTCGCTCATCGACATCCGGCGTGCCGCGTTCTTTCCTCTCGCTGCGAGAATGCTCACGCTCACGTTCACGCTCGCGTTCTCCATTCCCGTTTCCACCACCTCCGCCGCCCCCGTAATCAAGACCATCAACAGCAGGCGCACTGCCATCTATGTCTTTGTACTTATTTTTGTTTCGTGGCCCAGTAGGAACATTGGGCGGAAGTGGGGATGCAGGCCGTACTGGTATGCCTGGCCCCGTGTTGTCAACGACAGCTCTCATTTGTCCCGCTCTAAACCGCGACGCACCTCTACCGCGGCCGGCAAAGCCTGTGCCTCGTCCACGAAGACCCATACCCTGCTGCATGCCTCGTCCCCGGAACTGGGCTTGGTGTGCCCCACGTGCCGACGCAGGTGCAACGGGCGTAGGGGTCCCGCTCCCCTCCATGACCGGATACATCTGTGGACCCATCGCCGATGGGTCCTTCACGGGCCACGCATGAGTCATCCCCGATACATACGATCCACAGCACCACGGCGCGCTCACCTGCATCGCGAATTCGGGGTTCATGCCCATACTCATCATGCCCTGGACGGGTGTGCCGCCGCCAGGCCCGAAACCTTCGCCCATGCCAACCTGACCCTCCTGTCCGCCCTGCCCGCCACCCTGAGGCCCGCCGCCGCCATCCTGCATCATGCTCATGTCGCCCATATTCACGCCCATCTCCATCATAGGGTTCATCATGGGCCCCATGTTCATCATCTGGTTCATCATGCCGCCATTCATGTTCATACCTGCCCCAGGGGGAATCATTCCGCCACCACCAGGACCTCCTGCGCCGCCACCGGCCATAACGGCCGTCGCACCCGCCATGACCATTGTGCGGACCTCGGGTGGAAGCGCAATGAGCTGATCTTCTGGCATACCAGCAAAGTTCTGCAACAGGAAAGGCATGAATGCGTGAAACATTTCAGGGATGAGTCGTGGCCATGACGCACGAGAACATTGCTCTTGAGCATGGTCGCGAGTTCACCCAACTCTCTTCTCCTGTAACAGTATGCCTCCCACGATATCTCATCAAAGCCATAGTTGAACCAGTCGCTCAGGTCTGAACCTGGCCTTCGCCAAGGCTTCTCCGCTATAGCATTGAGATCATAGTCAAAAATTGACCTGCCGTCAACTGTACCGACTGCGGATGGGTTGATTGAGGGATGAGAAGGTGGCGCTGTAGCAGCCGGGAGTGTCTTTGGGTCGGGTCCGGAGTCCTTAGCGCCTTCCTTCTCAACCTCTTGGGGTTTTTCGGTGGTTCCTGGCGTGGCGGCGAGGGGTGGAAGTGGGGTTTGGCTCGGTTGTGAGGAGGGTTGGGGTGTAGAGGGCACCTTGGTAACAGCTCTTTCTCTCGGAGTATACTCCGTTGTTAACGAGGGTTGTTGCGTTGGAGGTGCTGGCCGAATATTATCAATGCCAAAGCTGTCATAACGGCAAATAGCTACCAAACTTACGCCTTTGCGGTGTAGAGAAGGTTGCGCTTGTCGAACGAGTACCCGATTGTCGGCCTGGCTGGTTCCTGCAGAAACCCTGTCTTGAGATAGCGTACATACAGATATTTGGGACATACGCACCGGAAGTCCAAGGAGCGCGACTGCGGTTCCATGATAATCTCAATATCCTGTGGTACAATCTCTCAGTCTTATGTGTGCATTTGTTCGGATATTGACATACGTCGTCTTCGCTTTCTTCATCTTCCTCCTCCTCCCCTTGAGCACCATTCTCCGCAGATTCTTCATCCTCTACGCCTTCGACAGCACTATCACCATTCGTCGCCTCAGCCGCCTGCTCTTCCAGTTTTGCGACCAAGCCTTCGGAGACAGAACGTGTCTGTTCTAAGGATATTCTGCCACCGCCCCTACGGGTGAGGCTTGCGACTGGACTCAGTGTGGATGCGACTCACGGTTGTGGCACTGCGATATCACACGAGTAGGGAAGGCGTTATGAGATTTTCATTGCACTCAGAAAGATAGTACAGCGATGGTGGAGCAAAGCGCTCCCCTGTTGCCCGGCCGGACTCTCACCAGATGTCTGTACTGCTGGCTTGGCTACCTCCTCCGTGTTCGAATCTCCATACAGGTAGCTGTCGTCGTCATCCATGCTGTACGAAAATTGAGTAAGATTCACAAGATAGCAGAGATCATGCACACCCAATGGCTATTGTTTGTGCTTCTACAGGCGTAAACGAGGCAAGAAGCAGGCAAGGGAGACCCGAGAGGCGTTACGGAGCGTTGGAACTTGACAGACAAACCCCCACACCGGGCGCTTACATCAGGTCTCCTCCGGCTTGCACGTGACGCCGATCGCAGAAATTTCAGGTCCTCTGCCTTGTACGCGTCTTGCACTCTACACCTATCGGAACTCGGTGCGCCGCCTTGACATTACTCCCACACACCTCGTGCAGACTGCTTGGAACATAACGCCATCTTGGTTCGGGCGAAACGCGATAAACTAGCGATCACCTAGTTTTTACGACCTCTTCTATCATCTTACCAGTTCTCCAGGGACTGCTGTGGAAGTCACTACTAGATTCACGATTTTATCACATTTACGAACATGGGAAAGTCACAAAAGAAGCGTCAAATGCGCAGGCATAATCCTATGCGGGTCCCAGACTCGCATCTACCCAAGGGTCTCGCGTCTGCTTCTGCTTCATCTTCGAAGACCGAGGCGATCCTACCCATTATGCAAAAGGTGAGGCGTGCATACCGTCGGCTCTCATAACCCTTACGCAGTCTTTTTATGGTGCAGATGGAAAGTGTTGATCCTGCTGAGCGTAAATGGGCGTGTGTCGCCGTTTCCAACCTCATCCAGAACGACCCCTCGACTCGCCGATTGCTCCAGGGAAAGAATATTGTTGGCCATTTAATCACCCGTCTGTCGGACAGCGAAGAAGAGGTCGTGATAGAGGCGGCAGGCTCTTTACGGTATGGGCGCTCTTCTAGGTACGGTTATGCGCCCCGGTACTCACTGGTATCGATTTTAGGAACCTGTGCATAGATGGCGGGTTCGATATCTGCGCCGAAATGTTTAACAAGAACATTTTGGCTCCACTGAAAACATTTGTGCCCAAGGTGCGCCTCACACATTTGATTGGTATCTAACAGACGATTAATATCCAACGGGCACCTAATCACCCCATTGCGAACAGATTTCCAGCACCCTTTCGCAGTTCCTCGCCTCGCCCAAAGATTCCCCCGAGAACGCGCAGAAGCTGGTTTACGAGTTTGCCGACAATGTGATCACGATCCTCTGGTGCCTGTCGTATGTAGACGGTTGCTATCTTTTGCTGCGACACGTCCCTTGAACTCACCAAGAACAGAGAGACCTCGAACAAGGCCTTGAACGCGATCAACGAAATATCGCTTGTTCCCTTCCTAATGTCCTTCCTCGCAGCCAGAAACAATCTTCCCCTGTCGACCGTAACCTCTGCCGGTGGGTTTGATCCATTCGTGTGTGAACACCCGGAGGTACTTACTTTGTCACCATGGAAATAGCCCAGTGTCTCTATGTCTTGACAGACGAGAACCCTGTTATCATTGAGGAAGTGCGCACCAACGCTGAGTACACTGCGTGCCTTCTCTCGATCGTGAGGCCGGACGAGGCGGCGCCGAAATCCAACGGCAAGGACAAAGATACGTCTGATGCGCGGGCCACTGCCTTCCGCGTCCTCACTTGCGGTACATCTCTACGCCGCTTGGAACGCCACTCCCCACTGACGGTAACCTGCAGGCATTTTGAGAAACATCTCACCGATACCGCCCCCTTCCATCGCCGCGACTATCGACCTAGACCGCGATGCGGTTCTACCGACGCTGGAGCCGGTGCTGTCGTCAACGAGCCTACAGGAAATCGTACAAGCGGCTCAGCAAGCGATTGACCAACAGGTATTCCCACTCCCACCGCTAGTTACGTCTTGCCTCTTACTGCGTCCGCAGGAGTCGATACCACAACTCGAGAACCTGTCGCTCAAGCACACCCCGAAGTCGGATCACAAGACACCCTCGGAGCTGGAGCTGGAGCGGCTGGAGACGCAGCTGCGGACGGTCCAGCTCGCTCTGGAGATTCTCACCGGCATGTGCGCGACGCTTCCCGACCCCGAGGTTTTCAGCGGCGCGCCTGACGGTGACGACCAGGACGAGAACGACGGTGGGTCGCGCCCCGCTAAGCCGTCTAACTCCGGTGCTGACTGTACGTTAGGCGATGTCGATGAGGGCATCGATGACGCGCCGGACGTCGAGATGGGTGCCGAATCGGGCGCAGACGTGCCCCAACCACCGGCGTTCTTCACTACGCTCGTCGCGCCCCTACTGAAGTTTGTGCAGACAACTGCGCTTTCGTTCCCCCCACTCGGCGCGCCGTCGCCGCACCCGCCCACAACGTCGGCGCTCAGCGCGATACACGTCAGCGCGCTCGAATGCCTGAACAACATATTCCTTTCCATGGCAACCTCCATGCATGGAGGTTCGGCAGCCCTCGGTCTCGACCCTGCGAGCGGTGCAGCCGTCTTCGATGCCGTCTGGGGCGCGCTCCGGCTGGTGGGTACGGAGATCGCTGGGGCGGGCCAGGAGAGGCGCAGGGAGATGTGGGATATTGGAGTTGGCGTGCTCTGGGGAGTCGGCAACGTGTTCAAAGGGACGCTTGTGCCGACCGAGGAGCAGGTCCAAGTGCTCGTACAGTTCTGCAATGCAGTTCCAGACGCATACGTGAGGGTGAAGACGATCGGGACGCTTGAATGCCTTGCGCAGCACCCGGACTCCCTGAATGCGAACAAGGCACGTCTCTAAGATCTAATTCTAACGTCAGGGGCGACGAACGCTGACGCGTTTCTCGGGGATTAGATTATCTCGTCGTATTTATTGTCGTTGTTGCCACCGAACGCCAATCCGCCGACGTCCACGGAGCCGCTACTCCAAGCGGTGTCTGCGCTTATCGACATCTACTCGGACGAGACCCTGCCGTACGACGTCAACTTTCGGCAAGACCGCTATCTTGACGCGCTCGTCCAGAGTGTCGAGGGCGTGCGGAGAGCTGTCCGTGGCATTGACAAGAAAAAGGAGCGCGAGTTGAGGATACACGGCGAGGAAGTGCGGGACAACCTTTTGGCGTTCATCCAGTACCGAAGAGGCCTCCGTTTCTGATGATTAGGTGGTTGCCGTCGATGGATCTGTATTCTGCTACCCCGCTCGGTATTCAAATAACTTCCCAACGGCGACCATCCTATACATGGGCAGGTCTTGATGTCCGATATGCTGAAACCTGTGGGTGTTCGTTGGCGGCGCTCCTCTGCCCGACAGATGCGGTAAGGCGCGCACTCCGGCTGCAGTAGTAGTCCGCGAAAGGATGCCGTGGCGGGCACAGTCCCTCAGCTTGTATCTCAATGTCAGATGATAATCAGTCGCCCGTACTGCAGACGCTGGAGCCAGTGCGGTCATGAGGTGGTGAAAACTTCATCGCGCCCTATGCTTCGAAAACCGCCGGAGGCTTCTTTCGCCGACAAATTGAAGGCGTGCAGGCACAGGACACTTATCCCGCCAAAAGGGAATCGTGCGATGACGTCGACGGTTGCGCAAAATTGTGTGGGCTCTCGAGCCTCGAGACTGCGTCCGACACCGGATGGGCCGTCTCTCGATCAGCACGAGAGCTTCGCGCGCGAGGCTTTTGGAGGCCACGCCGTCCGAGAACGCCTTCGACTGGGTGCGTGGACGGGTGTGACGCCCCTTGGCAAGTCATCTGGCAGAACAGCAGTGAGCGTCACGCGGCGCCGATGCTCGTCCTACGTACCGAGTGCTCCGAGTGAGGGTTATAGAGGCATACACGTTGCAGCTGCTTCTGCGCCTCAGGGGCATAACCTGTGGCCAAAATTGACTACGGTCAAGGTATCGTCTAGACGGCAGGTAGACTTCTCGAAGGAGAAACTCAGGGATCGGCAGCTCGTGGGCGTGGAATGTCGGAAAGAGAGTTGACGCTTTGTATAGCCACGGCGAAGGGTATACGTGTACATTGCTCCTAGAAGGCCTCGCCTGAGGTAAAGAGCGTTCAGCTGTGAGATCTTCACGTAATGGTAAATCACTGCCGCCGGGAACATGATGGTGCAGAGCACTGGCAAGCGGACGATCCCAGTGAGCTTCGGCATGCCATATGGTCGAGTGCGGCTGAGGCTGGTACTAGCCTGCTCGAGAAGGGAGATTTAACGGTTATAAGTTAAGGTAAACGTCTCGTACGGTACCACATACCAAAACATATTCCTTGAGAAACGGCTTCCGGTGGAGCGTTTTCAATGAGGCACGCAAGGGACGTCTTCGAAATACATTGAATCTTCTTAAAATACTGTGCGCCGCAGTTTGAGCATTTCGGGGGACGCAGTGGTCACAAAAGCATGCATTCGTACATGATAAGCCCTGATACGCTCTCACTAAGTGGTGAAAACGTACCGTACGTGTTCAAGCCGGTCGACGGCAGAAGCCACCCGAACTTGCCAGGAGAGACGCAGGCAAGGATACGGGGTCACGTGTCATACCGACGCGTCTGGTTCCCACGGTTGGCGGTCGCGTCGTGGTTGTCGGTGGCTGATCCTCTCCCGCGTCTTCTCCACTTTCTCGTTCTCTGGAGGCTCTGCTTCCCGCTCTTCGCGCTCGCCGTGACGAACTACACGCTCGCGCTGCCGCCCAGAGGCTTTTTAGAGCTACGCCACTGTGATTCAGAGGTTAACACTGCTAGCCATCGCCGCGGGGATCAGCCCGAACCCACCCAAGCCCGAAACCCACACCATTTCGACAGTACGCCCATCCTCAATTCAACGCTGCGCGTATCTAAACTTCGTACTCAGGCTCACCATCTGTGTAAGCAACCATGGCGGATCTAAGTCTCCGTCACATCCCCGACTTGTCCGACGCATCTGCCATGGCAGACTTCTCCGATGCGTCCTTCCAAATACCCCGCCGCTCCGGAACTACCGACGACCTTCTCCTTGCCGATGATACCATGGACTTCCTGGATGGTGTTAACGACACTCTCCACACTCCTGCACTCCCGCCTCCGAGACACAGGCCACAGACACAGCCGCCGCTAACGTTGGCGGAGCTCACCCCCCGTTCGAAGCCTCCGCGCGCAGCGCCCATACGTTCGTCTCTCCGACCACGTCCAGGAGTAGCCACTCCCCACAAGGCTGCCGTAGCTAGCCAGCTTTCGGCAGCGCTGTCCGAAGACTTATCTCCTTTCCGTCAGCAAGAACCCTCTTTTCAAATCCCCCGAACCCAGGACGATGGCGGGGACCTACTAATGGCTGACGACGGTTCCTACTTTCTCGAAGAGGAGACGCCTTCGTTTGATCATGTACCGTCGCGCGCTCGTAGCCCATTAACTTTGAGTCAGCTCACCCCCGGCCCATCCACGCGCATGCGACCGTCTCCGAGCGCCTCGCCCAGCTCACAGTTGCATGCACCTAGTATCCCACCGATTAACTCCGCCAATAATGATGAGCGTTCTCCAGAAGAATCTGTGGATAATACACCCGCAATCCACGTCGCACCAACCGCTGCTTCTCCGCCCACATCGGACCCCGTGTTAGAGCACAACAGCGGCCCATCTTTTATCGAGCGACCTGCCGAGAAGGGTAAAGTCAAGGAACTTCACAAGGGCAATCTCGCCGAAAGGCAGAAGAAGCTTTCCGCCGGCGGCGAAAAGGCGAAGCGAAAGCGGGTACGTAATTTTCTTGATTTATTCGTATGTTTGAACTCTCGCTCATTGGCCCTACCATTGGCTACCCAGGTGACACCAGCTGCAGCAGTCACGAAACCTGCCAAACTCAAACCTTTGACTGCGTCCCTGGCACGACGAGTTTCCATCGGTGGCAGAAAACCCGCTCCCGGAATGCGGCGTCGGCCGCTACAGGGCCCATCTGTACCTGCGTCCACTACGGGTGCGAAGAACCGGCGGTTTGATAACTTTGTTCAGTCAAGTTCGCCCGCACTTCACACCACTGTCAAGCCCGCTTTGGGCGGAGGTTTGGCCGATGCGCTCTTGTCTTTTGGACAGAAGCTCATGGCAAATACTGAAAGGTAAGCGAATTTATTGAGCCAAAAAAACCGTGTGGCGCCAGGCGACAAATTTTAATGGCAGTTTCTTCCATCGCAGTCCGGAGCACCTCGGGGAGCATTTTGGCGCAGCAAATACCTCCGTACCTGACCTCACCGCCCCTTCGCCGACATCTCATGATCGTCTCTCCGACACACAGGCGCCAGACCCTCCCGATACGCATCACGGTACGAGTCCGGACTCTCTTACTGTCTCACAGCTATCCCCGCGGAAAATTGAAGACGTTGGACTGTCCTCGACCACGTTAGCACCAGGGTCGCGTAGCACCAAGGAAGCGCCCACCGACGTCCTCGATCGGCCTACAGCCGAACCCCAGATGCCCGATGTAGGGCGTCCACCCTCTCCCATGCGCCATTCGATCAAGCGTGCGGGGTCACCTGCCAACGAGCCTTCCACCCACCAGCGCAAGCGGAGCAAGACCACATCCGGGCCTTCGGCACCGACATCCTCGAAGGAGTGCGCGCCTCGCAAGCCTGCGCTACAGCCCTCACGAACGAGAAATGCCCCGGCCGCCGCGTTGAACGCTGGCGCTACTCGCGCCCGACGCGTGGCGTCGACGAGTGCCAGTAGCGCGAATCCGCCAGCGAACAGTGGCCAGACGCGCAAGCCCGGGATCTCGGCGTCGAGGACGCTGTCGCGCAGCGGCGTCGGCAAAGAAGCCAGCACGGTAAAGAAGACGGATGGCCCTGGGCGAGACGCGATCCTCGACGGCGACGGCGGCACTCACGCCGCATCTGCAAGCGGCGGGAGCAGATCAGGGGACGCCGTCCATTCGCACAGGGAACATGTGCCCGACACAGAGGAGCATCTATTGGGCGGACAGCCTAGCGGGCGTGCGTCCAGCCGAGGACCGTCAGGCCCTGACAGACCGGTACGTCCGCATCTCTGTCAACATTTTTGGTCAGGGTGTCCTTGTTTTTGCTGCAAGTGCGCGCCCGCACGGCCCACTGCAATGCGCAGCACGCGGCGTATGTGGTCGGCCATCGGGGGACAGGCTTCTCATGATGGTTGCACCTCGCCGAGAGTACACAATTCATTTGCCTCGCTGTGCCCAGCGGAATGCTATCATGCACTGAAATAGTTTGTGCGCTGGAATGTGATCATTGCTAATATACTACGGCTTCTAGTCGTCGAATTCAACGTCCGCGAAGCCCACGAAGCCCATGGAGTTCCACTTTGCCACGTCGACGCGCATCGATGCGCGCAAAACCGATCTGGAGAAGTCCAACGGCGGAAGCAGCAGTCACGCCGCGTCGCTCCGTCGTTCAAAGACGCAGACAGGGCACGCCATCCCCGACTTCAAGGCGCTTCACGCGCTGCACCAGTCCCAGCTCGCCCAGCGCAAAGCCGAGATTGTGCCCGTCGTGCCTCTCCCGGTCGAGTTCCAGACAGACGCGCGAGCACGCGAGCGGGAGAAGTTCGAGGAGGCCCGCCGCGCGCGTGAGGCCGAGCTCGAGCGCCAGCGTGAAGAACGGCGGAGACAGCAAGAGCTCGAAGAAGAGCGCGAGATCAAGGAGCTCCGGAGACGCGCCGTCCCGAAGGCGAACGAGGTCCCGGAGTGGTACGCCCTCGCTCCAAAGAAGTCGAAGGCGGGCACCGGAAACTGAGCTCCCCAGAGAGCATGCCCGCACGCCTGGATCGCGCAGGGCCGTTAGGTTCATGGCGCGCGAGCGGACACGCAGAACGGGGGTTGTGGCGCCCCGCGCTTGCGCCCACCCGCTGCGCGACAGAAGGAGGAAGGGCGAGGAAGGACGAGGACGAAGACCCTATCATTATGGCATGAGAGTCATCTGTACGTTACCCCCGCGACGTCTTCGCTGCATTCATGCGCACCCTCGGTGCAGTGTATTTTCGTACCGCCCTGCGCCCTCCATCGCCGTGCTCATACGCGGCGGACGGGGGCTCGCTCGCCGCCTTGGTGATCGGACGTCGCAACGTTAGGCAGGCGCAAGTGCTCGGGCGATTCCCCAGGCCCGGGCTCACTCGCGCACTGGCCGGACCCGGTCGAAGGCCCACAGCGCGGCGAGGGGGATTATGCAGACGCACAGTGCCGATAGTGAGTCCGCCACGCCATCCAACTATCTGCTCACGGCCTACGCTCTGCGCTGCGCTGCATGATGCTCTCTGTTCCCGCTCAGCTCTGCACGTGCCCACTGGTTCGCAGACCGACGCTAGGACGCGGTACTGCCCCCGCCGCCGGGCCCAGTAAGAACTCGATGGTCAGGGGAGATAGTCGGGCAGGCCACCCAGATACAGTGCAGCACCTCGAATCATGCCCTGATCTCCCGGTGAGGCCGGATGAGGGGCTTCTCTGACCTTGGATGCCGTCACCACGACGTCTGAGGAAGCCCCCTCTCGAGGGGCACCGAGCGCCGAGCGCTGCCTGCTGCGACGCGCCTGGGGCAGACGCGCTTGCTCGTGTCCGTGCTCGTGCTCGTGCGCCTGCGTATGGCGTGCCTCGAGGCAGGCGCGTGCGTTGTGCAGGACGAGAGTTGGAACGTTACGTCCGGAGGCTGTGCTCCTCCGCCCGCCCGCTTGCCTGGGGGCGAGACGAGCACTTTGAGTCCACGCTGTCACGCTGAGGCTGCAGACGCACTGGCGGCGCGAAGTGCGAACCAGTACCGCGAAGACGCGGACAACCCCGGGGCCACGTACGATCGAATAATTGGCACGTACGTCGCGAGACGGTCCACCTCGCCGCGGGGCGTGCTACGCGGGTGGCACACCGCACGTATCTCATGCTCACATAGTAGTACGCGGAACAAGGACACAGACACGCGCATCTGCCACATATGACGGCGGCGAGAAGTATCGCGAACGTACTACTACGCAGCTCGCCGCGCTGCTGCCCATCGCCGCCGACCGTGGCTGGGTTACATGACGGTATAACCACGACTTCCACATATGAGCGACTTTGCCAGCCCGGCGATCCTCGATCCTCGACGGTCGACGACGCAGCGTGACCACTGGGCATCCGGTGCGGACCCGCTCGCGTGCGCGACGAGTACAACGTATGTAATAGGTACGCCGCGCGCTGCTAATAGCGGCCGCGGCCGCGGCCGAGCCGGTGCCCAGCGTCCGCCGTCCGATCCGACGTGGCACAAGACCTCCCGTTCCCCCGCTGTCCCTGGCGCGTCGACGTCGGCGGGCGGTTCTGATCGCGCTATGCCGCTGCCGGCCGCTCTGCCCGGTCGCAGCGCATCGACGTCGGCCGGGCGAGCGAAGGTGAGACGGTCACCCGCCCGTGGGCGGGTCGCAGCAGGACCCCTGAAAATGTCTACTAAGGCCGTCCGTAAGCGCCCGTCCATCCGGACAACGGGAGGGCCTCTGGAGGCCGGAGGATGTCCGCCAGTCCGGACAAAAAGGTCCAAAATCGGACTTCAGGCCGTCCGATTGTCCGGACATGGGCACCATATGAGGCGATAGGCCGGTTGATAGTCCGGACAGGACCGACCGATGGGCGGTCCGGACCCTATGAGAGGCAGAGAAGCCGGTCCGCCGGTGCTCGACAAATATTGGTTCTACTTACCAGTAACTAGACTGCTTGAGTTCATTTTGACGAGAACTTCCTATTCAAAAATAGGCTGGTGGGGTATTGGTAGAAATTCCACTGCACTATGATGACCATCAGTGATTTTTGCCATTCCGCGAGCTATCAGAGGACATTTTACAAGGCCGTCTGACAGCATCCGGACGAAAAAAACGGAACATGAGGCCGTCTGGTGGCATCCGGACAACACGCCGGCCCCGAAGGGGCCGTCAGGAAAATCCGGACATTTTTCACCGAAAAGTTGAGGATGGGCCAAAGTCCGGACAAATTTTCAAAAATCTGTCCGGACAAGAGCACCGACAAACACGGGCGCCTACCGGACGGCCTTAGTAGACATTTTCAGGGGTCCTGTCGCAGCAGCTGCTGCTGCATCCGTTTCCGTTTGGGCTTGTGCGCGCCGGGCGGAGGGAGGTGCGCCGTGCGCCCTTCGACTTGGTCTTGGGCGGGCGTGGGGGCGATGCTAACCCGCTTGAGCAGGAGCGCGCCTGCAGGGCGGGATCGAGATCGCGCGTTAGCGCTGTTGCGGAGAAGTCTGAGCCTGAGCCAGAGCCAGAGCCAGAGCCAGGAGACGCGAGAGTGCGTGATGACATGTGTATGCTTGCTGCGGTATACTAGGTTTATTGGTGCGAGGCTCGAGTCGGGTGCCAGCCAGCGACAGGGACGGCCGGTGGGGAAGCTTCAGCTGGGGGTAGGGGTCAGATCGGATCGCGCGTACGTGTGCCAAGCTGTTTACTAGGTCCAGTCGAGGAAGGGCGCGAGGGAGGATGGGATGGGGTCCAGATCCGGAAGGACTGAGGGGCGCCGGCGTAGCTAAGCCAATATTGTGCGAAGGCGCATCGGGGGCTATTACGCGCATATAGTGTTTGTGGAGCAGGACGCAGCGCACGGGCGGGTTCTAGCGTCGAAGGGTTTGTTTGGGCGGCAACGGGGCGTCGAGGCGGCCTATAGCTGGCTGCACCGGTCAGTGGTGACTGCGCGGCACGACCGCAGGGAACGCGGTGCAGAAAGCGGAAGGGGCGGTCGAGGGTGGGGGACGGGTGGGATGAATAATGCCAATGGGGGAACGCCGTCGGCCGGCCGATCGATGAATAGAGTGCCCATGGGCCGTTTGCATTGCATTCAAGGCAGCCATTGAGTACTGAGTAAGAACCCCAGGCCACGACGCAGCGTCTGTGATCAGCACGCACACTGGATGTGCGTGCGGGAAGGTCGTGTATTCAAAGCTTGTCAGAGGGAGGCGAATACACAGCTTCACGTGCGCTCCGTCAATGTCGTATGCAGGAGACAAAGTACCGGCGTTCTTTCGGTGGTGCGGCAGACTGGTTAGGGAGAGGAATGTTGAAGCAGACGCCGGCGGTACCTGCGACGCGTTGTGGGCGTTCGAGGCCACGCTACACTCGTTTACAGGGACGCCGGGCGATATATTGGCTGAAGGCCGGTCTGTATATGCAATACACACACACATGTCCACGCTAACACTAGTGCAAATGCCGGCTACGGGACGGCGGTAGATGGGGTATCTGGAAGGACAGGAACACGCACCGAGAAGACAATCTGTTGATGTCAGTCCCGGAATGCGTTCTGCGACATATCGGGGGGCGGTTCCTGGGCAGATCTGCCGTCGTTACGTTACTGCGAGCGCAGAAGGCCTGGCAGAGCGCGATACGACATGGCGGTGTGCGACGCGCCGTCTGCGCCGTCTCGGGACGCTGGGCTGAGTGGCCTGAGGTAAAGACGGCGCGTCCGCGGGTGAGTTCGCGGCTTCGTGTGCGCACCTGGGGGGCGAGAGCGGCCTGGGCAGCGTGGGGCCGACCTGGGCCATGTCGGGATGGAGACGAGGTGTGGGTGGAGGAAGCCCGAGGGAGGGTTGAGTGGGACGGCGTATACGAAAGCAGCAACGCCTCGCTGCCGCCACCGGGGAAGAGAACACGGCGTGCCGCGCGCAGGGAGTCGGGCCAGCGCGACACGTTGGGCCGGGAGCGGGTGTGTGGGAGAAGCCGCCGACAATGGCCGCCAGGGGGCTCCAGCGAAGCGTCTGGCGACGAAGAGACGAGGAGGGGGAGAGAGAAGCGCGGCGCGAGTGAGCGAGACCGGTGGGGACAGTCTGGAGAGCCCTGGGTGCGCGGTGCCCAGGCAGGACCGTGCAGGTACCGCCGCCGCCGTCGCCCGCGTCGTACGGTACGAGTACGTGTCCTGCCCGGGTGTGTGTGAGGCCAATGCCTGTAGCGCTGGCAACCCTCTCCGCCCGCTCGCCTGCCTGTGCACACAGCGCTGCTCAACCCAGACCGAGACGGAGAAAGAAGTCCACGTCGAACGCGCCTCGGGACAAGCCGTCGATGATCGACCCAGGACAGGCACCCCATCGAGCATCCCGGCCGCACCTCCCCAATGCGACCTCGAGCCTCGACGCCGCGCGGGCTGCGCCGAACCCGCACGGGAGTCCAACTCGACGAGGGTGCCTGCGCGGCGTGAGGGATCGAGCAGAACGCTGTGTGCCCAGCTCGTCGTCACGTCCGCGGGTGAAGAGGCCAGAAGTGGGCGGCGAAAACGAGGTGTGGGCGCGCGCGTGACGAGTCGACAGAGAACCTCTTCGCCCTCTCGAATCCGTGGGTCCCCGGCGCGGCCACCACCTCGGCGCCACAATCCTCCTCCGGGCCACTTCTGTGGCTATTTGCGCCATCCAGCCGGTCCCTCCTCACGGCCCGCCCCGCCGTCCCCCTCCAGCGAGCGAGCGAGCGAGTCGTCTCCCGTCCAGGGCTCGTCCGTTCCCCTCTGCCCTTGTTGGTGACGCACCGGCAACGTCGACGATTAGACGATTAGATGGCCTCCGGAACAACCCTCGCCGTGACACAATAGCGTACATAGGCTTTGTCGCCCGATCCGGCTCTCAAAGCCCACAAAGAGCACGGCCCCCCTCCCCGCCACCCTCCTCGAGGCGGTCGTCCGCATCGTGGCGCCTCACCCCGTACGGATAATCGGCCCAACGCCCACACAGACAAAGGGATGCGGGTGCCACCGACGGCCTCATCAGGAGACAGCCAAGGCGGTGTGTGAACGCCTGATAAGCGACCGTCGTGGCTCCCGCAAAGACTCCAACGCTGGCTGCCCAGGGTGCATAATCATCGTGAACGAGCGCAGGCGTGCGTGCATGAGGCAGAGGACAAAAGACGCGTCGGAGCGCATTTCGACATGACTCGGGCGGGAGTGTCGCAACAGCCTGCGGACGCGAGCGAGGGCCAACACTCTGTCGCTGTGGCCGCATGCCTTTTGCAGCATAGTCTGCCCCCCGATCGCGTTTTTCCGCGCTAGCCTCTTTGGGCCGAAGATAGCTTGCGATCCCATCTCGCCATTATCCACTTATTTTGATAATTATGGGTTTGGCTCCGACAACCCGGATCCGGCTCGACAAGTGACGTGCCTAACCTTCTCTCTCTCTTACCGCATTCAGACGGTATTGAAGGACCCTCACTAAACGCTCGTCGTTGCCGGACGAACGGAATGTGAGCCCTCGACGGGATCCATAAAAGCTCGTCTCCTCCTCCGTCTCCCCTCACCAATCCCGTCCCCTGCTCCGACTCGCATCCGCCCTAGCAACAACTCATCCTCGCCTCGCCTCCCACTCACACCCGATCCTCATCCTCATCCCGAGCATCCTCTCTCCGTTCCACACCAACCCACCCAACTCCGAACTCGTAACCACCACCCGTTCGCAATGCACGCACCCTCATCCGCGATCCTCGCCGCCGCGCGCTCCGTCGCGTCCTCGTCATCACATCCGCACGCGTGTGCCCACGCACCAACCACCACCGGCGCGCCCTCCTCGTCCGCCTGCCACTCCGCCGCGGCCGAGTCAGAGCCCTGCGTCCTTTCCGCGTCCTCGCCCCAGTGCTGCCACTGTGGCTGGCGGGGTGCGCACGCGCCCACTTGCCCGTTCAAGTAACCGTCGCCACGCGCCTGCGCCCGCGCCCCCGGAGTGTATTATAGTCGTCTCTGTCGCTGTTCTCCCATGTGAGTACCCTCGCCGTCGCGCTCCATTCCCTGGGCTGGTGCGCACGCCTCCGGCGGCGGGCCTCCGTTCCGTGGCGCGGAATGCTGACGCGCTCGTTCTCAGCACTCTCCTACTCTACTCGATCATCGCTGTCGCAACCTCGATCAACCCCGCAACCTTGTATCACCACCGTATAGCATGCCGAGCACCCGTGCTCCTATTCGTATTTCGACCCCACGTATTCGCAAGACCGCCCACCCACGCAGCGCTGTACGAAGAATTCGCGTGTATAATGGAGGAAGGAAGGAGACCCAGACGCGCGCGTGTCATGAAGAGAAGAGAGCTGCTATCGCTGTACATACCCCCACCATCATCGTCCATCACCCTGTCTTGTATTCTGTCGCACACCACGGATTCGTTGACGCCTCTGCTCGAGTGTCTGCTGTAATCCAATTGCTTTGTTATCGCTCTGTGTCGTGACTGCGAGCGTGGGCGTGGGCGTGGGCCTGCGCGGGCGCGTGCGAGGAGGGGGGAGGATTCGGTAAGATTGAGTGTGGTGTCGGAGTGAGCATGGGATTGTCTGCGGCTGAGTTCGGCAGTGCGGGAAAGTGAGACTTTGGCGTCGCGTGGGCAGCAGGCGGAGGAGGATCTGATCTTATCTGGGCGAGCATCAGGGCCGGTGCGGTATGGCGGTCCATTTGTATATATATTATTTCGAGCGCGCGCGGGACTTTACACAGCGCACCGCCACAATTACCATTGTTAACGCAGCTCAACTTACTTATTTCTTACCCCGCACACTGACTCGCCCACCGCGCGCATGCACATTTGCAATCCTCGCGCGCGCAGCTCAACGCACATGGACACTCTCACCGCGTGCGCACGTCCCGCAACCGGTACACACATTATTCATACAGCGCGTGCAATGTGTACAACAAGATAACACGATTTATAAATGATCTCTTATTATGCACACTTGTAGAGGCATGGGCCGTAGTCTCCGGAGAGGAACATTATATATCATGAATTTGAACCTCTATCTAAACGGAGTCATATCGACACCATCTCGGTGCAAACCCCCGACGCTAAACTGGTTGCCTTCTCACCGTGCACCTGCATTTCCCAGTGGATACCGGGACAGGAGGACAGGAGTCGTTCGACAAGTGGACAAGCTTGAGGAGACCGCTATCGACTGAGGCAAAGAAAAATAGCCTTCATGATGGCCTACCGTATGCCTGTCAATATAATGTGACATCCCCGCATTGTCAGACACGTACCTGCTGGACATTGACCTCGGGGAGCATGCCAAGAGTCCAATAGGGTAGGGGAGCGCATTTCCGAATGGGTGGGTGAGGTGGGTGCACAACATAGAATGGATTGAGGCAGAGCTAGACACAGTAGAGCGTGAGCGAATGTGCACGCCAGCCAAGCCCGCTCGCACGGAACGCGTACCGCCGTAGGATACATCTCCTAGCATTCCGCGGCTTTGTCACTGAGCCAACCGCCAGGGGAGGACGATGTGACTAGGGGCACACCGGTGAAGAGGATGCGGGGCGAGAGGAGATGCTAGCTTTTCTGGGTGTAGATTCATCTTCTGTCTACGTCGTCATCCTCCTCTTCATCCTCTTTGTCCTGTTTGCCCACCGCGCTGCCCTCGCCCGACGCGCCGCTGTTGTTCGGTTTGGCCCTCCTTCTGTTTGCCTTGCCTAGCCAGAGCACAGCAGCCTGTCGAACAGTGCTTGAGACTTGGCTTCACACTCTGCAGCACTGCGGTTCAGTAGACATGGGTCGACATGTTGTAGGGAACTTACTGGAGCGGTAATGGCCTCTGGAAGCAGCAGAGGACCTGGCGATGTGATAGCTTGCGGCTGCGATGGAGACGGGGGGTGGAGGGGGGTGCGGGGCGTTCCTCGTGCTGGGGGAAATCGTGCGGCTAGAATGTCAGCAGCAAGGCCGTTAAAGCTGTAGTCATAGATGGTGGCAGATCGTTGGACAGCAGCGGCCATTGAGTCGGTTCGGTTTTTGCCATCACCATCGTCTCACTCAGGGTCCAGGGCCCAGTCAGAGGGGTGCGAGTTCTGCAGGAAGGCTCGGGGGGAGAGGAATTGCCTATAGGGACCCTCAAGAGAGGCACCATGTGATCGCGACCAGGAGCCTTCACCGGCACGGAGAGGAGGGAGTGAGCCAGCGCAAAAAACTGGAGTGGAGTTTATGCACATACTGCTGCTTCATTTATACCATTCCCATCCCCACTTGCATCTCCTTCGCATTGAAGCTTTTGAAACAGAAGAGAAAAAAAAAGTGAAGCTAGGCGGGAGGAGATAGGAGGCTAGTAGATTCGAAAGTGCTCCCAGCACAGATGTGGTGGACGAAGAAAAGGAGCGCAAGGGTGAAGCGCCCATGCTGCCGGCTGCGCTAAGCGAAGTTTCGGTCCGACCATGTAAAGCTTTTCAACGCCCGTTCTCAATCTACCCTAGCTGGTTACTTCCTCAACCCTTGGGTAGTTTGGCTTTAGCACTAGACATTATAATATTATCACATGTAAGTGAGAAGATGGCATAAAGTGTCATGTCCATGATTGGCCTCAACCTAAGTTGGCTGGCCTTCCTCGAGTCGACAAAACAAGGATGTAGAGGTGTTCGAGAAGACGTAAGGACCGGATCGGCTGTAAGTACCTTGGGGTGTCGGTCGGATTAATGATGGCATGGAAAAGCGAGGATAGGAAAATTAGACTAGGTCTATAGGTGCTTATGGGGATAGGGATACTCTGATG
Organism: Trametes meyenii; assembly: GCA_022606255.1. Taxonomy (NCBI): domain Eukaryota; kingdom Fungi; phylum Basidiomycota; class Agaricomycetes; order Polyporales; family Polyporaceae; genus Trametes; species Trametes meyenii. The sequence goes on along the minus strand of JABYQG010000001.1, from coordinate 4,359,164 downwards.
GCGCGGCATGTCTGTGTCATGTATATCTGCGGAAATTTATGACTCTTCGACGCTAAGCTTTGTGCATTAGTTAACGTTGATATTCGCTGTGAGCTCGAGAAGTCGACAGGCTGATTTCTGAGATCCGGTAGTATATTATGTTTCTAATCCATGTAATCTCGGGCCTGTAAATACAAACATATGGATTCTGGTACTCTAGGGCTCGAATCGACATCGTGCGACAACATATTAAATGTGCTGTGTGAGGCTAGTTTTGGTGTGCGCGATGTGGAGGCTGCGCCGTGTTTGTGCGACGCGACTGGACATTGCGCTGTGCGAGGTGCGAGGTCAGCTTGTATGTGCGCGCGACGCGACTGGACGGTGCGAAGTGCTTGGATGCGTGAGATAGAGATAGTTGATGCGGAATTGTTATTGACATTTCGGAGTGCGAAATTGAGTAACAGTGAGGATGCGCTGTGTAAATCCCCAAATGCGCTGTGTAAAGCCCCGCGCGCGCTCAAAATAATAAATGGACAAACGGGCCACCATAGTGCGGTGGGGGGATAACGTTATCATGACGCGGCAGACTCTGTTTCCCCGCATTCGCACTGGAGTCTGCCATCGCCGCTGCCGCCCTCGCCTGGGAGCGCGAGCGGGGGCTCCCACCGATCGCAGGCTCTCAGTGTCTTCTCGTGCCTCTCTCGTCGTGCAGCTGCACACGCAGCACCCGTCCTCGCCGCGCGCCCATCCCGTCCGAACTCGACCCGCTCCGATGAATACAGTGGCTAGTGACCTCGCGCGCGCGCAGGCGTTCTTCCAGCCGTCGTCGTCCCCCTTAAGCTTCCTCCACCGCCTGCAGGCAAGTGGCAACGTTTGCACCCATTCACTCGAGCCCACCTCGTATTCAGTTTAGTCCTCGGCTGTCCGCTACGCCTGCTGATGGTGCACGATCGTCCTCTCCATCGTCCATCGATAAGCCGACGTCTCACCCGGCAGCCCCGCGCCCTGCGACGGCATGCGTCTACGGCGATCCGCCGGGCGATGCACTCTGACCCCCTTCAGCGCGCGTAGCTGCAGTGCCGCCTCGCCTACGGTCCCTCTCCATACTTACCTGCTCTTCCGGCAGCCCCGCCGGAAGAGCAGGGAGGTGGTGGTGGTATGCGCATGCGCATGTGACGGCCCCACGTCGTCATAACAATTGTCATGAAACGTTCTCAAACTCTGCACGGCTCCTCCGGAGCAGGCCTTCTGCAGCCAGCATCCGTTTACCCACAGGCGCTCCGGGCAGCGATTGTTACGCCGCTTGTTCCGCTCGACAAGCTTTTTTGCTCGACGCTCGTCCTGGATCCTCCGGCAGCGGGACTTCGGGACGTACATCCGCACCCCCCCCCCCTTCGCTGTGTCAATGTTCGCCGGCACCCCTTTGGGCTGTGCGCCGTGCGAGGCGGCAGCCCACACCGGTACACACATATCGCGGCCGGCATCGACATCATCATCATCGTCTCATCGTCAACGTTCACCCAGGAGAGCTGCGACATGTGCGACGCACGACACAATGACGCGACGCGTGCGGTGGAACTGCAAAGGAAGAGAAGATCGCGCAAAGGCTGAGCTCAGCTCGAGACGGCAACTGGGAACAACACGCACCTGCGAGCGCGCCGGCGCCGGCGTGGCTATAGCTAGCCACACCTCTCAAGCTCGGACGCGGACACGGCGGCAGTAATCCGAGCCCACGTCGAAGCCCCCCGTGCCAATCATCGCCATCGCGGGTGCATCCCCACGCCCGCTCGCCTTCTTCGAAAGAACGACCAGATCTCCAGAACAAGCCATCGAACGACTCCCGGGCCCCCGCGCCGGCCTATCTTTCGCGCCCAAGCGCCGAAGCTGAGGCTCAGCTGGTGGCATGCCACAGCGCTCGCTCTATAGCTATAGCGCTGCGCATGCCTGCAACGTCCGTGTTCGTGCTCCCTTTGTTTCGTCATTAATTTCGCCCGCTCGGCAGCAGATCCATATGCGCTGACGGGCTCGGGTCCAGTGATGAAGATGCGTATGATGATGACGATGTCCGCACCAGCACAGATTGCGGCCGCGGCGGGCTCCCTCGAGCTCATCTTGCGTCCTGCATTCTGAATATTATCAATGTCATTGAACGCCAGCGCTAGATGCAGAGCACCACGCAAACTACGCATGTGCGGGATAGCGCTATCGCGGCCACATCCCGTGCCCCATAGCCGTCCGTCCGCGTCTATGCACGGCCAACCTGTGTGTGCATGGCTGCGTGTCCGAGTCCGGACATCCATCCATGATCTGCCCCATCCGTCCATCCTATCACCACCACCAATGCCCATTGGCCACTGCAGCGCTTCTCAGCTTATCCACCCGCGAGCCAAGATTCTTCCCGTGCATCCTCCGAGTCGGACGCGCGCTCCCAGGACCGGCCCCCCTTCGAGCTCCCTAAGCGCGAATTCGAACATACGTGGGCTCGAGCTCGTCCTATCGCATCCGCCCGTTATTAACGTTCGCAAGTCGCCCGTGCACCATCGACGTCGCACGCCCTCCGAACGTTCCATCAATCCGGCGTCCATCCACATGCCGCCGGCGTCCACACGCCCTGCGCGTCCCCCCGCGAAGCCCCTCGAGCACTTTGCCTTGTCCTCGCGTCCAGCTGACCGCATCAGCTGTGCCGCCTCATTGTCCGGTGAGAGTGCGCACGGCGTGTGCACCCAGCCTGCGCCCGACCTCCGTTCCGAGGCCACCCCCCGCCCTTAATTGCAACTTGCGGCATCGGCATCCAGGAACGGCAGGTAACAGACACCACTGACTGCAGAGGCTCAGCGCCATTAAAAGCAAGCTATAGCTAGCCTTGGCTAGCCCAGCTGGAACTGGAGCCGGGTGATACAGTGTGCACGCCAGCGCGCATTTCCGACACCCAGCGAACGCCGCGAACGTATTCAAACGGGCGCTGATATGATATGATCACGGATGCATAGGTGAGCAGCAACACCAACAGCCTCCGTCCCTCTCCGTCCGGAGTCACCATCCATCTTTGCGATCTTCAATATGGATCAACAACGCGAGCAAGGCGCGCGGGCTCGTGGTGTCCTCGAGGCGCACTGACACCGCCGGAATGGGGATGGGGATGGGGATGAGAGAAGGGGAGGGGCGGTTCGGCAGCCCGACCCCGAGCCGCCCGGCGCCAAGCCCCCGCGGTGCGTACGCGCGAGCTCGAGGTGCTATTAGCCGAGGCGTTCAGTATCGCGCCGGCTTGGAATCACGATCCACTGGCACCAGGGCCCTAGTACTAGTGCTCACCTGTAGGCTGTGACCACTGACTTGGTGCTCTCTGCTCGGCCATCTGCGTGGTTTAGTCCAAGTACAAGCCACAACTACGACCACGACCACGACTACGCATCTGCGACGCCCGATAGATGCAGATGCGGCGGGCAAACGCGCGTGCGACTGACCATGCAACCATAGCCTACCACAGACCACAACCCCCAGACCTCAGACCAGCTCAGTACCCGAAGCTGAGGGCGTGCCACTCCGCTCCCCCCGGGACCACGTCAAATCCAAGGCACGCACGACGGCTCGCGTGCGGCGAGCTAACGCTAACACGACGCGCTAGCGCGGCTCGCGGGCCCTGGCAGCTCTATCGCCGGACGGACGCATTCCGACGCGAAGGACGTCGACGTACGTACAACTCGACCACCTCTGATCCATCATCATCTCCTTAGGCTTCCCCGCACCCGCACGGTGCACCCAGACTGGGATTCGAATCCGTGCTGATCTCGAGATACAGGCACGGACGCACGGATGGTGTTCGCGCTCGGGCAGCGCTCGGGCTCGGCGCGATGTGGCCCGCCCAAGAGAGCGCGACATGCCCTCTCTGGCGTATTTGCTCCCGCGCGTCCGATCGGAGGGCAAGGGGGAGGCAGGGGACGGTGCCGTCCGCGATCGACACGCCGTGGCCGTCGAGGTCAGGCAGAGAGAACAGCATCATAATGAAATGCGGCGGCCATGTTATCGCAGCGTCCCGCCGCCGCTGCTCAGAACGCACCCGAGACCCCTAGACGTCGAGAAAGGCGACGACGACTTCGGGGCCCGCTGCCGGGCTCCGTTTGAGAACGCGAAACGAGGCGTGGAGTGTCAGTGGCCATGGATGCCGCCCGCGGACAGGCGTGGGCAACGAACGGACGCGAGTCGATGACGACGGTGCGCGAGCGCGAGCGCCTCGGAGGACGCAGCCGCAGGATACAGGTACGCCAACCCAGTCCGCCCTTCCCCAGACGCGCCTTACGTATGCCCCCGCACGTCCTTTGTGCAGAGCTGTGCTGTGTGCTCGAGCGAGAAGACGCCGCGGGGGGTTCTCCGCACCGGCGCGGGGGGCACGTCGCGGATTGGGTGGCAGGACGCGGACGGGCACGCCGGGATGCGCTTGGCTGGCCACTTCGAACGGAAGGCGTACGACGGGAGAAGGCGATGGGGTGTGTGTGGAGGGTCACCGGTGGGTGGGGGGCACCGTGACCGCGTCAGCGTGCGGTCACTTGACCGTGCCGTTTCCTCTCGTACGTTTCCCGTTCGTCGTTCTGTGCTGCTGTTTTTGTGCGTTGACGCACGGTGCCCAGCCAATCGGTGTGGAGTTGTACCCCATGCACGGGCGCAAAGTTAGACCTCCAATCAATAGGACGCGGCGCCACTTACACAGGAGACCTAAATCCGCGCAGCTCGTTGCGGGGCCGTCGTCCAGTAAGGAGTGACCTGCGCTGGACGTTCACGGGGCCGCCCCACTGCGCCCCGCACGGAAATTGGCGTTGCACAGTTATCCTCTGCTATTAGATGAAGGTCGCAGACAGTTAGCCCTGCAAACGTTAAGCGTCCGCCACCATTTTTCGCCGGTTAGTTGCCGTTCATTATGCAGCGGACGCGTTTAAGTCTGAAACAGGCTTGTCGTGCGAGGCCGGTGGGCGAGTTAGGTCCCAGCTCGGCCTCGCCACGATCTGGTGGCACGGCCCAGCGCAGATAGCGTTCAATCGTGGGCGATCGTGGACGATCAGACAATGTGGGTAAGCAGGAAGTCGTGAAGCGCCGAAGCTGCAGAAGGACGCACTCGCTCGCCAGTCCGGATGAAGCAAAAGGAGCTCAGGCGCACCAGGACGACGGCCACGACGTGCGTCTTCTGGACACGGTCGGGAGCGCTTCGAGTCCGCGAGCCAAGCTTGCGAGGCTTTGGGGCGAATGCGAATACGCTGACTGGCCTGCGTCACCGTCGATGTTCCCTCTTCCGCTTCCCTGCATGGCGCCGCCGTCTTCGCGTGGAGGCCGGGCGTCCGGCGTACATACATACGCTGCGCGCCCGTCCGCCCTTCGGTTCTTCCAAGTCCCTCCTTCGTTTCTGCCTGGCGTCTCGTGCACGTCTGGGATGCCGCGGTCACGCCCCTGCTCGGTCGCGGGAGCGGTCGTGCTGCTGTCTCATTCAAATTGCCAACCTTGTCTGCCAGGACGCGTCCGACGCGTACGATTATCATTTATGGCACGGACGCGGCGGCGCGAGGGTGCACTGACACGCACCGCTCATCGTGCGTGCATCACCGGCCCTTGGTGCACCGGGCGAGCCTCCGCACGGGCCGGCCGTGCATGTCAGCAAGACGGACTTGGTGCCAGTGCAGCGCGCGGGGCGGAGCGAGCGTGACCGGCTGCGGGCGTTCGCGTCGTTCTCCCTCGAACGCGGCCGCGCGGCGTGCGCGGGGGTAGACAGCCTCGCGCGCGCGCGGGCGGACGGGCAGAAGCGCGCCGGCCACGGGCTGAGAACGCAGAACGCAGAACAGAGCACGGCGGACTGGGAACAGAGAAAGCGAACCGAGACGGAGCAGCTCTCCGTCGAGACGTCGCCAGTCGAGACGCTTCTCCGCCTTCTGCGCACCGTTTCGGGCACGGCGACCCTGATCGGCGGGGCCGGGCTCGTCCGGGGGAGCTTCGACGCGCACCGAAAAGGCAGCTCGGACTCGGCACCTCGACCGTGCTTCCGCGTGAGCACTGGCAGATCGAAGTTGAACCGCGCTCAGTGACACTGACAGCAGCTGGGAGAGCCCCTTGCCGCTTCGAGCCCCGCTCCCTTCCCCAGCAAGCTTCCCCCGGCCAGGGCGCAGGCCAGCTGCTGTCCGCTTCGCGATTGGCGAACGACCACCCGAGCGCTTCGCCTTCTGTTCGCAGCCCCCTCTCACCCGCCCAGCTCTTCAGAACGCGTACCAAGGCGGAAGGAGGGCCAGCCACGCGCGGAGCACGGCGGAGGTGTGCTCCGGGTTCGCTTACGCGGGAGTTCCAGGCGTGGTGTGGGAGGCCTCGCAAGTTGGAACGTTCCCCTCCTTCCGCGGGGCTGCTCGGAGCGGGACTCGCAGCAGTCAGCTGCGTCCGGGGGGAACGCGACACCGTATGTTGCCATAGATCGCGCAGGGGACGAGCTGGTCCTGTGAGACTCCCGCTCCCATGCCCCTCGGCGCGGGTACCCATACCTCCGACGCTCGATACCGTCGATGAGCGTGAGGGGGCACAGAAGCGCAGACGCATAGACGAAGGACGGGAGAAGCGACGCTGGAATCACGCCGGGTCTGTCCCCACACCGTCCTGACGAATGCGCCGCGGGCGGAATGCACGTACGCCAGCCCTCCCCCTCTTCTATTCGGGGCTAGCGCATGCCACAGTCCGCGCGAACGTGACCGCCCTACGAGCTTCCTCAGCGGGGTTCGCGTTCACGGGAGGAAGCCCGAGACGCACCTCGGAACGTTCGCGGGCGCGGCCTGGCTCAGCGCGAACGCCTTCGCAAGGGCCTGCCTTCGCCGCGCCAACGATTGCGACCCGCGAGCGTCGTGCGATCGAGCAGACCGACTTGGTCCCACCGCGCACCGAATTTGTAGTCGTCCAGACGGGACGGGGGTGGTGGTGTCGACACCGGACACCGGTGGCGCGTGCGCGCGGGGCGTGAGTGCACCTGCTAGCGCTATTCCTGTGGGCTTCCAGGGAGTGAGCTGTGCTGTGCAGGCTGCAGCGCGAACCTTCCGTGTGCGGTGGATCGCCGCAGCATCATCTTGTGCACCCCGTTGAGCCAATCCGACAGACAGCCTATGGACAGGCATGATCGCGTTGCCGCCCTCGCGGACGGTTCCTAGTGGACATTGAATAGAACTGTATAGCGGCACGACAAGAGACGGTGGTGGCGCGTGGGCGGCCGAGCGGCCATAGCCTACAAGCTTTGCGCCGTGGTGATCTTGCGCGAGCTTTCCCCGACATGGGACGCAAGGAGGAGAGGCGTTTGCTGTTTGTGTAACGACAAAATTAACCGCGTCCGGGCGTTTCCGCGGGCGACGCGCTATTCGTCGACGTCTGTACGTGGGGCTACGTAACTGCGAGAAGACGTAGTAAGCACTTCGACATCACCATGACCCTGCCCCTCCCCCACACATACAGTGCTGATCCGTGCACACGGAAGGGATGTAATTGACGTACCCACGTATAATGCCAAATTTTAGAATAAAAATGCTCCAGGCGCCCACAGAACGACGGATGCCGCCACCACCACCGCCGCCCACACAACCTGGAAAAATTTGTGGCATGATGCACACCCACACGCCACGCCATCCCACCCTCCACCGGGCACCAGAAAAATGCGGACAGACAGGCCACAGCACAGCACCGCACAGCGCGCATGCGCACAACAACGCCCTACGACGACGCCCGGGACCGACGAATCAGCCTGCCCCGTCGCCCCCGCAGCATCGGACGAGCCCAAGGATCGATTCGCGATTCGCCAGCCATCGCTTCACGCCTGAGGGCGCCGGCGCCCTGGCCCCATTGGTCAGGGCCTACATAGCAGCTCTAGCAAGCATCCTACACGCACGGCGGACGTTATGGTTAGCCTCGCCGAGGCACAGCCCACCATGAGAACGGAGTCTGGTCCAGGAAGGCGGGGCCCCCTGGCGGGCGTCCCAGGCGGGTGACGGTGAACCGTGACGGGGCGCATGACACTGGCAGGGTCTATCACTGACAAACGCTGTGGGTCCTCGAACGAGCTAGTAGCGGCGGCGCGTTCTGCCATTCGGTGGTGCTCAATGCTCATTGGCCAGGCCCATATTCATCGGGAGGAGGGAAGTCCGCCGGCGGGCGTTCAACTTGAAGATCTCGGTGGTTGAGCTAGATACATACTGCGACCAGCTGAGCGGCGAGCCCCGAGCCCGGTGCAGCGTGAGCCTGAGCTAGCGCACCGACGCGGTGGTGGTGGTGGGGGGGGGCCGCGACCGCAGCCGCGTTAGCTGGGCTGGCCAGGAACGGCGCGGGCGTTTGGGTTTGGCCGGGGTGCTAGCCCTGGTACTAGCGGGTGATGCACGGCGGCGGCGGAGGCGGCCCCGTGCGTCCGGGCGACAGGCAGCGGCGAGAACATGCGCCTCAAGAAGGGGTCGCAGAGAACCGGATTCGCAGGAAGACTCCCCGCGAGAAGGGCGAAGGCTCAGGCGAAGAGCGAAGGCAGCCTGGAAGGGAGAGAGAGAGGCACAGGCTCAGAGATGCGTGGGGGTTACGGTACCCGCCGTGCGGGCGAGATCTGGGGCGACGATTCGGATCGCGCGAAATTGAATGACTGGCTCGCGTCGTCGCTTACGCGCCCCGCACCAGCTGCTGTGTATGTAATGCCGGGTGGTCCCATGCCCGCGGACGGCCTGGAATAAACAATGCAGTAGTCATCCTATGCTGCTTTGATGCGCCGCGCGCGGCGAGAAGCGAAGCGAATGGGAAAGGGGGGGGCAGCTCGCGAGCGGTCTGCGCACATTCCGTGCATCACTGGGCCCCGGGTGGGCGGGCGGGCGGGCGGGCGATGTCTGGGCCAATTCAGCGGGGCTTAGAGCTGCCGGACGGCCTGGCTAATACTTAGCAGTGAGCGACGCAGACCTCGCCTGCCTGTTTGGGCGGTGGTGACGGTGCCCCATACGTCCACACTTGGCGCAGCCCCTGGCGACCAATGGCGTGCGGCCCCAGACGTGAGCCGCCTTCTCTGCGGGCGGGCGGGTGGCTGATCTGCGCGAGGAAGGGACGAAAATGGGCTGAGCGCACCGTATCAGCAGCCGCGTCCGAAGCTTGCGAATCGGGCTGCGAATGAAGACATGTCAAGATGGTGTGTTAGGGAGCGGCCAAGGGGAAGAAGACGTACTGGGGACGAGCGACGACATGTTCCCATGGTAGGGCGTGAAGGGAGCGGTCGTGTGGTGGCGCGCCGCACTTGGTCCGCGGCCAATACGTATACAGAGATGGACAGCTTCTCCGGGCGCGGTCGTGGTGGTGTTGGTGGTGGTGGGCGTGGCAGCAGGGCCCCGGATTGCCAACTGAACTGCCAGGAGACGGCCGAGGGAAGGGCTCCTCAGAGCGAAGAGTGGCCCTGTGGGAGGAGAGGTGGAGTGAGGCCCGGCGTGATGCCGAAGGACGTTCTGGGGCGGTGATTCGGGCTAGCAGCTGGGCCTCGTTGCGGAGGCGTGGGGTGTCTGTCCGTCCAAGCCAAGCAGCAAGCTCACGAGTGCGCGCCGCGCCATCGCGGGGCAGCGAGTGCGATTGCCATTGCGGGGGATTGGCGCGGGGGGGGGGGGGCGTGCGCGTGGGCGGCGAAGAGGCGAGCGTCGCGAGAACCGAAAATTCCAGATCACCTGCCGACTGGACGCCGCGTCTGCACGATGGCGAGAGCGAGAGCGAAGAAGGCTGCTCGTTCCGCTCGCGACCGCGCGGGGCCCGCAATATCGACGTTGAGCAGAGAACCCGGATTCGAAGGCGTTCGCGCGGAGAAACAGGCGAGCGAGCAGAGCAGCTGTGATGTCAGCACGTGAAGCCTGGCCTGCAGTGCGGGCGCGAGTGCGAGTGCGGGTGCGGGTGTGCCCCTGCGAGAAGCCGCGAAGTGCCTCGATCGTCGCTGCAGCTTTCGGACGCGTGTAAACGCCCTCTAGGCCCTGCACGCCGTCAGCCAATAGCAATGACGTCAGGACTCTCTGCCCGACCCACCGCCGCGCTCGCTTGCTGGGATGGTGTTTTCTCCGCGTATGTCTAAATCGACAGAAGCGCTTCTGGCGACTGCACCTGTGACGATCGTACGTTCGTCGGCTTGGCCACCCCTACAAGTCAATACAGCAAATTTTCAGAAGACATGTCGCGACTCGCGCGAACTGTGGAGACATGCAAGGATTGTCGTCATCCTGCCCGTCGGGCGAGGTGGCTGGCCGTCTCGTCGGCTACGCCTGACGTGCGTGGCAAAGTCTGCGAGTGCTGTAACCATGCCGGCATTGCCAGCCCAGGCGACGGACAGATCTCGAAGATGCCTGCTCAGGACGTAACGGCAGAAGTCGCCACGGGACCCTGGCCAGAGCCGCTGACAGACGATATTAGCGAGGCCGTGGACGAGTGTCACGACGCGAACGGCGCCCGATGTGGTAGCAGAAGCGTATACGCCTTGATCGAGATCTGGCGCCCCTGCACGATTAATGGCTGGGGCCCTGTCATCCGCAAACATCGGAAACCGGATGGGCGGCACTCACCGCCGTCAACGCCCACCACGCACGGCCCAGACCCAAGGCACGCGAGGAAGGGAAGCCGTGCTGGGCGTCGGGAATGCTTTGCTGTCAGAATTTTTGCTGCGGGGCCGACCGCATACGATCGGGTCGAGGCGCGCACGCTCAGGCTGGTGGGGACAATAATAATACACGTATCGATACAACGGATACGGGCTGTAGTCCGCGTCGAAGGCTAATCCAAGAGGACCGTGCCGTCCAAAACGTACATCACCCCGTTGGATGCCTACGGCGGATATCGCGTCGTCAGTCGCATGTCCGCTTTCGCTCGGGACGCCAACCGGTCGGCCAGGGTCGAACGTCAGAACGGTGCGCTCACCTCCTTCATAGCCGTCAAGCGCACGCTGCCGTCAAGCACCACGCGGGTCCATTCCGGCGCGTCCTGGTCGCCGCCTTCTAGCAGCGTAAACGTCACGTTCTTGCCGTCGAGCAGCGTCTTGAACTCTCCGGGCGCGGCCAGCGAGATCGGGGATTCCTGCGGGCGGTCCGCCTTGAACTTCAGAACGCCGTTGCGGTGACGAACAGAACGACATACCGGAATGATGTGCGCCGAGACCCATCGCTCGACGTTCTTCTTTGACAGATCGTCGAACTCGGCCTCGGAGAGGATGACGCCCTCGCGTACGGGTGCCGTGCCCTCGTGTCTGCGACAAACACAGGGGCGCGTGAAGACGCGGAGGCAGGGAAGAACAGCTGCGGGTGCTTACGGCTTGCGGGGCAGCGCAATGACGGCCTTGTTCGTCGGAACCAACAGCGTGGTCCTCGCGCTCTTGTCGTCAAAGAGCTTGCTCAGCTCGACTTCCCGGGCGTACGAGTAGAATATGGACGCCGAAGACTCGATTGTGAGAAGGTCCGCGAGAGAGGGTTTTCCCGAGTACGTGGCCGGGACAAACGGCTCTCCGGGGCCATCTTGGGGGTGTGAAAGCACCATCTGCTCGTCGGAGGACGCTGCGGCGAGGAAGGGCAGCACAAGAAGAGAAAGAAGCGATAGACGCATGTTGGTGTATGAGCTGCGAGTGCAAGTGGTCGTTGGCGCCACACCGCCTGCAGGCCTCGAAGGCATGCTCCGCGGGCTCCGCATTTGGCCCGTCAAGTTCCCACGATCACCCATCCTCCTGCCTCCACCGGTCTCCTCGGACTTGGAATGGCTGACAATCAACCACCACCTACCACCTCTGACTGGATGGAATAAACGGCAAGTTTGAGTATGTGGCTACGTGCGCTTTTTTCGCCAATTTCAATTGTAGGGTCGCTTTCACTGACTACTCCATCCCGTTTAAATTCTGCTGTTAAATCACACACTGAGAGGCGCTGCACTAGCCAATGGATATCAACTACCCATTGACAATTCTCAACATTACTGGGACATTACTTGATAAAGATACATCTGCGAATCTCCGCTAGAGACTTCTCGTGCCTTTCAGTGCCATTTCCTGAATGACACGCCGTAAATCAAGCCAGCCGTATTTTCTCTTTTTCGAATCAGACTGACGGGAAGTTGAGCCCACCACTAGCGGCGATATAATGGGCCACTCGGAGTGCCGCTCCAATGATCGGGCTTTACGACGACACGCCATAATCTCATCCGTCAACATGACCGTAAGATCCAGCACGCTGTCTTCCACGGTGGTATCGGGACGCGCGCCCGCCCTATCATCGTGCATCGAACCGGGGATGAGATGTTCTATGCGACGGAGACGTGGCTGACACTGGGTCAGTAAATTTATTGCTATATGCAGAACCCATGCTAATGGGCAGGAGCACTCTTCACCGGCCGTACGTGATATTCGTCGGCACGAAGCAAGCGAGAGCACGCATACCGGTAGTTCCCTAGCATTTACGAAAACGTGGCAGAATCACACTTGTCTGCGAAATCTCTTTGTAGGCTGGCCCTGCAATCCACACCCGGCTTACAAATACCGTGCCTGACATGCTGTCGACGCCTTCATTGAAAGCCCGAAGGTTGAGTGTATAGCCGGCAAACGTCGAGACGTAAGGTCCCTGCACTTTAGTTCACAATTTGCCGGGCGTATTGAATGGTCTGATCTTCTCAGACTCAGGGGAGAGGACCAAGGTGCTCTCTGTCAAGCAATCGGGCATATGGTCACCGACACGAAGCTATTCTAGGGAAAGGTCGGGCCGGAATACCTGGATTGATTCAAACGACAAGAAGTTGGCTCGGGCGAATACTGGAGTGAAGGAATTTCGTGCGCTTCTATCACCGCAGACCACACTCTTAGACACAACGAAGCCTCCCGAACGCTACCAGCCGGGCTACCTGGACGAGGCGTTCGGCCACCGCTCTTGGGCCACCAACTTGAATGCCAAGTTCCTCATTACGTGTTTGCGGCTCTCCCACCCAAGGACGCCGCTCGCAGCAACACGAAGGCATCCCGAAGGAGGGCATGGTTCACGCCTACGACTTCGCGATTGACCAGGGCTGGGTGTGTCTCTCCCGCGTGTGCTCTCGAGCGGTCGCGGAGGACGCGGGAGCAGTCTCTGTGACTAAACCCGCGGCGCCACTGTCCGCAGGGCGACGTCTGAGTGGACGGCGCGAGCCTGAGGGATCGAAGAAGCCCACCGTGCGTCCGCCACCCACGTCCGATTTGCCGACGGACCTCCCCGCTGACGTTGCCGCGCCCGACTTCCCTGGTAGCAGACGCGTCTTCTAAGCTGGGCCTGGTCCCTCCCTCGATCCCTGGACGACGCCAGCACAAGGCCGCATCGCCGCCTCCGCTCGTGTGCGTGTGGCGCGCCGCTGTCCAATAGCACTCCCCGCCGCGGACGCCCGGGGAAGGTGTGTGCGTGAGTGCACGCTTCCCGAAGGTGTCAGCCGTGTGTGGCGGCCGTTGAACTTTGCGGCCGTCGCCACACAGAGCGTACTACGAGAAGGATTCCATCGGAACCCTCAGCGTGCACGGCGGCGTGGCCCTGACGGATGGGTTCTTGGCCGGCGAGGCGAGTTATCCGCCGATGGCACAGCTACGCTGGGCGAACTCAGTCCACCGGCATGTGCGTGTCGACAGCCAAACGGCGAGATCCCTGAACTCTTTATTTGGCCGTTCTACCCGACTAGCACCCCGGGGGATTTTCCGAGTCTAGGACGACTGTATTCCGGAAGCAAGGATAGTTCAGGAGCTCTCCGAGACGAGCGAAGGTTTGTCGCACGCAGTCACCGTCCCACTCGGGCTCCGCGCTCATTGGCCCATAACCGCGGTCAGGGCGATTCGTTGCGGTACCGCCTCGCCCTTCTGTGTGCCTGCGGACAGAACTTCGGATGCTGTAAATTAACCGTCTCGCGCTGGTGCTACCAGTAGGGCTTGCGGTCAATTAACGGCCCCACGCAAGCGCGATCGTCCTCGGCGCATCAAATTTTGGGAAGCTCTACCAATCATGAGTTACCAAGGGGTTGGAGCGCGCAACAGAGTTCAACGAACACGTACGATGTCCTGTGTTCGAGGAATAAGCTTCAGATCGTGGGGGGCATGGAGTCTATTTTCTTCGTGCGTTCTTTCCATTGAAAAATTACCTCGCGTTGATGAGCGGTTAGCGATATTGAAAACATAAAGTATGTGGTTCTTTGATATCCAATGTCTACCCGTCAATGAATTCTTGTAATTGCCGCCTCCAATTTTGTTCTCCCATTGGACTTAGTTTACCGGATAATGAAGTTAGTATAGCTAAGGCCGTCGGGCAAGCCTCGAGGACTCTAGACGTTCGTCGTCCGGCTACGAATCTTCTGAGAAGTGCGATATTTCGTTGGTTTATAAAGCTGATAATACATGCGGCACCTTTATCTATTAAGTCCTCAATGTCGTATGCCACAGGCTGAAGGCTGAGAGCGCCGCTCCATCGTCTCGGAAGAAGACGGGCGCTTCCTCATCTAAGTACCACCGCTTTCGGTAGGCGCCCATCAGGGACAGACACGTCGCGTCTGCGGCCCCGGTCGTCACAAACGGCGACCACCGTCCTCGGCTCGACGGTACCCTACGAACTTCTTGCCTGCCGCTCCTGGCTGCTCTGCTGTTCCTTTGACATTGTCTCGGCTATCTGATCTGGTCTAGTGGACGTGATCGGTCTTCGCAATGGTTGTTCTCGCAGCATCAATATGTACGAAAGGCGGAAAAGGTATAGATCCAGGCATCTGCGGGTTGTAAACAGTCGTTGAGAAAGAACGTACGCAGCCGTTATTTCTCGCCAATTCCGTGACATGTCGCGGGCAAGGATAGAGTCTCTCTTGGCGTCCTTCCCGAAGCTCATCCCTACCGGCACGCAACACACGTCTGTTGAGACCGCAGACGTTCGCTACGTCTACCAGCCGCTAGAGGACCTCTACATCCTCCTGATTACGAACAAAGCGTCTAACATCCTTCAAGACATCGAGACGCTTCACCTCTTCGCCCGCGTAGTCTCGGACCTCTGCAGAAGCGCCGACCAGCGCGAAATCCTCAAGAATGCGTTTGAGTTGCTTGGCGCGTTCGACGAAATTGTCAGCTTGGGATACAGGGAGCAGGTCAACCTCATGCAAGTACGCAGCATCCTGGAGATGGAGAGTCACGAGGAGAAGATCCAGGAGATCATTGCTCGGGTGCGTAAACTGCTTGCCAGGATCAACTCAAACAGTATTCTGAAGCCCGTCACAGAACAAAGAGGCAGAGGCAAAGGAGGAACTCAAGCGCCGCGCAAAACAACTCGAGATGCAGCGTCGCGAGCAGCAAAGGCGTGCTGCTGCCGGAGGGCCTTCTGGAGGAGGATACCTGGGCGGCGGAATTTCCGGCTACGCCCCAGTCCCTCAGCGCGAATATACCCCTCCCGCGCCCATTCGCAATGCGTCACCTGCTCCCTCCAGCCGGCGCGCTCCCGCCTTCAAGGGAAGCGGTATGAAGCTGGGCGGCAAGAGGACGCAGCAGTCCGCGCTGCTAGACGCCCTCGGTGGAGAAGCGCTGCTATCAGAGGACATGTCTGCACCCGGCACTCCTGCCGTATCCCATACGCCGGAGCTTGCCGCCCCCTCAGCACCCAAGAACGAGCGGGGGAGCGTACCGGCCGTTCAGGCTGAGAGGTGTGTGACCCTGCTGGCCATGTTATAGACCTAACTGACCCTTAATTAATTTAGCGTTCATGTTGTGGTTAAAGAATTCCTAAACCTAGAAATTTCGCGCGAGGGCGGTCTCAACCAACTAGAGCTGCGCGGAGACATGAACCTGCAGATCTCGGATTCCGCGTTGGCACGCGTCAAGTTAGCGCTGGCTCCCGCCCCTGCCAGCTACGGGCCAGAGCTGCAATTCAAGCAGCACCCCAATGTCGCGAAGTTTGCTTCGAACAGGGACAGGGTGATCGCGCTAAAGGACCCATCGCGCAGTTTCCCCGTCGGCCAACCCCTCGCCGTACTAAAGTGGAGATACTCCGGCAAGGACGAGACGTACGTCCCGCTGTCGAGTGAGTTTATCTGATCCATTTCCGGCGACTGTATGCGCGACTGACGCCGAATTACGAATTGCAGTCAATTGCTGGCCCACGCCGTCCAACGATGGGACGTGCGACGTGAACATCGAATATGAACTCGAGGCAGACCATGTTGCGCTCCACGACGTGGTGATCTCGATTCCATTGCCGTACGTCTCCGCTGCGTTGGTCTCACCCACCCAGACGCGCTTACTAGACTGATGCAGCGATGGCTCGTATCCTACGGTGTCCTCACACTCGGGCGAATGGGCCCTTAACCCGTCAAGCCACTCTCTTGATTGGAGTATCCCACTCATCAATGCAGATGAGCGATCCGGCTCCCTCGAGTTCTCTGTTGGCGGGGATGACACTGGCGTCTTCTTCCCCGTCAAAGTGTCCTTCGTCGGCGAGGGCAGCGTTGCTGGCGTGCACTTGGCGTCGGTTACGCAGGTCGACGGGGGAGATGAAGTCACATACTCGGAGGACGCGACCGTGGTCGTTGAAAATTATACCGTCGTATAGATTCGTACATGGGCATGATTATGTATTGGTCCTCAATGAGGTGTATCGATGGAATTACGAAGACGTGTCCGATTCGTTGCGCATATGAAGTCCCAAAAGAGTCGAAGTCCGGTCCATGAGCTAATCGAGTGAAATGAGCATAATGAACAGTCCGTGCGTAACCCGTGCAGTCCGTCGGAAGACGTTCCTCTGTCCCTGTCCTCCAATCTCGGGGTGTAGGCCAGCCTAGCCCACGTTCATCGTGAGTGCGGCGGTGTAACGGCCCCAATCGTTTGGTTCTTCAAGTTTATCGCCGCCAAACGCTCGCCCATCTCGTTCACGTCGTTCGTGGAGCTGACTCGAGGCCGTCCGGGCAACCGCCCGCTGAACGACCCGGCAGGGGGCGTTAGCCGGTGGTCGCTGATCGAGCGATGCGACGGAAAGTATGACATCCTGTTGCCCGCCATCGGGTCGACAAACGCGTCGGGCCCCGTGCTCCCGGGGAACATCACCGGCGAGGCCCCGCGAACCAGCCCCATCTGTGGGCCCGCAAACACCGACGGGGGCGGCATGAACGCGATCGCGGGGGGCATTGAGGGGCTGCGGTTAGGCCCGCGCAGCATTGCAGGCACGCCGTTGGGCGCGCGGGGCGTGGGCACCCGCGTGTCCGGGTCGAGGAGCATCTGGAGCCCGAGCAGGGTCATGAACGCCGCGTTCCCGGCGTTGTGCAGCACACGTTGGACGTCGACGCCGAGAGATTGGAGGAGCGCTGTCAGCGATAGGGTGGACCCTTGCTCACGCGGCTTCCCGGGTGACTCCCGCATCGCACCGCGCTGGCCGGTGGTGTATAGGTGGCGCTCGAACGCCATCGTGTCGAGGATGAGCAAATTATGCGGAAGTTCTGTAGGGAATCCATAGAAAGTTGGGTGAAGGAGGTAAGTGTGAAGACACGGCGAGACGTAAGAAAGGGGCAGGAACGTACTGATTTTCATTTCCTCTAGGCGACGCAGGTCGCCGGTGGTCCCGTGGGCGACAAGCACGAGCGTGTTGGGGATCGTCTCCGAGTCGGGGCTGATCAGACTACTGTAGAACGGGAGAAGATCCAGTTCGCGCATCGCGGGGTGGATCTGGTGCGGAAGGACATACCTAATGATGGCCTGGATCATCTGCGCAAGTTTGGTCTTCGGGACAACCTGGCTCTCGCCGAACTGCCAGATCGCCGACAAGATTCAGCGCGGGGTTGTGGGTGTCAGCAGGGCCACGGCTTACCGCATACTGTCGCAGGGAGAAGGTAAGCGTCCATGTCCGGTACGCGCGCAGGCTCGTGTGACGGACGTACCGCCCAAGGAAAGCTTGGCCTAAGTTTGTTGTGCACCTTGTCTGCATACTCCGCGACGATGCAGTGTCCACGCCTACGGTCGTCAGCCCGGGCAATATGAGTATGAGCATGGTGGAGCGCGCACCTGTAGTTCGGTTCGGGATCGGGAGGCCACGCGCCCGCACTACATGAGAGACGTGCGAGCCCGCTCAGCGCAGTTCGGAAGGCCAGGAACAGAAGTAGCCAATACTAACGTGTCCAGATGGCCGCAGCGTACTGCAGCATAACCCCACTCTATACATGATGCGGAATTGCGCTCCGACCATTCAAAGTCTAGGGCAAGGAATGTCTTATCCCTCGAGGCCCATAACTCATGAATGGCTTTGGGCTCGCCGTTCCGGACTCGAACCTTCTGGGCAGACAGCACAACAGCGGGCAGCGTTGAGAACACTTTCCTGTACTGAGCGTAGTCGGAGATGGTTCGGAGGTGCCGCTGAGACGTTTCGAACGGGGTTATTCGGAGGATATTCTCGACAACGGGAAGCGTCTCGCCAAACCTTCGGGACAGGATGAGTAGTTTAAATAGTACAGCCATGTATATTAATTCCAAGACGTACCTTGTCTTCAGCATCTTGAGAAAGGCGCCCACGCTAGACATTCGTACCACTATATGTGCTCGTCCAGTCCATGTGTCGGTCACCGTAATGGCCGGCCACGAAAAGGTAAGGAATTCCTCAAAAGACTCAAAGAATACGCCCCACGAGCGTTCAAACCTATCCCACAATCCGATGAGCACGTCAATCGTGTCAGCGCGAGCGACGAATGCTTACCATGCCACGTTATGCAGCTGGAAGTGGCCCATGTAGGCTGAGTACACCTAATGACATCCCCAGCGTGTCGGACAGCTGAAAAATGTGGGCTTGGACAGGAAAGACATACGGATTGTAGATCGCAGTCCCACCCCTTTGGGTCCACGAGCGTGAAGTTGGACATTATGACGGCGCCAAGGTCTTCGTGGCGTTCGCGTAAGGTGCTGTCTGATAGCGTATGCTGCCTAACTTACTCCGCTGGTCGTTGGCAGTACAATGTGCGGGGCAGGTACTCAAGCACGTAGGCTGGAGCGAGTGAACGGAGGAGGACGAGAGCCATCCCGAGATGGATCATAGTACTCCTTCTGGCCTCTAGGAGCCGAGCAGCGACGCCCGGCGGCAGGGACGTCGTCTCCGGGAAGGTCGGGATCATCAACGGCGTACCCAAGCCGCCGCGGACATGGCGCCGCTTACCGCTACTCACCCTTTCCGCCCCGACCGGGGCACTCATTATTCCACCGATTGTGAAACTTCATATTGCATCTCAAACGCGAGAACAGTCTCAGCAGCTTGTTTGGGCAAGGTAGACAACTAATATGATATTATTGCACAACTACCAATGGGATACACAAGGTGGACGAGCGACAAGTTGATTTAGAAATATGACAAAGCGGCCGCGACTAACCCGGCACTACGATACCAGTACATGATGGCCGAGCGTGCCTACCCCATGCGATCTAGGAGAGATGACATCGTCAGCATGCATTCGAGCACAGATATGCAGGTAAGAAGTCAGAGACTTGAATGGTTCCATAAGGAATCGCACCCACTGTGCGAACACGTCGAGTAGTTTGCAGAAAAATTTCATCCAGAAAAGGGCGTCAGGATGGAAACTCACCATGTTACAGGATGCTGCTATGCTATCTAGAGGGAAGTGCACCAGGCTGAGAACAAGAACAAATTCCACCTGAAGATACAATTAGTCGCGTGCTCACAAAAGAACGGCCAAAAGTTAGAGAATCAGAAGGTTTATCGCATTCTTCTCATAACCTCGAAGGTGTCGAAGTGAGCTGAGTTTACGAAGGTTTCTCATCCCGAGGAAGAACAGGTAAACGTGTTCCATGACAAGGGTATACTCACCATAGCCGCGACAAAACCGTCCTAGTTACAGCGAGTATCAGACATTTGAGTCAAAGTTTGCCGACCAGATTTTTACGACAGTGCGTATAACAGGAGCACAGAAACCGTCAGAAGTAGCCGGGTCATCGCCAGCAGTCCAGCGGGCGCGAAGTCAAACTGAATGTGTGCGTGCTCATTATAAGGATGAGAGCGCATCACGTGCCACTTACAGCACCTGCCCTAAAGTCAGCCACCGGGATTTGTTCCTGTACAGTCTTTTCACACGCTCCTACTCACCGTCAAGCAACAGTAGGTGCCCGCCGTCCCCAAGCACACGATTCTCGACGTTGACCGTACGTGAAGATGCAGATCTTCGTCAAGACCCTCACGGGGAAGACTATCACCCTTGAGGTGGAGTCTTCCGACACCATCGACAATGTCAAGGCCAAGATCCAGGACAAGGAGGGGTGCGCACATCCTGTAATGTGACCGCCGAAGACGGATTGCTAACGGACACTTGTAGTATCCCCCCCGACCAACAACGCCTGATCTTCGCTGGCAAGCAGCTCGAGGATGGCCGCACCCTCAGCGACTACAACATCCAGAAGGAGTCTACGCTCCATCTTGTCCTTCGGTGAGTAGCATATACTTGGATGGCGTCACCCGGCTATATCCCCTTACACTCGTGGTTTAGTCTCCGTGGTGGTATCATCGAGCCCTCGCTCAAGGTCCTCGCGTCAAAATACAACTGCGACAAGCAGATTTGCCGCAAGTGCTACGCACGTCTTCCCCCTCGTGCGACCAACTGCCGCAAGCGGGGATGCGGCCACTCGTCTCAGCTCCGCCCGTACGTTCCCTACAGCGTCACCGCCCTGCGTACATACTAATGGCGCTACCTGTTTATAGCAAGAAGAAGCTGAAGTAGTGGTATGCGCTACACTATGGCCCTGTCGCGGCCTTTTGGGATAGGACACGCCGAGCACTCGGGAGGGGCGTTCATGCATGTACTACATTCGATATGCGACCCATGATATGCATTCACGCTGGCCTATGTAATGTGTGTCCGTCCTTGTATGATAAGAGTTCGCCTCCTTCGTCACTGTTTGAATCGCTGCCCTCTGTTCAGAGGCATTAAAGCGACTGTACTTGCACGATATGTTGGTGAGGTGTTAACCTTCCACGACGTTTAAGTTTGCGATGGCAAAAGCGCGACAACGTATGACCCACGACTCAGGAAGGATGAGGATCTGCGGCGGTCGGTAGTCCTTTCTCCAAGCCTAAGCAACGTCGCATAGGATTGGTGCTCTCTCAAATTCTGGTGTATCGTACTTACTCATTATCATCCTATAGATATAAGTGCACGACATCCCCGGCGAGCTTTCCAAATCATCCACTAAATGTCACCATCGCTGTACTTTAAGCGAGTCTCATCGGCCCGGACGCGAACAGTCTCTCTGAACCTCACAGGTGCATGCCTCGGTCCCACTCCCTTACCCTTTACCCTCCTGATACACATGGCTAGCATCACCACGGAAAGTACCACGCTTATCGCCGGGTTCGCCTCGAGTAGTCCCAAGGCTAGCGCAGGATTGGCTTCGCCAGTTGGAGGGTCATTCAAATCGTCGGACATCCCCGCGATGACGGGGAGTGGATTCGGAGGGGACACCATGGGCGTCCGCGAGTGCATCGAGTGCCAATCCTTCCAGGCAGTCTCACGGTTGGTCGTGGAGACCATTTGGACGTACGGCGAGCGGTTGCTCATGATGCGCCTGTCGTAGTCGTCGCCATAGTTGTACCTGCACCAGGACGAACGCGGTCAGTGGACGAGCTACCCCATGTTATAACGGGACTCACGAGACATAGACATTCTTGAGAAAAGAGTTGCCCAGCAGGAGGTCGAATTCGTTAAATTTCGGAAGTGTCTGTGTGACTGGTCCAAAGGACCCTCGGCAGAGGGTAATATCTACCGTCACGTTCGTGTCCGGGATCGTGAATTGTGCGGGATGCCAAGCAATGAGGTCTAACGGATGCACATAAAACTCCTGACCACTTAGTCCGCCTCTTGAGTACGGCGCACGAGTACATACAAGCATGAATGGGGGACTTACCCGAAGATGAAGGTGACGTTCGCTGTGCTATTGCAGGGCACCTTCCAGAACGAGTCGCTACCATTCTGGCTAGGGACGAGGTATGATCCCGGGATTGGACTATAGATTGCTCCAGCGAGTTCAGCAGGGACGTGCGCGAATGACGCCCCTGTGTCGAGTGCGGCGAGGGCGGGGTTCGGGGATGCATCAGATACCGGGGTAGACACCGAAGAATTCTTGAACTTGAACGGGTTGCCGTTGATAACCACGCCGTCGAGCGGAACGGTCCAGTGCTTCAATCCGACTTGAGGGAGCTTGGGTGAATTTGCGACGTGCTCGTACCCTGGGGCGTGCTGTCCGATGAGAAAGAGCCCATCTTCCGCTTCGCCAAGGGGGTCGGTACGACTGAGGAGGACGTCGAAGTAGGCCGAAAGGGTGAGGTTTTCCATGAGGATGTTGGACATCAGTGAGCGACCCAGTTTATGTGCCGCTTCCTCTCCGTACGCTTTGAACAAATTACCCCAGATAATGCCCGCGTCGAATGTCATTCCCAGTGTACCGTGGAACCCATCCATCCCGCCGT
This sequence comes from Trametes meyenii, assembly GCA_022606255.1. Taxonomy (NCBI): domain Eukaryota; kingdom Fungi; phylum Basidiomycota; class Agaricomycetes; order Polyporales; family Polyporaceae; genus Trametes; species Trametes meyenii. The sequence goes on along the minus strand of JABYQG010000001.1, from coordinate 4,336,731 downwards.
CGGGAGCGAGCTGTGTTTGCGGATGTGTCAGAGTCCACATGATAGTATCAGGTATTCTCAAGCTAACGGTGGTAATATTGATGAATGCTGATCGCGTAGCAAATAGCCCCAGTCAGATCTTATACGCGGATGGTACCGCCCTCCCCCACCTCACCTTGTGAAGAAACGGTGAAATCGCCCAGGCGCAGTTCCGCGAAGACTTCATTGCCCTGGAGGTCGCCGGAGCCGTAAAGTTCTGTCACTATTAAGTCTGTCTGGTTCTTGAATTGGACGTTCCGCCCCCGCGTGTTAACTACTATGTCAGGCGAACCCGTGTCCAGGATGAGGGAGAAATCTACAGTAGGATTAAAATCACTGATATCTGCAACGACGATCAACCTAGCTGACCTTCACCGCCCAATACAACGTTCACGTAATATTGCGTGTCTCCGAAGTTCGAAAGGCCGATATCTCCAGGAACGGATCCGTTTCCGCGAGAAAACCGTCCCGAAGTAGGCGTATGTGTATGAAGCTCGAACACACGGCGGGAAGGCGAGTACGGATGGTATTTGGACCCGTCGCCAGGGGATGTAGCACCTATCAAGTCCGCCACGACGGAAGCCAGTGTTGAGTAAGCAAGAACATGGAGTAAAACATGAACGGGAGACATCGGTGACAGCGGGTGTCGAAAATCCTTGCACCGTTGGTATATATATATATATATCGAGGACTCAAGAGCTCTGCTGGATCGGGGGCAATATCAGGAGTGTTTATGCTGTGGGATATCCGGACCTTTTCACAAACCGGGGCTTCACGGCGATGGTCGGCTAGAGTGCGCAAAGCGTCAACCCGTGAGTCAAATGCCAATCACAACATGAAGTCCGTCCCTTTGACCTATAACGTGGAGTGCCGGTCTTTCCGGGCGACCTCACTTCTCCTTGAGCGGCGTCGTGAACTCAAAATACTTAAATTCCTTCCCTCTTCTTGACAATTTCCTGGTCCCGCTTCCCCGGCAATCAACACGGGCAAACGTGCGATGAGCCGGTCTCTAAACTATGAATATCAGCACTGACCAGCACTGATCGCTACATCGTCGTTCTTGGATTCTAGTTTCATTATTGTACTAATCGGCCGATCCTTTCAGAAGAGGATCTATGGCAGTGGGATAGCTATCGAGCGACGATATAATTGCTAGTGTCTACTACTTGAACCTGTATAGCGATGGTAGAATGTCAGCAAGCAAGAGTTAATAGATGGAAGGACGAGCCTAGGTATGTACCAAGTTGTACAATCAATAGGCCCAGCAACCTTTTCTGAACCAAGGTCCTCGAGGTATATGTCAACCTAGAACGGGATGATACGAAAGTTCGCCTGGTACACAATGGAGTGTGCATCGGCCTATGATGCACGGTGTGGGCTACGGTATCGATCGAAGTCGGTTGAACTTTGGTGCAGGGGGCCTAGCGGAAAGAATGTTCACAAGAGAGCGTGAGCAGCACTCATCCACATGGGAGATGGTGGAGGTCCGAAATTTTGGTGATCGTCCCAGCGCGCGCGTTGATTCTTGTGCGTTACACTGAAGCGGGGTACGCAATGGATAAGCGAGTGTGTTGGATAGAATTAAGATAGGGCAACCTGCCTTGCAACAGGATATGTATTTACGATAGAAGACCTTCTTCGCCCTCTTGAACTAATTTATACCCTGCCCATACTGCCTCGGAACAGCTCGTACAGCCCACAAGATGTTGTCCAGCATCGAGCATATCTTCTGTCACGACATAATGCCCTCCGCACCGACAAGGATATGTCCATCTGTTTCCATTGGCATCTTCGCTTTCCTCGAAGTCCTCCAAAGAAACGACTTGGGCTGGACGAGGACCCCCTATCCTCACAGAGGTTCTGAGCGAGTCGTAATTCTTGCGAAGGTGAGGATCGTATAATGTGCTGAAGGCCTGTTTCAACAAGCCTATATCCACGGAGTGGTTTCGAGAGGCATGCTTGTCGGGGTGATAAGCGAGGAGTGCGCGATGGTATGCGGCCTTCACGTCTGCTGACGACGCAGAATAGGGGATCGCGAGGAGCCCGTAGTAGTCTGAGACACTCTGCTCTTCCAGTTTGAGGCCGCAATGCGAGCGTCGAGGGAAGTCTGAGGGAGGTCGAGGCAGTATAGCTAGGCAGTAGCGGAGGATCAACGAGCGGAGGCGCTCGTGATCCTTGACTCCGCCACGTGCTCGGCCCTTAGATCGGGCACACAGATCTGGCCGTCCAAGTTGGTGGCATACACTACTACTCCCTCGTTTTCTCTCCTGTTCAGTCCTACAGTCTACTCTTCGCTGTTGTTTCACGGGCATCTAAGCTGTAGCTCGCTTCTTTGGCTACCAGTGAGCTGATTTCTCCTCCTATGGCTAGGGGTCGGAGCCTCGGAAAGGCTGGAAAGCCTGCGCGATCTTCACGCAAAGCCGCAAATGCTCTCGGCTACGCCAAGCGTCAGACTTTGAAGTCTAAAGCTCTTTCCCCTGGCGATATCGCCGACGTATACGAGTATCAGCAAGATAAGGTCCGTCGTAGTAAGCTCAAACTCCAACTCGAGAAAGATGAGATGCTCGGGGCGGGAGGCGCCGAAAGCGGAGGTGAGGAGGAGGAAGATGGTGCAGCTAGTCACAGACGCGACAACAGACCGAGGCTGGTCGGAGAAAACGACGACGACGACATGATTGGCGAGGATGAAGATGAAGAGATCGATAGCGATGAAGCATTCGAAGAGAGCGACGAGGAGCGTTATGCCGGCTTCAGCTTCACGCAGAAGGTACGCTGTCTCAATCTATCTTGCAGCAATTTTCACGACATAAATTTACCATATAAGAAGGCACGAGTAAGAAAACTCTTGAAAAAAAAGTCTGAACCTACGCGGTCGGTGCGATTCGCCGATGTAGACCTCAATGAGGAAGACGACGGGAACTCCGGTGCTGAGGCAGAAGACGTTTCAAGGGAGAGTGGGATTGGCGAAGATGACGACGAGGATGACGAAGAGGAAGAGGGCGATCCAAGCGAATTCATTGATGTTTTGGACGTCCTGGACGGCCGCGGCGAACCGGAGAGCGAAGATGGCAAGAGAGAGGTCAATGAGACAGGCATAAGCTTTGATCAAGCGACGGACATTAGCGGGGACGGTCACGAGAATGATGACATGGACGGTGAAGGCGAGCTCTCACAAGATGAAGGAGATGATGAAGACGACGTGGATTCCGTTTCCGAGGGAGAAGAAGGGCAAGATGACTCTGCGCTGCAGGAACTCGAGAGCTTTGTCACCGGCCTCGACGCTGGCCAAAAGCGCAAGGCCCCCGATGAGGTGGATGCTGAACCCGAACAAAATGCCAAACGCGCTAGAAAACGAAGGCTTCTACCAGACCGTACTGAAGCCGGCGCGGAGAACGAATTCGCTGCCCCGTCAGGTCTGTCGTTTAGTCGAGTGAAAGAGGGCGTGTCTAACATCTATCAGGCGAAGGGAAACTCAACCTCGACGACCTCCTGGCCCCGCTCGAGGGCCGGTCTTCGAATCTTCTCTCTTTGAAGAAGTCCGCAAAGGTTCTGTCGTCCACCTCTGGCAGAATCAAAACGCTATCCGCCCCATTACCCCAACGTACTGCGGAGAAGCTGGATCGTGAAGCCGCGTATGAGCAGACTAAGGAGGAGGTCGACAAGTGGAAGGCCACAATGCAGCGCATCAAAGAGGTATGTTTTATGTGTTTGTTAATAGAAGTATCTGTTTACGGCTTCCCCGATAGGCGGAACATCTAAGCTTCCCTCTTCAAGCCGAACCAAAAAGTCGCACGTCCAATCTAGAGCTCGCAGCCAAGTTCAAGGTCAGTAAAATGTTTCTATCCGGTTAACCATATTTAACTCCCCGCGCAGCCTACAACGGAGCTAGAAAGCGCCGTCGACAGACTCCTCAAGTCTGCGAAGATGCGAGAAGACGAAATCGCTGAGACTGAGTCGCTTAAGATGAACCATCTCTCTGTCGAGGAAGTTGCAGCTCGCCGCGCGGAACTAGCGAAAATGCGCGATCTCATGTTCCGCGCGGAAGCGAAGGCGAAGCGGATTGCAAAAATCAAGAGCAAGACATACCGCCGCCTCAAAAAGAAGGAGCGTGCTCGGTTGGCCGCAAAGCTTGGCGAGGACGAAGGTGCCGACCCCGACGATGAACAAGCACGGTTGAAGCGGGAGGTCGAGCGAGCTCGAGAGCGCGCGACGCTCCGGCATAAGAACACGGGGAAGTGGGCGAAAGCGATGCGGGAACGGGGCGAGCTCGATGAAGATCAACGGAGAGACATCAATGAGATGTTGGACCGAGGCGAAAGATTGCGTAGGAAAATTCGTGGGGAAGGAGAGAGCGGTGAGGAGGATAGCGACGACGAAGACAGCGATGAGGAGGACGGACAAGACGGTGTTGCACGCATCAAGTCGAAGGCATTCGACGAACTTGCCGCACTCGAGGCTGACGAACCGGAGGTTCCTACCGGCAAGAAGGGTAAGAGCATCTTTGAGATGAAGTTTATGAAGGATGCGATGGCTCGCGAACAACGCAGAACGAACGAGATGGCCGACGACTTCGTCAAGGAGATGGGAGGGGCCGACCCGGATGCTGACGAAGGAGAACGCGACATACATGACGCTGACCACTCCTCTGGTGCGATCGTCCAGCGCATCGGCGGTCGAGTGGTCTACCGCCCCGGTGCTCTGGTATGTTCTTTCCGCCTTCAGAGCGTCCATGCGATCTCGTGAACTTTTGACATAGAACACCGGTATACGCCCTGTTGGTTCCCTTGCCTCGGATACGTCGAGCGTTACACTCAAGTCCACTGACCTGCCTGCGGACGTCGCCGAGCATTCGGTGTCTCCCCCCGACTCACCACTCTCGCAGCGACGCGTGCCTCCTGCCGTCGACGAATCGAATCCTTGGCTTATCCAATCTTCTGGGGCGGCTAAAGGCGGCCAGTCGAAGCATGAAATCGCCATCAGCAGAGAGAGTGCCGCTGCCGAGAAATCGAAGAACAAACTTCGGAAACGGGTCAAGAAGCGGCTTGAGGAAAAGGAGAAGGCACAGGAAGATGCTGCCGTTGACATCTCTTTGTCGACAGTCATGACATTGGATGGCGGCGATAAACCCGCGGCCTCGAAGATAGGTCAATCATCGAAGCTAGGACCTGCAAGCGAAGGCAAAGCGAGGGCTGCTCAGGCTAGCGATGACAGTGATTCTGATGCCAATAGCGAAGTCGAGGAGCAAGAACGGGCCCTCGCCCGCAAAGGTAAAGGCAAGGGAAACGGCCTGAAGGCTTTCGAGCAGCGCGACCTTGTTGCGCTCGCCTTCGCGGGTGACAACGTCGTGCAGGTGAGGCTGCCACACATCCGCGCTCCATCTGGATTCTAATTCACTCTCCCCTCCAGGATTTCGCCGAAGCGAAGCGGCGTGAGATTCAGGAGGACGCTCCTAAGGAGATCGACACCACTCTTCCGGGCTGGGTAAGTCGCTTCACCGGTGACTCTCCTGGCCACCTGCTCACGATCGTCGCAGGGCTCGTGGGGTGGCACAGGGACGAAGAAAGCCCCGCCCAAAGCCCATCTCGTCAAGAAGGTAGCCGGAATCGATCCAATGACGCGTGCGGACTACAAAAAGGCGCACGTCATCATTTCGGAGAAACGGGACAAAAAGGCGGCAAAATACCAGGTCAAGGACCTGCCGTACCCGTACACGAGCAAGGCGCAGTTCGAGCGCAGCATGGAGGTGCCGCTGGGCACGGAGTGGAACACGCGCGTTGGGTTCCAGCGCGCGACGTTACCGAAGGTCGTCACAAAGGTGTGTTGTGTCTGTCCGAGGATCACTCCCGCGGGATTACTTACGATCGTACATATAGATGGGGACCCTCATCACACCATTGGAAAAGCACACATGAAGTGCATTGCAGCATCGTCCACATCGCATGTGTCATCGGATACCGGACCACCTTCATCCCAACTTCGTCACTGTCGCATTGCATCTGCATCCGTAACGCAGTCTGTCTCTCAAATACTAGCAGCGAATATCAGGCCCACTGCATTCGCGTAAACGCGATTTTGATCTCGCATATCGTAGAGTACATAGAATAGTAATGCGGGAGGTGTATGGATACATAAGAAGTGCGACCAGCGGCGGAAATTGTGAAAACCGGTCGAGAGAAGTATGCTGCAGAGGCTTGGAAGGCTCAGTCCTCCCCGAGGCCGAGGCCGACGATGGCGTAGACGTTGGCTACGACGACGACGAGCCAGATTAGGTAGCCGAGCCCCATAACAATGATCCCGTTCGAAAAGTCGACAGACTCCTCGACCTGGGCCTCCTCGTCCTCCTTCACCTCCTCCGATCCGGAAGAGGGCGAAGGGGGTGCAGCCGTGCCCTGGTGGCCATTGAGCTCCTCCACGTCGATGGGACGCTCCTTCTTGGGTTTCTTGACGCTCATGATGGATTTCGAGGAGGTGAGGTAGACGAGGGGAAAGACGATAAACGGAAGGACAATGGAAAGGATAACCTGGGACGCAACCAGGAGCGTGTCGATACCCGACCGTCCGACTGCAGCGGCGACTACGAGAGATGGGATCAGTCCCAGGCAACGTGTGAAGAGGCGGCGCATGACCGGCTGAGAGCACAGAGGAGTTAGCGGCGACGCACTGAATGTTGGAGGTAAAGTAAACGTACCGAAAGACGCCAACGGATGAAGCCCTCCGAGACGATCTGACCAGCGAGGGTAGCGATGATCGACGAGCTCTGTCCGGAAGCGAGGAGTGCGAGCGCGAAGAGGATAGCGGCGGCTAAGGGGTTCCAACATATTAGTTAAGCGGCGTCGCGGATCAAGTTTACGACATGTACGTACGTTTACCAACAAGGCTTCCGAGAAGGTCGTACGCGTCGAATAAACTCGCCGGGTCCTTGTTTCCCGTGTTCCCATTGAAAAAGACCGCACCGGACAAGATCAGGATCCTGAGAGCTATCGTGAGCCAAACAAACATCCCACGGTCGCAGGTCACAGTCGCACGCACATAGAGTTGATTACCACCGCGAGCCCGAGCAGACTGATAACCATGTCCACGATGCCATGGTAAAGGTGCCTGCGCACAAAGCTGTACGGCCTGTTCTCGTGGTCCGCATGCGACGCGGGCGTTTGCGCAAGTTCGACAGTCACAATACGGAAGTGCCGCTTGATTGACGCTTTGATGTATTGGGTGAGAGAAAAAGAGCCAGACTTGTTTGCAGAAGTATTTCCTGAGTTGGTCGTCTCCGATGAGGTAGTGTATGTCGAATCCATGGTCGCAAGCTGGGCCTCTTTCGCAGGATCAGGGAGGTGAGCCACGCGATCCTGGGTGGCCAGGGCAGAACCGAGGAATAGACTGTGAGGCATTACGGTTGCTCCTATGATACCGATGGCTGTTCGATCGTCAGCTACGATCTAAACGCCGAAACAGAGGTCGAGGAACTCACATGTGTACAACGCATTAGACTGAATGACGGTCTTCGACGGGACGTATCCAAGGAAGGCGTCCCCCCAGTGCACCCGCGCCTTTGAGATGATTACAGCCATACAAATTAGGACTATGAATACCTGGCCAAACGATGCCGGGTCAGCCAGCATTAGCAACAGAGCATAGTATCAGATACGTACAAGGATGGCAATGCAGAGCTCGAAGACTCGAACGGGCCTGCCGGCCATCGGGTCTCGGAGGGCGAGAAGGATAAGTACGTCTGACGCCGTCAGAAGGACGCCACCCCACAAGGGCAGCGCGGGAAAGAGCATGCAGAGCGCGATGGCAGATCCCAGGAGTTCGGCCAGGTCGGTGCTGATAATGGCGATCTCGGAGAGCGCATACAGGGGGTAAAGGGCCAACCATCGCCATGCCTTGGTGTGCTTCGGGCGGTTGTATAACAAGACGCGGCAATGAGACGCGAGATCTGAAAGCGCATGTGAGCTACTGAGTATACACCCAGGAAGGATTAGAGTACCTAGGCCGGTAACACAGCCAAGGCGAGATGCCATAGCCTGCACTTCGCGGTTAGCGGACCGAGGTTGTGAACGATGAACCCACAAACCTGCACAACGATCGCGAAGATACCGGCAAGAAGGACGACGAAAAGGAGCTTGTAGCCGAACTCCGAGCCCGCTTGGAGGTCGACACCCCAGTTACCCCTACCCGAAGTTAGCGAACCGAGCTTGCCACAATTTCGCTGCGAATATCTTACGGGTCAAAGTACGCAACGGCACAGACGATTCCGACACCAGTGTGCTTCGTCGCATGCTGGACGACGACCCAGGAGTATTTACGAGCGCGTTGAAGCCACATCGGTGGCTCAGGATGCTGTGGTTGACGAGTCTCCACGTAGGTTTCGCGCCTGGCTTGGGCCGGGGAGTGGTGCATGTCCGCTGGAGTGGTGGTGGGTGGGAGATGGGGGGAGATTGTAGAGCATGAGCTGGCGGTCTTGGGCCCCGAGGGTGCCGTTAAGTAGGAGAGCGAAGGAAAACCAGGAGAGTGGACGAGGTGGACGCAGGGAACGACGATGCGGTACTCCAACGTTTGGTAACTTCATTAATTCTGCCCGGCGCTCAGCCGAGCTCTCCGAGTTACCCCGCTCAGGGTCTCCGTGCCTCCGTCGGATCCTCCGTCGAGCATGACGAAAACATATGAGCGCAGCCAGAGTAAGGTGTCGTGGACGCAAGACTCAAGCATGATCCTGGGTATCGAGTCGAAAATAAGATGCGCTCCGCGGCCCCACGCGCCGGTAGCCCAGCGTCTCCCAGCTTACCGGTCCAAGGGAGCCGCAGGCGTCTAGTCCACGCAGGGCGTCTCCGGACTCTCTGTGAGCCCCAGTTTCTCCGTGGATCTGAGCGGGATGCACAGTACAATATCGCTGTTAGAGAGGAAATGAAACACTCCTATCCATACGCCGTAGTCCTAAACACAGTCGGAGTTGCTACAACGGTAATTCTACCCGTAAATCCTTCTCGCGCCCCCTGCACCCGCCTGTCCGTTCTCTCGGTACAACACGCCGCGCAGCACCGGGCAACACTTCATACCAGATGTTCAACAAACCGAGAGCTGGATGTGATGCACGCGACAGGCAGCGACCCAGCGGAGAGGGAGCTCTCGCCTGACAACGGCCGGCGATGGCCACCGATATGCGCTCCCCATGATGTCGTCAACGAGTCATCCGACTCCGAACGTGACGAAACAGAGGAACGGTCGTTCCGAGACAGAGGAAAGAGCAGGGTGACAAACGCGGGCCACAGTGTTTCGCCAGCGCCACACATCCTCTTCGCAGCGTTTACGGATTGTTGGCAAAGGAGTGCGACTCGTCCAATATTTGTCTTCCAGCATCGTGTCGCCCAGGAGCCAGCAGAGTTGTAGACCGCGTGTAAGCTAGAAGGCCTAGAAGACGTCGCCAAAACCCTGAAGGGCAGCTCCTGCTTGAAGGAGACAGAAGGTCCAAGTCCAAGGCCGTGGTTCAAGTGCGAGCTACGGGTGCTTCCTGAAACGCTCAGGGCACCCATTACCGCGCGCACGCGCGCCGTGCTCTCCGCGGGCTTGATGTACGGCTCAGTGAGCCACCGCCGACGGCCGCCGTCATGTGCATGGTACCACAACTTGCACGCCAGCCATTGCTTCTCACAAGCTCGGCATATCAAGCCGTCTTCTAGCTGCGCCAGGCAGCAACGATCGCAGGTAGGCAATGAGGGTGCAGGTGACAGTGAGGCACTAGGAGCGGGGGACGGTCCAAGAGGATTGTACGCGCTAGTGTGGGTAGTTGCTTCTACATATTTGGAGAGGGTAATTGGCGAATGCGGGACGAAGATGGGTGAATGCGCTATTTGCGGTGTCGGCATGGTCAGCACGAGTGAGGGGGCCACAAGAAAATTGGGTGAGCTCGAGCTGTCGGCCGTCGGAGTAGAGACCAGAGATGTCTTGCATGGTGCCGCGACAGACCTGCTTGCTGCGGGCAGACGTTCATCTGAACCCTGGCACAGTTATCAGATACGCCGAGGGCGGGGTGCCGCAGAGAAAATGAACGCACAAGGAAAACACGAGCGAATGCTACGCCGGAACTCTCGTCAAAGAGAGGAGAAGGCGTCATGGATCCCAGCCCGCTAAGGTCAGTGAGATGCGAAAGAGCTGTATGATATTCACTCGGTCCGCAAGAATCTTCACCCACAATTGAGTATAGCTGGCATGCATCAGTGCTGCCCATGCGCACCAGAACGTGCCAATGAAAACCTACACAGCCAAAGTCTTCGGGATCCGACTCCCGCCCTTCGTCGACGGCCTTCACGCGAGATCATTAAACATCTGCCCGAAGTGACCGAATCAGAAGTCCTCACCTTCAACGCAACAACAGCGCGACCGCCTACCCTCTGGGGGAGTGATCAATCGCAAAGGCTGGGATCGTGTGCGCTCTACCTGCTTACCCTCAGTCTACGAACTGACTTCAGGGTTTCGCCGGACGGCACTCCGGACGGCAACGACGGAACCGCCTGAACGGGGGAATCCGACTGTACCTGCCAAGTCAACTGTGGAGGCAGAAGCCTGAAGTCCATTCAGTACTAACCTCCTGTGTTTCCACCATGACCTGCACTCGCCCCGGCTCGCTGGACCTCGTTGTGCGCGGACGACGGCGGAGGATCCTCGGCCCTGCGCAGGCGTTCACTTGCTACCATAACACCATTCAGTCTAGCACGCTGACAGTGTCTGTAATACTTCCTCAAGACTCACCGGACGCGCCTCGACGATGTTCTTGACGAACCAGGACGCTTTTTCCCGTAGACCCTGCACCAGGCAGGTATCGTCGCGTGCAAGCCGAGCCCGGCTCGACCGCCATGAACCTGTCATGCCGGGGGATCAATAGGCTGTAACCAATAGGACGACTCGCGGGTTCTGCAGGGATATCTCGATTAGTTGTGGGGAATCGCGGGTGGTGGTCAAGAAGAAAGAAGCAGACGTGACGAACGAGCCTCCAGTCGCGATTTGGGTGACTGCGTTCGGTATGCATGAGAATAGACGCCCGTTCTTTTCGGGCTGTCCGGACCGGATACAAAAGCTTTCACGCCGAGTCACTGCAACGGCTGCATTAAAATCCCTCGCAGTCTCTGCCCCTCCACCACGTCTTCCGGACTGGCCTTACGCCTCTACGAGTGGACCCCAGCTGCTAAGACGCTGAACGGCCTGAAGATTTTGAAGGTATGGCAAACCCTCAAGCGACGAGGCTTCATCATTGCAGTCGGTACGGTACTGCGGTGGCTAAAACTCGGGTTGCAGCGTCCGCTTACTCATTGGTACTGCTGCGCTTGACCCTCGGTGTACAAACTCAACTACGCCTTCGGTGTCATCTGGTCCACTCGTCCACGTACGCAGCTCGTCTCCGCGTAAACGCCAGGCAATTTCGGCTACATGGGCATCACCACATTAGCCGGTTCTCTGTCACTACTACTGGGAGTACTGGTCGGGGGATATACCACGGGCGTAGTGTCATCACAACGTCCTTTGGGTCTCACGACATCGCCACGACAACGCCTGGTTGTGCCGCCAGCCCCGCTGTACGAACCCTACGCAGCCTACGACGCGGGTCTTTTTACGCCGACGTCCGACCTACATACGCTCACTTCGTCAGAATACACCGTCCTCAGGCACCCCAGCTTCCCGAGGCACAGCGTGCGTGTCAAGGAATCGCGTTTTTGCGATGGAGGCGTGCGGTGGGTTTCGTTTTCTGCTTCCAGCAGACGTTCTCAAGAGACCTTTACGCAAGCTGACTTTAAGTACAGATCCTATAGTGGTTATATCGACGTTGAAGCTAGACATTTGTTCTTTTACTTCTTCGAAAGCCGGCGTGATCCTGATACGGACGACGTCGTGTTTTGGACGAACGGGGGACCTGGTGGTTCCTCTTCCCTTGGGCTTTTTATGGAGCTCGGTGAGTCTATCGTCTCTCAGTAGCACGTTCTCAATGGCTTAATTTTTTGTAGGACCCTGTAGAGTGACGAGCCCGAACACCACTGAGCGGTTTGAATATGCGTGGAACGATCATGCCAACATATTCTTCGTAGACCAGCCTATAGGGGTTGGCTTCTCCTATGCGGACTATGGTGAACAAGTGGCAAGTCGTTCCCACAAGAATTTAGACTTGTCGATTGAGACCGATTTGAAAATTCACAGAGCACGACAGCAGAAGCTGCCGCTGATATTGCTTCCTTCGTGGCCATTTTTTTCGAACATTTCCCCAAGTTTAAGGGCCGGCCATTCCACATGGCGGGCGAGTCCTATGGGGTAAGCACGGCCACGCTGGCTTCCGGGCATAGATATCTTAACGAATTATCAATTTTACAACCTACAGGGCCGCTATATCCCTGTGTTCGCCTCCGCCGTCTACGATCAAAATATTCGCTTGGTCGAGGCCGGGTTGGTCCCTATCAACTTGACCTCGATTATGATAGGTGTGCCTCACTGGTACACATGGAATCTCGGTGCAGAAAGCCTAATTCTCCTTTATCTAGGCAATGGATGCACCGATCTTCTGAGCATGACCCAATCTTACTATGACGTTCAATGTGAAGGCTACGGGTTCCCTTTCGTAACGAGTATCTCGTGCGTGTATACGCAGCCTAAGCAACGGTAGGGTCCACCACTAACATGCCGCCCGACAGGGAATGCGTCCGGCTTAAGCAGATCGTTCCTCGCTGCGCGAAGCGCGTGCAACAGTCATGCAAGGACACCCTGGACGACCTCGACTGCGGCGCTGCGCTCACCTTCTGTGAAGACCACTTCGCAGCGTTGTTCGGACGTGAGTACGCCGCAGCTACAACCCCGCGGTGCTACGCGCTGACCGCTAGCCCATATGCTTAGGGGTGAATGCGTACGACGCTTTAAGGCCGTGGTATGTAACCTCATCCAGCAGGTCTCATCGAACTCGTTGACCCATCAAGACCCCGAAATTTTCAGCATTGGGAATGCAGACATAAAGAGCTGCTACCCAATCCTCGGGTAAAGCGCCTCAACTACTTACACCGTTTCCGCACTTACGATGTGCCCTTTCGTAGACACATCGACGAATACCTCAATACTCCGCACATCCAATCTCTCCTTGGCGTGGACCCCGCCGCCGCCAACTTTACGAGCATTAACTTCGAGTTGAATGGCCGATTCGGCGAGCACAGCGACTTTTGGTCTTTCCCTGCCGAGTACTACGTCGCAGCACTTTTGGAGCGAGGCATACGCGCACTGATTTACGTGGGCGCCACCGACTGGATTTGCAACTGGGTGAGTCATCCGGTAACTTCTTCGGAAATGCCTACCACGCTAAACCGGCCAAACGAAGGTTGGAAATGAACGTATGACGCTTGCGCTGGAGTGGTCTGGACAGGGCGCATTCAGTGAACAACCGCTGAGGGAATGGCGAGTGGGCGGCGAAGTTGCGGGCAAGGTGAGAAGCGCAGGGGGACTCACGTTCGCTACTATAGATGGTGCCGGTCACATGGTAAGTCCCTTGAGTTCGTTTCTTGCTCATGCATGCGTAACATCAACATCATCTATATCTACCAGGCGCCGTACGACCAACCAGTACGTTCGCTGGAGCTGGCTAATCGCTGGCTAGACAGAATCGAGCTGTAAGAGTACTTGGACCTACCTGTGTACTGCATATGATCTCGTGGCAAAAGAACAGAGAGCCCCTGGGTCCAAAGCGTGTGCGATATCTTGGCGTCATTAGGCTTTGTACCCCTCCACGACTAGAACAACAGCAGAAATGACGAAAAGGAAGAATACCCAGGACGAAAGGAGGAAGCAGGCGTAGGGATGAAACATGAGGGGATATATCCAAGGTGGTGAAGAACCAAGGTTTGGTGTAACCTTAACGGCCTGCGGTGAGTCGCAAGTCGCTCTTTTTGTGTGGCCACCGAGGTACGTACCAGTGTGCTGGGGTTTCGAGCGTCGTGTGGTGTATCCGGTGGTGGTATCTGAATTGTACCTCAGACTGCCGCCGCAATTTCCGGTTGTGAGAGAATGCACACACTCACCGGTACGCGCATCACAGGCGGTGGACGCCCGTAAAAGGCAGACATAATATCCTCGTAAGGGGAATCTGGGTTCAACATGCTACTATCCGAGCTATCCGAGACGCTCCGAGGCAGCAGGGGCGGCATACACTCACAACGGTACGGGTCAGAGAGCTCGATCGACAGGCGGAGGGCCTGCCACTCATAACAGTCGCCGCCTGTCGTCACGCGTTCCGGTGCCAAGGTAAGTCGTAAAAGCCTGATGTTAAAGCTTTTGTCTTGCTCTGGATGGTCGGTACTGGGATCGTCGTCGACGATGAATTCGGCCATCAACACGCGACCGATGGCTGAGGCTTCGCCTTTGAACTGCCACATGCGAGTCTGAGTCTGGCTGCAATCTGTACTTGGGGCTTCCTGGGTTACTGAAGGTAGACCGCTGGTGCTTTGCAAGGTTTCCATCTGCAGCAGCCAGCGCACCAGTATAGAACGACTGAGTGATCGAAAAATGAACCAGCTCCGGTACCCATACGTGGTTCAACGTGGTGGTGAAAGTGCGACCAGCTTTAAGCGGTTGCAACGAAGTCTCTCCTGCGCGCCTAGGTCCCCCGCCATACGCCCACCTTAGAGGTGAGTAATTGTACGTCTGTGTCTTCCGAGGATGCTCGCCGGCGAGGCCGATAAACATACAGATTTCTTGTCCGGCACGCGCGTAGATCTGAGGGGAGGGAGGGAAAGTGTTGAAGCCGCGAGCAAATTCACGAAACTCCGTCGGTCCAACTACGTGTTCGGACTCGAGCGGGGACAAGATGAACCCCGAAGTGCTGAGCCCTTCCGCACACCATGGAGCGATGCTAACGACCGGTTCGGTTGGAATTCTGACCTAGAGCATGCTTGACAACTGGGCTTTTCTCGAGGTATGGAGGGAGAACGTGTGGAGGAAAACCTCTCGAACCTCGAGTACTTGTCGCTCGCACGCTCGGATAGCTTGCATCGCTGTGCCCGACAGGACTATAAGGTGGGTCAAGTTAGTGCACTCAGGATCGCACGGGACATGAGACGCGACGGCCAATCTTTCTTGCCCAGGATCCGTGACCTAAGGTTCAGGGTAACATAAAGGCAGCACGATCAGCGAGCCATCGTCCTCAGGCTCTGACTGGATGTGAGCGCTGCATAGTAAGAGCGCGAGAAAGCGGGCTTGGACGCCTTTACGTCGTACACATTGTCGACACCACGCCGGCGCGGAAGATCCAGAGCCTCCATCGTCACGCTGTCTACCATCATCTTGTGGGTTCAAGATGGCATGAAAAGTCTGCGTCAAAGGTGTGAGGTCGAGGCAAAAGAGCTGCACACGGACGCCTTGGGATGTAAACAGACAGTGTAGCGGTGGAAGTTCGGCCTCTTCCCGGCCAAGGTGTGATGCGAACTCGGAGGGGGATAGCGGGCGAGTCTCACGGGATTGTGCAGAGCCGAAGTAGTCCGGAGAGGGTGAGAGGAGGCAGGCGGGATCCGGGCGTTCGAACGAACAGAGTCGGTGCGACCAGCGGGCCGTGTGGAGGGAGGATAGGATGCACCACTTGACGGCCCATACAAAAACACTTTGGTCGGGAACGGTCCTGATGATTTCTTGTAGACCGAGGAATGCGTTGTGGCCCCCGTCGTATATTGCAGGCATGTGGTCTCTGAAGATACCGATATCAAAGAATACGCCTCGTCCTCGATACGCGTTGTCTTCCTCTGAGTCGCTCATGACATTCTTCGAGCCGCCCCAACGAAGTCGAGAGAAGAAGCACCAGTCAGAATACTAGCGTCGACCCTTGTTATGCTCTCAAGAGCCGACGCCAGGCCCATCTTGGTCCCCAGGAAATGCCACGTGCTCGTGAGGAAAACCGTGCGTCTCAGTGCGATGAGTTCCTGGAGGGCCCAACCTGGCTGGTGCCATCGGCTTCGGCGAAATTCGGATGCAGTCTTCGGGTCAGAGCCATCCCGTACATCTGCGAGGCAGACATAGCAGACATCGGCTTCACGATACCGAGTCACTCGTACATCGAATTGATTGCCTTGGAAATAACGTTCTGAGGTATTCGATTTGTCCATGCAGCACGAGTCTATCCAGACCAGCCGGTAACTGGCCTCGCGCGCGACATTGCAGATGCCCTTGATTTCCTCGGAAAGTGCAGGGTGAGAGAATAACGAGATGTGAGTATGTGCGTACGCGTCTGAACGTTCCTCACGGTTGGCTATGTCCTCCGGTGGGCGCTTCCGAAGCTCTTCAGCAATTTCGCCCTGGAGGTGGAGGACATCGTCGAATGACTGCTCTCCGCCCTCTTGGTCTGAACGCCATGTATGAGACAGTATCGTGTAGCAGACGCCCTCCAAAGTGTTCTTCCACACGAACTCGCCGGCCACGGTATCCTTGAAAAAGCGGGGCATGCTATCATTCAATCAGGATGTGTGAACATATCGAGGCAATACGGCACTCACACGGGGGTGAGGTGGAGCGTACTACTTACAGACAATGATGAAGTCAGAAATCTAGGTGGACCAGTGCGTCCGGAGTATACGTCTATAGACTCGGATATAGAGGCCTTCTATATCGACCCAAAAAAACGAAAGGGAGGGCGATTGCGTCCCTCGGAGTAGCCTGTTCGGACGGGCTCAAAACTCCGCCGTAAGGTGAGCAATCACGCCTCAGAGAGAAACCTCCTGGCGTTGTGCGTAATGGGTACTTGAGGTCACCGCTAGAGAACGCCACTGCACACCGAACTCCGAAATGAATACTAGTGATCGCAAATTTGGCCAGATCAAGGCATCAGGAAACCCAATGCTGGTACGTTCTCAAGGTCCTCTCCTCACCTATGCAGTACGTTTTCCTTCAGGCCGGCGCAAAGGCCGGTCGCAGTGGAAATGGGCAGTGGCTGCGGAGGCTGTCAAACAAGCTGTTGAGTGGGAACGAGGTAGTGCCATACATGAAATGGTGACATGCTTGTCGCTTCTCTACATGAGGTTGTAGGGTATGATTCCTTTCCGCCCCGAGCGGCCAGCTGCAATGGAGCTCATATATTCCAGCCTGCCATTGCTTCCATGCGTCACCGTCACCCTGGTCCCTCAGTCTCTGAAAGCGAGGCGTATCGCCGTCGCGTTGCTAAGGCGCCGTCCTGCACGGACCCCCTCGGCTTCTACAGTGGAAACTTATGTGCAGCAGATGTGAGTACTTGTGTAACTGCGTGTTGAGAAGAGACACGCTCAGCCCACCAATACTGCCCCTTAGTACGTACAACGGTGCAGCGAATCTTACTACGATGTCGACGGTCGACGAACGTCGACTCCGACGGTGCAATAGAAAGTAGTAGCCACTTGCCATTTTCGGCGACCAACTGCGCCACGTGCTCCCAACCACCTTTAGATCACACGCCGGCGCCTAACAGTGGCGAGGCTAGCGCTTATAGACGGTATTACCTGCCTCAACTTTCCAGTTCACAAGCATGTATTTTCAACGTTGCGCACGACGGAGTCGCCAATCACGCAGACCTTGCTAACAGCTTTGGGAGGACCCCATCATGTCCTCGCGTGTCCTGGGACTGTAGCTCGTAACACCGGTGTGAGCTATTAGTCATTTCCCCTTGGCCATATATCCTCAGGGAACGTGTGTATGTACTCATGCTTATAGATAGTTCGGACATTGATGAGATTGATAGCTGATTTTTTTGGGCGTGAACGAGGACGCGTCATGCGAATGCATCCTCCGACCCTATATCCCGACCATTAGGCGCCCGTTTGTTGCAGAGCGATTTGAGCTGTTTATGCGGAACACGCAGGCGAATGATCACAGGACCTCCCTGGAAGGTTTGATTTTATGGGTCCCGCTGTGTCCAAATATTTCCAAGGGTTCTACCGTATTCATCACATAGGAACACCGCGACAGTGTGTTTCTAAGCTGGTGAGGTAGGTAACCACGTGCACCATCCAAAAACCGGCCCATCTGCTGCATATGCAACCGGGAAAAATGCTCTCCGAAAAACATAGTCAGGGACCGTATATGATTGCATTGTGTAGTGCGCAAGTAAGTCACGCGGCCTCGAAAGTCGAAAACAGATCAACGAGGCTACGTATACGAAAATACGAGCGCCTAATGAGCGGAAGATACTCCGGTCGGATGCATTCGCATGACGCGCTCTCGTTCCCGTCCGAAAAAAACTCAGCTGATGCAATCTCATCAATTTGCGAACTAGCTGTAATCGCCATGGGGTGTGTCCGATTTGAATGTGAAATAGACGACGCAAGAGCGACGATGCGAACGGCAGCTTTGACGTCCTATTCTAAAATTCATTCTCTAGGAGACATTAAACAACTTGTGGTGTATGGAACACTCTACGGACGTATGCAACTCAAAGGCCGGACGCAAATCTCGCTTTAAATGCCTCCTTCACCATCAGCCACTCGATTTTGGTGATACCTCCCACCTGAAGAACGGCGCCCACTTCGTCCCATGCCTCGGGCATAGAACACAACAGATCCAAATCTTCCTCCGTGACGAGGCCCATTTTGTATAGGAGAGGCGCAGTATGGCCTAAAGGACGCCGGAGATCTTCCAAGAAACGCATTACTGCGGTGGGCTGAGAAGGGGGTTGACGCGGCAGTGGGGAAGCGGCCAGTAGAGAAGAATGGGAAGCGGACAGATCGTCAGGTTCACGCTTTGGTTCGATGATAGTGTCGCAACGCTTGTGATAGATACAGAGCACTTTAGGATCATCGACCAAGGTGATTGCGGAAGACTTGGAGGAACAAGAAGCGCTCCTGGCTAGATTGTGAAGAGAGCCTAGATAACTGTTGCCAGAAAGTGAAGTGGACGGCCCTAGATCATGCAGGCCACGGGAGGCTATAGGCGACGTGCCAATCGGAGACCAGACTGCCGGCCGTAGGATGGGGGGAACGTGGATACTTTGCTCTAAAAACTCTTCAGACGTAAGCGAGGGTGGTGCCGTCGACCCCAATCTCTTGGTTTCATTAGCTATGGGTTGAGGGGCTTGGGCCTTTAGACCAGGCGCCGGCGATGGGGAAGGGGTTCGTGTAATTTGAGGATGCTGGCCTGCTTTCGTCACTGTCGCGATTGTTCGGTTTATTAAATGGAGATAGATAGGTGAATGACACGTACCAGGGTCGGTTTTCACCTCGCCTGGAGTTGCGTCCTGAAGGATCTCGACGGATGAACTGCGTTCAGCGCCTGGCGAGGACATGGACAGTTCTGCTTCTACGATTTCGTTTTTGGGAGATGTGCCGGAACGATACTGTGCGTAGCCTTCGCATTTAAGGAATATATGGTTCTACATGAAGCGTCAAACGCGTGACGTCAGTCTTGCCTAACGCGCAAAAAGCGCCCACTCACGCGTATCGGTGTTGCCATCGCCCACGATTTGTCGCAATGAGGACAGTGGAAGAGGGAGGTGATCGGGTTGCGCCTGAGAATAAAGCTGGCACGGGGGTTGCCCTTCCAGTATATCTTAGTATGCTGCTGGTGCACGGTGCGCCTGTGATAGTTGGCGGACTTGTGGTGTTCTCCACAGCAGAAGAGAGGGTGTTTGGTTTCTTTCGGCCTGTGGCATGGGTCAGCTGTTGCAAGGCCAACGCGTCAACGACGACCTACATATTTTGAACGCGCTACCAGCCAACAAGGCTCGGATGAAGGTTGCAGGGGGGCAGACACGACGAAAGGGACGTGCGGGTGACCGCCCTTACATATCAAACGGGGCAGGCCGGTGACAGCTAGTACAATTGCACCGAAGGCACGAAAGTGGCACACGATCGTTCCACTTTCGGACGCTTCGGGTCCCAACCTGTCCAACCGGAGTGCAAATGCACTATTGCCCTCAGACGCCGTCGCGTGGCCAGTAGGTGGTGGTTGTGCCAGTGGAGACACGACAGAGACGTCGCTAGCACCCGTCTCTTGCAAGGGTCAGAGGAGACAGACAGAGTCGACCAAACTTAGTAGTAAGATACGATCCTAGAGTACACGGGAAGGGAGACGAAGAAGCAGGCGGTATCATCGAAACTAGAAATAATACTTCATAGACCGATCCCGATTAGCGTCGAGATGTCGTCGCGTGGAGCGCAAGACACGTACCAAACATACAGCACTATCGGCGATACACCTCCACGTTTTTCATGCGCCATTGCTCCTCGCAGCGCGTGCGCCCGCGGTTCGCTTCTTCCCGCCGCGACCAGCACGCTTGTTCTGCCGTCTCTCCAGACACGCCGAGCAATACCACAGCCCGAGGGGCGTAGCAGCGAGACCCACGCAGGCGACGTGGAACTGGGGCGTGCTGTGAGCCACGGACGGGTATCCAGCAGAGAGAGAAGCAGACGCACCCATTCGCGTTCGCATTCCTTGTCGTCACACGCGATCATCTCGCCGTAGCTGACGTTGTCACAGAAGCAGTATGTCTTCCCATCGTCGGGGTCCCCGTCGTTTTCGCCGCCTGCGCTCAGCGTGCCGTCGTTGCCGTCCACGACGGGCTGCACGTTGCGTGCCACTGGCATCCCCGGGCCCTCCAGCTGCCCGTGCGGCCACTCCGAGATAACCCCGTTGCCCAGCGCGCGCGCACCGTGCGCGTCCAAGAGCGCGCTCGACGCAAACGGCGCGGGCAGCGACGGGTGGCTTGACGAGGGGGGCTGCGCGGGGTACGCGTCTCGGCGCGACGTTGCGGCGTCGCTCTGCTCGCGCTTATTCGAGGAATTACTTCCGGCACGGCCAGACGCGTTCTGGCGGGCCGAATGGCTGTTCTGGGTGGGCAGCGTTTGGGGAATATGGGACGCGGCAGACATGACCGAGTCGGTGGGGGACGCAACGCGGTCGGCGACCCTGTAGAAAGAGCGGTGAGTGTTTGCGCAGAGGAAGAGAGAAGTCGAAGAGGCGTTCGAGCATTCGGTGCCACTATTTAAAGCAGAAGGGGGGGTGGATAGGAAACAAAGGGAACCGGGATATTGCGATGGAGCGTTCCAGCGGTCATGGAGACGTACCTCTTCGGGCGTCCTCCGTTCCGTGGCCTCTGGGCCTGAGGGGCGTCCACGCGCTCCTTCTTGCTCGGGGTCCGCGTGGGGTCGTCGTCGTCGCGCGCCGCGACCCGTTTCCTCTTCCCCGGGCTCGCCTCCCCGCCATTCACCAACAAGTTGTAGCCAGAGCTCGCACCAGCAGCCCGCCGGTTGCGCCGCCCGCCCTCGCCTGCCATGCCCGGCGGATAGTAGTTGCGCGTCGCCACATGCGGGTACGCCGTCTTCCTCGAGAGCTCCTCGGCGGACTCGATGAACCCCCGGTCGGGGATGAGGTCGAGCAGAGCCTTCATGTGCGTCTTGTGCGCGCGGAGCCCGTCCGCGGCGTGGCAGGCGACGCGAATCTTGTCCTCGCCGCCGAGCTTGAGGCGCGCAGCCTCGTCTGCGATCTCGGTGAGGAGGTAGAGGCGGTCTTCGTTGGTGCCGGTCTTGGTTTCGATCATGACGATGAGTTCGTTGACCTTGGAAGTGAGGAGCGTGATGGAGGAGGACAGGACGGCGTCGAGCTCGCGCAGGTCGCCGAAGCTGCGCGAGAGGTCGACGGGGACGCTGTCGAGCGTGTGGGTGTACTCGGCGAGCAAGGCGAGGCCATACGCGGTCGAGGGGGAGGGGGCGGGGGCGCCGTTCATGGTGGGTGCTCTGCGCGACATGGCACTCGTGGAAGAGATGGACGAAGGACGAGGACGAGGCTGGGGAGGTCCATGCAGGTTTGCTCTGTTCTCCGCCACCGGCCCCGACGGCCTCAGCCTGGGGCCATCGACCCTTTCCCTCAGGGGTCGTCGGGGTCTCCTTTGCCTCGATCGGGCGGCAGAGCGGCCCGGGTGAAGATCGTGCAGGACCCCGAAAGCCTCCTGACTGGCGGCGAACGACTCCAATATTTGACGTGAACGTCCGAGTCGCACAGAGCTATGTCCAGGTCTACTTGCGAATGCACCTTACACCCTAAAAATGCTTGCAGTTTCATGGATATAGATGTCACGAAAATCGCTGACGGAACAGCCGTTGGCATAAACCGCGGCGGTGGATTCACCGCCCTACTAGTGAGAGTTGCCAAGCCGCGCTCCCTTACAGTGACCAGACTCCGACCTCCTGCGTTGTAAGTAAGCGCTTCTGTGTCGGTGCAGAATGAACGCATCTGACTGTGCATCTTGGCAGCGTATATGCATTGTGATTGCGAGCGGATGAACGATGCCTTCTCGGACTCGAGTAAGCCACGGACAGCGTACTGTAATATATGTGTCCAGTGGGGGCCGGGGTTTTGTGGCATCTTCCAAATTCCTATCTTCAAGTTCACAAACCCCCCCACACAGTCCACCTAAACCCTACGCTTGAATGGCACCGAGGTCTGGCATACCTGTATCAAGCTTATGTCAATGGCAATGCGTACGGAATTTCGAGATCGCGTAGTAAAACGTCGACACCTGTGCTGAACACCGGAGTCGGACCCGCGAGACTGCACCGGCAGGACTGAGACGCAATGCGATGCAGGTGAGCACCCCCCGCATCAATGCATAACAAATTCAAGCTCACCAGTAGACGTTTAGCGAACGCCTTGCGTCGTAGCCGTGCTGTGTACCTCGTCAACGTGCTGTGGCGCCCACCGACCGAACTGCATGGTTCGGACAGCACGGGCGTTGATGGCGGCCGCACGCCATTTCGTCTGGCCGCCCTTCGGGGTTACTCCCAAAAAGATCCCGACCGATGTCGGTCGGCGCTCCTCTCATTCTCGTTTGGTCGGGTGGTCGGGGTTAACCAGAAGAATATAAGACCTAATGAACGGCCGGCGAGGTGCATCGTTCACCCCCGCCCCGTAACGATGTATAGTCTTCTGTCTGGGTCGCTCCTCTTATTATGTGCCGTCCTTCCCTCTTTGCTAGCCCATGCTTCGCCGCTAGGCTCGTCTGTACTCGCTCCGCGCGGTGGTGCCTTCCCTCTCCAGGTTCGTAGGTCAAGTAACAAACGTTTTGATGGAAGCAACACAACTATCCCGGGAGACATTGGGCTCACTAACGCTGCTGGGGATATTATGGTGAGCTACTTATATGCCGTAGGCTTCTTATACATCAAAGCCTCAACTGTCGTTCCTTCTTTTCCAGTATCTCGTCAACATCACTCTGGGCGGCCAAAGTCAGTTCGCTGCTCTGCCACACGCTCCGGACGTCTACATCTGACCGACGCGATACTCAGATTACAGCGTTCAGATCGACACAGGCTCCCATGATCTGTGGGTCAATTCGCAGGGGCGGGACATGCACTTCACGAACCAGACGGATCTGATTGGCATATTGCCGTATGGATCTGGTGTTACGCGGGGGCCCGAGGTATTTGCAGAGCTCCGTCTAGGTGACTTTGTTGTACCCTCGCAAGGTGAGCACAAGCACGATAATTATACGTACAACATCCGGCTATAATATGCTTTGACAGCCTTTATCAACGCTACGGAGGTAAGTGCCAGCAGGCGTACGCTATCCTCGCTATACACTCCCGCTTACACCTGTGTTCGCAGCTCGAGGGCACCGAGACAGAAATCGAAGGGATTCTAGGGATGGCCTTTGACTACAACGGCGCGATCTGTCTCAACTTCACCCTCTCATACGGCCTCGACGCCGCCGGCGAGCTCTGCCGCGCCCCCATTACGAACATCTGGGCGCAAAACCCCTCCGTCCCGCCCTACTTCGACATCCTCCTCAGCCGCGCCGACGCGCTCGCCAACGCCGACGCCGCTGGGGATGGGCTCTTCCTCATCGGGCAGCACGCGCCCGGGTATGAGCGCGTCGCGGCCGCCCCAAAGCTGCCCCGCGTCGACGTGCAGCACTGGAGCGTCGCGCTCGATGGTGTTTCTATCAACGGTGCGCCGTTCGCGTTTAACGGTTCTGCGGTGGCGGGCGCGCCCCCGGACACGGTCATCGCGACGCTGGACACGGGGGCGACGCTTGCGGTCGTGCCCGCTGCGCTCGCGGAGGCGGTATACGGCTCTATCCCTGGGTCGGTCCTGGTCGAAGGGGCCCAGTCGTTCTGGGCCGTGCCGTGTAATAGCAGTGCGAACGTGACGGCGACATTTGGGTGAGTAGGTTCCCCGCTCTGTTCTTCGTCCGACAGTGGCAGAAGGGGCTGACCATCATGCCTGCCATTCCAGTGGCCAAGACTTTCCTATTCACCCGCTCGACCTGACGCAACCGCTAGAAACTGAGGTCGGGATCCCGGGCACGAACCTGACGCTCGACACGTTGCTATGCCGCGGGTCATTCACGCCTGTAACACCGAAACTCGCCGCGTTCAACGCGTTCGACCTCCTCCTCGGCGACACCTTCCTCAAGAACGTCTACGTCTCGTACGTCACTTCCCTGCGCATCCCGTCTCAGCCGTGTCCCCTGACCCCACGCCGCCGGCGCGGTTTATAGGTACAACTACGGCGACAACTACGATCGCAGGAACCTCACCGACTTCGGCCTGCCGTACGTCCAGATGCTCCCGGTCACCGAGCGCGAGACCGCGTGGGCAGAGTGGCTCTCGGTGCGCGCGCAGACCCTCATGGCGTCGCCGCCTGCGCTCCCTCCGGCCATCCTGCAAGCGTTGCCCGACCCCTCCGACAACTCGACGAGCTCTGCCTCCGACTCCGACTCTGAGTCTGAAGCGGGCTCGGTCAGCGGCGCGCTGTCGACGTCCGACTCGGACGGGGGCGACTCGGACAAGGACTCGTTCGTGAAGAAGTACGGGCCGCTCGCGGTGGGTCTCCTGGGGGCAAACCTGGTTCTGGGTGTGTTCGTCCTGGGAGTGGTGCTGGCGATGTGTGTGAGGGGTGTCAAGGGGAAGACTTCTGGGCCGAGGTACGCACCGGTGAGAGTGAAAGAGGCCGCAGGGAGCGAGCCGTTCGAGGAGACCCACCTCAAGTATGGTGATTGAATGCGGAGTGAGAGCAGTGTGGGTTGTGTGAGTGGCCAGGGGTATTTATGTTACTGTATACACTACGAGACGCACGGACTTCTAACATTATATATTAGCTCTTCGAATGTAATGTACAATCACAACGTTCGTCTTCTACAATACGAATCTCTGTCATTCGCCTCACTAGTCCCAGTACTGGTGTATTTTTTATATGCTAGCGACCGACTCAAGCTTGTCGGCTGACATTTGGCGGCGGCCGACAGCATCGTGACGCTCAGGGCATCATATGCGCCGGTTGATTGTGTCTAGATATTGCTGCATCGTATGTTCGATAAGAACTGGTCATTAGTCTGCGCGGCCCATCTTGTGCGCAGTCACGCGCCCCCGTACGCCTCTGTTGCAGACGCATTTCAGCAGTTCCGTGGGGCTGCGGCGTGCGGGAGTTGAGACAGCGGACTGCGTAGAGCATGCACGAAACATGCTGTTCGGAGCGTCCTCGGATCCAGGGCAGGCTAGCGGTATGTCGTCACGGTTTCGTACTACGTGTGTTGTGGATCTGGGTGGGCGTCAGGAGCACGTAGAATACCCATTACGGCTGACTTCGGGAAACTCGGGCTACTCGAGACCGTCACGGTGCTCTCGAGCGGGCCCATGCGCAAGTGCCGTCATAGTAGACATTCTTGAGAATCCACTGGATATAGGCTGAGTGAATCATCCGGAATGGTAGAATGGTTCAGCTTCTCGAGATAGCTAAAGTTTGCCGTTTGTATTACATAAAGCGCGCACAGAGGGCGAGGTACTGGATGACTATCCGTAAGGATTTAGAAATTTAGAGACGATTCCAGATCATTTTCGGGGTTTAAATCTACATAAGAGAACTCCGGGGCTAAACCGTAAAGCCTTGCTTAGGTAATCCTAAATACTAAACCTAGTTTAGGGTCCACTCTGGTTCACAACCAATGTCGCGCGTGCTAGGCATTTCCCTTTCTTTTTGGTACTCCCAGGGCACCTCGATGGGGAGTATATAGCACACAGTTTGTGGCTATGGACTATGGGCATGTCTGTTTGATTTTTTTGCTGGGCTGCATGAAAATTACCGTGCTATGCCATCATCAGAACGATAAAAAATACACAGAGAGTATCAGCTAATATATACAATAGTGGTGAGAACTTATACTGCAAAACACCCAAGCCTAATGGAAGGCTGATCGTAACAAGCCAACATCGGGTTGAGCACTTAGTCGATGTAAACGCGGGAGGTCAGTACACCTTCCAAAACGAGAGGTTTAGAGACGTGTTTAGATCTGGAAGGGGGGGTCGACCCCCCCTTCCAGACTGCGAGCGCTTACCTTGTTTATGGTGTTTGCAACAGGTCCGCAAATTGGGCGGAGCCTGAATCTTGTTCGGCATCTCGGCCAAATTCCCATATTGAGCGTTTAGAATCAGTTCTAAATTTCTAAATCCTTACGGATAGTCATCCAGTCATCCACTGGCTGCCTCAACGTAGTCACTCACTGTTGTATCAAGATGGTTCGGACCGGTCACGCCCACAGGCACAAACGACAGCCGGGTGCATGAGGTGCGCAGCCTGCCCGAGTGTAGGCCGGAGCGCAGGGTTGGTGAGTAGCTAGATGCTGCGCAGACGGGTTCAGTAGACAAGCGGTTAGATTTGTGTAAATGCCTGGCGCCGCGCTATTGAGTAGACTGAGAAGGAGATGAGAACAGAGCGACACGGTACGAAAGAGTAGCTGAAGGGGTTCAAGAGGTATTCATAGTGCAACGGTCGCAAGAACGAACTGGGTGTGGAGGTGGATAGAAGCGCCGATATTCAAAATGGGCTGACGTGAGTGGCGCGCCGCGTGGGTGGGTCGAGGAGAGTGTCGGCAACGGCCTCGAGGACGAATCTCATACGACGACGACGACCGGCTGCCCCAGGAAGACACGCCCGCCTCTCATCCCGCCGCGCTGGGCCTGGGCGTATATGAAGAGAGCATGGGAGACGACCGCAAACGTACGACGGACGGTGCGCAGCGCGGGAGACGGCGCCTGGGATGGGATGGCAGTGGGAAATAAGGTTGTGGTTCGACTTTTCGCCGCTCGTCTGAGCCTGTCTGTCTCTGCTTGCCTCTGACTGCGTCGTGCTCGCCCAGCCAGAGCCTTGAGCTTGGATCCGCGCGCTCACGCCTGCCGAGCCGCCTCCAGCCAGAGCCGCCTTCGCCCGCCCGGCCATGTAAAGGGCCTCTCCTCTCCTCTCTCCATCCTCTTTCTCCTCCAAACCTCGCTTCTCCGCCCTCGCCCTCCCGCCCACGAGGCCTCCTCTCTTCCTCTTCGCGCTGCCCCCGACCGTTGCTCTTCCTCGGATCGTCGTCGTCGCACGCGTACATGGATACCCGTCTCGATTGAGCCCAGCCACATCCTCTTCACCTCCGGCCTCCCGTCAGCCACCAGCCTCCATCCTGGATCCGCTGACGATGGTCTGCGCCTGATATCCAGTACAACTATACCCCCTCCATCGAGGAAGCATTCAACGCAGATTTACGATTCTTCATGACTCAAACTTCCCTCGACGTCCTCCTCGACCATCCCACCCGCCACTTCGTCTTCCGCATGGCTGTCTTCGTCTGGGGCTTCGCCTGGCTTATGATGGTGCGCCCTCTCCTCCTCACGCTACGCTGCTCCTCTAACGTTCTCTTCCAGAGCGTCCTCATTTTTGTCGCCGGGCGTATCATCCCCCAGATGCAGTCCCAACCACCGCCACTCGCCCTCAAACCCCGTTCTCCCCGCGTCCGGAGCGTACCGGTATCCCCGATTATATCCCCGCCAAAGTCTATTGCATCAGATCCTGATGAGGCAGCGTCATGCGAATCCTCCCTGGTCAGCGGGCCTGCTCAACCAGCCGCCTTCCATCCCCTCGCAGCAGCGCCACCAACCCCACCGCCCAAAGGCTCCCCGCCCAAGAAGAGATGGTCGTTCTCAACGCACTTCTTCTCCGGACGGTCCGCGCCCAGCCCCAAATCGTCTCTGTTCTCTGAGGGCTCGTCCACCCTCGTCGGGAGCCCGTCCCCCAAACCCTTCTTCCCAGAGCTGCCTCTGATCGAAAGCACGTCACCCACGCCGGACCCTGTCTATGAACAAGACACTGCGGGTTCTTCGCATTCGACTCCCACGGGATCTCCTCGTCACGGTCGTGGGGTGCGCCTCCCGGGCGCGAAGGTGTTCAAGTCGCTCACCCGGCGGATGTCCTCGAAGCAGAAATCAGAACGTGGCTCAAGCCGTGGACGGAGCCCGCGCCAATCGATCGAGCTCCCACCAGCGCGAGAAGGCTCTTTTGAGTACGAGGAGCGGCATGAGACCAGCTTACCCCGCCGTGCCACGACGGGGGAGATTCCCAAGCAAGCCCGCCCCGGCCACCTTATCCACGAACGGAACCTGTCCCTCCCCGGGGAGGTCTTTACGACCTCCTTCGTCAACCCCTTCAAGGGCAAACCCCGCAAGGCAAACGCGCCCTCACGTAAGTCGCTCACGCTGCCGTCACCCACCCCCGTGCTCCACTAACCGCCCCCACAGCGATAGACCTCTCCGACCCGCCTACCCCGCCACCACCCCCGAAACGGCCGTCCGCACCCCGGCGCGTGCTCACGTCCTTCCAGCTCGCGCTCACGTCCTCGACCGCGTCCGCGCGGCGGCCCCCAGGTCTGACCTCGCGCCGCTCGAGCGTGTCCTCGACGGCCACAGCCGTCTCCGCGTTCTCCGCGCCGTCCGTACTCTCGCTCTCGTCAGGGTCGCCGCGCAGCGTACCCCGCACGCAGCCGTACGGCGCGCCGTATTACGCCGCGATGCCTGGGTCTGCGTCGGTGTACGGGTCGTCCGCGCCGGGGTCGACGTCTTCTCGCTCGAGCTCGTTCGAGAACGTGCGCAAGCCGCGGCGCGCGTCGTCGTTGTCGCCGCCGCCCAGGCCGGAGACCGTGGAGGAGGAAACAGGGAGCGGTGCTGAGGCAGAGGCAGAGGTGGATGCGGTCGAGGTAGAGGAAGAGGGCGGGCGACTGAGCGCATTGGGGCTAAAGTTAGGACAGCTGGGACGCGGGCGGCCGCCCCGCCGGGCGCATAGAGAGAGCCGGCAACGCGTCGCGGTGAGCGAGGGCGCGATAGTGCCGTTGTCGCCGTCCCCGTTGGGTTCGAGGTAGCGTTGGCACGCGGGGAAAATGACATGACTGTTACGAACCTACGTGAGTCCCTCTCCAGGGCTTCCTTTGTGTGTGCCCACAAAAGCGGGTATTGACGCGTGCTGCAGATTAGACACGCCTCCCCCGCATATAGTGAACATGGGTGTATTTGTACGCGCTGGAGTCCGGAGGGGCCCCGCACGCCGCACCCCACATGCACCGTGAACTTCGAGCCGCGCGCCGCGCACTGCCAGCCTAGCCGTAGATACTACTTATAATGCCCGCTCTGGCGGGATCATCTCATCGACCATCTTGGGCCCGTGTTGCCGCATATCGTTATGTATATTGGAATGCGTATGGACACCGGCCGCTTCCACATGGCCGCTGGCGACTCCTCAGTACCTCACAGTCCGGCGTTTGAACGCGTCTTCGAATTCTCGAGTCGTATTATCCTTCGCGAATAGCACTATCTGGGGCTAGCTCTGTGTGTTGCATGTGTCGGAAGGGCTTAATTGGGGCTTCGTCGCGCCGCGGTGCTGGTAAGTTAAAGCATCGATGTGGAAACGGCTGGTTCTTAGGCGCGGGATGAGGACGAGAAGGGGCGGAGGAGGGCTTCTGGCCAACCTCGAGAAGTGCAAGAAGACTGGGATGCTGTGTCGTCCGCCTCGGATTCTACACTACCCTACTGGTACACCCTGCACAACTGGTAGTCTTCGACATCAGCCCGTTAGCCCGTCGTTGAGCAGGAGCGCCTGCATCGCCTGCAGGACCGGGTTCTCGCCCGCCCCGCCAATGTCCAGCACCGTGCCCTCCTCGATGCATCGCAGCAGCTGCGCGTCCAGAAGGCGTCTGTAGTATAACGTGCGTACATGTCAGCCGCGTACGCATGGATAGTAGGCTAACACGGGGAGCGGCGCGGCGTACCGAAGGTGGTTGACTAGGACGCCGATGCGCGGCCAGGCCTTGAGCTTGATGAAGCAGTCTTTGGACCCGACGGTCAGCCCGCCGCCGATGTGGTTGACCGTGACGGGCCCGCCAAAGAGCAGCAGGGCGTAAATCGGTACCTACGGGGTGGGGTGCTCGCAATTAGCTTTTTTCCACAACGTCAGCCGCGTTCCAAACTACACCGTACGCACCTCGGTCGCATCGCGCAAAAACACCTTGCTCGTCATCTGCTTCTGGAAGTACGCGACGAACGGCGCGCGCCACGCCGTCGCGCCAAAGAGCACGGACGCGGGGTGGAGGAACACGCGCCCGTCGCGCAGGTCGTACAGGCGGTACTCGCGCGCGCTGTTCTCGCGCTGCACGGTGCCCGCCTGCACGCGGTCGAACTTGATCGCGGACTGCGGGAGGTGCACGCGCGCGACGCGCGGCCAGAGCCCGCCGAGGACGGCCGCCTTGACGAGGTTTGTGTGCGCGGCGTTGGCGTTGAGCGCGGGCGTGTCCGGCTTGGAGGACGCGGGGACGAAGCCGAGCTGGGTGAGCGCGGAGAGGAAGTCGAGCCGGAGCGAGGTGATGTCGCGGAGCGTGGAGGTGGAGATGAAGTTCTGCGAGGTGCGGCGCGCGCGGGTGAGGTGGATTTGTTGGAGGGCGCGATGGCGCTGGACGAACCTGTTCGCAGAATGCGCGGATGGCACTTTGGGAGGCTCCTTGTTTTCGGAGTGCGAGGCATTCGTCGTACGCGTTTGCGTCTGTCAGCAAGTCGCTGTTGCCAGTTGCGAACTTGGCGCGAGCCCTACGAATGTATTTGTTGGCGCGGGACATCATGCAATCAGATGACATGCGTGAACGTACTGGTTCGCTTCCTCTCGTTTGTCCATTGGGCTAATGAAGAGGGGTTTAGATGACAGGCAAGCTGCAACAGTAAGAACAGGCCCGAGACATCGGAAGATGGCACCCAGAATGAGCATCTACGCAGGCGTTCGTCAGTGTCAGGGATCCTGTATGCTACACTGTAGTATTAACCTTTCCTAGGCGGAGGTCCATGGGCAGCATCGACTAAGCGAATGTATATTAGACACTGTCCTTTGTCTAATTTCGTGCAAGACACGCTTACCATATGTCGACCCAGAGCCGTTAACTCGCCGTCGGGACCTGTGGCTGCAAGTTCCTCTAGTACCGACAACGCTTTGTCAACGGCAGATATGTCTGGTGGATCGATAGCCCGAGCAAGGAAGGACTTCCCATAGGGTCAGAAAGCACATTGGTGTTGTTGGGAGTCTGAACTCACCTTGACATCATTGTGGACAACTTTGAGAGTGAGTGCGATGCTCTCTAGCGGAACTCGCTTGATCTCCGGAATGGGGAACGGCGCCATTCGCTCCTCCTGCCCCCGTGTGTAGAGTTTGTAGCATACACCTGGCTGCGTTCTGCCAGCTCGGCCGCGACGTTGTCTCGCGGCCGCACGGGTGATCCATTGTTCAGTTAGCTTCGTTAAGCCCGCGTGGGCATCGTAATGGGTCTCCTTGACTTTACCACCGTCGATCACATAAATGACATCGTCGATAGTCACAGAAGTCTACAAGTATCAATTGAATGAGAGGCCGTATATAGTAGGATCCGGGTTGATTTCACTAACCTCGGCGACGTTGGTGGAAACAATGATTTTCCACTCAGACGTTGGGGCGAAAACTAGTCGTTGCTCGTCGCTCGACAGATTTGCGTGAAGAGGAAGGACGCGCGAGTTAGGTACGTTTTTGAGTCTTTCCATGCACTGCCTGATCTCTTGAACTCCCGAGAGGAAGATTAAAATACCGCCCCGTTTCGGTGCCGTGGAAACGATGTGATCGACCATAGCAGCAATGAGCTGCAGTAGCTTCATTAGATGTCAAAATTATGATCAGAGAGATATCGATCACGCACGTCATAATCGAAAGAGTCTGAGCGCATTATGGTCCTGATCGCTGCCTGCGTACTCTCATCGACTCCGGAGTTATCGTCTTCTTCGTCCGCTACTCTACCCTTCCTAGACGATCTCGCGCTGCTATGGTGATAATTGAGACGTGGAAGGTAGTCTTCAAGGTATCTGTGAAGCGTCAGTGCCCACTCTCTGCGTCTGACGATATCGTACACACAAATCCTCCACGGGGTGCGTGAATCCAGGTATAGTGAGAAGGGGAGCGTTGTTGAAGTATTCCACGAATACTTCATGGTTGATTGTCGCGGACATGAGGATGATCTTGAGCTTGTGGTGGGTCTTCAGCAGTTCTCTCAGCTCAAGGAGCAAGAAATCGCCATCAACAGAGCGTTCGTGGACCTTCAAAAGATATGCCAGTGGATTAGATGTATGAACATTACATGGACAATTTTGTGCGGCTGACCTCATCAACAATGACGTGTGTTACGTCGTCGAGCTTGTCTCCCGAGCCTAGACGACGCAAGACGACGCCGGTGGTGCAGAATAGAATCTTTGTCTTTGCGCCCTGCCTCGACTCACCGCGGATGGCATAGCCTACAGAACCGTCATCGAGGCGTTCAGCGGACACACGGGCGGCGACACCGAGAGCAGACAATCGCCGGGGCTGAGTGACGATAATGGACGCCTTCGCGCCTTGACTTGAAAGAATAAGATCATCGAGAACAAATTGAGGCACTAGGAGGGCCAGTAAGCTCGCGCGCGACGTGCTAGTACTACAAGAGAAAAGCGTACATTGGGTCGTCTTTCCGCATCCTTGTGTGTGCACATCAGGATCACCGAGCTTTAAGTGATGCAAGGCGAATGACAAACCTGTCTCCCCAACGACGATGACGCAACGATTGCTCTTGAGAATATTTAGAAATTGTTGCCGCGAAGCGAAGGCGGGCAATCGTTCGCGCCCTGCAAGAACTTTCGCATACTCGTCGCGACGGAGTAGCTGCTCATGGTCGTTCTCAACCTGCTCATCAGTTCTGTCGTCTCGCCTAGGACCTCTCGCGCGTTTATTGGAAGAGGTAGTGACCCGCGGACCTTGTGGAGCAGGAGCTTGCGATACAATTGCCTCGTTGCGGGGCAAAAGATACTGTAAGGCTTCAGAAACGCTCGGGGGACCGTTGTCTTGAATGACTGCCCATTCTTCTTCCACAAGCCGCATGGCCGCCATAATGACGGACTCGTCCGGATCGCGCAGTGAGTCGGTTTTGAACACGTTGAGGAGCCGCGAGAGAATGTATAGTCGCACATAGGCTGCCACAGAGGTTGAGGTTAGATACACCGGGGGATAAGTACCGCCAATAGGTAGTGTGCGTTGCTCCGTGGCGATTATGTGAAGCTTCATGGGTGCCGTAGGAAGCGGGATGATAATTTCGCCGTTGGTGCCCGCCTTTCCTTCGAGAGCGTCGATCTCGTCCTGGTCGATTACTTCTGTTTCCTGTGCCTGTACTTTCTCCGCCTCCTCCCAGTCTTCCCCTATCAGCCTGCAGTCTAATGCGAAGATTAGATCAGACCAAGCCTCTGTAAAGTTGGCGTTTGCGGTGAACTCCTTAACGACGTGTTCCGGCCATCCGCACTCCTTCACAGCCTTCTCCTCCATCCATCGCTTTTTTAAGTCGTCGGTCCCGGAATGGGCAGATGTGATGAAAGGATTGGAGGAATTTACAGAGGGCAAGAACCGCTGAGGCAGGTCACACTCCGGCACCTGAAGAATAAGGAATTCTATACAGGCCTGCAAAGGGGGGAGGCGACTCAGCAGATTGTTCGTTAGTGGAGAAGCCTCCGATAGAGCCTTGACAACGCTCCGGGTTTGTGCCGGGGTGAACCCGAGGAGCTCGAGATCTTTAGTTAAGCGAAGGGCATCCTCAGCGCGCAGATGCGCGGGTTCCGAATCTGCGGCCTCGGGGAACATACCCATCCCCTGTGGAACGTTATTAGATATTATTTGAAGAGATTCATACTGGGCTCACTTTTTTTACAGCGTCCTCGACGAGATCTCTGAGCGAAGTGGCCATCTTCGCTTCTGACGCGTTGGCGTATTCGGATGACACACGACCAGGCCTAGCGCTGCCGTCTCCACGATTCGCTTCCTGTTTCTTCTTGGATGCCTTCTCTTGCCTATCCTCTACTAATCTACGAGCGGCGAACGGATCGGCATCATACATCCATTTCTGATGTTCTGGTGCCACCTTGTGTTCTGCAGCAAGCTCGTTCCAGTACTCTCGTGGTCCTGGGGGAAGGACACGATTAAGCTGGATGCCATTGCAAAACTAACCTCCATTTTAGTGTGTGGCCATTTAGAGAGCATGAAGGCGTACATACCCGGTATAGCGCATATGTTGCACCCCAATGGCGAGCTTCTAAGGACGAGGGCAGAACATATGGCGGATGAGGTTCTATCCGTACAGACTCGCGCTCTGACGATTTCTTGTTGAGTCTCGACAATGTGACCGCAAACGAGTAACCATTTTGTTGTCGTCGCTACATATAACCAGTGTGAGACGGAGGAACGAAAAAGAGCAATTCATCACATAGTACCGTGTCGACTACGGGCTTTTCCCACCCATTCTTTTGACACCTGCAGTGGTGTAAGTAGGTATAATTCCGATGACCAATATGTCAGACGAATTGGTACGACAAGCAACTGATCCGTTGCTCGTCCGTACAAATAGGTCGAAGAGCGGCCATGTAATAGCAAATACACCTTTCGTGAAGTAGACTAAGAGGGTATTTGGACCCCGGGGGAAACAAGGGTTTGTCTTCAGGTGCTGGTACACTTGGAGCGGCTGTTTTCGTTGACTTTGACGAATTCCCTGCGTTCCCAGACTTGACAATGCCTCTCTTGGGAGGCATGTGCGTTGCTTCCGGAGAACTTTAAAGAGTTAGTGATAAGCGCCCTCTGACGCCCACAACTTCAAGCGTTTCCTGATGGACACAAGTGCTGACTCAGCAGGGCCAAACCGAACCAAATGGGCTCGGAAAACGCACTGAGTCGCCACCGATCCGAACCAATGAGCTTGGCCACTCACCCGCACTAGTCCTTGGCCCTGCTTGTCTCTGTTCAGTGCTCTTTCGCTCACTCACTCGCTCATATGGCGGATGCTGACCTCTACAACCTCGAGTTTCTGTCTCTGGTCGCCAAGATTACTCAGGAGATAGACAACTATACTGGTCTCAGCGACAAAACTCTTGCCGAGTTCGTCATCTCTCTACATGATCAATCGAAAACGCTGTCCGACTTCAAGAACAAGCTCAGCGAAGTCGGCGCCAACTTTCCCGAGTCTTTCATCGAGAACGTAGACCGTCTTATCCTTGCCCTACACCCGAAGCACAAGAAGAAGAACTCCGCGGCTGCGAAAGTAAATGGCTCGTCTGATGGTGCTGTTGTCGGCGAAACGGACAAGCAGAAACGTCTCTTCCCTGGACTCGCTATAAAGGACCAAGAGTGGCAGCCTAGTGACACGAAGGATGCGAAGGACGCTATCATGAAAGAGGTGGACGACATGATGTCACAGTTTGAGGGGGCCGCGAAGAAGACTCGTCCAAGGCCCACCGAAGATGACCGCTCACCTAAGCGTCAACGTCGCTCTCGCTCTCGTTCTCCGCCCCCACGACGTCGAAGTCCTAGCCCGTTTCGAGGAGGGAGGGGTTACGAAGATAGGAGAGGGAGAAGCGACCGCGGTAGAAATGTGGACGAACGACCGGTACTGTTCAAGATATACGACGGACGTGTCAACGGACTAAAAGAATTCGGGGCATTTGTTCAATTAGAGGGTGTAGCAGGCCGAGTCGAAGGTACGTTCATGTATCGCCATTGTTATAATCCTCTCGACTTAACCGGTGTCCAGGTATGGTACACGTCTCCAACATCCAGCAGGGCGCGCGGGCAAACTCAGCCTCTGACCTGTTAAGTCGTGGACAGCCCGTAAAGGTCAAAGTCATGAGTGTCGCTGGGAGCCGGGTAGGACTGTCGATGAAGGACGTGGACCAGGCGACTGGACGCGACCTCACCCCCCACCTACGCATCAAATCTGAGGCAGAGATGGCTGCCGAGGAACGTGAGCGCGCGGCGCATGGCGCAAATGCTGTCCCTCTAAACTCTCGCGGGACCAAAGAAGAGACGGGCGTGGTCAGGTCAGCTAAGCGGTTGACGTCTCCGGAGCGATGGGAAATCAAGCAACTCATATCATCCGGTGCCATTGATGCTTCAGAGTACCCCGATCTCGACGAGGACTTCGCCAACCCTCTCGCACGTGCTGAGGTCGAGGAGGAACTAGACGTTGAAGTCAAAGAGGAAGAAGCGCCTTTCCTTGCCGGTCAGACGAAAAAGACATTGGAGCTCAGCCCAGTGAAGATTGTTAAGGCCCCCGATGGGTCACTCAACCGAGCAGCGCTTGCTGGAGCATCTTTGGCGAAAGAGCGGCGAGAGTTGCGGCAGCAAGAAGTCAACGAACAAGCCGACTCTGAAGCTCGCGACTTCAGTGCACCTTGGCTCGATCCCATGGCAAAGGATGGCGACCGCGTCTTCGCTCAAGATCTTCGTGGCAACCTTCGAGGCCAAAAGGCAAGCGAACAACCAAAGTGGAAGGAAGCTACCTTCAACAAGGCCACAACATACGGCGAGATCACGCATATGAGTATTCAGGAACAGCGTAAAAGCCTGCCCATTTACAAGTTGCGCGACCCACTTCTCCAGGCTATCCGAGAGGTAAGTACAGCGGCGTCCTTGGTCGATTCATCGACTGATCGGCGACTAGCATCAAGTCCTCATTGTTGTCGGCGACACTGGCTCCGGCAAGACGACACAGATGACTCAGTACCTGGCCGAGGAAGGCTTCGCCGACAAGGGACGGATTGGATGCACCCAGCCTAGACGTGTCGCTGCCATGTCGGTTGCAAAGCGTGTTGCGGAGGAAGTTGGTTGTCGACTTGGTCAGGAAGTTGGATACACCATTCGTTTCGAGGATTGCACCAGTCCGGAGACGCGCATCAAGTACATGACGGACGGTATGCTCCAGCGAGAGTGTCTCATCGATCCCGACGTCAGTCAGTATTCTGTGATCATGCTCGACGAGGCCCATGAACGTACCATCGCCACCGATGTTCTGTTTGGTTTGTTGAAGAGTCAGTGTTTCTCGATTTAACCCATACCTTGTAGCGCTGACATCTCCCGTAGAGGCTATCAAACGCCGACCGGACCTGAAGCTGATCGTCACCTCCGCTACGCTTGATGCCGAGAAGTTCTCGAAGTACTTCTTCGGTTGTCCTATCTTCACCATCCCTGGGAGGACGTATCCCGTAGAAGTCCTCTACACGAAGGAGCCCGAGACGGATTATCTCGATGCGTCGCTTATCACTGTTATGCAGATCCATCTCTCCGAACCCCCTGGTGATGTTCTTCTTTTCCTCACTGGTCAAGAGGAAATCGACACCGCATGCGAGATTCTTTATGAGCGGATGAAAGCGCTCGGACCCAAGGTCCCTGAACTGATCATTCTGCCCATCTACTCCGCTCTTCCTTCCGAAGTCCAGTCGCGCGTATTCGAGCCCACACCCCCTGGCGCTCGTAAAGTCGTCGTCGCTACCAACGTCGCGGAGACCAGTCTTACTATTCCTGGGATCTACTACGTCATCGATCCCGGCTTCTCCAAGCAGAACGCGTATGACCCGCGACTCGGTATGGACTCTCTGGTTGTCATGCCTATCTCGCAGGCTCAAGCGCGCCAACGCGCCGGGCGGGCTGGTCGTACTGGCCCCGGGAAATGCTATCGTCTTTACACCGAGGCAGCCTTTCGGAACGAAATGCTCCCGAACTCTATTCCAGATATCCAGCGGACGAACTTGGCCCACACGATTCTTATGCTCAAGGCGATGGGTATCAATGACTTGCTCAGTTTCGACTTCATGGATCCACCACCTGCGCAAACTATGATCACTGCGCTCGAGTCGCTGTATGCGCTTTCGGCGTTGGATGACGAAGGGCTGCTCACGCGTCTTGGGCGGAAGATGGCCGACTTCCCGATGGAGCCTCCCCTCGCAAAGATGCTCATCGCCTCCGTCGAACTAGGCTGCTCCGAGGAAATCCTCTCCATTGTCGCGATGCTGTCTGTGCAGAGCGTATTCTACCGTCCAAAGGAGAAACAGGGTCAAGCGGACTCCAAGAAGGCGAAGTTCCACCAGCCTGAGGGCGACCACCTCACGCTACTCACGGTATACAATGGATGGAAGGCGAGCAACTTTTCCAACCCCTGGTGTTACGAAAACTTCATCCAGGCACGAAGTATGCGTCGTGCACAGGATGTCCGAAAACAACTCTTAGGTATCATGGACCGGTGCGCTTATTTCCCATGATGCCCAAAATTGGGGTCTCAGGTGCTCACAACGTCACAGGTACAAGCACGATATCATTTCTGCAGGAAAGGACTACAACCGGGTCCGCCGAGCTATCTGCTCTGGGTACTTCCGTAACGCAGCGAAGAAGGACCCGCAAGAGGGTTACAAGACGCTAGTAGAGGGCACGCCCGTCTACATTCACCCATCGTCGGCGCTCTTCAACCGTAACCCGGAGTGGTGCATATACCATGAGCTGATCCTCACCACCCGCGAGTACTGCCACAATGTGACCGCGATCGAGCCCAAATGGCTCGTCGAAGTCGCGCCACAGTTCTTCAAGGTCGCGGACGCGAACAAGATCAGTAAGCGCAAGCGGCAGGAGAAGATCGAGCCGCTCTACAACAAGGTGCGTATGCCGCCGCTCTTCGTAGATGCGTCCCGGTGGCCGACCGATCGTTTCACAGTACGAGAAACCAGACGAGTGGCGGCTGTCAAAGGTCAAGCGCAGCGCGCGTTCGGTATGTTCTGTTCGTTCTAGCTCCGTGACGGTATCACTGATACGTCCCTCCCGCAGAGTCAAACGTTTGGTTGATAAGCTGCTATCGTCTATGTACTCGCTTGGGAAACGGTTTCACTGTACTTGTACATTCGTGTAATGCTATCCGCTACATTTGCTGTTGTGCATTTTAGTCCCTCAGGCACGATGATATCGCGACGGGTTTACCGTCTTGCCGAGTCCCGACCCGTGAGGTCTTGGGGCACGACTCCCGTGTGGCACAGAACACGAGCGTGCGCGACCGAGCCTAAAGGTTTGCTTGTTCCGTAGGGTCATAGGACCCGGCGAGGTTGAGAAAGGCATCGAAGTGGGACAACGGGTATGGTACATATGTATGGGTTGCGCCCCGCCTGCGAAAAAGGGTGAGCATGATTGCCAGCTCTGGGAGTACAAGGCACGTACGGTAGGCGGCCGCATGCTGTAGAACGCGAGGCTATCCGACAAAGCGCAATGCATCTGCCGTGATGTAGTACTTCGCGACCTCCCCGGACTTCGTTGGGGGCGCGTTCGGGTCCGGAGCGAGTACGAAGGTCTGGGAAAACACGCGGGGGTGTCCATCAACGGAATGGCGGGGCGTGTTCGCAGGGTTCCCTGCCGGACCCTTGCCGTGGGTGACAATCCCAGACACGGTTACAAGCAGGGAAGGTGGTTGACTTCCTAGATATGGTAGCAAGTGAGATAGGGTATCCCGGACAGCACCAGCCCAACAGACCAACGACCAAAGCGACACTATAAGCACTCGCGCTGGCTTATCCATAGCAGGGTCAGCTGCGACCCGGGTCATCCGCTGTATGCCCCTTTAGATGAGTTTACCGATAACAGGTGCGGCGACATGCTAGCAAGTGACCAAGGAATTCAATGAATCAGCTGTACCTGCTTGACTTAATGCCAACCTCGAGACTAGTACCCATGCCGCATTAACTTAACCCACATCACGTCCGAGGTGTACGCGGTGCAATACACCGGCTAGCAGTCGCTTTGTTCGACTGCACTATTTATACAGCATGCCAATGGGGGATGTCTAGTTGTGACTTTCCGTAGTCCAGGAAGCATTATCCGGCATCATCCAGAGGTATGGGTTTGGCATGCCATGAACAGCAGCCTGGGGAGTTGGCCGTTGACAGAGAATACCGAACATGCGTACCAGGAATGGGATGACAGTCGAAGGACTGGACTTCGTGCTTCGAGGTTGGGATGCCGCTGATAAGTTCTCGCACGCCCTCAGTGCCCTCAAACGGTCGGCCGTTCCATGTCAGGGCGGAGTTTGCCCGGTAGAAGTTAGGGAGGTCGTCTACGCGTGTCGCCGAGTCGTAGGTGGAATAGTATAGGCGCGTAAAGTTCTCGGCTGCCCTCGTCGCAATTTCGATGCTGCATAAAGTTAAGCCGATACGGTAGCTGTAAGTGAATGGTGTATAGCGTACTCGTTCTGGGTCAATGTACTCATGCTGTGGCGGCCTCGTGGTGCAGACAGAATCTGGTATACAGTGGCAGGTGTGGCGGGTCCGAAGGAGTGCAGGACCGATGTCAGTGGTTTACTCCCTGGAACGATGATTGAGAGGGCGTTTTACACAAATACACATACAAAAACACACCGTCTCAATTCACTGTAGGATAGCAGCTTCAAGTTTGGGGTCGCTGGAGGAGGTGGTGGTCCGAATACAAGAGCTCGGTTAGGCCTGAGCTCCGACGCGTTCGCCGCTGAGCGTTCAATACAGTTCGGCGCAAACGCGGTCCGATCTCCGGAGCGCTTATTCCGGCATCCGTCTTTACTTGTTTAGGTCCGTAGTCCGCGATGTGGGGATGATGAAAAGTTGAAACGTTCCGAATCGTTAAGACTCGCCGCATTCCAGTCTCTCCGACTCCATTTCACTGCATGCTCCGGCCCATTTCTCTCGAAGAGCAGATTGAGCGCTATGCCGACCTGGTTCTGCTGAAAGCGTCTGTTGCACGAAATCGTGAAGAATGAGCCTAGTAACATCGATATCGCAAGCCAGCCAGACTGTAACTTGGCTATAACTACTCGCCCGGCGCTGACACTGCTAATCTGGTGAGATCATTGCGCACAAGGTAAGCACGTGTTGATGACCATTTTAGGCCGCGGAAACTTGGTATTAATACACTGTAGCCATTACGCCACAGCTCGCTATGAAAAATTACATGACAATCATACAGGCAAGGAATCCGCGAAGAGGCACTACAGTGCTACAACAATAAAGTACACATTACTTAAGTCAGAATAACCAGCATCGATCTTCTATCCTATGCTGCGGTGGTAATCGCTCCTGCTCCAAGATGCATGGCTTGGTGTTCTGTGCCCTTGGACTCGTACCATGTCTCAGGACCCTGCGAAGCGGCCATCCTGTATTGGT
Source organism: Trametes meyenii (assembly GCA_022606255.1). NCBI lineage: Eukaryota > Fungi > Basidiomycota > Agaricomycetes > Polyporales > Polyporaceae > Trametes > Trametes meyenii. The sequence continues at coordinate 4,295,437 of JABYQG010000001.1, read as the reverse complement.
ACCACTTTTACGCCGAGACGCCCTATACAAGACTCACTTTACGGTTCCTTAGTCTCAGTTTCCTGATACGTCGAGACGTCCACTCGGCAGCCGTCGTGCCGCTGTTGAACTCCTCTCTAGGGTTTTTTGCCACGGCGTCGGCAATTGTCCTGCTCTTCTCCAGCAGCGGCCGGAGGACGACAGCGTTCTTAGGGCGTGTGAAGAAAGCCACGGAGTACCGCTCGTAGCGCGATTGGTGGCCAGGCGGAGGCCTAAAGGAAGTGGCATGAGAACTTGCGTCGCCATGCTCAAGGGGGCACTCACATCAGCCGGTGTAGGTTGGAGCGCAGAATCCCCCCGCTAAAAATCGCTAGCGCATCGCCGATGTTGCAGATGGCATGACCGGGAAGGGGCTACGAGGGGAGCCATCTGCTTCAGCCACGGCAGCGGCACCGCCGACGGACTACCTACCTTGACATATTGCCACTCCTGCGAGCCGGGCGGGAGCACTTGGAGGCCGCCTAGCCGGTTATGGAGGAAGGTCTGCCAAGAACGATAAGCGGGCGAAGTAGGTAAATCCCCCGATGGACCTACGAGCGTGCCGAAGTCAGTGTGAGCCCCGATGCCCGCGCTGCTCTGGTTGGGGGGCGTCTTCACGACCCTTGCTTCGCTTCCGGACGCGGCATCGGTCGCGTGCAGTACGGCGAGAGCACCTTTGGTCAGCCCCAGGAGACGCTCGAAGATAGCGAGAAGTGTGTTGTTGACCGCCATCGACTTGCGGACGAAGGGCGCCACGACGCGCTCCATGTGCGAGTTCACTGTGGACGGGTACGTCCTGTGCACAGCGTGGGGCCAGGCTAAGGCGTCGTCCTGGGCAATGTTCAGGAACTCCACTGTGTCCCTGGTGCCGTACAGGTCGGTGGCGATGGTGCCACGCGCCTTGTACCTGTCAGACAGTGGTTAGCATCCGGTGAACGCCACCTACGACAGTGAGTGTCCTACCCAAAGGAGTCACCGTTATCGCCCTGTTCGTACTTCATTTTCTCAGAAAGGGGGAGTGCAAGAGTCTCTGCGCCGACATCGAACATGGCGTCGACCTCCCACTCGACGCCGTGGCTCCGCATACTATCGGAGCCGGTCAGCGAGCTTGCTTTATGAGCCTTCTTAATGATGTGCACGCACTACCAGAAGCCAAGATGAGTAGCAGCATGCCACAGCTTCGTAATCTCGTCGTGGTCCCCGGCTTCGAGAAGCCGATAGTCCACAACGACGAGAGAGTGAGTGGGCACGTGAGTGGGGAAGGATGGAGTGGTGGTGAGGCCAGGCATTGTGTTCGGTGCGGAGCCGGGTTCAGGGTTGGTGTTCAGCTGTCGATCCTGCGCAGGCTTTTATCACCCCTCGCGCGCGTCGCGACGCACAGAGCCACGCTGCATCTTGGGCCCAACCTGGACAGGGAGGCTAGCCGGATGGAGAACCCGCATGCGCTGTTCTTCCACCCTTGCCATGATCCATCGGGCGAGCCGTACCAAGGAGCAGGACCCTGAGGCTTCCCCGCAGTGCCTGACCGGTGAGATCCCATCTGCCGCAGGCTGCGTCCTCCGAAGCATGCTCTGTCATCCCGGAGCCTTCGGGTGGCTAGCGCGCCTGTGCGGGAGGCTTTGCGGCTGCAGGTGACGGGTGCGCTCGTCTCCTGTGCGCGCGGCGAGATCCCGGGGCCCGCGCTTCTTGAGAACCATGGTGCGCATACGTAAGGCGCATCGTGATCGGAGTACGGGCGTAATGTGGGAGCGCGGGCGCAAAGAAGGCAGGTAGGAATCGTGGCGGCACCATCGCGCGCGCGTAGGGCCTGACGCTTACGCTCAATTAGCAGTAGTGCGTCGGCATACAGGAGATGTCTCCGGGCCAGCTACGCCGCGCCACGATCACCGTCAGGGCTTACGGCGGTTTTTGTTCCCGTCTATGCGGCACAGGCTAGTCCTCTGGAGTGTTGAGTGCAATATCTACCGCATAAGGCTTGGGATGCTGATGATTCCTGAAGGAACTCACCAGTATAGATGACCGGTTTCCGGGCGCGCATGGGGCCTGTCTGACGTCAAGCATCGATTATGGACCGGCCTACCAAGGGTACTTACTCCCTCCGAGTCTTGTGGGCAAATGGTAGCCGGCCTTCAGACAAGCGCTGTAGACAGCCACATGCACGGCGGGGCACGACCCGTCGGGGGCTGTTGCTCTCTTTTAGCGGCCGCACATCGCGAACCTCGGCTGGGAGCGTGGCGTGCGGCGCTCAACGAGGTGCTGTATCGGGCATTGCGTTCAGGCCTTGGAACTCGTCGCGAGCCAGCTGATCCTGGCCCGTTGCGGCGTGAACCATCTGCGGCCAGGCCACGTCGTGAACGATTGGTCAGAAATGCCCGGAGACGATCCGCGCCCGCGCGGTGTCCCCTGGTGTGCGCCGTCATGCGACACCGGGGGCGGGACGAGTGCCTGGGGAGCGAAGGAGAAAGCAGCGGTAGATCTCCAGGCGAAGGCGGGGCTTCGGGGGGTCGCGCGTGCGCAGTCGGGAACGTTTCGACGGATATGTAGCGGAGGATCTCCCGTGCGTCCGCGATGCACGTCCGGGGCACTAGCCGACCGCGGTGGTATTTTGAGGTCTTCTCGGGCAGTTGCCTCAGAAACACGCGCATGACACTGGACGCAAACCATGGCCGGATCTTCACTGACCCTCGAGCTCTCGACGATAGCCTGTCGAGGGATGTCTAGCTAACCTCTAGCTCAAACTCAGCCGTCTAGGTCTCTTCGTTGCTGGAGAACAAACAACTGCTCACCGTCTTCCACGCTTCTCAAACAAGGCTTTTCGCTACATGGGGAGGGGGGCACGTTGCCTGACTCCTAGGCGAGTCAACTGGGGGGCTTGGTCTTTCGGGGCAGGCTGCACCCGGGAGTACTTGTATGACGATATTCCGCCGACACAGTACATTGCCAGGGACGAGATTATTCACCGACACTGTAACTGAAAGTCTGGAAACGAATACATCGTGACTGTCGGCGTTGCCCTGGCCAGTGGCCTTGGTCGTTGGAAGTAGGACTTGGATATCTAGAACCACTCAAGTGATGGCGTCTAGCAAGTCACTCCGTCGCGGTCGAGCCTGGCCGTGACCTAGACTGTGACTGTGGTGCGCCTGGGGGAGGCGCGCGATGGCCGGTTACCACGATGAAGGGCTCTGTTGGTGCCGCTGCTCTCGACGGCGCCGCCGCCGACACGACACTGACCACTTCCACCCGCCCTGGCTCTTCTCCGCCTCCATCAGCCTTAGCCTAGCCCGACGTGCGCCTGCACAGCCTGTGGTCCGGTATGGCCCCCGCACACACCCTTCCAGATATCCTCGTCTCGGGTCGCCCCTCGCGCTCAGACTACCGCGTCCTAACCCCGCGGACACCTCACTCGCGCGCTGGACGGGCAGAGGAGGGCTTCACCGAGGTTGAGCTCCAGGCGTTCCAGGACGACGAGGCGAATGAGTATCGCAGCCAGGCACAACAGCAGTCCCAGCCACTGCTCTCCCCCCATTCGCGTGTGCCGGGGTACAGGAGCCGGGGGGACGATGACAATACGCGAACAAAAGGCGGGTTCTTCGCACCGAGCAACATCTTGAAAAACCTCCCGCTGGTCGGTGGGTCTGTCATGGCCGTAATGCTCCTTGTGCTCGTCGTGGTCTCCTTCAAAGAACCCGGGAGTCTGGAAGCCGCGTTCTTGCAAGCCCCCGGAGAGTTTGTCGAGTCGGCAGAACCTTACGTTCCCGCAAACGATCATACTGCTGCTCCACCATACACACCACCCGCGCCTCCCACTCCCTCTATAGTCGAGCAGCGTCCTCCAACCAACCTCCTCATCTCGTATGAAAACTATTCCAGCTTCCCGCTTACGGGTGCGGAGTATCGTTATGAGTGCGCGAAGCTCACGGCGGGTTTCATGCATCATGGAGAATACTGGGACGAGCCTCCCATGGGTACACATGATGTGGTGCACCATGACGATGCGACAAACTATCATTTGCCCGAGGGCGAGCGGACCAAAGTTTGCTCAAGTACCATCACGTACATGCTAGACGGCCACGTCGGGCTTATGGCGGACCTTGCGCTTATGGCGCAGGCAGCTGCTCATGCCCGCGAGGTATGTGCGTCGTAATGGTGAAGTGGGGCAAACGAAGCTCACGACTCGGCAGCGCAATCGGACGTTCTTTGTTGACGACACGCACTGGAACCGCGGGAAGTGAGTCTTTGCGACGGTCGTTCGACTTTTGGCGTTGGTGCTGGCATTAACGTTATGTCTAGGTGGAGTGATCACTTCCAGCCTGTTCATTCTCTTGAGCCAGGTCCGGAGCCGGGTTGTCGTAGACCGCCACCGGAAGGTATGTTGCCGATTGCACCTTTCTGTAGCGTATCCCGTCGACCTACGCTTCTGCTATCACAGAGCTTGTGGCGTGCCCTAGGACAGCGAGGTGAGCGCCCTAGTATCGTCTGTGCTTCCCTTGCTGATTCACGCTGCAGACATTGGGTGGGTCTGCTTCCCCGCATTTTGCATGAAGTCTGGCATTAACTCCCTATACGCACGGGGCGCTAGGTTATAAGCTCGCGCACAGCTCAATTCCACTTCGGCCATCCCTTCTCCGAGGAATATGAGGACCCGTGCGTCTATCTCTCGGTACAAGTTTTAGTGGATGGTGCTAATCCTAGTTCCGGCATTAACGTGTTCTTAGCTACGCGCATCAGGTGAACCGCCTACGACCAATCTTCGAACGCGCGCGCGAGTCTTTTGAGCGCGTCATACGACCAAACGCTTACATGGGTGATCTTATCCGTGAGGCGCGCAAGAAGGTCGCACAGCTCCTCTCTCTCCCCACTATCTATCCCTATCCTGTCGAGGACCCCAGCGCACAGTCGGCACAGTCGAAGCAGCCTTCTGCGCGCAATGAGTTCGACGTGAAGCGCGCGCTGAAGCAGATCTACATCGCCGTGCATATCCGAAAGGGCGACCGTCAGCCGGAGGGGTATATGTTCTACCCAGACAAACAGGTCCCTGCCGAGGCCTATGTCAAGGGCGCGCGCGAGACGTGGTCACGGCTTTACGCACACGACTACGTAGACAGCACCAACGCCAGCGCATCTGTACACCCGGACGTTTCGTCGGGGCACCCGGACCACTACCCCGCGTCGCCGATCATGTGGGTCGCGTCAGACTCGCCACCCGCCGCCCGCGCATTCGTCGGCGCGTTCCCGCCCGCGACCGCCTCATTCTCGCTCGAGCACAGCGTCATGCCTGAGCTGCGGGCGCTCGCTCCGGCGGAGGAGTACGTGCAGGCGCAGTTCGAAAAAGAGACCCTCGAGGAGCGCGTGCGGCTCACGCGGGGCATGATTGTAGACTTTGCTATGCTAAGCGGGATGTGGGCATGGCCTGGGGATATCTTGCCTGGCGCGGTCGTCTGTGGGATGGGGTGAGTCTTCCAAGTCTGTCTGACATTGTTCGAGGACTGACTCGTAGGCGTAGCTCGAACGTGTGCGGGATGGCCGCTCTTGGTTTCGGATTCGACCGTGCATTTGGCTTTGACGACGGCGAGGATCATTCGATGGGCGTGATTAATCGCGAACGCCGACGTTGGGTGGATGTGGATGTGGATGGACGGATTGACCCCGCATGGTTGGCGTTCGAGTTTCACTGAGTGATATAGACAGTATCTACTATTGGAGTATATAATAAGGGTGGATGCGTTGGCCACACTGTGTATATAATCTACTTCCGAGGGCATTGGAAAGGGGACAGCACTTTCTGCTCCACCAGGTATTCGATTGGGGACAGTGCGTGATACCAAGTGCTGAGAACCACCTGCCAAATTGGGCTACTCATCCTCGCTCGAGTTAATGAGACTTCGCAGTACTTCGTCCTATACACTTTCGGCGACTTGCTATACCTCTATCTCACTCTCTTGATCTTCTACGGCATAATTTACGCTGCTTATACACGATACCGGCGAAGAAATCGCTCATAAGTCGGCCTATCTTCTCAATTGACGCCAGCGCTCTGCACACCCGAGCCTCTCTCTGCTCATCCTCTGTCTGCTGCGCTCAAGCGCGTCTCGGGGGACCGAGATTGGCTCGGAGAGTCTACGCTCTCTCTTCTCGTTTTGCCTACCCAGCTTAACGTGCTCCGGGTTTGTCGTCCGGGTGAATCGTTTCAAGATGTGGGAACGCACCCTTCAGGACCTCATCCGTGGCCTACGCGCCAACAAGAAGGATGAGAGCAAGTTTATCGCGCAGGCAGTCGATGAGATTCGCCAGGAGATCAAGAGCAAGGACATGGAGATCAAGGCTGCCGCCGTGCTCAAACTCACATACGTACGTTCTCTCTGTTGTGTTCAAGACATGGCCTATGAGGTCATCGCCTGCTAGTCGACTGACCGTGGTCGACCCCGCCCTTGATATGTAGCTCAACATGCTAGGATATGACATGTCATGGGCAGCTTTTCATGTGGTAGAGGTCATGTCTGCGCCGCGGATACACCTGAAGACGATCGGGTACCTTGCTGCCGCCCAATCGTTCCAGCAGGATACGGACGTGCTTATGCTCACGACGAATTTGCTGAAGAAGGTGAGTATCCATATTCCCTGAATGCTGGCCACTTTTAACGGTCCGGTGTCAGGATCTGGGGTCAAGACCAGAAGAAGTCGCTATCGCGCTGAACGGCTTATCCCACATCGTAACACCAGAATTGGCGAGGGATTTGGCCCCAGAACTGATCGCTATGCTCAATCATTCGCGGCCACACATACGGAAACGTGCTGTCCTCGCACTCTTCAAGGCCATTATCAGGTATCCTGAGGTGCTACCACAGTCTATGAGCCGGCTACGAGACAAATTGGATGACTCGGATGACGGTGTGTATTGCGGCTGCTACGCCACACGGGTCCTCCAAATACTCATCACCACTATAGGCGTTGTGGCAGCGACAGTGAACGTTCTGTGCGAGCTCGTGCATCGGAACCCCCAGGATTACTTGCCTTTGGCGCCTCAATTATTCCATCTTCTAACTACGTCTTCGAATAACTGGATGCTCATCAAAATCATCAAACTTGTGAGGCACGCTGAGTCGCAGTGAGAAAACCTTTGTACCTGACGCTTCTTGTAGTTCGGGACTCTGACACCATACGAGCCCCGGCTTGTGAAGAAATTGCAACCGCCCATCACAGAACTCATTTCGACCACCTCGGCGATTTCGCTGTTGTACGAGTGCGTACGGACCTGCATTATTGGAAGCATGCTCCAGGGGCACTCCGGGAATATGCTGGCCCGGACCTGTGTCACTAAGCTCGCCGGCTTTCTGCAAGATCGAGACCAAAACCGTGAGCTTAACGCGCTTATTTTACAGCCTGAGAGCAGTGAATGACCGATCTTACAGTGAAGTACATCGCACTGCTCGCTATGGTCAAGATCGTGCCCACGCATCCGGAACTCGTGGCAGAGTACCAAGATATGATCCTCTCGAGCGTCAACGACGAAGACATTAGCATTCGAATGCGCGCCCTGGACCTTGTCTCCGCTATGGTCTGTGCATTTCCTCGTGTATCCTTCAGCGGTACTCATGCGCGCCGCCAGGTCAGCCGACACAACCTTCAACCCATCGTCCAGCACCTCCTCTCCCACCTCGTCAAACCCGAATCTTCCGCACTCCCCTCTGCATCCCAGACGCTCTCCCAGTTTGCTTCTTCCACAGCCGCCCCGGTCGCGAAACCCGGCGGCTCGCCCTCCCAGTCACCAGCGTACCGGCTGACGCTCGCACAACGCATTCTGGCGCTCGGCGTGCAAGACATGTACGAGAACGTCACGGACTTTGAGTGGTACATATCCGTGCTCGTAGACCTTGCGTACGTCGCGCGCGTCAACATCGGTGCAGAGATCCGCGAGCAGCTCGTGGACATTGCAGGACGTGTTCGTGGGGCGCGGAGATACGCAGTGCAGGTCATGGTAAAGCTATTGAGTGATGACTCATTCTTGCACAACGCGTCTGAGGACGGCGGTTGTCCGGAGGTGATTTGGGCCGCGGCGTGGATATGCGGCGAGTACTGCAGGTGAGATCCCGCGTGGGCTGCGATACTTTTGTCGGATAACTGAACTTTCCAGCGAGCTGGCGGAGCCTCAGAAGCTCCTGTCCTACCTCCTCCAGCCACGGGTTTTGACGCTCTCCCCAGACGTGGTCGCGGTGTGCCTGCAGGCTTCGATGAAGGTGTTTGGCTCCTGGGCAGCCGAACTAGCTGAGCGCTGGGACGATGACGACCTGTCCAGGGTCCAAGCTGCCGTGAACGATGTCCTTGAGCGCCTCGAGGGCTTTGTGACCCATCCGGACATCGAAGTGCAAGAACGGGTGCGTACCCACGACTGCTAGGCGCGCCCGGTGACTCAAGCAAACTATGCTTATCCTACAGGCGGCGGAGATGCTTCAACTATTCACGTTCGTGCGCGCTGACCTGTCGGCGTACAAGCCCAAACCGCGTTCCGACTTCCTTTACGGCGAGTCGAGTACGAACGGCTTCATAGACTCGTCTGTATCTGCGGAGCCCCACTTCCCGAAGAGCCTATACCTCATCAGGCCGCTTTCTGGGGCGTATGAGCTCAATGCGGTGGCGCTTTCCGCTCAGGCGAGCGTCCCGGTCCCGGACGGACTTAACCTCGACGTATGGATTGTACCATGGCAGGAAGAGACACCACCAGCGCTTGAGCTCGGAGAACACGAGCCTGGAGAGATTAAGAAGAGCAAAAAGGGCAAGAAGAAAGACGCAGGGAAGCCGAAGCGTAAGGGCAAAGCACGCGCAGACGAGCACGACGAGGACGGGGCGCGCAGCGCATCCCCAGTACCAGTCGAGACCGCGGAGGAGCGAGCAGAACGCGAGCGTGTGAGTGCACTTCGCATTGTGTGTGTGGCGGCGTGCGAGTGCTATCCGGCGAACTTGGCACATTTGCTTATTTTTGGGTGCGTATGATACAACAGAGGAAGGCCGAGCGCCTCGAGCGCCTGCGGGACGACCCATACTACCTCATCGACGACCGGCCATCCTCGCGCACAGCGAGCCTAAACGCCGCCGACGTCGACGCTATCCCTGTGGTTAGGCTCGACGACCTCCCACCCCTATCACACGGTAAGCACCAAACCCCAGACCTCTCCGCCTCCGCCGATAAACTTCAGCGCACTGACTGCGGCTTTTTACGACATCGCGCGCTGCAAAGCTACAGGACCACGCCTCCCCAGCTTGCGAAGCTCGCCCGCCCCCGCGGCACAGACGTTCGTCATCGACAGGGCAGGCGAGATGCCCGAGGGCGCGGTGGCACCCGCGCCCGCGCGGTCGCCGCGGCCTGACGAAGACCGCACACCCTCGCTACTTGGGAACGGCAATGGGAGGAGGGCTACACCCACAGCCCCTTCGCGATTCGCGCCTTACGACCTCGACGTGGATGAGCCACGTCCTGGGACGCCGCAGCCCATCAAGGTTACGCGAGCTAAGAAGAAGGGTGCGAGCGGGGGCAAGAAGGACAAGAAACGGACACCGAAGTCGGATAGTACCCCGACGGCGGCGCAGTGAGCGACCCGTGAGTAAGCTCGCGGGGTCGTGTACGGCAGTAGGCTGTGGACGTTGTGTAATGCAAATACACGTTTGTTTGGATTATTGGTATGCTGCGGGAGGCTATGGTATACATCGTTGGTAGTACTGCAGTGCCAGACAAGAGTGCGCCAAGACAGGATATGGGGGGTGGAAGATGAGGGCCCGGGTGAGGGAGATAATACCGAGGGTTGGGATACATGCAATGGCAGGATTAGCAATGCAAGGCTAGAACGCCTAAGGCGGCGGACCGGGATACAAAATCATGAGCGCGCCGCCCATGTAACGGGGGTAGAGAGTACGGAATGGAAACCCGATGGAGCAATCGTCCAGGGATAGTGGAGAGGCGGTGAAGACGAGGGCAGTGTACGGATAAGGACTGATTGTCTACAGCGCGCTGGATGTGGCGGCAGTTCAGGATCACCGGTCGTCGTCCACTCGCTCGACCGAATCCACAATCTCGTTGATAAGCTCTAAAGTGACACCCGGGATAATGCGCTCGGCATCCGTGAATGCGCGTTGTAGCGCGCTGAGTGCCACCCGCGCCTCTTGTGACGAAACTCGCGGGAACATCTGCGCCATCGGTGAACAGTCTCCTTATATTCTGAGCGGAGGATGGAGCGTACCGAGGCAATGGCGGGTAGCACGACCGAATCGAGCATGGCCGTATCCGGGAGATCGTCATCCACTTCATCCCGATGGTTCGCTGAATAATCCCCATTATCATAGTCGTCTTCGTCCGACGGCTCGCGGCTGAGCCCGCTGGGTCCATTTCGAATGGTTGCTTGATGGTCAGAGATTCTCTTCGATGCGGGCGGGGCGCTCTGAGGGAGCGGGGGCAACTCGCCCTTGGTGTTCACACTTGCCGTAAGCGTGGATGCATCCGAGACGCCACGCCGGCCGGCGGTGAAGGTCGAGCTTGAGCTCGTGGAGTCGTCTGAAGGCACGCGGCCATTCATCTCCCATGTCAGCGGTGGCCCCGAGACCTGCACGGGATTCACTGCTGCGCGCCCGACGGTGCCAGCATGGCGCACGGTGCCAAAGTCCCACAGGTCTTCGGGGTCTGAGCCGCCATTCCTGTGGGAGGGTGAAAACAAATGTGGTGAGCCTGTGCGAGCGCGTCGGATTGAAGAGAGCGCACAATTCCTCTACGTGCTGCCGTTCTTCCTCCTCTACTCGGTCACCACCCTCTGCCTTCCAGCGCTCGTGGCGCTCGATAAGTTCCGTCAGATAGTTCGTCTTTTTCGCCATGCGGATGAACTTATGCTTAAGCAGGTCCCGTGCGGTTGGACGCTGGATCAGGTTTGTTTTAGTCTGGGAACAAGTCTAACAGATGGAATGGAACATACGTCCTTGGGGTCGCGCTGGAGACAGCACGCCACAAATTCTCGGAAGGCTTTGGAATACGGACCTTCCAGTGTCGGAGGTGGGTTCTTGGGAATCAGGAACAGAACCTGCGAGATTATGCCACACCATTAGTGACGGGCGGTGGGCAATACACGAAGCGACGAGGCTAACCTTCATAGGGTGAAGCTCGGCGTAAGGCGGTTCCCCCTTTGCCAGCTCTATCGCCGTGATACCCAGACTCCAGATATCGGCTTTGTGATCATAGCCACTCTGCTTGATGACCTCTGGTGACATCCAGTATGGCGTGCCGACAAAGGTATTCTTCTTCGCGGATAGGGTACCAGACAGCTGTCCCGACACACCGAAGTCGGCCAGCTTGACGTCACCGTTAGCCGACAGCAAGATATTGGCGGCTGCGGAAGTGTAGAAGACCGTGAGTGTGAGCGGTGGTCCAGCCTAGCCAGAGATAGCTAACGCGCCTTTAATATCTCGATGGAGCTTCCCTTCCGTATGGAGATACTCAAGACCCCTCAACAGCTCGCGAACGATAATGGCGATGTATTCCTCTCGGAAGACGCCGGGTTTCATCTGCGGGGGTTGTTAGACAACCACAGATCAAGGATGTAGATGATGTCATACTAAGTCAGAGCATGACCCTCCCGAGCAGTATCTGTGTGCAAAATTAAGTGTTCGGGGGCAATGAAAGACCGAGAGAAGCGTACTCCATAACGATCCACAGATGGGAGCCCTTCAGGTATGAGCCATGGTATTTGGTAACATGGGGAGAATCGAGCTGGGAAAGTATCTGGATTTCCTGCTGAATGTCCTCGATCTCGTCCTCCGCACTCTCGAGGTCGATGATCTTGATAGCGACAGTCTTTTGCGTGCGTTTGTCGTAGCTGTGCGGGGAGGAGCGCGTGAATTACGGCGATAAGTTTCGAAACGCCAAGGCGTACCCCTTATAGACTTCTCCAAAAGATCCCTTCCCTGCGTGGTGAGGCTGTGGTAAGTTCGAAACGCCTCCAGAGATACAAAGCCATTGGAGCGAGTGATCAGCGCACCTATTCTGTCCTGCTTGACATAGAACTCCTCGGGATCCTGGCGCTGGTTCTCCTTGCAGGCAGTCAGCGTGTGGTGATATCGCGCGACCATCGCGGATGGACGGGAGACCAGAGACTCACCATCTGGGCTGTGGGACGGGAGCGTCACTTAAGAGGTCGTGGATATAGTCGTGAAGGATATCTAGATCCGCGTAAATGGAGATGGAGAATGGAGCGTGTGCGAGATCAAGCAGCCGTCCGACAGCGTTGCGAAGAGCACGAGGAGCAATGCAATATAAAACAAGAATGAAGCTGAAGATGACGAGGGCGACGAGGCGACGACTGAGCGCAGGACGAGACGGAGGGTAGAGGAAAGGACGGGCTTGAACGTCGAGCAGCCAGCCGCGTCTGCCCAAATTGGTTCGGTCTCTCGTCTCGAACAAGCGCCACCGCTCCAGCCACCGTCGCGCGCGCTTCTGCTCTTGCCCTCCTCCCCCGCCGACCCGCGCGTCTTCCGTCCCCTCACGCGCTCATTTTCCCTCTGACTCGGACTAGAGGCCAGGGACAACATCATGCGCGGCAAACGCTCCTTATCGCCGGATTCGCCTCGCAAAGACCCTGCAAAGCGACCGACCCTCGAGCCGATTGTCAACCCCGACGATGACGACGAAGACTCGCTCGAATCCATTCTTGCACAGATTAAGGCTCATGAAGAGAGCGAGGCACTTGCCAGAAGGCTCCAGCAGGAGTGGAACGCACCTGAGCCTTCTAGTGTTCAGCCTAAGCGATCCGCGCCCGGTGGTTCAGCCACTCGTAGTCGGTCCACCCCTGACGATGCTATTGAGATCCTAGACGACGAACAAGAGGATGATGAAGCCGTCGCCCGTAGGCTTGCTGCGCAATGGGAGCTCGAAGACGCAGTCTCCCTGAATCATTCTCCTCAACCTGCATTCAGCATGTCCACCTTTAAAGGCAAACAAAAGTATTCTCCGGAGGCTGCCACTAGGTCGCCAGCCTCTGTGCTAGAAACATACAAAGCGTTGTTCAGCGGTGAACGCAACTGTCTGTGCGGTGTACCGGTCTCATCACCTCGCGGCCACGTAAGCTAGTTAAACACTACCGCAGCCATAGACTTCATCCAGTGTTACAGGTCATGTTTTCCCAAGAGGTGCCTCCCTCAAATCTGCTTCGTATGCTTCATGTGGTTTGTAAATCATGCAACATGAATCATTGCCGTGGCTGCATGTCTCCCGTATCGTGCCCGTCGTCGTGCAAGGGAAGGGCCCAAGGTACTACTTGCTCGGTCGAAACGTGCTGTGCCAAGGTCCGCGTAGTCGCCCTCTTCGAGGCACTAGGTGGTTTTGATAAACAGCGCCTTGGTGAGCGCGCGACGTCCGACGAGCGGGCACGAAAGACATCAAAGGCTCGAAAGTCGAAGATGAACAGTGTCGGGCCTGGGGGAACGGGCTATGGGACTGGTCACCAAGGTGGCCGGATAAATGAACAGAAACCTGTAGCTTCGTTCAAGGACGATCACCGCAATTCATTGGCGCTGCACTTTGACGAGATCATTGTTCGCGCTCTGAGGACTGTCACTAGCTACCTCCCCGCGCCATATTCGGAAGACCCCCAAATATACGACATGGTGCCCCACCCCTCGATTGCTTCTCTCCTCCAAATGTCGCAATTGCCCGACTTGTTGGGCAGTTTGCTGCGAAATGATTCGATAACCGATTGGATCGCCCGCATTGACGTATATCACGCCATGCTCGCGCTCCTGCGGCGTCTGGCTGATTGCGAACTCACTCTCGAAGTATGCTTTCTGTTTATATCAGTGAGGTCGAGCGCTCATGATGCGCCAGGTCCTAGTAGGGCCCCGCTGGGAGATATCTAGGAGTTGTGGCCTTGAAGACTGGATGTGGGGAGACGGTACTTTCGAATTCGAGGTTGACCCCGAAACCGGCGAGCCTACTCCTGGTCCGCCTCTCTATGTGCATTTCAAGAAGCTCACGAAACAATGCGAGACGTTCCTGGCTGGTGCGTCAGGTATGCTGGAGTCGGCGACCGACGAGGAGGATGCAGAGACCATGGTAAAAGCGATGTCGCTCTGTGGGGATATCATAGCCGCCAAGGACGACATCGAGCGCGCCATGGCCGTCATGGGCAAAAACCCGGCTGATATCCTCGCTGGTCAGTGCAGTACCCTGGAACCGTCCTCAACCTCTGCAGACGGAGCCGATGGTAAGACCGAGGGCAAAGGTAAAGGCATATCCTCCACGATAGACATGGGACGAGCGTATGTGCGGGAATGCGAGAGGCTTGCCTTCCGGCACGTTACGCTTTCTCGCCCGACGCCCAACGGCACAGGGCTGGACTACCCGGGATATCACTATGCGCGGGAGTTGGGGCAGACGGCGAACGCGACGCGCAACCCGAAGGACCGTCTACACCTCGTAAAGGAGCTCGCGGTGATGGCGACCAGCCTCCCACCAGGAGTGTGGGTGCGTGTGGACGAGATCCGCAATGATGCAATGTGGGTCCCTCTTCGGATCTGATTGTCTGTGTGGAGCACTGAGCGCTGGACGTCGCCGATCCATTCCCTGGCCCGTTTCGCTCGCCGTTGCGATGTGCAGCAAGATCATGATCGCCGGTCCCGAGGGCACACCATATGCTGGGGGCCTGTTCGAGTTCGACTGTTTCATCCCGCTAGAATATCCAAACAAACCGCCGCTGATGCATTTGCGTACGACGGGCGGTGGGTCAGTCCGGTTCAACCCGAATTTGTACAACTGCGGGAAGGTCTGTCTATCGCTTCTTGGGACGTGGGCAGGGAGGTGCGTGGATACCGGCTCGCTGAAACAAAAACAACAGCTCACGCTCCGACGGGAGTAGACCGGAAGAGCAATGGATTCCTCGCAAGTCAACCCTTCTGCAAGTAGTTGTGTCCATTCAAAGTATGATCTTAATTGACCTTCCGTACTTCAACGAGTACGTGTCTTCCCAATTATTGTGCAGCCAGCGTTCTCACTCGTGCTGTTAGGCCCGGATATGGCCGGGCAAATCCGACGAGCCTCGCCAGCATTGCATACAACAAGAACATCACTCTACAAACTACGCGGTGGGCTATTGTGGACTGGTTAAAGGACGTACACAAAGACCAGTTATGGGGGGTTCAGTATCGTTCATAGTTGATCTGCTCGTTCGGGTTGAAGTTGTTAAACGGTCTTATAGGAGGTTATCGCGTCGCATTTTCTCACTCGCCACGAAAAGATCAAAGCATGGTGAGCATTTGACCGTGTCCGCCGGACACCTTGCTCAAGCTTACTCGCTATCAGCATCCAAGATTGGGCGACCCAGGAACCTTCTCTCCGCAACTATTATGCTGACATGTCAGCGCCCGCCTATGTGTCGCCCATGAATTCATGGGCGCTTACGCCAGAAGGATTCGACTTCGATCCCGACCTCCATTCCCATGCGCTGGTCCACGCGAGTACTTCCTCTGATATGGCCGGGGGTGCAGCATTCCTGTACAACGGCACTTTTCCCCGTCGGCGTGGAAGAAAGGTAGCTGAAACGATGAAGGATCCGCCGGTAGACCTCCTCATCCAGTATGAGGAGGGGATGCGGAGGGTACGGGCGCGGTGGGGTATCGCCGGAATGGAGCAGCATTAATTCCCCATTACACGACCCGCTAATTTGTCACGTATAAGTTGCTGGATTACATGTATTATAACTTTCTGTGCTATCTACCCATCATAACTTGGCAGTTTCCACCACCGTGACGTGATATGTTCACGAAGGATAAAAGCTTGATACACCAACGAGCCGTCCGTTCAAGGGATATGCTGTTCTCGCGTGTTGACGAACATGGTAAGATGACGTTCAACTTGTCAACGCGAGGCGTTCTGACGGAGGAGCGGTGAGTCAGCTGTCCACAAACGCACGCGGGTGCCGTGGAAGAATGAAGCCTGCAGGTTTGTTCTGAGAGGGCGTGTTGCCGCATCGTAGGCACGAGCCTGGCGCGTCCATGAGAGTACTGTCACCTGTGTATGTTTTATGTGGCAGCGCGGCCGGCCATCACGGCGTGCTGGTAACTTACGACTTGAGTTTAGTGGGGAGGACATGGAGTCACGGGCATCTATACTAGCCAACTGCCGATGTTCGTGATTATTGTGTCCCGTCACGACAGCACAAAACTGCTATTGAGGGTTGAGGTCTATTTGCTAGATGTCCAGTACACTTGAATGGCTACAATGCTACTCACCTCCCTACGAGTTTTCCAGACTAACCCTCGCCGAACATATACCGGGATAGTAGCAGCAAACGTCAGCCTTCTAGGAGAAGAGTTCACCGGGCTTACAACTTGAAATTTCTGAGCGCTTTTCAGTGCATGGGAAAATTTTCCAATTTGAATCCTCCCGGTACCTATCGGGGCGTGTAATCTACGAAGCGATATATACGGTGCCTATGGCGATTGGTACGTGGAACGGTGCGTATTGAACGATTGACGTACGACGGGACATGCCGCTAGTTTCGTCCGCCGTAACTCAACTAGTTGGAGTGATTCGGTTTCTGAGCCCATCGAAATGTTTCCGGCATGAGAGGAAGTCGACGACTGGACTCGGATGTACTGCTGCCGATGTCAAGAATAACGTCGACCGCAGTTGTAAGTCATGATGAACGGATATGAAGGGACCGACGAGCTGCGGAACCTGCGACACATGGGCATCGTGCAGGATGCAGAGGGCAGATCACCGACGAGCCCGCGCTGTCACAGACCCGCTGGCCCTCGTCGCGCCTATTTTTTGTATTGCAGCAAGAATAGCAAGGGGTACGGATATAGAAGCTGTGGGGACGCAGTTCGTCGCAAACCTTGTAAAGCAACGCCTTCCGGATGTCTTCCTTGAATCTTAGCAAGAATGGCTTAAGCTGCGGAAAGGGCGCATCAGTTCGGCGGCCCAATACGAAAGCAAGCAGGAGGTTCAGAAATGGGCTTACACGGTGGCGGCCGAATCGTTCCAACTAAGCCATACTTATCCCAGAGGCTGACGAGAACCCCGCGAAGCCCGAGAGGTGAAGGCCGCCATCCAGTCCTGCTGTGAGACACAGGCACTCAGAAGAGCATGCGCGAGGACGGGACGAACATGTGTATCTATACCTGTAGCTAAAGATTGGGACCCTTCTGAGTTCTGGTACGCTCGTGAGATTTATCGGGACTACCCTGTCCCTGCGGAGGGGGCTCGCCTACCTATGGAATTCCCCAATGTGTTATAGACGTTCTGTGCCAATATCGGCCGGGTCGAGGTTGCAAGGACATTCCGTGGAGGTATGTCGGAAGAACACCGCATTAGAATACCGAAGGGCCGGGGACCAACAAACTGGTAGTGATCGATACTAACCGCGAGATCAGAGTGGATCCACTATCTTGGGTTCCAAATTAGGCAACCCGGTCGGTTGGACGAGCGGTTTGTCCTGTCTTGGACCTTGTGCATTAGCCACAGTATGCACAGACGGTTGGAGGTACAGATTGCGAAGTGGAGATTTATGGTGCAGTGTGTGCGGTAGTCTAGGATGCTTCTGCGGACGTGTCAATCAACGATCCACAATATCGGTTTCTGAAGTTGTAAGCGGTCGTGAACTTTCCGGTGCCATGGCATGGGTACTCAGTGCGATCGATATTTCATTACTCGCCGACGTAGTACCTTTCATTGACAGCTTGGACATGGCCTCGAAATTCCTCCTCGGGCATCTCTAAATGCGTCTTTGCTGCGGGTTCAAACATGGCGACCATCCACAACTTGATGTGAACTGCGGCTGGGTTTAGAGTCAGCACACACAGGTCATTCTGACTGTGAGTCGATATGCTTCAAGGCTACGGGGACCTATAACGCTTCAGTCGTCCACGGAGTCTTTGCTGCGAAATACCGGAGAAGAACCATCCGCTATTGAGTCCCATCCTCGCGCGATGGCCGGGGGAGTCGCCTCGATGGCTCCCGGTGAAAAAATTCAACAACGTCGAGTCGTCCGCATCGGCCGCCGCGAAGCTCGCTTCAAACACCCCACGTCGTCTACTCCACGTCGTCTACTTCCTATCTAACCGGGCCTCCGCGAATCCCTTCCTCTGTGCAGACTGAATGAACGCCTCACCAGCCCCCAATCGCCCCCTCAAGTCCCTCAAGCCCAGGACTGTCGCGCGACGATCCCGCGGAACCGGTGTCCCGTGCACGCGGGACGATCGGTGTTCTTTGTGCTTCTGCGGGACAGATGGGGTCCCTGCTCGTCGTTCGAAATGAACACCGCGGACACTCGGTGCCAGTGTGTCAGGGCATCTATCTCCGTGCGGCACGCTCAGGCTCGTGTCGCGATGACGAGCTCTCCCGAAGCCGATGCATCCCCACCTGCGGTGGGAGCCTGTGGCAGGATGTGGGCCTCGGATAACGGGCAGGGTGTGTTCGAAGGGGCTGCGAGGCATCTCCGTGGCACCGATGGGCCCGATGTGATGCGGCGCGCCAGCTTGTCTGACTGGTAAGACACTTCGTGAGATGCGCTTGCGGACCCGAGGTAGAGGCTTCCGGTCTATAGGTGAAGCGTCGATGGAGATACGGGTCCGGCTCGGGTGGTCGCCGAGGTTCTGAGAACGATAGTTGCATACTTGAGAGCGATCCACTGCGATACGTGGGGATAGTATCCTGAGGGTGCGCGAACGAGAGGTAGGGGGCCATAAACCTCGGATGTTGTCTAAATATCCAGAGTACGTACCAGGCTCAATGGGAACACGACATGTGGCTCTGTTTCTCCGGCATAGTCGATGATCTCGGGAGGACATAAAGCGGGTTTAGAAGCTGGCAAGTATTGACGGGCCTTGCGCGTACAGACGGGCCTAGCAGGTGCCGCTGGTTCTACGAACACCTTGACGCCCAATCAGCCGTTACGTTAGAGGACGTATCGTGCACAGATACGTGCACAGGGGGGTGACTCGATCTAGTAATAAGTATCCTGAGCTATCTGAGAGGAGACGTGAGTTATTGGTCCCAACAGATGAACCCCGTACAGAGCATACCTCGGGCGACCGGAGCTCTTGAAGCCATACCAAGATAACGACAATAACACCATTCATGATATTTTGAGGGCGCATTGTAAGACGACGGCGCCTCTCAAATGGACTTGCGCAAGTACCCTCGCGGACTCAAGCTTCTACACTTGCCCCAGCACACTGTGAAAACGGTTCGCCCCGATGCTGCGCATGCCGACCCGGTCCGCAAATGGCGTGCACCGTAGAAGCTAGGGATGGAAGTCCCTCACATTAGGACCCGGAGCGAATATACTAATACGCTAGACAGGATTGGAAGAAGCACAGATGTCGGGTACAGGAGACATAACATGTTGAGAGGACAAGATAGATAATAGCATGTTGCGTTAGTCGACGTTAGCATAGAACTACATGTATTTCCGATGTTCCTGCGACGGTACCGAAGGTTAGCATGGACAGACCAGCTGCGAGCGAAGCATAGACACGCACAGGGGCATGCGTGGTTTCGTGATCGACGTGCACAAACGCCCTCCCGACGTTAGGGAGCACTTCGATCTTGTCTTGCAGGCTCTGGCTCAGATCATGTGCCTTCCAGAGCGGTGTGTTCGCGTCCATCACGACGTCGATTTCTACGTAGTAGTCCTGCCGCCCTCATGTTAGAATATTTCAGGACCCCGAAACGCATATATGCATACCGGTCCACTCTGTGATCATGGGGAGTCAGATATGAAAGGGACCGAACAAAGGTGATAGCTCACATGGTACGCGCGTACAGTATCGATCTTCTCGATCTCGTCGCTGAATGTCACGGCCTTGTATATTAGGAGCTGGAGGAAGTCGTGCGGCGCGGACTTTCCCGCGAGCAATTCAAACTGGTGATATATTGTGCGCGACCACGCGAGGATGACGCCGAACGCGATCTATGAATGTATTGCAATAAGTCTCCATTCAAGGGCGAGGACCGCCACGTGAAAGGGAGACTCACAATAATGGCGCCCATGGGGTCGAGATCTATAGGGGAAATGAGTGTATTAGGCTGCGCTGCGATAACATCACGAAGGGGTACTCACACCACCTTAGTTTGCTCCCACCGGCGGACATGAGTAGGCCTGCGTGGCGTTATCTTATGAACCCTGCGCGCCTACAATGTCAAGCGTTACGTCCAAGAAACTCACCGAAGCCGTTGATGAACAGGTCGTTGCGATGATCCTCCCACAACATGCGCACTTGACTGGATGCGCCGCGGTAGCCGAAGCAGTACAGGAACAGGAGGAACTTGACGCCTGAGCAGGTGATGGTGTGTTCAGAATGGTGGGTAAACGGCGTGCAGTCGGCGCCTACCTAGGGCAGCTCCGACGGAAATCAAAGATGGAACATGGAGGGTGTTGGTGTCCTCGCCGCTATGTGTGATGAGGGTGCGTGCGGATTCAACGATGACGACTAGGTTGACCGAGCCCATCCTGTATTTCCAAAGGTGAGGCAGATGGACGGCGAAGGGAACACATCACATACAGGAATCCTGAAACATCCAGCTTTCAGTAGTGCAAGTGTGCAAGAGACGCATCGAACCCACCATAAACGATGTTTCCAATGGTCTCGAGACGGGAGCCTCCTACAGGCCATTTGTTTGCGTCAAGTGCCTCAGCCTTTTTGTGTAGCCAGAACAACAGAACATTGCTTCCGATGTCGAAAACAGAGTCGATGCCCGTTGCCAACAACGAAAGCGAGAGGGACGATATCGCCGCATACACTGACTGAAGTGAGCTTCGTCAGTATATTGACAATGCAGAGCACCTACTCTGCAAGATGCATAACGCGAGGTTCGCCAAAAGACTGGCCCATACTGCGATTTTGATCTACGTGTCACGGTCGATAAATGGTACGAAGGAACACGACGCAATAGATTCCGACATACCGGTAGACGGGACTGTTCTTCCTCGACCCGTGCCTCACTGGTATGCTCATCCATAGACTTGAGAAGGTCATTGATGAGCTAATTTGGAGCACGGTCAGCGCCGTCGCCACAGCCGGGGACGAGGAGGCGTACAAAGTTCTGGCGTCGGTGATACTGTTCCAGGCCCCTGCCCTTGCGACGCTTCCGCAGGTCGGAGAGCTGTGCATCGGTCTTGTAGGCGGTGCGGAAGCTGAAAGGATCCTCGACTTTCTTGGGCCCAGATGCCCTCTCGACGTTGTCGAGCTGGTGGAGAAGATCGGGTACCGTTGTGTCGGAATGCTGTAGGCGAACCGTCAGTGCGGCGGACGTGGTGGGCATTCGGGACGAGGTGCTGACCGCGGAATCTGAGGAGCGCATGTCTGGAGGCGAGGGCTCGCGGTCCGAAGAGAGTGATTTGGAGTCCTGCATGGGCTAGAAAGGGCGCAGACGCATTGGCGGGCGAGGGCGCATAAAAGCGTTCAGACTCGGTGGACGGTGTAGCGGAGGTCCGAGAGAGCGGTACTGACTGCGAGCTGAACCGATCCTGCGTTCTGGGCTGGTCCCGCTCTGTCGGTAAGCCATCTCGCACCGAATCTCGTTCCCTGGCGCCGTGAGAGGCGCGCTCACCTGCTTTCGACCAACGGCTTGCTCGATTGGCGGCGTGCGGGGTCCAAGTGGGCGGCGATGGTGGATGGTGGTGGTCGGTCTTCAACCTGGGTCGAGCGGGGACGATACGGGGGGATGAAGTGCGTCGGGCGGCTTTTCAGGCCAGGGCCTTTCTGTCGGACTCTGAATTGGAATGTGGAGTCCGACGCAGCGAGGCCGGACACTGCAGGGGAGACTGCCACAGCTGACTGCAAGCGATGCTGCACTCGTGCGATCCCACGGCGACATGGCCGGCGATTCATCCTGCTTTCACCTCCGTAGGCATGACATACACCTTCTCCATCTGCCGTCGCCACATAAGGCACACCCCTACATGAGCGGGACATGCATAGCACGCTGGCGGCAACCGCTACAGGGTCATAGGCTCGGCGTATTTCTCATCTTATCTGATAAGTGCCGGCCTCTTCCTCAGGCTGTCGCACGTGGCGCACCCTGGCGGCTTTCGCCACACCCGCTCGTCCTCTCACTGGCTTCGTTGGTTCGACGAGGTCTGTTCTGTCACAACCGCGATGCTTTCTCATGAGAGCTCCCTCTTTCCCTTGGCAGCCCTGTTCGCACTTCTCCTGTGAATACGATCTTTCATCTTGCGTCAATGCAAACCTCGTTGTGCTCAACCCTTCTCATGTCCGCACAGCTTCGCAGGCTTGGCATGGTGCATCCTCTCGTCATGCATGGGGCGTTCTATCCTCTCTGGCCTCTCTGAGCTGTGGGAGATGGTCCTTCTCAGCGCACGCTCCGGCGGTGGGGCCGACCGTGCTCGGCGCCGCATGAACCCAGCTGGCCGCTGGGACGACGACGAGTTATTCGAGCTGGAAATACGAGGAAGATCCCGAATGGGCTGACATACATTTGTTGGTAAATTCTTTGGTGTACGTACCGATCGTACGCACACGTCGCTCATGCACGTTTCGGTAGATATTTTATTCTTCCGGACTGTATACTACTCCGTCTCATGACGTTGCGCCACAACGTCCAACGCCCCAACGGCGGGGCTTCTTCCGCCTTCGCCGTTGTCGGAGACGGGTTCTCTCTGTCGTCACAACCAACTTCACAGCCCGACGGCATCGCCCTTTATTTTAGTTTGGCCACCCGGCGGACCTAGCTCCTCCACTTGTGTTGGGGTCGCATATGATGATGTTTTGCCTCGAACGAGAGGCTCAGCTAGCGTCCTGCCGCCCCAAAGTGCTATGCATCCCCGTGCTGTATCTGCGGGATAACGGGTCGCCGTTCCCGGCGTCGGACGAACGGTCGTCGCGTGAAGGACGCCGCCCTTCACGCGTCGTGCGATCGTCGATAGACAGCCCGATGTATGCGATGGCGAAAGTCGAACAGACGGAGGGGGCGAATAGCGAGCGGCCC
The DNA here is from genome assembly GCA_022606255.1 of Trametes meyenii. Classification (NCBI taxonomy): domain Eukaryota; kingdom Fungi; phylum Basidiomycota; class Agaricomycetes; order Polyporales; family Polyporaceae; genus Trametes; species Trametes meyenii. The sequence continues at coordinate 4,272,441 of JABYQG010000001.1, read as the reverse complement.
CGGTCAGCCCTCGATCCCCGCCTCTGTTCGACTTCGGCCCCCCCCGTCAAGCTATAAAAGACGCGTCGTCGCGTAGTCGTCCCCCATCCGCTCTCTTCCCTCTCATTCCATCTCCCCAGAGAAGAGTGTAGATCACTGCTCTCGTCCTGCTTTCGTACTGCTTTCGTCTCACGACCACCACATCACTAGCCGTCATGAGGGTGTCCCACAGCTCGTCCCTTTTTCTCGCCGCGCTTGCGGTCTCGTCGTCCACATCGAGTTTCGCTGCGCCTACAGAACCTGGCACCCTTGGTACCAGCGCAGTATCATCTTCATCCAGCATTCGTTCTCTTGCCATGCTCGGACGGGACGATTCCATGATGGTCAGCGTGCAGGGGCCCAATCAACATCAAGGGGGAGCGGTAGTTGTTTCGGGTCAGCTGCCTTCTAATTTTTCTTCTGAACAATCCTCACTGTCTGCCAATAGACCATGTCGCCGAAATGCACAGCCATCACCGCAGACAGCTCGAAAGCCTCATCCCTACTCTAGCAGGCCTTCCTCTAGTCGGTCCGATCCTCGGCCCCTTGCTAGACAAGCTTCTATCGATCCTCGGCCTCGCGAAGGGAGGCGCCATGGCCATTGAAGGCGCGCTGCCATCATCGCTGACCCCGGAACAACTAGAACAGGCGAAAGTTGCGATGGAGGAAGCAATACAGAAGATGACGTCCAGCATAGGTGGGATCGCGAACAGTGGGGTCAACGGGACTACTACTGCCATTGGGGTCAAGAGGGAAGCTGCGAACGATCCGCTGTCGGCCTCTACTTTTTCCTCAGCTGCGACGGTCAGCGCATCCTCTTCCACTTCCTCTTGGCCTGCGACCGGATGGGAGGCGATGGAAGATGTTCCGACTCCTTCCGTCGGCGCGGTCGCCCCCAAAGTCACAACACCTCTAGGCGGTACAAACGGTACCGCGCCTGCATCTCCCGCTCTCCCAGTCAATCCACCCAATAGTCCTACTCTTCCTACGAATGTCAAGACACTTGTCCCGAACACGTCTGGGACTACCGTGCTGATTCGGAGGGAAGGCCCGCCTATGTTCTCGGGGTTCAAGGCTGCGGACGTGTTTTCGTCCTACACGTCCGGGTCGTACAGCTCCACGCCTACCGACACGGCCTCGTCAGCGAACACATCCCTCGCTCTTTCTACTACATCCAACTCGGCGCTTACTCCCGGGTCTGCTACTCCTTCTGTCGTGTCCTCTACTCAGGCCTAGTGTACAAATGAGGGTCGTAGCACTATTCCCACACAACTATAATATTATATCTAGTATAAACTGTAAACCCTCTCAATAAGCACCGGTTGTCGTGGAAGGTACAGGAAAGCCTTTGTCCTTTTGGGTCCATGCACGCAACATATGCATTTGCAAGCGTACTATAGACTTCCAGCCGGCGCCAATGAAGATGTGTCGCGCTTTGATTCCCTCCCCTGCTCACGATGATTGATTTCCAAAAACGTAAACCAATTTTCCAATGGTGCTCCCCCCTCTAGTCGCGAGGTCAGTGTGTGCCGCCCGAGCGCCTTCCGTAGTAAATGGATATTGCTTGTGTATGTTGATCTTGAGGGTGCCGCTCGAAATGTACGCAAAAAGCTTCTCGCCATAGTACCGCGCCTCCTCGGGCGTGTAGATATAGTTGGCCATTCTAAGGATAACGGCAATGAATGCTGCGAGCCCGTATAAAATGTGGAGATTGCTCACGTTGGACGCAATAGCGCAAGGTTCTTCTCGACCAGCTTCAGGGGTGCAATCGGCTCGGCTGCGCCGGAGGCGTTCCCGACACTGACGATCGTGCCCTTGCGGCGTGTGAGCTTAAAATTGTCCAAGAACCTGTGCGCGAACCAGAACAAGTCAGATGCGCGTCTGATAGGCATGGCATGGACACCGCACTGCATCCCTGCCCCCCAAGACCCGACCTGCCGGTGCAAGATACGATGCGCAGGACGCAACGGCGAGGCCGGTTCGGATAAGCAGGGCGCAGTGGGATGCACCACTCACGTGTCCTTGCCAACGCCGTCGTACACGACGTGCACACCCTCGCCGTTCGTGAGTTCCAGCACGCGCGCGACGACGTCTTCCTTGGGGTACAGGATGACATGGTCCGCGCCGTGTGCGCGGGCCACAGCGGCCTTTTCCTCAGTAGAGGTCGTCCCGATCACGGTCGCGCCGGCGTGCTTTGCGAGCTGCGCCATGAGCAGGCCGAGCCCTCCCGCGACGGTGTAGATGAGCACGGTGTCGCCCGCCTTGACCTTGTACGCCTCCTCGAGGAAGGTGACCGCGGTGAGGCCCTGCAGCGTCGCAGCCGCAGCGGTGAGCAGGGACACGTTCTCGGGTAGGGGGAGGACCTTCGCCCAGGGCACGGAGACAAACTCTGCATGCACACCCAGGAAGTTCTGCGAGCGGCCACGGCCGTGAGCATCGCCGCTGGCGCGGGGACTCGAGAAGGAGGGACGCACCACGGCGACTTTGCTGCCGACCTTGAATCCGCGCTTCTTGAACTCCTCGTCGTTCAGCACGGCCGGATCCGTGGGCAGGCTGACCACGGTACCTGAGGCCTCCATGCCTAGGACTTGCGGGAAGGACTTGATTGGGTACAGGCCCTTCCTACGCCAATTGTGAGCCTTCATTCGCCGCTAGAACGCGCCTGTATGGCGTTGCTAACCTGTAGTAAGTGTCAATGAAATTGACACCACCATATGCGACCTAAGCCAACTTGTCAGCATGCGCCGGCACAGACTGCACTTGGGGTGAGGACATAGACTAACCTGGATGACAATGTTGTTCGGGTTGTGGGTCGGGAACGGCACTTTCCTCTTCTCCAGGACTTCAACGTCCCCGGTCCTTTCGATCGCGATGGCCTCGATGGTCTCAGGCAGCGACATGTTGGCGCTTTCAGTGTTCGCGGTCTGATTCGCGCGAGTCTTCGAAAAGTGATGCGTCAGCAGACCGACACGAGTGATCGCTACTTGTGAAGTTCGTGCTTCAGGTTGTCGGAAATGAAGATATGGCCGAAAGCCCGCGTTCACTTTGCGGACGGTGGAGGGTCGTATCATCGGCTTATCGCCCGGGATCGCAAATGTTATATGTGACCATAGGTAGAGTTTCGTGAGTCGGAGTGAGGCTTATTCATCCGACTCTGGCCAATGCGGATGCTGGCAATGACGCGGATGGCCGTCCGGCTGGTACCGGTGTGAAGCGGACGGAACTCCGTTGCGGGTAGACACAAAATGTACACAGTACACAATACAGACTCATCAAAATACCGACAATCCCTGGTGCACTGGGGCTGAGGTCGCCGGCGAGGGGCGCTGAGCTTGTAAGAACGCATGTCTCAAGTCTATAACGTTTAAAGCATTGCATACTAGTCAATGCATAGTCCGATTATTACAGCTAGTTCGGAAAATGATGAGATTGACAGCTGAGTTTTTTCGGGCGTGAACGAGAACGCGTCATGCGAATGCATCCTCCGACCGTATCTTCCGACTATTAGGCGCCCGTATCTTCGCAGCCTCGTTGACCTGTTTTCGACTTTTGAGGCTGCGTGACTTACTTGTGCACTACCCAACGCAATAATATAAATTCTCTGACCCTGTTATTCAAAGGGTCTTTTTTTCCGATTTTATATGCAGCAAATGGGCCGGTTTTTGGATGATGTCTACCTACCTCACCAGCTTAGGAATACACGGTCTCGGTGTTCCTACGTGATGGATGGGGTAGAGCCCTTGAAAATATTTGGACACAGTGAAGTTCTAAATTCAAACATTCCAAAGGGGTTTTTTGATTATTTGCCTGCATGTTCTGCATAACCGGCTCAGATTACTCTGTAACAAATGGGCGCCTAATGTTCGGAAGATACGGTCGGAAGGTGCGTTCGCATGACGCGTTCTCTTTCACGTCCAAAAAAACTCAGCTGTCAATCTCATCATTTTCCGAACTAGCTGTAATGTCTACTTTGGCCGCCAGTGACCAAGATGTGAGCCGACGTTCCATGGGTATCCATGCGACTTGTCATCTAAAAAATGCGCAGTAGCCTATGCAGCAACTATCACTACATTACCATCGCGAAAACCTAGCACTTCTATCATCGCCCACTATCGTCTGATGACCCTTCGGACGCAGAAGTGGCAGCGAAAGCAGCCACTAAAGTCTCATAAATGAGCACAACCTGGTCATCGCGCTGCACCATGCCGGGCCTTTGTTCCCTAAGCGAATCGATCTCCTGCGCGACCAAATCATCCTCGATCTCCTCTGGCAGGGGCCCAAGGACGGACAACGGCAATGGGGGGATCGACTCGTGGGCCTTCGTCGAGGGGGAGAGGAAACGATGATGCCGCAGAAGAGACGAGATCGCAATAAATGCGCCAGTGCGGCCCACACCCGCCGAGCAGTTCACCATAATAGGCGGGCTTGGGTCGAGATCGGCGACGCCTGTGTAGAGCGACAGGTCACGGTTCGTTTTGTCGACTAACCGCGTGAAGCGCAGGAGGCCGTCGCGGTCCTCCCGCGCAGGCACCCCGTGGTCGGGCCAGGACGCGTAGAGCAGGTGCTGAAATACGACAGGGTCTCCGATCGCTGTTCGTGAGGGGGAGAGTGGTTGGAGAGAGACGACGCTCTGTACGCAGTGCGCCTCGTCGATCGTCTGTGTGCGGACAAGGGTGACCTCGATCGGGGGGTCCGACCGGCCAGGCTCGGGCTCGAGCACCCAGGACTGGCCAGCCACGGGAGGGAAATAGACGTGCGCCTTGCGCATGCCGCCCTCGAGGTTTTGGGTGAGTTGGACTATTGTGCGCACGCGGTTGAGGTCCCGTACGTTCGAGAACTGCGTTCCTGGCGGTGGCGAGATACCCTCTAAGATGACGCTGAGGAAGGTATGTGCGGTGTGAGGTAAGGGGGCCTGGGTCGCAATCCACCACTTCCCCCCGGCCAGCTCACGAACCCAGTTGGCGTTGAGGTACCGACCAGATACGCAGGAGCTAGGGCAATCGTGACTGGGTTTTCCTGGACAGACGACCACCCGGGTGCGATCGTAAGGGATGATGTCGGGGTACCGGTTGGCCGGCCTATTAACAGGGTCCAATCCGGTCGAGACAGAGTAGTGGTTGGCGTGCACTACCTTGGTGGCCATAGTGGATGCGAAGTGGGAGAGTCTATGCCTTTTCGATGGGTGAGATTGATGCGCAGACGTCGCGCGCGCGTTCATGCGTGTGCGCTCGCGTTTTTGGAGTATACGAAGGACGACGGTGATATGTGCCGCGCTATGAGCGTCTTCGAGCCATTTTGGAAGGCCTGGAATCACCGCGTCCGCCATGAGGCTACGAGCTAGGGGGAGGGCGTTGAGGGTGTTGGGCTAGGTGGGGTGCGAGCTTGAATGAAAGCCTCAAGCCATGATCGGCGTACGATGACGTCCTTCCAGTTTCACGTGATAAGCGCATCTCACCTCTGCATCCTCATCGCGCCACCTCTAGCCTCCCAACCCCCCTGTCAGGGCACCCAACCCTACACCGTCCTCAGAATTTCGTATATCGTAGCTGATCCGGCACACACGCAGCACCTACGGAGGTTCACTGCACGGCATGTCGAATCCGGACACATTAGAAAGCCTCATCAATCAGGATACCAAAATTAAGTACGCGCCTTAGGGGATAACCCGCAGGCGATTCGCGCTGAAGGTTTAATGTTATCAGAGTCAGTTCGACGCTTGACAAATCCGTAGGGAAGAAGTACCTCATCGATGGGAGTCCAGAGACATGCTGGACGTCGCAGCAGGTATGGTTTTGTAATATTATCCAAAGGACATTGAATTGCTCACTCATCGCTGCAGGGCACACCCCAGTACATCCAACTATCATTCGCGTCACCTGTGCAGCTGAAACGTGTAGAACTCACCTTTCAAGGAGGGTTCGTCGGAACGAGGTGTTCTGTAGAAGTACTGCCATGGACGGATGGAGGAGAGAAGTCGGCGTGGCACGTTTTCACCCAAATATATCCGGAGGATGTAAACAGGAAGCAGAGTTTTGACTTGAACACCAATTCGGGCACGGAGTTCACAGAGCATAGGATAGACAGTATGAAGTTGGTGTTTGAGGAGAGCTCGGACTTCTTTGGGAGAATTACGGTGTATGACTTACAAGTGTTGGGGGTAACGATGCCGTGACGTATAGCACCGGCCGGAAAGACGTAGCGTACGCGCCCAGAGGAATTGAACAGCGTCGGGTCACTGGCAGTCGAGACCGAAAGGTTCGTCAAGTGGGACAACTCAGACTCGTTAATGACCGTTCGGTATCAAGTGCCGCTATACGGGCAATGGTCCTCTGGGTGCGCGAGTCGGAAATGCCACAGTCCCAGCTCAATAACCCTTGCTAATGGTTAAATACCGCAGCCCATTTGTGCCCGACCCGCAAGTTATGTTGAACTTTGATTCCAAGCTTCGAGACATGCACAGTGGATGTGAATAACCTAGTAGGCAACTAAGCGCCCCTCGTCTCGCACGGCAAGGGAGCGAGAGAGACTCGCCGAGAGAGTGTACTACTAGTACTACTACTTAGAGTAGCTAGATCACTCCGACGGATATCACCGGTCGGTGGGCGTCTTTTTGGGCGCTTCACCGTCGTCTCTTCTTTTCCTCATGAACCAATTGAGCAACAGTCCATACCTCCACTCTACCAAGACGCAAAGTGTAATACACATGTGGTATGACTACGATATTGGCTAGCATTTAATGTGAAGCGTTTGCCCTTAATCCTTAAGCTTCACTGATTGCGGCCTTTCGTACGTAGGACACTTGAACTTGAAGCTTGAAGCTTTGAAGTCCGGCCCAGGCCGGGTGGCCTAAGCCTTATGATCACCTTCAAGTGACTACGCCGAACCCCACTGGCTCGGCTTGTTCAAACGAGCTAGGCCAGAGCACGCCACACGTCTAGAAGATACCATAGGTGTATATTCTTGCCTCCTCACGCACGCGAGTCCCGTAGGTACAGTGGAAAATGTCTGTGTGATCACATGTGCTTCGCCTGCCCTTCCTTGAAAAGTCCCGCGCGGGTATGATGCACTTCGGTAGCCTAGATGCACTTCATCTATCCCACGTGCCCGCTTTAAAACTCCATAATGGGCCCGCGGCCCCCAGGTGTGTCACATTCCTTACGACCGGTGCCCGTAACAGTTTCCCACTACTAGGTATACAAACACACGGAACTACATGAACGCTGGGCTCTCTAAGCCTCTTTCTGCCCAACCATCTTGAAGGTCTCTTTACTATGCAGGACTTAGGACCCGCACTTTTTATCGTGGAAGTAGCTGTCATAGCGACTCTGTTTATGAAATGGCGTTCGAACCCGGTGCGTATGTGTCAAAATATCTCATGACTAAGCACAGGATGCTCACAATCCATTGAACATAAAGCTACGTTCTATTCCAACTGTTGGCGGGATCGATCTGCCTGTGTTATCCTATGTCAGCGCTTTCGTATTCATGGCAAGGTGCAAAGAGGTCGTCGAACGGGGATATCGCCAGGTAGGCTCCCATACTTATTCTAGCTGGGAATATGACTTACCGCATTTAACACAGTACCACGGTGCTACGTTCAAGGTTCCTCTGCTCGACAATTGGATGGTTGTCGTGAGCGGTCCCAAATTGGTTGACGAGCTCAGACGTCGATCGGACGACGAATTATCTTTTATCGAGGCTATCGCAGATGTATGCGCTCTTCTCACGACTCTTACAGGGATACTTACACGTCGTTACAGATCATCCAGACCAAATACACTCTAGGTCCTGAGCCGGAGAAGGACCCCTATCACGTAGATATCATTCGTGAGAAGCTCACTCGCAGCTTGCCCCTCCTGCTACCCGAGGTAATCGACGAACTCGCGCTCGCCGTACCCGCGCACATTCCGGCCAAAGAAAACGGTGAGGATCCTAGTCTTCGGCTAGTCTATACTGATTTGTAGTGTACTCACGATAAAAACGCGGGCTTAGAATGGCTGAGCGTGGACGTGATGAAGACTACACAGAAAATCATCGCAAGGGCTAGCAGCCGCGTCTTCATCGGGGCACCTGCATGTTTGTCGCTTCTCCTCTCCCCGCTCTTCGGACTGTCCTCGACAACATGAATAGGTCGCAATGAGGAATACCTCGGCCTCGCCATCGCATTTACAATCGAAGTTATCAAAGCCAAGACCATTATCAACTTTTTCCCTCGTGTCTTGAAGCCGTGAGTTCCTGTATCCCGAGTTAACCGAGCTATGCTCAGATGGTGTCGCCGTAGTCTGGTAGGGCTGCTGATCAACAACGTTTCTTCCGCCATACAGCAGACCGTCAAGCACCTGCGACCCATTATCGACGAGAGGAGGTCTAAGATGCATGAATACGGAGAAAATTGGATAGACAAACCGGTATGTCCTTAACGCTATCGTCCTGGAGCTTGAGGCCTGTATGCGCTGACGCTCGAACAACTCCAGAATGATATGTTACAATGGGTCATGGAGTTCGCCCAGTCACGAGACAATTCGTACAAAGCCATCGCCCAGCGAATCATGCTAGTCAACTTTGCCGCTATCCACACCTCGTCTAACGTGAGTTCTTGGGTTCCGGAGTCCCTTTACGTCGCTCATCCGTGCCCGGTAGAGCATCACTCATGTGCTATATCATCTGGCTGAACATCCTGAATTTTTGGCGCCGCTTCGCGAAGAGATCGAAGAGATTGTCAAAGACGAGGGCTGGACTAAATCGGGCATGAGCAAGATGTGGAAGCTCGACAGTTTCTTCCGGGAGTCCCAACGCTTCAACGGCATCAACCTCAGTACGCTAATTTCAACTTCTGCCATGAGCTTATTCCGCCTCATTTATATTCGCTGCTGCAGTGTCCGTCACTCGTAAGGCAATCAAGGATGTTACTCTCCACGATGGCACGGTCGTTCCACGAGGCGCCTTGGTGGTCGCTGCCGCGTATCCGACACATCACGATCCAGCTATATACTCTGAGCCTGAGGTTTTCGATCCCTTTCGCTTCGCGCGTTTGCGCGAGGAAGACGGAGAAGGCACGCGACATCAATTCGTTAACACATCTGTCGACTATATACCCTTTGGGCACGGAAAGCATGCATGGTACGTCCGGTCATCCTAAATTATGAATGTGCTCAAAGTTGATCGCCTCTTTGTGCTGCAGCCCCGGACGTTTCTTCGCAGCTAACGAACTAAAAGCTATGCTTGCGTATATTGTCTTGCACTATGACCTCAAGCTGCCAGATCATGCTAAGCCGCCCGCGAACATATACTGGGCTACGAATGTCATACCTGCCATTAATGGGAAAGTGCTGTTCAGGAAGCGGACGGGATGTGCGTAAGTCGGAACGCGCGTAAGTCACTTCATTCATTCCGTTCGCGTGTCGCCGTATTCTTAATGGGCCATTTTGATTGCACCGTGTGTTGCAAATTAGATCGCTGATAATGATTTGTCTACAGATCTCCATCTCAGGAAGTGCTATACCCTTGACGCGAGTCTGACAAAGCTTACTCTGTAGTACACCTTGGTGACTATAGGCGGGTTCTGATATTGAGTGCTGGAATTTTGAGATGAAAAAGCTTAGGGCATCTCTATGTGGTTACATTGTATAATAACTACTACTACAACCGTGGTCATACATATCGCTTGCTGTCCGAGTCTCGATACGTCACAACGTCAGCCCTTCGAGCTACCTTCGAGTCCTTTGGTTTGAAGGCGACCCGCCTTCCATAAGCGGATAATGACGTAGTACGCCGATTAACCGAGGACTGCACCGCGTTTGGTTGAATCAAAAGCAGCGCTTACCACTATACTCGATCGTTGTCAGCCCTCATTGGGGGCCGCCTCACCAAACTAATTCGCTTTCCTGACTGTGACTTTCTCCCCCAAGCCCTCTTGAACCTGCACCACTGTGTGCTTCCCATACATCGCTATACTACACCACCCTCGAAATGGACCCGCCTTCGATTAAACCTCAAGATGCGACGCACCTTGAAGGACCCGCTGGCGAACAGAACATGGCTCTACGTAAGTGAAATTCTACTCGTTCTCTCTCTCTAAGCACTGATCACGCCACATAGATCCCAGGGATATTTATGCGATACTACAAGCTCATTTAGAAACGAGTCTAGCCGTGGACATGTATCTTCTCAAATTACCCAACAATCCCTGCGAGAAGCTCCAACGACCCGAATCTCCCCCTCCCCGTATACTCCACCGTTTTGGTTCCGACGGCCTGTGGGTGTATCACGTGTACACCGCCGAGATGGTGCCTCACCCCTACATCGGCGCCCGAGGAGATGTATGGATCGACACAACGCCTCGAACAGGTCGCGTCTGGTTCTTGGGGGCGACGGACGTTTGGACTCTTTGGAACCACATTGGCTGCAAAGACGACTCGGCGCATGCTAGCGTTGCCAGCTCTGGAACTCGCCATCCTTGGATATCTGGTGTCTGTCTACAATTCACTGGCTCGGACGTTACTTGGCACCCTCATTCGTCTCGGGAAGAGCATCGGCTTACCTGGGAAATTTCTTGCGGCCAGAGCGTGCTTTACGACGATATTTCTCCCCACTATCCTGCGCAGTCCAATAAACTGGTGTGGAGGGTCTCTAGATCTCGAAGGCATTTTCAACCCGCACCTCAACTAAAGGAGACGGCTTGGTATACCCAGCAGAAGGCATTCACCCGGGTCGGAAACGTTATACTGCGACCTCCCCCAACTCGACTCGCTTTAGGGGACGTTACCAACAAGGCGCGCCCTCCAATCGCTGCTTCCTGTGCCTCTCCTGCTGCTTCCACACAGGGCGGCTCTAGATGTGGTAAGCACGCCCCCTTCCCACCGAACATGTCCCTGTAAAGATGTCGTAGCAGGTACCGCCCTGCAGGTCACAATCAAATGTGAAGAGGAGCCGGAAAATCTTTTAAAGCGCTCTCACGAAGCTCTTCAAGACGAATCACTCGCTTCAGCCCCACAATCGAAGCGGGTCAAGAGGGAGTGGGGCGATTCTGCCTTGCTCCCCATCCAGGCGGGCGGCGCTTCAGCTTCCACAAGCGGTCTAACTGAACTCTTGCAAGGTCTCAGGGTGCCGCTCGCTCATCGCTCCGAGGTGCTGATGCGGTTTGGCATCTTCTCACTCGAGGACTTTCGGCGTCTGGCTTATGCTCGCCCAGGCAAACAAGAAGAAATGTTCCAGTGGCTTCGAATGGAAGGGGGTTTCTCCTTGGTGGAAACTCTCAGCCTGCGCCTCGGTCTAAAGGCCTTCCGGGACTCTAGGATTTCCCTCGCGGCGCCGTCCCTGCAGATGCTCTTCGCTCAAGTTGACCCGGCCATGATGTCTTGTCTTCCTGTCTTTGATGAGCTGGGGATTGCTCTGGAACACCTGACTCTGCTCAGCGAGTTAGATTCTTACTCTTACGGCGTCTTCGAATGGGAGCTAGAGACGCGCGGTATTTCTCGTAAAGTCCTCGGGATGCTTTGGAACACTCTCAGAACTGGCCGGCTGCGGACCTTTGCTGATTGGCGTAGGTCTGATGGAGCATAAGACTCGTACTCGACAGGTGGATGCACGTTAGGTGCGTATGTTGTTTGTTATAGTGTCCGTCCTGTATGTTGCTCACTTCCGCCAGTGTGACCGGCGGCACTCAATTCCAGTAACGACCCCTCCAGAGCCCGGTGCCGCTTAGCGGTCGACACAACATCAGGACGAATTCGAGGGTACGGAGAACATACTATACCGACAGTCTTTATCATTTTACGAACATCTAATTCGATATGTCATTTTTGCACGTTACGTATGTCGGAGCGGAAAGTGGCTGCATAGGGTCAGTGACGTCGACCTTTGAACCGAACAAGGCTGTCATAGAACGGCAGCAGTCGGACCTGATGTGGTTGAGTTATGGCACAACTGCCACCAGTGCGCCACGGTTTCTGACCGCCTATACACCACTGCTTTTGACCACGACCACATCGCTACTCACCCGCTGCTCGTCATTCTAATTGGCATTCAGATTCAAGTTGGCAAGCATGACACTTTCGGTGCCGGCAGAGGTCTATACGGGACCCCCCATCAGCAAACCCAAAATGAAACTGCGTAAGCTTTCGTCATTCATGTCATCAGCAACTATCTTCCGAGCATATATTCGCCGTAACCTCTAACGTAGATCCGGACGATCACAAGAATATCAAAGCTGCGCGTCTACGAGTCCATCTAAATATCGATCCATACTATCTCCCTCTTCCCGTTTCGGTTCGAGAACGTCGCATCTTCCCCTCAAACGCTGCGCATCGCCTACGAGAGGACGGCAACTTCGAGTTCCACGTCTACAGATCTCAGAGTTACCCTCACCCGCTTATCGGCATCCAAGGAGATATTTGGATCAACATCACCCAGCATCGGGGTGGAGTGTGGTTCCGCGGCTCATCTGGGTCATGGGAGCCGTGGATTCACGGATGCGAGCACGACAGTGCGCACCTCGGCGTTGAAGGAGTAGGGACCGCTCATCCGTGGATCCGTGGGTACTGCCTCCAGTTCACAGGCCTCGACATCTGGTGGTACCAACACGAAGCCCTCCCCATTCACCAGGCGCGCTGGGATCGTGTGTGGAGCAACCGCCTCCCATACGCGACGCTGCCTCACCTCCATCCTGCCCTGGTTAGACATAATGCTACCCGGAAGTCCTTGTCTCACCATCGCGTCTTCCCTGAGGGCCCTTTAGGACGGCGTGGACGAAAGAAGCTCAAGCAAGCTACCAACGATCCGCCCCAGGGTGCTTCAATTCTCGTCGACAAGACGAACATCGCTCCGCTTTCTACTGACGAGCCGATGGACGTTGTTCCGAGCTTGCCTCTGAAGCGCGGATTAGAGACCTCCGAGTCTCTTGATACCGGGCTAGAGCCTGCTACTGGCGTTACAGGTGAGTGACACGGCCTGATACTAGAGCGTATGTTGAATGTACGAATAATAGGATCAATAAACGCGATTGGGTACGAAGCCATGGAGGTGGCTGATGATGAGACCTTTCAGATCCCAAGCAAACGACCTCCGCCCCCGTTGGCTGCGCTCGGGGAAGCCGAGAGAGTCGCGAAAAGACAGAAGGTCGTCGTCGAGGCTCAGGAGTCCGTAGGCTCGTCTCTGTCCAGTACAACAGCTACGTCAATTCTTGGGCCGGAAGCACAGGCCTCGACCTCGGAAATACGTGCTGGCTATGACATTCACATCTTCCTTGGCTCCCTCCCGCTCCCCCTCAATCACCACGCCCCGATCTTTCTTGCTCTCGGAATCACGTCGCGCGTACACCTCGAGGCGCTCGCGCACGCCCGCGACGAGGCAAAGGAGCAATTCCTGAGGGAGCTTTCGGCGCGCGATATGTCGTCCATGGAGCTCATGGTCTTGTGCGAGGCCCTCAAGGCCATCCAGAACTTAACACCCGCTCCGCTGCTGTCCGCGCCAAACCCGGCGGCGACGCCCTCCATAGGCGCGTTCCTTGCACAGATGCGGCCCTGCATGAGCCGTCACCTCGCGACGTTCGAACATTTCGGCGTGGACATCGAGCACCTTCCTGTTCTGGCTGGGATGAATCTGGACACGTACGAACTCTTCGAAGGCCATCTAGCCGACTGCGGGGTTACTTGGGTTGAGCGGCTCCTGTTCAAGGCCGCCATCAGCGTCGGTCGGTAACTGCAGTGCCAACGGTAAACATTTCTATGATCCTGTGGCACCTCCTGGAGGGGCGGCCGCACTCATACTATCATTATTCCCTTTGACTTTATCATGTAATATGCCATAGTAGTAGTAGTGGGAAGGAATGCACTCTAATGGCAATGTATTTTAGTTATGTGGAGCTTCGAAGACGATGAGACACAGATGGGTGAGCACATTCAGACGTCGCCGCATACTTTCAGCTTGAGGCTGGAGGGGCTAGACATACGCGCACTTCACCAGGATGACGCAGTTCTCGTCGAGCCGACAGACAATAAAGTGCAGACGCTCGGACGTCAATATTTCAATGGTGGTATCGAGGACGCTTCGCGACACAATAAGCATGGCTAAGGATACATTACAGTCTACATATGCGGTGTGATGCGGTTCGGCGTGGTTTGAATGGTGTGGTAGAGACGGAACAGTGTGGATGGGATGCTGTGAACGGAACGGGATGCAGAGATGACGTGCCGAGAAAAAGAGATCGTGCCAAGGAAACAGTGCAGAAACTGTATAGGTGGGGGACCATGGTGACGCAGGAAGAAGAATTGGAGACAATGCATGAGAGAGGCGCCGGTGGGAGCGAGAGAGGTCCGTATGCGGAGGGGTGTTGTGTAATGTGCCCGCCGACCACCGGAAATTCGCGGACGGGGGAGGGTGTGCGCACGACGCGACGCGCGAATATGTTGCTTCAGAGACACCCTGCGATGCCCTTCGATCCTCCAACATACTTGGAGGAGGCAGCGGCCATCCCTCGTCCAGACAAGGGAGACCTGCTACGTCCCTCGCGCCTCGCGCACAGCGGCAGAGACAACCCGCCTACTTCCCGAAGACCTTCTTCAGCGACCCAGTCTGGCTCGCGCGTGCGCGCGCGATCGCCTGGCCTTGCGCTGCGTTGTGTGCAGAACTCGACGTGAGAGCGGCGTACATCGCCTGCGAGTCGCGCGGGGATTGCTGGAAGGACGCGAATGCGTGTGGGGAGGCGGGGCCTGTCGGGAAGAAGCCGCTGAGGGGCGAGGAGGGGGGTGAGGAGTAGTAGGACGACATAGTAGTGATAGGTGCGCGAGGGCGGTCGTTCGTTAGATGGTGGTGCACAGGTCGTACACGGATGTTTGACGCGGGGGGAAGGCGGCAGGCAGGTCGTGAGTTCTGACGAGAGTGCGGGGCTACTGCTCAGCCAAGGGTGCCGTGGTCGTGAATGGGGAGGGTGCGGGCGGGAGTAGACGGCCGCTTTGGGGGAGATGGGCAGGAAGAGCCTGGGGCTGTTCCGCGCCGAGGGAGCCCATTTATCCGCTGAGGGCGCCGCCATGGAGGGCTGGAGAAGCTCGGCCCTCGCACCACGGACGCACACAACGCCTTCCATTCCCGGCAGAGGGATACAAGGGCGCTGCCAAAACGGGATAGGCCCACATGACGCGCGGCCACACGCTTGCTGGATATGGATCAAGGCAGCGCACCGAAACGGCTTCGCGTCGAGGGCGTGCGAGAGCATCAGAGAGGTATCAGAACGGCGTGCGCGGAGGAGGACGCGGGAGAAGCAGATCATGCTGAAGCTACGGAACGGCGTAGAGCCACAACACACCTCGCCAGATTGGGTCGGCGGGCGTCCTAGGATCGCAGCATTGGCTACTTGGCGTAGGTTGCTAGATCCACGAAGAGAGACATATAGAGATCGCATCAGGATGTTCCTGCCGTCAGTGTGGTTCGGAAGTTCAAGTTGGCACAGTCTGACTCGAACTTGTTTGCAAGGTGGGCGCATCTATCGTGGGCGAGACTAAGGATTCAACGAGATGGCTTCATAAATGCGAGCAGGGGTTCGTTAGCAAGGAATCCACTATAAGACTTAGAGGAACGTGCCTCCTCATCAGTAGTAGCATCGCATCAGACGTCTCGCCCTTCGTAAATATTACGGTTGTTCACCAGCCGTCGCGTTCGAATGCTAGCGGGATGAAACCAGAAATCTGCCACTAAAGACCATGGATCAGTACTTTAGTATTCAAGTACTCAAACTTCAAACTCTGCCTGCTGGTCTTTGGTGGACGTATACGTAGAAACAAACTGAAACGCCCATGGCCATTGGATACTGTGGCTTTGGGCAATACTACGTCATCTAGCTGGTCGTAAGATCTGGATCTGAGGATTTATCTTGAGGCTAATCTACGCCTCGCATGGAACAATGCACAGGCGACCCCAACTCGATCCGGGATAAAAAAACCGCTAGTCCGATAGTACGCGTGTGGTCTAGCAAAATACCGGGAAATTCGTCGCGCACCTCGGAAATGAACGTTGTCTTTAAGCCAGAGAACCCTCATCTGCGCACGCCCGCCGCTGCAACTCTATATCGCCTTTGTATTCACCCATGCAGTTATCCACAATCGGTACAAGGTGAGTTGGTCTGCTGTAAGCTTTAGCTGCCACGGCACTGGAGCGGGCGGAGTATACGGTACGGCGACGCGGCGCACCTGCGACGGTCGCAATTAGAATCAGACACGTAAGTGTACGCGTGCGGCGTATGTGACAAGCGGGCGAGGGGATATGCGCAGAGCAGCAGACGACGACGACAATGGTAGGGTGATGGGAATGACCTGGGTGACGCAGAGGAAGAAGAGTAGTAAAAAGAGTAAGAAGACAAGAACCGAGGAATCCGAGATGTGAGAGGAGGAGAAAAGAGACGGCAAAAAAGGAGAGGAGCGGATATGTACACACAGCGAGACGACCCAACAGAGGTGCAGAAGTACAGCCCACGCCTGTCCGAGGGATGCGATGTGATGCGATGTGATGCAGTGCGATGCGAGGTAATGCGGATGTGGATGCGGTATGCCAGTAATGCCAGTGCGGGTGCAGTAAATGGAAAGGGAAGGTGAGGTCCATCGAGCAGCGAGTCCGTGACCCGAGACGAATGCTAGAGCAGCGCGGACGTGTGCTCGCCCGACGCGACGAGCTTGCCCCAGTCTTGCCGCCAACGCACCATGTCTGCGCGCAGCTTCTTGTCGCCGAGCACCTTCTCGATCCAGAGCAACAATGCGTCCTCGTCTTCAGGCACGAAGAATGAAGATAACAGTGAGAGTACTGTCTCAAAGTTGGCTGAATCCGAGGTGATGTGATCTACGCAACGCAAATCAATCACTCTACTTTGCAGCGGGTAGTTTCCAGAAGGAAGCGCTCACCTCGATATACCCATACAAGCGCCACGGCGACGACAACAAAAATATCGTGTCCTTCGAGCAGGAACGCGTCCCATAATCGAAGCTGCATCTGGAACGGCACCGAGTTCGCAAAGAGCGTAATGTACCACTTCGTCGCGTACGACGTCGTGGACACCATGTGCTTCTTGAACGCCGCATAAACCGCAGGGAGCATTTGCTCCGTTAGCCGTTCCTGCACGTAGATGGCCTCCAACAAGCCCGGAAATCCTGGGCTGAAGATAGAGTGCATGTTGTACGAGTCGTGTATCCGCACGAGCGACGCGTACGCCCTCTCCGGCTCGAAATAGCATAGCAGCGTCGCCGCGATTGGGCCCATGCCTTGGCAATACCCGCACGTATCACACCGTAATGACAGTGAATGGAGGACATGGAATAGCGACCGCTGCCTGCACGCCGAGCCCGCCTTTCAGTTTAGCACCGACGTCCAACTGAAACAGGATGGGAACACGCACCCCTGCCCATAGCGCGTGCGAAACATAACATGGCCGCTGATCGTCCGGGGCACGTCCAAGTCAATCTGCACGTCATACGACGACGGCCGGTCGAGCGCCTCGCGATACTCGTGCATGAGCTGCCGGAGCTCGGCCTTGCCCGTGCGCGAGTAGCGGCACATCAGCACCTCCCAGGCCGCGCTGCGCCAGCAGTCGGGGATGCCCTTGTACACGCGCTCGCGCAGCTTGCGCTCCTTGCCCGCCTTCACGCCCCACAGGTCGGTGTTGCCGCCCGAGTCCCGCGACGCCGCGACGAGCATGCGGCCCCACTTTGCGGTGCGAGCGGTCTCCTTCGGCGGGTACACGCTCTCGGGCTGCCTGGGAAGCGGGGGCGGGGTCGGCGTCCCTGCCGTGTTTGCGGTGGTTATTCGCGCAAGGGGCCGTTGGAGCGGTGCGCCGGGCAGGAGAATGAGGCGGTCATGCGAGGGCGTCTGGAAGAAGCCATACCTGAAGGGGATGAGCGTGGTGCCGGCGATCGTGCAGGCTATATGCGCACCTATCTAAGTTCTGCAATAGCTCGACCTCCTGCGGCGTGAGCTCCCGTGTCTTCTCCTGCGCATCGCCGAGCGCCTGCCGCGCGCGGAGCTCGCTGTCGCGGCTACCTCCCACGCGTGCCCGGGTACGTTCGACGCCCTCCTCAATCCCGTCGCCTTTGACGCCGATGGTTTCGAGCTGTGCGTACGTACTCCGCACGTGAAACGAATCGGCGTCCTCCCCCTCCGAGCGCACAATCGTGGAATGCTTGCTTTCTGGCGTGCTGACGTGCGAGCTCGAGCTCCTCGGTGAGGTGGTCGGCGAAAACGTGCTTGACCCTGGCACTTGGAGGGAGGGTTCTGGTGGTGATGATGGATAAGAGTCAAGATGCAGCGGTCTTGATGGGGGTGTACGCGGCGTGCCCGGGGTTGAGGGTGGGGATATGAGAGGAGAGTGCGGCGGGGTGTAGGGAAGTGGCTTCGCGTCCGTAGCATCGAGGGACAATGATGTGCGTGAACCGGCGTCATCCAATGCAGACTGCTGTGACAGGGTAGTCTTGTGCCGGTGCGAGGAAGGCGGTCTACTCCGGGGACCGGAAGGACGACGTACGGGTTCTGAGCCAATACTGCGCCTGCCCGCTCCACTATGGCCTATGCTGTCTGCCACAGAATGCCTATACACGGAGGGCGGCCTGCTATCTGCGTACGCGAGCTGGACGGAGCCTGCGGAGACGACAGAATGCCGGGGTTTGTCTGCAACGCTTAACCGCTTGCCCATGCTGGCGCGACGGAGGTCGTACGTGGAGTCGTAGAACGCAGAATCGTCGAGCGCCGTAGGGTCGCTCTGAAGGTAGGAGTCCCGGTAGGTCGGCATGGTTGCACCTGCGATCTGCACACCGTCCTTCAAATTGAGGTTTCGACTGCCAGGACGGGAGTTTGGGCGGGCGACATGGCTGACGGCAGATGCGGCGGCGGCAGACCAGCTGCTGACGTCCTCCTCATACATGGAATAAATAGTGACGATGGCCGTCTCGGACGAGCTACGCTCGCGGTCGATAGAAGAGCCCTCTGAGGAGTAGGAGAGCTCTGGGAGGACGAGGGAACGTCCGTCTGGAGAGCGGCTGAGACGAGGCGAAGGCTGGGGGGTGCTGATGGGGGTTGGGGGGACGACGACGTAGGACGGCGAGTACATCAACGCGGTCAGGCACGGCGTGGACGACGGGGAGGAAGACGAGCGGGAGGAGGGGCGGAGAGGAGAGAAAAGGGAAGGAGAGAAGGAGCGGCAAGGAGAAAAGAAAAGGGACGGAGGGACCGCTCAGCCTGTCTCTCGCAGGCTCATTGCAATTGGCGTCGCTTGCAGAGCTTGAATGCAGCACAGGCGCCCGTGGCATCCACCGTCCCGTACGTCCGCTCTCTCCTCCAGCCACTCTGACACGCCCCCCTCCCCGTCCCGGTCTCACTCCCACATCTCCCCTTTTGCCATTCTCCAACGCATGCTGCACCCCATCCGATATATAATTAATGCGAATCGACGCTCTCGCCGCCATGCACGCCGTCGCCTAAGGTTATCGTCTGCCAGCCAGTGTAGCGTGCCGCGCCGCGCCGCAGTACCCGAGCCGTCGGCCTTGCCGCAGATCTCTCCCACCTTTGACTATCCCGACCCCTTCTCTCAGCGCACCGCCGGCCCAGCGTACCGCTTGCATTAATACGTATGGAATAATCCTGGAAGCTGTTATAGCCCCTGCGGCGCCGACCATATCATATGTTGCCGTACACCCCTTCGCGGCGGTCATCTTCGGTCAGTCGCGCTCTAACGCCACCATTCACGCGTTCAAGGCCGTCCAGTTACCTCGTATTCATCTCGACACTCATCATGTAAACCCTACTTGTACAGGAACGTAAAACGACGCCACATCTCATCACAGAGACGACTTCACGCTGCAGCTGTTCTCGCGCTGGCACACCAAGTTCCTTCCCAGGTTCTTGGCGATAGGACCTGCCAAGCATGCGCACGCCTCCTTCAGCTGCCGCCTCGACCATGAAAGTGTACGGAAGACTCACCCGTCGGTCCGCTCACAAACTGGCACTCGTCCGTGTCGCCGAGGGGAATGCAGTACTGCCCATGCTCGAGGACCGGGTACTGCTCGTCGCCCCACGCACCGGCGTACTGCAGCCAGCTCGCACCCTCGCTGTCCACCACGTTCCCGCCCTCGCCGGCGCCCCCGGCGACGCTGAACGTCTTGGTCGAGTTGTCGAACCAGAATCCACGGTAGTTGAGCGTCGGGTCCCAGATCGGGCCCGCGTCGGTCTGGTCACACAGCAGGTCGAGCGGGAGGTCATGGCAGTGCTTGCCCGACGTGGCGTAGTTGGCGTGCGTGCCGCCCGCGATGTACGTTGTCGGCCGCCCGTTCGTCTTCTCCGTCGCCGCGTACGTGTACGCCGACCCGCCCGAGTGCGCGGACAGGTACAGCGCGGTGGGCGCGCCGTTCTGGAAGCGCACCATGCTGTGCTCCCAGTCGCCGACGTGGTCCCCGAACTCGATGTCGAGAACCTACAGATCCGGGTCGCGGCGTTGAGTGATGCGTCCCGCTTATATGCACATGATGTCACTGACCTTTCCTCCGTGGTCGAAGGAGTAGAAGTAGAAGAAGAACGCGTCGAGGATACCACCGTCCTTCTCCACGAGCACGATCGTCGCCGGCGCGGTGCTGTGCCCATTCCCGTCGGGCTTGCCCACCGCGGACGTGATCCACGCGGGCTGGTCCGTGACGTCGTCCTTCGAGGTCAGGAACACATCACTGCCCTGGTTCGAAAGGTCCTCCAGCGTCACGGACGACGCGGTCGCCTTGAAGTCGACCTCGGGCACGACGTGCGTGAGGTGCGTCGCGACGTCGGACGGCCACCACTGCTCCTTCGACCACAAGTGCGACAGAGGTGCGTTCTGCAGCACGAACGCCGGCACGGGGTCGCGCTTCGCTAGCCGCAAAGGTGTCGCGGCCGCGGAGAGCGCAAGCAGGAGCGCAGAGGCAGCGGAGAGGGCGTGTCCGACCATGCTGGCTACGTGTTATGTGCCGATGCGAGAGGAGGTGGGTGCGCAGGGGCAGGGAATCCGAGCTCGCAGATCGGCATGCGGCCCTGCACGTATTTATTCGCCGGAAGCATCTCGTCGCCCTCGCGGGCAGATCATCGCGAAGCGCACCACCGAGGTGACATGCCAGACGCGACCACGCCTCCAGTCGGGCTGCTGCCTGATCCGTGATGGAGAATACACACTAGGTGCATCGTCGCTGGTCAGTGCTGGGGCTGAAGCAACCAACTGAGTAGCCGGGAGTAGCGACCGTGCTGTCGCGCCTATCTCCAGACAATCTCCTCCGCGCCCATGTGCGTCACGCGTGGTGGTGGGGCACATGCAGACGAGCCCATCCGTGCCGCGCTCGCTCTCTTCAGTCTCACGCTCGGGCGCGAACGTTGGTCACCTAGGCACGGCGGTAAGAACATATGATATCTGTTGCGTCCTACTGACCATCCGAGATGTGCAGTAGAAGAAGTAGAAGGGACGGAAGAGGGAGGACGAGTCGAACGGAAGCACCCGGTGAGGTGATGCAGCACAGCTTGTTGCATTGCGGGCCGTCCCGCCATGTGGCGACGGGGGTGCGTGCAAGGGCGCACCGACACCGGACATGCGTCGACGTTTCGTTGCCGACGCCCGTGCACTGCACAGCAATGATCTTGTCAGAGTTTGTGGAGATCCCTCAAACATAGGTAACGGACGCGCTGCCTGCATAGGCCAATGGTTGGATGAGTGAACATTGGGTTATGTCTGACACAGCGCGTGTTTGTAGCACAGCCGAAGATACCCTCGAAGAAGAGTTAGTTATAGCACTGTATGCCGCGCACCACTCAGGCCCCTTGAATTAATTTGTTTGTCTACTTTGTCGTCAGACATCCCAAACATCCACTAGCCATATGTACTTCCGACCTCGATCGATCTTAGTGTCCGGGTCTGTCGCGAATTTATGGCACCCACATAGGCTCGTAAGCAGTAATACTCATACGCGTCAGGCCACCCAAACTCTCGCGGGACGGTCTCATCAGTCGAGGAGGATGAGTACGTCACGCATCTCCGTTTGCGTGAGTACTCCTCGCCCTGACTATGTGGCCTGACGCGTTGATTCTTCGGGGAACTCAGAGTGGTTGGGAAAAAACTGCCTCGTGCACGTCATTGCGGGATGTCCAGAAGCTTGGAAATGAAGATGGGCGAGATGCAGAAACCGCGTGCCACGGCGTGTACGTCAGTCATACGATAATCAATATCGCTAGGCGTGAGTATAATACTTGAAGGCGACTTTAATGAAGAAACGGTCCGCCCACGGCACCTCCTTCGAGCGCAGTGCCTGATCGAACTCGTCATAAGACAGCGAATCTAGCTGGGCAAGTATCGGCAGGTGCACGTCGTCCACACCAAGGGCCTCGAAAGTATGCATGTGGCCCGTCATCGAAGGCCGTAAACCCGCGAGGAAAGCATTCACGCTCTCAGCCTTGTCGGATGACTGTTGGGCATTGTTCTCCTCGCGGTGAAGCGTAGACAGTCCATTGCGGAGGATCAGGGCCTCCATAAACGTGAAGCCCTGCTCCTGCAGTTTGAGACTAAGGTCGCCAACCAGTGGGAGCGGGCGCCTGAGGATCCGGAGCGGCGGCGAAAGACTTCAAATACGCCATTGAGGTGACGCCGAGTTCTCGGAGGATAGATCCGCGATGTGTCAAGAGCACCATCTAGATTTGCTTGCACCAATCCTTCCTAAGGCGCTATAGCCAAGTGGTTACGGCGACAGATTAGAAATCTGTTCTCCTTTGGAGGCGCAGGTTCGAATCCTGCTGGCGTCGATCAAAGTCCCTTTTTTGATCAAATGCACCACCCGTCTAAACCGTTTTCCCCACGCTTTGACCTTAAAGCAAGCAGTCGCAACGGATTGCGTTCAGGCCGCGGGCAATGAATGGAATTTGGCCGTTCTCAGATAATCGGCGGCGGCGTTGAACAGATGGTCGTCTGCTAACATAGACACAAATGGGCTCTTCTGATGTACGATGTACACATATAGCTAGCGATAATAAGTAGAACAAATTGGAATTACAGATAATAGGAAGAATAAGGATAAACTATACCAAAAAGGTTGCGCATACACGTAGTCGTCATCTCGTTGTAGGTCGTCGCGGAAGCGTCGTTGCCGTAAACCTCGACGCTTCATGAAACGTCGGGCTTCTCCCGCAAAACGTCCTCAGCGCGGAGCCGTTCCGCAGGAGTGAAGGAGAGGGGCATCGTCCGCGAGCGCACGGCAGCAGCCTCCTCACCGCTGACCGCCAGGATCGGGCGGGATGGGTGCAACGCAGTAGGACCCGGGTGAACGTCAGGCGCGGATTGGGCGGAACGCATATTGAGCTGGAAGCGCACGCTCGCTGTCCTAGGGGCGTCTGCGGATGTAGGCGTGAGCAGCGGCGAGCCGACGAGCTCCGTACTGCTGAGGAATCGAGCTCGAGATGGCGAGTCGGCAGGGCTAGATAGAGGGCTTTCGGACAGGATGGAGGGGAGCCCGGATACTTCGCTCGTCGAGACGGATACTTGCGCTTTCTCCGAGAGCGGGGCCCCGTTCGATGGCTCCGCCGAGCGAGTAGACGGCTCACGGCCACGGTTGGCCTCGGAGTCGGCCCTCCGTCGCGCCATGAGAGCGTTGAACCAGCTTGGCCGAGTGGATAGCCCAGGTCCCGGAGACACGGAGCTGCCACGAGTGCCACTGCGAACTCTGTCGGGGCCGCTGTGTATGCTACCAGCGCCGGCGACCGAACTCAGTTGTGAGCTTCGGCTACGCGTCGCGCTAGCGGCCGAAAGGGCGGTCGCACGTCGTCGAGCGCGGATGATAGTGCCAATAGCGCCGCCGGTCATGCGCAACGAGTCGAGCCCTGGTTCTTCAGTCCTCGCGACGATCGCGCGCTTCTCGTCAATGAGGTCGAGGCTGACGTCCGACTCAGCGTCTTCGGAGCGCAGGCCGGCTTCGAGATCGTCAGTCGAGAGCGCAACGGCAGCGTCACCTTCGGCGGGGTCTGGCGACTGCACCCGATGAGAACGCTGGGATCGACGCGAGCGGCGAGAACGCAGAGTCCCTGAAGGGCCAAGCTCGACGGTTTGGGCGGCTACGGGGTCGACTTCTTGGCGAGCCGCTTCGAGAAGCAGAGTCGTGCGTTCATCGACCTGAAAATATATCCTTCCTGTGAGCATAGATGCCAAAGAACGAGATACATGCGGGGTGCACGCACGTTCGCGAGAGAGCGAGGGTCAACCTTGGTCATCTGTAGAATCACGATACCTGTGCAGATGACTGCGAATGCCAGCACGATAGTGATAATCTGGGACGCGCTCGCCTTCAAACCTTGATACAGAATCTGTAGAATGTTGTGTGAGAGGACGAACAGGCCACAGATGATGAAGAGTTACCACAGAAGTGACGAGAGTGCAAAAAGTGACTACGTGATATGCGTGTGAGTGTGAGGGCGCGATGATACAAGTGGATTGTACTTACAAGTAACATAGTAAGTCGGCGTGACTGGAGGAGGATGCTTAGAAACGCTGTCTCTCCGAGAAATGCATCGGGCTTACCCATTGCTGTCAAAGTAAGTTAGTGAAATGATTTCTATGTACATTTATGCCGGTAAAACGTACCGGTATTAAATAATGCCAATGCTACGTTCAAGTAGTAGATCTCTGTGACTATTGTGGTGTGAGCGTGAATATTCAACAATGTAGTCAGAACTCACGCAATGTTGCAATCACAAATACTAGAAGGAAATAGATGAACCAGTTCTTGAACTTTAGGGAACCTGAGCATAGATGCACTATTGTAATTCCGCCGAGCATACCTGATTATCCCCTCTGATAGACGTTACAATGGCCGCGCCGAGGCCTTGTGTGCAACTTACGCTCAAACCCCCAATGAGGCTACATACACCCTGTAACCAGCCGTTCAAGCAAAGTGATTTCACACTTGGTCGTCAAAACGTCTCACCAGGTATGGCATCATGCTTTTCTGCCCCCATTTTGGAGCTGCCCAAAACGCAAGAACGGCGGCGACAGCAAGAACTACACCGCCGTATGCAAGGAACCAAGGGGCCAGAAAGAGGTGCTTAAAGCCTTCGATGGTCGACACGCTCTGCTCTTCGGGTCCATTGAGGGCAAGGATCGACGCGCCGAGAAGACACTGGATGGAAGAAATCCAGCCGAATAGAGAGAGCTTCTCCTTGAGAAAGAAATGGGAGAGGATAGAGGATATGACGACCGAGAGCGCGCCCATTGGGGTCTGGAGTAGGCGTAGTAGGATAACCACGCCCGGTTATGTATGGAAACGAGACTACTCACAACGATGATTGCTTCAACGAACGCATACGCGCCGAAATTGCAGAGCTCTCCGAGTATCATAATGATCATGCCTGTCCACCACATAGGCTGTCAAGAAGCCCCGAGTCTCAGCTCACGCCCCAGGGTTTGGAGCGAGTGTGGGCAGGTCGCACCGACTTGAGATAGGCCACGCCCTCACCAGCTGCATGACCTTTTTGCGAACTTAACAAGCCCTTCTTCTTGAAGACAAACGAAGAGCCGATGAGCACCCCAGAGCCGATAGCCAGCACAACACCGACACTGTATGCAAGATGAGTCTCACATAGGTTGCGGGGGGCACTAGCGTGTAGCGACTCACGCTCTATACTGAGAGGGCTGCCCTGAGTCCGAACTCGACGCCATGTTGTAACTGGGTCACTCAGTGACAATGAGAACAGAGCGATGTCGCTATGAAAAGCAGCGAAGGAGCGGGAGAGGATGTTACGAGCAGCGGAGCGGGGCGGATCCAAGAACGTTGTTGCTGCCAACGAGACGACGGCTCTCACTGGTGGATTGGAGCCACCAATAATGCACCCGGCCTTCGAGGAAGCCCCAGTGATGGGCATGTGACCATCCCTTCGATTTAGCTCCCTGCCTGGAAAAGGGCGACCGTCGGACAATCTGTGCCGCATTGAGAGGAGCTTGCCACCGGGGGATCCAGACGCCACCTACGCGTTCCTCGCAGCACAATCAACTTGAACGAAACAAGGAGTGCGGGCACGATCCCCAGGTGGCGCCTGCGTGTGTCGCGGTGCGTCACAATCATGTGATGACGTATGCGGCGCCCACAACGCGTCCTGCGAACACGGGCGCTCGTGGGGACGCGAAGGTTTCGCAACGGGACCCGGTATACGTCTGAGAGGACCCCAATGAGGCGCTTCGAATCAGTGTGCGAGCGTTGCAAGTCGAGGCTCCATGTCATCGCACTACAGGATATATGGGGACTTCCACCCAGTTATTCCAGTGATATAAATGTCTATGATACATACTACGAGACCAGCGAGGCGACAAACTCTATAGATATAGCGAACGGCGAGCCCGAAACAAAGCCACGATCAACGGAGCAAGGAGGAGAACGTGCAGCGCCGAGGGAAAACAGGTGCGCAGGAGCCGGCAGACGGTAGACTAGCGAGAGGCTGTCTGAGTCTACTGGGAGATAAAGGTCGTCATGCCCTGGAGGTTGTTGGTGTCTTCAAAAAACGTCGATCAGATTCCGCTAAAGAGAATACAAGGAGAACATACTGATAGTCACACCGGCCTTCTTGGTAGGGCCTGCGAGGTCCAGCGTCTGGACGTGCTTCGCATTTCCAGGGGAGTCGAGGGACAGGACCTCCACAGTCTTGGCACCAGGCGCCAGCACGTACATAAAGCTAGAGAGATGATCAGTTATCAGGCCACTCTAATTAAAACCACGCTAGCATACTCGTTGCTTCCAATAGTAGCGATGTCGTTGTCGATGGTGGAGGAGCCGTTGGTCTGGGGGTATTGCTGTACGTCAAGAGCTGATCAGCGGCCCCGCTCGCGTTTAAAATTAGACGGCGCAAGAACGTACCTTCACGATGGACGCCTTCAGGTTGTTGTCGACGTTCACCTCGGTGACGATCGACGTGCCGATGTCAGTGAGGTAGAAGTTGCCCGTCTTCTTGCTGAAGCTCGACCAGCACGTCGCGCTCTGACCGTCGATCTTCACCGCCGAGCTCGCGTTCCCGCCGCTCAAGTCGAACACGTCAAACCCGACGCCTGGGTCCGTCGACAGCACCGCGTTCTTGCCCGGGATGACCGTCATCGAGAACGGCAGCAGCCCGCCCGATGGCGGCGCGACTGCCTTGAACTGCGCGGACAGTGAGCCGTCGGTCGCGACGTCCCAGACGGCGATCATGCCCGGAGTCGGGGGCACGCCCTTGACGGAGGCCATTAGCTGCTTGCCGTCCTCGCTGAACACGACGTGGCTCGCGGAGCCGGGCGGGCCCGTCGCGGGCGTCGTCTGGTTCAAGTTAAGCGAGCGGAGCGTGTTCGGGAGCGCCTTCAGCCCGCTCTTCTTGTCGACCGAGTAGCAGCTGTGCCGGGGGTTAGCAAGGCATCCGGACGGGTCGATATACGAGCGGGGACGTACTTGACACCATTGACCGTGCCACCGTTAAGGACACAGAGGCGAGAGCCGTCGCTGTTGAACGCGAGCGACATGGGGAACTCGCCCCCGGTGGAAACAGGGTCACCGAGGCGCGAGATGTGCGTTGGCTGCTTCGGGTCGATGGAGAACAGCGAGACGGTGTTGGAGCCGGACTGCAGACGGCCGTTAGTGCGAACCGGAGCAAATAAAAAATTGGCGCTAACGTTGACGGTCGCGAGCACCTGGCCCTTCGCCGATGCCTTAATGGCACCCTGTAAATTCACGCCATCAGCACTTGCTACTAAAAAAAACTTATCCGCGCGCGTCGCGCACCTGGGAGAATAGAGCGTCTGGACCGAGAGGGTCCGTAATGCCATGATCACCGTGGCCAATCGCGGACACCGCGCGGTCTAGGGTCTGAGCAAAACGGTGAGCTTCCGGCTATCGCGCGGCGAGGCTCAGACATACCAGGGTGCCGTCCTTGTTGATGCTGGCGGCGATGACCATGTTCTCACCGGGCTCGTTGGTGATGACTATCGGAGGCGTCAGGAGACTAGCGGCGTTGGTGCGAAAAATCAGACTGACAGTAAGCAGCACCGGCAGCGTTGGCGGGGGTCTTGGATGACATTTTCTTGACCCCGTGGCGGCGCTCGAGAGGCACCGCGGACACCAGGCTCGAGGCGGCGAGGAGGGAGGCGAGGGTTGCAAAAGAAAGCTGCATGACGAACGAGTGAAGCTAGAGATGGCAGAAAGAGTCTATGGAGTAGTCGTCGATTTCTCGTAGTACGAGGGTAAGAAACAATGGTAGCGAGCACAGCTCCTGATGAACGAAGGAACGAAAGTGAGAGGGGACAGAGGGAACACAGGAACAACCGTGAAATGGGGAAGTGCCCCAATACGGTGTCGGGCGCGAGACTTTATACACCCCTCCGGCCAGAGGTAGCCG
The DNA here is from genome assembly GCA_022606255.1 of Trametes meyenii. NCBI lineage: Eukaryota > Fungi > Basidiomycota > Agaricomycetes > Polyporales > Polyporaceae > Trametes > Trametes meyenii. The sequence continues at coordinate 4,244,055 of JABYQG010000001.1, read as the reverse complement.
GCGACTATGCTCTGCGCATACTCACCACCGCCGCACTGCCTAGAGCATGAGACGCGTATCAGGAACTTACAGTAGATGCAAGCGATGCCGGGGTCTCCCCGCACCATAATCTCGGATCCAATGGCACGCGACGGTAGCGTGCGCAGGTTCCTGGCTCGCCGGGGTGCGCGCGCGTGGTCAGCAAGAAGCAACTTCGTTGCCACGTGTGTAAGGGCGGGGGATTCGCATAGGCTGAACCGAGATGCTACGGCAGAGCTGACGAAGCCCGCGCGGTGGTTGGCTCGCTGGGGACGACAACGCGGGGGCCCCCTCGCAATGCGACCACCAAGGCAATGCACGCGGCGACGGATAGGGAAGGTCGCGACGTCAGCAACGGCGATCTGCGCGGACATGACTGACGCTGGGAGGCGTTGGTGGACTTTGATGTTGATCTCGTACTCGGAGGTCTGTTATGAGCGCTAAGCGACAGTTGTAAGTAAAAGTGTTTGAACTTCCAATTGACTGAACGCGTACCTACTAAACACTGCCGAATCATGGCAGTGGGGGTTACGGACATAAGAAGGCATTGACTCGGACTGTAAGTGTAAAATTCCGATTAGAGAACTCGAGCGATGATACGCGTCGAACTCGGAGCGAGAACCGAACGCACCGTAGCGTCCCCCTGGATCCATTAGGAGCTCCGTGGCCGTATGGGTGCACGCCTCAATTAAACAGCTGTGAGATCGCGAGTCATGCATCGCAACGAGCGGGCGCCGTACCTCAAGGGGTCCTATGGACATCAGGACGTCAAGGCAGTGTGACTGCCACAGGAGCCGATACTGCAGGCGCTTGGCCGGGGGGGCCCCGCTGTGGGACCGCAACGACGTGGGATAACCGCCCCTTGAGACCTTGTACTCGCCCTCGAGACCAAGTTGTAACATTGGCGCCGGGTCGCTATGTACGCGTCGAGACCTTGTACTTTATGCGTCGCCCGTCGTTATGTACGCTCCGTCTTCTTGACTACCGACCATCGAACTTTCGCGTCGTCACCGTCGAGGTGTAGAAACAGAAGCGCCCGCCACGATATTGACGGATGTTGACGTTGATCAAGCCAAATCGGCTACAGGCCCCGGCGCCTACTTCGCCATTCCTAGTCGTTGGCGCTCGTACTCCCTTGAAGTCCGCTACACGGAGCTCTGCCCATGTTCACTAGATAACAGACCGTTGGCTAACCCGAGAATTACGAAGAAGCTCATTCACGGGGGCTAGAATTCTCAAAAGACATCAATCAATTCGAACACGCTACCCTGGCACTTTTTCCGGTCGGAGACTGGCACTCAGCGACGAGCAATCTCACACGTACCCCCCATTTATCGTGTTCCTGCCGAATATTCAAACCCACCAAACAATTGCACGCGGGTAGAGGGATGCCAGCGCGTCACGCAACACATGGTCCGCCTAGCTTGGTTAACGACGCGGCCGATCGCATGGCTGCCCGCCGGTACCAACGGGAGTGGTGCGCATGCGACAGCCTTGCGGTCTTACACACGGTTGTATACACATCTCTTTCTATGAAGAAGTCCCAGGCCCGAGCATCCGACCCCACTGAGAGACTGCGAGGATCTTCCCTCCAGACTAATATCTTACCACCCTTACTGTTTTCGATACTCTGAAATTGTCAGAACTTTGGGCCATTTGCTGTGATAGGTCATAGGTGCGCAGTGGTGGTTTTCATAGTGCACGCCTGCCGAAACACCTCACTTTTGGCTTGTGATGACTGTATTCAAGATGATCACACATCTCGTCAAAATTATTTCTCCACCAAAGACGATCAGAGCCACTCGAACGCCTCGACTAGCCTTTCCCACCGTCCCCCATGCCACGCTTCCACCTTCTTCCATTCCTCGCTCTCGTCCCCTAGAACCCGCTTCATCCACAAAAGCCGCCCCGACAGCATCATGTCCACGAAGGTAACCTTGTCGCCCATGAAAAACCTGTTCCCCTTCCCACCCGCGTCCAGCCACGTCGCAATCACCCCGAACGCAGTCTCTACCTCCGCCCACTGCTGCTTACGCACGGCACTCCCTGGCGGCGACCACTCCTCCAGGTCCCCGCCGCCGAGGACCGCCCGCCGACGCTCCTTGAAGTGCGCCTTGCTCGCTTCGTTGAGCCGGGCATACGCGCGAGGCATGACCAAACGAACGATCGGCCCCATCGAATTTCCAAGCGCAAACAGAGTCGCCTCCTGGAATGCCTCGGTTCCCTGCGGGATGAGACGAGGAGTGTCCGGGTACGTCGCGTCAAGGTATCGCGCGATGGCCAGCGAGTCCGCGATAGCGGTCTTGGTGGACGGGTCGTAGATCACAGGGAGTGTGTACATGGGCAACCCCGTGTCGGGCCACTTTCCTGTGGGGCCCACGCCGAGCTCCTGGCATGTGCGCGCGATGTCCGGATATTCGACCCAGATGGTCTTGTAGGCGAGTCCCTTGACATTGAGCGCGAACCTGGAGATACATGAGCCGTCTATGCAAGTGGGGGATCCGTTTCAACGGCCGTTACCTTGTTTTCAAGGTGTTCCCCGACCAAGCGGTGCCCTTGACGTTCGCGGGAATGTCGTAAAACACGATTGGCTCGGTCATGGCGGGCTTTCTCTATGGTGGTTCTGTGCTACCCTTCCGCTGGATCGTCACCTCGAGATATATATCCCTGTATGAGGGGCTGAGTTAAGCAGAACTGGGGTGTGACTGCGCCACAGCTGGTCGCATGAGACCGTGTACGGCAGAATCTGTCATGGGATGGCTTCTCTTATTAAGTGCTGACAATAACCTGCGCATTCTTACCAAGACCCGTATGATGTATTAGTGGAAAGCATATTTGAGCCAAGCTTGACAAGTTGTCTCTGGGAACGACGAGAAGACATTGCCAGTCCGCGACCGGGTGAGATTCAAGTTGTAAGTACTCAAGTGCTAGCGTGTTCGTCCTCTTTCCAGAAGCAAAAACAGGAAATGTACAAAAACCCATTATTTATCCCGACGTTTTGAAGGTGTTGTCCAGCGAAGGGCCACCGTGAGATGAGATTCCTGAGGGCGTCATTCGGATTCCGGAATGAGTGAGCAGAAGGAGATCTAAGATCGAAAGGAGCACGGCAACTGCCGATAACGTCGGGTTCCGCCACCGAGTCCCGCGCGCTTAGCACCCCGTTCGAGGCTTCGAGCTACTGCGGCTACTCGTCTCGAAGAGCAACGCACGAACTTGCTCTCCTGGTTTCTGCTGGCACTTGCGCCTACTTCTGCTTGATTGAATCTGTGGGCTCGACTCGTTTTGCCATCCCCTTCGTGTATCTCCACAATCTGTAGGAGTCACCACTGCGCGCGACGTGGTAACCACCAACATGTTGCTCTACTTGCCGTCCGAGCTACTGCTCTACATTCGTGAGTGGATCTGAATAAAAGCATGGGTTGGGTGTTGTTCGTAAAAGCTTACGCGACCTTAAAGTCTCTTTTCTCGATCTTCCCGACATGACTTGCCTCGCGCGAGCGTACCCTGAACTCGCACAACTGGTTGAAGATCCACTTCTCCATCGTGAACGCCTCCGCATTATCGCCCCATCCCGCGTTTCGCACTCGCTCTTCGGCCAAAGTTCGTCTGGGGTCCCGCTACGGCCTACCGTTCCCGACCTTGTGCATAGGGGAATCATACGTGGTATGGGCGTTGAGAGACGTTGGAGGGCGGGCTTATACTTCTATTCCTCGCACGTGCGTCGTCGTCTATTCAGCCCCTGCCAGCCTTCTTGTTTTGACTGTTTCTCCCAGATGGTCAGCCAGTACGAGGTCTCGCTCCGCCTGCAATGGAGACATGCGCGCGATGTGCTGGCGCACACCCTACGCACACGCTCGCCCGGCGCGCAAGAGACGTTCTACCATACCCGTATCCTCCCACGCGAGGCCTCCTCGTCTCACGTATCCCCTTCGCTCGTGTCGTCCGTTCGTCGTCTCCGTTGGGCTCTCCAGCGCGACCGCTTGGCGCGCCTCGTCAAGGACCGTGCCGAGATGGTGAAGGACGGCGGAGTCGTCGCATGGCTCGAAGGCAAGGGTGGTACTGCGGTTTGGCGCGAGAATGAGCGCGTGAGACTCGCACTATGTCCTGGCATTAAAGGTATCGTTAAGTTCTACGAAGGCTTGTCGCGTTGAGCTTGTCCTATGCCGTCCTCGCCTTGATTTTAATGTTGCATATTGTATTTTTCTGATTTGTGTATACCCACGCAGCATTATCTCCGATGTGTAGTAGTTGTGTGTAATTCTGCTGTACTCAGATATCTCGCCATACCTATAGATATTGTACGATTCTACGTGTCTATGGCATCACACAAGGACAGTGTGTGTATCTTGTGCATACCCTAATTCACCCACATTACTCTCTCTTCTCGAGAAATTTGGACCACGTCTTATCTACCAGTTCTCTAACTGCCCTTACCTTATCCTCACCAGTCCGCCAAATGCCCCACTCGCCTTCTCCGCCGACGCCCATGCCCATGTCGTCCCTGCGGAACTCCATCTTACTCGGCACCCAACCCCCGGCGCTGAGGTGCACCTCGCGCAGGCCGCAGGGGAGGAGCTCCGTGAGAAGAGGGCCGACGGTATGGGCATTGACCCCCGAGCCGACGAGCACCTCAGCGGCGGAGGGCATGCGCGAAGCTGTGCGCAGAAGAGTGCGTAGTGTAGGCAGCGCCGAAGGCGAGGGCGCGGAAGGGACTTGGCCGCTGATCAGTAAAAAATGTCCGGAATTGGGTGAGGGCGTGAGAGCGACGTCGTGCAACGAAATAAAGAAATGAAGCGTACCTGGTCAAAATACGCGTTACTTGAGGGATGCTCGAAATCTCAAGGTGGGCTAAGATAGCGGTGTTATTCACGGTCCCCGTCCTGGGCTAATGAACGCGGCGGCAGACCTGTAAGGATGTCCTGACTCGCCATGTCAATCGCCCGATGAAAGCATACTGAGTCAAATCAGATACCGGTCGGGGGGACATGGTGACGTAGGTGCCGCACCTTGCATTGGCGCAGCGTCCTGCACCAGGCTGGACAGATAGAGGAATATCGTCAGTACCCAGATGGTAAGAGACGGTGGAGAAGAGCCGGTGCTAACGTTCTGGTGCGCGTGACGTCAATATGGCCGTCTTGCTGGAGAACCCCCAGCACAACTCCGCTCGCGCCGGCCTCCTTGAACGCCCGCACGTCTTCTTGCATGACACCGAATTCCGAGTCCGTATAGAGAAAGTCGCCCGTACGGGGCCGTATCATAACCTACAGGACGATTAGTGACACCATTGCGCGATTGGCGGCGTGGATCGGCTCAGGGCCAGTACCATGATAGGTATGCCGTCCGGCGTGGCCTTGCGGACCGCTCTAAACAATCCAAGACTAGGTGTGGTTCCACCTCCTAGACCCAAGTTACCGCACAGTTCGAGCCGATCGGCGCCCCCGCGTACCGCTCTTCTATATGCGTGAGCCACGATGTCGTGATTGTTCAGCAGTGGGAGCCAACTGACGCGATGGCAGACTCGACGGAATCGATGCAGACTTCTATCGTTATGTGCTCCGTAGACGGCGACATTCTGCATGCCGGTCAGTCCAGAACCGCAGGTTCATGAACCAGAGCTTACGTGGTGCTGACAACCGTGGTGTGATCCATGGTCCCTGTGGTCTGGGATGGGCGTCGGGAGCAAGGAGAGTAACGGACAGAAGCCAGAAACGTCCGGACGCGGAAATTGTCAATGGGCAGAAGCCGAGGCGCGGCCACGTGACCGCGTATGGATCAAATCGCGCGTCCGCGAAAGGCGCCGGGGAAGATCAATCTGGCAGCGGCGGCATTCGAAAGCGACGCCGTTGCCCAGTTCCGTTCCCACCATAAATCTCCTCCCCTTGTCGCCATGAATCTGATCCCCGGCGTCCCCGCCTTGTCCTCCTCTCCCTCCCTCCACCATCATGTCTTCTGTCACGACCCCTGACGGCGCCGCACCTCCTCCTGCGCGCATCTGGTGGTCAAATGGCATATTCTTTGTCGCTACTCACCTCGCTGCCGCAGTCGCGGTCGCGCTCAAGCCACCCTCGGAAGTCCCTCGTCTCACTTTATTATTCATGGTAGTCCTGTGGCAGGCTGCGTCCATGGGGTAAGTAGGAATACTCTTTAGTCTACCGCGATATCGCGTGAACGCGTCCGACCTGCGAAACCAGGATCACTGTTGGTTACCACCGACTTTACTCGCATCGAGCTTTTCGAGCTGCATGGCCTGTCAGGATGGCCGTGGCCTTGTTGGGTGCAAGTGCATATCAAGGCTCTATAAAGGTGCGCATATAGCCACATTTAGCCGATGTAACAAACGGAAACATGACAAGGGACGCTGCTCTTCATGTAGTGGTGGTATGTAGTTCCAAGCGGGTTCCCGACCCGTGGGTACTGAAAGACGAAGGTGTCTGCGACATAGATTACACCACGTACGTCTACGTCCTCGCTAGATAGATTTTCGCTCACAGTCGGTCTGGTGCAGCGCTTTACGGATGACCTCACTCACGATCCGTGCGTCTCCGCTTTATATCCGTACTATATGCCGTCCCCGACATGGCTCAATGAGATCTCAGGTATGCTGCGACCCGAGGGTTTTTGTGGAGTCATATGGGCTGGATATTTTTCAAGTCCCGTTATGAACGCCTGAAATATATTGACAGCGACGATTTAGACAGAGACTCGGGTATGTGGGCTGTTCACGCATCCGCGTCTTTGCTCACATTTGTGTAATAGTGGTGCGACTGCAGCATAAATACTACAGTCAGTAAGCACTCACCGAGATGGCCGGAGCGCTTTACGCTAATCGGCACAACAGTCCCACTCGCCCTTCTCACGGGATTCGTGATGCCTCCTATCATCGGCCTTCTGTGGGATGACCCACTTGGCTGTTTTGTATACGCTGGCCTCGTGGCAAGACTGCTCAGTATGTTTCTGGCTGTATATCCTGGTGCTTCGGCTTACTCGTCGTAGTTTGGCATTGCACTTTCCTCGTTAACTCGTGAGTTATTCGCCTGTTCGGTTTGTGTTTATACCCTTAGGGTCGTTCATGGATAGGCTAGCCCATTGGGACGGCCTTCAGCCGTACTCGGACGACAACACCTCGAAATCGAACCTGGTGAGTACACAAGAGCCTGTGTCATCTGCGTGAACGTGCTCAGTATGCGTGCAGATTCTCGCACTGCTAACATGCGGCGAAGGGAACCATAACTTTGTACGTACTCGATCCGTTATTTGGCGATCCGCTCCTGACATTCCTGTCTTATCTACTACAGCATGTCAGTGTCTATTGACCTATGCTTCTCCTCGCCAACTCACACATGCTGTATCCGCGTCTTTCGCGTGTTTCAGCACAGCTTCCCCCACGATTATCGTTCAGGACCTTCTCTACTTGACTGGGATCCCTCTAAATGGGTGATAGCCCTGCTGTATACGCTTGGGCTCGCCTCGGGCCTCCGTCGCGCTCGCACAGACGAAATTCGCGCGGCACGCGTACACATGCTCCGTAAGGAGATGTACCAATTATACACCGACACGGATGAGGTTGTGAGCTCCTCCGTTAGCGGGTCCGAAGAGGAAGAAGACGCGTGGGACGGCGCGACTTGGACCACAGAACAGCTGGCAGAGTACGTCGGTGCAGGACGCCGTTGCGTGCTCCTCCTGGACGGGTATGCCGTCGATGCGACCGAGTACTTGGCGGAACATGTGCGTCCGTCTTTCTCCCGCGTCGGTACCGCCACAGTGTAGCTCACCTCGAGAATAGCCTGGGGGTGCGGCGCTTCTGCGCCGATACGCGGTCGGGTCCGGGGAGGCACAGAAGCTGGAAGGTGGGGTCGCGTGCGATGCTGACTGGGCGTTCCGTGGAGGAATCAACAAGCACTCGCAGGCCGCGCGGAGGCGCATGCGCCAGCTCCGCGTAGCCAGGATGCTATAAAAGAACAAGTACGGCTCCTCATTGGTAGGACCTGACGATGAACGACTGAGTTTCCCCGTCGGTCATAGGGGATGGTTCGGGAGGGTGAGACAGCTTCTGTCACCTTCAAGGACCTCCGCGGTACACTGTAGGAGAGGGGAGAAGCACGCTGCAGATCTTACGTTTGGGAACATTCGACGCCAGAGAGGCGCTGTGTGCTGATTTGTACGGTATCATGCCTTTCGAACTTCTCGGCTGGCCAACATACCCGTGAAGAATGGAACACGGTCTCCTGGGTCACGCGAACCCTGTTACGACCTTCGCAGCGTGATCCACTTGACAGCAGATAGCGATCTGAGGATGCGACGAGTATAATGCATGCGGCCATCCCGCGGGTACGTCTTCGAGAACTATGTTACACCAAGAGTTTGAAGAGGCCGAACGCACCAAGAAACTTCAGGCCTCGTGAGTCGGCCCCGCTTAGGAAGGAGAGGGCGTGTGCAGGCACGAGCGGATCGTCCACCTGACATGCTGTTCCGCGAATGCGAAGCGGCCCTGCGGACCGCGTATGCGCTGGCGGAGGTCCGAGATGAGGATGACATCCTCCATACCGAGGTGGGTGCCCTCATCGAGCGTAAGGGATGCCTCACGCACGCAGAGCGCGAAGTACGCCTGCTCGAGCCACGCGGGGATATCATACCTGCGTGCGAGCAGGATACGTTCGACGGGCGAGGCGAGTTTGTCGATACGCTCGACCGCGAGCTTGACGTACGCCTCGAATTCGTACCGGTGTGCGATGCGCAGCACCGACGTCCACTCGTCGAGCGTAGTGAGGTCGCCGGTGACGATGTTCCTACGGATGTGTGGAGTATGTCAGCGAAGCGAGCGGGGTAGAGCTTCGGGCGGGGCTCGGGAGAATAGCATACAACCACAACGTTCGGTGTCCGCCGAGAGATAGCAAACATAGGACGAGCGTGAAAGTGCGTCGTCGACACGCAAATGGCCAACCAAGGAAGCTCGTTGGACCATATGGCTTGGCGTGCAAACATGCCAGCCAGAGGCCTCTGCTCCGCCACCCGCCGCGCGACTCGTCCTGAGAAACTGGGGGCTGTTTCGGGCGCATGCCGAACCCACTCACCTGGGATAGAACAGGAACAAGAAGCGAGCGAAGTCGACCGCGCTCACATCGGGCAGTAGGATGGGAAGGTCGTCCGACTGCCCCTCGAGCGGCGTGTCGCCCGGCCGGAGCGTGAACATCGATGCGAACACGATTGAGTGACGCTTCAGGAAGTACTCGTGTACTTTGAAGAGCGTCCGCTCCGCCTACACGTCGGTGACCGGTCAGCGACGACACCTCGGGGACGGGTGTGAGAGCGATGCGCACGAGCAGGACCGTGGTTCCGCCCTCATGTTCGAGGTAGAGGTGGGGATGGCGTTCGTAGCGTCCGCTCGCGGTGGGTGCAGTACCGTTTCTTCCAAACGCCCTGTGTCAGAGTGGCCTTCCGTGTGATCCGATGCCCACGATATTGAGCTGACCCAGCTGCGTCTGTCCTCGCCTCCATGTTCCTAGTGTTCAATAGGCGTGTTTGGAGAGATGTGCCGGCCACGCTGTGCACGGAGTGTGCAAGGTTGCCGCAGCGCTCCTGGCGGCCGCGACCATGCCTCCACATTCCACGCGCGCCGGGAGAAGCGCACCTCGTCGGCGCCTGCTCGCATCGCCCCTTGTGCGCTTCCTGGTTTGATTCAAACTCCAAGTACTCCGGGCGTCCTCGTTTCTGCCGCCGCTCTCCTCGTAAAACGGCCTCGCGCTTTCCCTCGCGCTGACCCGGTGGTCCATTCAAGTCGTCAGACTGGGCTGGTATAGGACCGGCGCGGCTCCGAGCTGTTCACGGCATGACCGCCACGAGGCATGTACACGTTATCGAGTGGTAAATACCCTCATGCAGAGACACTTCCTTGCCATAATCACCGAGGTTCGCGATCTTTGCCACTGTCCGCGTCCTGTTGGACGCGCGAAGAGTAGCTTTGGCCTCCCGGACAGGTAATTATGTTTCTCTCCTCCGGATCCCGGCTTTCTACTTAGGTTCTGCCGTAGGACAGCTGCTCCCATCGCCGAACGCCTTCGGAAGAAGCTCGAGGAGCCACGGTCTTTATTCAACGACCGGACGACGGCATTGTGCGTGGCGCTCCGACAATGAGCTTGCTAAGTCACCGGTCCGTGGAAACATGCTATGTGCAACACTGGAATACCCGGCTGGATTGCCGCGGTACCGCGGTGGCCTCTTCTATCCCTGGAACACGCCGGTTGTATGACGAATAGGAAGGTATGCAAACAGACCGAACGGGTGTCCGCCCTCACATACGCGCGTCTTGGACCTTATGGCAACCTACCTTCTCTCCCGCTTTGCTCGGCGCGTAGTGGAGCCTAGGAACATGCATCTACTACCTCCTTCCCGTAGAGTTTGGGCAACGCGAGCCCGAGCGAGCCGCGCGTTGCTGTTTCCGAGCCCCGATTGCGTTCATCTGATAGCAAAGGTCTGTACAGGGCCGCCGTAAACCCAAACAAACGGCTCCCCTGGGTCTTGCAGGTCCTGCGCATTGAGGTCCCATTGAATCCTCTCGAGTTATCCGACCGACGCCGACTGCGTGATAGTTACTCCTCTAGGTTCCTGATCCCCGACTCCCTTCCGTCCTCCGCGGCACGCTTGAGCGGGGTTTTCTGTTCGTCTGGAATGCCGCAGGCCTCAAGAATACCAAAGGCATTATGTTGACCGACTGGTATAAGAAGGGCCGGACCCCCCTAGGGATCCGCCAGAACAATGGCCCCTACCATCTTCGTCACCCAGCTATCAGCTCGCGACGCCCTGTGCGCCATTGCCGGATCTGCCCTGGTAAGTGCACTGCCAGGTACTCCGGATAGCGTTGACCCTATCCCGTCAATTTCCTAGGTAGCACACTGGGTATTCAGGCGATACGAACCGCAGTTACTCGCGGTGCATGCCCTCCTGCTCCTAGCGGTGCCCGGGATTATGAGCGCATGCTTTCTGCCCCACTTTCCGGTCATCAAAACGCTTTTGGTAACCTTCTCCACATACTGGGCCGTGCTGGCGTGCTCCGTCAGTTTCTATCGCCTTTCACCATGGCACCCCCTCGCCCAGTACCCCGGACCCCTACCGTTGAAATTGTCGAAAGTATACATGGCTTGGATATCCCGTAGCGGCAGACGTCACATTTACACCCAGGAGCTGCACCGACGCTACGGCGACATCGTCAGAGTTGGTGAGCCTGGCATTCGCGACTAGAGCACCTCGGGGACTCTACTGACCGATCACAAGGTCCGAACGAGCTCTCCATCAACAGCGCTGCCGCCATTCAACCCCTTATGGGAACGACTGGGCTGCAGAAAGGTCCCCGTGCGTTGCTTCTCTGCTGCCTTGCACCGATCTTTTCAGCATGCTGACTGCCTGGGCGACGCAGAGTGGGGTTCTCGGGCGGCCACCCAAGCCGTGCCTCCCCTTATCGCCATCAGCGATCCAAAGGAACACTTGCGCCGGCGCAAGCCCTGGAACCGCGCGTTCAACGTCTCTAGCCTCAAGGGGTTCGAGCCGCTTGTGGCGCACCGCGCGCAGCTACTCGTTGATCTGCTGGCGTCCAAGAAAGGCGCGGTGAATCTTTCGAAATGGTTCAGCTGGTTTACGTACGTACAGCCTGTGGGTGTATGCGGGTATGTGTGTACTCACGCGATGGACCTCAGGTACGACCTCATGAGCGATATGGCGTGAGTGGCGTCGGTCCGGGTCTCACAGCGATGATCCTGACGGTTGCCCATGACGCATACAGCTTCGGAGGGGGCTCAGAGATGATGCGGAACGGCGATGAGGGAAGCGTCTGGCCGTTGCTGGAGGAGGGCCTCATGTAAGGGCCGCCGCACTACACGCCTTGGGGGCCAGTGTTCGCTGACGCGTGTGTGGACAGCAACTCCGACACGTTCGGCCACCTTCCGTGGACAGCGGACTATGTCCGCAAGCTCCCTGGCCTCGGTTCGAAGATGAAGGAGATGCGTAGCTTCTGTATTCATCGTGCGGCCGAGCGCGTCAAGCTGGGCAACTCGTCCACCAAAGACCTCTTCTATTACCTGGTGAATGGGTTCTCTTTCTTCCCGCCCGATCGATGGCTCATCTGCGGAAGAATAACGAGGACGGCGCGGAACCAACGCCTCCGCTGTCGCAGGTCGTGGCCGATGGCGCCCTGGCAGTGGTTGCTGGAGCCGACACGACATCCAGCGTCCTCTCGAGCCTCATTTTTTGCCTTCTTACCCACCCAGAATCTTACGATCGCTTACGCGCGGAAGTGGACTCGTACTATCCCCCTGGGGAGGACGCGCTCAACACGAAGCACCATGCCGATATGCCGTACCTCAATGCCGTCATGTACGCAGACCCTGTGATCTGTAGGGAACAGTCGTTTCTTAGCGTTTCCTTCCAGAAACGAGGCAATGAGGCTGTATCCACCGGTGAGCGATGGCAGCCAGCGCATCGTTCCGCCCGGAAGCGGGGGAAAAGTCTTCGGGAACAGGTAGGACCACGCATTGGGCCCGAAGAGCCGCGACACCTTACTAATGTGTTACGTCGTTACATCGTGGTTTCAGCTACCTTCCGGAAGGGACGATCACGACCGTGCACTTGTACACGATCCATCGCGACCCTCGCAACTTCTCGCCTCTCCCCGACAGCTTTTGGCCTGAACGGTGGATCATCGCTTCGTCAGGCGACAAGCTCGGGGCGAAGGTGGTGCACAACCCCGCCGCGTTTTTCCCATTTTCCTTTGGGCCCGGAAATTGTGCGGGCAAGGGTCTCGCGCTGCAGGAGATGCGTATGGTCGTGACGCTGATGATCCAGAAGCTTGAGATGCGGCTAGCGGACGGATTCATCCCAGCTGCATACGAGGACAACCTGTCCGACTACTTGATTCTTTCCCGGCCTCCTTTGCCTGTTGTTGTGAAGCCCCGGCAGCAAGCCTTCTGAACTGAGTAAACATTGGCGGGCTGGATCATTTCGGAGGAACTACCACATCTTACCCCTTGTATTTATTCCCATGCACCGACACCGTACCGTACTGCATCCCATCTAATACTTTCTGCCATTACTTGCCAGTATCGTTTGGCAATTTCAGTCTGGTTTAAGGGGACCGAGTTGTATGGCGGATATAAAATAAAAGACGCAGGGTGGCGTACCGAGTCGCTTGGGGTCACGTGATCCAACTACTGGATTAGGGCTGTTGACCGCGACACGGTATCCCCGGAGTGTCCAACACTAGCGGGTGGGATATCGAGCACCCTCGCCGTCGTTGCCAACGTTGAGCTCGTACAACCCGTCCACCTCCATTGTCCTAGGCTTAACGTGATGTCTAAGAGAGAAACGCGGAGCTTTGTAGCAGCAGGTGTGGATGTCGACGTCCCGCGCGCCAAACGGCGGAAGGAGGCCCCAGCCACAAGCAGCACGAGTCCGAACGGCAAGCGGAACGCTGATACGGTGAACGCGGGTCACGGAACTAGAGACACCAAGGACGGCGCTGAGAACACAGGGGATAGCGATGAGGACAAGGGTGTAGTTAGGGAGAAGGGGCTGCAGCTCTGGCAGAGCCTCAAGGATGCGGTCAACAAGGAGTGCGTGACGTCCTTTCCCGTATTTCCCGGTTGACCTTACCCCGCATCCGCCGTTTGCTCTCCGACCACCATCATGTCCGCTTCATCGCGCCGCGCTCTCGCCACAGAGGCCAGATTGCCTCCTTCCAATTCATGCGTCTCCCTTCGAAACGCCAATATCCTGACTACTACGTGCAAATCAAGCGGCCTATAGCTCTCGATGACATCAAGTCCAAGTTGGACTCTCGCGAATACACCACCCTCGAGGACGTTCGGCAAGATTTCGAGACATGTTTCCGCAATGCAAAACGTTACAACATGAAGGAGAGTCAGATATGGAAAGATGCCAAGTTCCTGCATGTGAGTCTCCCATTCCAACCACTCTGAAGTCCAATCTTTCTCATGTACAATTCAAGAAACTTGCAACGAAGGAGTATAGTCGGATTACCGGGACCAAGGAAGTGGCTCCGGACGACGGGGATGACAAAGCTGGCTCGGAGGACGAAGGTAGTGCGAAGAAGAAGGGCCCAAATCTGCATCGGCTTTTAAAGACAAGACTACAGAAGCTTGTAGACAAGGCAGACGACAGGTACGTTTCTTTGTTGATTGTTCTCAAAACTCTTCTTCATGTCAATCCTTAGAGGTCGAGTACTCTCCGCTGAGTTCATGGAACTCCCAAGCCGCAAACAATGGCCTATGTATTATCAGATCATTAAGAAACCCCAATGTCTAGAGAACATATTCGTACGTTGCTGTTCACTATAGACTTTGTGCTCGTTGTGTCGCTGACTTTAATTCTTTCAGAAAAAGATCAAGCGAAAAGAGTACCATAATCCCTCCGACTTCGCGAATGATGTAGAGCTTGTCTTCTCCAATGCCCTCGAGTTCAATCAAGAGCACACGCAGATTTGGGATGATGCTGTTCTTCTACGGGTATGTGGTATATTCAGAACTAGCAGGCCATCGAAAGCTGATAGTCGACTACCCCAAGGAATTCTTTCGTAAACTGATGGCCGACCTTCCGGAGCCGTACTCCATACCAGCATATGTAAACGCTGGCGAACACCCTACCAAGATCAAACTTAAGATGCCTGCCGCACCCACGCAGCCAATAGCGGCACCAACACCTACTCTCCCCTCAAGCAATGACATTGCTGTGTCAGGGTCGCATACAGCTTCTTCCACAGCTCTGGCGTCTGCCATACCGCAGGCCGTTAAGACCGTAACGCAACCTCCCCCGGCGCCGCGTCCTCCTACTACAGTCAAGTCACCCCAAGTCACCCCCACTATACCCCCGACGCCTACGCCTGGTCCGATGCTGCCTAGCCCCGTTCCTTCCTCAAACGTCACTCGATCTCTTCCGTTCGGTCCGACCCCTTCCAAGCTGTCTGTGGTACCTCAAGCGCCAAAACTTGCGCATACAGCCACCTTGCAGCCTGTCCCATTCTCCCAAGCTCCAACTCCTGCCACCACATACTACCCCAATGCGGTTTACCAACAAACTCTAGCGCCCGCCGTTGCACCCAAGGTTCCCGCGACTTCTTCTGTCAACCCCAGTATTAACCCTGGTCTCACACCGGGACCGCCCTTGGCCCCAGCATCTGCTCCTACCGTCACAGTTGCTCGACCATCACCACCTACCACGACCCAACATGCTCATCCAATTAAATATGCCATCGTCACTACCATGCCCGTGGGCCGCAGGCTCGTTTTGCACCATGGAGGGGGCGTGAGGACATGGGCGATGCGACTCAACGCGGATGAAACTAGTGTACTCTTGTCGGACATTACGTTCCTCGGTCGCGAAGATGGTGAGGAGAGCAGTGATGAGGATCATGACGGAGACAAGCCCGATGGGGAAGAGGGCGCATCACCCACTAAGGGCAAGAAGCGAAGCAGGCCACCGCGCAAGCGCGGCAAGACGGCGGAATCAAAGAAGGCGAAGAGTAAGGCAACCGAGTCCGCTGGCGGTGTGCAGGTTAAAGTCAATGGCATAGCCTTGAAGGGTGGAGAGAGTGGCGTGTACGAGGTGCAGCCGCCTTCTGGCGTCAGCATGCTCGAACTCGGTGAGAAGGGTGGGATGATCTGGAAGGTATACATGGACCGGGCGACGGCTTGAACACGCCCACGCACACACATACTCTCTCATACCTATCGTCGATATCTTTGCTTTCGTGAACTGTTGACTTGCTTTGTATCATAAGTTAGCATCCATGTGAGGTCGTGTACTGTGGATATTATTATGTATAGTAGTATATTTTCCAGGTCCATTGTACCAAACAGCTCTAACAATACCAATGTCAAAGTCCAATACTATATACGGGGCGGTCGCGCAGGTTACACAGCTTCCGTGCGCCACATCTCGAGCTTTTGGCTCAATGGTACCTCATCTTCCACGTCCGTCCCGCTTTCAGGGTCGCTAGGCGGGTCGGGCACGTACAGATGGTACCGCCCAGGCTCCGCCGTGCGATCCTCGACGTATCGTCGCAATAGCGCCTCCCGGTCGATCGAGCGTACCTCATACCCCTCCGAGCCACGACGCACGAACTCACGCTGGCGCCCGACAGCATCGCCGTTTGCGCTACCGTCATCGTCGTCGTCTTCGTCTGTGTCCATGGCACTGCTGCCTGGTACAGGTTCGTCGCCGTTGTAGTCGGGATGATATGGGGGTACAGGCGCATGTGGACCTTGCTTGCGTCGACGTGTCGTGGACGGTTGCAGATCCGGATTGAGTGCGTTGTTCTCATACGTCCAGGGGGAGGGTGGGAGCTCAAACTTGTGGTTCGGGTCTTCGTCCGGGTACACGTAGGCCTCCGGGTCTCTTGGCGGCCACTCCTCTCCGGCGGTATCTGGTAGTGAGCAGTCTGTCAGCTCGTATGTCAGTTTGGGCGGAGAAGGTTGTGTACGCGCAAGACTGTCAATGCTGACAGAGTGGTAAGTGCTTACTTCGTTATTAGAGGATTTTTGTCGCACACCTGCCGGTGTCCTGGCTGTAGCCTGGGGTAGTCATGGCTCGTGCATATACCCGCCCTCCATGTCATAAACGTCTCCCCGATCCTGCGCGTACACGTCCCTCCGTGCAAGGTCATGCCACTCACCGTCGCCCTCGGCGAGTGGGTATTTAAGCCCATTCCCCGGCGGCACCGTTGGGCAGCACCACATGAAAGGATTTGGGCCAAGCACCGAATCGATATTTCGTCGCATCCCGAGATTCTGGAAATGTCGTCAAGGGGAGCTGCCTATGATTGCCGCGATAGTTCTCACATAAGGAAATTTGATCTGTGGATGGAAATCAGCAAGGAGATTATGACAGCTCAATTCCGCGGATGCTCACCTCGCGTATCCTACCACGGCGTACAAGTGTAGCGACCTTGTCTTTTTCCCAGCCTTCTATCGTGGTACTATTTCCCAGTAAAGAATAGAAGTGGTATAGGCTGTACAAACGGAGGGTCATTTCCCGTGAATCTTCACGACCGGTATCCAAGGGATGCATACCTGAAAATCCCGACAGCAAGTAGCACGGGAATACATGTTGCGAAGTTCAAGACGATGAATATAAGCTCCTTCCCGCTGGGTTCGTCCTACACAAGACCAATGGTAAGGTATGCACGTCTACCGTTTGATGAAGCGCTTACCCAGTAAGATGCGCTGCTTAAGACGCGTCGCGTGACCATAACGAGGTGGTACGAGCATGATACGTCAACGTAGAATAGGAAGCGAATAAAGTGTCCGTAGTTGAAATGGCCGACGCAGTTGTTCACCCACGGACAGTGGTGGTCTAGCGTAAGAGCTGTCAGTAGGATGGTGTGGAAATATCCGCCTGACAGAATGTACCCATTCGTAGAACACAACTAGGAGGTTGAGTGGTCGGTAAACGAACGCCGTTGAATGGGGTGCCTATGCTCACCGTTTGCACTGCCTACAATGGTGCGCTCTGGGAGGTTTGTAGCTCTCGCACGTTCGACAATACCTCGGACCTCTTGTCAGTTTCTTAACCTCATATCCATTCTCGTCATTGGGGTTTGGTCTCTTGAGAAAAGATTTTGGGTGTAAGGACGGTATTCCGTGAATGCGGCATGTGGACACACCCAGTTGTGAGGGACGCCTCCAGGGTCGGTAGTTACACAAAGCGAATAGTTCCACAGCAGTAGCCCGACTAGGACACTTTGAGATACCGCATTAAGACCAGGACCATCGGACGTCGATTCACGGCTTACTTGAACGGCAACAAGAGCTCTAACAACTCTACGGAGAACTCACGACCATACCACGGCCATATGATGAATATTTGAGACGAGTAGGCAATGAATGCGATGAGCAATGTCGTGAAGAGTACAAACAAGCGGCCGGTGAGCCTTCCCATTCCAGTCAATAGCCCACAGAGACCAGACTAAGATGAAAGACGGAAAGCAAGAGAGGCCTGCGAAATATGGCCCGGCGGTGTGTGTGGGATGAGTAAAGGCGGCCAAGCGCAGCGCGCTTCATCGACAGTTTCCCGCGGACGCGCCTGTACCCAACCGCGGCGCGGGCGCCACAGGTATTTCCGTCTTCGTCTCGTACAGCGAGGACACCTCCGGCCTCGACGACCCGGTCATTCCGCCATGCTCGCTCGTCTCCCTTCGGTGGCGGTCTCTCTGGCGAGGCGTTCGTCTCCTGCTCTCCTCCGGCTGCCGTCACAAGTGCGCTTCAACACGTCCGAGGCCAATGCTACTCAACTTGCCTCCGAAGACGAGGTAGCCGCGCCGAAGAAACGAGCCATCCCCCTGGCGGATAGTCTTGGAGATGTCAACATCTGTGAGCTCATCGCGGCTTTCGCTAACTGTGCGGTGTACTGAATGGCGCCTCTCCAGCAGCGCGTGGTTCTCAAGTTGAGCGCCGTACAAAGGGTCAAAATAGGAACGGGGGTTGGAACGCAAATCGCAACGGCCAACAGGGTCAGAGGCCTCGACGGAACAACTTCAAATCCGGCGGTACGCAGGACGGTGATCGTGTCAATGCCGACCGGAAGAGACAGAGCGACGGCCAACGTCCGTCCAGGCAGATCGAGCGGCCGGCATCGACGCAATCTCAAGGTTCGACGCAACCTCCGGGTCAACGAAGCCAGAGGCGCTCGACCCAGTTTAGAGATACAGAGGATGAAGAACCCATTGTCATCCCCGCAGCTCGGGAGATAGAACTTGGAAACCTCGATGACCTCTTTGGTCACTCTACTTCCACCTCGACCACGGTGAGGGTTAGGGCCCCCGAGGACGGCGCAAAACATCCCTCGCCTTCACAAGACCGCGTCCAAGCCCTCCTCGAACGTACTGCTGGCGATTACTCCCGCTTTGTACCTCGATTCCTATCCACAACCGACGTTCAGGAGCTTAGTCCTCTGGAGCTGAGTAGTTTTGTGTTGTCTCGGAGGCGAGATGTCGGGCTTCAACTCCGCCAAAAAGCGACCACCATTGTGGGGAAGTTCCCTGGGGCAAACAAGACCGCGACATCGCAGCCCAATACAGCGTCTTCTTAGAGGGTATTAGAGTGCTACATACATTATACACGCGCTAGGGCCACGACCCAAGTAATATCTGATATGCCAGAAACCTGAATCACCCGACCCGCCGACGACCATAACATGCACAGCTGGATATACAAGCGGAATAAGATTATGTCCCATAGTCCGTGACGTCTCCCACGGATGCAGAGTAGCCACCGTCAGACCGCCCTCGTGAGTAACCATATGAGGCCTCGTAAGACTGCTGGCGGTCCCCATCATCACTCGTGCTGCCGGGGGGCACGAGCACCCATTCGGGGATCTCGAAGTCGCGCACCTCTTCTATCTCGGGTGGGACACGCACTCCGAATGCAGTGACGTGTCGCTGCGTCTTGCGCGCAGTTGGGGCAGCTGAAAGGCGCACGGCTGCGACCATGAGTACACAGGTCGTGGGCTCTTTCTTACCCGCCAACCCTACATAGGAGATATGAGCACCTACCCGGCGTGAATCGCGAGATAGCATACCAGAGGAAGAGATAGACTCGGTCATCTCCAACCCGTTCTGCATCCTCGAGCCCTTCGCTTTTGTTGACGCAGATGTTTGCACACGTTGTCGCTTGGCCGACGGCGCCTGGTGTAAACTGTCCGCTGTATCCACCGAGCGCCGTCCACGTTTAGAGGTCGTATCACTCGTAGCGTACGATGCGGAACGTAGTGACGAATATAGTTGGCCCTTCCCGCCCGATGCATATGGCCTGAAAAAGGGCGAGAGTGTGATCTGCTTCCCACCACCGCGCGAAGGTGGAGGTTTGGGTTCGCGTGCAGGCTGTTTACTTGCCAGCATGCGGGGAGGAAACTTGATACGCAATTTGAGTTTCTGGGAACGCTCCCGCTCTAACTCTTCAGGGTCGATCTTGGACTCGCCATCATCCTCTGACGGTTCTGGTTGGTCTTCCTCCTCCTCTTCGTCATTGGCCGGCAGCTCCTTTCTGCTGTTCTCCTCCAGCTCCTCTACTTCGTCCTCTTCCTCCGACCCACTTTCGTCTTCCTCTACGACATCGGCGGAGACGGCCTGGAAATCTGGTCGATCTGACTTCTTCACCCATGGCTTGTCCGGTGGCAACAGGGTCCGGTAACGTTGCTCCAGCTGCAATGCCGTGTCCAGCATCTCCTTGCGGCGCCGCTCGCCTTCATGGTATGCCGCAGCACCGTGCAAATTTGACATTTCCAGCAGCTGCTCGTCGTCAGGCTCCTCGGGAGAGCCTGGAGTCTCGCCGCGCACAGTTGAGAAGTCTGCCGCGGGCAGAACGAGGAAGGCGGAACCATCCATGGCGCGCAGTTGATCAATACGTTCCTTGAGTTTGTAGTGTTCGTGCTTCAGTTTTTCCTTCTCGCGTAAACGCTGACGCTTCTCTAGCGTCTCGTATTTGCGGTGGCGTTTCTCATATGTCGCGTCCGAGGTGTCGACCGCTTCCTGCGCGTGAGAAACCGTCGCGTACCCAGGCACGGAGCAGGTTCAAGATGGTGTGGTAACGTACGCAGGATGCAGCGCAGCGTGTATTGGGTATAGATGTAGGCGTAGACGAACACAGGCGTGAGTACGTGCGATATGTACAAGCAGCGAGCGGACGAACGTCTTCCGAGCCTCGCGGACGAAAACGGCCCCCCACGTTTGCGTCCTGCGCGAGCTCTGTGAACTCAGGCGTCTGAATGAGCTGCTGCGCCTTGTACGCCCGCTGCACTTCCGGGCGGTCAAAGTAGCGGCCATACGCGTGGGTGTTGAGCTGCGCCTCGGGGGACTCGGTCTCAGACGCGGGCGGGAGCAGCTTCGCGTTGGTTGTGAGCATAAATTTCGTAGCCGCCGGAATCAGTGGTTCACCCTCAGCTATTGATCAACGCGTGAGCGAGAGTAGGGGTCGAAAGGGGTTGAAAGGGGCGCACCCTTGCGCTTCATGGTGTCCAGGATCATTACGTCCGACTCGCAAGTCCCCACTCCAGGTCCACCTCGGCGCGAACGCGTAGGCAGTACGCGCTTCTGTCGAGTCCTCATGCCCTCCTTCGAGCTTGAGGCCGACGCGGAGAGCGGTAGCGGCTGCCGACCGTGTGGGGTCGCGGGTAGGGGTGCGGGAGATGACGACGACGCCGCCAGCTGCTTGCTACTCGTCGCGCGTCCAGCGTTGGTGGCGCCGCCTGTCTTCCGAGCACTGACCATACTGGCGACGACTTCACCGAAGCGAAAGGCAAGGAACAGGGACGGAGAGAGGGGCGCGAGCGGCGCGTAACTACATTCCGCTCGTTGTTTTCATTGTCTTAGCGCTGGAACCGTCACACTAGCGAAGCGTAGTTGCCTTTTCTGGAACGGTTGAGGCCATTGGCTTCGATGACTCAACGCCTGCGCTGGACCGCCACCGAGCGCCAGCTGACTTTCACCCCGCCGGCCATCTCGGCAGTACGTCACGAAGGAAATATGTGACTCTCGTATTCATTGACCTACTACTCCAAGGTGATATCGTCCCGAAGAAGGTCTACGTGCTGCTCGTTACCTCACAGATAGCGATATGGATACATACTACGACAACAGGCCTAAGCTCTGCACTACAGAACGGCGTCCAATAATGATAAGTATTCAGGATTCGTGACTCATATCGCTTTGGCTCTGGTCTTGCTGTGCCTGCATGTGCGAGTTCCATTCGGTATCGCCCCAGCCGCCGTTGACCCCGCCGCCATCGACGTTATACCCCGAGGCATTGTAACCGTTCGGGGCTGACTGAGCACCATAGCGATACCCAATCCCCATGTTTGCTATGCCAAAGTTCGACGCGAAGCGCGGATTGATGTGCGGCTGTACATGGGGGTACTGGTACCCGAATGAGAAGTCATACGACTGCATAGGACCCTGGGGGTACCCCCACACAGCACCGCTGTCGCCCGTATGCTGTCCTTGACCGTATGCGTCTTGCTGAGAAGATACTTCAGCGTACTGTCCGGTGGCGCGAGCGATTGCGAGGGAAGTCGGGGATAATGGTCGAGGACCGCGTGAGTCGTACCCGTTTGAGGATACACCTTGCCTCCATCCATTGGACGCAGATCGGGGATCGTTACCTCCGCCCCCACCACGCCCCCGCCCCCGCCCCCGCCCGCGATCGTTTTGGCGTCTTCCCCGTCCTCGTCCTCTACTAGAGTCATCACGCCGCTGGGCACCTCCACGGCCGGCGCTACTACCATCTCGCCCGCGGCCTCGTCCTGGTGCTTGTTCTGGCCTATTTGTGCTAGCAAGTGCGCTACGAGACGGAGAGGCCGGGGAACCGTCCGCCTGGTCCCCGGACGGTGGCGCAGCACCGTAGGAGTCAGAATACGGGTCGTCGTATGGGGTAGGAGCTGGTCGAGATGGACCTGCGCCGAAGTCCATGTCGTTGTAGGAGAGGGATTGCTCCAAGGGACCTCCACCGTACGGATCGTCGAGCATGTCTTGGTCTCGCATTCGCGAAGGTAACGGTGTGGTTTGACGGGAAGCCGTTACCGACCTAGCTCGCGACTGTTCACGCCTTGTGTGGTTGTGAGGCGACGCAGTATACACTCCGAGTTACAACGAACCTTTGGGTTAGCGCTCGCTTGTGAGCAGCTTCCTGCTCGTCGTCTGAGAACTCGATTTCGTCGTCGGCAGGCTCTTCGTCATGAACATTGCTGGCATCGCTACCCTTGAATTGTCGGAGCTGCCGCACGAAAACATAATTGCTCCTCTCCGGGACATGGTAGACCTTCTTGCCGACTTGGACTTTCTCGGTGTCTAAAGGATACTTTTGGTTGAACCTGATCTGATACAGTGGTTCATTGGTGGGTCCGAAGGTTTCGAAAATCTGACGTGGGATTAGTGAGCAACCTGTAGATGGATTTGAGAAAGATGACGCACGTAGCCTAAGACTGTCCTATCGCCGAAAACGAGGAGTGTGTCGCAGTCAAGAGCTTTCTCTGAGCCTCTGTTTGCGATTCCCGAAGGTATACCCCTGATGATGACCACCCTATCCACTATGCTGATTAGTTCGCCCACCTCCTCCAGGTCTTCATGCGGCCCGACTTCCGATATTTCAGGAACCATGATGTCGATGTCTGCGACCTCGTTTTTTGTGCGGACGTGAGCGTCCAGAGTACCCACTACTGCATCCCCGTCCTCGTCATCATCGACGTCCACTATCATTCGCTTATTGGCGGTTTTTGCGGTGTCAGGACCTTCTTCTATTTCAGAGTCGGAATCCGAGTCGCTGGATGAGTCTGAAATACTGGTGGACTCGGCCGGAGGCATACTGCAATGCGTTAGCCGAGTTCAGATAGAGGGCCTCGATGGTTAGACGCACTTCTCCCCTGTGATCAAGTCACCGCCCTCGTCTTCAGCGTCACCAAGAATGTCTGCCTCGACCTCCTTCTCACTGTCGGTGTCACTGTCTGTGCCATGATCATGGTCTTCGCCAATATTTTTTGAGTGAGGTTCGCTGGAAGCTGGTACTTTTATATCTCCAATTATATCCTGAATAAGCTGGAGGTCCTGGGGGACGGCTGAGGGGACAATGAATGGCAAGATACGGGACATAAGAGCGAGAGGCAAATCTTGCAAGGGCGCTTGCAATATTAGACGCTGGAAACGTGATATTACGATCATGTGATATAATACGTAACGCGCAAAGAGATTCTTCCCTTTTCTTTCCCGGCGCAGGCTCGTCCAAGCCACTGACTGAGGACACTCGTATGGTGTCAGAGCGCAAAATGGACTCCAAATTGTCTCCCGCACTACCCAAGCGCACTGCCGCTTCAGCCTCGAGTTCGTCCTCTACACTACCGGCTTCGGTCTCCGGCTTCGCTGTGCTTCCAATTGCTTACTCTTCTACGGCGACACACATCCTATACGCGCGGAAGCACTCTAACTCACAACACAAGGATATAAAAGGAAAGCAGAGGGAAAAAGCGACTATTCTCCCTGCGGGACGAACACTCTTCCTTGTGAACGTACCGCCGGATGCGACAGAGCGTGAGCTCGCGCTACTATTCAAAGCTTGTGGAACTGTCGAGCGGGTGATATTCAGCACACGCACTACTGGAGCTCTGCAGCAGGAACAGCTTGTCGACATTGAAGACGATAGCGCGAGTGAAGATGAACGGGTCACAGACCCGGGAGAATCTCAAGACGAGGAGGAAATCGCCCAGAGACCGAAGAAGAAAAGGAAGGTAATAAAACCCGAAGGCCCGCAAGTCGTCCCCCTTCCTTCCCCCTCCATACGTATCCTTCGACGTACCGGCCACACGGCGTACCTTATTTTCCTCGACGAATCGTCTCTCGAGCGCGCCCTCAAGCCCCCACAAAAGCCATACACATGGCCGGTTGACAAGGAGACACCGCACGGTCCCGCACATTACGCTTCGCTCTATGCCTCTCTACGACCCCCTCTAGACGTCGTTCGCGCACACGCAGACTCGTGGATGGAGGCGTTCGAGTACGGACAGGCCAAGAAGCGGCAAGAGAGCAAATACCATAAGGGCGAGGCGATCGTCGATGAAGATGGATTTACGCTCGTAACGCGCGGGGGCGCGTACGGGAAAACGCTTGGTGGTGAGGTAGGCGTTGCGAGCAAGCAGTTCCAGGTGGAGCAGGCAGGCGGCGGCTCCGGGAAGCGTCGCCGGAAGGATAAGAAGGAGAAAAAGGAGAAGGAAGCCTTCTACGCGTTCCAGATCCATGAGAAGAAGCGCAGGGGTGCGTTTGGTTATGCTCCCCGCCTCGAAACCAATCACGAGAGAACTCACTGTTGCTGCAGAGATAATCGACTTAAAGAAGAAGTTTGAGGAAGACAAGGCCAAGATTGAGAAGCTGAAAGAATCGAGGAAATTCAAACCGTACTAGGCTGTCAGTTTTTGCCCATATATCTCACAAGGTGTATGTATGAACCCTTCCTCCAGCCGTAGCGTTCTCTTGTCGGATGTGTAGCGTCCTCGTATCAATCAGCACGCATTCGGTCCCGCAAATACGAACACCATCGGTTTTGTGCCGCATTCTGCCAGTGTTTTTGACCTATCTATATACGGCAGCGTTGGCCTCGTATCTCCAATGTTTCGACATTTGGTGGTCTAATGGGTGTATAGCGTGAAGACGCTGGGCAGTGGGATATAATCCCTTGTCAATATACGAACTCGTATCGCGATCAGACCCGCGCTGACAGACACTAACTGCCTATGCGTCACCGGGGCAAGGTCACCGGGACATTCTATAATGTAGACCATCTCATGCTGTATCTTAACATATATGTTTCGTGCCGTTTGAATCAGGAGAGTAGTTCGAAGTCCCCCAAGAAGACATAAAAGCCTACATAAGCGCTCTAGACTAATTCGCTTCCGAGAGAACCGGAAACTTCTCCACGTGCGTGGCAGGTGCGTCGAGAAATTCGAGCAGGACGCGTAAAGCGCCCAACTTGCCCCGCCCTCATCGTCGCCGTCATGTTCGCTGCTCGTAGGTCTGTTGCCGTCGCCTCCTATACTTCCGCTCGTCTTTACTCGACAACGCCCCCGGTTAAACCGTCAGTGAAGCTTATCGCGGAGCTCCGCAAAGTCACCGAGGGTGTCTCCCTCACCAAAGCCCGTGAAGCGCTCGCTGCCAGCAACAACGACCTCCAGGCTGCGCTCAAATGGCTCGACACCGACCGTGCGGCCACCGGCGCCGCTAAGGTGGCCAAACTTGCAGACCGCCACGCCGGCCAAGGTCTTGTCGGGGTGCAGATTCTCTCTCACGGAAGCCGGCCAGGAGCCGCTGGTGCGGTGCGCGCAGCCATGGTTGAGCTGAACTGCGAGACGGACTTCGTAGCGCGAAACGAACTTTTCGGAAAGCTACTTGGTGACATCGCACACACGGCCGCTTTTTTGGCGGAGCCTGTTCAGGGCGAGAAGCTCTTGCGGTCTGTGTCGGTCGACACCCTGAACGACGCTCCCCTCCTCGACCACCTAAACCCCCAAACAGCCGGGGCGTCCCAGGTGTCCGTAGGAGATGCCGTGCGGGACTTGGTCACCAAGGTCGGTGAGAAGGTTACGCTTCGACGGGTTCTCTCCCTCGCTCGCGATCCTTTCCCCGCACAACAGCGCCATCTTGGTCTGCGTGTTTTCCGCTACCTCCACGGTTCCGTCGCCATTCCCACAAATGGTACAAAGGGCACTCTTGCCCTGCTCGCCCTCAAATCACCTGAACTTCCCTCGCTCGTCGTATCTGAGGAATTCCAGCACAAGCTCGCCGCGCTCCAGAGGTCTCTCGGCCGTACCATTGTTGGCTTCCCCACTACACTCGTTCACTCGCCATTAGGGGAAACGAACTCCGAAGGGCTGTATGACCAGCCGTCTGATATGTTCATGGATAGACAAGGGAGCACAATTGCCGAGGAGCTCAGTTTGTGGTCGCGTAAGCACGGTCTGGTCACGGACGGTTCGGAGGATGGAGGGATCGAGGTGCTCGAATTTGCTAAATGGTCTGTGGGAGAACCGGTGGACATTAGCTGAGGGGTGGTCGGGATATATAGGTACGTAGCGTTGGCAAACTGTACGTATTCCTTCATTGACACCTTTTCCAGACGACATACGTATATTACTACACAAGTATAATACTCCCTGTAATGTCCACGTACGCTTTGCGATCACACTACTCATCTCACTTCCTCATCTGATCAACAGAGTGAGCTGACCCTTTAGTGGCGCCTCCAACGGCGCGACGTGCATTATAATAACATATCAACTAACGTGTATGTTAATGACTACACAACTAATCGCTATATAATCTAGTCATCACGCTTCCTCCTACAATTGGTCGGTTCTCATGGTAGAGGGATAGCTCGGTACGCTTTATTGATCCTACCCGCCCGCACCATGAATGTCATCACCACCAACAGCATGACGAGAACTCCCGCGAGTAGTCCAATAATCACGTTCGTGTCGCATATCAGGCCTTCCAGCCGCGCGCCGTCGATTCTGCTTGTGGTAACATCGCCTTCCGACAAAGCGCCAGCAATCCGTTGGAGAGTAGACGTGGTCGTACTGGAGGGGGACACTGGGACGAACGTCTGCTTGTTGTCCGCTGCAGTGACGCTGACCATCGAAGTACTTCCGGTCCAGGCGTATTGAGTTGTTGTGGGCTTCACGCCGTGCGTTGCGGAGAAAAAGCTCTGATGCGCGGCAGTACGCTTTGAAAGCAGCTCGTCGACCTCCGCCCAAGCGGCGTCCGGGTCGAGGATCTGTGCATCCCGGTAAGTGTCTGTGTGTCGCGCTTATGAAAACAATTCGAACTGACGCTAAGTAGCTGCATGTAGGCCTTGCCATCAGTGGGGTCCGTGTCCTTGCCATAATCCCATAGCGAATACACATTCCGCAAGAAAGAATCGCCGATGAGCCAGTCTAGAATACGCTTTGAGTAAGTGTCGTACGGGTGGCAGTGGTTGTGTCAGAGATGCGTACCCTGAGTGCTCCCCTCCTGGTAGTCCACACCGCCAGGGTTCGCAGAGAACGCTCCATTGCAGTAAACGGTGCCGTTGTCAGCTACCTTCGCCACGGTTACGTCGATGGGGTGCATCGGGTATTGCTGGCCACTTTATTGGAGGTCAGTGTTCTTAGTCGCGCGTTCCGTTGAATCGAACGTACTTGAGCACAAAGCTGATGTTGAGTTTAGTGTCGCACGGCACAACATACCCATATCCGTTGGCTCCATCAGCGTTGTTGGTCAGGAAGGCACCCGGGATGTCCTTGTAGATCGCGTCCACATAGTATTTTGGGCCTCGGACTGTCTCGCCACAACGTAAGCACGTCTACCTTGTATTTTCGGTAAGTTGCTTACCGTAGCTCGTCCCCGTATCAAGTTCCGCTAGCGTGGTTCCCTCCGGAAAGGTGATGTTCAAGACCTGTTCTACCACCTGCTTCTGGCTTGAATGCCCGTTCAACAGCTGTCCGTTGACATACAACCCATCCAACGTCGTGAGCCATCCGAACGAGCCGAACACTTCCAACTTCTGCGCAGACGTCACTGCCGCGTATTCGGCAACGAGCTCAGCTTTAGACAGAAGTGAGTTCCACACATGTAAGCTACATACAGCTAAGGACTCGACTTACAGACCGTGAACACCCCGCCGGCACTGATTCCTATCTCATCGCGGCCCAAGAGGAAGGTGATGTAGTTTGGCTGGTCTTTAAGTGATTCAAATATCTATGCAGAGGGTTGTGTTTAGAGATACGCAACGCCTTTGGATAGGAATGCTTACATTGATGAGGGGTGGGCGCGCGTTGTCCGCGTACGGCGTCCCGTTTGAGAGTATGCCATGAACCTCAGAGGAGGCCGTCCTGAACACACATCACAAGTCATTATAGATGCGTTTCCGGAAGACACCATGGCCCTTGAAACATTGAGAATTAGGTACTCACCTCGCAATCCCCACAATACCCTGGAACAGATTGGGTGCGGGTGTGCCATTATACGAAACCACTAGTCCGGATAGCGTGGTAAGTTTCACGGCCACTCGTGAAATACCTGTTTACGCACTGATCGCTTGGTTAGAAATATGGTAGGGTCCGAAGTCCAGGTCTGCAAGCATGATAGGACCTGACGATACTGTACCGTCGCTGACATCACGGTAGTATTGCATTCAGTATACATCTTTCCAACCGAACCGGATAGGGGCGTACGCGTAGCTTGTCGTCGAGTTCTTGCCCGTGTAGTACATGCCTGTAGGCTCGACACCCTGAGGCATCGGATCGATCCAAGTATCCGAACTTCCGGTATCAAGAACGAGCTATCAGAGAGCAAGCAGGGGAGTTCCCGGACGCGCTCAGAGAAGGTCGATCATGAGTTACGTACCTGGAAAGGGACCCCGTTGACCTTCAGAGTTATCGTGTACTCTTGATCGCTTGCATGACTGAAATTAAAAGCCGCACTGTTCCCAGAAACCCGAGACGCAGACACGGAATGTGTGCCATCTTGTCGAGGAGCGTGCGAGCGATGTCCGAATGTCTCAATAGGCACCCTAAACGCATAGACCGCTGATACGGAGAGAAGGAGGAACAGGACGGAGAAGCGTAGCCACATTAAACGGTAGCGGAAAGTGGATATTCTAACGTCAAAAGCTTCTGGAAGAAAAACCTGGAAGAGGGGGGACGACAAGCGAAGAATGGGGGACGATGGCGGTCTCATTGGGCTCTTGGTATAAATTTGATGCAGTGAACCCCTTCCACGGCTTGTCGCGTGCAGCGGTTGCAAATGAGCGGAGCACACATGGCATAAATGCCACAGAGCGATGTAATTGCCAAGGAGCACCTATTCGAGACCTAAGGAAGCCGAATCCGCCGGACGGGGCCGATCAGGCCAGGTACTGACTATAGACAATGTGTTTGGGCAGGTACGCCGGCGTTCGATGCCCGTAGCAAGTTGCAAAATCGTAACTATGA
The DNA here is from genome assembly GCA_022606255.1 of Trametes meyenii. NCBI lineage: Eukaryota > Fungi > Basidiomycota > Agaricomycetes > Polyporales > Polyporaceae > Trametes > Trametes meyenii. The sequence continues at coordinate 4,214,535 of JABYQG010000001.1, read as the reverse complement.
GATGGTGGTGGCAGGAAATAGCATCTATGGCGGGGAAAAACTAGCAGGCATTGTCGAACTTTTGCGATACGCCTTGCTACCCCGGGCTCGTGCCCGAAGCAGTATCTCGAGGGTGGTGAATGTATACTTCGCTTGCTGGACCTGCCAACTTCCACATGAGTCCCCTGAGTCCCCATTGGTATATGCCGGGTCGGCACACGCATGATTTCGGTCATGATGGGATTCACTTGGAATTCACGGGCAGCGCACGCTCCTTCAGTCTCGGCCATCTTCCAAGAATTGATGCCCTGTCAGGCCTTGCGGCCAAGTCTCAGGGGAAAAGGTCTTAGAATTTAGACTTAGAAATCGGGGTACCTGCTTCTAGACTCGAGTATCCTTTCCACCGGCCACAGGCCTAGGACACACAGGGTCTACAACTGTCGACAATCTAAGTGGATGTTGCTGGAGAGCTCGTTAAGCTCCGCAGCATTAGACATGGACCCACAACGTCCGCTCAACTTGTCCGTCAATAACTTTATCGATCACGTAAGGCCGGGACTACAACTAGATTATCTGAATCGATTCACGGATTACTTGCCGCAGCGTTGCGGAAAGCTCGAGGATTCATATATACTATCTATATAGGAAACGTTTCTTCAAAGATAGTTGATGTTCTAGAGTCCGATGACGGCTCCAACAAGAGACTTGAATCCGGGCGCCTTTGGGTACCAATATGGTCAGGAACAAGATGGAGCACAGATCTAGCGTCCGACTTTTGCGCGGGGGAGGCCGCGACCTAGCTAGTAGCATGCTTGGCGAATCCTTTAGTGACTTGAGGACTTTTTTCCCCATTAATGACGTGATATCTGGTGTACCGTATACGTCAATACGTGTGGCCCACTCGGACGCCTACGCAATCAGTCGGATGGATACTCCGGACTTTGGAAAACCTGCATAACGGGCCCGGCATGAAGGATTCCGAATACCAAGGAGGTAGCGTTGTATACACCTAAGCGTTGTCGGGCGTAGGGAATAAACTTTGAGGTCATAAACCGATCTTCAATGACGCCCTGTGGCAGAGCTACAAGACCGCACTCCGTGGAGAGTTTCATGAGGATGTTTGTGGTTCTTAAAAACGTTAATTTCGTTGACTTACCAGTAACGCTGCCCTAGGATATTATCCACGATCAGTCGCTATAGGAAAGACTGGAGCTGAGAAACCTGGGCATGTATCGGGAGGCGGGAGGCCGGGTCCGAGATTCACATCGAGTACCCTGACCCTAGCTCTCGCAATTGTACGAGCGTCACTAATGTACAATTCGGAGTGAGTCTTCCAGTGATACTATGGCACGGAGGCACTGTCGGCCATCGACCTGTACGGCGACCACTGCCAGTAGCATTGATTACTGTCTTTCACGGGTCCCACTATGCCGTCACACAAGAAAAGGAGTCACAGTCGGCTTAAAATGTTCACAGCGGCGGGATAATTGTGCAAACCAGAGCCTGTAACTCGCACATGTCGAAACCTCCCAGTATGTTGCCGAAACGAGGTCCATATATGCAGCCTTTATGCAGCCTCCCTTCAAAACGAATGGGCTTGTGAAGTGCACACCGATGCGGTAGTTCTAACCCACGGTCCGCGATGACCAGATAAAATGGAGCCCTAGATCGATGGTATTGCAAGTGAGGCACGAGGAGACGGCGTGGATCTGCAGCAATCCGCCTTATGTTTTGAAGTATGAGACCACAAGATCGTACATGCAACAAAGACTGGAAAGGGGGGTCTTGACAAGCACGCGGAAGTCAATAACAAGGCGGTGGAGATGGCATAAGCAACACCAGAAATAGCGCGCAGAGACGATCTTGTCCTGCCTTCTCGTTAAAAAAGATAATTCGACATGACATATAGGCATACAGTTGACCATAACGAGGACGAAGCGCAGAGGAATAAAACACACACCTGGGGAAACCCCTTCTTCAAGGCCTACTCCGGTCAACATTAAATTCCTCGAGCCCCGGCGTGTAGCCCCTTCCGTCACGGGGCGAAGGCTGGCCGTTCGAACATGATTGACTAGGACATCATCATGAGATGGACACTCAGAGAACAATGCCAGTCAAGATCGTGCCCCAATTGGCCATAACGTGTGAAAGCAAGGAGCAATAAGTAAGAAAAAAGACAACGAGCGCAGCACAGCAAGAAAGCGAGAGAGACAAACGGCGGCGGTGGTGGGAGGACGGAGGTGGTCGTGACCGAAAGAAAGGCGGGGCGAGAGAGGGCGAGAGAGAGCGTGACAAACGAAACGCGGAGGGGCGCCTGCCACGGACTTGCAAGGCAATTGACGGGCTCGGTGTGTCCGACTTTCTGCGTTCTACACTCTACGCTCGGGCAGCGCCCTCCGGTAATATTCTCCTCCTCAACCTCTTCACCTGCTGTCTCCGCCTAAATATACCCGCCTCTCCGCGTGCGGTCAACGCCGAGCAATACACCATGAACGGCGCACAGTCCGCGAGACAGGGTAGACCCGTACCCGCCGGCCCAACATCCCCTGCGCCCGCTGCTGCACCACCCGTACCGCCAAATACAGTACACACACAACCCGGAACGCGACAACCGAATGGTACAGTGGTCAACGGCACTCATACGCCCGCGCAAAAGGGCAAGAAGAAGGCCGCGGAGCAGCCAGTGGACCCCTCACAAATGTACGAGACGCTGAAGAACCGCATAGCAGCGCTCGAAGAAGAGGAGGTGCACGAGGAGGAGGAGGAGCGGCGTTTTGGTGCGTGGAATGGCCAATTCTGGCTCGTGGGTGGCTCGCTGACCTTGTGCAGCCGAGGAGGCGCAGAAGTCCGTGTCTGGCATGACGGAGACGGCAATACACGCCAAGTACATTGAACTGGTGAGTCCATCTCCCGTCGCGCTTTGGGCAACGCTCGACATGTCAGGCCAGAATATGTGCTGGACATCCGGGATTGCACTCCCGCTCGCCACCGTGTTCCCCTTGTGTTTTGCTTCCAGGGGTCGGGGGTACTGTCGCTATTCTGTTCCGCACATGTTTTGGTCAGGCATCTCTCCCGTTGCCCATCGCAAAATGTGGTTGCATGCATGTTTATACCTATTCGGAAGTTTGCAGAATTTAAGCGGTTAGAACGCGACCACGCAAAGGAGAAGCAAAAGCTCGTTAAGGACAAGGATGCAGGTCAGTTCGCCAGGTTCCAGCCCAGTTTTTGGGCCTTACATCTGCCTGCCGCGCAGCCAAGGGTCAATTGACGAAGGCCAATCAGACCAAGACGAAGATGGAGAACCTCGCCCGAGAACTTCAGAAGGTGGCTCTTCGTCCGCACACTTAGTTCGCAGCATTTCTAACTTGCCCTACAGGACAACAAGAAGCTGAGAGTAGGTTACTTGGCATATCCCAGTAGGCGAATTAGGCGTTCTCACTATGGGTTATCTTTTAGGAAGACAGCAAACAGTTGACGCATCGTGTCGAACAAGCCCAGGAGGAGGTGCGTTTCTCCGATTCTTGCCGCTACACAGACCACCCATCAACAAGACCGCCACTTTGATGCAGATCACACAAATGAAGAACGACGTGGCTAAGCGCGCCGAGCGCGCGAGAATTCAAGAGAGCAAGTACCGCGAGATGCCCGATATTGTCGTGCGCGTCGTCTGCAAGTACCGCGCCGAGCTCTACTTCAAGATCTCGCGCAAGACGAAGCTGTCGCGCCTCTTCAACGCGTGGACGGAGCGCATGGAAACCGCGTCGAGCTCAGGCGGTGGAGCATCCGCCGCCAGCGCGAGTACTGTCACGGCTGGAAAGAAAGGCAGCAGCCCCCAGCTAAATGGCGCGGGTGCCCCGGGCGCGATGCAGTTCATCTTCTCGCATGGGGGACGGACGCTCGAACCGGATCAGACCCCGGAGGAGGCGGGCATCGACGAAGGGGACGTCATCTTGGCTGTAGAGATGATGGATCTGACCGAGGGCCCTGGGACCGAAGAGCTCGACGAGCCTACGCCTGTGCGGCAGAAGCTGAAGAAGGAGTGGGTGGAAAGTCCTTCAGAGTAAGGCTGGAATCCTCATTTGGCACTTCTGGATTGCTGACTGCTCTCACAGAGCGCGCAAGACGCTCCAAGATATATTCGACGGAGTGTGCGTATATGCGGTTCACCAACGTATAGTACGTGTAGCTGACAGCGCGATTCCAATAGTGTTCAAGAACGGCTCAAAGAGGTCCTGCGGCAATACAAGCTGCGAGAAAGCCACTTCGAGTGCGTTGTGCGGTCGAAGGAGCTTGAAGTCCTCTTGTCCCGCGCACGAGCAGCGGAACAGAAGCAGCTTGCCGAAGCGGAGAGAGCACGAGCCGATAGGGCGGAGGATGACGTACGGATTTTCCCAGTCGTCTATTGTTCGAGGGATGGCTTTCTCATTCTCATTCTTCATTGCAGAAGAAGTTGCTACGAAAAGATCTCGACGAAGCGACAGAACAGCAGACAAACTTGATAAACAAGCTACTATCATGCTGTCACGACGTGCGTTGGCGCCCAACCTTAGGCTTCATCTCCCCACACCATCGTTAACGGGCATTTCCCCTTTCTAGCCGGACAGTGACCGAACGCGACAATTCCTACAATCCTTACATGGCGCGCTACATAGTCAGGACTTTCACGGGAAGGACATAGGGAACCTCGCAGACGAAGGGGACAAAGCGAATAGTCGGCGGGCGAACGGCTCGTGACAGTGAACGTGGGCGGGTGTGCGGCGGACGGTGCCTTCACTTTACATGTATCGCCCTTGTATGCCCATCCAAGCTCGCTTCTCCTCCCGACCTCTACACGTACGATGCGCTATGGATGACCATCCTGCAAGGCATGCAAGACAAAACGAGGTACGAATGCATGAACTGGTGTGATTACGACGCGACGGTAAGCGTAAATCCAAGGAGGTTCTACGTCCGCTGTCCGATGTCCGATAGTGGTTAACGAGGAGATGCTGTGACGACGATGAAAGATATACGATGGTACTACAGAGTCCGATACGGTGCTGCCGGTCGGCAATAGTCCTGCTTCTACACTAGAGCGTCCAATTCCTCAACGGACTCCACATAGCCTGAGCGCGAGAACGTCTTCCCCTTCACCGTCTCGAGCCCCTCGCCCGCGTACGTGACGAGCGGCGAGAGCTCGATCTCCACGCCGTCGAGCACCTTCGCCCCAGCGGCTTCAAGGAAGCGCCGGTGCTGCGCGAGCAAGTCGCGACGGCTCGTATCCGGGTCGTCCGCACCCGTGCCCGGCGCGTTCTTCAGCGGGCTGAACTCCTCCGCACGCGCGACCTCGAGCACCGCAAACCGCTTCGTGAACGGGAACACGTCAAAGACGAACATCTCGAGCTTCATGCCGTTCGGCTTCGTGGGCTTCACGGTCGCCCCGGTAGCGACGTCGACGTGCGCGATCTTCTTGCGCGCGATGTGGAACGCGAGCTCGTCCTCGAACGCCTCGACCGCGCGCAAGAACTCGGTCGTGTAGAAGTGGTTCGCGATGTTGCCCGCGCGGAACGCGAGCTCGCCCTTCGCGTCCCGGCGCTCTGCCTGCTCGTGCGAGATCTCTGAGTACTCGACCACGCTAAACTTGTCCCCGCGCCGCGCGACGACGCCCACGGACTCCGTGGGGGACGCCTTGGGCACGACCTTCGCCGCGCAGTCCGCCTGCTTCCGGATGCAGTATCCGAGGAAGACGGGGTCCGCGATGCGCACGAGGCAGTTGTCGACGCAGTAGCTGTGCACGTAGCGGATTTGGCGCTTGTCGAGGTCGGAGAGTACGGTGTGGGATTTGTCGGAGGGGGAGAGGGGCTGGCGAAGTGCGGCGTACAGACCGCCGTTCCCATCCGGCGCGACGGCAACACGAGAGCGCGTCTCGAGAAGGACCTTGCCATCCGTCGTCAGACAAGGGAGAGTGCCTGTTAGGCTGCTCAGTGCAAGACACGGGGCGAAGTAAGACGTAACGCACCTTGCTCGAAGAACACGACGTGTTTGGGGTCCAGGCCAAAGTAATTATGTTTCGTGAAGAACGCCTCCGTCTCGTGTCTCGTCGGACCGCTCGTCATAACGTACCAGGGGATCACGACCGAGCCCGCAGGCTTGCCCGCCGACTCCACAGCGACCTGCTGCAAGCGCGCGATGCGCTCGGCCTGGTACTGGAAGAGGGACTTGTGCGAAGGCAGGCCGATGTCGTAGCACCCCTTCGGCGCGGAGCTCCCAAGACGCGTGCCCTGCCCGCCCGCCATGAGGAGCACACCGACCTCGCCGCGCGCGATCGCCTGGAGACCAGTCGCGCGCCATTCCCGCTCCTTCTCCGGCAGACCAATCACCGAGTCCACAGCGTCCTCGGGCAAGGGCTCGATGGCCTCCTTGCCGGTGTTTTCTGTGGCCTCCTTCTCGGAGGAGACGGCCTTGTTGTAGATGCGGTTTACGCGTTCAATGTCGAGGGCCTCGAGCTGCGCGCGGAGGGCGCCGCGCTCGAACTCGGAGAGGTCGTCCCAGAAAGTGAAGAGGTGGCCCTGGCCTGCAGACTCGTAGCGTTGGCGAAGATTATCGATGGACATGACGTGTATCGTAGCGGCGAAGGGGGTGGTGGTGGTGGTGGAGACGAAAGAAACGAGAGAGATGTGAACGGGACGTGGCGGGGTATGTCGTGCTTTAATGCGTAGAGGTTCGTGTCGGGGTGATGCAGCTCAGCACCTGCTGTGCAGATCTGTCCTTCTCGGAATTCGCCGTTTCCGGCGGCATCCCTCTCCGCCCAGGACCCCGGTAACTTGCAATAAGATACATACCTCCTCGAAATGCTCAAGCATTGCAGACGATCTAGCGAAACAAGCATTCGCAGTCGTAGACCCCTAGCAGGCTCGCGAAGATATCGTAAACAGTCCCAGGAGATGAGACCGTTATACTTCCATGTAACTGCAGCGTCGACGTCGTCGGGACAGACGCGTTGGGGTCCCAGAAGACAGCCCGGCGGTGCGCTCGTGGCTGTCCGACGGTACGCTGGTTCGATGTTGCAATGACGACCGCGGGGAGTGCGTCGCCGGAACCTGTGGGGAACGTTCGTTGTTGCTTTCGGTCTACTTGCACAGTCGGCCAACCTAACGGGCCCGTTATCACCGCAGAGGGGCCTCTTCGTCTCTTATGCCCGCCGGATCCCAGTCATGCGCCGGGGTAGCATTGCAATTGTTAGTGCTTTGCGGACGTGTCCTCTCCGAAAACCTTTCTCTAGGAGTCACCAGTTTCTTTGTCATACCGCAAACAGCGACCTGGATCCCGCTTGGCTGGGCGCCGTGTGCATATCGCACACACCACGGTACTGAATTCGCACGGCGGCAAGAATCGGTCTGTTAGGCTCCACTTCACCGTCGAATAAACGACCGATTAGTGCCAATAGGTTCCTGCAAACTCGTAGTGCGTATCCAGCACATATGGTAAGCCACGTTGCAACGCAGATCCAAGGAGATGAGCAAGGTGAACAGCGCTCAGAAAGCTCATGTCCTATGTATATATCAAAGCACTGACCCGAAATTGACAACAAGGGATGCATTCGAGTGACAAGCTGCGGCCAGCCCCACGGCTGGCGCAACAGAGAATACGGCGCGGAGCTACGCGAATATCACCGCACCTAAGTTTAGTACTCGTCCCGCCCGGGCCCGACGGATGGAATGCATTGGTCCAACGTGCATACGTAGGTGCCCAGCCAAAGGAGGATGGAATGGACGTACTACGCACCGCGAGCCGGCCACGCCGTCGACAATCGTATCATCATGTTTGCAAGTTGAACAAGAGATGCTACCGGACGGGCACTGACATGCCAGAAGGTGCAATATCAGCGGCAGACGATGTCAGCCGCTCACTTTCCGCAAAGGGGTAGAAGGTTTGTTACGACCGCGTCACCGCGAGGTTCTTCCGGATGACGGAGTCAACTCTTCGCTGATGCTTTTCCACAGCGCGACGGCCCTCAGTGACAGTTATAGCGACCCTACACGAGAGCCGGTGGCCACGGTATGTCAGGCGAGCGACTGAGGAAATGCCGGGGAACCCATGAGGTGCCACCTCGTTGTAGCATGGGTCACCTGGCCGCCCCAAGCTGGCGCCCACAGGCGTCCCTGCGGATATGAAGAAGACCACTTGTTTTGCTGGATGCCATCGTTATCATCTGTCAGAGTTTTCTGCCGTGTGGCTCCCAGGTACGACCGAAGCACCGTCAGTCACAAGCAGTAATGTCTCCGGGGACCGAGGTCATACCCGCGGCGCACATGTGGCTGCAGGGCGTCGTGTGCATTGCGCGAGTCGGCCGTGGGCACGCAGCCGCGCCCGCTTTACTCTGTGCGACGATGTTCAGGGCAGCCAAGGGACTTGGGCGGTACAGGGCTCGGAGGAGAGCAGCACGTGTGACGACGAGCAGGGTCCCGAGTATGGGCTGGCAGGGAGGATGTGATGGAAGCCGCGCTGCGTCTCTGTTAGCGTCAATTCCTGCTGCTATTATTTCCCCCTCCCCAGACTACTTAAACCCACCCCTCCTCCATCCCTTCTCTCCGTGCCTCTTGCTCTCTAACACACCACCACCCTACGCCATCCGGGCCTGCTCGCGGCGACCATGCTCTCCTTTGGCTCCCTCTTCTCGTCTGCTGCCCTCCTCGCCGCGGCCTTCGCCCCCACTGTCCTTGCCGACAACCCCGTCAACCCCAGCTTCAGATATGGCTCTACCAAAGTTCGTGGCGTGAACTTGGGAGGCTGGCTCGTGTTGGAGGTGCGGCCGTTGCCCGTTGTGGAGTCTCCCTGACGCACTGCGTTTAACCGAGCCGCTTCTTCTCCCAGCCATGGATCACCCCAAGCCTGTTCGACAACACGGGCAACTCGGCTATCGTTGACGAGTGGACCTTTGGCCAGTTTCAGAGCCGCAACACCGCGCTCGCTACGCTCCAGAACCACTGGAATACTTGGATCACCGAGCAGGACTTTATCGACATTGCCAACGCGGGGTAAGTCACGTGGCCGTGAAATGCACCCGCCTGCCTCTTACGGCCGTGTTCCCTCCTCCAAGCCTCAATCACGTCCGCATTCCAATCGGATACTGGGCATTCGAGACTGGGCCTGGGGAGCCCTACATTTCCGGACAGCTGCCTTATCTGCAACAGGCGGTCGTTTGGGCACGCTCGCACGGCCTGAAGGTCATCGTCGACTTACACGGAGCCCCAGGAAGCCAAAACGGGTCCGTGTTACATTTCTGCCCCATCTGCGAGTCATTGAAATGCTGGTCATCTGTTTTTCCAGCTTCGACAACTCCGGGCATCGGATTTCGTTCCCGGGTTGGCATTCCAACTCGACGAATGTGGCGCGCACGAACGCGATCATCAAGAGGATTGCTTCCTTATTTATCAACGACCAAGACGTCGTGTCCGTGATCGCGCCGCTGAACGAGTATGTCCGTTATTCTTGGCTACTAAGCATTCTCTGACGAAGTTGGCGCGCCAGGCCTGCCGGCTTCGACGGCTCTGACGTGCTCAGCACCGTGCGCCAGTACTGGTATGACTCGTACGGCAACATTCGGTACGCGCCCTAGATTGCACCCTGATCGACGCGCTCGCTGATTCCCCCGATACTTTAAGCTTCCCGTACGGCACGTCTCAGCAGAGTAACACCGTGGTTCTGCTTCACGATGCGTTCCAGCCTCTAAGGTACGCAGTATCTGCATCGGGTCCGAGGGCGCCCTTCTGACGCATGGGCACATGACCCGTCTAGCTATTGGCAAGGTTATCAGACGCCCCCAAACTGGCAGGGCGTGGCGATGGACACGCACATCTACCAAATGTTTTCGCAGGATGTGCGACTCCTTCCCCTCCTTCTATCGACGATCATTGGACTGACGTCTGCCTGCTTCGGATGCCCAGGAGGTCAGCCGCTCAAACCAACAGCACATTCAGGCTGCGTGTAACATGGCGTCATCCCTCTCGTCATTCGACCTGTGGCTTATCGTCGGCGAATGGACCCCAGCTGCGACCGATTGTGCGAAATACCTGAACGGTCGCGGGATCGGCGCGCGCTTCGATGGATCTTACACTGGCTCGACGCGCGTCGGTAGCTGCAACGGCATCACCGGCTCTGCGTCCTCGTTCAGCTCCAGCTACAAGACGTTCCTCCGTCAGTACTGGGAAGCCCAGGTATGCTCGCTCTCCGTTGTCAGCCACCCTCCGATCGTTAGACGCTCATGCGCATTATAGACGATCACGTATGAGAAAGCGTCAGGCTGGATTCAGTGGACGTGGAAGGCCGAGAATGCCGATGACTGGTCATACCAAGCTGGCCTCAAGGGTGGATGGATCCCTCAGAACCCCACACAACGCCAGTACCCGAACATCTGCGGCTGAGAGGCGGGACCGCAGGGTGTTCGACGCACCGGCCGCATCAGAGATGCGGCGGTTATTCTGGTCCGCCATATACCCCCATCGACAGAACTACACCGACGCTCGCTTTGCCCTTGTGTGCACTGACCGGCGATGAGCCCGTGAGACGCAAAACCCGCGTCTCACGATGTATGTTGCTCCAAAGTATCTGTCTGTCACTACTTAGTAGGCCTCTGTGGCGTCTTGTACTATTCAGTTTCGGACCCCGAGCATGGCCACGCCATCACCGGATGATGTATCATACACGTCTCACAACATCGACCGCAGACAAGGATGATCAATGTCCTTGCGAACATGACTAGGGGGCGCTTGATTGGCCGCTCCCGCGGCGCTCCCAGGACGGACAGTCCACATCTACGGGGACGCCCCTTCCGTCAAACATCTAGGTGTGTCCAGTGCGTATCACAGGCAGCGGCGACTGCTTACACAGCGAACGTGAGGTACTTCACGCATGGTATGATACTCTGGATCCTGTTCGAAAACTGGCTCTGTGTTAAGTAACAGTGACAGCCTGAGAACAGTTATTACTACAGCCGATGCATGTCAATTGCGATAATTGCAAATGCTCAGGATACAAGTAACCGACCGGCGTACACCGGAAGGTGAGTCAAGTCTTAGGCTTCTGCTAGGTATAGGTTACAAGATAAATAGCGAGAGATTAAGCTAATCGCTTAAGGATACATAGTAGAGCTCGGCCTAAGGAGAACACTAGGATAGCATACGATACAACGGGGTTGTCAGACATATTATTAGAAAGACACATTAATGCAAGAGAACGGGCGGTAGTAGGATAGTATGCTAGTTCGCCGGCGGAGTCGTTTAGTCGCGTTGGGTGTGAAGCCACCCCGCAGATGAGTCGGGGAAAAACCATGGACTGGTCCAGGCTCCAGCGGTATCGTCAGCAATCATGCCCGACTCGCCCCACTGAGCACGAGTCACGGATGGCCAAAAGGATTGTGCTGTAGGCACGGTACAGCTGGCACTACTGTCAGTACTGTCAGGCGGTGCGACAGCGCAAAAATTGTCTGCAGGACCGGAGGCGGCCCTTGACACAGCGCCCATGTGGTTCGCGCCGGCGAGGTAAGGAAGTTGACGGTGCGGGGCCCCTTCGAAGCAACCTAGAGGGAGTGGGTCGGAGTCTTGCTCTGAAGGCGATTATTAAGCTATGCAGCGTCAGGAAGAACGCGCGGCGCACCTTCGAACAAAACTCGGTCGAATCGGGTTTCAGCATAACTTAAAGTACCTCCCCCGGTGGCGGTGGTGCGGACGGCGTCAATGCAGGTATCGGCGCTGGGTCGCTCCCCCGCCGCGGGTCGGCGACGAGCACGGGGCGTAGGGGAAGCGTTCATACAGGAGCCTGCCATGTTCCGCTTCACGCAGCGCTGACACGGCCGGGCCTCGTCGCATCGCTTGCAGATGTGACGGCAATTCGTGCACTGTATGATCAGGATATGGGGACCGATCAGTGGTGGTTTTCGACGCCGCCAACTCGGGTGGGCCGGTGTACATACCGCGACTTTGACGCCTCGCGGGCGCCGACGCTGTCCTACGGGGGCGAGCGCGGATGTTGTAGTCGTACTCGCCACGAGTTCCTGCTGCGCTGCGGCTATGTCCGGACTTGCCGTGGAGAGCTGCTGACAGGGATACGTATCGGACGAGGGAGGCCGAGGTACTGGATAGCCTGTGATTGGAGGCGGTCCTGCAGCTTGAGTACACCGTCTGCGCAACGTCCGCGGTAGGAACTACACTCACCAGGGGGGAGAACATGCGCTGGTGCAGAGAGGCCATCATGCTGAGGCCACACGAAGGACGGCATGGAGTCCGACCTCCCAGGAGCCGACCCCAACGGTTCGGTGCGGGTGATGCCAGCGAGTAGAGCCTGAAAGAAGGGGTCGCAGGAGCGACACCATGGTCTAGCCACTAACGGCTGTTGCGAGGGGCGGCCTTGCGCTGCAGCTGAGGAAGAGTAATCATGGTCGTGAGTGTTTGGAGTAGAAGGCGTAGTGGCGTCGGTAGGTGCGAACTGAGGGGATTGGGACATCTTGTGAGCTATTGAAATAGTGATAGTGAGGAGGATGAAGTCGGTCGTCGAATGCTTGGAGAGTCCATCGCGCACAGAAGCTTTATAGGAGAGCGTCTTGAAAGCAACAGTATCGGCGGGATCAAAAGTAACGCAACGCATGACACTGGCCAACTGACCTGGTACCTGGGATCGGCATCAGCGCCGATTTGGAGGTACTGTGTGCCGGTATCTACTTGGGGCCCATCCTATCCAGAAATTAAAGGCCAACGGCGGGCGGCCTCACTGTGGGTGCCCTTACACTGTTGTGCTTGAGGTGTCTGCCCGCGAGCGTCCGAGGGATCGATTTTACGTTCTATCTCGTGCCGCCGGCATGGACAGAATCGGCGACATTCAAACGGATAGAATCAGATCCCACCTCAGATCTTCACAGCCTTCTTCAGCGGAAGAGGTGCGCCGTGCAGACGGGTACTGACCGTGACGCTTGTGGTGATGGAAACGCGTATGTGGAAAATATCAGGTCATTACGTCGGCGTACATTGGGTGAGTCAGCGTACTCCCAATGCACACTCGCCCGAAGTATTACTTCGACAACGAAGATGCACGCCGCGCATTACCTGTGAGACTGAGGTCAACGATGGCCCAAAGGGGTAACGGGTATGATCGCGTCGTTACATACCGTTATATTGATCTCCAGATTCAAGGTTGGATTAACGACGCGTCTTCGGTATCTAGGCCCAACCCCCCTTATAATGGCTGGGATACTATCGACAGTTGACCCATCGTGTTTGTGCCGTCCCACCGGCGACAGCAGTAATGGTGTTTAAGTTCGTATAGGCTGTGCCGCGGCCTTGGACTTATTAACGTGTCAGTATAGATGCCGGATTGATGTTTAGTATTGGCGTGCCAGTGGTCACGTTACTTATTGCATGCTTCATTAGTGGGCTGAGCTTAGGGCAACTTTTTCACGAAGATACTAGCTACGACGAGCTAAGAGTGACCCCGACGCTGGGCCGCCTAGTACACCGTATACAGCGCCATGTATAGTGCCAATAACGCCGGTGATGGTATGACAGGTCCGATTCGGAGGGCGTGACATGCAGTGACGCGCCGAAAGACTGAGGTGACCCTTCACGATCGGATCCGTTGGGGCGGGGAGGGCGGGCAAGGGTTGGAAGTCAACCACGTCGTCTCGGACGCTTCGAAACGCTCTGCAGTGCCTCGCTCGCGGCCCTGGCTGGCCGTTCCTGCAAGACTGCTCAAGGGTCGGCTTCTTTGGTGGCTTCAAGACTCCGACATACTATCAATTGGCTGCGTCAACGTACCTCGTTCGTGCTGTAGCCGGACTAGGACTCCTGGGGCATCGGAGACTATGCGGCTCTCTTTCTTGCTGTGCACGGCTGCGCTCGTCGGCACGGCCACCTCTGCTGCGCTAGGTCGTTCGGCAGTGTCTTCCATGGTGCTGAGGCGGGGCCTGGATGATTTCATTGACGGGCTCAAGGACAAGGACCAGACGACCGGGGCCGTCCCGACGTCAACACGCGAACACACAGACAATGGAGCGGTGCAAACAACTACCCGCCTCCCAGACGGCTCTGATTTGAGATCTTTCCTCGGGTTTTCTGCATCATCGGATTCAACGTCTGGGAGAATCAAGAGCAAAGAAACAGCCTCGATACCTGTGGGCACCTCTTATTCCGTTATCGGGACTCTCCCTCCCATCCAAACGCCTACAGGCACGTTTTCTGCGGGGAGCCCGACGACGCCATCGTCCATCGGCGGGTCAGGTCCTTCAGCTACAACTCAGTCGACGGGAACCGCGGCGGCAACCCAGTCCTCTGCGAGCAACGGGACTAGCGAATGGAAGATTATTGGTGTCGCCGTCATCGCCTTTGCCACGGTTGCCGGCATCCTACTGCTGTCCGTTTTCTTCGACCACTGGTGGCGCTTCATAAAAGACATGTTCTGGCATCGGCGCAAAGCGGAGATGGAAGAAGAGCTCGTGCCCGACTGGGAGAAAGCTGAGTGGCACCTACGTTGTGGGCGTGATCGCCAACGCTATCCGTCCTTCGGATCGCTTCCTTCAGATGCCATGGTGCAGCCTCCGCCTGCGGCCGTCGTGGGCCCGACGTGGAATGCAGAGGCAGGGAGGGCATTTCGACAGCCCTTGGGAGTTATCGGAAATTTAGAAAGCCAGTCGCGAAGGACGTGTTTGGAAAGCGAAATTCAGGGAGTAGGGTTGGGGCTAGGGCGCGTGGGTAGCGTACGACGAGACGCCTCGCCGTCTAGCAGAATCGTCGCAGGTCCGAGGTCTCCCTCCGTCGAAGAGAAAGCTGTGCCCGGGAGCCGCGCACAGAATCCGTTTGAAGATACATACACGCCGATGCCGGAGGATGTCTATGGGGGAGTGGCCAACTGAGGGAGACTAGATGAGCCGCAGAACCAAACATATTCTATCCACAACGTTGTAGCTTCTATTCCCATGCCATTGCTACCTGACTTTCGTTTTCTGTTATATTTCGAAAGGGTGATAGCCTAGCATTGCGGTCATGACGAGATAGAAGCTACAGGTGGCGATGGCGGCTTCTCTACGGGGGGAGGAAATAGAGCCTCCAGCCTGTCGGACACGAGTAGTCCTATACCTGCAAAAGCGGTAATACCCAAGGAAACATATAGTCGCGTTCTTGCGGGTAAAGCTACCCGTGGATCGTCAACCACTCTTCCGTTTTGTCAGCGTGTGGGCGACATTACCTGCGTACGACTCAAATATCGATCTCTCTTGTACAGGCTTTGTGCGAAACTTGAATTCAGGGTACTTCTGTTCAGGAATCCGTGGTGTCTTGGGAGACTGAGCCATAGCCGAGAAGATAGTTCGGTTCGCGAGCAATGGCAACAGTTCGGAGCTGGCTGCTGGTGGTGGTAGAAACAGGAGTGATCGCTGACCGAGGCGCGTGCCTCGGCCCTTCGCGCGCCGCACGCGCAACCCTCGGTTCGATCTCAGATCTTCAACCTCTTACCACTCGCAAGGCTTCTCAGGGTCGCGGAAAGGATCTATTCGTAACTAAACACCGCGATGTTCACAGGTCTGGTATGCCGTCGTGCACATATCTTGCTCCCCGCTGACGGTTTCCCACATAGATTGAACACCTCGGCGCAGTCGTGGACATTGTACATGACGCCGGCGGGTGTACGCTCACCATCGCAGACTCCGCGCCGGTCCTCGCAGACTGCCATGTCGGGGACTCTATTGCAGTCAACGGCGCCTGCCTGACGGTGACCGAGTTCGACAGGGAGGAGAAGGGAGGCTGGTTCAAGGTCTGGCTCGCGAACGAGACCCTGGACAGGACGGATCTCGGTAGGTCTTCACCTCGAGCGTTTGGTGCCTGACGACCAACTTGACCAAGTGACGTATGCGCAGGGGAGCGCAAGGTTGGAGACCAGGTCAACCTGGAACGCGCCATGGGTACGCACGTCCGTTTTGGAGGCCATTTCGTGCAGGTGCGTACCGTCCTAGACCTGGCGCTCTCGCCGTGAAACACGATCTCATCGCGACCAATGGCACAGGCACATGTGGATACGACCGCCACGATCGTAGACAAGAAGCCAGACGGGGACTCGTTGCGCCTACTTTTCCAGCTGCCCGAGCCCACCCCGGAACGGCCGAGCTTGCTGCCGTATCTTATCCCCAAGGGTTACGTCGCCATCGACGGGACGTCGCTCACGCTCACCGCCGTCGATGATGTCAACCGTACGTTCGGCGTAATGCTTATCACGCATACACAGGAGAAGATCACCCTGCCGAAGAAGCCGATCGGGGCGAGAGTGAACATCGAGGTCGACATGGTTGGCAAATTTGTGGAGAAGAGCGTGCATGCTGCGTTGGGTGGCGGCGGCGGTCCGTTGCGTGCATTCGTTGAAAAAGTAGTCGAGGACGTTCTGGTGAAGAAAGGGCTGGTTCATTAGAATGTATTAATTAGCCACAGTTGTATGCATAAGCGAAAGGAAGAGCACTTATGCGCGCGAGGTGATGGAAGGCCTCGGTACTGCTCGACTTGCCAAAAGCGGAAGGTCGCTAAATGAGCGGGATGAGCCGCCCTGGAGTAGCTTCAGCCCGACTTCCGACCTCAACATCCCTCTCGTCGTTCCCTTTCTTCCCATCCTCACCGTCGTCTTGTACACTACCCCGCCACGCTGGTCGCCATGGACGGCCAGCTCAAGCCCAAGGTCCGCCCAGCCGCATATTCGGCGCGGCCATGGGGATGCTGAGATCGCTTTCCAGGTCACTTCAAGAATCGACTATTCAAGACCGCGACCTGCATCCCCATTCAAGCCCCAAGGAACGTCGCTATCGCCACCACCCATCCGGCTCAAGGCAAAGGTCAACAGCAGCGCGACCATCCAGACGCGCAAGACACCGAGTGTCGTCTCAACCCCGCCGTCCGTGCGGGGCAGCGCGGGACCGACACGCGCCCCTTCCCCGTTCAAGCCTCCGCAAACCCGTATCACGAACGGCTCTCCCGCCGGAGCAGCAGTCAAGGCACGCCTAACGACCGCGCGTCCCGGAGCAAACTCGACATCACCTCTTCCTGAGGCCCGGCAACGTGCCCTCACGAGTAGCACCGAACCGTCATCGTATGTTCGGTCACGGAGAGGAAGCACGTCTTCACATCTCCTATCCTCGCCCTCGCACACAGAGTTGAGTACCGCCTCATCGCCTGCTCGGTCTGCACTTTCGTTGCAGGTCGACGAGACGTCCTCATCGGTGTCGTCCGCGCCGAAGTCGCCCGCGAACATACGTGTGAAGGCAAAGATATCACGGGTGGTCGACCCTAGTGTTCACAGCCCACCCTCTCTTCCGTCTTCTCTACAACACGCGAATCGCCCTGCCCGTGTTCCGTCCATCTCTAATCTCAGCCTGTCCCCGCCGTTGATTCAAAGCGGCGCGAACCACCGCCCATCGCCTGCTGCGTCTTCGCCATCGGGCCAGAACAAGTTCGCAACAACGAAGGAATACCGGCCACTCTCGTACCAGCCGCCGAAGTCGTACCAGGCATTTGTTCCAAACGACGACCTCGCAGTGAGATATGGCGGCAACCACCAGGCCCAGGCGAAAGTAGACCCCGCCGCTATCCCACTCCCCCCTCAGTCTCCGCCGGTATCTGCCGTTTCGTTCTCTTCGCGCTCATCAGCGTCCCGCTCGTCCGCATCGTATTCGAGCGGCAGTCGGAGTACTGCGCCGACGCTCCATTCGCACGTCAACGGCAGCGGTCATGGACGACGGGGCAGCAGGTCGTCGCAGCCGCGAGCTAGTCTGGATGGTCTCGGCATCGGCAGCGAGCCTGTGACGCGAGAGCCCTCGTCAACGAGTGAGGCAGACCTCCTTGACGACTTCGACTCGGACAGCGCTGCACACGTAGACACCAGCGAGGACGACTCCGAGCGGAAGCGGAAGGCTCAGGCAAAGTCCAATCGCAAGGTTCGTCTATGCTTGTAATGATGCATTTATGGAATCGGGGAGCTCATCGGATCTCGTAATTTTATAGATCGCAGACCTAGAGATCTCGAATCGGTCCCTACTCGCGATCAACTCTAGTTTGGAGGCGACGAAGCACAGGCAGGCGAAGGAGATCCGTGAACTGCGGCGCAAGTTGCGCGAGTCGCGACTGATTCTTCCGCCACCTGCATACCGCGCAGTCAAATCGTCGCTCGCGCACGATGACGAGAAGGATGACGAAGAAGAAGAGGAGGAGGAGGAAGAAGACGACGCGGATCTCATCGAGGGCAAGGAGGACGAGCCGTATCGCCGTGTGAAGGTCATGCTGGATGGCCTACTTGAGTCGTGTCGACGCGCACTCGAGTCAAAGCCCGAAGACTTTATGGAGGGCCCCGCCCGCAGCGTGGCAAAGGTTCTTACTGAGGAGGAAGTCCGTAATTGGCGAGGGAACAACGGAGACACCTCTATAATGGATGCCGACGATGCAAGTTTTGCAAGCTCGCGCCCGCTTACGCCTTCCCGAGTAGCGGTTCCTGGCAGCGATGATGACGCTGAAAGCGGAAGCGAAGACGAGGTGGAGGCGTCTTTACTCGAGCCGGATCTCGAGCCGTTGCCGCCCATCACGATTACGCCCTCTGCTTCGCCATGAACAATCGTCTAGTATCACTGCATCGTTGGACTCGTCCGTCGCTCACTCATTGCTGTTGTTTACGACCGCCGCACCATCTTTCGCTTGCTCGCACCTGTAGAACTTGTTGATATCCCCACCTGCCTCCATCCACGTCGACTCAGAGGTACAGATCGGATCGCATACCCGTGCTTACGCAGCACCGCTCATATTCCCCCTCCCACGACGCATGAATGTCTAGTAGTAATGCCATGTCTACATGTTGCATCTAATTCTCGAACACATCGCATAGGAACTAGCTAGGCCTCCTTTATACATATGTACAACCTGAATGTCATGACATGTTTCCGAACACCTTCCACCCCGTTGCTTCATGGAGGTCATTACAAGAGATTGTAAGCGCGAAGATGCATTACACTGTCAGTCCTGTCCATCCCTTCATTCATCATCCGCGATCTTCTGGGCCCGTTTCGCAAGCTACCATATAGAAGTCGAGTGAGTCGCAGTATCTTTCAAAGGAACATCTACTCACCGCTGCTGCCAAATCCATCTGCCCGCCGATAGCGGCTGGCTTGGCCACACCTCCCACTTTCGGCTTGGGTACGCCAAGACCAGGGCGCGATGCAGTAGGGATAGGCGGCTTCGCTCCAACCTTCGGCGGCGCACCAACACCTGGCTTGCTCGCAAGCGGCGGCGGTCCAGGTTTGGGCTTTGCCGCCACAGGCGGCTTCGGTGCGAGTGAGCTCCCGGGCCGCGACGTAGCGGGGGTGTTATCTCCCGACGACTCCGCAGTTGAGGCGTTCCGCTTCCAGGGCGCCGCGGTCCCGTTGCCTGCAGCCATCCCCGGGAACACAGCGACCGGCTTCGCAGAGGGGTCTGCGGAGACCGACTTGAGGCCGGCAGCGCCTCCGAGCTTGTGTGCACTCGGTGCCGCGGGCGTCGGCCGTTTGCCTGCGGGAGGAGGTGGCGGGGGTGGCGGAGGCGCGACAGCTTTGGGCTTATGCGGAACGAGCTCGAGGTAGTTGTTTGGCGCCCACGCTTCGACGCCGTCCTTCTTGACCAGCCACCAGCCGTTATTGTCCTTCTCTACTAGCTCGACGATATCGTCTTTCTGCAGTGACATCTCGCCCTCTTGTCCTTGGAATGCGTATTTGGCCTTGTACAGTTCGACGTCTGGCTCTGGCGGAGGAGGGGGAGGTGCCGCGGCGCGTCCGGGAGGTGGTGGTGGCGCACGCGGAACGGAGGACCCGGCGCTGACTGACGATACTGATACTGGAGGCTTGATGGCCGCTGCTGGTGTAGATTTTCCAGGGAGAGGTTGAGCCGCGGGCTTAGGCCTCGATGCAGACGCAGGCTTCTTCTGTTCATGAGGGTGAGATGTCAGCGTGACCACAAGCGAATGAATACTTACATCCGAGGGGCCGCCTTTCCGCAGAAGCTTCCCTTGTGTGATAGGCCGAACGAGGCCTTCCTTGGGTCGCGGTACGGGCTTCGATTGGCTGGAGGGTGGCTCACCGGAGGGGACGTGCACAGTGTGGCTCTTGTACATATCGCCCCGTTGAACTGTTTCGTCCTTGATGAACTTGATCTCGGCCTTTTTCTCTTTCTTCTTGGTATACGAGATCCTTGAAGGGCTCTTAGATAGTTGTGATACCCACAGCCAACTCGGGACACTTACGTTGGGCCAATGAGCACGTTGGTACTGCCTTGCGTAAGACGTAGAATATGTGTCGTGAGCTCCGTCTTGAAGACGCAGCTTACAATCGGGTCGCCCTCCTCGGTCGGTCCAAGGTTGAAAACCTAGGAAGGGTCTGAGAAAGCGCTATTTTGGCCCACATACAGATCGCTACCCACCAACCAGTCGTCTCGGAGGCTTGACATAGAGATGCTCTTGATAGTGACGAGTGGGATTTTCCTCTCCAGCGTCGTGACAGCTTGTCCTTCTTTGACGTTCGTAACGGCAATGTAGAGTGCCTTGTCCGTCTGCGTGGTCATTGAAGTTAGAGCATGGTATCGTCAAGTAAAACCCCGATAGACACACCAATACCAAGAAACGTGGGCTAGGTTTGCTCGAACGGCCGAATTTCGACACAAGTAGCTGTCCTCTTGAGCTGAATGTGACCTTATCCCCTGTGTACTTCTCAGAACGGCTGCACAGTCGGTCTGCAACGATCCACGTACTGCTAAGCCCACAGGCTTCCGCCAGCTCTTCGCCCAAAGCACTCTTGCCGTTGACATCAAGATAATCGCCCATGAAGCGACGATATCCAAGCAGACTAAATCGGCGCCGCTCCTTCCTTCCCGCGAGAATCTGGTGACCATAATCGCGGACCTTCGCGTACTCGATACCCTCCTTGTTGTTCTTCCAGAACCGCTGAATGCGGCGAGCGCACTCGTGCTTGTAGCGCATGTAGTTCCGCCACGCGCGCTGTATACGGCCGGCCATGTTGTGCCAGTATCGATCACGCATGGTCTCCAGCGCGAAGAGCTAAGCTCGGTTTAGCCAGGTGTCCTGTGTTAAGACGACATACTTCTTACTGTTTCAGGATTCTTGATAAACGCTTTAGTAACACCCATCTGCCATTCTTCGCGTGCGATACCAGTATCGGCGAGGATCCGCTCGCATCCTGATTTCGGATCGCCCTGCCAGATGTACTCGCCCGCGTACGAGGTCGCAGGGGACAACAAGTAGAAGCGCTCGACCATTTTCTCAAACGTATTGCGGTAGGCGAACCCAGCGCGCCGGACACGAATGTTCTCCTGCAGACCAAGGTACTTGACCTGATGTAAGACAGCTTTGTTGTCATACTCGGAAGCACTGCGGTTCTGGTTCGGCTTGATCGTTCGGATGTACGACGGTTGGGCACGCATCAAATTCTCGACGAGAGCCCCTGCAGAAGCCTGAAGGGTAGTAAACATCAGATACTGGCTCGCAGCCATGCTACTGCGAATTGTGACAACTAACCTTGATCCTGTCGCTCGCCGTCGGGGGCCGCTTCTTGCTGTTAGGGTCCGGCCTATCTGGGAACAGACCTTGCAAGAATTGGTTGCCACTCGCACCGATGAGATCGAGCAAGTCCTTGACAAGCACGTCCTTGTTCTTATCGGTCATCCCCGACACGTTATACATCACGTCGCCAGCGTAGTGCTTGACCAAGAACTGTGCGCCGCGCGCGTCGAAGTGGGGATTCGACGAAAGTGCAGACATGCGCTGCACGAAACTATTGTCTGCGGCCGTCGGGTCCGCGTGGGCGGTTGCACAAGCATCGTTGAGCGCGGCGAAAATGCCTGGCGGCCTTTTCTCCTCGATAAGATCGCAGACAATCTTGTTGTTGAAGTACTTTATCGGCGTCCACTTGATTTGTTCGCGCACGTACTCCTCTTGCTCGGTCTTGAGGGTGAGCTCGATGAAGATTTGCTGCAGTTTCTCGTTGACGTAGTTGATACAAAGTTGCTCGAACGAATTATCCTACGCGGGGAGTTAGCGTCTTAGCAATATAGTGCCTATGGAGACGAACTTCAAATATCTCGAAGCCAAAAATGTCCTATAGTGAATGTGAGCGGTATGAAGCTCCGATACTAGGAATATCGTACAAGGATACCGATGAGTTGGGCGGTGGCAGTCCGTGGCTTCATGGACACGTTGATCTTGGACACAATCCACTCGAAGAGGTTGTTATAGATAGCTTTCGCCAACGCATCGCGACCAGCATTTGCCTGGGCGGGGTTGAGCGGAACGTCGTACACTGAACCACGCCGCCCGCCACGCTGTGTCTCGACAATTTTCGTTGTAAGCGCCCTCTGAACTTGCGCCGCATCGACCTCCATGAGATACGCGACGAAATCGGTGACGCTCGTGTCTGCGATCTCTGCGTTCCCGTCGTCTTTCTCGCTGTACTGCACATTGCCGAGCCAAAGAATTACGGCAAGCATACGGAAGATCTCGTTCTGCTCGTATTCACTCAGACCGATGACTTGCATTGCTTTCTGTGACGCGTAAGATCATCATAACGCGTCAAATGGGATGGATCTCTTACAATAGTCTCGCTGAAATCATAGCTGTCATCGATACCGGGCACGTCGAGACAGTTGCTCAGGCTTGTATAGGCATACGCGTCAGGAGTCTGAAGTCCGAATGCCTCTATAGGGACATCGTCGACATTTGACTTGCAATGTTTCTGGATGAAGCCTACCTCGCTGCGCGTCCGATGCCGCCTTCGTGAACTGATAGAAGATATGGAAATTACGCTCGTTGTCCACTTGACCGACCACACGACCTTTTTCGAGCAAATAGTTGGTGATCTGTGCGCCGATGGGCTCTCCATGATCGTTGAACATGATCTCGAGGTATTTTCCCTACCAAAACATAAGAGTGCATCCTTCCACGAATACCCACTGCTACGCACATGCCGACTAGAATTATTGTTTCGCAAGGTTTTCGCGCATCCAAAACTTTCGAGTAGAGGGTTGGTCGCTAGAACCATGTCCTTGATCTCCTGAATACTACTGTCCTGTCCTCCGGATACGGCGGCGATGTATTGCATGATGCGCTTGGCCGCCTCCGTCTTCCCTGCACCGGACTCACCGGAGATGATTACACATTGATTCTCGTGGTAGGCGTTCATGTTGTAGTAAGCGGACTCGGCAATGGCAAAAACGTGCGGGGGTACTTCGAGCCGATTCTTGCCCTTGTATCGTTGCAATACCTCGTCATTGTAGATACCGAGATCTACGGTACATCCAGTCAGGACGGTACGCGTATTGGATGCAATACTACCACATACCTCGGAAAGGGTTGACGGAGATCAGCACCGAGCCGATGTACGTGTATATTTCGCCGTTCTTCCATCGTTTCTCGAGGTTGTCGTTGATAGCTTCATTGGTGATGGTGGATAGTAGGGTCATGTCGGACACGCCGACCTGCTTCTTCTTGAAGCCCTCCTTCCAATCTGCCTGCGATACTCTCAGCACCTATCACCCTGCTACTTCTGAGATGTGAGAGTACATACCTTGGCGACCTTGCCTCCTGTGCCGCCCTTCTTAGAAGTTGCGGCGGCTCCGCCTTTCTTTCCCGCTTTCTTGGAGGGTGCCTAAATAGTCCTCGGTTCAAGGAAGAGCAAGATAAGGTTCTTGTCGAGCATACTGACCATGACGCGAGAGATAAACTAGATGCGTAGATTGAAGTAGTTGACTGAAGACGTTTGCGCAACGTGGCTCAAGCCTGACAGAGGGGCGATATTGTATTGAGAGAAATGGGGCTTTTCGCAAGGTCATAGAACGGCGAGGGGCGCAGGCGGCAACCAAGGGGGATCGTAGTAGTGGTAGGGAAGCAGGTGAGCCGCTCAGCGCTAGCGCTCAGCTCCGGGCGCAGTGGTAAATACGCTATCAACAGACGCTCGCGCGCGACTTCTCCTTCTTGCCTGCCACTCTGAGTAAACTTGTTCTCCGACTCGGTTTCTCTTTGGCTTTCCCATACAGCACTATGCCTAAAGGGAGGCGCCCCAACGCGTTCGAAGTTAGCTTCCCAACAGAAGATGGAGCGCCCTCAGCGGCCCTCAAGCCGACTTCAGCCTCATCCGTGGAGATCGCTGAGCCTGGATCGGGGCGCCGGCGACAGCATGGCCGTTTAGAGCCTCCGGTTGAAGCATCGCAAGAGGTATGCACTCCTACAAAGAGGCCCTTGGCTTCAGAGACAGCCGCTTACTTCTAGATTTACCCCTTTAGATAAGTAAACGTCCAAGGTATGGCCAGCCCGAGTCACGAGTGGGAGAACGTGCAGGTCCTAGTGCGTAGAAAATCTAACATTGCATACTCCGTCGCTGATGTCGTCCATAGAACGTGCTTATGTACCACTTCCGGAGGATGTGCAAGAACACCGTAACACGATCGTGTTTGGCGAAGATCCTCTTGAGCGACTCGGCTCAGGCGCTGACTCCAAGCCTATTCGTGCTCTTGCCGAATTTTCCATCTTCGATGCTACCCATCAGTTTGAGTTGGTCTCTCTCGACATCTTTGACAAGGAGGGCCCAGCACAACAAAACCAATATGAAGCGGCAGGTTGGGTTTCTCCGGTCTTTGTGAATGAAGAAGATGCCGGCCAGGAGGATGGGCTGGTGGACAACAACAATGACCAGCAACAGCACAATGGGCAGATGCGCTTGCGCACCAGCACAATCCTCCGCTGGACAATAGATTACACGAGGTTTGACAGGTGAGTGCATGTGAGTTGATGGTTATGTCATGTGTTCACTGCTTGTTCTATAGTCCAGTTTACGTTGAAACCCAGTACAGCTGGTTTGAACTATGTAGGCCTGCAAAACCCTATGTGCCAACTTGGACTGCCTTCTACTGTGCAAAGCGAGTTGCTCAGCTTGTCATCTCAGCTGCAATGGAAGACACTATAGAGTCACTCAATGAGTTTGAAGAAGTATACTATGGCAGATGGGACCATATGTTACAAAAGCATATTTTTCGAGAGGATTTCCATAAACATGTGAGTGATGCACACTGTAATGATGGTCTTAAACACTAAGTGTATCTGTAGTTGCCATTTATCAAAGCTGTCCTGGAGGATTATGAACCAGATACAAGACATCGTGTTATGTGCCGACCATTTGTGGATGCCCTCATCAAGCAGGGCCCTTTCCATATGACCACAAATCTTGTGCATCAGTCAACTCATGTCCATCAAGCACCCCTCTTCACCCCTCCTGCCAGCATTTCAGGCAATCTGGATCTCACTGTGCTGCAGCCCCAGCATCAATATCCAACACATGTTTCACCTCTCATTGGCAGCCTTGCTCTTGGGTTATTCCATGAGAACTTGCATGTTGTTGGTGCTCCACCCAAGCACCCAAACAGGCAGGCTTTGAGACAGCAGCAAGATGCAATGCACCTTTCATTGGCAAGACTGGCCAATCGATGTGCTGATGACAAGCCCAGCATGAAATTTCC
This sequence comes from Trametes meyenii, assembly GCA_022606255.1. Lineage (NCBI taxonomy): Eukaryota > Fungi > Basidiomycota > Agaricomycetes > Polyporales > Polyporaceae > Trametes > Trametes meyenii. The sequence continues at coordinate 4,189,021 of JABYQG010000001.1, read as the reverse complement.
CAGCAATGGAAGGCTAGATGATGTCTACTGGAGTCATGTGGTCATTGATGGAGTAGTTTACATGGTTTGGTCTTGTGCTTATAGTTGTCATCACTAGCTCACTTCTATTCATATAGGTTGGTGACTGTGTCATAGTTCAAGATGGGGGCTACAAGTCACGGCCACAAGCACCCTTGCCCAACAATCTTGCAGACTTGCCACCACATGCTCACATTGCTGACTACTTCTGGTATGTTGGTTGGTTATGTGCAATCACCACACTGATAGTTGGTCATTAGGTTTGCAAAGATAATCTACATCAATCAGCAAAGGAAGGAATGCCATGTCAGGTGGTTTGAACACAGCTCAAAGACCTTCCTGGAAGAGCTTGGTGCCCGTCAAGAGCTCTTCTTGTGGCCTACATGTGACACAATCCCTGTGACCACCATTGTGGAGAAGGTTCTTGTTCTCAGCTCCCCCCCAGAGGATAAAGACCTTGGGCCTCTGGAGTACATCTGCCGGTAGGTGCTGGAGAATCTTGGTAAACATACTAGCTACACCTCTGAATGAATAATCCACAGTTTTCTCTACAATGAGATAGATGGCTCTTTCACGGACATCAGCAACAGGGCCATCTTCATAGAATCTCTGAGCCCACCAGATAACTGCATGTCTTGTCATTTCTATGAGGTGGAGAGCCAGGAGAAGACCTGTCAAGTGGCCAAAAATTCAGTGTCACTTGGTGGCCATGTTTATCATGTTGATGACTATGCACTCTTCACAGACAGTGGTGCTGCTAGCATCGGCAGAATCACTCATATTTTTGCTTCAAGGTCTTCTCAGCGCTCAAGTAGTCCAACTGTTCAGGTCTGCTGCTTTGGTCGTGTGGTGGATCTAGCAGAGTCAGAGGTTCACCCTCACTTTATGCATGAGGTATTTTTTGATTTTTATGAGAACTTCACTGGCTGACTGTTTTATAGCAAGAACTGTTCCTCACTCAAGAGGTTATAGATTTGCCCATCAAGGATCTGCTCAAACCCTGCTTTGTGGCCCATTACAAGGATGTAGAGGACCTGGACTTTTGGCTCAGCTTGTCCCCTCTTCACTTCTTTGTGAGATACCAACTCCCTACACTCACTACTTCCTGGAAGGAGTGTGTCCACCTTCAGAGGACAGATGTTCCAGCTTGTAGCCTATGTCTGGATGAAGAGAATGCAGGGTGCGAAACACTTGCACAATTCATCCAGAATGGTCAATCATGCCTGCGAACGTTTGATCCCTTTGGAGGTGTTGGGGCTTTTGGTCTTGCCATGGAGGCTGTGGGATGCATTCAACTCACACATGCTGTGGAAATCACTCCTAGTGCTGCTTTGACTCTGAAGTATGTGGGAGAGTTTGGATCTTTGACATATTCTGATGATTGTTGGTCTCACAGGGAGAACTCCCCCCAGACAACTGTCTACAACCAATGCTCCAACCTTGTCTATCAGTATGCGGTCAAGTCCTTTGCTGGCAAGTTGAACCATAAAGACATTCCAGTCAACCTACAGGACAACTCTTCTCTTCCTCTGCCCCCAACCCCTAACATGATTGACTGTATTGTTGCTGGTTTTCCTTGGTGAGGCATTTTTGTCTGAAATGGTGTGATGTCACTCATATACTCTTTCAGCCAACCTCACTCTCAGCTCAACATGTTTCAAAAGGCCAATGACAGAAAGAGTCATCTTATGCTCAATCTGTTGTCTTGGGTGGACTTCTTACAACCCAAGTACTGTCTCTTTGAAAATGTTCGTGGCTTTCTCAGCTACAATCTTCATGCACATCAAGCAGGCAGGTATAGGGTGGAGGGTGGCATTAAAATGGGTGGCCTGAAGTTCCTGGTTCAAGCCCTTCTGACCATGGGGTGAAAACCACTATTACATTTTCTCTTCTTTATGCTTAACTACCTCCAGATATCAAGTCCGGTTTGGTCTGTTACAGGCTGCAAACTATGGCACCCCTCAGGCTCGAGTTCGCTTCTTTCTTGTTGCTTCCAAGGAGAAGCATCCACTCCCCAATCTTCCTCAACCCACACACAGCTTTGAGCTCAAGGAAACTCTTGAGATCAAGCTCCCAAACTGCTGTCCACCTATTCAACCCATTCTGACAAAGGAGGGTACAGCTCCTTTGAAGTTTGTCTCCATTGAAGCTGCTATCAATGACCTACCTGACTTCCATTGGTATGAATCTATCTACTACTCTAATCTCTTACTAAACATCAATATCTTTCTAGGAAGGACCCTCATAAACTTATAGAGCCCCCTCCCAACCCCACTCCGCTGCAAGATACCACACCTCAATTTGAATGTACTTCTAAGAGGTCATTCTGTGGTTTCAGTGGACCATGCCCCTCAGAGTCACTTTCATATCGCTGGGAAAAACCCAAGACATCATATCAAGCAAGGTGTCGCAAAGGCCCATCAACCAAGGACTTGCAGCATTTCACCCGGATTTTTCCTCTGGAAACAGTTGAAAGGTGAGTTCTAGCCAAGCTATATTTATACAATTAACAGTCATTGATGTTTTGTTAGGGTAGTTAATGTCCCTCTTACTGCTGGAGCAGACTATCGGGGTAAAATACTTTCTACTCTGTGTGTCTCAAGGGCAGAACTCATAGTGTCTTGCAGACTTTCCACCAAGTCTTTTGGAGTGGCAGAATGCACATCCTACATCTGCTGTTGCACGTGATGGTTTTCGACCAGGCATGTATGGGCGCCTTGACCAGAAGAAGTGGTTTCATACTACTGTCACCAATATTGAGCCAACAGCAAAGCAAAGCTACATTGTTCATCCTTGGGTAGAGATAGTACCTTAAGTCAAGTTTTAGTCATCTATGGCTGACATCTTTGCAGTGCAAACGGGTGCTGACTATACGTGAACTTGCAAGGTCACAAGGCTTCCCAGATTGGTTTGTCTTCCATTCTGTAGATGGCAATGTCAAAACTGTAGGTGTTCATAGTGGCTATAGAAGTTATAACATCATACTCATGTTGGCTTCCAGATGCAGCGTCACATTGGGAATGCAGTACCATGGCCTGTATCAGAAGCACTAGGGAAGGAACTGCGTGAAGCAATGCTGAAGAAGTTCCTGCAGGACCGAGAGAATGCAACAGAAATTAATTAAGGCAGAATCACAAGGGTTGACACACAAAGCCACAGTTACTAGTACAAGTTTATAGTTCCACTGTCATGTAGCTATCTCTACACCATGTTCTAACAACCATTTCAGTGCCTCTGCTGCTGGCCTTAACACTGGGGAAGATGTATTTTGAGTGCATTCCTTTACAACTAATACCAATGCATTAACAACACCTATGTGATCTGAGGTTGAGGCAATCTCCTGCTGGATGGTCTTGTTGACAAGGCCATAGTAGAGGTTATGTAAACACACAACACCACGATGCACTAGACCTGGATCAACCTGAAAGCCCTCCAGCACCTCATCACCAGGTTCAGCATCCCCTCCAGGCTGAACAACGACTGCAGGATTGATGAGCTGGCCCAGGATAGGCAGCACACGATGACGTTCACTTTGCAGTTCTGCAAGAGATGCACACGCCTCCGGGGACACAGTGATCGTTGCAAGAGCTCCAGACGCTGCCAACCGTGTGGAGATATCGTCGACGTCGCATAATGCGAGGAGCACCTGGAGCTTTGACTTCGATGCCGAGTTCTTGACCCCGCCCCACTTGTCGAAGACCTCCTCACACCCAGCGACGAGGTTGCAAACTAGCTCAGTGGCTGCACGACGAATGAGGGTGTGGTCTTCAAGCATGAGGAGCTCGACCTTGTTCAGGAGCTCGTCAGCACGCGCCACGCGGGAGGCAGCTTCCGGGCTCTGAGCAGAGAGATTGGTAAGCGCCATCATTCCTTCGAAGCGTTGTAGGAGGTTAGCGTTGGGATGTGTGACCATGAGAGTGAAGGGGCGGACGGCATCGAAGATCGCGCCTTCGTTGGGTCCGAAGACTTGCACGGGCGACGCAGTGATGGCTAACTTCGCGAGTGCTTGGACAGGTTCGAAATCCGCCGCTTCGAGTTGTGGGCCTTTACCCGTGTTTGAAGCCTTAGGTAGTGGAAGGATCGCCTGGATGATCGTGACAAGCGCCTTCGCGCCTCCGGCTTGTAGAATCTTGCCTCGATTATCTTTGTCTTCGACAAGACTGAGAATAGCCTTGCCAACGATAGCGCGCACAGCACGACTATCTGACGCACGCGCCGCCGACGTAAGGGCCTCCATAGCCCCAGCCTTCAAGATTCTACGACCGCGCTCTTTGACGTGGTCGTCGTCATCGAGAGGGTCATCCTCCGGACCGCCAGACCGACTCGCGGCGTTTTGCGTTTTGGCCATGCGTCTGAGCTTCACGATCTGAGTCTCTTCGGGGGATAGGCGGGGGCGATACAAGCATAGATTTGCGATGATGACCACAGTGCCATACAGCGGAGAGCCGGCGAGCTCCTCGAGAGACGGGGCCGGCGCACCTTTCCTACGTGGAACGAGCGCGAAGAGCCTCGCGAGGAATGCGGAGTCGTTCGACAATGCCTCCTTAACAGACGCATTGGTGCTCATGTATGCGAGACCTTCAACCGCGTCGGCCAGGGAAGACGTTTGGCGACTATCCAGAATGAGACCCTTCATTTGCATTGCCAAGTCCGTGTCCTCCATAGCCTGATCCGCGGCTCCCCCTGCCTCCGCAACGTCCGCGCCGGAGCCACGCGAGAGCTTGATCATGGCGACCGCTGCGGCCGCACGAAGCTCGCCGTCTTCGGTCTGACGCGATTTCCACTCGAGCCACTTGTGGTGATCTGAGCCGAGGAGCGTACGGCAAGTCTTGTGTCCAGCCGCACGACCGAGGAGATGGGCTACAGCGAGGTCGATCTCGCGAGAGCTCGGGAAGAGGTCGAGGGAATCCATAATAGATTCAAGCACTCCATCACGCTGGAAGATAGTAGATGCGCACAAATGGTCGACGTCGAAAAGGGCAGCGAGAAAAGTAAGCCCTGTGAGGGCCTCGCGTTGCTCGACGTCCGCTACACGAGAGCAGATGGGTGCCTCAAATGTCTTGCATAATGCATGTGTTCCTTGGTCGAGAGAAGAATATTCAGAGCGACGTCGTTGGCAGAAAGCAGAGAGGGCGATGTACGCCTTCGAATGTACAGGGGAGGGACAAGATGGCAAAAAAGCGGAGAGGAGGGCGGACAGCTCTTCCGGTGAAAAGGTGCTCCACCTCGCGTCCTGTGTCTTCTTGAGAACAGTATCGAGGACGTCAGCGAGGGATCCAGCGTCGGCGTCGAGTGAGCTCATGGTGGGACCGTTCCGAGCAGCGCGCAGGTGTATGCGCTTGTTTGCCAACCTCTTCTCCCTCCTAGATCTCGATCTCAGCCTGTTTTCGCGCGCATCCCCGTCTTGCTTGTCGTGATGGACGTTGGCGAAGGCTCTTCTAACTCGCGCCATGCTCCCTCTATCACTCGCGAGGACACCATTCAAAACGGACATACGCTGCTCATCAAGATACCCAGCGGCGACATACGCTCCATAAAGTTGGAAAAAGACGCGTACGAAATACTTTTTCGTATGCGACTAATTCAGTTCGTCTGACCTCTTCGTATGCAGAACAGTCAACCTGGGGAAATTTGGCTCTTTCTACGCTAATGAGCTAATTGGGCGGCCTTTTGGGTTGACCTACGAGATTGTGAACAAGAAGCTCAAAGTGTTGCCGCCCCGTCCGATGCAGGAAGTAGGTGCGAAGTTCGTTTTCTTTTATCTATCGTCCCTCAACCATCCCGTGCAGAGGACACTGAGGCGACGAATGAGTTAATTAACGACGGACAATTCGTCCAACCCCTCACCGTGGAGGAAATTGAGACGTTGAAGAAGGCGGGTCTGCACGCAACGGTGAGGAGCGCGCTAGGCAAGTCGCGAATTCCTCTAACACCGCATACCACAGGAAATCATCAAAAAGCAGATCGAGCAACACGCCAACTACTCGTTGAAGACGGAGTTCAGCAAAGAAAAGTACAAAAAACGAAAAGAGATGAAGTGCGTGTCGCTAATAGTGCAAACCTACTACGGCTTCTAATCTCCTTTCAGATACTCGAAGTCGTTTTCCGTCATCGAACCGACCCTATATAACGTCTGCGAGTATTGGTTCAACAAAGATCAGAATCGTCTCCGGGATATTCGTATGGACACTTTAGCCCAACTGACGAGCTTGGCGAACATCCGACCGGGAGGGAGGTATATTGCCGTAGATGACGCGTCGGGCGTCGTGGTGTCTGCTATTCTTGACCGCCTCGGCGGTAAGGTATATTCATGCTCCATCGTAGTATCTATTCAAACCGCTTTGTTCAGGCCAAGGACGTTTGATCACTATATGTGACGTCGACTCACCACCAGCGTATCCTGTGATGCTGCAAATGAACTTTCGGAGGGAAGTGGTGAGCCCCATCATGGTGTCGCTAAATTGGGCCACTGCGGACGAGGAGTATTCTCCAAGTGAGTCGCTACTGCTCGAACACACGCACGGCGCTCATAGTTCACTAGTCGTCGCGTCGACCGATCCTCCAGCTGGGAAGTTCAAATCCGACGGTCAGCGTGCCCGGCTTAACAAGCGCAAATTGGCTTCAGACGCTTTGATGCAAACGCGCGAAGAACTCTTCTCGGGAGAATTCGATGGGTACGTTGATCATCGTCACTTTTAAAACCAATAGTCTTGATATTTCGTAGTTTGGTGATCGCCAGCGAGTACGACCCCTACTCGATCATTGAGAAATTGTATCCATATCTTTCCGGGTCAGCATCTATCGTTGTGTATAGCCCACATGTACAGGTTGTCACAGACCTGTACAACCAACTACGAGACTTACCTGGTTACTTGGGACCTACCGTTACCGAGGGATGGCTTCGGCAATACCAAGTGCGTCGTCCATGCTTGCGCGCAATAGCACCATCCTCAGTTCTTTAATAGGTTCTCCCCGGGCGGACACATCCTATGATGAACGCATCCGGATCAGGCGGGTTTCTATTCCATGTGATCAAAATGTACGTCCTCCACGACGCACGCTTGTATCGCAGTCGCATAGCTAATGGTTTTACTCCTATGTAGCTACGATGACCCAACTGCGTCGTCTGTCATGGTTCAGCGGCACAGAAAGAAACTCAAGCAGAATAGTGAAACGCCCTCAGCCGGGGCTGGGGAGCCCACGCCGGAATCTATTACAGTAGCGGCGACTGATTTAGAGTTGACATCGGTCTTACCAGAGGACGTAGAGATGCGGACATCATAGTACCTGTAGATAATAACGTCATCGAGAGGCAGGATACTGAATCACTCCGTAACCTATATCGACGGCTACCAATGTACATCATAAATTCTACCCGCAGCACCAATATCCCCACTTGCTCATGCTGTAAACAGCGCGCCACGTTTCCTGAACAGGATCTTCCCCTGCGGCGCAGGAATTACGTTCAAGCCCCAGTATATATTTTGGGGTCGTTGTCCGTCGCCACCGAGCTTCAGATCATAATGCAAGATGATAAAGGCAAGCAGCGATTTCAGTTCGTTCGCTGCGAAGAAACGCCCAGGACTGCCGTCAAGACGATTAGCAACCATATCACGACGAACACCCTTGTGGACGTGAACTGACCAAGCGTGCTTGCCGTGTCCAAAGGAGATGTAGTCGACCGAGGTGTTGACGAACTGGTGTTTCGTGCCCTCGCCTTCCGCCTCCCGCATGCGCGAGAACCTGAACGGGTCGAACACATCCGCGTCTGCATAAACGCTATCATCGTGATGTGTTGCATCCGCGGCCGCAACAACAATCGACCCGGCAGGAATGAGCGTGCCGTCGTGCAAAGTGACGTCTTTCACTGCCTTGCGTGTCAAGGAAGCTACGATGGGAGTTCCGTGATCAGCACTTAGCGGCGTGGGATGTCTCGGTACTAGGAAACGGATACGTACTCAAGCCGATTCCGTTGTATCGCTGAGACTCTCGCAGGAAGCTGTCGAGCTTCCACATCTTGCCCATACCGCTCTTCGTCCACCCCTCTTCGTTGATGATCGCTTGGATCTCTTCACGTAGTGGTGCAAGGTACTCGGGGCGCTCGGCAAGATGATAAAGGGCATGGGTGACAGTCTGTACGTATGGGTAGACGATAGGCTCGGAAGGTTGTTGAAAGGGGAGACGAGCAACTCACGTTGGATGACGTATGGATCGCGGCGAAATTGACTACCATAATACGACGCGCAATGGCCTCGTATGAATGATCTCTCGTCTGTGATGCTTCCACGATCCACTGTAGCATATCATTCTGCACGAGGGTCAAACATCGTTAGGCCGTCTACCCACTCACTGACGGGCCCTGGAAAGCAACATACAGGCTTGTCCGGCCAGTCGTCCCCGTACTTTTCAATCATTTCACGACGAGCGTCGATTACAGGCTCCAGATGAGGGACCGCCTTATGCAGAGTCTTGTTGACATTACTCGACAACTTGCCTATGTAACTGCACGCATAAGAATATCAACGACGTTGCTCAATAGCTAGCCCGATTTACTTACGGCTTCAAGAACTCAGGGAACAGCTTCACCAACGTCCTGTCCTTGATGACATCAATCGTAAAGGATATCGAAAGATCCAGGTACTCTTGGTCACGGCCTGAAAATAGTAACCTCAGTTTTACCTCAAGAACGAAGTTGGCATGAGGACGCACAGGCAGGCAAACCCACGAAGACGCGGCTGCTCGCGCGGGCGATGATCTGCTGCATTGCACTCATAACGTGCACTTCTTGCCACTCTGACGGCGGCATGCGTGAGCGTTTCCCGCTGTGGACAGAAAGATTTACATACCATCGTCTTTGGTCGGGATGTGCTGGGGGACCGCGAGGTTGAGCTCGTCGATGACGTCCGGAAGAATCGCTGGCACACTCCGCGTGAGCTTCTCCTTGATGATATCAACGTGGTAAGGATCGCCCTCGATGTCAGGGTTCAATGTGTGCTTGAGCTGAATGGACTATATCCGTGTATACCCTGGGTGAGTTTGCAAAAATAGTGAAACCGGGAAACATACATCCGCAACCCCTTCCATAAATGACAATTCGTCGTCCGGCCTCCGGCGAAGCTCGTCGACCATCTTCGGTCCAGAGACTATGACGATCCATTGGTCGAGTAAGGGAACTTTGAACGCAGAGCCGTAGTACTACGCACGGAGGACACCACGGAGATCAGCTTATAACATCGAGATGAGAGAACGATGCATTACCTTCTTGTATCCTTCTTGTATGAATTTCTTGCTGTTCAACATAAAGTTGAACGCCCCGATGAGAGACAAGAACGGCAAGGAGGAGCCGCCAACCGTCGGGATCGTGTTCAACTGAAACGCGCCATCTTCACGTCGGTCAACGCTACGGCTGCAGTAGGAACAGACACCTACTGGATTCGTCTTCCACTTAATGAGATACACCGCTAAGATCGCGGCGCCAGCCAATAGAAGAGCTGTTCCTTCCCCCATTGTCGATGACTAGCGGGCGCAAAATATGGGGCGGATGGGAGGTGAGGAGAAGGAGGGTGAGACTCGTGCAGCGATGGCATTTTAAACGCAGCGCGGCGCGATACTACCTCCGCTCATGTTCCACCTTGCGGGGAGCTCTCCATGCGAAAGATCAGAGGGACGGCTCGGGAAGCCCGCCGCGTAACGACAATTACTCACCGACTCAACGTGGAGGGGGCCGTTATTCCGAGAAGAATGTGTTGCGGCTATGGGGACGTCTCACGCTCGGGTTCTTGTGACTACACTGGGCATTAAACTGCGATGGTCCTGAAGCTGACAGTGAACAACTTACGACGCGTGGCAGCGTCGTCTGTGGCACGGCCCGTTCGCGCGGCCTAAAAACATGCCGATACTGCCTGACTCTCGCGGAGTGCAGCATGGGCGGGGTGTTCGGACTTCACTCGTCGAGATCGAAGTGTTTGTTTACCGAGGCCTGAGAGTATTTGGCGAAGAGAAAGATCTGAGATGATCGCATATCTTAGCAGCTACCATACTTGGACCGGTGACTCGGCTTAAACCAGACTCACCTCCATGTGCCATACAGTAGTTGCTCAAGGCCACAGCAACTTCTCCCCGACCCTGCCCACTCCGTATCCACAATGCAGGAACGGCAGGTGGACCTGCTTCTCAGACGTCCATGGCAGTTCGGACTCCAAACTCGCCCTGTCGCCCGCCGCGGCCCGGTCACAGACGAGCGCTCAACGTAACGTCAACTACATGGAAGACCTCTTGCAAGACGCCCGCCTCAAGGCCTCAACGTTCAACGCTCAAGCTTAGTACTGCACTGAAGTGCCGCGGCCGCTGGTGTGATAATGGGGCGCGGGCGTCGCATGGCAGCTGCTGCCTAACCAAGACAAGCGGTAAGATAGAAGGGATGTTTCATCTAAACAGCCTGGCACACCACAGAATAAGACGGTGAATAAGTAATCCAGCAGTAGTACGACACCGGTTCGCTACTTCAAGAAAGGGTTTTCTGTTGACGGCGCCGCAAGTCCGGTGGTGTTTGCGGTCGCAGAGATATGGTCGTACGCGGGCGGCAATGTGCTGCTCTCCGACCCGGTGCCACGACCCTCTGGGAACGCTGTCCCTCCGCGCCGAGCACAGTACTCGACATTCCTCCGGGTGGCGTCCCATCGCCGCTGTTTTGAGAATATATGGATGCGGCAGCTGTGCTTGTAGACAGTGGATGAATTGACAGAGATGCAAACGCGGTAGACGTGCGAAGTCTGGTGGAGCGCCGACTTGCGTATTCTCCGGGATCTAAAATGTTACGTGTCAGTACTTGCTGAAGATCATAATTTGGACAGGGATGGCTCAGAGAGACAACGTAATGACTTACTACGAAAGAGGTTCTCGGGATCTTCATCGCGAGGGCTATAAACACCTATTACGCGATCGCCCCGGATAACAGATTCTGACAATGGTCGCGCGTTGCGCCAGGCGTCCTTGGATCTCCAATGCCTGAGAGCCAAGTACAGGACGAGAACGATAGCAAGAAATATGATGTCCGCCAAGGCCAGAGTCGCTACAATGCCTGCGAGCAGCTTGGAATGGTCGCCGTGTGCCGATGCAGGTTCGAACACGAGGCTAGTGGACGCCGAGGACATTTGTAAGGCGGGGGAGGTCGTAGCCGAAAACGGTTGGAAGACGAAGACGGTTTCTGTTGTCGAACCAAACAGACTCGTGACAGTATGTGTCTCCGACACCGAAACGACCTGTGTGGCTTCCCTTGTCACCGTGACACTCGCCGCAAGCTGTACTACGTTCGTTGTCGTCGCCATATCTATTGTGATAGAGCTACTTGTCGCTGCCCTCTCATTCGTCAACATATACGCCGACTGGCGGATTTAGGTGTACTCACCAGACCTCCAGGGCTTGAAGGGTGACCGACCACGCCAGGTGTATCAGGAATGAGAGCGAAACGGACCCACTACTGTCTACAGTAGTCAGATGATTGAAAAGTGGTATCCAAGGAGATCCGAGGGACACGCGTATAGATATCCGTTGCCGGGGCCGAAAAACTGTGGACAAGTGTTCGACAGGCGACCTGTGGAATTATATGGTAACAAACCCTATCCGGATGCCAGCTATGTTAATGAGCGAGTTCGGGACGCTCTGGCATCTTTATAGCATATACGACCGTTTCAAGGCCACCCATCGACGCCAGTTGAAGCTCTACGTTAGTCCACATATATTCGTTCTCGCTATGAGTTCCTTGGATATAGACTAAAATAACACTCACACATCGCTCACTGCTGTGAATAATAGCCTTGTCAATACTGCGATCAAGTACTAGACAGCAAACGCACCGCAATTAACGCGTTCGCGCGAGCCCTGCAACTGCCTGCCAACGGTCAGCTAAACCCGGCACCGATCAACGCGACTTACAATGGAAGCCATCAGTCCAATATACACAAAGTCAGTGCGCTGCTGGGTGGGAATACGCATGTTGTGCGCCGGCGCATCAACCAGGTGAGCGGTCACTTGAAGACCGCTACGCAGGTATGTAGCGAACAGGGCGACTCAGATAGACACGACCGCGTTGAGGCCACTACCGCCGGCAGCGCGGCGCAAGATCGCCTAGAGAAGACAGACACATGAGGTGCACGAAAGCTAGAAGATGTAGCACGGATGCGTCGAAAGGCGTCGGCGTCGCGGAGGGAAAGCCGACTGAGAAAGGCGCCTCGGGGGACGAGGCAATCGAGTAGGCGAGATTGCATGTGAAATTGCGGTTCACCGTTCCGGTGGCTGCACCTCCGCGCGAAGACGTTGGGCGCGCAGGGAGTGCCCACTCGTCCACATCCAACCAGTCGGACGCTGTTGCTCTGGTTTCGCCTACCTGCGGCCGTACAGCCAACGACGGCCTCGACGCCCGAAGACTCCCGCTATGGCCGCCTGCGCGATGCTCGAGCCCCGGCCTCCGCCTTTGCCCGGGGCGCTGCGACGGAAAAGTAGATAACAGGCGCGGCCGACGAGTCCATGACCCATCGGCGCACATCGTTTATTGCGTAATGGACCCAGAATCACCGCTCTCCTCTGCGCTCTCCTTTCTCTCCTCCCTTTCGCTCCCAAGCCTCCCCAAAACATCCACGCAGCATCCGCTCATGTCGGCGTTTGCCAACCACACCGCAGGCGCGTTCTTCTCCAGCCGAGCCTTCTGGGGGCCGGTCACCGCCACCCTCGATTGGTGTGAGGTACGTTCATCGTTTATTCGGGCCCTCGCGTCATACCCGGTCCCTGGCATTATCGTCCATTCACCTCGGTCCCCACCCTCGACAGGCCAACTACCAGTTCTCGCGTTACATTGCCGAGTCTGCGAACACATTCTCTAACTTGGTCACTATTGCCCTGGCGGCGTACGGGGCGTGGCAGTCGGTTTCGGAGAACCTGCCCTGGCGGTATCTGGCGGGGTGGACGGCACGTATCATGCATTCTCTAATTGATCTTGGTGGCAATAACCGCGTGCTAAACTTCCTGTGAGTAGGGCTTCGCATTAGTCGGGATTGGTAGCTTCATCTTCCACGCAACGCTACTTTTCGAGGCACAGCTCATGGATGAGCTCCCCATGATCTACGTTGCGAGCTATTGCTGCGCGACTCTCTTCGACATGTCAAGAGGCTTTAGCATTCGCAATTCGAACGGCGTCCAGCTCTCGGTCATCTTCGTCGTATTTAACGTGTTGTTCACGTGGTCGTAGTACGTGCTTCTATCTGCCTCCCACCTCTGTCGAGTCTCAGAGCCAGCGCAGTTACCTCTCGCGCGACCCAGTGTACCATCAGGCGATTTTTGCGAGCATCATGTTCACCATGCTATTCCGCACGCTGTATTTGCTGCGGAATGGTGAGATTGCTAAACGCCTGCCGCCGGGCCCGCGTTCGAACGTCACGCATCTATTTCTGTTGGGCGCGGGGACGTTCGCTTTCGGCTTCTTCGTCTGGAATCTGGACAACATCTTCTGTTCGACGGTGACCAAGTGGAAGCAGTCAATTGGATGGCCAGCGGCATTTATCCTCGAGGGTGCGCATGACGTCGTGTTATATATCAATGCTTAAGTTTTTGACATTATTCTAGGTCACTCATGGTGGCATATCTTCACGGTGTGTTGAGGCTACGAGAAGCCAGCCTTCGGAGAGTTGATTCACTAAATTGCCAGGCAACCGGAACTTACCTGATGCTGGTTGGAAATACCTGTAAGTTACGCGTCTACATTCCTCTAAGAATAACGCTAACTCATCTCCGCAGATTTGTAAGTACAGTGATGGTTCCTCCCCTGTGGATCATGCCCTTGACAACAATATCCAGCACACTGTGCATCAAGGACGATCACTCGAACTACGCTATCACGAAGTTCGCAGGCGTGCCCCGCCTAATACGCACTACCAAGGCAAAGACTCAGTAAAGCGCGATGATGCGGTAGCGGCTTCAGGTTAAGACTCGTCGCGTCCCGCAAATAGTAGCTATAGAACCTTAACGACCGTTTCGACGATTGCTGCAACTCACGGTAATTTACGTTTTTACTGCGACTCCGTCCACAATGCTGTAGCACTATCCACTGCATTCCCTTCCGCTTACTTATAGTCCCTGTACGATCGGACAGTACCTACTTATATGGGCCAGTAGGTGCCCTGGTATCTATCTGACCACTGGAAGCTATCGATGCAATATTTGTTCCGGTTATGAACTGCGTTCAAGGAGGGATTTGTTACATGGCTGCTCTTGCAATTGCATCCCCGGACTATGGCTCATGGCACGGGGGGGCTAAAACTAAGCGAGATAGACGCGACGGTAACGTGACCCTACACGCGGATCGCGTTCGCGCGATTGTGGCTCGCTGCAAGCCCGCGCTTCTTTCACCTTGACCACAACTCCAGCAACGCCGACCAAACCTTCTTCGCTCCAACCACATCGCTACTATGCGGAGAACGTGTGAGATTGTTAATGTTCGATGCATGCTCTCCCAAATACTGAACGACAGCTTCAGCCGAGTCCCCAGGCGGCGGCGCTCGCAAACGACGGCGGCTCTCTTCGCCCATGTACGAGGACCACTTTGGTCCGATTAGCCAGCAGGAAGCACAGGCCTTAGACGAAATTGAAACAAGTCTTTCTCAAAGCGTCCCTGTTGTACCTTCCCAATCCCGTGGATTGCCCCCTGAGAAGCATGATCAGCAAGGGAGTGTAGGACTCGATGACAACGACCTCCTCGGTGGTGAGGATGTGATACAGCGTGATGGGAGTACAGAGAACCCCCAGGGTGCGCGCATATACGTAGCATAGCACCCCGCATAGCTGACGGAGAAGTGTAGAATGGTCCTCTTCACCATTTACCAACAATCCGAGTTCACAAGATCGTGTTGCTGACGACAATTTCTTCGCCTCTACAACTCCTGGGGGCTTCGCCTCTGCTGCGACGATGGACACAACCGCTAAGGCCTCCTGCGTGCCATACCGTGTATCCGGATGTACATCCGCCTCTGCGCTTAGTGCCAAGCTGCCCCCGGCTCCATCTTTCGGTGGATTTTCCTCAGCCGCTAAACTGCCTCAAACGTCTCAAACACGTTCACAAGACTCCGACCCTAGCCCAGCTGTGCCTTTCGTACCGCCAACGTTCTCTGGCTTCGGCCTAGCTTCGGCTCTCCCTATGCAACTTGAAGATGACCGACCTACCTCGCCGTCCTCACCGCCTCGACAGGACTACGACTCGTGGTTCGATTCTGATGCGTCAGCTTTGCCTCAGGAGGCCTTCGCCTTCAAGACTGCACGTACTGTATTGGCGACTACCGAAACGGAAGATCCGGGATACCCGGGTTCAAGCCAGACAGCACAATTTGGGGGCTTCACTTCTGGGCTGTCGCAATGGAAGTCCGCATCTCAGACTGACCCAAGGGCGGCCACGGATGTGATTATGGAGTCCACTTCTGCATCTAATGTGGGGTTTGCGCCGGCTTCCCAGATCGTCCAGGCTGGCTTCAGCTCGGCCGCGCAACTTCACGGGGCCAAGACCAACTGGGCTGCACCATCTGCCGAAGCACTCGCCCGCGCAGCGAAGAAGATGAAACAATGGGAGGCCGAAATCGACCGTGAGGAGGGCGAGAAGGCTTCCTCCGATATACAGAACATGGAAAACGCGGCCCCTCCCAACTCTAAACCTCCGGTCTTGCACCCATCTGTCAATTCCCAGACTCCCCTTCGTCCCGCGCTTCGACCCATGGAGAACGCGTCCTCCTCTACACAGACGCCTGGAACTCCTAGCCCTGCGAGTGTAGTGCAGAAGAAGCCACCGCACTTCACCGTCGTTGCGGGAATGCAGATCAAGAACACTCCATTCAAATCTCCCCTGATTACCCGCCCGCAGGGGCAGCCTCGCTCCATCTCGGCCCCTTCACCGTTGAATGCCGCACGTGGCGCGGGTTTCCGAGTTGCGTCAGGGTCAAAGCTTCCCCCAGCGTTTTCTAATGCGAGTTCATTGGCCGGTCCCTCAACACCGGCGAAACACGCTCCAGGCACGTCAGCCTTTGTATCGCCGTTGAAGCCAACCGCGACTATGTTTGCCTCGCCGTCGAAGCCTGATGCATCGTCGTTCGCCTCGCAAGTACACGCAGGGACGCCGTCCTTTGCATCACCTGTGAAGGCACTCGGAATGACTCCCCGTAGGATGGGTGTATCTAATACTCTCGGGAAAGGCAAGTTTTCTACGCCATTCAAGCCGGGAATGGCACCCGGGGAGCCGGGAAGGAGCCAGCTGGGGGAGAGATTAAAGGAGGAGCAGGTCAAGGCAGCAGGGTTGCAACCCCTACAAGTCTATGTGAGTGGGACACCCTCTCGGAAAGGCAAGGAGAGAAAGACGTTCGAGTTCTTCAATTTGAGTAAGTGGTACTTTGAGCGTTGCGACAAGAATCTGCTCATCTCGGTGTTAAATCGTAGACCCACCGTCGGAGAGGAAACGTCTCGTTTCGTCCGGCTTACGGCCAATGTCATACGAAGAAGAGGAGCTAATTGATATGGACATGTATGGACGCACTAGTTCTCCCGATGCATATACTAACCCCCGTTTGTCCAGAAATGTCGAAGAACTCCGGCAAATGCAACCCAGCAACGCAGTGTACTACCGGTTCCACTCCGCAGCCTCTACCATCGGCGTCGAAGACCCAGCGGAATCCCAGCAACTTGGGCCGGAGGACGCTTACACACAATTGAAGGAGCGTGGCTGCCGCCTTGCGACCCAGGCCTGGGTCACCAATCATTATGGGCTGATTCTATGGAAGCTTGCTGGTATGGTCTGTTTAGAACCGGAGCGCGAGCAAGGCCGCAAGACGAAGCGGTGGTGTTGGTCCGAGGTCATCCGTCAATTGCTCTATAGGTCAGTGCCTTCACTCCCATATTACTCTACAGTACCAACGCGAACGCGCAGATATGAGCGCGAGCTGAATGGAGGCTCGCGCCCAGCGCTTCGGTTAATATCTACGGAGGACGCTCCAGCGGCATGTCCCATGGTCCTTTGCGTCTCCAGCATCGTGATTTGCGGTCCTCCAAAAGAAGACGAGGCCGGCTTGTCCTATGATCCTCACCCCCAGCTAGAGGTCACGGATGGTTGGTACCGTCTACGCGCGAACATCGACTTGCCGTTGGCGAGAGCTGTCCGCCGGGGACTAATCCGCGTAGGGACAAAGCTGGCAGTCGCTGGCGCCAAGGTAACTACTCGTTTTCCACGATGAGTACCACGCGAGGCAACTGACGCGCTGTGTGTAGCTCTCAGGTACTCGGAAGGAAGCTTGCGAGATTTTGGACGCGTACGACAATACGTTCATCGAGCTTTGTGGCAACGCTACCAATCTGGCCCCTTGGCACGCCAAACTGGGCTTTGTGAAGCAACCCTTCATTGCCACGTTGGACAAGCTGACCCCGGACGGCGGCATAGTTCCCGTCATGGATCTCATTATCACGAAGGTAAGCGTATTTGATCACTGTTTGCACGAGGACGGTACTCATGCGATATGATATTCAGACATATCCGATCGCCTTCCTAGAGTTCGTGAAGAACGAAAACGGGTCTACGTCAAGGATAGGTCCTCGTGACGAAAAAGAGGAGAATAAGGCTCACGATCAGTGGCTAGTACGTCATCGGAGATGTTTTCGCCCCGCTAAGTTAACTCATGTGAATCTAGGCAAAGCGAGAGCTCGAATCCGTTAGGATCAAGGAGAAGCTGCACGCGCATATACAAACCATCCTCAGACTCGCGGAGCGCCTCTATGGACATGCTGGATACCGGTTTGAAGAGCTGGTCAAAGAAGATGGTACGTTTATTTAGACCCGGTTCTGTAGGTGATGTTCTTAGATGTGACCTAGATCCATTACCCGACGATATTGGAGAGATTTTTGACGATATCATGGAGTACAGACGGCCCAGCCAAGCATGGGATACCGTCAACTTTATGACGGCCGGGTACCTGGAGAGATACTGCAGACAACAGGCCGATTTGCTTACTGCGCGGATAGGCGAGGACGTGGCGCGTGAGCTTGAGGTGTGTATCGATCTTTCTCCGTTCGTGGTTGATCTGGCGATCGACCAGCGCGTTGTGCCATACAGGAAACGTGTCCCACTCGCAACGTGAGGGATTTCCGCGTAGTCGTTGCTAAAGACGCCCGATGGCGGAAGAAGGAACCGATGCGGACGGTGCAAGTGACACTATGGGATCCTTTGAAGACGATTTTCAGCGAGAACGGGAATCCTGGGGAGATCAAAGAGGGTCAGAGGTTCATGGTAAGTGCCGACGCTCTTCAATCTTCGTCTTCCCTTCCAAGGTTAATCGGCATGCTTCGTCGCTCGACAAGGTAACCAACTTGATGCCCAATCAAGCCGGCGCTTGGATGCCTCCCGGGCCCGATGCTGTAGTGTACTTGGTTGCGAAACGCAACGCGCGATGGACCAACATCAAGTCAGGCGTTAGGTGGAGCTGATTACGCCGGCCGGACAAGACGCTCAATGTAACAGTATATGTTGTACTCGTGATGTTCACGATTATGCTCAATCCCGTGTGGGCGTACTCAAGTTTAACGCTTGCGTTAACGATGTTGAACTACCTGGGCCTGCTTACAGCCACCTCAGACACTGGCTTATGTTATCCACTTCTGCGACCTCTTTGATTGATGCCAAAGAGTAGTAGTGCAATGTTTATTAATATGATGTATGGTGTGGGGCAATCATATGCGGTACGTCAGACGACGGTGTACAAGTAGACAGGGTAGGAAGACGAGCGCTAGGCTCACGCCTCCGCGAGGCCATACTTGCGGAGGACCTCGTGGTAGTCCCCGACATCCTCCCTGCCCATAACGACGACCGAAGCACGAGCGGGGGTGCGTGGTCCGTATATGCGTGCAGCGACGCGACGGATGGTGAGTGCGTCGACAGCGTCGATCTTGTCGCACATCTCAGACACAGGGACCTTGCGCCCATGTACAAGCACCTACAGGAATACCGTAAGTCACGCTAGACACAGTATATCGCCGGAAGTACCCACCTGACGACCGAGGTCCTCGACCTCCACCGCACGGCTCTCAAGGGCCATCATGAGGCTCGATTTGAGCTGATTCTTGGCACGGCTGAGTTCTGCATCCGGGATGTTCGAGTAAAGTAGTAGGCTCAGCTGGTGCACGAGATGGGGGAAAATGTGCGCGGGCGAGTTTGTCTGGCGGCCGCTCCCGGGTACGAAAGACGCGAAGAGACCGAACAAAGACGAATCTGTGTATATATGGTGGAACGATGCGCAGTGGTCGATCTGAGGGAAGTGGTTCAGGATGTGTGTGTACAGACGCGAGTACATGCCCTTCCCGGGGCCACCTGCGAAGGGGAATGGTCAATGCCGCACAAGGGGAGCGCGAGAGAACCTCCGCAGACACTCACCTGCCGAAAAGCTTCCCCCACCTCCAAGGAGCACTTGCATAGTGGCAACCGCATAGACATCATCATCGTGAATTCCAACGCCCTCGAAAGCGAGGTATACATGATTGAACTCCGTGGATGCGTCGTGGATGAATCGGTGACCGCCAGTATAGGTGGTAGTGCCGTTATTTAATGGAGATTGCTCCGATGACAGGTATGATGCGGCACGGGTGAGCGACTTGTATAACGAGGGGGGGGTTTGTTGGGAGGAAAGGAGGTTTGTGGGCACCTGTTGTGCGCCCACGGTTGAGCGCGATGAAGAGGGTTTAGGGGCCTTCAACGACGCGAAGTGCTTGTCGGCTAGTTCGACAAGCTGTTCATGGTGCATGCCCGCACCGGCAATGACCATCCTTTCCGGCGTATACCAATTCTTCATGAAATCGCGCATTGTGGACTCGTCGATGAGGTCTATTCGCTCCTCAGGACATAAAAGAGGGTTGCCGAGGGTTTTTCCATCATACGCAACTTCGTGTAAGACTTCGGGGAGGATCATCTCGGGCTTCGAGCTGACCTCACGCAGCTCATAGCGGGCCGCCTCTCGCTGTGCTTCTAGCTCTTCTGGTAAGAATGCCGGCTGGAGTACTGTATCGGCAATGAGAGACAGGGAGAGAGGGGTTCCCTGGTGGAAATGAGAGGACTGGTACATGATAGATTCCCGAGCGGAGGAACAGAGAATCTGACCACCCAGAGCGTCGATGTCCGCAGCCATTTGCTCCTCCGAGCGTGCCTTCGTTGTCTATATACGTTGTCAGGCCCGGGGTTAAGATGTGCAATAGGATACACCGCACCTTAAATGCCATCCTGTCCAAGAAGTGGCTCACGCCAGACGTCGACTGCATTTCATACCGCGAACCGGCATCTACGTAGAGCCCAACCGAGGAGAAGTGTCCTGGCGTCGATTCTGTCGCGACACGGAGGCCATTTGGAAGCGTTGTGATTCGTACTGGGGGGTCCACCTGGGGCGACACCACTTTGGATCCTGGACCCGCATGCGAAAGCTGTCGCCTCGGGGCGGAGGTACGGAGAGCACGGACGGCGGCGCGACGCATGGTGGTCGTCGGCAGAAGCGGAGACGCACACAAGCGCCCGTTCTCGCTGATTACTAAGTTTACTTAACCGTAATTTATGTGACACGGAGTCAAAAAAAGGCCCCACCGTGGTTCGAACACGGGACCACACGATC
Source organism: Trametes meyenii (assembly GCA_022606255.1). Lineage (NCBI taxonomy): Eukaryota > Fungi > Basidiomycota > Agaricomycetes > Polyporales > Polyporaceae > Trametes > Trametes meyenii. The sequence continues at coordinate 4,168,336 of JABYQG010000001.1, read as the reverse complement.
TGCAATCGTATGCTCTACCACTGAGCTATAGAGCCATATTCGAAAGTCCACTTTAGACATTGTCGATGCGCTTGTCTTTCGAGAGTATATGGGTTTTTGGCCATCGTATACAAGTTGTGCGATAAATTCTCTAGCCAGGCCAGTTACAATACACGATAGTTTGTTCATAGGGGAATACTACGATCAACCAAAGAATTTATCCGCGCCCACCTACCGAGTCTTCCCCTTGAGCAAAGGTATCATGTCTCCGAGACTGTGATGCAAAATATGCCCGCGCTCCTTCTTGACATACGCGAGGTAGGTGGAGGCACCCGCAAGGACGCTGATGAAGGACGCCAATGCTGCATACTTGAACTGTGACGGCCGACTCAATATAATAGTGAGGATGTACTTCAATGACTCGTCAGTGGAGGTCGCTCATCACGGTTAAGGTCGAAGTCCCGCGCACCTTGAGCATGTCTGCAAGGTTTTGCAAAGAAAATTGGAGCGCAGTGCTGTATATGAAGGATTATTTTAGAGATCGCGCATAACGCTAGGGCCTGATATTGAGTACGAACAGCGAATTGCGCCTGGGATGGGCTGCTAGCGCCATCTGTAATTCCTTGAGTTGACACAGGTCGAATGCCCACAATCCTATTCGTGATAGCATCATGCCTAAGAAACATGGTGTGAGCTATGGCTCAAACGACTGAAGAATTGGCTTGCGACGCACCGCCGAAGAGTAGCACGGCGTTCCAGGCGGGCGCCCGCGAGCCATCCGAGGGTGCGCCGACGTAGAATGTGATCAGAACGGGTAAGAGACAGAACACCTCCGACCTACAGTAAAAACATAAATGGGTGTCGCCTAGGCGGGGTAAGGAAAGTGTACCATATACTCCAGTTGCCAGCTCGCACGAGGCCAAGTTTTCTCTCCAAAAGCGGCATAGCAATAGTTCCCGCCATGCCGGCGACAACATTCAACCCGCGCATCCCCGCAAGAAATGGGTCGCTGTATGCGTGAGCCTTCAGATAGCTCAACATCGTACCGTCGAAGCTAAGCACAGTGAGATACAGGCAGGAGATGGACACGGAGGAGAGGAAGATAGGAAATTGCGAGAACTCGCGCCAGTCCCGGAGTGTCGACTGAAGCCGCGCGAGCAGTTTCCGCCACGCGACAAGATACATAGGAAGGACGTCCGACGAACGAGGTGGCTCATCTCGAGCACGGGCACTCCTTGAGGTTTCCTTGGATAGTTGGGCGGTCCTGAGGGCGGGAAAGCGACGATACGAAATTTCGGTCCCTATCTTTCATCGTCAATGCCGTGGTATGACAAAGTTATGGAAACATACACAGAATCTCGAACACCAAGCAGCCGATTTCTACTCCACCGAGGAATATAGCGGTGAAGCGGTACGACGCGGTGCTTGTGAGGAGGGACACAAATAACGGTGCCAAGAGTTTACAAAGGAGATCGATGCGGCGCATATACGTATTCAGTGTGGTGAGGTGCGCCGAAGAGCCCGATGCGATGGAAGTGACCCACTCCCGCTCAACAGCGACTGAAATGGTCACCCCAGCAAGAGTATGGATGGACCCTCCTATGACGATGAGAGCGAACATTCCGGAGGCCAGAGGCGTATCCCACGGCCTTGGATTGTTTAACATTGTGTGAAGGCGGTAGAGCAACACAAGACTGCCCGCGTACATCAGGCAGGCAGCGAACTTGATGGTGATGATGCTAGTGCGCACCACTCGAAGATTGTGGTGTTCGTCGACTAGCTTTCCTGCCCATCCGGATAGTACGATAGCAACCCCTGTGGTAGCGAAGCCATAAATGGATGCCGGGAGTAACGTATCTGGGAACAAGTTGACTAGAAACAAGTACACGGCGAACTCGGCCGTTCGTAACCCCCAAGAACTGCAATGAATCAATCCTGATGGCCAGCTCTTACAGTGGCGACACGTACTTAGAGAAGTGCTGAATGAGCAAAGTAGCTAGAGCAACCCGATCTAAAGGCGACCCTAAAGGAGGCGTTTCCAACACACCGGCAGCCGCGACTTCCGCCGTTTGCAAGGGCGTTTCCAAAGGCGTCGGCTCCGAGGGAATCCTTGAAAGCTCAATGGAAGTGGGCGTAATTTCTGCTAGTGTCGCCATAGTAGTCTGCTGTTAAAAAGTACACGTTTAGAACACACGGGAAGCACGATAAACGGGTTTAGGGGCCCACGCGTATATTACAGTGTTTTGGTTACACGCCGAAAGGTATCCGGCCCCGATACGTGTCAGGAGACCCCAAGTCGGCACCCGCGGTCGCTGTACCGCGGTGGCAGGAATATACCAATCGGTAGCGATGTATGACCTTCTGAGTAGTTTCATGACTGAACCTCGAGGATGAACGATGAATATCGTACCATTTGTCTCAAATTGAAATAGTACTTATACTTAACTTTCGGAGGACCGCGGTCGCAGTTGACTCGTCGGGGGATGGTTCGGGTTATCCGAGAAAATTCCGAGAAGGGCCGCTGAGTGCTATCTCTGACTACAAACCGGGCTTTTTTTCAAGAACCCTTGGCACAGTGGTAGCGCGTGAGATTCCAGTTGAAGGAGTAATCCTTCCAAGGGAGATCCTCAAGGTCGTCCGTTCGATCCGGGCAGGGTTCACTTTTTACCCTTTGGATGGGTAGAGCCTCCGCCAAGATGCTTCGAGTTTGCCGATGCTCCATGGGCTATGTATACTACTATACTGTATAGTCTCCGTGGCCGACCATCTATGATGATAGGGATGGCTATGGACTACTATCCGGCGCATGGTTCTGGTGCACTACTGCACTTACCGTGTCGCAACATGCGCTAACAGTATGAAAGATAGAAATAAGAGTGTTCGTGTAATAATTGCTACGTACTACGACTCGGTGGTACCGGTATAATTAGTCTGCCTATATAGCCTAGCGTGAGCCGGTCGCAACTACTCGGAATGCCCATCCCGGACACGTTTGTAAAGTCCAACTATGATATCGTTCGCAGTAAGCGTCACGATCCTATGTGATGCGACGAATGTGCGTGAGACTTGGAATCGCAATTCATATGCAATGGATACTATTAAACTCACGTGTGGGGTACTATACGCAGGAAATGCGCCGTTGAGCCTATATAGATCTCGCGTCAAGTAAGGATGGGTCTGCAGGACACTGTTCGCTCACCTTTGTACCAGCCTAGCGGACCCTCAGCCTTCAGCGTTTTCCACAAGCAATCTATGGGGTTCTTATACAGCGTCCCGACGTGTCGCCCATCGGGCGTGCGGATTGTAGGTTGGTTATACATGCGGGTCAGTACAGTATCCGTAGGCTGCATCATTGTCAACTGTAAACGAGTTAGCGAGTCACTCAAAGTCAAGGATAATTGCCTGGAATACCACGCAGAGGCCAGACACGGAACTGCTCGCCAAGAACGTCCAAATGCTATCCGCACGAGATATACCACGGCTAACGAGCTGGTTCTTAGTCCAGTTGTACGTGGGTAGTTGTACCTGACAGAGAGCGAGGAGTTAGCATAGGATCCGGGTACAGCGTCATGGGTAGATGCGCACCGAGGATCCCATGGCTGTCCTCAATGCTGCCGCATCGATACCTCTTACGAGGCCTCTGAACTTCTCGGCATGCCAGATATTCCGGAAAGCATCAAACGAATTCTTATAATAGTGTTGAGCGCCGACGGGAAGCACGGGGGAATACGCCTTATATAGATATGGGATCAGCGGGGTAAGACGATGCCAATCGAAGGGTACAACCTGCATGCGCGCCTTGACGAGAAAGAAGGGGTTCCCAAGACTCGCTACAAACATCCCCGGATCGGACATGCACGGTGGTCCTCACAGGTTCACAAACACACCTCCGATTATTCCGCTTGCCGCACCGGAGAATATTGAGGTTAGTGGGATTTGGTCCGTAACGCTTGCTCCAATAATTTTGTTGCATCGTCTCCGTATAGGTTCGTAGAAACCTTAGGTGTGGTCGGCGGATGGATTCTGTACGGAATTCCGGTATGACGTACCCAGTCGAGACCCGTTCATGAGAATCTGTTACGGTAAGGCCTCCGAGCGACAGAATAGCACAGGTGGACTCACTTGATACACATACTACACGTACATGCAAGGTAAGGGTCCATTCTGTAGATACGAGATATGAGTACTCACCGCGGGACCCAAACCTCTCTGGATGCCCCGAAGACCCTCGTTCCGCCACGTCTTGGCAATCACGTCCAACGCGTTCTTATAAACCTTCGCCGCACCCTTTTTGGCCAGCTCTCCTTGCAGTTGCATACGAGTCTTCGCCACTTCCGCCGGATTCGACACGGTGACCTGCGCGATACCGGGCGCGCGTCACGACGTGCTATGACGGAACGAGCGGTATGACTTACGGCTACGCATGCTGCCAATCCGCCGCAGAGGAACCCTTCCGTAGTCGATAGCGGCTTGGTGCCCGGCACTGGGGTGCTCATGGTCGGTCAGTCACGGATGGCTAGTGAACGTGGAAGTCGAGCAGGTTGAACGTGAACGGCCGCCCGGCGCTGTGCGCGAGTCATTCCCGAACATGATGAACGCGGGGTAACAAGCGAATTATATTATTACGATCGCGCAGCGAGAGAACAACTGCTCGTCCCTTTCTGCATCAATAGACAGGCCAACGAGGCGGTCTGCCGCGACCTTTCAGTGCCATGCAATGTAACTACTATTAGCGAGCATTCCCAAAACCACTAAGCTTGAGCTCTGGACGGCTCAGTCGAGCGCCACAGAAACTTATTTTGGCTACGACCTGGAATTCGACTGGTTTCTGTCGTGGACAAGATGCGCGCGGCGGTACGACGTGTAGTAGGATGACTGCCTCGCGCGTGCGGCTGCTCAATGACGTCGATGTGCAAGGCGTATAACGTTGACTGCGAAGCTTCGAAGTTGCGAAGTTCAAAGGCACATCGACCCTGCACTCGGCTGATGCGGTCTTCGGGGTCCCCACCAAACAGAGCGTCAGGATCGCGCGACTTTGGCGCCGCCGTCTCTGGCGTTCTCGTCGACCACGAGCTCGACGTGCTGAACGGCCGCAAACCCTCCTCCAACCGATGCCGCCATCCGGCAGGCATGCGGTCCTTCTCTTTCTGGCTGTGGGCGTAGGCCTACCTGCGCTCAAGCGCGTGTTGTCGTCTCCGGTCACCCTTGCCCTGCTATTGCCTCTGCTTGTCCTCCTCCTGGTACTCGGTTTCTTCGTTGTCAATGTCGCATTTGGTTATTTTCTGGACTCTATACGACCTGCTCCCCGTAACTCCCTGGCATCTGCTGCACGCCCCTTGGCGTTCTCTACCCCCGCAGCCTGGCAAGCGGTGCTAACACGGTCGCAATGGTCGCATAAAGCACCACAGGCCTTGCCCCCCCTCCGCGCCGAGGTTCCTGTAGTGTCCGCTGCAATAAATGACATCCTGATTCTCATCGTACGCGACTTCGTGTTAGTATGGTACAAGGAAATCTCGACTTCGCCGTCTTTTCCTACCGCAGTGTCTTCCACCCTCCATAGTTCCATGGACCGCCTCCTCGAGAAGGCATCGACCCTTGACCTATCCGCTCTCGTCGTCAAACGCATCCTTCCGAAGGTCACCGCCCATATTGAGCAATTCCGTCAGTCCGAGGTTGCGCTCCGTGGCGCTGGCCTAGAACGGAAGCTCACCCAATCTGAGGAATTGGATCTCTTGCTTGCCAGCCGGTATGCTGCCAGAGGTGGCGGGAAACTCCACCCCGCTGTCGAAAATCTGTCATCTACGTTCACCAAGCAGTCAGAGGAGAGCCATCTTCGGGAGTTGGTAGACAAGGCCCTTCCGCACATCTTGCCGGAGAAGGAGGCTCGCAGTCGCACGGTCAAGATAGTCGTCAGAGAAATAGTGGCATGTTCTGTCCTGTATCCTATCATGGAAATGCTAGCAGACCCCGACTTTTGGAATCGCACTATTGATCAAGTCGTAAGTAGTGGCGGCCTCTCGTTCTGTCCCTGCTGACCTTGTTCAGGCAGGGGCCGCTATACGTCAACAGTGCGTCTATGTGGCTTGTTAGCGAAGACTCTAGTGCCGTGACTAACCATACGTCTTGTATAGACGTTTGATATCCAAGGTGCGGAACGTCCTTGAGGCGCAGCTCCCGCGCTCGCATCCCCAGCTGGAGGGCGCGCACACCACCGCAACAGAGACGATCACAATGCGTACCGACACGAAGCAATTCGAGTCCTTTCTCCGCAGCATTAGTCGGTGTTCTTCCCTGCTAGATGCCAGAAGGCTGAGGAACGACATCATGGGGGAGATCAGGCGAACACGGGCATTACTTGGTGAGTATGTCGAAGGCTCGGACAGTTGATCATTGGAAGGTCATCTTACATTCAACCTAGCCAACAATGCTAACTCTGATTGGATAAACGGCGAGAAGACGGAGGACGTCGTTGCCTTCCTTGACCGTCTATACACAGCGAAGCGGAAAGTCGAGAAGCGCATCGTGGTTCTGGGTGGCGAGGCTGATTCGGTACGTATATACAGACATCCTTTCTCTCAGGATTCTAACATGGTGTACAGAGGCAGACTATCTTCCAAGATGCTCCGACTACCGCCCCATTGACTCTCCGGGATGTACTCGTCAACCCTAGCTCGCTCTCGTACTTCATGGAGTTCATGGACCGCCGGCAACGCTCCCTCCTAGTCCAGTTCTGGCTGACGGTTGAAAGCTTCAAGAACCCGCTCGAATCGGTCGATTCAGGTAGTTCCGATGAAGACGATGAACCTCTGCTAGATTCTGTTCAGTCTACAACGCTGAAAGAAGACATTTCACTCATTAACGAGTTGTACTTCTCCAGCCCAGTCCCAGACCCCGTCCTCAGCGCGGTATCCCAGAAGCATGTCACCACCATTCGCTCCTTCGGGCAGAGCGCAGAGACATCTACCCCAGCGTCAGAGAGGCATGTTCGGCGGAGCGTCATGCTCGCCCAGAGACAGATCGAACGAGAAATGGAACAAGACTTCGAAGATTTCCAGCGATCGGAACTATGGTTCCGCGCGATCGCTGACATCCAGGTCAACGGTGGGAGAACTGTGGAAGAAGGAGCAGGGAACCGTTCACCGACCTCTACTCGGCAATCTTCAGAGGCTGTCTATCTCAGCAGGCCTTCACGAGGTGGCAGCCATCCACTGCTGACCACTACGAGACCGGTAGCACCCCGGTCAGAATCTTCTCCTGCCATAAGCGGACCTTCCTCTCGCGAGTCTCCGTCACCCGCAGGGGGAGCTGCACACCGCCCTGCCGTCTCAAATTTACAAGTATTGATGTCCCCAGTCCACGACAGCCCCTCCGCTGCGGCAAGCCGCGCGCCTCTGTTCGACGATCCTGAGGACGCCGAGCAACAGGAACAGTCCCAAAGGATGGAGGCGATTCAGGCCGCGCTGACCGATATCATCGCTCTCGATAAACAGCATGAGGAGCCTCTGCGCGCTGGTAGCTCTTCCGACAGTATTAGTGTGCAGGACTCTGTTATCCTTCCAACAAGCACATGGTCGCCTCACGAGGGCAAACGGCGTATGGTTTTCGATGACGACGTGGAGGAGGAAGGACACAGGCTCCTCGAGGAAGAAGATGCCGAGAAGCAGCACGGCTCGTTCCAGCTGGCGGGGCCTGGAGACCTGCAACTATCGCATGAGATCGAGAGGCTGTCGAACAAAATCACCAAATCGCAGACGCAGGACGCGATGCTCGATACCCTCATCAAGAAGGCGGAGCTGAGCGGAGACGCGCAAGAGCTTCGGCTGCTCCGCAAGTCTAAGAGCGCGCTCACTCGCGAACTGCGGGAGCTTCGCTTCCAGAAAAGCCAGTACGAACAGCAAGAGAGCGCGAATCGACTGTTATCGGACCGGACACGGGTCGCAATAGTGAATTCGACGACAGGCGATGAAGATGGGAAGCAGGTGGTACGATACCTTGTCGAGGTGCAGCAGCTCGCGCAGGACGGAAGTTTCTCCTCCGGCTGGGTGGTCGCGAGGCGATACAACGAGTTCTTCAACATGCATAACAAACTACGGGAGAAGTACGTCTTAGTGCGAAACCTAGACTTCCCTGGAAAGCGCCTCGTGACAGCGCTCTCTGCAAGTTTCGTGGATAGTAGACGCATCGCACTGGAGAAGTATCTACAGGTATGTAAGCCGTCTCATGATACATGCTGCCGGCCGTTTTACCGATGTAGTAGAGCCTCATCGCGATACCGGCCATTTGTGAAAGCGAAGAGCTTCGAGCATTTCTTTCGCGTGACTCCCCCTTCATGGCTGCAGAGTCCTCACCCGCCTCCAAATCGCCCACTTCCGTCTCCGCATTTCCTGGACAAGGCCTCGTCCGGTCGATGTATCAATCTGTAGCAGAAAGCATAGACGACATGTTCTTCGGCCCCTCAATGCTTGATGTCATTATACAGCGACTGACGACGCAGGCCGCCGAATTTGTAGGCATCACTGGAACGGCGATACACGATGAAGACCTGGTGGCGCAAGCGCTCAGGGCTTCGGGCAAGTCCACGTCCGAGGACGCACTCATGCATCTGTCTAGCGACTTGAAACCTCTAGAGGGGGAGACGAGCACGTCGACCTTCTCATCCCCCATTTGTGATTTCATCCTGGCTGTATTCGAGCTCGACAAGAAGAACAACTGGCTGAGGCGCCAAGCGATCGTCATAATCTTGCAACAGGTCCTAGGCACAACGATTGAATGGTGAGCCCTGCTAGCCGATCGTTGTCAATTTTAGTATTGAGGGATGTTTAGGAAGCTGCGCGAGACAGTCAAGTCATTCTTGGACGAGCCACACTTGATGACGTTCATCAACATATTCCGCGATAACTTGTGGCCCAGCGGAAATCTGAAGCCACCCAGCGTCCCACGCACTGTCGAAGAGAAGCTGCATACAAGGGACGAAGCCAACCGCAAACTTTCTGCGTTGATGCCTGGTAGGTTTCTCTACCAATGTGAGAAACAGTATGGCTGACTCGTGCCTTTAGATCTGGCGGCCAACATGATCGGTAGATCCAACGCACGTCGGGGTGCCCGCCGCATATTTGCCGTCCTGCAGAACCGCCGACTTAATCAGCATCTAGTGTACACCATTGTAGACGAGGTTCGTGATCTACTGCCGGTCATGTTTTCGTCGCTGACATCTTGTTAGGTTTTCTCTGCACTGTTTTCGGAGACTCAGTAGGATACTTCCGTCCCGGGCTATTTTGTATTGGATATGATACCCTAATAACTTTTACGGAATTTACAAAAGACCTACACTGCGAGAGGCGAGAAGCACCATAACTTCTTGCTCAATATGGATGAACTCGCACAAATACAAGGATTGAAAGGCGGTTTAATTCTCATACAGACTAGCACGTGTTTGGACACCGCTATAGACACCACGATATACTAAGGGAAACACTTTTGAGACCATGCAGAACCGTATCTGACCATCACCGCGCTGCCACGCTTCTGCATGAGGAGGGCAAGTATCATGAGCAAGAACACCGGTACACCCACAGAACGGTCACGTACCCTCCAATGAAACTAGTATGTCGAACCGATGGGACCGACCTTGATGTTTGAGAAGACGACGGTAGCGCCGGGACTGTTGCTCTCGACGTCCTTCGGGTCGCCTGAGGAAGTCGCGCACGGTCCACGGGAGACACCAGGCGTAGACGCATCCTTGTCGAGCGGGTACGCACTGTCGAGCCAGAGCATCTGTGCGGCATGGTCGTCCCAGATAGACATGACGAGCGCCATTCCCTTCTCGAAGGATGCACCCATCTGTTGGAGGCCGCCGAGCTTCTCGAATGAGTTGTTGTCGCCAAACGCGGTCTTCTGCGCATTGCAGAACGCGTCTGTGATAGAGTCAAAGGAGCTCATGCCGGGGATGTTCGTCTTCGAGTTCGCGATGACCTTGCCGTTCTGCACGTACAAGCGGCGAATCTCGGAGAGCGCGCCGGACGTCTGGTTGTTGCTCGTCAGGAACTGGGTCACAACGGTGAACTTCTTGGTCGTGTCGACGGTCTTGCCCGGCCCGAGGAACGTCTGGTCGCCCATGCGCCACGAGTTGAAGTCGCAGCCGTCCTTGTCGCAGATGCCGCCGTAGCGGTTGTCGCCGTCGCCGCAGTCGTTACCCGAGCAGCGCGTCTGGCCCTGCACGGAGCAAACGTGGGGGGTAACCGCCGCGCCCATAGAGTTGGCCTCCCAGATGTCCATCTCGTTGCAGCACGTGCCATACTGACCAGTACCCGCGTTCGGGTCGCTGTCGGAGCCCTGCCAGTTGTTGACGTTGGCCTAAGGAGCGTTCCAGAGTGAATCAGTGTTAAGTGTGTAAGGGTGGAATTTTCGCGCTCACCTCGCCGTTAATAAATTTGATGTCATGCGGACATTGGGTGTCGCAGTAGCCCGTGCCGTACTTGGCGCCGGCCTTGTTGGTCGGGAAGCGGGACTGGCCGCCGTCAGCGTCCATCTCAACGAAGTAGAGCGCGCCGTTGAGGCCGCACGGGAGCTGGGACATGTCGATGTCGAACGTGAACTCCTGGTTCTTCAGGTTGAACATCTGGTACTTGGAATCGCTCGAGTCCATGAGGTACACGCGCGAACCGATGTTCGTCGAGTACTGCCCGTGCGTCACGAACTTGAGCGTGAGCGCGTTCCCGCTCGTCGTAATGCCGTAGGTACCTAGCGCGGTTTGTTGAGCGTAAAATCGCTATGAAGTCTGGGAAGGCATACCAGAGTAGTCAGCGCCATCGAGCGCACAGTTCTGAGCGCAGGTCTTGGGGTCGGGGCAGAGGGAAGTGTCCCAGGTATTGCCTGTGTAGCAGTTGTTGCTTCCGCTGGTAGAGTGGAGCCAACGCCAGTTGGAGTCAAGCACGATGGAGTGCTGCTGCGTCTGACAGTTGTTTTTGCCTGTGCACTGCTGGATTGACAGCTTCGGGTGGTTCTCAGCGGTCAGCGTGCCGACCTGCTGGCCGAATGCAATGGCGACGTAGGAAAGTGCGAGGAGGGCAACTGAGGGAAACATTTTCCTGAGATCGGGGACGAAGACTGAAGCGAGAGGTGCTCGGTGCTGTGTTCACGACGCTCAAGGTAGCTTTTATATGGTACCGCAGCGGAAAATACACGGAGGGCAGGAGATGGATGGCATGCTGGTTTTGCCGTTGTTTATGGGCCTAGTGCGAGGTTGAGCGGATACTCTTCTTGGGGGCCGGGTCCAGGGGACTGCTGACGATGACGGCGACCGAAAACTATCCGAGAGGTCACCCCTGTATGGGTACATCTCAGGGTCCAAACCGACACTTGGGCCGCAGGAGGCAGTGGGGACAAACCGAGAAGTAGCCGGTAACACACCCTGACGGCGCATATAGGCGGTCTTAGAGAATTTTGTGATAGACGTGGACTTCTAACTGCCGCGGAGCAACGTGAAAGAGCCTCTTCTCGAGGCCTCCGAGGGTCCATGTGAGCGGTGAGGTCGCCGCGGCTGATCATAGCCGGTGATGCTAGAAGGCTCTACCCGCGCTCCGGGGGAGTCTTCGTTCAACGACCTCGTCGGGCACCGCTTGGCAGCGCGAGGAGAAGCCGCTGCCTAATCGAGCCTGCCAGTCGTTTCCATGAGAGCTTTCAGTAATGTTGACTTCAAAGGTAGACATGAAACGTCTTATTACACGGACTTACCGATATTGAAAGCTCTCCAAGTGCGGAAGTGGCTCGTGCCCCCAAGTTAGACGGATATTTTGTCTGATCGCCCACCCCGCATGGCCATCCACTTGAAAGCATACCGGGTAAACTCCGAGCATTACGGTGAGCGCGCGTTGCAACCAGGTACAGTGTGGTCAGGCGGTCACGCCCTCAGTGTCATGAAGGGTAAAACAGCTCTGGATGAGGCAGTCTGGAGGGGTCCATTGAATGCGACGAGCGGCGCGTGGGCTGGCCCTCTGGGCATTCTTTTCAAAAATTTACGTTGTATAGCTTGAATAGGATCATGTGATGCCAGCAGATGGATGACATTTCACCGAGCGGGCGCAACGACTCGGCGCATTAGCAAAACACTACCAGGTTAAGTGGTCGTGTAGCGAAAGGGAACTGACGCGTCCAGGATGGATCTTGAGCGGACGGCACAAACTCTGGCTCTTCCATATAGTTATGTGCACGACTGAGGCCTGTATGTCCACAGTATCATCAGCACCGATGATGGATAAAGTATGTGGATAGAACCGGCACGCACATGTGATGGCCGCTTGACAAGAAGGCCTTGAGGAAGATAAGAGGATTGAAAACATGCCAAGGACCTGTGTAGGCCCTTCTGAACATACGCATGCGCGATAGGGGGATATTCGCCCGCTTCGGGCGCTGGATGACCCTTTGGGGCTGGAGAGGCGTGTGTATCCAAGTAGGAACTGACTCTCACTGCCACCACGCTCATCTGCAAGAGCTTCCTCGGACCCGACGGAAAGATCTAACGCATGCTAATCTCGAAAGCCCACATCGGCGGGTATCCGACATCGCACCACTGGCATTGCTATCGCTTGACCAATTACAAGAAACAAAAGAGACCTTCTGCCGGATGATGCCATAGTGGAAGTCGGGCACGCCACGAAGCGCGGATTATCGCGACATGCGGGAGGTCGATAAGAATAGGCAGTGTGAAGCGCACGGATCCGACATTGAGTCGTATAGTTCAGAGAAACTGTGCGTGTATGTCGAACAAAGCACATGTAGGAAAAGATATCCCTATTGTTATCACAGCGAAGGCATAGAGAAAGACTTACTCACAATTTAACTATGGTGTCCGGACAGCTAGATCTGCGTAGGAGTCACTGCGGTCAAAGCCTCGAAGTCCACGCTAACTCTTCAGATAGTCAAGCAAGCCTCATATTAGTAGTACAATTTGTAGAGTTGTCGCAAACACCCCAAAGCTTGGCCGCGAACTCTCGGGCAAGAGGTTAGATTGCAAGCAGGGCGGCTGCTCTAGTCAAGTCCGGAAGGCGGAGTGTCGGTGAAATCGAGAACAGAAAGGGAAGCTCAGGGAAGACCGTATCGGACACGCCTGGCGAGTTCCTCTGGGGCTGGGGAGGAGTTCCCACGGATACTCACGATCACGTGGGTGTCGCGTCGGTGTTGAGATTGAGTGGTTTGGCGGGCGCTTGTGTAGCACACTTCTTACCTCTTCTCACCCGCCGACCCTCGACATCACCTACGGCGACTACACGCCATCGCCGGGGAAAGACGCCACGATAACGCGATGTCCACCTGGGGCATCGGTGACAACCACGACTCCGCCGAGGTCTTCGCTCTCAAGGAACAGCTCCGCACTAAGGGTGAGCCGCACCCGGAATGTTCTTGTGAATCTCGTTGACAAGTTCATAGATGCGGCCCATGCAACATTACAAGGTGAATATTTGAAGAGGGAGGGGGAGCTTAGCGATGTAAAGGCCTCTCTTAATGACCTACTCGACAAGGTACGTTCCCTCTTCACCCCGTTTGCTTCCTGTGTGATAGACTCTGTAAAATACTAGCTACGTCGAGAAGCCGACCGTGTCATCCAACTTGACGCCGATCTTAAACGACGCAACGAAGAACTCGCAAATGAACGTATCACGCGACAGAACGCAGAAGCCGCCCTTGTTACCGCCTATGGCAAGCTCAAGGATTCCGAGGAGACGGCCTCGGAACTTCAATCTACCATCGACACCATTTCCTCCCAAGTCGCCTCAACATCTGCTGGTCAATCGAAATTTGAGCAAGATAACGCCACCCTCCGAGCTCGCGTGCTCTCCTTGGAGAGGGATCTACAAAGCAAATCTCGTACGGAAGAACTCGCCCTCCGTCAAAGCCAAAGTTCTTCTGCCAGTGCACGCAATCGTCGAAGATCATCTTCGGATTCGTCCTTCCGTCTTCCAGCTCTGGAAAAAGAAGTCTCTGAGCTTCGGGCACTCTCTTTGCAGCAGGCGTCAGACCTGGACAAGGCGACAGAGCAACTTATGCGTTCAAGAGAGAGCGTTGCACAGCTTCAGAACGAGAAGACGGCGACCGAGAAACGCCTAACCAGAGAACTTCATGAACTACGGGCGAAACTGGATGACCGGGAGCAGGATCTTCGTCTTCTCCGAGATATCCATGGCGGAGAGGATGTTGCTGCTCGCGAGGCGGATCTCCTGCAAAGGCTCGAAGACGAAGAGGAGCGAATCGCAGCACTGGAGAGCGAGCTTGCGAGGTCGAGTGGAAGCCGGAAGCGTGACCTGGGTATACTGCAGGATGAGCTTGACCGAACGACGAGACTGTTGGGAGATGCGAACGAGAAGGCGTCAGTAGCGGAAGAGAGGTTGGTAGAACTGGCTCGCGAAAAGGCTCAGGCACTAGATGAGCGCGATCAGCTTGAGCAAGAGCGAGCGCGGTTATCTCGACATTTGGATGCCGCCGATGCTAGGATAAGGTGCGTATACGCGTTTGTTCATCTTTATACCGGTGCTTATGGTCCACAGTGAACTTGAGGGGCATCTGTCTGATTCTACTCAGTCCGCTACGATCAAGAGTCCAGATGAAGTCACCGTTGCGACCATGGAAAAGCTACTCAACACAATTGAGCGGTTGCGCGGCGAGCGGGATGGCCTCCGGCGCGACTTAGAATTCCTCAACGCCGAAAATCGGTTCGCAGTGCAATCCCTGGAGGCGAAACTCACGATAGCGACCTCTGCACCCGTCACGCCGGCTGTGGACATAGCGGAACTCAACACTCTTCGCGGCTACGTCCAAGCGTTCCAAGAACAAACCGAGCGATCCGATACGGCAACCGTGGCGCTCGCAATCGTAGCTCAGCATGCAGGAAGCCGTGCAGAGGAGAGTGAGACGCATATACGTGCCCTCGTTCACGAGCTCGCCGTCGTTCACGAAGAGCTTCAGGACGCAGGCAACCACGCCCAACAACGCGACCTCAATCTTGGCGAGCTCGAACGCAAGCTAGCGTCAACGACGGATTTACTCAACGCTACTGAACAACAAGTTTCTGGACTTCGTTCGACGATTCAGCGACTCGAGGACGAACTGTCAAGCGAGCGCAACTCTCATGCTGAGACTGGTGCTGCCCTTGCTGACGCTGAGAGCCAACTTACCTCTGTAAACCTCACGCTTACCGATGCCGAGGCCGCTCGTGACGCGCTCGCACTCGAGAAGATGCACCTCCAGCAAGATCTCGACACC
This sequence comes from Trametes meyenii, assembly GCA_022606255.1. Taxonomy (NCBI): domain Eukaryota; kingdom Fungi; phylum Basidiomycota; class Agaricomycetes; order Polyporales; family Polyporaceae; genus Trametes; species Trametes meyenii. The sequence continues at coordinate 4,153,102 of JABYQG010000001.1, read as the reverse complement.
GCGCGACAAGAGCTTGTGGATGCAAACTCGCGTCACGCGCATCAACTCGGCGCCCTCGCGTCTGGACAGCCTGGCAAGGGGGCGGAGGCCGCACTGCGCGAACATATCAAAGAACTCGAGGAGCGTATCGAGCGACGTACGGCACAGATCGGGATGCATCAGCACGACATTGCGCGACTGGAGATGAACCTGAAGCTGCAAGAAGAGCGCATCGCAGAGATGACGATCGAGATGGATACTGCGCAAGGCGAGAAGGATGCTATGCTAGAGGACTGCCGGGCGACGCGCGAGCAGCGTGACGAGGCACTACGCAGGTGCGACGAACTCGAGGAGGCGCTGGAAGTTGTCGAAGAGGCGAGGAGGATTGAGGTTGAGGGCGTGGTAAGTGTCACGTTTGGAGCGCTGGCCGGGAGGAGAGACGCACTCGTGCGGTCGACGCGCGTGGGTGCTTCCAGCCAGGAGGAGCTTTCACGCCTAGAAGCGCGCATACATGCGGTGGAGGACGAGAAGCAGGCCCTCTCAACACAGGTCGCCGCAGCGGTCGCAGAAGGCGAGCGATTGAAGCAAGCGCTAGATGAGGGCGCCCGTGCCTTGGCAGATCTCAAGCACGAACACGGTCAAGTCGTGGAAGAGGGTCAACACATGTCGTCCGCACTCTCATCGTTGCGGGTGCAGCTAGATGAGGCCCTGGCTAGCGTTCATGTGGCTGAGGCCGCGAAGGCTGCCGTGGAATCACAACTTGTCACCACGCGCGACGACTTGGAGTCCAAGTCCGAGGAACTCATCAAGCTCAAGGCCCGGCTCGCTGCCCTTCAGGAAACTCACGCAGATCAGCAGTCTCTAGAGGCCAACCTTTTCGCCCACGAGAAAACGGAGCTTGAGTCCCAGCTGAAAGCGACGAAGGAGGCTCTTTCCGCGCTCGAAGTACACAACCACGAGACTGTCGCTGAGCTCAAGCGCGTAGAAGAGGAGCTCAAGCGCACCGAGGACGAGCTTGCTCATCATCTCTCAGCCAGCGCAATTCACTCGGAGTCCGAGGAACGTCTGCGCGACGAGCTCGTCCAGACGAAGGAACAACACCAGGCAGAAGTTGTAGCGCTACAAGAGGAGCTCGAGAACGTCTCCAAGGATCTCGCGGAAACCACGCGTCTTCGTGCGGAAACCGACGCGTTACGCCAGGTCGTCGAGGAAGAACTTAAGCAGACGAAGCAGCAGCTGGAAGCGCGCTTGGAGGAAGCTGGCGTGTCCCTGAACGCTGCTAGCCGCTTGGAGGAAGAGTTCGAGACGTTCAAGACAACCCACAGTGAGGAGATGAAGAACCTCCTCGATCGTCTCGATTCTACTTCCGGGGAGCTCGAGAACGTAGCTGCGCGCCGCGACGAACTGCAAGCTCTCCACGAGCAACTGGTTCGCGAGTCCGACGAACGCACGCAACAGCTGTCTGAGGCACGCGACAGAGCAGAGGCCCTGGAGTCGGAGCTTATCGCCCTTCGCGATACACATACCGCAGAGCTCCAAGGCCTTGAGAAGCGCCTTGCTGACACCACCGAGGAGCTTTGCGGGCTGAAAGACTCGCAGGCCGACACGTATACGCAGCAATGCGCGAAGATGGACGAGCTCACGCGTACTGCAGAAGAGCTTCAGGATCGCATCGTTGTGCTTACCAAAGAGGCTGATGAATGTCGTGCTGAGCTCGATCAAGAGAGGGCTACACATACTCAAGTTCAGGAGACAACGATGGCCGAACTCCGCGGAGCGATCAACAAGCGAGACGAAGCTGAGGCCGCGCTGGCTCAAGCGGAGAAGGAACTTCCTGCTGTACGCGCCCAACTGGAGCATGCGGAGGCATCACTTGCGCAGGCTGATGAGGAGAAGCTCAACCTAGAGTATCAGGTCACCAACCTGGAGGCAGAGATTCAGCGAGCGAAATCTCTGCAACGTTTCTTGGAGAGCCAGAGTGCCGAGGGGTGCGTTCCTTATTATCTGTTGTCATCATGTTGACTGACTCAGCATTTCATAGTGAACGCCGTGTATCAGAGCTCTTAGCAGAGCTCGAGGGGCTTCGTGTCAAGTGTACCACGCTGGACAAGCTGGCGCAAACCACCGAGGCGAATCTCGCCATGCAGACCATTCAGCATGAACAAACGATCGCATCTCTTAAGAGGGAACTAAATGCACTGCGCTCTCAGCCACGGTTCGAGGACCAGATAGCCGAGCTGAAGGAGAAGAACGCAGAGTACGAGGAGCTCTTGCGAGCTAAATGCCTTGAGATCGAGGAGAATGACGACCGTTTCATCGAGTAAGTTTGCTATCGTGGCTGCTCTGCATCCTGACTGTTAACCGAATTTTCAGCATGCTCAAAGAGAAGAAAAAGCTAAATAGCAAGATCGATTCTCTGTCGCGCAAGGTGCAGAACTTACAAACTAAGTTGGCTGCAGCCAACGAAGCCTTGTCGAAGGCATCGGAAACTCCGGCGTCCGTCGCCGCACCAGTGACAGGACCCGTGTCGAGGTCGGCTTTTTCTCCTACTGTACTTGCGCCCGCGCCCGTCCTGTCTACCTCGCTGGCGTCCTCTTCGTCCCGCGCGCCCTTGGCGTCATCAACTTCTTCCCGTCCTCTATCCCGCCCTCGTGTAGTGACAGCACCCGCTGTGCCTTCACCAAACTCGGTACATCATCAACCCCCTCCCATGCCCACCTTCCGCCCGAAGACACCAGAATCCCGCTCACGTATGATGTCTGACCCCTCGTCTCTATCACGGCCTAAGACGCCCGAGTCACGAGTACCTCCTATGCCCGTCTTCAAGGCGCGCACACCTGAACGACAACGGGCACCTACCACCTCTTCTAGCTACGCGATGCCTGAATCTACGTCATCAACATCTGTAGTTGGTGTGAAGAGGCGAGCACCAGACGACTTCGACGACTGTGGATCCCTACCTCCCCAACCCTTCACAGCAGACAGCGCACCCGGAGCCCATCTCCCTACACAACCCACAACACCACGTCTCCGCAAGGCACTGCAGTCTATGCGCACAGGGTTCACACCTGTACGGCATATGGGCCGTGCAGGGTCGACCTCGCCCTCAAGGCGAGCGACCACGGGCTCGAGTGCTGCACCTATACCCTCCACCATCTCCGATGTGACAAATAGTCCCCGTGCATCGTCACATTCCGAAGGCCTAAAGGCTGCTGCGAAAAAGGGCTGGCTCGGCAAACTAAAGTCTGGCCCTTCCCAAACACGCGCACCGCTTGCCTCACGACCGCCCGTTTTTGACCCACCGGGTCTGCGATAACGTTCCTAGTTCTGTGCCTCCTTGATGGACCTTACCTTACCAGAGCATGATCTTACATCATCCATGTACTGTTAGCCATCCGTATGTTTATTAGCCATCCGTCATGTTATCTCGCAATCGCATACATCTCATTTATGCCCATGATGCCCTTTGCTGTGCGATACTCCTTTCCTTTAATCCTTATCCAAGGTTGGAATCTTGCGGTATAGTAGTACAACCACATGTTTCAGGCTTTTAGTCTTCGGTCCTTTCACGCGTTGTTTGGGTTAATGTGGACACCGACCAACTCGCCGACTTCTTGAGCCGCGCCCCAGGACTGCTGGTATCCGGCGGGGCTGTACGAGGTGAGCCTCTATTTCAGTATTCTACTTTCGAGCCCCAAACGCTACTCACCCGAATCCATACGCATGCACAACCAACACAGAACCCTTCTGGCCACCGAGCGTCTCCTCCGACTCCGTGAGCAGCGCGCTCTTCAGCGGCACCTCAACGTGCTCAGCCTCAACGCGTGGGCCTCCACGGCGGGCTGGGCGTAACCCGACATTGTGCCGGAGGACGCGCGTCTCTGGGTCCTTGATAGCAGGCGCGAGTGCGGCGCAGCGTTCGAGGATGCCCTGCGCGTCCGTGGCGCTGAAGGAGGTATCCCAATTGTCCTTCTGGTACTTACCGCCGAGGATCGTCGTGATGCCTGTGGGTGACGGCCGTGGGATGATGTACGTCGCGTTGCCGTCGTCCGCGCTGGCTAGAAGGTGGGCGTTCATGAAAGGCACGTTGTCATTTGGAAGCGAAGATGGCACGTACTGAGCTCGGTGCAGATGAATTCGTGCACCTTTGGGTTGTCGATTACGATAGTCTGCCCGCGGATTGGGTATACGTCCTGGTCCTCCAGGCCGATCAAAGAACGGGCACCTGTCGTCGACCGCACGGCGTGAGATCTTCCTCATACACGCAAACGCGAGGGGGGACGTAGAGCAAGGAGACACCGCCTTGCGTGGTACGCACCCAGACCGGTCGCATTGATGAGAACACCGCCAGGGCCGGCGAGGGCGGCTGCTTCACCGAAGGTGACGACGCGTTTCCGGACGAACTCGACGCCGCGCGCGGTGAGCTCGGAAGAAAGCCACGGAAGGTACGCGTCGGGCCATACGGAGACCGTTTGGAAGCCGACACCGGCTTTCTGCCCTGCGGGGAGCTCATTCTCCTTCAAGATCCGGAACTGCGTCCGGGTATCGTGGTGAGTGAGTCAAATACGGCGGACACTGCGGTCATAGTGAAGCACTCACGTCGCGCACGAGGGGCTTGTACCAGAGCCCGTCGAGATCCGTACCCTCATCATAACAGACGCGCGACGTAGATGCCTAACACGCCAGGTCCTCGTCAGAATCGGTGCCGCGGCTTCGTTGAATTCATTAAGTACGGGACGCAGGCCCGGACTTACGACGGCGAGCTTGGTGGGGATCAGGTCCCAAAACTTGTCACTGTGCCGCGCCAAATGCGTCCGGGGGGCATTGTCATTATAGCGTCTATCCTAATGAGGCGGGCACGCGGACCCGAGCACGCACAAGGTCGTCTTCTCCCATTTATAGATGCGCTCGTCGTACGCGCCCATCGGGGACCAATTCGCGCCCTATGTGGAGTGACCTCCGAATGAGCCCCGTGCTTCCAATCTCCAGAAGCAACCGCAAGAGGACAAGCGTGCAGAACCCCGGATCGACGGGTGCAGTCGGCCTCCAGCACGATGCCCCACGGTGTACCCGTAGTTCATCAACTTCAAGCACGGAGACGGTGCTTACCGCCCATGGGGAAGCAAACGCTTGGGAGTCGAGGTCTTGCGGCAGGTCGCGCGCGACGACTTCGATCTTGTATCGTGCGTTCTTGGATAGGACGTGGGCGACGGTGAGGCCGATCACGCCGGCGCCCAGGACGATGACCTGGATCTGCGCGGGTTCTACAGACATAAGGGGCCGGCTTGGGAACGTGAAGAGCGGTGAGACGGTGGGGATGGATGAAAGACGGACCCAAATGGATGAAAGTAAGGTATATGCGCAACTACCAGGAACCCGCAATCGTGGTGGTGTCGCTCAGGCCCGGGCCAGGGACGAGCGGTCCCGTTTGGCAAGAGTCTGGGCGGGCGAAAGCCGCGCAGGACATCGATCACCTGCTTATCGACGGTGGCCTCGGAATCTTCAGTCCTGCAGGTCGAAGGTGTTTATGATCACCACTGCTCGCACAATCAGGCGAAATGGGAATTCGCGCAGTACGAGATATTTACAGGCCAGAATCCGGATATTCAGCGCGGACGTATTGTCCAGGATACCTGGCACCGGGGGGAGCTAGGGCAAGTAAGTCGGATGAACGCTACCAAATCGAGCGGTCCAAAGACAGCGGCACAGCCACAACGGGGAGCTCGGAAGGGGCGCCTTCTCGCCCGCCCCACCCGGATAGGGCGATCTGCCAGGGTCCTACGGCTCGGACACCGGCGCAGACTCAGCACACGCGCGGGGCTCGTCCAGCGACATCTTCCACAGGCGCTGTCGAATTCGAGGTCGTCGGTGCTGTGGCAAACGAGCCAAGAGAAGATGGAGCCATATCGAGCGGACTCTCGCCTAGCAACACAGTTCCCACTTGCTCCAAAACGATTGCGGCGCGTCCCAGGACACATGTACTGCTGCCGCCCGTGCGCGCGGCGGCACGGCGCGTTGCGAAGTTACCCCATTCCTTGGACGTTGCCCGATTCGTGAAGATGACCGGATGCGCGAGAGTTATAAGACCCCTCGGCCTGCTCGCCCGCACCCCGTGAACACCGTGCACCCATCCCTGCTCTTGCTCTCGTTCTCGAATACGTACCCGCCACGCTACTGCCATGCCTCGAAGCACAAGCCCCGCAGAGCTCTCCCCTCATGAACGCACCGCCCTCTGGGTCCGGGCGCAGGCAAACCAGGCTTACGAGCACCCACGACCGCCCTCCCCCACCCGGGCATCCATCCAGACATCGTCCTCATACCGTACTACCTCGTCCTCGGAAGAGAGCTACCAAAAGTCGCCAGTAATGCCTTCCATGATTAGTCCATACGCGATGCAGGGTTCCTCGACCCTACCGCCCCGACCCCGCTACGACGCGCGTTCACGACGCGCCAGCCTACCCTTCCCCCAGAGCCCACCAGGCTCCGGGTACCCCGTACCGCTCGAGGTGGTGTCGCCCCGCCGTGCAGAAGCAGAAGAGAAGCAGGTGAGCAGAGGCCGGTCTTTGTCGCGCCGCGGCCTATGTACGAACGAGGCCCCGCAGTCCCCGAGGCCATCCCTCCGCAAGCAGCGGCGGCCGTCGCTCATCGACCAGATCATCTCCCTGGGAGCGCCGAGCCAACGCCGGAGTCGAGAGGAGTCCGTGCGGAGGGGGCAGACATGATTGGGGCCCGCGCCTTTGGGCGTTCCCAGGCGGAAAGTTATAGCGGGACGCTGTACCACGAGCAGCCGGACTGTCAGAAGCCGAGGCGGGCGGTATGTATCTGCAGGACGCTTGGAGAAGTTTTCTTACACGTTCGACGCTGTACGAATACTGGGGGTAGGCTACTATGCTCGTTGAGCATGTCGTCCGCATTGCGGGCGTTGTGCCGAAATGAATCGTTTACAACTGCGTTGGTGCGCGCAGGCAATGTGGCCGGTCCCAGTCACCGTTCACGGGCCCTCATCGGCGCACGAGGACAACTAGTATTGCGTCGTTTCTTCACCGTCCGTCTGTGCATGTGAGTCACGAGTCGAAGGTTTGCGCACGAAGGGAATAAGGCAGCGCACGGTCAAGGTCGAGGTGGCCTGAGTGGCGAACAAGCTCACAGTGTCTCGCACCGGAAGAGAGTCCCAGCCACAATTTGCGCACTACACACAGGGATTAAAGGCACCGGCTCAACGGGCCGCAGCCTTCGTTCTGTCTGCCTGAGCGCTCAGCCGGCCTTTGCACCTCTATCCCGCACCGCATGTACCTCACGCTTTACACCCGACTCACCTGCGTTCCAGTCTATGTGTCTCGATCGTGGACAGAGGTGAGCAGCTATACCCCCAATTATGACCGCTTGACCGAGGGTATGGCTACGGTGGCAGCGTCTTCAGATTGTCCCTTCCCTCCGTACTTGTCTGTGGCGGAGTGGAAGGATACACATTGCTGCCGCATTGTTTGGAAGAACTCTGTGTCTTCGGCACAATCCCACTCAAATTTCGTCCTCGTGTATCCGGTATAGCTGACGTAGCCCTCAAGTCGCGTGGAGAAACAGCACCAGCACGCTTTTTGGTTCAGCAGCTGACACCTGGGCCTGCTTCCTCCGGCTTTCTCCACGTCGGTATACGGCCTACTGGGATCCCCCTTTGACTTTTCTGTGGGACATACGGTTTCCGGACCTCGTCCCTGCACCTCGCCGCAGGTCTCGAGCATCTTTCTGCCACATGAAGTCCACCTATTTCTACAGACGCCGGCTTGTCGATTTCCCTTCTCGTGCATAGCACTGCTCTAGCATGTCTCATGGCTCGCCTACAGTCCTAACCGTCGATCTTCTGGAAACCGCCCTCAAAGCGTGTAGGCGGTGGAGAGAGTATCCTGCGCATCTCGACACGAACGTGCATACCACAAGGCCCGCTGCCCCCGTACATAAAGTTCTCTCATACATCTTCGCGGGCCTCTGACGATCTATCGCATTATCCCAATCACCCCGCACTCTGGCTCGGTTCTGGAAGAAACTCTCTACGCCAACGATGGCCCCTGAGATCCGTTTCAACGCCCTCGGAATCCCCTATGTCGTTGAGTTCGCCAACGTCACCTTCCGCTCCCTCTCCCGGTCAAGTTCTCGCACATCCATGTCCATGCGCTCGCTCGCCTCACGGCGAGACGCATCGGAATCCCGACCTTCGCTCAGCCTGCGCCCCACCCCGAGTCGGACCACGCTTGACTCGAAATGGACGCTCGCACCGACAGCGTCCTCGGAGACCCTCACCGGCCCCCCGCCCCCGCCCGTGCCCAAAGACAAGCTGGAGCCAGCGTACCCGGAGGGCAACGGGTTGTACATCCGCTTCGCGTCGCAACTTTTGCAGCCACCGCGCAAGTTGTCCGTGAGCCGGCTTGCTCGCATGAAGTACCGCATAGCTCGGGCCGTACTCGCCGCGGGCATGGACGCCTCGCCCGGGGCGGAGTGTGCGGACCCTATGGACAGCGCGTCCGTGGGGCTCTGCCGCACGTCTGTGAGCAGCATTCGCTCAGAGGACGTCGAGCGCGACGGTATGCCTGGGTCGCTCTTCCGCGGGACGTATGGGCAGGTTATGACCGCGCTAAGGGCCGCGGGCCTCGAGGCGGTGCCGTGCGAGGAGTCGGGTGTGCAGGACGGTAAGTTGCGGTCTGTTTTCTCGGGGTGGGTGCGTTGTGGGCTGACGAACATGATACTTAGCCACGCGCCTCGGGGCGCTGTTTGTGGCCCACCCCAACGGGCGAGGCGGTGTTGATTTTTCGAGGCTCACGTTGTGGGCATGAGTCTGCTGGCCAGGGTGCGTAGACCAACTTCTGGGGCGACGAGGTGTCTGATAATCCTTTCTAGCTGGTGCGTCTCGGATACACGCTATTTACGCGATATCTTTATTGGCCCCCACCATGTTCTGGACACGTAATGCCGTTCTTTATCGTCGCTCTCCCAGTGATCCGCTGACTACCTGCATCCTAGTGGTTATTTGTATTATCAGTATATTTTCTCCAGAGCATTCGGAGCAAAATAGCTATGTATAACACCATGTAGAGTCGACGTGTGCAGTACGCCGCTGATGTACGTTAGAGTGCTACCATTTCCCCAATAGGTATAATCATTTACAAAAGCTATGGCCATCAAGAACCCTTGGCACAGTGGTAGCGCGTGAGATTCCAGCAGGCGGAGCAATCCGCTCAAGGGAAATCCTCAAGGTCGTCCGTTCGATCCGGGCAGGGTTCACTTTTTGCGTTCGCTCTGTCAGGACCTGTGACTACTGTCGCTGAATGTACCGCAAACCCGAGTATTCAGTTTGCGCACGCACGCACAGATAACTTCATGGGAAAAAAGTGCTTCATCGAGTCTTCAGGCTCTATCACAAGCTTACATCAAGACACTGACCACAATGACTTAAAGGGAGCGTTGAATAATGATTAATACAATTCCGAGTCGGGATCAACGTATCCCATGATTGAAGAAGAGATAGTTACAGGTCCGCAAGCTACTCGTACGGGGTATAGGAACCCAAGTACCATGTAGCTCTGGTCTCAGCGTAACCAAATATTGAACGCAACCACATAAGTCTATCTGGGAAACGACTTGAAGCACAGGTCTTCCGACTAGTGTAAGCAAAGCGACGGAATCACCGAGGTGGAACATCACCTGCATCATGTTTGGGGGGGGCAGCCAGTTTGGAAGGACAATGTCAAAGAGCAGGTTGATCCACCCCTGGCGACGGAAATCCGAGTTCTTGTGCCGGAAGTACGTTTTATAGGACGGACACATCGGCGACGCCTGTGAAACGACCAACCCGCCGCCGACACACAGAGCCAAGAAGATGCCGAGGGGATAGCGCAATCGTTTCAAGGACGTCCGCCATGCCATTGATAGCTTCTCCAACGTCCCATCCGCCCGTGCGAGCCACATTAGCAATTCCGAGGTCTCGAGCTGGGAACACAGGTAGAGAGCCGTTGGGAACATCTCCGGACGTTCAACGGTGCGGATGAGGTTCACGGCCTCTATGGCATTGGTTCAGCGCGGCGTGTTCAGCCCAGGATTATAGACCTTGATCGACTTCCATTCGACAAACTTGTCGGAAACCAGACCTTCAGCTAATGGATGGCCGGTGCAAAGATATCAGGAATATTATATTTGTGTCCCACACGGGCGAGCAAGGCCACATTGTTAAAAGGTAGCGGACCAGGCTTGGGATTGAGGTACCTAGAGGTGCATGCTCTTAGTTAAAGGTATAATTCTAGCATTGTCTCGGATGATACTATACCAGGGGCAGGGTAAGGCTCACCTGGACCCATCTGAGCAAATGCTTGAAGTTGTGAGCTGAATCGGTTACGTGCTAGGCTGCTCAATGGTGCCACCAGCCTCTGGACGTATAGGAGTAAGAAGAGGTATGGCGAGTAAATCGCCGAACACAGCCGAATGCCGAGATAGCAAACTTATGGACGCGAAGACTTCCGAGATACTTTGTTAACGTTGCCTTGCGAACTTTGAAGAGTTAGAACTACGACGTTGCCATCCCGGATCCGGGAACCAGAAGCCGTTGTCTTCAATGTAAAGCGGTGTAGGCTCGACATCCATAGATGCTTCGCCCTTGCGAATGAAATATACCGACTGTTCGTTTTGAGGGCGATTAACCTAGCTAGTACAGGCTACGAGATGTGCTCAATGACCACTGCGGCAGACGGTACGACGCCGCCAATGGCAGCTGAGTGGCTAATGGCGCTCCCCAGTAGCCTACGTGTGCTGATATGCTAAAATTTGCAGTTATGATCATGAACCCTTGGCACAGTGGTAGCGCGTGAGATTCCAGCTAGCGGGTCTTTCCGTTCAAGGGAAATCCTCAAGGTCGTCCGTTCGATCCGGGCAGGGTTCACTTTTGGATGTCGTACCATACCTCCCCAGCGCAGGCTATAGATATCTAGTCTCGAGCTTGGGGATACGTTGGATGGGGCACACATGTTCTATTCCTCGCATGGCCTCTATCGAGAGCAATAAAAAACTCTCTACCATGGACTACCGGATTACGATGATATCCTCGTTTCTTATTGGGGAACTTGATATCGGTTTGCAACCACCAATATGCACTGACAGCGTGTGTATGTATATATCTACACTTTCAACATACGTACATCACAGGTTATCCGGACTTCATAAATCCTCAGTGCGGACACAGGTCGGCAAGATATTATGATATCGATGAATGAAGCAAAACCAAGTAGATTGCGAGCATGAACGTATTCCTAGAGTAGGCTCGAGGTGGAGAAGGTGAATCATTGTGCGTCGGGGTCAACATTAATAACAGGGAGCCAGTTGGGGACCTCTAAATCGAGAATGCCTGGTAGGTCTCGCCACAACTGCTCATCGAACACGGCATTCATCCCCTTTACATAGTGTACACACTCACGACAAAGACCAAACATCAAAAGACTGGTGGGGTCCCCGATAGCCTTCGCAAAATACAGCCGCATGGAGGACTCGCTATCAGGAAGCTGGGCTTCGCGCATGGCCACCTCTGCGCACGTCCATAACGAGCGGAGCGCCGAGTTGCACTTCGCCGTCCCGCGGCAGGTCGGACGGCGGGAGTCGCCAGAGTCGAGCTGCTCGCGGTTGAACTTCGCGCTTCGGCGCTCTAGCTTCTCGCGAGCGACGAAACAGCGTTCAAGGTCGCTCGTGGACAAGTGCTCGATGCTGCCGTCCGCGCGCGTGTAGCCGTGGAGGAGCACGTGGATGTCGAGGCCGGTGCACCAGTAGAGGGCGACAAGGAGCATTTCCGGACGTTCGCACTGGCGGAACAGGTTGACGGCCTCGATTTCCTGGCCTGGTGCGAATTTGACGGTGTGGGATCGCCCCAGCGTGCAACGTTTGAGCAGCGAGGGCAGATCGTTTGGGAACATGGGCTTTAACAGCGCCGACGTGGCCTCCATGATGTGCTCGATCTCGTATTTGTGGCTTAGACGTAGGAGGGCGGCAAGCACGCTGAACCTAGCTGATGCCTCCGCTGGGATTTGTGCTCTGTCGACGCAAGATGTCAACGTATATTTCTCAGCAAGCTAGAAGATAGCAAGGGAAAAGAGATAGTACTGACGTCATCCCATCGTAAAAGGCCTGTAGCAGGTGTTTGAAGTCGTGCAACGAGTCTTGAAGGCGCACGACTGGGCATTCGTCCAACGTTTCGATATCGTCCACGTCCTTAGGTTGCGGGATGGAGAATAGATTACGGAAAGTCTCTGAATGACGAGAGAGGACACCTCGATGTACACGAAACGCGGAGGACTCTAGAACCAGGACAACGTTTCCGTCTTCAAACCAGAACTCATCGTCTTTGGTGGGGCACTCAGATGTCCAGTTCGCGTCGGATCTTGCGTGTTTTCGGGAGAGGGGGGTCGGATCGGTGTCCACTGTAGACATGGCTCATAGATCGGTAGTTCCCAACGCTCCGAGAGGCCGCGAAGAGACACAAGAAAGGACGCGCTTGATAATCGCGAGAGATCTGGAGCCGGGCACCGCAACGTTGAGAGCGTTTGCTAGATCTGAGCGTACTATCGTAGCTTGCCCACGACGCGCCGCCGGCACTTGTGCCCCAGCTCCTCGCCTGCCGCGCCGGTTGGAATCGAGGGGAGCGTATTGGCCGGTGAACGGAAAGAGGTGTTCCGCGTGGGTGGGCGTGAGGACATGGGAGAGAGGAGGCAGGTCGTGCGCGCGTGAAGCGGCGCGATCGGAGTCGTCCCACCGATGGATGCGGGGTACCGTGCCCCAACGAGCAGCAGCAGCCCGAGCATGTCCCTCGGTCCTCCCCGAGTCGTACCATCTTTCGGTCTCTCCACGTCCTATCCCCGCCCTCTACCGTCCGCTCGTTCGACAAACGCCTGCGAAATTTACACGTCCGCCGGATAGGAGCGCGGCTTGCACCCTGACACCCGCCTCACGCCTCAGTTCGCGCTTCGCGAAACCGGATATTATACCATCCACTTCGGCTACTCGGGAATCGAGGACCACATTCATCGCCATATACTACCCCCCGCGTGAACGTCTTGAAGTGGTCGTGAACTCACCCCCCTCATCGCTTCCCTTTTACACGCTTTCCGGAAGACCGTAACCGATTCCTACCCCACACCAGATAGGAGCCATGCCCACAGCAGGACCGTCGCTGCCCACCGCGCGGACCATCCAGGTCGATACGAGAGGGGCGATGATACTGGACGAGGAGTCGCCCGAGGTACGTCCGCACAACCCGCTCACGTCAGTGAGAGCTCTTCTGAGGTTCTCGCGATCTGCGCCGTGCTCCTTTGTGCACCCGATTCCTCTCCGCGGCACCCACCTCGCTCCCGCACTCGCCCACCCAGACGCGCGACAGCCGCGGCATCTACTTCCCCAACTACATCGAGCCCGTGTCCCACATTGCAGTCGACGTGAGTCCGGGGCCCTGTCGTACGGGGATGTGTGCTCAGGCGTATTCGTCGCGATTTCCAGATCGGCGGGTCGCTCGCGAAGGTCATCTACTTCACGCGGTCGACGAATCCCCCATCCTCCCCCTCGCAGATTGCGACACGAGGATCAAGTCCAAGCGACGTTTTTACCCCTCTGTCCTCCTCGCCTCCGAAGGACAGCCCCCTATCCTCGCCACCACCGTCGGCCAGGCTCAACGGCCATCCTAAAGGCGCACTCACACCCGCAGTACTAGAACACTGTAATTCCCATGGAGGCTATCTCGACGTCCCAAACCACCGGCATGACAGCACGACCAGCCGTACCGACGTGGAGTCGACCGCAGCGTCGGCCTCCTCCACTCTAAACGGTACAGCCACCGCCTCCCTCTCCCCGGAATCGGTGAACCCGAGCTACCTGCACGACTCGCTCCTCCGGCGCGCGTCCGTGCAGCACTTCCCGGGGGGCTCGCTCAACTTTGAGCGGTTCGAGACGGAGCACATCGACGAGTGCGTCGCGTTCATCCGCACGCTCATCGAGCGCTCGGCCGCGATCAACGGCGTCGCCCTCGAGGAGATGCGCCGCGGCGTGAAGGTGATCGCGACGGGCGGGGGCGCGCACCGCTTCTACGCGCAGCTCGGCGCGGAGCTGCAGGTGGAAGTGCACCGCGAGGACGAGATGGCGTGCCTCATCGAGGGCCTCAAGTTCATCACGCTCATCCCGGACGAGGTGTACTACTTCTCGGACGAGCTCATCCACTCGGTCTCGCACCCGAACCAGCACCAGCTCGAGCGGCCGAGCCCGGACCCGCCCAAGTACGCGGTGTCGTTCGTGCAGCACCCCGTGCCGCAGCTGCCGTGCTTGCTCGTGAACATCGGCTCGGGCGTGTCGATCGTGAAGGTGGACGAGGACGGGTCGTACGAGCGTGTGAGCGGGACGAGCTTGGGCGGCGGTACGCTCTGGGGCCTGCTCAGCTTGCTCACGCCCGCGACGACGTTTGACGGTGCGTGCATTCCGCGTACCGTTATGTGTGGCGTTCGGCTGACAAGAGTACAGAAATGCTCGCGCTGTCGGAAGAAGGCGACAACGAGACCGTCGACATGCTCGTGGGCGACATCTACGGGTCCGACTACAGCAAGCTGGGGCTCAAGTCGACCATGATCGCGAGCACGTTCGGCAAGGTGTTCAAGAAGCAAGGCGGAAAGCGGGGTACGTTCAGCCCCGAGGATATCAGCAAGAGCCTGCTGTACGCCATCTCGAACAACATTGGCCAGATAGCGTGCGTTTCATTTCTCGTTCGGGCGCGTTCCTCTTCGTTCGCCGGAGAGTTTTAGCGTGCCTCGGGTGCAGTCCTTCGCCCCCTGTGCGAGACGGTCTGCTAGTGGGGATACACGCTGACTGCACCGATCGCCGCAGGTACATGAACGCGGAAAAGTACAACCTGGACCGAATATACTTTGGGGGATACTTCATTCGCGGTACGTCATGCGGGTGCGTGCGTGGGGGACGCGACGCGCGCCTGCGTTTGAGCTTGTGTGGCCGGGGATTCTGATGGGTCCGGTTCGCCCTCGCAGGTCATGCGGCGACGATCAGCACACTGTCGTACGCTATCAGGTTCTGGAGCAAGGGGACGAAGCGCGCGCTGTTTTTGCGGCACGAAGGCTTCCTGTAAGTGCCGTTCGGGATTCGCGCCGTCGGGGTCATGCACTGCTTGCTGATCATGTCGCGCTCGGGTATAGGGGCGCCGTCGGGGCGTGGATAAAGAACATCGGGGAGGAGGAGGAGGAGGAGGGCGAGAGGTGACCTGCGCCGGTGGCCGGTGGATTGAGAGGGGCGCGCTCCGGGGCAGACGAGAGTCCCACAGGGGTATATTTATCGGAGACGCGGATCTAATAGTGTATGTGTAAGTATAATACGACATATCCGCGGTGGCGTGCATGGCATGCACAGCAGAGCATCGCATTTCCAAACTCTGGCTGACGTCGGAAGCTGTTGTGACCAGAAATTTTGTTTGAAGCGTCCAAGGATGCTGCAGACAAGGTGTGCAGCCGTGTGCTTGTCCTGGCTGATAGCAAGGCTGGCCAGGGCACACGGGAGGCGTAGTGGAGCGAGAATCGAGGCTCGTGCGGGGATTGGATGACGCGGGGCGGGCGTCATAGCGCCGGGGTAGAAGAGAATAGAAAGAAACACGTGGATCCAGATCGCGAGATCGAAAGCAGCTGAGCCATCGGCCCAGCCAATGGCCGTCGCGTTCGTCGCGTTCCCAAGCTGCTCAAACACCCGACTCGCCCCAAGCACACCCTCTGCCGGCACCGTCCCCAGGCGACCCGGTGCCAGTCCGTGCTCGGGCCATGTCGGGAGCGGTGCGGCGAGCACAGCTGTATCGGTGCGGCAAGGAATGCAGACGGACGGCGGGGGCGCGAGCGGGGGCGCAACATGCAAAACTGCTATAAGTAGACGCCCATAAACGGCCGATGATACCGAGTTGGTCATCAGCAAACGCGGAGGGATGAACTCACAGGCACAGCTCTTGTCTCTTATTCCTTAACCGACCCATATCAACTGTCAATTACTCACCTTCCATTTCAAACTCCCGCCCGCTTCCCAGACGCCTGAGACCAGCCCAGGGCCACCGCCCGACGCTCGAATAGTAGCACTGCAGCACCCTGTATGTGATGCCGTCCTTGCACGAAAACATTGTGCAGCCGCGAGCATATCGATGCTCGCGGGGTCCGGGCGAATGGGATCGAGGCAAAAATAAAAGATGGGTGCGGGCGAGGGAGATCATTGCAGCCGGCCGACATCGGCCATTTGCAGCTGTGATGACGGATTGCAGTCACAGTGTGCGTCCATGAGCCGTGAGACATGTCGCTCAAATCCTCCTCCCTCTCCCGTCTATAAGGGCCTGTTCGGCAACCAGGTTCAGGTAGAGATACCGGTATTTCCGAGAATCGCGGAATTTTGGCTTCCCATCAAAAATCACGCAAAAAATCACGGTGAACGGGCCGCATTTAGGCGCCCTTACTTCGCACTCATAGCCTGTCTCCATCTCATGGTGCGCACACGGGGGCATGCCTTTCCAGCACCTCAGACGAGCCCTGCGCAGCGTCGCCGACTTGCCATTACTGCGTGTGTAGCGGTACTTTCTGTTACAACGGCTTTTGCAGCAATCGAAGACACCTGGAACCGTCTGCATTCTGAACCTCTCCATACATCAATCTTATCAGGCTCGCAGTGGGTGCAGGAACTCCTAAACGGCCATCGAGAACGCATCAAGCAGAGCTTAGGAGTCTCCTCTACAATATTTCAACGCTTGGAGAGGGGGCTCATTCGCCTCGGAGGCCTCGCACCACGACGCTACATTGGCACGGGCGAGCAGGTAGCGATCTTCCTATACCAGGCTGTCACGAACAACTCTCTCCGCCAAGTGGCAGAGCGCTTTCAGAGGAGTAACGAGACCATCTCAAGGTAGCATACCAGCCCTTTTAGTAATAATAAACTTACTGAAAATGTCAAATACCCAGGTCTTTCCGAGCTGTTCTCGATGCACTGCTTGCCCCTAACTTCCGTACGGCCTACATGAAGCTTCCTGATAATGATGCCATTCCCAACCGTATCCTTTATGATCCAAAGCTCTATCCTTTCTTTCAGCACTGCCGTGGAGCTATTGATGGAAGCCACCTCGCTGTTAACCCACCTGCTCTGACCCGGGGACGCTGGCGTGATCGAGATGGCAACCTAACACAGAATATGCTCGCTGTCTGTGACTTCAACATGTTTTTCGTCTTTGTCATGGTAGGATGGGAAGGCAGTATTGCAGATAGTGCCTTGTACGATCGTGCAACATCCTCGGGTGGCCTGACGATCATGGATGGCTTGTATTGGATCGCGGATGCGGGATTTGCCAACTGCTCAACATTACTCGTTCCATACCGCAATACAAGATATCATTTGCGTGAGTGGGCAGCTGGAAATCGGCGGTGTGTTATAAATACTACACTATACTTGCATTATAATACTCAAAAATAATTCAAGGCCACAGAACAAAGAGGAGCTGTACAATCTCAGACATGCTCAGCTTCGTAACGTAATTGAACGCATTTTTGGGGTTCTCAAACGGGAGTTCAAGATGGCACGGGAGGCATGCGAGTATGGTATCCAAGTTCAATGCAGAATACCCTTTGGTCTCACCATTCTACACAACTTCTATCGCACACATGATCCTAATCGGCATCATAAAGAGCTGCACATCCGACTTCGTGATGAACCCCCGATGGAGATACATGGCGATGATCAACCCCAGGCCTCCCTCCGCTCAACAATCTCACACTCCGAGGGCGAGTCGGCAACACTACGCAGGGAGGAAATTGCAAATCAAATGTGGGAGCAGTACCAGGGAGAGTTGGCCACACGCCGAGCCCACCACTAACATAGAGATATGGAAAGTACCAAATGAGCAGGGATAAAATTATGATTTGTATTACAAATAACATCACCCGTCACCCGTGAACTCACAAACATGGGCAGGCCATAATCAGTGACTATAAATGGCTTCAATCTCATCCTGCAGCCAAAAGGCACGAGCTTCTTCATCATGATCATCAAAGCTGAGGTACTCATCTACAGCTGACTTCGAACGGAAGACACGGCGGGCACGGGATAGAGAATGCGGAGACAGCTGTTCTTCATTCTTGACCCTCTCCCACGCAGCCTCCCGCCGTGCAGCAATGGAAGCATTCTCGATATCACCGGCAGAAATTAAACCGGTGACGAGGCGGTCCACAGAGCCTACAAGCTCTTTGAGCTGGGACCGTGTGCTGTCCCTGGACTTATGACGCTTCGAGGCAGGTGTGGAGGGCGCTGGAGACAGGGTATGCTTCGTAGAACTGGTGCGGGGTGTAGTAGGGGTAGGGGGCACTGGCAGCATAGGAGCAAGTTGTTGCGTGGGTACAAGAACGGCAGGAGTGGAAGGGGTAGACTAGCATAGATAGAATCCGATCTTGTTAGTACACAGATGGTAATAGCAGATGCCGAGCACGCACCAAGTCCACACCTAGCTCAGGGTGTGTCGCCACCTCACTGCTGGTAGTACCGGAGGAATCCCTCACGTTCATGTGTTCTACCTCGGAGTGATCCTCACTTGCCCCCTCAGGGTGCCGTGACCCAGGGACCGCATCTGACCCAACCGCTGAAGAGAAAGCCTCTTCACCGGTAGCTTGATTTCCGCCCATAAGCTCGGTTACAAGCTTGTACTCCGGGAATGCCTTCGCCCGCCACTTGTTGAAAGCCTCGTATTTCTTAACCCTTTTTCCGTCCTGTTGAACTTGTATATCATGCCGTCGAACCGAGAAGAGCATGACATACCTTGTTATACAGAAGCTTCCTCCATAGCTCCTCACTAGCAACTACAACTTGCCGCTCATTATCCCACCCGAAACCGGACAGACTCCGGAGGAAGCACACAGTATTTCGAGCACTTTTAAACTGCTTCATATTTCGTTAGAGGCTCTGTGAGAGTAGAGTAATACATACCCGCCCCCAACGCGACTTCACCTGCTCTGCCGTGACCGGATTTCCGGCCGCTGAGATTTGCTCGGCTATGTGCTGGTAAACTTGTGGTTGAAAGTTATTGTCTCCGGTTTGAGCCTCTTTTACAGCAGCTTTAAGACCATCGAGAAGGACGGTTTCGGATGATGCATCCCACCGAACCATGAGAACGCAGTGGAGAGAACGCGAGAGGTGGGTCGTCGAAGAGTGGTATTGGCGCTTACAAGCAGTTCGAGGATGTAGACGCCCGTATTTTCCGCGAAGTGTCATCCGAACGCGAGATTTATGCACGTGCTCAAAACAGTGCCATCAAATTTTTCGTTACTATATATGGGCAACAAATACCGGTATTTTTACCGGGATCTGGTTGCCGAACAGGCCCTAAGCTCTCCTTAATTTTCCACTATCCCTTCCGCTCCCCTTTACGCTCCTTCCCTCCTCCCCCCACCCCCTCCGCCTCCGCCCGACTCGCCCCCGCGCAGCCATGCATCCCTCCCTCGCTCACTGGGACCCCCATCCACTCGCCGCGCCCTCCAAGCTACCCGTCTCCAAGGACAGACAAGACCAGCAGAAGAAGCCCCGTCACCGCCATTCCGCGTCTCAGCTCGCCGCCCTCAATGAACTCTACGATAAGAACGAGCACCCGTCTCTGGAGGATCGGACAGCGTTGGCGCAGCGGCTCGGAATGTACGTCCCCTTCATCTCGCTTGCGCCTGTCTATACATCGTGCGGGGAAGGGGCGCTCAACGTGGCTGTGGCTCGTTATGCAGGGAAACAAAGACGGTCAACTCTTGGTTTCAAAATAAACGTGCCTCGTCAAAGAAGCGGCACAAAGCCCCCCTCACCCAATGCGAGCTCCCGCCTATATCTGCCCTCATTGCGTCCGTGTCTGCTCCCCCCGCACCGCACCCGCAGCATCAACATCAACTCGACTACGACGACTATTCGGAAGACGAGCACTACCACCACCCTTTGTCCCATCACCTAGCCCCCGCTAGCGCCTCGCATCCGCCACAACAGCACACGCTCTTCTACGCCAACAATCCCCAGCACAAACATCTGTTCGAAGCCGAGGGATCAATGCCGCGCAAAGCCCGCTCCCGCCCTAGCGCCGCGCAGACGGAGGAGCTGAAAAAACTGTACGAGCAGAAGCCGCACCCGACGAAGGAGGAGCGGGAAGCGCTTGGAGACAAGATCGGAATGTGAGTGCAGCTGTCCGTCTCACGCGGTTGTCATACGATGCCGTTAATAGTGGCTCGGACGCTGATTGACCTTGTTTTCCTTCTTGGGCGTTCCTTGATCCTCTTCCGTCTTCCCCGGCCGACAAATTCCCATCACCTCATTCACCGGCCTTGATACTTGATAGGCGCTATCAGAGTGTCACCAACTGGTTCCAGAACCAGCGCAGCATCTCCAAAAAGCGCGAAGAGGCTGCCGCCGCCAAAGCTGCCTCCCTCGAGCCGGCCTCGCGCCCCTACACCCCTTCGTTGCTACCCCCGACGTCCGGCGCGGCCCACCCATCTCTCGCCGTGCCCCCCGCGACATCCCACCCTTCATTATCCGCTCTCCTCCACGCCCCTCGCGCCCGCCGTTCGCCCAGCGCCGCTCCCAGCACTAGCAGTCGGCCCTCTTCGCCTCGTGCGTCTCCATATCATGCCTCTGCGGAACGCCCTTTCGACGCCACCCACCGGCGTCCGCGCCGCACACGGCCCGAGCCGTACCAGCTCGAGGCGTTGAAGAAGCTCTTCAAACGCACAAAGACGCCTTCCATCGAGGATCGCCAAATGCTCGCGGCCGAGATAGGCATGGACGTGAACAAGGTCACGAACTGGTTCCGCAACCTCAGGCAGTCAGATCGCAAGCGCGCGCGCCAGCACGGCAGCGCCAGCGCGGACGAACTCGACGAGGACGGCGACGGCGATAGCATGGACATGGACGACGACCGCACGCACTCGAGCATGTCGCGCACGGCCACGCCCGGCGCCTCGGTTTCCTCGGGCGTCGAGTACGTAAAGATCGAGACCGAGGAGAAGCAGCCGCATTTCCACCCGCATTCGCGGGGCCCGTACGCCCGGAGCGCGCTCGCCCGGTCCCATTCCGACATGGGCAGCGACGAGGACACGCTGCAGGAGGCCGTCACGCCGTCGCCCGAGTCGTCGCCTCCGCCGTCCGCGGTCGCCTCGACCTCGAGCCTCGCGCTGCCGCTGCCGCACCCGCACGCGCGCGAGGCGAAGGCGTCGCTGGGGCGGTATCCGCTCGAGTACGTGCAGTTCGAGCGGACGAAGATGCTGCCCGCGCACATGCCCATGTCCATGCCCGCCCTGGAGACGGGCGTGAAGATGGAGGACGCGCTCCTCTTGCTAAGCTTCCACCACGGGACCGTCGTGCACTAATTGGCAAAAGTATGTCTACACTGTGAGCGCCCGCCGTCTTTTGTCTGCCCGTCGAGCCGCCTGCTGACTGACGACCCCGCGCGTGCAGGTTAATAAATATGTATGTAAACATGTAATCTACACCCCCTATTGCCGGACAGTTCGCGACACACACACACGCCTGCCCCGCTGTCAACGTCTACACCCACCCACTAGCATTCGTTTCTAGGACCCCCCGCCCGTCCCCCTCGCCATGCGCTACCCGGTTCTAACATACGTACACGTACAAGCCCGCTCTATAAACCTAGTATTCGTCCTCCGACTCGTCGTCCTGCCGCATTGTCTCTTGGCCACCCGTCGTGCCATGTTACCACTTTATCGCGTCGTCTCCCTCAGCTGTAGTCGCTCTTATCACTATCTATTATCGTCTAACATCCTCGTGCTCGGACGTCCCTCGATAGCTCTGGGTCGTCTGTTGTCTCATCGTGAACAAGAATAGAGCCTGTGAAATATCTTGTCGTGGCTCTCTTAGCCTAGGTCCCCGAAGATGAGTCCCTGACGATTTTCATCTGTGGGCGCTTATTGGCGCCGTTGATGCGTGGTAACACGACGGGGATTTCGATATTTGTGCCCTCGGGGCACTGAAAAGTCCAGGCGCGTGGTAAACTTCTCTCTACTCCTGCAAAGTCTGATAAAATGGCCGGCAAAGGTTTCCTTATCGAGCTTTTTTGTCGCCTTTGTGAGCACTTTTCCGCACTTTTTACTTCATTAATTCGACCCTAAGCGGAAATGTTACTTACAGTAACACAACCGCCCAAACTATCCAGAGACTTTTCCGGGGCCCCAAACATCGAAACGCCTGCCGTGTAAACGCTCGCTCACTGATCCCGCTCGGTGAAGATCTCGCAGTTAGACATCCACTTAGCATTATAGATACGTCGACGACCTACTGTGCGTGGATGCAACCGTTGCCAGAATACATGCGTATGATGCCTCAGCCTGCTCCGCGCGTTTTGACCTCCACGCGAGCCTCACGTTAACGTTCCACACAGTATATATTGCAATTCCCACGCTTGAAGTTGGTGCGCTGCTCTTCTGCCATGTTCCCTGAGGCAACGCAGTTGATAGTTGATCTTAAGAACATCAGTCTCTTCTCCTTTTTGAGAAATCCGCGTGCGTTGCTCGTGCCGGGCGTGGGCTGGCGTGGGCGCCATAAACGATACGCAATCGAAGGTCCCACCGGACGAAAGCCGCACGCACCGTCATGAAAAGTCGCCCGCAACACCTATTTTGCTCGTCCTCTTGTCAGCACGCATGAGTCTCCGGTCCTCGGAGGCGTTGACACTCTCGCCTTACGAGTACGGCAGACGTCCTCGGTGAGCAGCCGTCCATAGCGAGGTGCGCCATTCATTCGGTGTTGAGCGAGCTGCGTGCATTCATGTGCTCGTTCGCTAGTTTGTTGGTCGTCTTTCCTCGCTAGGGCGGGAGCCACGTATCATGTGGCGTCAGCGTGGTAAAGGCGAGCCATACGATCCAGCAGAGATGGGCATCCCCACACCGTGTCAGTCCAAGACACAAAGTTGAGCTATCTCTGCGGACTGGACGTGAATCGCCCTGGCGCCGAGCATAGCTCTGTAGCATGACAAGCTGAAAATGTTAGCTTCTAATGGAGAATAGATGAAGAGCCCGAGACCTCTCGTTGCGCCTCGACTGGAGGCGGTGAAGTTTCTAGGGCTGCAGTCTAGGAGGAATTTGTGTAGGTGCTAAAGGCACCGAAGTCGGTTACACCTCGCCTGACTTTGTGCTTCGTTCCAGCATCGATTTCGCATCGGCCACATTATACCCGCGCACACATTCTCAATACCAAAGTGGCTACGGCAGTACCGCCAAACCTGCAGGAAGCCAACGCAGTGAGTAATAATCGTTACGCTTGCTTAGCCCGCGGCCCCGTACGCCGACCTATAGCTGAACGTATTCTCCACGGGGCAAGGCAGGAGCGATTCCCAATAATTGTGCTAAGGTGCGGCCTAGGTCGTATATATGGGCTTACGTTGTGCAGGCTAGTGCCCTCATCGTGCCTCACGAGTGCTCCCCGCCTGTCCATGCTCTCTATGGAAGACCCGTTCGCTGCCCTCTGCGCCGCCGTCGCGCTGTTCGTCGTAGTACGCCTCATCAGATGGCGCCTTGATCCGGTGAGCACTGGCATCGTTGGCGGGCAAGGCTTATCGAACGAAACTGACTTGTGCTCGTACGTCAAGCTATACGCCATTCCTACCGTCGGGGGCTCTTCGCTGCCGTTCCTATCTTACATTGTGGCACACAAGAACATGCGTAACAACAAGGAATTGCTTCAAGAGGGATACCGGAAGGTACATCTTTTGCTCCGTCGGCAGTAGCATGCATATGGTCCAATGCTGACTTTGCCGCAGTACTACGGTACCACCTTCAAATTCGCCACACTCAGTGATTGGATCGTTGTTGTATCCGGCCCGGACATGATAAATGACCTTGGACGCCGGTCGGACGAAGAACTGTCGTTCATAGAGAGCACCTCCCAGGTCAGCCTTCATCAACGTAATACAGTCATACATAGGCTCACAACAGGAGTATAGGCCCTTCAATTCAGAGTTACTGTGGGCCCTGAGCCTTTCGTCAATCAGTACCATATCGGTGTCATCAAGGATAAACTCACTCGCAATCTCCCAGTCATCATGCCCGGCGTCATCGAAGAACTGTCTTTGGCAGTCACAGAGCATATCCCGGCTAATGACCAAGGTATGCAACGCGCTCTTTGGAATCGTGCGCAGAGACTGCCTTTTTGACAGCTATAACTAGAATGGCTCGAGATCGAGACTATGGAGACGATGAAACAGATCATCGCGAGGATCAGCAGTCGTGTGTTCGTGGGGTTGCCGCTCTGTTCGCACAAATTGTCGACTACCACACAAAATTTTGACGCCGACTATCGCTCTAGGCCGTAACGAGGATTACCTCGACCTCGCTATTTCGTTCGCCTCGGCCATTGCAAGCGACAGCAGGATGCTTACCTGGTTCCCCGCATATTTGAAGCCGTGAGACGCGCGACTCCTCCCTCTGTCTTCGTGCGTAGCGCTTAACTTTATCTTCATGCAGCGCGGCGGCCAGACTCTTCAGCAATGTCGCACGAAACTTGAGCAATGCTGTGCCACACCTGTTGCCAGTAATCGCCAGTCGCAGGTCGGACTCTATGAAGGAACGTGGCGAAGAATGGTCTGACAAGCAGGTTCGTCATTTCCCCCTCACGAGAAGTCGTCAAAGACCTTCACTCACCATAGAAGCTAGGACGATATGCTGCAGTGGATAATGGAGATTGCGCAAGCCCGAAATGAGTCGGACTTGGTTATTGCTAAGCGCATCATGATGCTCAACTTCGCTGCCATACACACGTCTTCGACCGTAGGTAGAGTGCCCCGAACAACGAAGCCGCCCTAACCTTACCTTCAGAGCGCTAGTGTTGTTCTTCACCGCCTTGCGGAGCACCCTGAATGCATCGCGCCTCTGCGAGAAGAAATCGAGACAGTCGTCCAAGAGGAGGGCTGGACAAAGGCGGCGATGGGCAAGATGTGGAAGCTTGACAGCCTCCTAAGGGAGTATCAGCGTCACGATGGCATAGGACTCAGTGCGTGCATGTGTGTACATAGGGAGTTTAATTGCTGACACGTTGTACGGTCTCTAGTCACAATGCCGCGTAAGGCCATGAAAGACGTCACACTCCTCGACGGTACCCTCGTTCCTCGCGGTACAACCGTCGTCGCCACTTCGCACGGAACGCACCGCGATAGCACCATCTACGATGACCCAGAGGTCTTCGACCCCTTTCGCTTTTCGCGCATGCGTGAGGCTGAGGGCGAGAGCACCAAACATCAGTTTGTGAACATCTCCACCGACTACATTCCCTTCGGAGTCGGGAGGCACGCGTGGTATGCATCTAAGATTTTCACCATGAGGAGAGCTCGACTGACCTAAAATGGGGCAGTCCCGGCCGTTTCTTCGCCGCCAACGAACTGAAGTCGCTTTTGGCCCACCTGATACTGAACTACGATTTCAAGCGCGCTGACGACGGCGATGACGAACCGCTGTCTGTGAATTTCTGGGGTCCTAGCTTCCTCCCTGAGGAGATGAAGATTTTGTTTAGGAAACGCAAGGCAGAGGAGTAGGACGTACGGTCAGGAATGCCAAGCTATATTCTGAATTAGGAGCAGGCCAGACTGATGATTCGGTGGCCCGGGCAGGATGTACTAGCTTGCACGTGTATTGCTTTAACTTTTCAGAACGCGACAAAATCTCTCGTCTCGTCTTGTAAGCAATTCAAACAGGAGCGCGCTTCACATCCACCCCTTGTTTTCGCACAACTGGAAGATAACATCGGCTACGCCGGGGCTGCTACGCCGGATGAGTGTACGCTGCCCAGCCACTTAGCCGCGTTCAGTGGCAGTGCTCAGGAAGGAGAAGGCTGTCCGAATCGCAGCTCGCTATATATTTTGCCATCAAATTCAGCCGCCTCGGAAGCAAAGCTGCACATATGGACCCGGCGCGCGGTCGCCAAGCCTTCGACTTTAGGGCCTCGGATGTACCAGTGCCCTAACATATAGGTGAGCGCTTCCTTTCAATTTACTATGGGGAGGCTACCGTTTGTAGGCTCGCCCGCCGCCCCTCTAGTCTTGGTGGAATTCTTGCAGTACTACGAGCTTGTTGATGTTACGTCATTGCCAGTGGACGGCCTTACACCGCATTGCAGTGGGAGGCGATGATAATGGGCGTTCGCCGAGTCTGCTGAAACTATATTACTAGAGCTCATCAAACTCCGTACGATGAGCACTACGTATAGTAGCAGGGAACGCTCCGAATCCGAGTCACACTAGGACCCGAGGCTCTTGCTTTGGACGTGGGGCGGTATGTCCGATATCGCCAGGGACACTGATTATTGGTTCACAGACGGGAATCTCGTTGTCGTCGCACAAGACCATTTTCCTGACGCGCCGCACGTAGGCTTTCGTATTCACAAAGGCGTCCTTTTCCACCATTGTGAAGTCTTTCGGGAGCTTCTGGATGTTCCGTTCCTGCAGTCGGTGGATGGTGCCGTGAAGCAAGAGGATACGATGGATGATTGCCCCGTGATGCGTGTCTCCGATTCCTTCCACGACTTCAAGGTTTTCGTGCGTGTCATGTACGACGGTCTCACGTAAGGATCTCCACGCCCCCCATTCAATCCTGTTACGTTTTGTCGAGAAGGCGAGACGCTGATACTTTCCGTTAGGTTTCCGGGGATCGAGGAGCAGGTTGAGTTTGCCGTGGCCGCGGCGCTCGTCCGTCTCGGTCACAAGTACAATGCAACTCGCATTTTCGACATAGGCCTGAAGCGTCTCAAGTCTGTATTTTCGGACAACTACGTCTCATGGAACAGCGCCCGTGGCGGGAGCAGCTCCTCCTTGGCATTAAAGGCCGAAGACCATATTGAAGCCGCCAACTTGTTTCGCACGATTGAGAGGACGGAAATGCTCGCCATTGCGTTATATGCCTGCACCGAGCTCGACGAAGAGGTCCGGGCTTCCAATATTACTCGGGCAGATGGCTTCTTCGAAAGCCTCTCCTCGGAGGACATCGCACGCTCTCTCGATGGCCGGGACCGCCTGGTACGACAACGGACCAAGTTTGCTTTCGCCATGATCGAACTTCCCCCACGTCTCGACTGCGGCACCCGCGCGCAATGCAGGCAGGCTCTCCTCTCTGTTAAGCCGCTCTTCCGAGGAGACGAGATTGTGAATGGCATCGCGGCTGGCGGCCCACTGGGACCCGTCTTTCCCGACTGGCCACCTGACAGCAAGCTTTGTACGCGCTGCCGTATGTACTTCCGTGCTCGCGACCTACAGTTCCGGAAGGACATCTGGCGGGACTTGCCTAGCCTCATGGGCGTTGTGGAATGGAAGTCAGCTACATAGACCGGTCCTAGTCATAGTCCTAATCGGAGCTGTGCTATTCCTCCTCGCTAAATGGTTAGTGAAAATATTGTTCTCGTAGCATCGTCTTATGATGGCTGAAATTGCTTTAGCCCGGAAAAGTCCACTTGACCCAGTATTGTACTATAATCTGACTGTGTCGGCGTTACATCGGCAGTCGACTCAGGAGACGACGCGTGAATTTTGTGGTACGCAAAAAGTTTAATCTTCCTCTCGAAACCGATGATAATCGTTCGATCCTCTGTAAGTCTCGTCAAAACAACGAATTCATAACATTTGCCGCCTATGTGTGGTGATGGTATTTACTGTGCGGGTGATATGTCTTGTGTTAAAACGTAACGGTAGCGAACTTTCCCCGCCTTCAACCCTTCTAGTGCAACCTTGGCTTGGCTCATCGGAAGCTCCTCGATCCACGGTACGACGTTCTTCTCGGCTGCGAGTGCCAGCATGGCCGCAACATCCTCCTTGGTGCCTAGGAACGTGCTGCCGACCGAAGCGGCGTTCTTCGCGAGAGCAAACGGATGGATCGGGGGCACCGGCTCGTCGGCCGGGGGCAGTCCGATGCAAATGTATCTGCCCAGGACGTAGAGCATAGAAAGGATATCCGGCAGCGACGTCCCCGGTCCGAAGTGGTCAACGGTGGAGATAATGATGTCCAGCGTGAAGCCGTACGGCTTCCAGAAGCCCTGCACGGACGGTCAGTGATATAGCGAAGCGGAGCGGAAAACATTACCGACAGGAACCGTGGTATCTATGACATGGTCAGCGCCCATCCTTCGTGCGTCGTCTGCTTTTCCCGCGCCCCGGGTGAAGGCATACACCTCTGCACCCATCGCTTTGGCGAAGAGGATAGCGTAGTGGCCGACACCTCCGATTCCGATAACGCCAACTTTCTTCCCGGGTCCACACCCGTTTGCACGAAGCGGGTGGAAAGCGGTCAACCCTGCGCACATCATGGAGGCGGCGTGACGGGACTCGATTTGATCAGGGATAGGGAAGACAAAGCGCTCGTGCGCTCGGATTCCTGTGGAGAAGCCTCCCTGGCTGGGGATCCCGTCTGCATGTGTGGTGTTCTGTGAACAGTCAGCGGAACGTCCTTGTCCGTCCCAGAAGAAGCTCACCAGAGAGATCAGCAGCTGTGGGCAGTAGTTTTCATAGCCCTCCTTGCAAGCACGGCACTCGCGGCAACTGGTAATGCCACCACCGACGCCGACGCGGTCTCCAGGGCGTAGCCCCTTGACACGCTCGCCGACGCGGGTGACTTTCCCAATGATCTCGTGGCCGGCGACGAGAGGCCCGTTGCGCGCAGAGCCCCAGCTCTCGTTCAGAGTGTGTACGTCCGAGCCGCACACGCCACAGTGCGTTATGGCAAGCTCGATGTCCTCAGGCCCAAAGGTCTTCGGCTGGAAGGACACGACCTTCAGATCAGACCATGCCGAGGGGTCTGAACGCAGTGGGTGAGGAGTGCGGTCAACGCAGAAGGAAGCGGGGGTCGGAGATCAAAACGCTGCCGTGAACTTATAAGCGAGAGGCTCACCTGTCATGGCGTAGCCCTTGAATTCTAAATCGGTGTGTGAAGCCATTGAAACGAGGGAGGTCACGGACGAGCGGGGTTGGGGGTCGATAGGGGTGCATACACCTCGAGCTTTTATACTGCGCAGTGTCCGGTCGATGTAATCGCTATTTGCGAGTGCGACCGGCGGTATGAGAGTTCACCGCCACCTCCGACGGCTTCGGTCTCGTCCTAGTCCATGAGGTGTGTTGTAATGCCTTCGATAAAGGCTCTGATCCTCAGAGGAAGACGCCCCAGTCCCCAGTCTCACGAGCAGCGTGCGGATAGACGGGAATGGCGAGGGGATTGAGGTAATTATGAGATCCCTGCATTTAGCGCGACGTTTCGGCCACGCCAGGCGGACTCATTGAGTCACTCACCTGGGCGGTATGCCGTCTAACGCGATGGCAACTTGTCAAGGTCGGTGGTTGGATGTTGGGCGCCTCCTGGGAGGTTAGGGAGCGTCTTGATTCGCTCGAGCCCAAGTCGGAAAAGGGTGTACGGGCGCAAGCAACAGAGTACACAGAATCCGCACACTCACCATCAGACCAACCGCGGAAGAACAGAGCAGGGTATATTCTCCAAAGTACATTCGCGCACTATATAGAAACAAAGGGTCGACCCTGCTGCGCGCA
The DNA here is from genome assembly GCA_022606255.1 of Trametes meyenii. Classification (NCBI taxonomy): domain Eukaryota; kingdom Fungi; phylum Basidiomycota; class Agaricomycetes; order Polyporales; family Polyporaceae; genus Trametes; species Trametes meyenii. The sequence continues at coordinate 4,123,548 of JABYQG010000001.1, read as the reverse complement.
CTCGCCCTCCATCCACCATCATCCACCGTCTACTGGAGAGCGAAGTGTACCGAACGAACCCCGACACTGTACGACTTGCAGCTTGCCTCCGCGAGGCGGGGTAGTTGAGTATGTGCACCGAACCCGCGACGCCCAATACTGAGTACTGACTACGTACAGCCGGCTGGACGGCTGGAGGAACAGAGAAACGGGAATGGAAGCGCGGGCGGGTGCGCGCGCCGGGAACATGCCAAGGGATATACGTACAAGAAAATACAGCGACTCCGGTCCGTGTCTCCTCCTCTGCGACTGATCCAAAACTTCGACTAGGGACTCGAATCCACACGCGTTGGGGGGAAGGGGAAAGCGCGAGTTGAGAACACGAATGATTAAGTTAGGGGAGGGCCTTCACAGGCCGACGAGGCGGAGGAGCAGATAGAGGGTCGATCCAACGAAACGGATGGCCGACAGACCGGCACTATAACCCGGTATTAGCACAAGAGTCACATACATAGAGTGACGCAACACTTACAGGCAGTAAAAGAGGAAGGTGAGGTATGGGTTGAAGGTTGCGTCGGACGTCGACGTTACGTGATCCTTCACCCACTTCGTGAACGCCGTAGAGGTGAAGACCAAGATCATGAGGCTACGGCAAACATTTGTCAGACGGGCATCCACGAGCAAAGATCGATCGACGACACGCACATGTTCGTGCCGACCCAAGCCAGAACGACATTCGTACGACTGTTGCGATCGTGATCAGCCTGCTTGGTGGCAGCGTCACGGTGCTCCTTCTCCTCTGGGGGCTTGTATGAGAGTGCGGTGCGGGACGCTGACCACATCTGGTCGACATCTTCGCGAGCGGTCGGAAGCTCGACTTCCATGACCTCCTTGCCACCCTCGCCCTTCACTTTCTTGGCACCACCAAGATCCTTGGCGGAGCCGTTGTCACCCTTGGTGCCCCAGGTGACATCGTGAAGGTTGCACATGGCGTACATCACTAGTCATGATTATGTTAGCGTTAAGCTCGGTGGGTGACTTTGCTCTGACTTACTCAGAATGTTCACGTCTGCACAAAAGCTCTGATCAGCATTGTTATCAACAGTGCCCGGGGGAAGAAATGCTCACAAGAAGGCAAGAAGAACATGTACTGAATGAACGAGGTGAACATGTGCCATGGCTCGAAGTGGATGAACGATCCGAATAGGTAGAGACCATAGGTCGCGGCGAGCGAGATGACAATATCGCGGAAGGTAGCATTGGTCTCAACGAGGCTACGAATAGCGGGATAAATATAGAGACAACTTATAGATGCACAGAACAGGACGTACTGCGGGAAGTTCTTCCACCCATCAATCGAATGAGGGACTGCGAGATAGACCGTATATCCTGCACACCACCTGGCAGGGGGGGGATCGTCAGCTTGATGCAGCCAGACGACACAGTAAAGCATGCTCACAGAGTGATGATATTGCAAAGACCGAAGAGGATGATGCAGACAGTGTACGTCCACTTGGAACCTTGCGGACGGTTGCCAAGCGAACAGACAAGGATGATGAAGAGAAGGCCGAGGTACAGCTGCCCGTCGTTATTATCAGCTCCACCGAAGATGTTAGGGAAGAAGTGAGGTGAAGCCGACCTTCAAGAACACCTCGAACACCTCCGGACCAGCACCGCGAGCAAGGAAGTTGAAGGCGTCGTTGTTAACGTCAGCCGTTGCGGAGGAGACGAGCTGCCGTTTCCATGGTGTTAGCAACCCGCGCTATTAACTGTTGAGAAGCCAGTAAGAAAGAAGGGGACGCACGAAGAAGAATGCCAGGTAGAAGTTTGCCAGGGAGGTCCAAGTAAAGATCAGCTGCACGGCGTTGTAGATGAACTCGATCTGCAGGATGATCTTGCGGAAGAAGTTTTGCCCAGACGTCCAAATGCGGAACCAGAACACAGTAGCGTGGACAGAGGCGAATAGGGAGCCGTTGAGCCACCGACGACGCTGCGAAATGAACTCCGGGACGGTGGTAGGCACATCGGTTGCCGCCTTCGCGCTTTTGACGTATTTCAGGCTGTAGTACGTCGATAAGTTGGCTGAGGCGCAAATTGCAGCGCAGAAACTTACACCCAGGCCTCGCGCTTCTTCGTGACGATCTCGAAACAGAGGATACGATCTTCCGCCAAGTACATGTTCCGCTCTTGAAGCAACATCAGCTTGGTACTATGCCAAGGCAGCATATATGCGTACCGAACAAGCCGGCTCCACTAGAACCGCCGTGCATCTCCTCACCCTTGAAGTACGATGCGAGAGGACCCTTGCCGTCAGGACCGTTCTGGAGCGCTTTGTAGCGGTATGCACTAAAGGCACCGGGGAGCACACTGATGTAGCCGAAAACACTCTCGAGGGGTTTGTCCAAGATGTTGGACATCTTGTACTACATATGCCAAGTTCAATCATCTACACCGCACTAAGTAAAGAACTCAACGCACCTCGAAGTTTTGCGACGCGGCGAGTGGGCTGGTTAGCAGGAGCGAGCATCCTTTGCCAGTATCGACACAAATTCTGCCAAAACGTCAGACTCTGAACAAGAGAGGGGTCAGCTTTAGCTTACTCTCCACAAGCGCCACCGACGCCCGAGTGCTTGTCGAAGCCTGCGAGCTATAAGCGTCTACGTCTTTACGTATATACTACTTCGCGCCACTTACACTTCCAGAGTTCATAGATGGAGGTACCAGTGGGCTTCGTTCCAACATCAAGAAGAATGCAGACTAGTCACAGGCATCAATCACTGGACTCCGCGGGGGCATATGAGACCGACCGTTGGGCTGAATCAGAGGACCGAATGCGTTGAAGAACCACCGATGGCTATCAACGTGCGAGTGTCAGCATGAACAACGTTGGGCTGTGAAGGATCGCGAAGACCGACCTGTTGAGCTTCTTCTTGTTCTGCTCCTTCAAACAGAAGACGATCTGCACTGGGCAAGCACCCTGCGAGACCTCACCACGCTCAGTCACGACGACATTAGACGTGAACCTTACGAGAAGCAATGAGCGTCACTCGACTACGCCGGAATCACCGGCACTCACTCGAAAATGTGCGCAGTCACGTCCTTGCCTGCAACAGAGTCCTTTGCCACGCCCTCTTGGTAGCAACCCATCTAGATTTACAGTTAACACACCGCGGCTTGGCGATCATTACAGGGGCCTTACGAGAGTGAGGACTTGCAGGGTACGTTTGTTAATCTTGCTGCGGCCGTCGGAGACTACGCATACGACGACCTTCTTCCAGCCGTCAGGCCCCCACATCTTGGACTTCGTCCGGCTGCACAAGTGTGCAACGTTCTTGAGCACGCTGCGGGCAAATTTTCCCATTCAGTACGGACACCTTCCATGCATGCGCGGCAAGTTCCGTACGCGTTCATAGTGCGGGTGAATAGCACCTCGTCCTCGTTGTACATGGTCATTACGATAAACAGCTCCGTGCGCCGGCCCATGAGGTACGGCCGCAGCGTATATTTCTCGCGCATGAAGTCGTCCGGGTCGCACGTCGCGGCGGTATAGCGGAGCTTGGTCATTTCCTCGATGTTGTCCATGCCCTTGGGCACGATGTGCGACGGGACTTGCATGTCGAGCACGAGGTTGCCTTCCTTGAGCTCGACTTGGCGCACGGAGCGACGCTTCATGAGCTTCTCGCGCGCGGTAGACCAGCCCGCGCTGCTCGGCTCGCGGAGCATGCCCGGGTGCTGCTGGGGCGGGTAGTTGCCCATGGGTTGCTGGTAGGGAATAGCGGGCATTGGGGGGACAGACACCTGGGTCATCTCGTTGGGGTTGAGGTGCACCTGGGATCCGTAGTGACTGCTCTGGTACGACTTGGTAGACTTGGTCTCCCAATTGGTGTGCGCGTCGTAGTCATGGTGCTGGTTGTAATCCTGGTAGTGCTGCTGAGGCTGGGCCTGGGGCTGCTGGGGGTAGGCGTAGTTGGGGGCAGGGTTAGGATTCGCGGGGGGATAGTCGGGATACGCGTTCGCGTAGGGATCGTGTTGTTGCTGGCGATAAGCCATGGGCGCGGGGGCTTTACGGCTGAGAGGGCTTGTTGTTGTATGGATACGAGGTGATCCAGAAAGGAATGCGGTGGGTAAAGAATGACTGTCTGCTCTGCACGACGGAACCACCAGGGAACGGCTGCGAGAGAACGAGGACGCCCGCCGAGGACTGGGGGATGGAGGGAGGAGGCAAGGACGAGAGGGCGGAGCGGAGGGAAAGGGAAGAGAAAGAGCGCTGCAAGGGATGATCTCCAACGCCCACTGACCTCGGCTCCTTTCCCAGTCCCGCCTGCCTTTCTCGGCATTGGCCACTTATCACATCAAACAACTGCGCCCGGCCCCAGCGCAACCGCCGGAACTCGCCCGCAGCAGTGCGCCCAGCAAGGATTGGCAGAACTGTCAGAACAGCGCGGGTCAATCCTCATTTCGTTCGTGTGCAACCGTGGGCTCAAGACGAAAAAGGAGAACGTAAAACGCGACCATGTCCATCCTACGAGCCACCTTACCAGCTGGAATTCAGCGCCCACAAAACCACGGATGTGAGACCTGGGCATACTGCTACGGACCGAAACAACATCTGCACGTTACAACAAACGCTTGCACTTGGACATGCGGGAAGACGTGCCCGCTCCGAAATGCACCTCAAGTCCCATTGGTTCCTGTAGGGGACCGGGGTACACGGCTAGTGTTGCTAAAGCAATGATCTTGCATCGCGCTGGCTGAGCTTCTATGTCATAATACTGGCAGTTGCTCATCTTTCCAACAGCAAATCAGATGGACCGGAAACCCCAAGCCAGGGAATGGACATATGCTGTTCACGACCAATAAGTTAGCGTACAGCATAGACCGATGCGTCCCGTAGGGTTTGAACGACTTCATGAGCGGGCACCATCGCGAGCGAAAAACGCTTTAACTTCCTCGCACTGGTGCCTTTCATCCATCGACCGGCGTATCGCTGGAGTCGTTCCAATAACCTAGCAGCATGGAGCTGTGTTCGTTTACGGTCCAGATGTGCAGAGCCTACTAGTACTCCATTACATTGTATCTTTCTAACAACAGTGCGTTATTTGAACACCAGGCCGGGATCACAAGCTTGGAGACGATTCGGGGTCATAAGGTAGTGACCACGTATGACATTGAAAGAAGGGCGCGTACGACGTTGTATGAACAGACGATGCTTGCACTATGACGTAGAGTGAGAGTACGGAATGGGGGCGCCTTCGCTTGGCCGACATGTCTCCTATGACGCATTCCAAAACATAGAACACAGACGAATATGTTCAATGGCGCATTGGAGGGGGATGGAAGTCGACGCCGGCATCGCAGCTACCTGGACGTGGGTGCGCGCCCCTCGAGACGGAGGTGGGAGAGAAGCGAGCCGGCCCGAGACCAGAAGCATGCAACTCAGGAAAGCCGGCCGGAAGAAGGTCGGTTGCATTTGTCCAGCGCGGCGCTGGGCGCTGGAGAGCAGAGACGCTTGGACGGCGCCAGGCAGCAGCAGAAGCATCGTGTGGACGAGTGCCGTGTGCGTGGGGTTGGAGGCAGGCGGGTCAGCAGAGCGAGGCGGTTGAGTAATGAATGCAGCTGTCAGACGCCCGCCGCTGTCTTGATCTAGACGGCTCTGGAAGAGGAGGAGACGTCGTCGATGTGGGCTGAAGCTTTGCACACCGAACGCTGGAAGACGGCGAGGAGGAGGCCAAACAGGACATGGCAGGCAGTGGAGGAAAAGCGGCCGGGGGAGAAAGGGAAAGGGCAAGGGAGCAACGATCGATTTGGGCCGAGGTGGCGTGTTGCACGGTGAACCGAGCACAATTCCCACGATGCTGTGTCCGCCACCTGGGCAGCGCCGTCCGCTCGTCCTTTCTCCTGCCCTTGTACTCGTTCCCCCTCCTCGCTCATAAAGACCCCCTCTCTCCTCCTCCTTCTCTTCCCTCGACGTCTCCCCGCGCATCCTTCCAGCAGTTCCCGTTCTCCGTGAGTACATTTTCATTCTCATCTCCCGCTCATCGGCCACCCCTTCCCCACCCGTTGCCGCCTCGCGGTGGCCTCGCCGCCCGGCTTTGTCCCTCCAGCCGAGGACGCCACTGCACGTAAAGATCTTGCAAGCTTTCCTAACCTCCGAAGGGGCTCGTATGGCTCCCTTGGCTCCGTAGGCAGCTGTGCCAATGCTGTGCCCTGCGTTCCCAGGGCGTCTTCGCTTTTCAACCGACCTCCGTGTCGTCCTCCCCCACTCTTCTTCTCCTTAACCCCCCACTCTCATCCCCCCACCTCTCCGTCCTCAGTCCCAGTGTATTCATTTTGTATACTAATCACTCTAACTTTAGACTTGACTTCTCTTGATCATCTCACTCTCGATGGCCGACTCGTCCTCGCACCGCCTCGACCTCCGCGTTGGTGGCAAGTATAGGCTGGGCAAGAAGATTGGTTCGGGCTCTTTTGGTGCGTGGCGAGGCTAGTCCTATATGTAACAAACGTACTGATGCATTCGTTCTTGCTGTAGGTGACATCTACCTTGGAATCAACATCATCTCCGGAGAGGAGGTCGCCATCAAGCTCGAGTCAGTCAAAGCGAAGCACCCTCAACTCGAGTATGAGTCCAAGGTCTACAAGACCCTCGCTGGCGGTGTCGGCGTGCCTTTTGTCCGCTGGTTTGGTACCGAATGTGACTACAACGCGATGGTCATCGATCTCCTCGGGCCCTCGCTCGAAGACTTGTTCAACTTTTGCCACCGCAAGTTCAGCCTGAAGACTGTCCTTCTTTTGGCTGATCAGCTCGTGAGTACAGTTTTAGATCCGCGCTGTGTTTTTAGTGCCTGTATGCGTGGTTGACTAACGCGCCACGTCACGCAGATCTCCCGCATTGAGTATATCCACTCTCGCAACTTCATCCACCGTGATATCAAGCCCGACAACTTCCTCATGGGCATTGGCAAACGGGGTAATCAGGTCAACGTCATCGATTTCGGTCTTGCAAAGAAGTACCGCGATCCCAAGACCCACCTCCATATCCCGTATAGGGAGAACAAGAACTTGACGGGTACCGCTCGCTACACCTCGATTAACACTCACTTGGGTGTTGAACAAGCTCGTCGGGATGATCTCGAGTCACTCGCTTACGTACTCATGTACTTCCTCCGTGGCTCGCTCCCGTGGCAGGGTCTCAAGGCCGCGACCAAGAAGCAGAAGTACGATCGGATCATGGAGAAGAAGATGACCACCCCCACCGACCTGTTGTGCCGTGGTTTCCCCAACGAGTTTGGAATCTTCCTGAACTACACCAGGGCGCTCCGCTTCGACGATAAACCGGACTACTCGTACCTTCGCAAGTTGTTCCGCGACCTCTTTGTCCGCGAGGGCTACCAGTACGACTACGTCTTCGACTGGAGCATGCAGCGCGCCATGGACGAGGGTGCTAGCTCCAGCAACAAGGCCGCGACGGGCCGCCGCAAGGTCCTCCAGGAAGAAGAGGAGCACCGCGTCAGCGACAGGATGTGAGTTCCAGGCGTAACTAAGGTTCGCCCCACTTTTACTTACTCGGCGTAGGCTGCGCTCCCACACTCGCCAACAGCAGCAGGCTGCCGCCGCCGCCGGCGCTGTCGGTCAGCAGCGTCCCATGCGCCAACGTGACGAGCATTGGTAAACTGCTCCCCTAGCATGTTTGGGGAGACGTTGTCGTAGCACGTCCGGGTCCGACCGAGCATGGGGGGCGGAGGGTAGATGTGGGTGCGCTCGGTTCTGATTTGTCGCCATCGGTATGGATGCCTCGGATGTCGGATTCTCTTTGGTGGTCGTCGCGTCGCTCGTACGGGTGGAACGAGTGGACGGTTCGCGGTGGTGGAGCACGTCGTGGGAGCAAGACGTGGATAGATGGACGGACGCGCGAGCTCTTCCTGCGGTCAATTTGCCCTCTCAACCCGGCTATCGACCCCCTCGCTCGCGCTTTGGACGCCAGGTCCTTCTGCCCTTCCCTCGTCGACTGGTTCGGTCTCTCGCGCACACCCACAATCCACGAACCGGGTGCCAGCGTCAAGGTCGCGCACCTGACACGCGTCGCTCAAGCTGCCAGGTTCTTTTTTCTAGTACGGACGCTTTTCCTTTCACGCCCCCCTCCAACGGCCTGCGCGTGCGCTTCGGCCGTGTTGGGGTGGCCGCCTCGTTCCTATCGCCGCATACATCGCCCCCTCGCGCCGTACTTTGTGATGCAATGCCCCTCACCCTCTCATGACCTACACCTCTCCAATTGCACGCATCATCACGCCTTCACCCACGTTCTCAAGTGTATATATTTCCCACCATCCCCTTGCACCGTTGTCCCTTTCTCGCACGCCGACTACGCGCTACGCGCGCCCATCCCCTCGTTAATATCTTCCATTTTCCCTGGTCTCTACCCCCCTCGTCTCTCTCGCGTCGCCTCGTATTTGCCTCGTTGTCACGGTTGCTGGATCTTTTTGTCCTCTCTCCTCCACCTCTTCGGTGCCCGCCGCACAGCGGTCGGGTCCCGTCGAGGGCGAGTTGGAAGAGAGAGGGCGCCGCGTCTGGTCCGGTGGTGGGGTTGTGGTAGAAGGGCTCGCCCGGTGTGGGCCGGCGGGGTGCGATGACTACACAGGGCCGGCTGCGGGTTGAGGCCCACGGTCTGTTCCCCGTCGTACGCCCAGCTGGCCAGCCGGTGTTGTTGGTGGGGTTGAAGGAGGGAACGGCGGACGCGGTATAGACGGAGCCAGTAGCAGTGACCAGGCGCGCTGTCGTGGTACGCGTTGTATTACTTATAGGTGCACACACATCCCATCCATATTCCCGCACAAGGAATGTCGCGACTTTGTCTCGCATTCCTTTCTCGCACACTTGTCGCTTTGCAGAGTTACTAGTCACCGTTGTTGTTATACGAGTCTATCGATAATACTACGTGTTGCACTCGATGTTCTGACATTTAAAAGATACGTTTTAAAGTGCTAAATCGACAGGAAGAGGTAGAGTCGGTGGGTGATATCTCGAATCGCTGCGTTCACTATTTAACTGCGCCATGGAGGGAGTCCTGTGTGCCACGTGGGGCGGTGAGTTGTGATGATGTGGGCGCCGGTGCACCGAGTCCGTACACAACCTTCCACGTCGTGCTGAAGCTGAGCTCTGTCCGGCGCGCCCTCTCGCGGCTTCCTCCATCATGTCGTTCGCATTGAAAAAGGACGACGAGAATGGCCTCAGCACGTACTACAACAACAAGACGACCGTCATCCAGGAAGCCCGCGTCTTCAATGAATCTCCAATCAGCCCGCGCAAGTGCAGAGCCCTCCTCACCCGCATCGTCTACCTCCTCTATGTCGGCGAATCGTTCAATACGCAGGAGGCAACGACGTTGTTCTTTGGAACCACGAAGCTTTTCCAGCATAAGGACGTGAGTCTCGTACTACTGTACCCGGACGTAGTGAGACGCGCCCAGGGTAGGATGCTCATGCGCAGGTACCTGCGGCTTTGACAGAGTGCCCTCCGCCAAATGGTATACCTTGCAATAAAGGAGCTTGCTGAGACGGCCGAGGATGTGATCATGGTTACGAGCAGCATCATGAAGGACATGCAGCCCAACTCGGAGGTCATCTACAGGCCGAACGCCATCCGTGCCCTTTGCAGGATCATTGACGTGAGTGAGATTTAAAGGCACTAAGTGTATTTTTGTCGGCGGGATGGGACTGACGGGAGGCTCAGCCGTCCATGGCACAAGGCGTAGAACGCTTCTTCAAGGCCGCCATCGTCGACAAGAACCCTTCCATCTCGTCCGCCGCGCTCGTCTCCGCGTACCACCTCTTCCCGCACGCCAAGGACGTCGTGAAGCGGTGGGTGAACGAGGCGCAGGAAGCGGTCAACTCCAAGTCGTCCTCTTCGTTCTTCGGCTCGAGCTCGTCCGGCGGTGGCGGCGGCTATCTTGGCTGGGGCAGCTCATCCTCGAGCGCGAACACGGGCTACCAGCCGATCCCGTCGACGAGCTACATCGCGCAGTACCACTCGCTCGGCCTTCTGTATCTCATCCGGCAACAGGACCGCATGGCGGTCACGAAGATGATTCAACAACTCGGCGGCGGCAGGTCGGGAGCAGGCACGACGCTGAGGAACCCGATGGCTCTGTGTATGCTCATCCGGTACGCCGCGAAGGTCATAGAGGAGGATCCCAAGTACGTTTCCCCGGGTTTGCGGTTACCCTGCGTGATCTGACCTTCGCACAGCGTCCAAAAGCAAATGCTGGACCTCTTGGAAGGATGGCTGCGCCACAAGAGTGACATGGTTAACCTTGAGGCTGCCCGAGTTATTTGCGAGATGAAGAACGTCACCCCGCAACAGCTAACACGTTCTATCGCCGGTATGTGAATGGGTGGGTACGCAAAGGAACCAAGTCTGACTGATGGGTCGTCTAGTTCTCCAACTGTTCTTGTCCTCGCCCAAGTCCACCCTCAAGTTCGCCGCTACCCGTACCCTTGCCGCGCTCGCCGTCTCGCACCCTTCGAGTGTCGCCGCATGCAACATCGATTTGGAGAACCTCATTTCGGACCCTAACCGCAGCGTCGCGACCTACGCTATCACGACGCTCCTTAAGACTGGCAACGAGGCCTCTGTGGATCGCCTCATGAAGCAGATCAGCGGTTTTATGAGCGAGATCAGCGACGAGTTCAAGGTGATCATCGTCGACGCGATCCGCTCGCTGTGCCTCAAGTTCCCGGCGAAGCACGAATCGATGCTTGCGTTCCTGTCTGGGGTGCTCCGCGACGAGGGCGGTTACGACTTCAAGCGCGCGGTCGTCGAGGCTATATTTGACATGATCAAGTTCATCGCGGACTGCAAGGAGCAGGCGCTCTCCCATCTGTGCGAGTTCATCGAGGACTGCGAGTTTACGAAGCTATCCGTCCGTATTCTGCACTTGCTCGGGGCTGAGGGCCCCAAAGCCCCCCACCCTACCAAGTACATCCGGTTCATCTACAACCGGGTTGTCCTCGAGAATGCGACTGTCCGCGCGGCGGCTGTCGCCGCTTTGGCGAAGTTCGGTTTGAACAACATCGATGCGAAGTTGGGCAAGAGCGTCAACGTTCTTCTCAACAGGTAGGTGTCCCCACGCAAGTCCTGCTCTACACGTTACTCACGCGTTCCAGGTGCCTGGACGATGTTGACGACGAGGTTCGTGACCGGGCCGCACTCTACCTCAAGGTTTACGATGCTCCGCCACTCGTCGAGCCTTACGTCAAAGAGGGTAAGCCGACTACTTGCATCAACCCCAATGCTATTTCTGACGTCCATGCAGAATCTATCTACTCCTTATCTGCACTGGAGTCAAAACTTGTCTCATACCTGAGCGAACCCGAGTTGTTGGACGAGCCCTTAGATATCTCGTCTATACCCAAGATCAGCAAAGCGCAGGCCGCGAAAGAGAGTGCTCGTACGTCTCGGTTATCGTCGGACCGTTCCGAAGGAGCTTATGTATGTGTTCGTTACAGGGCCCAGCACACTGGAGACCATCGGCGTTCCTTCGACATCGAAGGCAGCTACGCCACCCCCTCCATCCGCCGCAGAGACGCAGTCGAACTACGCGCAGCAGCTCGCGGAGGTGCCCGAACTTGCCTCATATGGGCCGGTACTCAGCAGCAGTGTGAAGCCTTCGCCTCTTACCGAGAGCGAGACGGAGTACCAAGTGTCGGTCGTCAAGCACATATTCAAGGAGCATATTGTGTTCCAGGTATGGTTACTCGGACCGTGACTCGTAGATTGGTGCTCATATCCCGACAGTTCAATGTGTCCAACACGATCCCAGACACTGTCCTCGAGCAGGTGTCAGTCATCATGCAGCCTCAAGGCGAGGCAGGTCTCACCGAGGACTTCATCATCCCCGTTCCCACACTCACCGCCGCGACCTCTCCCGGGATCGTCTACGTCTCGTTTACGCGCGAGACCCCAGAAGAGTACGTCCAGGCGTCTTTCCAGTGCATCCTCAAGTTCGTCAGCAAGGAGCTGGATCCGTCTACGGGCGAGCCCGAGGAGGAAGGCTACGAAGACGAGTACCAAGTGGAGGAGACCGAGCTCGCCGCGGCGGATTACATCGTCCCGAGCTACGTCACCTTTGCGTCAGAATGGGACCGCATGCGTGGTGGTGTATCCGTCACCGAGACGTTCTCCCTGCCCGCCATGGAGTCACTCAAAGGTACGCCTGGTCAGCGATACTGCACCTCTGATAGCGCTAACGTCTCCTGGTGCAGCTGCGTGTAACTCCGTCATCGAGATCCTCAACATGCAGCCATTGGGTGGCACGGAGGACCCGCAGTCGCCTACGGTACATACCCTGCAACTGTCGGGCCTTGTTGGTGGTGGCGGCGGGAAGGTGCTCGTACGGTGTCGCATGACCTACTCGAAGGCGCAGGGCGTCACGCTGGAGGTTGGTGTGCGGGCAGAGCAGCAGCCGGCCGCGGACCTCGTCATTTCGGCCATTGGGGGCTAGTTATTGTCAATATCGCTCGTTTCTTTGTGTATGTCGGACTTTTCTTAAAGGTCATCGGCAGTGCTCCCGACGCGAATCAAATCTTCGCGAGGAATTTTTGCCCTCTGAATACCTCAGGAGGGCTTCTCGAGGCCTCCCGAGGACTCCGGATCAGCCCAAATTTGCCGCCAACTTCCCTCTAGATGGCCTCTGGATGCCATCTTGAAGCAGTTCCGAGAGAAAAGGCCTCCCGAGGACCCTTAGATTTTTCCGACAGTATGTATGGAGGAAGCGGTTTTTCTTAGCATGGATTGAGCTCTACGTCCGTAAGATACGTGGTGTACGTAGAAAGTACGCGGGACATGCATGTAAGTATCGGAGGGCGCCCTCGTACCCGCACACATGCGCCAACTCCTGCAGGTTTAGTGAATGACGTCAGCCCACGTGAAGTAGTCTTGCTATGGGCGTCTAATGTACGGACGTACGGGGACGCATGTGCTTCAGAGACGTCCTCGAGTCTCGTCGCGCCCTCCGTCTGCACTTCTCGTCTTCCTCTCTGCCTGGACATCTCTGGGGCCTGGGTTAGCTAGGATGGCGGCGAAAGATGGTAGCACGACGAGTTCGGATGACCGTCATCCTCTCATATTGTTGCTTTCTGCATTCTTCTGGGTTATCCGTGCGTACACGCCGCTCAGTACAGGCAAGCCCTATCTAATTACTCGATACAGTATGGATACTTTCGTGGATCAAGTTGCTCGTGGCCTTTTCTACCATCTCCGTCCCCAAATTAATATATGCAGTGCTGTCGTACTCGATGACTTTGACGGTAAAGTCTTCGCCCGCTATACTCACCACTCATGCGTCTGATCACGGCTCTTCTTTGATTGCTCAGCTGAACTTTTGGTCGTTCGCGTTGCTTTTTGCAGCCTTTTGCGTCGCTCTCAACTATTGGATCCGGTTCCGCTACCTCAACAAATATACGCAGCTCAAGGAACCTCCGTTGGTCAAAGCCGATGCACAAGAGCTGCACCCAGATGTTAATACCCCCGAGCAACCACCTGCGTTCCACAACTATTTAGACGACTTTCTTCAAGCCGTGCGCGTATTTGGGTTTTTAGAGAAACCTGTGAGCCCCTTCTTTTCCTCGAGGCTCGTGGTGCAGAGTAGCGGAATGCTAGTACCAGTCTGTGGTCTGCGACGTTGGGTTCTTACGCTCACCATGGCTCTCTTTTTTTTGTTCGCTCTGGATTCATTCATCTACGCTACAGGTTTTCCACGAGCTTGCCAGACACCTTCAAACAAGGCGTCTAATTGCAGGCGACACACTCTCCTTAGATCAAGACAAGAGCTTTTACTGTGTGATTGACGGAACAGTGCAGGTTTATGGACGAACGGGTCCTCCAGCTACCCACAGACAAAGTGGATCTTGGGATGAGGAAGATATGAACGGGTACCAATTGCTGAACCAAGTTGGCTCGGGAGGGACGCTTTCTAGCCTCTTTACAATCCTTAGTCTCTTTACGGAGAATGTCAAGATGAGTTGGCAGGACGGCGACAGGCCAGATGAACACATGGATACCCACAGCAGGTCCTCCTCCGCCCAGCCTCCGCTTAGGACGAGGATGAGGCGTTCGGATTCTGACGTCAGTCAACTGGATCTTGCTGCTCTTCCCAATCGACGTCCCCGCAGTAGATCAGTATCGTCTTCTGGTTCTACAGTACATGGAATCAATGCCGCGTCACCGCGCGGCCGCCCTACCTCTCGCGACACGCGAACACCCCGGATACCTTCCGGTGGTTTCCAGCCGTCCTCTCGAACGCACACCAACGCTTCCACCGAATCCCAGGTCCATTACAGTGCTGTGGCCCGAGCCGCAGAAGACAGTACACTCGCTGTCATCCCGGCTGAGGCGTTCCGCCGCCTAACCAAGAAGTTTCCTAAAGCCGCCGCGCATATAGTGCAAGGCAGGTGTGTCCAAGTCCTTATGAATACAGGGGTTGACTTAATCCCTTGGATCCTGCAGTTATTCTCACCCGTTTCTCTCGTGTCACGTTCAATGCGGCTCATAACTACCTGGGACTCACTACGGAGGTGCTCCGGACCGAGAAAGCTATCAACGATATCGCTTGTCATCCGCTACCGCAGTCGTTCTACGAAGGAGGATTGAGGCAACTCCGACAGCGCTTCGATGGCGTTGCAATATCTAGCGACTCCGACTCGGAAAGCGATTATTTCAGTTACACTTCCTCCCACAACCCACCCACGTCAACGCTCATCGATGAGTTCAAACTCAAAACACAGAAGAGCGCTTCTGGTACCAAGTTCTCCCCTGTGACGCCCTTCAAAAGTCATGGGTCGCGCCACTTCGTGCAGGCGGGAGACCTGCTCACTTCAACGGGACATGACGGCGAAGGCCCCCGCCCGATGTCGCGCCCGTTCAGCGGTTCATCTACGTTACCAACTCCCAGGCCGGAGCAGATGCTCGAGAAGGCGCGCGACGCCAAGGTGCAGCGACTGACTACAGACGAGTTTGACCTGCGCGAGGAGGTCATGTCGTGCATCGCCAAGTCGATCGGGCTCATCCAGCCGCCTATCAGTGGCGAGGACTCCGTGGAAGCCTCCCCAGCATTCTCCCCGAGCGACGGCGGGTTCTCGCACGGAGGCGCCAGCGCGTTCAGGTCATCGTTCGGCTCGCTGTCGCTGCTTGAGATCGGTGACGATGCGTCATCGAGTAGGACGGAGAGCTCGTCTTCGGTCTTCGCCGATGGGTACCTGAGCAACTTGGACAATGAGGTTGAGATCTTATTCTTCCCCGCCGGGTCAATTTTAGCGAAAGCTGGGGAGAGGAATACCGGTGAGCCATGACATAACGTAGTTTGAAAACACGCTTACTCAATTTCACTGGAGGACTCTTCTATGTGGTCGACGGATTCCTCGATATGATCCTACCGGTGGACGACCACTCCCGTGAACACGACAAGCTCAAGAAGCACGACGAGACTCGAGAGCATTCTTCATCTCGCTCTGATTTCTCATTCTCTAGCAAGCTTCGCGCTAGCCAGGCGGAAAGACCTGGACAAGGGAAAACGAACAAGGATAGGTCGCAGAAACCGCTCTTCACCATAAAGCCAGGAGGCATCGCGGGTTACTTGTGTGAGCGAACATTACTTCAGGGTTAATTTGTTTGATTTTGCTCAACTCATTGCAGCATCGCTTTGCCAAACTGCATCCTACGTCGACATCGTGGCGAAGACGGACACCTATGTCGGCTATCTCCCCTCCCCAGCTTTGGAACGTCTCCTGGAACGAAGACCCATTGTCCTACTCACTCTCGCCAAGCGATTAATCTCCCTCCTATCTCCGATCGGTGAGCACATGTCTTTATCGTCCGCTAGAAACCTTCTAACGTATCCGTAGTTTTGCATATCGACGGCTCTCTGGACTGGGTCCAAGTGGACGCTGGGCACATTTTGTGGCGGCCAGAGGACGAAAGCGATAGCTTTTACATTGTGATCAACGGCCGTCTACGCGCTTTCACGGAGAAGGAGAATGGGGCGATCACGATCACCGCTGAGTACGGTCAAGGGGACACGGTAGGGGAGCTCGATGTTATTACCAGCTCGCCTCGTAGGAATACGGTGCATGCAATCCGTGACACTGAGCTCATCCGGATGCCACAAACCCTGTTCAACGCCATATCTTCACGGTCAGTCTACATTAGCCATAAACTGTCCCCTGCGAAACGTATACTAATATTCGCTTCAATAGGAATCCACGAACAACAGCCCAGTGCGTTTTGATTTCACGCGCATATAAGGGAGCCGCAGAGACTCATCTATGTCTAGGCTGCTACGGATGATCGCTGCGCGTGTTCGCACGGAAATCGACTCGTCTTCCAAAAATTTGGCAGCGGAGCGAGCGAGTGGTAACACCAATCTCAAGAACGTCGCCATCCTCCCCGTCTCGCGTAACATTCCCATCGACGTGTTCTCACGAAAACTGCACGCCGCTCTGGAGGGCATCGGCGTGCCCACGGCGTTCCTCAATCAGGCGTCTGTCTCAGACCACCTTGGCCGGCATGCGTTCACGCGCATGGGGAAGCTGAAGGCCGCCGGATGGCTGGCGGAGCAGGAGCAGAAGTATCGCATCGTGCTATATATCGCTGACTCCGCTGTCAGCAGTTCGTGGACGCAGACCTGCATTCGGCAGGTACGACACCCCGTTAGCCTCGTTTCGTACCACCCTAAATTTATGCCGCATCCCCGGATAGGCTGATAGCGTCATGGTTGTCGGCATGGGGGACGACCCAAGCATAGGGGAGTTCGAGCGACTGTTGCTCTCGCTCAAGACGACCGCGCGAAAGGAACTGGTTCTGCTTCATCCCGACAGGTCCGTTGCACCGGGCTCGACACGAGAGTGGTTGAAGGTGCGTGTGCATTGCTTGTTGACGATCGTGGGCTCTCAAGAGTCTCCGTAGCTTCGTCCTTGGGTCCATCAACATATACACGTCGAGTTGTCGGTGAGTCGACTGATATTCCGTGAATAGTATTAGAATTGAACGACTCGCCTCAGGGCATCAACCCTTCTGTCGCTAGGGCGCACCAAGCGCCGCAAGATCCAGCAGCAGTCATCGCGCTGAAGAAGATGAAGGATAGAGTGCAGAGCGAGATCCAGAAGTACCGCGGAGCACGTTCCGATCCAAGGCCCCAGCGTCCGCCCCACAGCAGCGATTTCGCGCGTCTGGCGCGACGCATATGTGGGAAATCGATCGGGCTGGTCCTCGGGGGTGGTGGCGCGAGGGGGATTTCACACTTGGTACGCCATGAAATGGCCGACAGTGCGTCTCTGTGGTAGTTGCTGAGAGATTCGCAGGGCGTGTTGCGGGCTTTAGAGGAGTACGGCATCCCCGTCGACCACATCGGAGGTGAGTCGTGAACGACGCTCCCGAATGGTGTCGTTTAATATTCACGGCTAAACACAGGCACCAGTATTGGTGCTTTAATCGGTGGGCTCTACGCACGGGAGGGTGACATCATTTCCAGCGCTGGTCGCGCGAAGCAGTTTAGTGGAAGGATGGGGAACATCTGGAGGATGCTATCCGACGTTACTTATCCCATAGTTGCTTATACAACGGTTGGTCCGTTTTGACTTCTATGGATTTCAGTGACTGACTACGGGCCAGGGCCACGAGTTTAACCGTTCAATATACAAGGTCGCCCATAAACCCACCAGCGACATAAGTTTTTGCTAATTACGTTACAGGCATTCTATGATCTGCATATCGAAGACATGTGGCTACCGTTTTTCTGTAATTCTACGAACATCAACGCGTCGCGAATGGAGATCCACGAGACGGGCTATGCATGGAGGTTCATTCGTAGGTTTCACGGGTGTTTCATGCCCTCAGAGGTATCTAAACGCCATATCTCAGGGGCCTCGATGACATTAGTGGGGCTGTTGCCGCCCCTATGCGACAATGGCAATATGTTGGTAGACGGGGGATATAGTACGTTATCATCGCATGTTGCATCGAAGTGACTTCGCTGACGAGGGCAACCAACAGTCGACAACTTGCCTGTAAGAATATCAACTTTCTCCTAGCTTGGCATGAAAGATGCTGAGTGACTATTGAGGTCTCCGCTATGATGTCCATGGGTGCCAGCGCAGTCATCGCCTCTGACGTTGGCTCGGTAAGCCTAACTCGCTCCGCGACGAGTCACAGTAACGGTAGGCTAACTTGTGCTGCGGTAGATCGACGATAACTCGCCCCGCAACTTCGGGGATTCTGTATCGGGAGTGTGGTTGTTCATCAACCGATGGAACCCTTTCTCGAACGCGCGTAGTATCCCCGCAATTACCGAGCTGCAGCAGCGGCTAGCATAGTAAGTCCTTATGCCACCCTTGGCTTCCGCGCAGCATCAATATTGTCCGCAGCGTATCGAGCGTGAAGACTTTAGAAGAAGCTAAGGTTGCGCGGGGCTGCCTCTACATGGGTATGCCGGTGCAAGAGGTGCGTGCTCTACGCCTCACTGCGGTGAGTGGAGCTAACATGTCGCACGTGCGCACAGTACGGTACCCTGCAGTTTGGTAAATTCGAGGAGATTCAGAAGAAGGGGTACCACGCCGCAATTGCATTCCTCGAGAAGTTCGAAGCGGAAGGCCGGTTGCCCTCGGCGTTTGTCGGGGAAGGGACTAAGCCGGCGACGGGGAAAACGCGAGGGCGGAGTGCTCGACGGAATTCGATCTAGGACATGAGTGTACGTCCCTATTTCTTCTCTGTTTGCTGGGGCGATGATGGAGATTCCAGAACAGGATCTAGCATACCCATTTTGTTTAACCTGCTACGGACGCCACGGGGAACACTTCTGTGCCGAATAGTAGGTTCGTCTTAGGGTTCTGTCGCTTGACGCACGGCGCTGTTCAATGAATGCCAGGCGTCCAGCCCCCATTCTCATGTGGTGAGTCACGGGTTACTCCGAACTATGCACAGATGTTCTATCTCGGTGGAAGGTGCGTGGTTATCTTTGGCTGTCCGCTGCAGGTTGTCCTGCATTTATAAGGTTTACACGAGTTTGGGGACCGACTGACGGCGGTTTTCTCCACTTCGGCTCGTGTTCAAAGTCCTTCGAGGGTTCCAAAAACAGGCTGTGTTCCCGAATCGGGCTTGAGAATGCATCACACGACGGCGAATCGTGCGCGGGGACATGCCCTGTTCGGGGCCTATGTGACGAGTGGCTGGGATGACCTTCGTTATGGGCGCTGTCCGACCTCGTCACTCCTGTTCACAGTGCCCGCATACTTAAGGACGTTGCTGTGGTCGGACGGCACCGGCACCGTCACACAATCACCCCCTCGCCATCGCGCTTCGTTTACCGCCTCCGCCCTCTCTTATCACTATGATACTATCAAGTTTCATGGATCGTAAGGGGCGTCACCAGTTTTTTCAACCTACACCCCTTTGTGGCTACCTCCCCCAGATCAACCAGTGGGCCCAAAATTCGGATTTACAGTGGGAGATGAGATGGGTTGCCGGGTTGCCGCATACGCCTACCTTCCGCGCAGTTCCAATATGTGAGTGCTATGTGTGCTCACGGACAATCACCGGGATTCGATTGTCTCGCGTACACAGACGAGGGTGAACGTCTGTTGGCCTTTGCGGCCACGGGCTCCTCTAAAAAGGCTGCCAAGGAACAAGCAGCTAAGCTCATGGCGCTCAGCGGCCATTGTGTAAGTAAAGTCGTCGTTTGGACCAGTTTGCTTTACTGACAATGCATGCCAGTGAGGCACAGAGCCTCCGGCCTGATCATACTCCTCGAGCCCCCAGTATTTGACGACTCTGCATATGCATATTCGTGTTGTAGGTGTTATATCATTATCGCATTGCGTAGCATCGTAGTTCACGCCAACATGCGTGCAGGATGAGCACCCGGAGGCGGACGTATGCACCGAGTTATAGTACGCGCACTGTTAGTACTTGACCATGGCTCCCCGCGTCCGTGACCGGTAGGTACCGTTGTTGTGTCCGTGCACCAAAACCTGTTCGACGAGACGTATGGTTCCTCATATTAGTAGTTCTTGACCTGCTTCCGGTTTTCCTTCGGGAAAGCGTTCTTGAAAAAATGCTACGGGGTCTCGATCGAATTATTTGTACTCCAGAAGATCGCCCGCCGCCTGAGGGAGCTGGCCATGGCCATGGCCCAAGGCGTGGGCCCCGACGCCGGGACCCGAAGACAACTATATAGACGCCCACGACGCGTCCTCCGGGCCGCGGCGCGTCACTGAATCCGAGCGCGTCAGGCCGTTATAGTAGCCCCAGCACCGTCGCAGCCAAGCTTTACTACTCCTGGCTTGCGCTTCTGTCTTCCGACTACTTTGCTGGCTTTCCCGCCCTATTCTGCGTTCCGCAGCCGCGAAACATGGCCGCTGCATCGTCCTCCCAATCAGAGGCTGCGGTATCGAAAGTGGACCACGGCAGCTCGGACGAGCTGCTCGACGTTTCTGTGCTGAAGGAGCTCGCCCGCAAGGCTCTAGTCGACGCTCTCAACTCCGTGAACGGGGCGAAGACTCTGGTGCTCGACCCTACGTTAGCGGGGCCCTTGGGGCTGGTGACGGAAGTTGCGCTCTTGAAGGTCAGTTCTCTTAATGCTGGCCGTGAACAGGATCTCACAAGTCGCAGCATCATGGCGTGGACAAGATGTTTTGGCTCGAGTCTGGCCCACTTTCAGCAACGTCCACAAACGTCGTATACCTGTGTAGGCCTCTCATCAAGTGGATAAAGATCATAGCAGGTCAGGCTCGCTACCATTTCCGCATTGGCGGGACCTCATCTATCGGAAGACCAAATTAAACGGCACGCTAGGGAATCGCAGAAGCATACGTATACGCTGCTCTTGGTACCACGCACGTCCACGCTTGTCACTCGCATCTTGGAAGAGGAGGGCGTGCTGGGAGACGTTACAATATCTTCCTACAACCTGCAATTCATCCCACTAGCCGAGGACGTGATCTCATTGGAGAACGACAATGCGTTCAAAGAGATATGGGTGGTCAGTACGTCATCCACTCCGAAATTTAATTTGTATCGCTTATAGGGTTATAGGACGGAGACGAGACAGTCATTTATGACGCCATGCAGGCATTGGTCACCCTGGAGAAGCTGTATGGACTGTTCCCCAGGATAGTTGGGAAGGGTGACTACGCTGCTGTTCGCATAGATTCCCGTTAACCGTATTACACGGGACTGACGATCTTGGCAGCGGCTTGCACGCCTGCTATCGCGGAACGCACATCAAACACCCTCCAGCGCGCCCTCGGATAACCTATTGGGGGCTCCCTCTGACACGATCGACTCGCTGATCATACTCGACCGGCGTGTGGACATGATATCCCCACTACTAACCCAATTGACATATGAGGGTCTCATTGACGAACTCATCGGGATCAAGAACTGTACGTCTACGCCTTTCTGTCGGTGGCGGCCACTCAATTAGTCTTGCAGCGCATGTGGAACTGCCAGTGTCACTGGTCTCGCCGCCACAACCGACCCAAGGACCCACTCAGGGAGAGGCGTCTACGTCCTCTGCCCCCGCCCCCTCTGCCATTGCTATAACGAAAGAGAAGAAGCGCAAACATCATCTCACCGCCGCGACGGATCTCCTCCTATCGGAGCTGCAGGACCTCAACTTCTCGTCCGTGGGAAAGAAGCTCAACCAAGTCGCGCGGCGACTCGACGAGGACTACAAGGTTTGACAGGGAGGGCGTCGCGTGTGTAGCAAAACATCGACTGACCTTCTTTCGTTTTAGCTCATTAAGCAAGCCGATACGCCGGCGCAGCTGCGCGGCTTCGTAGGGAGGCTGGGCGGGCTACAGTCCGAACATCAGTCATTGCGTCTGCGTAAGTGGGACAGGCGGAAGTCTGAGTGAGAACGCGAGTGCTAAGAAGGGCGTCAGATACCGGACTTTCGGAGATGCTTGTGCCGATGACGAGGACAGAAGAGTTCAACAGGTCGTTGGAGATTCAGCAGAGTAGGTCTCTTGCCGATTTGTACGCGAAAACATTGGTTGACTGTCTGTGCGCGACAGATATTCTGGCGCTGTATGACACCAATGCGCAGATCACGGCTATCGAGGACATGATTGCGCAAGGGGCAGATATGCGAACAGTCCTACGGTTGCTTTGTCTTGCTAGTATTGTTCTAGGAGGAATCAAGGCCAAATCACTAGAGAATATCAAACGGGAGATTCTACAGGTGAGGCTCACATTTTTTTCGCCGCATCTATATTAACTCCTGAAGCTTAGACATACGGGTATAACTACTTGCCTTTACTCCTATCACTCGCTGCACCACCGCTAGCCGTTCTTCTTCCGACTCCGCTTCCTCCGAATGTACCGTCAGCCGTCGCCGACACCAAGTACCCTTACAGCAGCCTTCGAAAATCGTTAAGACTGCTTATCGAGGATCCCGATCCGCTAGAGGAGCTCGAAAACGATATCAGCTATGTGTACTCGGGGTTCGCGCCGATCAGCGTCCGACTAGTGCAGTGCGTCGCGCAGAAAGGCGGGGTGCTCAGCAACCCAGCGACGGACAAGGGTAAGAAGGTCACAGGCGGCGAGGACGGCTCAAAACGGGTGCCCTCCACCCCGATCGTGCAGGCACATCCGATCTTGGGGTGGAAGGGCTTTGAAGACGTCGTGGCGTCTATACCCGGGGAGACGGTGGATATCGTGCAGAAGCTGCCAAGCGGTGCGGATGGGTCCGCGCTGCCCCCTGTTTCGACCCTGAGTGAGTTTGCTTAGTGGTCTGCGGAAATGCGCCCCCCTGTTCTGATATTCTTTGGCAGTGCTTCCCCGCGAGCGTGCCACGACGACCGTGGTGTTCTTCCTGGGCGGGGTGACCTACACGGAAATTGCCGCTCTCCGCTGGGTCGCCCGGCAGAATAAAGGTAAAGGACATGCCTACTTTCTTCTCGCCCTTCGTGGTATTGAACCGACCGTTTGCAGGCCGCAAGTTCTTGATCGCGACGACGGGGATCATCAGCGGGAACAGCATGATAGACAGCATAGCGGGCGTTGGCAGCACGATCACCAAGGAGGCAGGACTATAGCTAGCTTGGTAGGGGGGACGAATTGAACAGATGAACGGTGACGAACCTGCGCTGTGCCTCCAATTGTGCGAAACGCAGGCGCTCCGTCAACCTCCCAGCATAGACCGGGCCATGGACCGGGACACTGCTAGCCTAGGCCTGATGTATACTGGTTGTGCACACACGCCGTGCTGGCGCGGACTATTCTCGACTCGGCCGCTGCTTCTGCGCATCGCACGACGACGAGCAGGGGCAAATGCGAACCACTCTGTCGGCAATCTGGCCCGCCGGCCGCGGTGACGTGGCGGGGACCCCGCGAATTTCCCGCAGGCTACTCCTTGGTGCTTCGGACTTCGACGTTCGTGCACAACCACCGCGAGTCCGCGACTCGTCTGAGGCGCCCGCTGCGTCGGGCGAGCGTCCGTGCCCCCTCTGCCCTCGCTTGGGTGGGTGGGGAGACCCGACACCCCCTTTGATTGTCCTGCGCAGGGCGCGAGCCCGGCAGCTCGCACGCCAGGGCTCGCGAAATTGAGTTAGACCGCATGGGGTGATATCTAGGGTCGCATCCCATTATGTACACGTTCACGCGACCGGTGCGACCCCGGGTGTGCGTGGGGTGGTCTAAGACCGCGCTGCATGGACGCACAGACGAGCATTTCCGCACGTCCCGGCCGGGTGAGGGTGCGCAAATGGTCGCGGGACGCGCTGAGACACGCGCCAGCGTGCGCGACGGCGGTGGGGGGCGGGCGGGGCGCAAACACAACGGTTGCCATATGGAGCGTGGTGGCCGCTCGCGTGGGAGGGGTGGCCGGGGGGCGGGCGGGGAAGTGCGATCGAAGCGCGCTACGGGACTAAAACAGCTGTCAGTGGTCAGTGGTCAGTGCACGGTCCTCCTCCCTCTGGGCCCGCGTATAAGAGCCCCCCCTGGCTCGCGCGGAGGCGTCACCCACCTCTTTCCCCCCGACCACGACTTGCCCTCCCCCATCAGGGGCTTCGCGAATTCTCCCCGAACGTCTGAGCATTCATATTTGAGGTGAGCAGCCCCTCGCCGTGAGAAAGTGAGTGCTGCCGCTCACGCGCAGGTGCGTGCGTGCACAGTCAGAGCGTGATGGTTGTCACCGCTGGTAAGCAGGCCGCCGCGGACGCGAACAAGAAGGCGACGACGACCAAGGCTCGGCGTGCGTACTGTCTTGCGGGACTCGTTCCCGGCGGCGCGGGCTGACGCGCACGGTGGTCTGCAGGAAAGTCGAGCAGCGCGGGCGGGCGCAAGAAGCTGACGGACTTCAACAAGTTCATGCAGACCGAGGTCGCGCGGCTCAAACAGGAAAATCCCGACATGCCGCATAAGGACAGGTGCGCCCCCGCGTGATGCGTCGGCGCCGAGAGGAAGGTTGGGGTTATCTGACGCGCCTCGTGCAGGTTCAAGATGGTCATCGACAACTGGAACAAGCAGAAGGAGAGCAAGTAGGCGGTGCGCGCCTCCGACGGGCTGCCCCTTCTGTTTCTCCCCTCATCATCGCACGTGGACGCGTCCGCCGCCAGAGTCGCGCGTCCCGCTGCTGTCCCCCGATAGTTCGTGATGTGCTTTCGGTCCTTCGTCTTTCTTGCTGGGACGTCGCGGTGTCGCCCCTCCATTACTGACTTTGAAACCGGCGCTCGCTGCCTTTCGAAACGTCCGTAGGTTTCATCGGGCCCTCTGGGCTCGTCTGTATGAGTACGATGTGGCGGTCTGTACTGTAGTCGCTTCCGCTGTGCTAATCTTTATTTTTCTGATGTCTCGTCCGCGAATGGGTGCAGTGAGACTGGCCAAGCGGGCGTGCCTGGGCTTGGGGTGGGTGGAGGGTTGTGGCGGACCTGCCTGTTCGGGGCATGGTTTGTGTTATAGCAGGCGTGGGAAAGCGGAGGTACTCCTAGCGCGGCCGGATTGAGAGGGCTCGGCCTCCCAGGCCTTGGGCGCAGCGTCTTCCGTCTCGCTCAGGCTCAGGCTGCAGGTTCCGGCGTGCCGTCACTCTCCGAGAGCCTGAGCCGTCCTCCCGCGACCCCTCGAGCTCCTGTTATGTCCTCGTCCTCAATAGCTCACTAGTGCTCTCGTAGCTTATGCTGCTCACGCCATCGTGCTCGCATTCCACGTTAGACCAGTCCCACCGCTGTATCTCTTATCTCATTCTGCCTTAGAATCGCTTTCTCTCGCCATGAGCCGTACGCGCGACATCGATAACGAAGACCCACTCTTCTCCTTTGACGGTTATGAACCGCCTGCCGGTCATCATCGCCTCGAGGAGGGTGTGCGCGAGCCCCAGCTTTCCTCTCCAGGCCCGCAGGAGCCCTCTCTTTCAACATCCCCGCTCGTCTCCGTACTCGCCCCATACTGGTACCTCGAACGAACTCCCTCGTCCAGCGGCATGAACAAGACGACATCGAGCCCACCCAAGGGCAAGGGTGTCTCTCAGCCGGTGTATATCCAAGGTAGAGAGCCATCTGCTCCCCGGATCGACGTTGACCCCGCACCGGGATCGTCCTCGAGCCCGCCCGACCAACTTACTCTTTCTCCCGAATGGGCACAACCCCCTTCCTCCTTTGATTTATCCCCAACATATGCAGCTTACCTCTCGGACGCCGCTGCCGTGGACGCACTCAGCGAGAATGTCGGGCCCTCCTCGGGCAAGGGCAAGGCGCGCGAGCAGCCGCCCACGCTCCCCCCGCTGGTGTTCCCCGTGTCCTCCTTCGACTACGCCGCCATGGAGTGGTCGGCGTTCGATGCGTCCCCACCGACCGCAGGGCCGTCCTCGTACGGGTCAGGCTTTGCGTCCATCGGCGAGTCTGAGCAGGCCGTCAACGATGATGTCACCCCAGCCGCCTCCCCGGATCCGGAGAGCCCCACACCCATCGAGCAAATCCCGGCGCGACAGCGGACGGCCTCGAACGCGTCGGTGCGCTCCACCCGTTCGCTTTCCGCGCTCTCCTCGAGGGTGAAGGGGAAGCTCGCCGCTGGCACAAAGACGTCGGGAAACATCGCCCGCAGGTTGCGCTTCAGACGGGGGGATCTGTCCCCGTATACGGGGGATGCCGGCGTCGCCGCCTCGCGTCGGAATACCATCGTCGACACAGACTGGCCCGGCAGCGCTCAAATAGGACGGGGAAGCTGCTTCCTCCCGTGGGCACGCGACCTCAAGTCTCGTACCATACCCCCTCAGGGCACGCTTGTAGACATCGACGTCGGTCTCTCGAGCCCAGTTAGCCCCATCTCGCCGATCTACCGCATCGGACCGCCCTCCGAAACCGCAATCCTACGTTCGAAGGGACGATCCTACTCTTCGCCCTTCCCCCTGGCTTCTGCCTCTTCGCCGCTTGACATAGTCTCGGCCACGCCTGCTGACATCTTAGAACCCCTCCGGAGCGTCGAAGTCCGCAATTACTTCGATGAATGCCTTCCCCGTGAGCTAAGGCTAAAGGTTCTCGGATCGCTTGTCGAGCTTTACGAACAGGAGCACCTCCGGCTCGTCGCCAGCCCGAGGTGGACGGCTCGCAAAGCCGGTCGGCATAGGTGGGTCGGCGCAGAGAAGGGCGTGTTAGAGCTTCTCAAGTTGAGCAGGGTTGGTATATTACTTCGTTCGTTCTGAACTTCGCAGTGATGACCTACTGGCCGTACCAGGTCTCGAAGGCTTGGCAAAGCCTCGTCTACGATGGACAGCTCTGGGCTACCCTCCCGAAGCTTCCGCCGGCGGTGCTCGCGCGCTTGAGCAAGGGTGCTGGTGGGTTCGTGAAGCAGCTCCAAATGGGCGGGATGGCACCTCTTTCCGCTGGGCAGCTCACTGACGTGACAGAAGGCCTGTGCGTCGAAGTTGCGCCCCCCGGTATCTTGCCGCATACTCGGGTCACGACCATCGACCTCCAGGGATGCACGTCCCTCTCGAGTCGCTCTCTCCACCACTTATTAATTCGGTCGCCTGAGCTGGAGACACTGTCCGTTCGGGGACTCTCGGCGGTGACAAATACGACATGCACCATCTTGTCGACGTACTGTCCAAAGCTCGTGACGCTTGATATGAGCCGGTGTCACAACGTCGACGGAGATGGCATTCGTTCCCTTGCATCCTCGACGCTCCTGCGCGGCGAAGTGCTACACCTCAAGGTTCTCCGCCTAGGCGGTTTGAAGCGCGTCACGGACGAGATGATGCAACGCTTAGGCAAAGCCGCCCCGGATCTGGAAGTCCTGGACCTCAGCTACGCGCGCCATCTGCACAATTCTGCGATCGACGCCTTCGTCTCACTCACCGAAGGAGAGGCCAAGGAGGTCGAGTCCGTACAGCTAACGGCACGCGAAGCAGGAAGGGACCCCACCGATCCGGCCAAATACTGGAAACGCGTAACACGTCTTCGTCATCTCGCGCTCTCCTCGTGTATCATGCTCACGGACCATGCTTGCACCCACCTCGCGTTCGCAGTGCCGAAGCTCGAGTTTCTGGAGCTCTCAGGCATCGGTGCGGACATCCGGGACGCGGGCTTGGTGCACCTCTTGGACACCACGCCGTACATCCGCCGACTGGACCTTGGGGATGCCAGCGAGATCACAGATGCCGTTCTCGCCGCACTCACCCCGCAGGAGACTCTCCCCCCACCCCCATCCCCGTCTCGCGCCCTACCTCTACCCCCACCACAAACAGGTCACGCACTAGAGCAGCTCGTCATCTCGTACGCAGGGAACGTGACGAACGAGGCGCTCCTCCAGCTCATCCGCCGGTGCCCGCGGCTGCGCGTGCTCGAGGCGGACAACACGCGCATGAACAGCCTCGTCGTGCGCGAGTTCGTCCAGCTCGCGCGCCAGCGGCAGCACGCGGACCCCGCGCTCTGCGCGATCGACTGCCGCGCGGTCGGAGAGCATGCGGTGCGCGACGTCGTGCCGCACACGCGTCCGCGCCTGGGGTGGCGCGGGTGGGAGGCGCGCAGGCTCGCGTTCCTCGACGCGCGCGACGGGGAGGCGCTCGGCGGCGCGGGGCAAGACCAGGACGAGTGCGACCCGCGCCGCGTCGTGCTCAAGACGTTCTACTCGTGGCAGACGGTCGACGCGGTGCGCGCCGCGCGCGAGAAGAGGCGCAGGGCGGGCAGGAGATCGGATAATGGATCTGCGAGCAGCGGCGGTGGCGCGGCGGACGGCGACGGTGCGGGATATGCGCATGTCGGCCGGACGCGGTGGTGGTCGCCGAGCGGGCGGCGCTCTGGTGCGGGGTCGCCGTTGTTGTTGGAGGGCACTGGGGAGGGGCGGGATGGGTGCACCATCATGTAGGCAAGAGGTAAGGGCGCGAAGGTAGGCGGTGTTTTTGTGGATCTGTAGCATTTGCGGTCGCGACCGACATTCTTTCCTGAGACCCGGCTCGGGTTGTACACTAACTGTGCAGTGACGGCGTGACATGACGGTTCTGTCCGAGATGTAAAGACTTAGAATCGGCTCGGCTCGTGTAGGATTATGGATTACCGTGTCATATTACTATATGTATGTACTTTGGAAGATGTGTATCATCGAGGTGTAGGAGTAGTTCTGTAATATATTATGCCAAGGCTACTACGAAGACATGAGGATGTGGACACAGGGTTACAGGGTACAGGGACGAGATAGCCTATCCCAGGGATGCTTTCTTAGACTTCTTTTTCGGCTTCTTGGATATGTTTTTATCCTTTTTGGCCGAGCTGGGGGTAGATGCAGGCGTGTTACTGCCTGAATTTGCACTTGTCGTATCGTCGGTCATCTTGACGTCTTCGTCTGTCGCGCCTGCTACTCGTTTTTTCTTCTTCGGCTTTCCTGGTTTTGAAAGCGACTCGTCGCCATAACCTATTGGCGCAGTGATGTCAACGCTACAAGCCGGGGAGAGGCATGGTGGGATTACGCACCAGCAAAAGGGTCCACCGCAGGTCGTCTTCGCTTCTTCGCGCTGCCGCCCGCGGTTTCCTCTACCACGGCGCGCCCTTTCCCCTTGTCTTTCGAGCTGATCGCGGCAGGCTCACCGTCTCCTTCGCCCTCGTCAAAAACCTCTAGCACTTCCTCCTCCCCTTCCTCCTCTTCGCTCCCCTGCTCGGCGAGCTGTCTCTCATATTCGGCTCGCGCGCGCATTTTACTCGTAATCTTGACCGGGACAGGTTGTGCTTGGCTCGCGGAGGCTTTGGGGACTTGGCCTTCGGCGTCGAAGCGAATGTGAGAGGGCCCTTCGTTATCCCCCGGAGGTCGCTGCGCACGCACTTGGGCGATGGCATGTTTGATGAAGCGGTTTGCCGCGGCTTTGTCAACAGTAGTTTTCCCTAAGGAAGAGTGGGTTGAGCGAATAAACGCAGAAGGAGCGGGAAGGGCGCACTCTTCTCAGGGTCTTCTGCGTTCTTGATTTTGTCGAAATACTGTTTGACGCGTTCCTATGTATAGTGATGTGGGGGTACGGTACAATTCGCGCGTGGGGATAATAGACTCACGAGTTCAGCAATGACAGGGTGTGTTTTGGGATCAACGCCTCGAGTTTTGAGGTAAACTAACGAGCTTTATGATTAGCCCGACCTCATATACACGTGGTTGAGGACACACCGAAAATAAGGTCGTATACAAGATACGGTATTGCGACGTTTAGCTTGACTTGTTGGATAGTCTCCAGAGGCAATAGAGATTCAGGTAGGGTCTGGGCGAGGAGCGGCTCCAGCTTTTCCTCGAAGTCGTCCAGCGAATCGTTGAGCAGATCCAGCTTTTCCAGAAGCTTTTCTGAGTCATCAGCCATTTTCAGAAAACACACAGGCTTTGCGTAGGACGACGGCCGCAGTGTCGAGAGAGTCCAAGAATTTGAGGTGAGTTCACTTTAGAGCAGCAAGCAAGAGGAAATGGGCAAGCGCCAGTCGATCGACCAAGATCCCGTCGCGAGATCGTCGGGGTGATCGAGATCGGAAAGTGAGCGGTCAAACACGGCCAAACACTGCTCTTGACCATGGTCCGTCATGTTGTCCGCCTGTTCGCGCGTCTGGAGCTGAACATACGATTTTTTTGCAGTCGTCCGAGCTCCGTTACACCGCCAACACACAGCTCGAGCACTGTGAGTGTTCAAGTCTCACGTTGGACGACTTTACTAATATGTATTTACCATTTGCAGTGCACGCTCGTTACACGGGCACTGGTGTGTATATTCGCACCTACGCATACACTTCGCGTATTGACTTGCTTCGAAGGTCATGCTGATTTGACCAAATAGTAAGAACGCTCCCTCACTTGGTTTTGTTATTGCTAACGCCCGCATTTAGCGAATGGCTCACTCACCAACATAGGGACACACTCTCGTCCATTGTGGGGCATCCCACTCTGACTTCCTATTTGGCCCTCGCGGACGGCGAAGCTGTAGGCCGTATCAAGTTTGAAATGACCGAGGTGTGTCTTCGTTCACACCACCACGTCCCTTAAGGTTGGCTAATCCGTTATGGTAGCGCATGCTCCAGCCCTGCGGCCCTCCCCCTCCCAAGGACGATTGAGGGCAGTGCGGGAAACGGAATTTAAGACGTTCATACGGCACGTTCTCGTGTACGTCGTGTGATGTCGCTTTTGCAATTGACCCTACACCGTTGGTCTGCCCAGCCCATGTCTAGGCTATGGTAGCAAGAATAATTGACCACACACTACTCGGCTGACGTATGAGGCACCTTTCCATTTCATCTGCTCATGTCTGCATTCCGCCAAGGGGTGTAGCCGTTACTGTCCGTGCATTCTTGTCAGCCACCACGCACGGTTCATACGAGCGTCAAAGCCTTTGCCTCCCAGAAAGGCAATTTAAATCACTCCGGGTTGCCTCGACTCGCCGATTTGCTCGCAACTGCTTCGCAGGACCGAAATGGTGTTTACATGGCTGCCTTTTGGTCTCATGTGCGAGTCCTGCCGTATAGGATTTGCGCGCAGCACACAGCCAAATGTGGATGCTAACGAGCGGAAGGATCGGAGCGCCGTCGTCATCTGTGTCAGCCTCTCCGAGTGGAGGCTTCCGGCCTGTAACATATACTGGAGCGCCGCCGCTCCGAGGCTGTCTCGCGACTTTCGCCAGCCCATGCCCTCTCTCTCTTCTGTCAGGTTCGCGTATGTGTATACCCCTCTAGTCCGTGCTCGGTCCATGCGCTAAGGCTCATTGTCTCCACACAAAGCGCCTGTCACGTCCCCGCCACTGAACTATTTGCCCCCTTCAGCACTCTTCACGACCTGTTCTCTGCCCGCTATGTCGCCCGTCCTCTGTTCTCCTGTCTCTCCGGTCGGCGGACTCATGGGCAACCCCTTCGACACATCACTGGACTCCATACCCTATTCGCCAAGCTCCGACTCATTATGCCCCTTGCTCCCCCACGATGCTGCAGCTCATGCTACTATATTCGACGCCTGCATAACGGAAATGACGAACAAAGAGTCGCAATGCTTGACCATAAGCTCCGCCTCGGATATATCTTCGGTGAGGTCCTCAACAGATGAAGGCCACATACCGACAGCACCCTCAGATGGAACAATAACGCACGAGACCCTACGCCCACACAAAGTGAAGAAGAAACGGTCCCTAGGCCTGGCCCTCAAAGCGCTCAAGTCATCCTCTCATAGTTCCTCCGTTCATCCGAAACCCCCCAAACGTATCCCATACCCTCTGCAACTTGAAGAAACTTCCCTTCTAACAGTGGCTTCCGACGAGTTACCTGGCACCATGGGCTTGAGACGAGAAGAAGAGGACGGCTTCGAGGACCGTAACCGGACCGTGCGGCGCCGAAACATGCCGCACCATCCGTTCACTTACGATGATGTGCCATACATGCAGGCGTACAGCCAGATACTGCTGGAGAAGTAAGTTGTTCTTCCGCGCGCGACGCAGACGGACGGGACGCTGACATCGCGCAGCGATTTCCAGACCCATGAGTTACTGCGGCGGCTCACGCGCACCGACTCCCCCACGTTCCACAACTTTGGCAAGAGGCCTCCCGCAGAAGTGCTCGACCTTGGCTGTGGCGAAGGTTTTTGGGTGCTCCACGCCGCCAAGATGTGGAAGTCGCACCACACGAAGGTGACCGGACTCGACCTCATTGACCTGCACAACAACGATGTCGGTGAGGTGCGTCCGCACATGGAACCTGCCCATACGCCGAAGAATGTAACTTGGTTCCGGGCAAACTTGTACGTGATGTTGTATGTGTACATGTGTATGACTTCCCTGACATGTATCACAGTGTAAAGTATGAACTGCCCTTCCCAGACGACTCGTTCGACCTCGTGCGCATGGCGAACCTCACCCTGTGCATCCCCATCAACCGCTGGCGTTTTGTTCTCACCGAGGTCCGACGCGTCCTGAAGCCGGGCGGTCGTCTCGAACTAATCGACGACGACATGTTCTTCCCGCGCATCCCACCGCATCCGCGTTCTGGAAAGGACATCCCGCCCAGCACACCACCAAAGGATCCAGCGAGCCCTCCAGCCAAAGTCACGCCCAGCTTGTCACCCAAGTTTCCCCCGCCTTCCCCGCCAAAGTTCCGAACTCAACGTGCCCCTAGCGCCTCGCGAGCAGACGCGCCCTTCATCCCTCATGCGGCGTCCCTCTCACGCTCAGCCTCCTTGAAACTCCATTCTAACGCCCACCGCGGCGCTCTACCCCGCCCCGGATCGCCTGGGCCCACCGCACATGCACCCCAACGGCACAAACGCAGCTCCTCCGAAATTGAATACAGCAGTGCCGCTGCGATCGCGAGCAACATCGAGGCCGCCTTCGAGAGCATGCTCACCGCGAAGGGGATCAGTCCGCGGCCGCACCAGTTCCTAGGACAAATGCTGCGCGAGGTGTTCGGCCCTGACTGTGCGCGACAGACGCAAAATCTTGAGCTCGCCGTGCCTTCGCGTGAGCTAGCAGAGCGCGAGGGCGCGCCGCCCCTCCCGCCCGCGAATGGTAGCTCACGACGTAGTGAAGAGGGTCGCCCTGGGTGGATGACGATCGAGTGGGACACCAAGAAAGAGCGTCAGGAGAAGGATAAAGAGAAAGAGAAGGAAAGGGAGAGGGGGTCTGATAAAGCCAGCGTGCGCAGCGCCCGCTCCAGCCAGGACAGTGCGCTAGGGCCCGAGCTCAGCGCGAGCGCAATATCACCGAAGGCGCGGCAGCTACTGTTCGGGGATGATCGCACCAGTGCGCTCGCCGCCCGCGGCGTGGGGCCGTACCAGTCGCCGGGGCTCATGATCCTCCCCACGACGTTCATACCCCTGGCGCCGCTCGAGTTGGAGATGCATGCGTGTAAGCATATGAACACGCTTCTAGGCTGCAAGTACGCGCTGTCGAAGTTCATGGCAGGACAGCGTGCTCCGGACGGGTCGCCACTGCTGACCGAGCGCGAGGTCGACGATTTTCTATGGGACTACGAGTGGTGCGTTATCTCCTGGCTGTCGCGTTTTCCCAGTCAATTGAAGTCGAGTGTTCTAGCTTCCGTCGGAAGCGTTTCAACTGGCCGCAGGACGTTCCCGACATCAAGATGGAGGAAGAGCCTGAGCCCGCAGCGCCCCCACCTCCTCCTCCCAAGCCGAGCCTCTTCCGTGTGGGTTCTACAGCCACCCTTGCCGAACCCAGCCGTACGCCCACCATCGCGGACGCGACAATGTATAGCGGTCTGAAGGCGAACAAAGACAATGCCACACATGTGCGAACTATCCGTGTGTATGAAGCGATAAAGCTTGTCGTGCCGCACTGCGGATGTCACCACCGCTGCAAGTGCTAAGACCGGCACATAGGCTTTGGGCTTGCTATGACCCCGTTATGACCGTATCACGACCATCACGTCTCCTCACGCTCCTTCGTCTTCGTCCTATTTCTGAGCCTGGTCTTTTCCAGATGTCATTTTGTGCCATTAGCTGTATTCCTACGACATTCGGCTTCCTTCGCCCTTCATCTGTACATCTCCGTGACATACCACCGCACTCCCACCCACTCATTAGCGCACTGCGCATTATATGCGTGCACACACGCGTTCATTTACACACTCATTGCCGCATATTGTACTCTCACTGCGCCCGCGCACCAGCGCGACTACAGATGTATCATTACGTACACTAGCTCTACATATAGATAGAACCTCCTCGTACAATACTATAAGTTACGCGCCCGACATGTACACACACGCGTGGCGCGCGCACAGCGTCGTCGGGGAAAGAGAGCATGTCTTGCGTTTGTTCGAGCCGCGTACAAAGCCGGCGCTGTGGGGTGACAAAAGTCCGCTCGCGATGATATGTACGCACTACACCGTCACTAGTACATAATACACTGCAGGCTATACGCGCGCTGCGCCGTTCGGCACGCGGTCGTCGCGGTCGTGGCTGCTGCGCAAGTGCGTCCGTTCGTCCTCGTCCCCCGGCTCGGGCTCGTATATCGTCTCGAGCCCGACGACGTCCCCGTTCGCGCGCGTGTACCCGCTGTCCTCGGGGAAGCGCCCGGACGGCTCGGGGCTGCGCGAGAGCTCGAGGAGGTGCACGCCGAGGAAGGTCGTGATGAAGCCCGCGAGGAGGGAGAGGGAGTTTGCGGGGTCGTCGGTGTTGATGCCCTGGAAGAGGATGATGGATGCGACGATTGTCGCGGTCGAGAAGCCGACGTAGTACAT
Organism: Trametes meyenii; assembly: GCA_022606255.1. Taxonomy (NCBI): domain Eukaryota; kingdom Fungi; phylum Basidiomycota; class Agaricomycetes; order Polyporales; family Polyporaceae; genus Trametes; species Trametes meyenii. Next base: position 4,088,893 of record JABYQG010000001.1, on the reverse strand, counting down.
TGGGTTTACGCTAGGGAGGGGGATAAGCGACACGTTTGCGTGAGAATCGCGAAGGCGCGTGAGAAGGGCGAATACGCACACGTTGGTGGAGAATGTATCGAGGGCCTTGTTGAAGTAGTTCATTTGCACTACGATGCAGCCCGCGACGAGCAGACCGAACACGTATGTCGCTGGACGGCCAAATTGGTTGTTGCCCGCGAAGGTCAGCTTGACCGCTACGCCGAGCCCCTTGATCGCCATGACGGAGACCGAACCGACGAGCGAACATATTGAGATATATACGATGGGGTTCGCGCGGCCGAATCTTGGTACGACGAGGTATATCATGACGAGGCTGAAGACAAGCACCACGAAGCAGTAGAGTAAAAAGGCTGCAGTCGCGTATGCTTGTCAGGTAGGCTCGCGGAGATAACGCAGCTTGGCGGCGCACCTGGTTGCAACGCAAAATGCAAAATCTGATCGACGGTTTCGATCTCTTTGTCTGGGGGCGCATGTAGCACGATGATGAGGGACCCTAATAGACACAGTGAACATCCGACGCGGCCAAGGTGTCCGAGTTTTTCGTTCAGCAGGAACGATGCAAGTATTGCCCTAGCGAAGCCGCGACCCCATAAGCTAGTGCATAGTAAGAGACATGTGTCGCGGTACTCGCCCAATAATCACACTAAGGGCACCCAGCGGGGTGACCAATATTGGCGGTGCAAAGGCATAGGCGGCGAAGTTCGCAACTGCAGGAGGCACATTGAGAAGGCGTACTTTCAGGATACGCATCCGCACACATACTCTCTCCAACCACCACTAACGGCCCACGTCAGACGAGGGCTCTCAGACTTGCAGACTGCACCCCACTCACTTAGACACATGCCCGCCCACCATAATGGGCTCTTGAAATAAGTATGGCTATCCGACGCCGAAGCGTACGCGGACGAATTGCTGGCTTGTATAAGCCCCTGTGTCTGGGCTGAGGGGGTGCGCGTAGGGACGGTGCTCGCGACGCGCACGCACCTTCTTGGTCAAGATGAAGCTGCTCCCGATTCCTATTGAACCGGAAATGGCTAGCGCGAGTCCAATGTACTTGTCCTCCAGCATCGCGAGAAGCCCTGCGCAGAACGATTACCCGTCGTCAGTCAAGTCTCGCTAGCGTGTCGCGTCGGCTGCAAGTGTGCGCCAATGGCGGGGGTTCGGATTCGACTCGGTCGGGGAGTACAGCCGCACGCGCGGGAAGCTATATAGCTATAGACAGGGAGTCGTTGGAGGGTCGTGAGCGCGGGGTGGCGAGGTCGTGAGGCTAGCTGGCGGGCAGACGACGAGGTCGGCGTTCAGCAACAAGACATGGAGGGGACGAGGACGTCGGGGGCGGTGAGTAAAACGGTGCGCACCGTTCAACGCGCGCAGCAGCGAAACCCCGGATGAAGGTGCATGCTGGCAATGTGGGAGCCCTTATCCGGCAACCGCCCAGGGCCGCCCTCGCCGGCCCCTCCCCGCTTCGTCCTTGTCCCCGTCCACATCCTCCATCGTCGCGCATCCTCCCACTCTGTGACATAAAATCCGAGAGCAGTCTCAGCGTGCTGCTCGATGGATGAGGACGCGATTACAAGCAGGGCGTAATGATGGAGTACGTCTGCATCCGGCCCCCAAGTCGATCATCCGTGCCGCCACAGAATCGGGACTCTCGTCCGCGTACGGCAAGGGCCCTAAAGGATTCAAACCTCCAGGCTGGTCCCAGGAGCGCGTGGGGCAGTGGGAAAGACACCGCAGGTTATGTCGTACTATTCTTATGTCACTTTTCACCATTCGGAAATATTACGGGTTAGGGACTACGTTCTCTGGGAAGGCGTGCAGTAAACATAACATGATAATTACATCGGCGCTGGCGCCTGCTATGTCTATTTCAAGCGGGAGACGTGGTACAGAGATGTCAGCATCAATCTGACCTAGACCGCCGGGATGAGGGAGCGTCAAACGAGCCCCCAGCGATCCCGACGTATTCTTGAATTGAAGCGGCCTGAGATGTTCAGCTGGCAAGGAATCCTACGGAAGAATGAACATTTTGTTGCATATGTCAGGCTTTTACGCCTGCTAAGTTCAAAAAAAGGCCGGTCGATGACCGACCTGGGTTATAGGGAGGGCAAGCCTGGGAGCAATCGCTGGCCTAAAAGGTAAGGCTTTCGGGTTTTTGGCACTCATCCTCTAGTTGGCGCTCTCCATCAGAGCTAACCCCATGATGAGCTGACTGTCAGAAGACGCACCGCCCATGCAAATACTTTCTAGCATCGAGCTAGTCACTGTCAGGGCCGTGCATCTGGTGCCTGTGGGTCTGCGCGCAAGGGCTGCCAAGCGGGCCGCGGAGGGACTCGGTCGCTGCGAGACAATTGTGCGGACGCATCAGCGCTCCGGTGGCATATTACTCTGTGGCACAAGAGAGCCGTCGTGAGACGAAGCGTGAGCAAAAAGAGCGGGCAACGACTTACCGGGCCCGATGCGTAACGGATGACCATCGTCTCAGAGAACTAGCCCAGAAAAGGCTGCTCTGGGCTATATTGAGCTCGCGCCTGTGCACTGGTCTAATCAACAGCTGAGGCACATATGCGGCCCAAGCCCATCGTCGACTCCGGGGGGCCGTGCTCGCTCTCATCGTTGGGAACCTCTTGGGTGCTCATCATTGCGACGAACGGACAGCACGCGACGTAGACGGCCAGACAAATCCTGATAGGTGGCTGTAAAGGAGGCAGCTGAAGCAACAATGCAATAGTAGAGAACTTGAGAGAAGAATCAAGTAGAACTGTTCAAACTGATCTCAGAGCGAGAATGGTGGAGGTTATGGACAAGACATGGGCGCCTAATCGGGTACGAACTTGCTCTGCCGCTCTCATTCCCTTTCTGGGATGACTTGTTTGACTTCCATCGTCACCGTACCTCTTCACGGCCGCGTCCATAGTTCAGCTTGGGCTATACGACGGCGTGCAGGTTATACTTACCGTACCGTTGGGCGTATACATACACCTTGAGGCAACAAACTCAATGCAAGAAATGGCTGGATCATGGCTTACTCCGCGGATTCGTACGAAACATTTTAGTTCTATCACAGCCTGAGGAACAGCGAGATCTTTCGGGGGACCTGCGGCGTAAAGTGAGCATCTTCCCTCACAGTGACGCCTTCCATGAGCGGCACTATAGCGGTACCTCGAAGGTCCAATTCGTCTGAGCTGCTTAGGCGACCTGGCTCGAATGTAAGTGACAGTTACGATCACGCCGGTATGCAGATGCTGACACAGTACCAGACCATCGTCACCTTAGGATACAGCGGGCGCATGCGCCTCGCCGGTTCTGCACACGCACCCCTGCACGGCGTAGGACTATTGCTTCCCTCCCACCCCTTGTTTTCTATACAGTTTGCAGGATGCAAGGTTACGGCGCCCCCGCCCGCCTGTCTACACCGCTGGCTAAGCTTCGCACGACCGTCGCTATCCAGGCCCAAATGTCTCCTTCCAAGCAAAAACTCAAGCTTTTTTTCTGCCGGATTCTGTTGCACGATGGTCATGCACTCGGACGTATGGCGGTGCGCGAAGAAAGCCGGGTCCGCGGCGGTATGTCCTGCATTCCGGGCAGCAGCAAAACGTGATGGGGTTCGAATGCATAAAAAGGTGAAGGGTAGGAGGTGAAGGTCAAAGCCAACGAAAACCTCGGCTTCGAAACGTACTCCCCTCCTTCACTGCTACCCCGCTACCACAATCATGCCGAGAGTTTCGCTTTCGAGTATTACTGTCGCTCTCGCGCTCACCGTTGGTGTTTTGGGGGCCATTGGACCCAGAGCTAACCTAGTTGTCTCTAACGCTGTCGTCGCCCCCGATGGCTTCAAGCGTGATGCTATTGTGGTAAATGGCTTATTCCCCTCCCCGCTCATCACGGGGAAAAAGGTAGATTACTCGTTCTGTCCACCTGGACAAGGCTGATTACTTCCCTGCAGGGCGACCGCTTCCAGCTCAACGTTATCGACAAGTTGACTAACCACACGATGTTGAAGACTACCAGTATCGTATGTCACAATATTACTGTTCCTAATGAGGTCCACTGTCGGAGCTAACACATATCAGCACTGGCACGGGTTCTTCCAGGAAGGTACCAACTGGGCAGATGGCCCGGCCTTCGTGAACCAGTGCCCTATCGCATCAGGGCATTCATTCCTGTATGATTTCCATGTACCCGACCAAGCAGGTAGGTCCGGCGCGGTCGTACTAAAGAATCCGATGCGGGTATAACTCTTGACCGGCAATGTCATTCAGGAACATTTTGGTACCATAGTCATCTTTCAACTCAATATTGTGACGGGCTCAGGGGACCCATGGTGGTGTACGACCCTAAGGATCCTCAGGCACATCTCTACGATGTCGATAACGGTATGTCGTGCGATTGATGCGGAGTACCGCGACTGAACACTCTTTAGAAAGTACTGTAATCACTCTCGCAGACTGGTATCACGTTGCAGCCAGGCTCGGCCCAAAGTTCCCGTACGTCTCTCATTCTACCGTATCTCCGCATTATGTACCAATGGTACGTATTAGGTTAGGCGCTCAAGCGACGCTCATCAACGGCCGTGGGCGTTCCGCGGACACCCCTGCCGCGCAATTGGCGGTCATCAACGTACAGCGGGGGAAACGGTGGGGATGTTGTTCAAATTCAAGAAATGGATACTAAACAGTACTGAACTCTACAGCTACCGCTTTCGTTTGGTGTCGCTCTCTTGCGATCCTAACCATACATTCAGCGTCGACGGACATAATCTCACCATCATTGAAGTCGATGGTATTAACAGCAAACCGCTCACTGTGGACTCTGTCCAAATTTTTGCAGCCCAGCGTTACTCCTTCGTCGTACGTACCCAACACATAATCCGAGTCGAAGTGTTAAGAGCCCTCTGTTCATAGCTGAACGCCAACCAACCAGTGGACAACTACTGGATTCGTGCGGACCCCAATTTTGGCACTACCGGGTTCGCCGGTGGAGTCAATTCCGCCATTTTACGGTACAAAGGAGCTCCTTCCGCCGAGCCCACCACGACGCAGGCCCCGTCTGTCAACCCCCTTGTGGAGACAAATCTGCATCCGTTGACTTCCATGAGAGTGGTACGATCCTCGCCTATCCTGGCAGCTCTTCTGCACCCTGCTGACCGCAATGTACACGTAGCCTGGCCGTCCTGTGCCTGGAGGTGTCGACAAGGCGATCAACCTCGCCTTTGATTTCGTGAGTATCTCCTTTGGGGGCAATCCAGAAGGGGAATCTGATCGAGCGTCGTCGGTGACAGAACGGCACCAACTTCTTCATCAACAACGCGACGTTCATTCCGCCCACTGTACCGGTCCTGCTCCAGATCCTGAGCGGAGCACACACGGCGCAGGATCTCCTTCCGCCGGGGGCGGTCTATCCGCTTCCCGCGCACTCTTCCATCGAGCTCACGCTGCCGGCGACGTCCTTGGCCCCGGGTACGCCCCATCCTTTCCACCTGCACGGGGTACGTATCCTCGTCCTCCGCATGTATACAGTACGATCTCGCTCATTCGGTGCCCCCTCGAATAGCACGTCTTCGCCGTCGTGCGCAGTGCCGGCAGCACCTCGTACAACTACGTCGACCCGATCTTTCGCGACGTTGTGAGCACAGGCACCCCGGCCGCCGGCGACAACGTTACCATCCGGTTCCGCACGGACAACCCTGGCCCATGGTTCCTCCACTGCCATATCGAATTCCACCTGGACGCGGGCTTTGCAGTCGTCTTGGCGGAGGACATACCGGACGTCAAGGCGGTGAACCCCGTCCCGAAGGCGTGGTCGAACCTATGCCCGATATACGATAAGCTTGGATCCGACGACCTGTGAGCGTCGTAATTTGGCTCTTCACGCACGTACAGGGTTTCAGATCGCGGGAAACAACGAAGGGGTGAGGAAGAAACAAGAAACATTTACCTTTCGGTGGGTTTCGAATTGGTGCGAAGGCTCAACACACGATGCGAAGTATCTATCAAGTAACTTGTATATTAGTCATATATTTCCCTTGATTTTATCTATGTATATATCTATCCATGTACGCTCACTATAGGCTGTTCGAAGGGTGTCGCTCAGGGGGGTGTGTGGTTACTAGCACCATGCATGCAGCTTGGCTGAACAACGACTGTCTCCCGGGGGCACCACGATGGGCGTCTATTGGCACAGCTTTACAAGTCTGAATTCAAGAAAGAACAGTGCACTCTGTTTTGTACTACCATCCACAATTGAGTACACCAATGGCTCTTATCGGAAGACGGACGCCAATCCCTCCGCCCAAAACTGCCCTCCAGCAATCAAATATACGATATATAGTTCGGAACTAATGCGCTGGCGGCTGACACGGATCCAATGCCCGGGAAAGTCCAAAGTAGGTATTTGGACCGCTACGCCCAAAGACGTGTAGGTAAACGTTTACCAGTTCAGCTTCGGCGGAATACGAGTCATTGGCCCGTGAAGAGACGTAACTTCCAACGGAAGCGCCTTCCCTCTTCGAAGACAGAGCAGCATGGCGTAAAAGGCTCTAAACGACCTTGAAAACCCCTAACGCCCAGGACAGAAGTTGGGATGTGGCGAAGGGTGAGAGACACCGGTTGATATCAAATGCTACAATCGGTCTGATGGAGCTCAAAGACGCGAGGATCCAAAGCGTAACGTCCGTACGCGTTTGAACAGACCGAATACGTAGATCCGCCGAGCTATGATGGCAGGTATCAGCCTGAGGTCCTCCGAATCGTGCGTCCTGGACACGTACTCCGGTGGCAAGGCGCATGGTTCTGTCCCCGCTTCTGTGCTACCCCTCACCGGCACGACTATTGCCATTCAGGCCTGTTCAGCCTCCCTGTGCGGGCTTTTGCATGAAGCGCCTTACTCCTAGGGCTCCGGCACTGTCTACGGGCATCCGATCTACGTTCGAGGGAAACGATGATGTGCTCTAAGGAAGACGCCGCTACCTACAGAAGTAACGGTATAAATCGGCAAGCAACCGAGGGCGTGACTGTGAGTGCAAACTGCTCACCCAGCCTGGATTCCCGCTTTCTCCACCCCGGACCCGTGCTATCGAGTTGAACATGACTGTTACTCCGTCAGTGATTTTTGCTGCCGCTCTCGTGCTCGCTCCTGGTGCACTCTGCGCCATTGGGCCAAGAGCAGAGCTCGTCTTATCGAACGCCCCTGTTTCCCCTGACGGATTCACGCGAGACGCTGTTGTGGTTAACAGCATCTCTCCTGGCCCGCTTATTACCGGTAAAAAGGTTTGTTGACTCGTTCGTAAAGCCATTCAAGGGAGCTTGATATCTCTACTCCAGGGAGACCGCTTTCAGCTGAACGTTGTCGACAATTTAACGAACCATTCCATGCTAAAGACAACTAGCATCGTAAGTCCTATACCGGCGGTCTAGTTTGAAAATGGTGCTAACGAGGGTGTGCAGCATTGGCATGGTTTATTTCAAGCGGGCACGAACTGGGCTGATGGTCCCGCGTTCGTCACTCAGTGTCCCATCGCCTCCGGCAAGTCGTTCCTGTACGACTTTCAGGTGCCCGATCAGGCGGGTGAGTGAATCCCACATCAATAATGGGTTGTATTAGTACTCAGGACACCGCTGTTTAGGCACCTTCTGGTATCATAGCCATCTCTCCACGCAATATTGCGACGGCTTGAGGGGTGCCATGGTCGTGTATGACCCCTTCGATTTGCAACGATACTTGTATGACGTTGACAATGGTAAGTCATAGCTATTGCATCAGATGACCGCGGGCCATAACGGTGTCCGGCTGCAGAGGACACCGTGATCACATTGGCCGACTGGTACCATGTTGCTGCTCGGCTCGGTCCCAAGTTTCCGTACGTACCCAAGGCCACGTGGCCCTCCGCCTCTGCTTACCGGACATGAATGAGTAGAAAGTCGGACGCTACCTTGATCAACGGGCGTGGCCGCTCAAACGACACTCTTACCGCAGAGCTCGCCGTTGTCAACGTCCAACATGGCAAACGGTTAGCTACCCCGTCCAAGTCGTTTTCTGGTGCCATAGCTGAACGTTTACTCGGTACAGCTATCGGTTCCGCCTCGTATCACTCTCGTGCAACCCCAACTACGTGTTCAAAATCGATGGACACAATATGACAGTAATAGAAGTTGACGGCGTAAGCAGCAGACCCCACACGGTTGATTCTATCCAGATCTTCGCCGGGCAGCGTTACTCGTTTGTGGTATGTCATATACAACAATCCACTGTTGCCGACCAGTCTCGGACTAATGTTACTTTCTTACCCTACTAGCTGCATGCCAAGCAGCCGGTAGATAATTATTGGATCCGCGCGAACCCTAACACCGGCCTGACCGCCGGAACATTCGACGGAGGTGTGAACTCCGCCATCTTACGATATGAAGGAGCCCCCAACGTCGAACCTACTACCACTGAGGTTCGGTCGGTGGCGCCGCTCATCGAGACAGATCTGCACCCGCTTATTCCTATGGAAGTGGTATGCGAATTCTCCCTATTGCTTTAGGCAGCGCTTACTGATTTCTTGCGTAGCCCGGACTCCCGTACGCTGGCGCAGTAGACAAGGCCATTAATCTCGCTTTTGACTTCGTGAGTTTCGCCACTCACATATAGGAACGAGGGGCCGGTGATTGCCTAACCTTGAACTCCCGTCGCAGAACGGTACCGACTTCTTCGTCAATAACGTGACGTTCATCCCGCCTACGGTCCCCGTGTTGCTCCAGATCCTAAGCGGGACGCAAGCTGCGCAGGACCTTCTCCCATCCGGCTCGGTATACACACTCCCTCCGTACTCTCCCATTGAAATAACGATGCCCGCGCTCGCCCCTGGATCGCCACATCCACTGCACTTGCACGGTGTACGTCCCTCGCATACCTCGGTCGTCCCTATACGCTCATGTTAACTCCCCCGCCCCCCGCCCCCCGCCCCCCACAGCATACCTTTGCTGTCGTTCGCAGTGCAGGTAGCACGTCCTACAACTATTACGACCCGATCTTCCGCGACGTCGTGAATACGGGAACGCCCGCCGCTGGGGACAACGTCACGATCCGCTTCCGCACGGACAACCCTGGTCCATGGTTCCTCCATTGCCACATTGACTTCCACCTCGAACTGGGCTTTGCGGTGGTCATGGCCGAGGATGTACCTCGCATCAAGCCGGCGAATCCAGTGCCAGAGGCGTGGTCCGAGCTGTGTCCCACGTACGATCAGCTGGCTCCCGGGGACCTGTAAGACCTAACGGCGGGCCTGACGCAGGAGGAAGATTCGCGAGGTTTTTTTGGGAGGGGTAGGAGTTTGAGTGTGTCTCTATTAGCTGTGCAATCGTCCACTGTCACGAGAATATAGTATAGGGCGCAGTCGGACATGAGATGTTGATTACTACCGAGCCCAATATGAGACCCTGAAATGTTACCGCAGTTCTAGTAGTCAGCGGATTTCCCGTCCAGAACGCCGCGACCATACCCGGGCTCTTGCAAGCCAGGCGCGCGAACGCGCCTCTGGACGATGCAGCTCGCGGCACAGAACGCTGTGGACAAGTAGCGAGTTTGGAATGCAAGTGCAAGAAAGAGTTGGTCAGGAAATACGGCGAGCCGTTCGACGCATTGGTCCGCTAATGTGCAAACTCGAGGAGAGCTACTCGATCAACAAAAACATCTCTGCATGAGGTGAGGAAAAAAGTTCTTGACAAACACCGCTGCGCGCCCAATTCGTCGTGAAATTCATGCATAGAGGTCGTGAGAATCATGTACCACGAAATAAAGTCATGGCAAACTCGTGAAATCTTTTCCTTCGTGATAAATATCGTGAAGACTACGAGGGTGGTGACTCTGATCTGCAGTATGCCGGCGTGGAACTAGCGGGCTTGTTATCGTAGTCGATGGGGGCATTGCGCGTGGACGGCGTCCACTCATACCTAACGCCTTATCTCCCCTGGGCAGACCCTACTCCAACCCACATGGCACGTTCCCTTAGAGCTCATGTTAGAGGTGCCATACGAGTAAGAAAATCAGTACGTACAGTATATATCAGTATGCATACATAAGATACATAGCCGCAAACAACGCACAGCGCTACACTCCAATAGCAAAAATACAGGCACATGTCCGTTGGTCCGCGGGTCCAGCCACGATCCACACAACCGGTCTACAAACGCTAGTATACAACATATCCAATCTACGCAAGCGCGAGCAGATGCCAACCATAGTCGTCACACGCAAACACTCACGAGCGCGCCTTGACGCTCCCGCAGAAACTGCACGTCCAGAAATTGTGCGGCATCCCCCCTTCGCCACACACCCCGCACGTCCACCCCTCCGCGCTCCCATCCACGCCCACGCCCTTGCCCTCGCTCGTCCCCGCGCGCAAGCCGGGACGCAGCAGCAGGCACGCCGCGCACTGCAGCGCGAGCGCATCGTTGATGAGCGTGCAACGCGGGCACGCCCACTCGCGCTCGGGCGGCACCACCGCCGCAGCCGCCGCCTCGCCCGCTGGGTGGCGCTTGTGCGGGACCGCGACCGAGTTCGTGCGTGTCGGCGGTGGCGTCGCGGGCGAACCGTGTCCGTGCGTGTGTGCGAGCGCATGCGCGGGCGGGCGGGACCGCGAGCGCGGTTTGGGGAGCGTAGGCATGCCCGGGCCTGCTCCTCGCTCGACGCGCCGGACGGTAGGCCGTATGGGGCGCGGCGCGGTTGTGGTGGTGGCGGACGTACCGGAAAGCGTGGAGAGGGAGGAGGACGAGGATGCGTAGCCGCTTCCGGGACGGAGACCGCTCCAAGACGCGGGAGTGCGGGAACCGGTGGAGGTGGAGGAGGAATATCCGCTTTCAGGCGCGCGGAGGCCGGGGTGAGAAAGAGGGGTGGACGAGCCAGGGGTGAAGACGGAAGAAGGGGCGTCGTCGATGATGATGATGTCGGGCTCGGGGGAGGCGTCGTCGCCGTCGCTGTCGAGCGTGAGGTCGATCACGTCGTCCTGCACGCTCTCTTTGGCGGCCTTGTCGGCTTCGGCCTGTGCGAGCGCGCCCGACGCGCAGGCTTTCTCGTCGCGGATTCTACGTTCTGCAGCCTGTTTGAGGATGGAGGATGTGTGAGAGTTGTGGTAGCCGAAGACACCCCGCGCGAAACTGACCTCTGCGGCGAGCTCTCGAGGGGATTTATTATTGCGGGTCATACCGCCGAGTCTCCCACCTCCACTGAGGACGACGCTGATCTGCCGACGCTTCTCTGCGGCATCTACGGCCTTCTGGCGGGCTATATGCGGAGGGAGGTCGTGGGAGACGTTGGCGCCGAGACGGCGGCCGTTGGAGTGGAAGCCCTCTCCTGAGTAACCGGACCTGCGAAGAGCGTCGTACTCTTCTTCTAGCTCGGAGAGGAGCTTGTAGAACTTGTCGTCATGGGGTCCGTGTACGTTGTGTGTGAGCTGATGATACGTCAGCGGACGAATTATATTGGGAGGATGGGAATATGGACCTCGTGAAGCATGGTGCGTACGATGTCCTCTTCGTCGTAGAACGAGTCGGGAGAGTGCGCTGGACGAAGGCGCACAAGGATCTTCTGACCCGCGTTGACGTCTGAAGAGCGTCAGATTTACTGCCGAGTCGGAGTGAAGGCGAGTGCACGCTCACTCATGCCTGCAAAATGCGCCCCTGTGAGTACTACTCCTAACCGGAACCGTCTCTTGGGGAGACTTACCGAGAAGATTGGGGCTCTCAGGGAAAAACTCCGAGAGGACAGGCAAGACCCAAGCATGCTTGCGCATGATGGGTTTGACGAGCGATGCAATCCTCTGGAGGAGGGGGAGGGCCTTGTCTGCATGTGGGCGGTCCTTGAGGTGGGTGAAAGACTTGACGAAGACGTCGGACATGGAGCAGGAAAAGCAGTTGGGATGCGGGGCCGGGCGTGGTGGCGAGGATGTATATGTAGGCGACGTCGGGCTGGGGCACTGCAGCGGGCTGCCCTGGGCTTTCTCAGCAGCGGCAGCGTATGAAACTCTAAGCAAGGTAGACGGACAGCGGCCAGTCGGCGACGGCCGTGGCCCAGCAGCCACAGACGCGTCAACCCCGCGTGCCACGTGCTCCCCCAGTCGAGAGCGCGTCCCGCCCAGCCCCGCTCAACACGCGCACCCACAACGCCCTCGGCACTCTCTTGCGGATCTTGGCCACCAACGTGGTTCATGTCCTGCAGCGCTCCGTCGTGCTCTCGGGACGTACGCTTTCTCCGTCCTGATATGAGCGGGGTTTCGGAACGTGGCGACATTCACGTACATATTGATGAATGTCTAGCATTCTCTGGAATGTATACATGCGTCGCGGGCAGCCCGTCTTTGGCCTTCCCGGCCGACGCTCGATTCAAGTCCTCAAGACATCTGGTTTATCTTTTCCCAGGCTACCTCCAGCTTGTTGAACTTCAACATCGTCGCCTCGTCCTCGGGATGCACATCCTCATCCACCTTATATCAGCCTGATTAACTCCCTATAAGCCTCGGCGCTCGCCCATCCTCCGTTCTGCTCCTTCCCGATGCTCACTAGGTGTAGGCGCCTTAGTGAGGAGGATGGCCTCCCAAGTGAAGAAGGGAGAAATGCCGTCCAGAATGATCAGCTCCTCGAGAATGGGCAAGCATACGTGTCAGTGTGTAGCCGGTGTAGCCGGTGTAGCCAGCGTCGGTGCAGGCACGAACGAGAACGGCTCAGTAGGGTTGGAATAGATGCCGGGTAGCATGGGCCGGGGGCGGTGTCGGGATACTGAATCAATTTGAGGACACCTGCATATTCGATAAAACCACAGAATAGCCGGCCCTCGATTGAAGTATGATGAACCCTTTGGGCCCTTGGGATCCGATGTCGAGCGCGTTATTGTATCTTGCCAAGGATGGTGTCACGTTTTCGAACGTATTTTGAAAATCTTCACCTTCTGAGTAGATGAGGCTTGGCCAAGCTCCGTAGAACCGGTGAAGATGTTTTTGCTAACCAGCTCGGTGGTTATCGTCTCGACGGCTAAGAGATCCTCTATGAACGGCACGTTAGAGATATTCGAATTGCGCCTCAGATCACGCTCACCGGCGTGACGAAGAAAATCAGCCAGAGTATTTTCGTTACGCTCTGTCAAGGCAATGTATGCTGCCGGTTCCGTCCCGTCTTCTCGCTGCCTTAGTGCTAAGGCGAGGACGTGCACTAGGGGCGGTATGATCGACGGGTCATAAACCTAGAAGGGACGTAAGACTAACTCACGCGAAGGAAGGGAATCCGAGAATAAGCGTCCTCACCACATCCGCGCCGAGGACCACGTCCGGTCGTGCTTCGGTGAGGAAATCCTGTGTTGATGCTTTTTTGCCCGTGTCAATCGCGTCAAACCAGTCGAGAGCCCGTAAGGACACATCTGTATGGAGATGAGACTGATCTAGTTTCTGTTATTTCTCAGGCATATCAAGGTCGCCATAGTAAACTCACTGCAGCGTAGTCTGAGGTTGTCCCTGCAGCGCTGCAAAACGGGTTCGTTGACATCAGTAAGCCACAGCGAAGCACGTTCGACGTTTTTCTCCAATTGCATCGAGGCAACGATCACGCCTAGAAAGCCGGCCCCACAGCCCAGTTCTAGGACCCGTGTGCCCTGCACTAGTTCTGTATATTGGTAAGTATCAAATGGCAGCGTTCAGCCTCTTGATTCGTACCTGGATTTTTCAGCAGGTACTGCGCCATAACCAAGCTGGCAGACCACGTCCTCAGCCCTGTTGTACCGCTTTCGATGGTCGTCCGAGACTCGAGCAGCGTCGCACTGGAATATCCGGGATATACGGTACGAGCTCCCTGGGTAACGTCTGCCTGCCAAAGGTATGTTACATATGAAGGTGATGGCGCGGATGTGCCGATGTTTCGCCTTCTGCAAAGTGAGCTGACGCACTAGCTTAGGCTAATTGCGCGTGACATACGCAGAGAGTTCCTGAATGAGGTCTATATGGTATGTATAGATACGCTCGTCAATTTCATCCTTGATACAGACATCAGTAGTCTGTTGAGCAGAGCTCTTAGATGCGTCGTGCCTCGTCAGACAGCAGTCGTTCTAGCCAGGCTATCGCCCACTTCCAAAATGTGACCTGGTATTGCTTGGAGGGCGGGTACTTTTGGAAGTGTGGATTTAGTAGAATGTGGTTCAGCAGACAACCATGAAGAGTATTAAATCCAATATCTCTTTGTTCGATGGATTTGGGTGGCTGCAGAGTAGCGTACGCACGCAGAACGTCGAAGAGGGGGTCGGGGAGCGCGAGCATCGTGACCGTGGGCGCGAGAGAGAACGGTACAACTTGCAAGTTCACTAAGCGCCGAGCGGCGGCGGGGCCGTCGCGTCGGGCGGCGTGGCGGGAGCCTGCCCTTAAGTACCACGTGATGCCACGCAAGAAAGCCCTCAAATTTTTCGGGCACGTCCAGCAATGCTCGCCCATCTCGCTCAGGCTTCCCGTCGCCCTGCCCGCTCATGGCTCTCGGTCGTACCCCGGCGGCACTACGCCGTGGGCCCCGACGCGGCCGATCCCTTCAAGGAGGGTCCTAGCTACGCCGTCTGGCTTCGCACGGAAGGTGTGAAGTATAAGGAACCTCACAGGCCGAAGAACTGGCTCGGCGGCGAAGTAGTTGAGTTCGTCTACTTTGGCTGTTCGTGGCGCATGGAAGGCTGACGCGTTGTTGCAGCCATTCCCGCTGAATCCCACGTTCAAGCCGCCTACACCCATCTCAGACGCTACTCGGACGGCGATCTGGAACGAGTACATGCTTGATCCCGTGAACTCGAACGTCAGGGCACTTGCGCAAAGATACGGTCTGAGCATTGTGCGCGTGGATGCTATCCTGAGACTGAAGGGGCTTGAGGCACATTGGCGAAAGGTTAGTATTCGTTTGTGTACTGGCGTTATGACGCGACGTTGTGGGATGAATCCAAATCGATTAGTCTTTAAGACTCCTACATGGTTAAACAAACTTACATGCATGGCTTTCTGATCTGTCGCGTCATTATACGTTTCGTATAACGTATGTGCTGACCATTGCTTCTACAGGTATGTTGGGCGGATTTACGCGCATACGATGTTGGGACTCATCAAAAGGTGGACGTTCGATAATATTTTATAGGAGGTAAGCATTGGTAGCGTTAAGATTTCTCTCATGATGAGAACTTCATTATCATTCGCGTTTGGAAGACGTCCGCTGTGCCTTACATCACTCGGAGAATGGTTCCAACCTTTTTCAACCCCATCTGACCTCGTCGTCCGTTGTGTTTATTCACCAGTCTCACGCATTGTCTACAGAACAAACAACTCCAAACGGGTTTTCTCAAGGGCATGGAGTATGCCCTCGGGGTGCACCAGGGACGGCGGACCATGCCCAATGCTGCCGATGAGCTTGGGGAAGATGCTGTTGAAGCTGACGCAGTCTCTGAGTCCACCAAGGCTCTAGCGCGTGATCGTTATCAGCGGTTATTCTGGGAGCCTGTACAGGAGGGCAAGGTGAGTAGTATCCTGTTCTTTTGCGTTAACCAGGTATCGATTAACATGTGCGTAGACCCCTATTATACCTGGTGCTTTGGCTAGAGCCTCCGAGGACGGTGGAAAGTCAGCCGCCGCGCTAGAGGCTGCTAAGCTTAAGCGGTTGCGTCATCTCCGTACCGAGACTGAGGCCGAGCGGACCATTGAGCGACCAGGGCGCCCTACAATGCGTTTTGTTGATATCGGCATGAAGTTCCTTGACGTGGACGACAGGCTGAGACGCGTCAATGCTGCTAAGCGCCGCTCACTGTTGAAGCGTCGACGACGGGCTGTGGATGGCGTTCCGTCCGGGAACGAGTCCAGCGAGCCTATCGTCTCCTCTGTTTAGACCCGGATTCTTTACCTATATCATACTTACCCGGAATTTAATATGGTATTCTTTTGCCCGTCCGGACTACATTTTGGTGCCCGCCCGCTTCCGCATGCTTCTCTGGATGATGATCCGTTGTCGCGAATGATTCTAGCTTCTGCGCCGTTCCCGCGGGCTCTTCGTGTGTTGGCCGAGCATGCCTCAATATTGACTGAGTTTGGCGCTCGCCAACCGAAAGAAGACGTGCTCGCTTGGGTCCAGCCTGCCATCATAAGGCCACTCGAGAAGCCGGATATAAGCCAGCCTCGACCATCTTTGTGAGTGCGTGATGTTCCCCAGTGCAATTTGCTCTTCTCCAGCCCGTTCTAAATAGGTTCTAGCCTGCCGTGACATCATGATACTGCAAATGTTTAGATGATTGTGTTCCTGCGTATTCGAATTCGACACTGTGCGGTGGAAGTTTTGGAACGATTAGCATGAGTCCACGTAGGCAAGCGTTCTGGAGACACCTTCCGGGGGTGTGCATCCGGGACTAGCTATTCCAAATGCTCTTTCACTGTCAGCTAACCTCCGCGTGTTATAATGAAAGGCCAGAAGAACTGGGCGCGGAGGCTTTTAAATTTGTCGCTGCGGAGGTGATGTTGTCGACTCGGATGTCCGTCATGAACGGAAGTCGGCTGTCGGTTAGCGATCTTCGCGGGAACACAAACTACCAACCTGGCCATCGATGCAGTCCAGTCCAGTGTCTCGCACCCGCGGAGCAGCCCACATTCCCTTTGGTTGCCGTACGGCCGCCGCCTGCCACTGGACGAGGCCATTCGCCTCAAGCGACAAGCACCCACTCGACATGCCCACATCACATTTTTGGCGGGGATCTTATAATTGGTTGCAATGCAGCTGAAATCCGCTTGTAATCGCTTACAACCGGGGCAATCATTTTGACCTCATAAATTCTTATAGTCGCATTTCGAGAGAGTGGGGCTCATTATAAGGAGCCCAAAGATTACAAAATTTCCAAATATTGTATACTTTCATCATATTGTATTGGGTCAGAAGGATGTAACAACTTGCACATAGCTATAACCGCTTTCGTCTCAGCCTTCTATTACAGCTCACTCATACCCAATGAAGAGAATGCGAGGTAGAAATATATATTGATCAACGTGCCCGACATACATGCATACATAGCAAAGCTAGAGCTAAAGCAACCGTATTTCTATCTGATGACCCGACCACCGTGCCCGACATACTACAACGAACAACACGATGATGAACAACATGATATAATACCAGTCGAGATACACCATGAAGTTATTGATCAAGCTAAAAACCGCTCGTGAAGTCCTATAGCATCAAGTAGCGGCAGGCAGCACAAGCCCCAAGTCGTCAAGGAGCACCTTAGTCCTATCAAAGTTCAAGAAGTGGGTGAGCCAGTCTGAGATGAACCCCAAAGAGTATACCGGCGCTGAGGAATCCCAGTAGTGTCCTAGTACAAGGGCAACCCAGAGCAGATATACCCAAGTCCAGGTCCTTCAGCCAGAGGGGAGTCGTATATACAGTGCGCGCTGAAAGCCAGTGGAGTTCGAGTTAGAGCCGGACTGCAGATGGGCAGATAGCAGTATGAGGGAGCGAAGTGTCAAGAACACGGGAGCCCGCGGTAACTATGTGGGCGTGCTGTTCAAACTCCGCCGTGGTGCTGTATAGCAGACGGTGAGGCTAGACGGACTGTCGGAATAATCGGGCGCGGGCCTTATTAGAGACTGTAAGGGAATGGTAACCTACTAGAATACTGGAGGAGGTTACGAGAGGGTTGTAAACCGGTTGCGGTGAGAGGACAACACCCTCACAAGTGGTTAAAATGGTTACCATCCTCATAATCGCCGTAAGCCTTGCATCCAGTTAACAAGCAATTATAATCGATTATAAGGCGCCCAAATGTGTGCGGTACTTGTAAGTACGGCGCCATTTCTGTGATGCACAAGCCGTGCATACCCAGGCGGTGCGCTCTTTTCTCACCGGCGAGCCGCCCTGCGGACTCATCAGCAGTGAACCCGCCGCGCAGGGTTATTCCGACAATTCAGACATGCCGTAAGTCTGCCAGCTTTTCCGTCTCCGATGATGTTGGTTTTGACCCATTTTGCTCCATCCGTCATCCAATTTAAGCATTTGTAGATCAAGACGCCCTCGAGACTGGCACGGGAGCAGACTCTCCTTGTCCAGTTCCAGTTCGTTCGAGCCATCTTCTCTCATCGTTTCCATTTTGCCAGGCTGGGAAGGCATCCACGGAGAGACCCCCGGTATCATGACGCGTAGGCAGCGATTTTGAGGCCCCACGCCTAGCAAAGCGGTGGGCGAGTCCTCGGTGTTCTCTCGTCTCGGCGTATTGGCGCCTCCTCGGTTGAGCCCCCCTTGATGAACTGGAACACGGGCGGCCCCGCGTGCCATTCGGATGTTTGGGTTTCCCAGACGAGTTCGCGAACCGACCATATATAGTGCCCGGACGGCGTACCAGCAGTGGTGACACTGTTGATACATCTCTCCAAGCCGCCACCATGAGCTCTGAAGTAAGCTGCAAACTCAATTTCTTTCCTGCGTCCGCCCTCTAATCTTCGATAGTCTTCGAAATCAAACCCTCCTCTGCAAACGACCCTACCGATCAGCTTCCTCATCATTGGCGGAGGTGGGAGCATCTGCTTCTGCTGGAAGCCAGCGCATTGATCATGCCGGCATCGTTCAGGAATTGCTGGATTGGCCTGCGCTATAGCCTTGAGACGGGTGGGGCATTACGCATTGGTGTTGGAAAGAAGGGATAGACAGAACGTCGTGAGCAATACTATGCTTCTCCCGTTCCGACATCTTTTATTGACCTTGGACCAATCGAGCAATAGTGTTCCAATACGGGTATCCGGTTACCTCCAAATTGCACCAAGATTCTCTTCCACTGGGGCCTCCGGAATGCGCTTATTCAGAAGGCTACGGTGACACACACACTCGTGTTCTCAAGATGTACGTTTATCTACGTGTCATGTTGGGGCTGTGACTTACAGCCTGTTAAGACGAGACGGGCGAGTTCCTCGGGAATCACAAGTGGGATCCCCAGATTATGAAGGAGACCAGAGGGCTATTCATGCTGATGACGGTACGCCTCGCTTCACAGAAGTCGCAAAACGCTCGCTCATGGCAAATTAGCATGCGGAACTCTACCAGATCTTATACGATGCGGCAATAGCTCTGGGTATCGAGATTCGCTACGGGGTAGAGGTCCAGGAGATTGACCCGACCAGTCCATCGGTACAGTTGGCATCTGGGCAAGTTGAGTCCGCAGACGTCATTGTTGGCGCAGACGGGGAGTTTGGGATTTCGCGGCCGTTCGTCGCGGGAAATGAGCGGGCCAAAGGTACTCCTACAGGCGTTGCGCTTTATGAGTACGCACCTTTCGCTCGAGTCCGCCCGGCGCCTGTCGAGGCTTATTCTGCTCAATCCCCCAGCTCAAGTTTCAGCACGGCGACAATGTTAGAATTCGCGCGCGCCTTCCACACAGACGTAAGCATCTTCAACAGCCGCTTCTATGGATATCCTTATTTATGTGCCTACAGAATGGACAGCTCGTTGCTTTCGGTTATGGTCGCGCGTGTTTAGCATATCCTATAGTAAGTGTGCCCTTTCATGTGAATTTTTACATCCTCGAACTGAACGGCTCCATGCTACTATTAGCATCGTGGCAATGACTTCGCGTTTCAATGGTACGGACCGGACGACGGGCCCGATGGCCAATATGGCCAACCACCGTCGGCAGACGTACATCTCATCGAGAAGCCTTCCCACGAATCGTGAGTTCTGGCTTGACACGGCTACCTGTACCTGACTGACAAAACGTGAAGCCTACGCCTAGTGATGGCTAGCACCCGACGGGCAGTCCGCATTTCCGCGCGTCATCATCAGGACCTCGAAGACTGGGTAGCAGACGACTCTCGACTGGTTCTCATGGGCGAATCCGCGCACCCATTCCCTGTATGTGTTATCACGCCCTCCCATCTATGAGTGAACTAATCCACGCCGATCCAGCCTGGTACGATTCAAGGCACCGCGATGGCCATCGAAGACGGCGCAGTCCTCGCCAAGCTTTTCTCCCACCTCTTGGAAGAACGGCAGATCGAGAGCTTCCTATACGCCTTCCAAGAGCTCCGACAGTCACGCGTGAGTGAGGCTCGTGAACGGGAAATCGCGAATGTGTTCTTCATGACCCTGCCCGAGGGTGCTGATGCTTCGGCGCGCGACGATGCTATGCGTGCGAACACTGCAGCAGGGCGGAGCGTACTTGAGGCGAGTGGCGAGGGCGCGGGCGCGGAGACGAAGCGAACATGGGAGGAGATGGAGGTTGTATTCGGCTACGACTGCGAAGACGCCGCGGACGACTGGTGGATGCAGTGGGGCGTGCTGCAAGAGCGCGCTCTCGGCCGCGGCAGTGTCGGCGCGGTGCAGACACCCAGCACGGGTTTGTTTGACTTCTCGAGCATGACGGTGCAGGTCAGCTCCACGACTGTCGACGCCGATGAGTCGTAGTCGTCATTCTTTCTGCCGATTTCGTCTTCCTTGATCTGCTCCCTACGTGGAACCGCTGCTCCTCGCTCTCGTGCTTTCAAGTCAATGCTACTCACGGCCGTCACCGCGCGGCGATATTTACAGTACACCCTATACTATACCCATGTGCGCGCGGACTGCGCATAGTGCACCATCTTACGTACCTTCTGTCATATGCTGCTGTTAGCGTGCGATCCCTGAAACCCTCCGAGGTCATGCGTTGGCTTCGGACGTTGAACGATCCGCGTTCTGTTTACATGTATCCTGATAATCCAAAGTAAAGACGTCATCTAATAGAGCTACACAAGATCGTAGTGTTATATTCGTTGCATGCCAATCGGCTCTTAATGCATGATCTAAACCGAGTCCTCATAATGCATCGTTCAGTACGCAAAACGGAAGTTCATCCGCGCGTTGCCCTGATCTTTCGTATTCTCTAGATACTCTTGTTGTTCCTGTGGGACAGGTTGTCTGAGTTAATCAACATAATGGAGGGTGAGAAGGAGTCTAACCTTCGCAGACCAAGAGTTCCAGATCCTGTCTCGCCGTTTGTTGATACCTCTATAGAAGAGATAGACGAAGAGATAGAGGAAGATGTTCATTACGCAGATGCCGATGAGGACGCGGTTTCCGCGCTTGTCTATGGTAGGAAGTTAGCCTACGAGCAACAACGCTTCGGCACAAGGCACTCACAAAGGGGTTTATCATCGTCGCGGTAGATGTTCGACTACAATGTGAACGAGGGATGTAAGTTCACGACCACGCGACTGTATGATCCTACATACCGCGATGATGCCTCCTGCTTGTACGAACATGTTATATATCGACGCGGACACAGTGCGTGTGCCCACGCCGGCAGAGTTCGTCGACGCCCATGCGACCTGTATCGGATGCACATAGGGGAAGCCGGTGATAAGAGTGACAACAGCGAAGTACACCCATGGGGACGTCGCCTTGTCGAAGGTGTAGAGCGCAATGAGTAGAGGGAGGGCCCAGAACTGCAGCAGCACGGTGCTGACGATGCGGCTGTCGATGATCTCGCTGAGGTAGCAGAACACCAGAAGGAGGAGCATTCCGAGGACCTTTGAAGGGATACTGAGCAAGTTGGCCTGCGTCGTGGTATAGCCCAAGTTCCGCAACGACAGGGTGAGATACGTCTGGGGAGGGTTGGTAGGGACTGCAACCAGGTGAGCGGCGGAGACGATGGTCAAGGCAGATGACGTACCCAAAAAGACAATTCCCAGAGCGTAGATTGGCCACATGCGCCAGTCCTTAAGAATGTCCCAAATCATCCGGATCGTGAGACCCTGTCGGTTGTGCATGTTGGACTTTGTAGGGTCATCTCTCAGTACCCTGTTCACAATGATGGTCTCCTCACTACGAAAAGAATATCAGCACGAGGGAGCAGGTTGATGTAGTCAGGGACATACCGCTCACTGAACCAGCCCTTTGGCCGGAACCAGGCCTTTGTCTGTGTAGGGCTGGGCGGCATCATGAAGAAAGATGCAACGCCGATGACGAGAGTCAGAATGCCCTCGATGAGGAAGAGGTATCGCCAGCCAGCCCGGCCACCAACACCACGGAGCTTCAGCAAACCAGTGGCAAGGAACGCGCCGATGATCTCGGCCAGATAGTTGGAAACCCAGAACCAGGCCAGGCGGAGCGGAACTAGAGTAGGAACCGTTAGGTGGACATCGCGTCAAGCGTTCTCGAACGGCAGTTGACTTACGCTCGTTCTTGGTATAGAAGTACGACAAGTACAAAATCACGTCGGGGATGAAACCACCCTGCATGAAGCCGAGCAAGCATCTGTCAAAACGACCAGCCGTTAATCCCGGCGCCTGAGTCGGGGATAAGTTTCAACGCATACCTTGTCGCCAGGAACGATCCCCGTCCCGTGAGCCAAAACTGACCAAGGGATACAAAGCTCCACAGAACCATCTATTTGGCGTTGTCAGTGCGTCGTCTGGTACAAGTTCCGGACACTTACCTGGCTGGGAATCCAAATATCGGGACCCACGCGCTTCGAGATAAGCTGAGAAGGTAGCTCCGCAATCAAGAAGCACAGCTGAATATAGGGCCAGTCAGCCGGGGCTGCCGGGTTCGATCACATGTACACCGACCTTAAACAAGGTATTCCCGAGGTTGAAGTCGTTGGTCGTGAGCCCGAGGTCCTTGAGGAAGTTGTCCGTGTTGGCTTGTGCGAGGTTCGACCGGTCAAGGTCGAGACTGAAAAACATGATGCAGGCCCAGATCATAATGAGCCAGTCGATCCGGCGCACGATGGCCTGCGGGCGGTGGTTAGACGCGGAGACGCATAGATCACTGTACAACAAAGAACAAGCATACATATTCCTCACGCCAGGTCCAGCGCGCCGCTGGGTCGAAGCGATGAACGTTCTCCCAGGACGGAGGAGGACGATACTTTTCGAGGGTCGCCGGGTCGTCGAAGACGGAGGGTTGCGTCGCGACGCTGTCAAGCTCGTGCTTCGGCCTGCGCCAAAAGGCGGCTTTCTCGGTGGCCACGGGCGCACCGAGAGTCGGGACTTCGATGGTGCTGTCGGTCGGGGTGAGACCGCCCTTGACCGAGCCGGAATCGGAGTCTTCATTGTCGGCCTTGCTGGGGTACGGTTTGGCGAGCACCGTCGACATTGTGGCTGGAGTAGCAGCGGTCGAAGGGACACTACGGAACGCTTCTCTCGCCTAGATGCATTTATAAGAGCGTCAGCTGGAAGGCTGAAGTGTGAGGTTCCTGGATGATATCAGCTCGGCGACATTGGCTGGATGTATTGGCCATCGGGCGAACGATTCGAGCATTGCGCGTTCAATCAACGGATTGCGACATTCTGCCCCCGCGGGAGCAAGAACCACGAAGTTGGTCACACGAATGCGCCATGCCGGTATGCGTCCTCGCACACGAGCGTCTGCGCCACCGCCGTGACAGTCACGGCGCCGCCTTACGGCGACTAGCACGTCCGGGAAGGCGCAAGGTAACCCGGTGGAAGAACGTTTAGTGCTCGCAGAAACAGACTTGAAAAGATATCGATACGCTACACATTTCGCAATTGCAACTTCCACTTCCCTCACCGCCTTGGCATACCCCGCCCCCTCCCTCGGAGGGCTCGCTGAGCCGTGCCTGGAGGGGCTCTCGGTCCCGGATTTTGCTAGATCGGTAGCGTGTTAGCACTACGTCCCGGAAGACGCGGAAGGACGGGTGCGCTCACCGCTTCGCTCTGCGGCGCTCGGACGGTCTCGTCAACGCTAAGAATCAGACAGGCGGCCTCCGTTGCGCTGTTGATCGCGTTAACCTTCACCAAGCTAGGCTCCCAGACGAACGCGTCAAGGTTGTTCCTAATGCCTTCAGACCCGTCGACGTCCACGCCGAACCACTGCTCGCCGTTCGCATGCTTCATACGCAGTTTGTTCAAGATGTCGGTAGAGTCTAGACCGGCGTTGTCACATATTTGCCGGGGAATAACTTCCAGCGCCTTCGCGAACGCGATCATAACCAATTGAAGCTTGCCCGGAATCGACAAGGCGTGCTTCCGGATGCGCGAAGAAAGGTCCAGCTATCGAAGAGGCGCGCGCCGAAATTTGGGTGAGCTAGCGACTTTGGGGATAACTCAGGGCAGGAAAAACACACCTCGATCGCGCCGCCGCCGGCGACAATGTCTCCGTTTTTCACCGCGCGCTTCACCACCATTATGGCGTCGTGTAGACTGCGCTCAACCTCCTCAATGAACTGCTCAGCGCCACCCCGAAGGATGAGCGTGCACGTCTTCGCCTTCGGGCATTCCGTGAAGAGGTTGTATCGCTCTCCACCAATCTGCCTCTCTTCGAACGACCCACAAGTGCCGAGATGCTCGCGCCTGATGTCTGAGCACGTCGACTGGACGGAACCTCCGACAGCCTGGACGACGCGCTGGAGGTCGTCCGCTGGTACGCGACCAGCGCAGAAGATGTCGCGGTCGGCGAACCACTGGGTTGCAAGGTCACCGATGGGTAGCTTGCTCAAAACGACCTTCGCGCCAGTCTTCTCAATCGCCTCCAGCTTACGATATATGATCTCCCACTCCGCATCGACGATGGCTTGGTAGTCCGAGACGTGCTCGACACGAACCTCGGCGTTGTCCTTCTCTGCCTTCAGCTCAAGCTCGACGTTCAAGCTGAGGATAAGGGGATCGCGGAAGGACTTGGGTTGCTGCTCCGCGCCGGCGTACGTGAAGGTCTTTTTGAAGGCCACCCCACTCACGAGCAGCGAGTCCTGCATACCACCACCAGGTATCTTTTTCACGCCAATGAGATTCTCGTTCAGGTCTTCCTGGTCCAGACATTGGACGGCATCAACGACCATGTTTGAGAAGAAGGGCTTTTCTGAGTGGATCAACTTCGAGGACATCGATGTCGACGCGCACTTGAGCAGTAGGGAGCGGAATTGCCTGGTACGGAAATTAGCCTCGCTCCACATACAGGCATATGAGGCACGTACTCGGGGTTTGACTTGTCTACAGTGATCTGGACGGATTTGATGTGCTCTATCGCCTTCATGGATCTCAGGCAGAGCGAACGGCGTGATTATTGTATACACTCACAAGCTCGGCGGCTTTCCTGAAACCTTTCATGATGATGTGCGGACTGACACCCTCCTCGATGTACCCTCGGACCTCTTTGAGCAGTTGTGCCGCAAGGAGCACAACGCTTGTGGTACCATCGCCAACTTCTGCGTCTTGTGCCCGAGCAATATCGACCAATGTACGCGCGGCCGGATGGACGATGTCTAGGAGCTTAAGGATAGTCGCACCATCGTTTGTGATCTGCGCCTCGCCGCGCTCATTGACAATCAGCTTGTCCATGCCACGGGGTCCGAGCGTGCTCGCCAGAGTCTCCGCGATCGCGAGGCACGCAGAGATGTTGGAAAGGAGCTGACCCTTTCCTTGCGAAGTGTCCGTGCCCTCCTTCAAGAGGACCACGGTGGGTTGCTACAGACTATCAGGCCAAGGCGCCATCTCGCAAAACATGATGTGTACACACCATAGGGAGACCACGCTGCATGGCTGAAAAACTAACGCGGTCGAGAGGAAGAGAAAAGAGAAAGCTGACCAGCTATGCGCACAACTGAGAGCAAGCTTTCGATTGAATTCGAGTACGCGCCAATAGCGTGGGAACGAGCTGACTATTGCGGAACGGCGCTTACATTTGCGGCTGTTTGTGCATGTCGACGCGTCGGTACCGCGTCGGTGGCTGCAAATTAGCGCGCTTTCGACGCGTCTCCGACTCGATCGCCTCCGCCTGCATCTTGCCCTCATACCCACTCCTGCTGTCCCAGAATGTCTGTCGAAGACGAACGTCCTACGTTCTTTGCTGGGTCTGACGATGAAGACATGGGCGACACACAGGCTGCTTCCGCTGGTCCCGCCGTTATCCCTGAGGCTATGAAGGTGACGAACACGACCGCCCCGCGCTCACCGACGCACAAGCCACTCTTCTTTGCCGACAGCGACGACGAGGAGCCAAGTCAGTACAGGCCTGCAGAAAATCCTGTGCCAGCGGACGCTACGGACGAATCCGAGTTTGATCTTGACGTCGAGATGCCAGATTTCGTGGATGCGCCCCGCGCGTCAAGCGTGTCCAGTACGTCCTCTGGGCTCAATGAAGCGCGGGGATCCTCCCCAATACCTCAGCCTCCGCGCGAGGGTGTCGAAGAACGCCCCCCGAAACGCCGAAAGCTGTCGCCTGTTCCTCTTCCACGCGCGAATCTTCCCGAGTCTATGTACTTGGGCTCCTTTCTCGTTGACCGAGCTTGGAGCACCGTGAAAGGCTCGGGTTACGTTAAACCGGGAGATGGCATTTTGATTGAGAGGGACGAGCCTAACAAGCCCCCGCAACCCCCTGCGAAGAAGGCAGTGAAAGACAAGGGGGGTAAGAAACAGCTCACCATTGCAAGTATGCTGAAGCCTGCCGCCCCTCCGAAACCCGTGAAGAAAAAGCAGGATTCAGTCGTTCGTCTTACTAACCTGCAAGGTTTTGGTAAGCCATTCAATGTGCTCTTTGAGCTCCACTATAACCTTCGCGCAGAATTTGGCCGCCTGCCTCAAGAAGTCGCTTCTTGGGTCTCGAGACTTCTAGATTTAGGTGAGCATTTGATATGTAGTTATCCTAACGTACCGTCGTTGAGATCTTGCGCAGGGATCGTCGAATTCAAGAAGTGCACCATGGTTGAGTGTGCGGATAAGCTGGCGACCGGTGCGGACCTCATAGTCTCTCTCTCGGTGTATATCAAAGCCTCCGCTTTTAAACCTCCCTCGGTTGCCTCCGACGAGAGGCCAAAGGTCATGTTCAATGAAGGCCAAGAGACCGAAGCGGAGCAAATCCTTAGGGAGCGCAAGAGTTCTCTAATCAATCTCTTCCAGCGTGTGCATCTCAAGCCACGCAAAGGTGCAGATGTCTCGAACAAGAAGCGACTAAACAAGAGTGACCTTGAATTGTTGTCTCAACGTCCTGGCGCGCCGAAGCCCCGGCCTCCCGGGCAGATCGGAGATGCCGACGAGGACGATGGTGAAGGGGACATCACCGAGGAGGAGCTGAACATGATCTACAAGAAGTAAACGAGTACCTTGTGGCGGAGACGGGAAGCGCTGAGATGAGATGATAGGGCGCAGCAGAACGACCAACGGCTCTCTGAGATGGACCCAGCGGACACATTCACATTGAAGCTGCGAGGATACCAGAAGCAGGCGTTGTGGTAAGTCGGTGCTGTTAATCACGCAAGGCTTTGTTGAGTTAGAACGTCACCAGCTGGATGCATTCCATCGAGACGGGCGCTACATCTGCTCGAGAGGCGCATTCAATGCATCCCCTCTGGAAAGAGTGGGCAGTTTATCTACCTGAGCCTCTTTGATGGCCTAACTTGTTCTAGATACACATTCCCTTTCGACCCCAACGACGATACCATCGACCTTACTGCGGACGAACGGCCGTTCTACTTCAATGAATACTCGGGAGAGCTAAGCCTCGATTTTCCGAAGGCGGAGCGGAAGTGTCGAGGTGGGATACTAGCGTGGGTCCACCGACTCTATACGTCACTCAACCTGGATATTAACGTGATCTATCAGGGACGGTAACGTGTTCTTTGGATGTTTGACATTCCGGTATTAATTCTACGTCGTCAATGCGTCGGCTCTAACCTCAGAAAGTATGATCCATCCTATGTTATCCTTACACCGTCTGACCTATCCCTGCAGTGGGAATGGGAAAGACGATTATGCTTTCCGCTCTCATTCAGACTGCCCGGGGACCCGAAGCACCCTCCAAACCCGACCCAAACGCCTCGTTCAAACGCCGGCAGCTCAAACTCAACAACGCCTTCCGCGTAGCTCCAAAACACTCTGCACGCCCGAAGAAAGGCCCTTCTGCCACTTTGATCGTTGCCCCTACCTCTCTACTGTCGCAATGGGCTGAAGAGTTACAGCGTTCCAGCAAGCCAGATACGCTGAAGGTGCTTGTATGGCATGGACAAAACAGGCTTGACCTGGATGCCGCTGTCGACGGCGACGGTGCCACAGATGTTGTCATTACGTCATACGGGACCCTCGTATCTGAACACGCTAAGCATGAAAAGCAACCGTCTCCTATATTCGAAGGTATGTTCTATATCCGTCAGTGTTCGACAAACTATTCATCACGACCCCCTGTGAGTTCAGTTGAATGGCTGCGTGAGTATTTCTCATCCGCCTCATCGAGTTATTTTTAATCTGTCCGTTATTTCAGGGATCGTGCTCGACGAGGCTCACCACATTAAGTCGCGAACAAGTAAGAGCGCCAAGGCCGTATATGCTTTACGGGCCCGTCGACGATGGGCTGTCACCGGAACACCCATCGTCAATCGTTTGGAAGACCTGTATTCGCTCCTGTATGTCGCGAATTTGTCTATATTGTGATCGATTGTGAACACAGCTCACTTATCCACACAGAAAATTCTTGGATTTCACACCTTGGTCAAACCATACCTTCTTCCGCTCGTACGTGGCCGATTCCGTCGCTCACGAACCAGTTTCATTGACTCAACGGATAGTTTTATCACGTTACCATTCTTGGCTCGCGACCGCAAAGCTGTGGAGGTCGTTCAGATCATCTTGGAGAGCGTGCTACTTCGTCGAGAAAAGGACATGCTCGACTCAGATGGCAAGAAGATTGTCGAGCTCCCATCCAAGGAGGTACGTGCACAGATTGAGTAGGCCGTTCCGGGGCCCTGACTGCTAACTTATCTAGATTACCATCGAGACCCTTGAATTCTCGCCGTTGGAGCGCAAGATTTACGACTCCCTGTACTCGGACGCCAAGAAGGACTTCGAACATCTCAACGCTAAGGGGCTCGTAAGCCGCAACTACACCCATATTCTGGCCATGCTCATGAGGTCAGCTCTGCAGGCTCGTTGTCGCCGATTATTTTACTGACATGATCGTAATCGTAGATTACGTCGTGCCGTCCTGCATCCCAACCTGGTGTTATCGTCCGGCGATACTGTCGCTCCCAAAGCCCCTGCTGGCAGCGGTGCCGTCGACGTCGATGAGCTGATCCAGCGCTTTGGTCAAGGCGAGAACTCAGCAGGGGACAGCAAGGTCTACGCGGAGGGCGTGCTCGCGAACCTCGGGCAAGAGGAGAATGCGGAGTGTCCGATCTGTTTCGACGTCATGGAGACACCCACGATTTTGCCCGATTGTATGCACCAATGGTGAGTGCGCTCCTGCTAAGCAATTCGTGGCCATTTAGTCTGAGACCATGCTACATAGTTGCAAGGATTGTATCATCGCCTTTATAGAGAGCTGTCGCGAAAAGGGGGAACAGGGTAAATGCCCTACGTGCTCCCGTGGACCCGTTCAGGTGAGCCCCTTCCCTTCCCGCTTCTAGTTTCTGCGTTGCTGAAAGGCACTACAGGAGAACGACCTCTTGGAAATCGTTCGCTCGCGCCCGAATAGCGGAGACGGGCCTGGCACCAGCACGCAGGCCCCTACCCCCACCGTAACTCTGCGCAGAAACGACTTCCGTTCGTCGACGAAACTTGAAGCCCTAGTGCAGGATTTGCGTACGCACAGAGCCGCCTCAACTCATAATCCCCACGGCATTATCTGACGCGTTGATAGGACGGCTGAGAGATCAAGACCCGTGCTTCCGAGCGGTTGTGTTCTCACAATTCACCTCTTTCCTCGACTTGATCCAGGTCGTGCTGGAACGTGAGGACCTGGCGTGGTTCAGGTTTGACGGCTCGATGGACATCAAGAAGCGGAACGAGGCCGTCTCTGCGTTCAAGGCGCCGTCGCGCGAGGCTAAGGTCTTGATCGTCAGTTTGAAAGCCGGCGGTGTGGGCTTGAATGTTCGTGCCTCGTCTCCCTAGTCGACTGGTGATGTATGCTCACTGTGAACAATGAATAGCTGACGAACGCGAACCATGTGTATATGGTAAAGCCAAAGATTCGTTCCGTCGTGAAGACGTACTGTGTCACTAATTCGCGTGCTCTAGATGGATTGCTGGTGGAACGCGGCAACGGAAAATCAAGGTGAATGCGCTACAGATCCTTAGGCCTCCGTTATAGTACTCATGATGCGTTTCAGCCATTGACCGCGTGCACAGAATCGGTCAGGAGAAACCGGTATACGTCAAGCACTTCATCGTGCGTCACTATTCATATACATCTAAAGTGTCTCCTGCTAATCGTCGCGTGGCAGGTGGCGGGAACCATCGAAGGACGTATCCTACAAATACAAAAGCGGAAGACCGCGATCGTCAAGGAGGCTTTCAAGGGCAAACGCGATACAGATCCGGAGAGTATTGAGAACCTCAAGATTATGTTCGGCGACGATACCGATACCACCTAAGTCTTCAGGATCTATTTCGTCGGCGTACTAATAGTGTATACTACTTACTGTGGCACATATGATGGAACCTTAGTAGGAACTAGTGCTTGAATATAGAGATTTGTCTCATTGAAGACCGTGTTCTGCGAACACAGGGATGTCCGACTCGCCGCGATACACTTGCTTCGCAGCGAAAGGATTTGTAGTAGTGACCTTGAGCTTGTAGATTTGAACACTCTGATAGAAAAATAAAACAAATGACGAGAGTGGGATTCGAACCCACGCCCTTTCGGACCAGATTTCGGAGGCGCCTTAGTCTGGCGCCTTAGACCGCTCGGCCATCTCGCCTTGAAGTGGCGAAGATGGGTGGCATTCCGATGTGTTTTACTACTGAAAGTACGTCAACCAACTCAACCTCCGACATAGTAGTACTAGTACGAGATCTAGACACCTTGACAACAGAAACTAGGGATAGGGAACACTATTATGAAGGGTTATGTGGAGTGTGGAGTGTGGATTTATTCTTTCTTCGCGGTGCCATAACAAGGATATTGCCTACGTATGTTGGGGAGGTCGTTGTGTTCAACCTAGTACATCTTAAGCCCTTGCCGCCGATGAGTACACACCTCACCACAACGTTTTGGAGGCGAGATGGCCGAGCGGTCTAAGGCGCCAGACTAAGGCGCCTCTGAAATCTGGTCCGAAAGGGCGTGGGTTCGAATCCCACTCTCGTCATATGTTTTGTTTTAATCTCTGCGTTTTGTTGAAGTGTGTGAACTGCAGGAAAGAATCCCGAGTTACAGATCCGACATCGTCTTCACGAGGCAAAAATCCAACCATTGCTTGGTGAGTTTCTTGATTCCGAATCTCGTAAATATCATTTGAACCGGGCCCGAAGAGTAAATTTCCCCAAGGGTGCCATGGTTAATTTGCATGGGCGTTGAATGGTTAAAGCCAATAGCCCCAACTTGTATTCCTAAACAGGCATGATTGCCTTAGCAACCATCACTTTTCAAGCGCTCATACCGAGCCTACTCCCGCCGACACACTGCGTGCTCAGCGCTCAGCGCCCTGCTCACCCGGCAAAACCGAAAGAGAAGATGCATTCTGGATTTTACAACAGCCGGGATGCTTAATCCCCAGATCAGACATCGGTATTGCCTAATACATACATATAGCGGACTCAATAGCAAGAAAGCTAGCTCACAACAGGTGATACAAGTACACCATGTCCATCGCCCATACCCAAGAAGAGGAAGCAGGCCGCGAAGCTTCATACAATAGCCTCTCCGATGGAGAAGTGCACCTGATCGCCCTCAGCGAGAGTGAGGCGGACAGGGAGACGGGGGTCAATGCGCACGGGGGCGCTGGACCCGACGAAGAAGTCCCCGCGAGTGAAGTTGCGGGTGATGGCGGCGGTCTCTTCCTCCGTGAGCGGTCGTGGACGCTTGGAAGGACGGAACGTCGAGGTGGAGGATGAGGCCGCTGGGGCGGGCGGGTTGGCGACAAATGTGCTATTGTAGTCGTAATAGTGCCCGAGACCCTGCATGGGCGGAGGATATGCCATGGCGGCGGGGAAGGGCGGGACTTGTGCTAGGTATCGGTACAAAGATGAGGATGAGGGGGCACGGCAACACGGATACGGACGGCAGACTTACGAGGCTGGGCTTGGTTTTGTTGCGCCTCAGCGTCGGGGTCGGGATAAGCGCAAGAGGCACCGAGGCCCCTCTTCAGGCAGCTCTGCGGGTGCGACGTCAGCGTCGAGATGGGATGACGCGAGCTCGGCAGAACAAAGGAGGAATGGCTGACCTGGCATGGCAAAACCTCGCTGCACCTCGTCTTTCCGGCATGGCAGGCGGTGCAGGCCCGACGGACGGAGGGCGCCTTGGCTGGCGGCGGAGGCGGTCAGGGCAGGGCGGGGGGACGGGGGAGACGGGGAGGAGAGACGCACGCTTGCGGGAGCCGTCGGCGGGGGCGGCGGAGGAGCCGGAGATGGACTGCTGGGGCGGTTGCTGGAGGTCGGGGGGGAGTGACTGGCCATGGTGGTGTTGCTGGAGTTGTTGGGTGTCGATCGACGGAGGGGCCGCGTCCTGGGCCGGCGTAGAGGCCTCTGAGAGGGCCGACATGGACGTGATGGGCGGTGTTTCGGAGCGGACGGGCTGCCCACGCCCGCATTCCCGCCTTTTGCATCCCATCCCCCGCCCTTTGCCGACCGAACCCCCGGCCCTCACACGCCCCCGCCATCCGCATCCCGGTCCGACCCCGCCCCCATCCGGCTCCAGCGCCGGCTCCGGCTCCGGGCCCGGATGTCACGGTCACATCCGCCCCCTCCGGCAACCCGGGCACCGAATCGGATTCGGCCACCGGAACTCGTACCGCCATGTCTCCCCCGCACTCGCCCCCACACGACCCCGCCCCCGTCGCGTTCGACGACTTCCAGTTCTTCAACCCCGCCAGCAATGCCGCCATCCCGCCCCCGCCGCCCCTCCCCCCCTCCAACGACCTCTTCTCCCCGTCCGAGACCACGGACCTCTTTGGCTTCCTCGAGAACTTCGACTGGGATTTCAATCTGGACTCTCAGTTCCCCGACGCGCCCCAAGACCCTCTCTACCAAAGTCCTTTACAGGAAACAGCCCCACCAGGGTTAGACCAACTGCCTCCATCGTCGTCCCTCTTCAGCTCGCAGCCGCTCTCGCGACAACAGCAGCAACAACAACAGCCTTTACCCGGGCCGTCCCAGCACCCCCGTCCGTTCCAGCAACTGCCATCGCAGCAATCATACTCTCAGCACGCGGAAACGAAGCCACCCGCCCCTGCACGAAGCCGTTCTCCGTCCTCATCAGCCTCGCCCTCGTCTCGCGAGACCCCCGGTGCGAACGCACCCCCTCGCGTCAAGCCCCCGCTCTCCACGCCCCAGAAGAGGCTGAACCATATCATGTCCGAGCAGAAGCGTCGGAACGCGATCCGCGACGGCTATCTTCAGCTCACCACGCTGCTCGCACCTGCTGGTGCGCCTCCCGGCTCCGGCATGCCCACCAGAGGGCGACCCAAGGGCAGCGGCAGTCGTGGGAGAGGGACGAAGGGCAAGAGTGGAATTCTGTTCCGTGCGAAAGAGTACATTCGTTGGCTGGAGGAGGGCCGAGACGCGCTTCTCGAAGAGGTGATGAGGGTCGAAGCTGCGGCAGGCATTCGGTAGCGCCCTCAATCGTGGTACGCACTTCTTGGTGAACTTCCGCTATATGTCTAATACTCACGCACTCCTCCTAGCTTTCGTGTTGTATTTTTAGACACACTCTCTTGTACTTTCTGCTCTGCAGACATCGCCGTAAACAAACGGTCTCCACGGGAGTACTTGTACCGCTCCTTTTCGCGTACCTAAATTGCCCCTGACGCAGCTTGATATTCTGCAGGATAATCCTATGTAACAGGTATCTACTGATGTTCATCCTCTCGCGCAACCTGAATCGCGATCTTGGTTCGCGACTTGTCAAGTACCGACAATGAAACCTCTAGATCGTTGCGGTATCCGTGCGAGCCCAAGTAACTCAAGTATACTTGAACCGTGAGGCGCACGTCACGGGATGGGTGTCCTTTGCATATACAGTTTGCGCCTTCATCAACCACCACGCTCAGCGTGGAGCCTTTCTGGCATCCGTTTGACATTACCTCCGCCAAGGTTCGTGTCCATTGAATGTGTTGCCGGCACCGCACTTTGCCCTTGTGACGGCACCTACAACCCGGTGAGTGGTTCGCACATATTCGAGCGTGATGATCCCAATACCCGCAGCAGCTGCTGCATAAGCCCTACGTGGTCCCCGCCCTGATTACGTTGTTGGATAGAGTAAGAACTGTCGCCGCAAACTGTTGTTCCATTCTGCGGGCACACGGATGACTGTGTCCTATGGTCAGGCGCACCTCGGCTTACAGCTTTGAAAACGCTCTCACGTCGCCGCCTACGACGAGGCCAAGGCGAGATCGTCCGACCGCATGGGCGGCGACACTATCCTCTAGGCTTTACGCAGCCGCCTTTTGTCGAGAACGAGCCTCAACGGGGCTCCACCGCCGCGGTGGCGGGTCGAGCTCCTGAGGCGATGACTGGAGGACCGGAAACATTACCGCCTGTCATTCAAACCGACAGCGGCGGCGGTCGGCGACATGAGCGACTTTCCGTTCAGTACGTACTCGTCAAGTTTTTGGAATGGGGTCCACGGCTAATGTGCGCGCGGACGTCCCAGCCATCTCGCCACTCCCCCGACAAGCGTTCGCCATAATGCCTCGTACCTTGGGAAGGTCGCCGTCGCTTAGACGGGTTAAGCCTGGTCGCCCCATATCGGGAGCGTCGGTGCTGGACAGACGGGTCGCTTCAGCATCGATTCGTCCCATGGGAGCGCTGCCGGGGGTACGCAGACGTTTCCCGTACCTGGCTCAGAGTCACCGGCGCACTCGCGTCCACGGAACTCTCCCGCGCAGACGCGGCCCGGGACCGTAAAGGCAAGTCCTGCGTCTATCCCACAAAGGGCCGTTTCGTCCCGCACCTTGCTCTGATAGCCCACGCGCGCCCGCACGACTCAGGTCTCAGGAAGGGGTAGCCGTATTGCAGTCCCAAGTATTGCGCCATACGAGACGGCGGGCGGGCTGTGGGTCGTCGTGGGATGCTATTGAGCCTCTACGGGCAGTCGGTTTGTCGGATGCGGGTCGGGGGCTGATCAGTCGGACATCGGGAGCTCGCCGAGTACCCTTGCAGACGCCGCAGCGAGCCTGTCGATCGATGGGCGCATCATGGACGACTCAGCAAGAGTATCGGGAGGGCTGGGGCTTCTCACCTATGTCCGCCTTGGGCCCGCCAGCGTCGCGCGCGCGGGACGATTATGTGCGAGAGGCGATCTTTGCGTCGTTGGTAAGCGACAGTCCGATGAGCTCCCAGCCTCCCACGGAGGGCGCCGTGCCGTATTGGAAGATCCTTGGCGATAGCCTTTGGACTGACCGGTGACAGGTCGCAGCGTAGCCAGAGCGCCATGTATAATGAAAATCAGTCGCGGGGCGCACTGGCCGTCGCTGCGTACGACAAGAGAGCGACTCAGTGTCAGAGGGATTGGCTCAGGACTGGCTTGGCGTGTCGCGCGCACTTGAGATGCTGGACAGAGACGGTCCGACATCAATGTCCAACGTACACCAGCGCTGTCATCAGGATTCAGGCCGGGGGCTAACATCCGCCCAAGGCACCGTACATTACCGGCTACCGCTCGAAGCATCGCGGGCCCGCCCCCCGTCATCGCCGCCGTGGGGGTGCGCAGATCTCCGGCACGAACGTGATTGGGTTCCTGTCGAATTAGAGTAAAAAGCTGGGCCAAGCCCCGTACGCATCTCGATAGATCTCGTCCGTGAGTCATTTTTGCTCTCGCGCGCACAGCAGAGGGAAAAAGCATCCGCGCCCGCCCCGCCAGCGCTGCGTAGGGCCTCCTTCCCCGCGGACGCTCGTTCGGGGTATATGGGCAGCGCACCTTTGAAACGTTTCTCACAGGTTGGACGCAGAGCGGGTTCATCATTCTGCGCTGTCGGGCGATCGGGAGCACAGCGCGTTCGGCACTCGACCCCGAGCGCAGGAGACGCGGATGGGATGGGAAGGCGTGGCAGAGCGCCGGGCGCAGCCACGACCGTCGGGTAGATTGCGCGCTTGCACCATAAACAATCAGAACGCCCTTTTGAGGACCTGTCGGTGTGAGGCCTTCTGGGAGGTGAGTAGCGGCCTGGTTTCTGCGAAGAAGTGGGGAAGCCTTTCAGAGAAAGCCCAAGACAGAAGAGGACGAAGAGTGGCATACGATCATCGCATAATCGGTAGGTACCGTTGCGTCGTACTGACAGGCTGAACGGCGGATAGGTTTGCGCCGACTTCAAGTCCGCCCGCGTCGTCACAGGGGCTTGCTCCAGTTACAATAGCCGGATGCCCGTTTCCCGGTGATAAAGCTTTATGACAAGCCGATATCAACAGAGCCACGTTCGCCATTGAGAACCATGTCAGGCCTTCGCGCGATGAGACGCATCGAAGAGCTGTCTCTCTCAAAGAGTCGGTGAAACTGGTCTACGCCTCGAGCACTCTCCGATCTTCTCTCCCGAGTCTCGCAGATGCGATACGCAATGGTTTACTGATCATGACGTGCGGGCGTAAAAGAAGGACAGGACAGCGCACAAGATTCGCGAGCGCAGTAACGTCTGACAGTTCCTGGGTAGATGTTAGTGCGGGAACGAAACGTGCAAGAGTTCAGACCGCATGGCGTTCAGCTGCGCTTCGGGGGAATGGAGGGTAGCCGATGTATGTCGTTGGTCTTGTCTCACTTCCAACGACCTGGACTCGAGGTGGAGACTGAGCCTTAGCCCATCCGCAAGGAACGAGTGGGAATAGCTTACCTTTTGGGCGGCCAGGGTGATGGTACAAGACTCCCCCAAGGCACGAAAGTACCCGTGACTCTTCTGGTCGCCAACATACTGTAAGTAGTAGGAGAGACTAGCCAGTACATTTGAGCTGAATGCGGTTACCCACCTTCCGACAGAGAATCGGGCTCGGGGCCCGGATCAGCTGAACCTGTCAGGTACGAGGCCAATAGGCGGGACTGTCTGCGGTGATTGGCAGACCAACGGCGGGCAGGCGCTGCGCTCTCACCGCTGGGAAAGTTTTGTGGGCCCATCATATCATCTTGTCAGATAATCCCGACCCGGATCGCGCACGGTAAGGCTTGACGCAGGTAGTGCGGATGTTTTGGTGAGGACGCACAAGTCCCGGGAGGCCTGGTGTGTTATGCAAAAGCTTCGGAAAATTGGAAAGGCAAAAAATTGTAGGTGCATGTAGGTGTCCAACCGACAGGGATTTGTCGGCGCTATAGCGATTGACGCCGGTCTGTCGGCATGGTGGCAATCATATCATTGCCATTTCTGGCAGGAGAGGTGGTTCACCGCCCTCAGTGCCTCTTTCTCAGGCCCCGCCATCTAACCGGACTCTGACTGTGCGCCGGCGACTCCACGACGAAAACAGACTCGGGCTTCCATGTCCCTGATGACGCTTGGCGGTCGGACTCCCACCTCTTCGCAATACAGCCTCGGGCATGCCGAGTTGGAGCGAACACAGCCGGCTGCTATTTTACCTGCAAGTTGTCGTCTCGGTTGGTCGAGAGCGAGAGTACCAACATTTTCTATAATATTTCCTCTCTCCTCGTGGGAGCGGTTTATGGAGCTGAGGCTTTTTGTCCCCTTTGTTTGACTTTTGCCAGGTACACATCAGTGTAGTCCTCCAGCCGTCTCGGCGCCAGACCCGACGCGGGCCGCGACGAACGAGTTCATGGACCATTCCTGGTGTGCCGTGGGATACGCGTACGCGTCGGTCTCCAGTGCGCTCTCTCACGGATCGCGCTAAATTCGCGCGGCAACCGCTAACCAGGGGAAGACAGGTGTCTTCCATCATACCAGCAATGCGCCAGCCCCGGCACCGAACCAGACGGATACGGCCGCTCCGTTAGGACGCCCGACCTCTCTCGGGGCGCACGGCTAGGTCTACGTGAGACGTAAGAGGACATCGCCCGCCCCTTGGAGCTCTCACGGGTGCTGTATGATTCGCGCGACGACCGCGTTCAGGGCCGCACCGACAGATGCTGATATCGGCGCAAAGCGGACTCCCTACCTTCCGAGTAAGTCTCGTCTCTGGTCAGTACTCGGGTGCACTACTGTAACACTTGGTCATTCAGTTTGCAGAGCGCCGGGTACCCCAGGGCTATAAAGGATGCCGCCCGACGAGGTTGTCAAACCAGCTCGAGCCTCACTTGAGTTTTGACGAAGGTCGACTACCCACCCGTTCTTCTCCACAATGTCGAGGTTCCAGTCTTTGCTCGCTTTCATCACCGTTTCCCTCGTCGCGGTTGCCCATGCTGCGATTGGCCCAGTCGCCGACCTTACTATCACGGATGCGGCGGTCAGCCCTGACGGCTTCACCCGCCAGGCTGTCGTGGTGAACGGCGCTACTCCTGGGCCGCTCGTCGCTGGAAATATTGTGAGTGTTCCTCCAATTTTAAGAGCGACCCGATGTCTGACATGTTGGGTTAGGGGGATCGTTTCCAGCTCAACGTCATCGACAACTTGACGAACCACACGATGCTCAAGTCTACGAGTATTGTGGGTAGATTTATTTCTTGTTTTCTTGCATTCGCTCACGGTCATGAAATAGCACTGGCATGGTTTCTTCCAGCACGGCACGAACTGGGCCGATGGTCCGGCCTTCATCAACCAGTGCCCCATTTCTCCTGGACATTCGTTCTTGTACGACTTCCAGGTTCCTGACCAAGCTGGTACGTGATTATATTTCTCGTCTTGCGTGGAAATTGGGCTGAGATGGCGACCATGGCACAATTAGGTACTTTCTGGTACCACAGTCACTTATCGACCCAGTACTGCGATGGTTTGAGGGGTCCGTTCGTTGTATATGATCCCAACGACCCGCACGCGAGCCGTTACGATGTCGACAACGGTAAGACAAGTGCAGTAAGTCGACATGTCATGCAACTGATAGCGAGATGTAGATGACACTGTGATCACTTTGGCCGACTGGTACCACACGGCTGCGAAGTTGGGGCCCAGGTTCCCGTAAGTACATTGTGGTAGTCTGGTGTCCAATCTCTGACGTAGAATTCAAGGCTCGGTGCGGACGCGACTCTCATTAACGGCAAGGGTCGCTCTCCGAGTGACACTACCGCCGAGCTCTCGGTGATCAACGTCACAAAGGGCAAGCGGTCAGTACTTTTTCTGTTCGCGGTTGCTGATTCCTGGTGCTGATGATGGTATGGTATTTCAGCTATCGCTTCCGCTTGGTCTCTCTGTCATGCGATCCCAACCACACTTTCAGCATCGATGGCCACAACTTGACCATCATCGAAGTCGATAGTGTCAACTCCCAGCCTCTGGAGGTTGACTCGATTCAGATCTTCGCTGCGCAGCGCTACTCGTTCGTAGTAAGTTATTCTTGCGTGTCAATGCACTCACAAGGGCGGCACTGACGCTGATATCTTTAATATAGCTGGACGCCAATCAGGACGTCGACAACTACTGGATCCGGGCCAATCCTAACTTCGGCAACGTTGGCTTCGATGGCGGAATTAACTCGGCCATCCTACGTTACGATGGCGCGCCTGCAGTGGAACCCACCACGAACCAGACCACCTCAGTCAAGCCCCTGAAGGAGGTTGACCTTCACCCTCTCGTCTCAACCCCAGTGGTATGTAGCTTTCAAACCGCCTTGCGCATTGCTTGTGTCCTCATGGATATGATCTTAGCCCGGCAGTCCTTCGTCCGGAGGTGTCGACAAGGCGATCAACTTGGCTTTCAACTTCGTAAGTAGTGAGGTCTATCTCAGGCAGACGTACTTGATACTCATTGTTCACAGAACGGCACCAACTTCTTCATCAACGGCGCGAGTTTCGTCCCGCCTACCGTGCCTGTTCTGCTCCAGATCCTCAGCGGGGCCCAGACGGCACAAGATCTGCTCCCTTCGGGCAGTGTATACGTCCTCCCGTCGAACGCGACGATCGAGATCTCGTTCCCCGCTACGGCCGCTGCGCCTGGTGCTCCCCACCCCTTCCATTTGCACGGTGTATGTCCTGATATTTCTTTCTATGTAACTCCATCTGACATCTACGCTGTAGCACACCTTTGCTGTGGTGCGTAGCGCCGGCAGCACCGCATACAACTACGACAACCCGATCTTCCGCGACGTCGTGAGCACGGGTACCCCTGCAGCGGGTGACAACGTCACGATTCGTTTCGACACCAACAACCCTGGCCCATGGTTCCTCCACTGCCACATCGACTTCCACTTGGAGGGTGGCTTTGCCGTTGTCATGGCTGAGGATACTCCGGATGTAAAGGCTGTCAACCCGGTCCCTCAGGCGTGGTCCGACCTTTGCCCGACCTACGACGCGCTCGACCCCAGCGACCAGTAAACGAGCGTTGAGTTTGTGGTGTTGGCGTAGGCTTGGGGTGATCGGCGCTCAATTCATGCCTAGCTATCATATGCACTCTACTTGGTTCTCGATTTCAAAATTTCGGGCATAGTGAAAGAATGTATATTATTAATAATCATGCAATATGACTTAGTAGATCGAATGCACGTCTACAACCATTGCTCTATTATAGTTGACGCCGAAACTGCTCAATTGTTTGACTTGTATGTAATGAACGTGACGAAGTAAGTACTACTTGTGCTGTGCCCGAGGATGAGCGGTCAATCGCGGCCCTTCCCCCAGTCGGCGCCAAAACATGTTTAGGACCCACCCTCGTGGGAACCAAGCGAGAACCCTGAACATCCCTGACATCGCCGCCAAGGTCATGTAGCGTGGCGGCTTCGGTTTGAGCACGGCAGTGACCACTCGTTCCGCGAAGGTCGCCGTCGGCATCGCTCCCGGACCCTGGCTCATGTGGAGCTTCGCGAGAATGGCGTCGATGTACTCCGAGTAGAGGCTGTTCTCGGGAAGCTTAACGCGTGGGGCTTGGTTGATAGTGATGTTCGACTTCACGCCGCCCGGGGCAAGGAGAACGACGTTGATATTGAACGGCTTGCATTCCATGTAGAGGGCGTCTGTGATGGAGTTCACTGCGGCCTTGGTAGATGCGTATATGCCACCCCAGGGAACGGGTCTACGGCAAGATGAGTTCGCCAGTACGAGCTTGGTCCGCGCTTGAGTCGCGATAGGATGGAATACACACATTTCCCCTGCAATCGAACTGACGTTCACAATTGTGCCAATCTTACGAGCCGCCATGTGCGGAATGACCGCCTTCGCCATGCGTATGATCGAGTATACGTTCGCATCGAAAGTTTGGATGATCTCCTGCATGTCGATGTCGATCACAGGCCCTGTGCATGTCTCAGTCAGGACGGTTTCAACTATTTTCTTTGGGTAGGAGATTATTACCAGTGCTTCCCACCCCAGCATTGTTCACTAGGATGTCTATTTGGCCCTCTTGTTCGATGACCGTCTTTACTACGTCCTTCACATTTGCGTCGTGGGTGACGTCCAAAGGCAGGGTATGTATATTGTCGTGTGTAAAACCCTCCATGGCATCCAGTCTGCGCGCCGTAGCGTACACGATGCAACCCTTAGACGCAAACTCCTCGCATCTAATACAAAGGCTTTAACACGCGTTGCACTGTGAGAGTACGAACCCACAACCTACAGTGAGAAGCCGATGCCTCCTTTGGAACATCCTGTGATGAGGACGACGGTCTTACTGCTAGACATGTTGGGTGCTGGCTGAAAGAAGGTAAGTGTAATCGACCCTCAAACCTGCGTTGCCTGCGTCGCGATGAAGACACCCGGAGTCTCAAAGTATACCTTCTCGTTACTAATCGCCGCCCGGTTACTTCACGGCAGAGCGGCACTCCGTGCCGGTGAGAAGTAACGACTTGCCTATGGGAGGAAGGACGTTACTAATGCGGGGTCCTGGCTTCGGTTTACATGTGTGACGTCGTAATGGTTGTACGAAGTATGTACAAGCCGAATATTGTCTCCAGAGTCGAGATCGGCGCGGCAGGGCAAGACAGGGACGGACACTGAGGAGCCTTGAAGATGGAAAGCCAAGAACTCCCCGGCGATCAAACATGTCGGGGAACACTGGCAGCACATGCATGCATGATCCCTGCAGGCCAACCCAGAGGCGCGTATTGTCAACAACCTTCGTGAGATTGGACACGGAAGCGTTATACAAGGACTCCGTTCCTGCTATCATACACCCCTAAGTATCGTCTCTCTGAGTCAGTTAGAGTCGGACGGCCAGTCTGCGACTTTCTCTGCACGGCCAGTCAGCGTGAACGTGTGCTTCAATGTGCCATCCGTGTCCAGCGCGATCGTGTACGTCCCAGGGTGGACCCACTTCGCACCGCTCTCATCCGCTCGCGCGATCGCGCCAAGCGTTACCGGTAGCTCTGCGACCGTGCTCCTCCGCGGGGC
Organism: Trametes meyenii; assembly: GCA_022606255.1. Lineage (NCBI taxonomy): Eukaryota > Fungi > Basidiomycota > Agaricomycetes > Polyporales > Polyporaceae > Trametes > Trametes meyenii. The sequence continues at coordinate 4,046,606 of JABYQG010000001.1, read as the reverse complement.
GAGTCCGTGAATGCGCGTGTAAGACACGAGCTGCTTCTTCGGGTGGGGTGCGGGGCCGAAGGCTCCGCTCACGAAGAGCAGCGCGACGTAGTCGGAGGTCACCTTGCCCGTGTTCGTCACGCGTACGCGGAATGTGTCGAGCGGTGCGAGATCGAGGAAAGGTGCGTTCTTCCGACCATGAGCGACAAGATCCTGAATAGAGTACGACGGGGACGGGCCACCAAAGTCGGGGCTAGCGTTGGTGTTGTTGCTCGCGTCGGCGTCTGTGTCTGCGCCAGGAGCCGCCCAGGAGAACCCGAAAGTCGTGTAGTGCAACCCGAAGCCGAACTCGTACACAGGCGTGCCGGAGTACCATTTATACGTTCGGCCGGGGTTCGTCGCGCTCGGGCGGAGAGACATGTCCGTCATCGGGACTCGTTCGGCATATGCGGCTGGGTACTGAGTTATCGGAAGGCGTCCCGCGGGCGCTGCCTTGCCCGTGATGATGTCGAAGAGCGCGGCGCCGCCACTTTGGCCAGGGTAGCCACCCCATATGATTGCGTTCACCTAGCGAGACGCAAACATACATGCGGACGATCAGCGCTTGTCGGGTGCATTACGGAGGAAGGAGACGAAACATACCGTACGGCTCTTCTTGAGCGCGCTATCATCGAGCTGGCCGCCACCGAACTGCGCGACGATGAGCGGCTTGCCGACGCGTTCGAGTTCCGCCACGAGCTCTAATTGGTTGCCTGGCCATGTCACGTTCAGCCGGTCGACCTCCTCGCGCTCCACGGTTTCGTCGAGGCCGCCTGCGAAGATGACCACGTCCGCGCGCTTCGCGGCAGCGATGGCGGCCGGGAAACCGCTCTTGTCGTCCCGTGTGGTCACGTTGGTACCCAGCACGTACTCAACCTCGAAGCCAGCCTGCTGCGCGCCCTGGAACGGACTGATGAGGTATGGGGCGACGCCCTGGTAGTTTCCCTGCAGAAGCGTCGTAGCGTTCGCCCAAGGGCCGATGAGAGCGAGCTTGCGAGAGCGTTTCGAGAGGGGAAGAACGCCATCGTTCTTGAGCAGGACAATGCCCTCAACAGCAGCCGTGTGCGCGAGCTGCTGCGCTTGCGAAGTGCCCACGTCGGACCATCCGAGCTGGCGATAGGGCTGGGAGGCCGTAGGATCGAAGTATCCGAGCCTATGTGTTGCATTAGTCTACTAATACACAAGGAAACACCATAATCCACACCTGACGAGAGAGGCATATTGACGGATAGCCGCCCTCCTAAGGTCCGCAGTGCTTACCAGACCCCGTTGGAGGGCATCAGGAAGGTACGTCGATGAGAATGTCCCACAGTCGATATCGGTACCGGCGAGTAGGGCGTCCGCCGCCGCTTGCGCAGGGTCTGCAGTGTAGTTGTGCGGTGAGAAGATGTTTTGAACAGCGTCGCAATCGCTCGTAACCCATCGGTCGTCCGTGAAGCCCCAGTAATCCCTGAGGACGTCTTGCAACAAAAACTTGTTTGCGCACGATGGGATGCCGTTGACGGCGTTGTACGAGCACATGACACTGGCGACCTTCGCGTCGCGGACGCACGACTGGAAGGGCGGGAGGTAGAACTCGGAGAGATCTTGTTGTGAGACCACTGCGTTGAACCCGTAGCGCACGACACCCTCCCAGTTGTCGAGATCGTATGCGGCGAAGTGTTTGCAGTCGGCAACGACCTTGAAGTACGGTTTGGGGTCGAGGCCGCCCTGAAGGCCGACGATAAGGTTGTAAACGTATTGAGACAAGTGGAACGGGTCCTCTCCGGGGGTTTCCTGACCACGACCCCAACGAGGATCCTTGAATGCTGTACAGTCATAATTAGAAACAGTGCTCGACAAAGCGATGGGAACACGTACGGTTTATGTTAGGGGTCCAGTAGTCGAGGCCGGCGCGACCGGCGTTGTTGAAAGCACGACCTTCGGTACTGACGATGGTCGCAATCGCCCGGATAAGCGGGTCGTCGAAGGCAGCACCCATTAGGATAGGCTGGGGGAAGGAAGTAGCATAGCTGAAGGGTCCGGAAGACGCGAACGTCACCCCAGGGCTTCGAGCTACACCGTGCTATACAAGATCGGATTCAGCATTCGGCTACTAGTGCATCTCCCAGAACAAAACTCCGATACCCACCAATCCTTCTGACCACCAGTTGTATGCGGGGAGGCCCAGGCGAGGGACACCCGGAGACGCATTCACGGTGTTGTTAGTGAGTTCCTCATCGGTCCAAATAGCAATCAGCGCAGTAGCACGAGTGATAGGGTCTTTGGTGACATCACAGACGGCGTTCTTTGCCAGAGGGCCGTTCACGCAGTCGGGGAAGCCATACGCCTGCACAGACGTGGCACTGGCCACCAGCGCGGTAAGAAACGCGGAGAGACGACGAAGACCGTTCGCCATCTGGATAGGCAGGAAACTGGGTAAGCACTCTACGATCCCATCCATTGCGAGCTTTGAGCTCTTTTTCAACGTTGGACGTAAGGCCCCAGGGAAAATCTCGGATATTGCGAAGACATGGAGGACATCAGGAAGAACTGGACGAGTGAAATCCACGAGTCAGGTGGCGAGGTCAGAAGGGGATGGAGAAGAGTGCGAATAATGCGCTTGACATCGCTTTCGGAGCGAGCGGATTCGCGGAAGAGAGCCTCCCGCCTCCCGCGCACGCGTAGAGGCGTGACAGGTCACACATCTGATTGGAACGGGTCACTAGCTCTCCCAAATAGGGTAGGCAAGAACAGGCACCGTTGTGGCGGCAAGCACTGCATCGTCGCTCTCTGCTCCTCCCACCATTCAGCAGGGCGCCCTGCGTGCTTCGATGCCCCCTCCGCCACTCCCGCAGGAAACAGAGCCTGCATGGCCGATTCCTACTTTTAATTTCCGCATAGAGGATCTCGCGCATCCCGGTGCCAAGCTCTTCCTCGACAACGTACGTCCAGACGTCGCTTTACGAGAGGCTGTCGTCACCGTGTGCAGCTGGCTCTACACTCCGGAAACAGTCCCTACAAAGTGAGTGTGCCGCCCCTTCCGCCGCGCAGATCAGAATTGCTTCGCCCATTCTGGCCGAAACGGCTGCCGCAAGTGCCGTCATGCCTCTCAGTGCGTGAGCAGCCTTCGCGGTCACACCACGGCCCCCTATGACTCGTCGCAGCGGTTGACCGCACCGTCTCTTCCAGCGTGCAGTGCGTAACGCTCGTCCTCCGGCCCATGCCTGGTGTCGCACACACGTTCGGCTCGCCGACGCACAAGGAGATCCACTTCTCCCTCGACCACATCCGTAACTCCGCGTCACGCGCCCGAGATGAAATCCTGGGCGTGCTCACGCACGAGATGGTGCACTGCTACCAATATAACGGACTTGGAAAGTGCCCTGGGGGCCTGATTGAAGGGATTGCCGGTCAGTCCTCCATCGTCGTACCCGCGGCCCGCTTCCCGGCTAATGCTGTCATCGAGACTGGGTGCGTTTGAATGCGAAGCTAGGCCCTCCGCATTGGAAGCGTGAAGCCGGCGATAAGTGGGACGCGGGCTATCAGGCGACCGCCTACTTCTTGGAGTGGCTCGAGAATCGCTACGGTGATGGCTCGATACGGGAACTCAATGGGCTCATGAAGGAGACAGAGTACGATAATCACATCTTCAAAGACGTAACAGGCCGGAAGATTTCCAAGTTATGGATAATCTACAAGGATAGCCTAGTAGACAATCATGGGCTTTGAAATCCGGATGCAGATACTCTCATGTCCTTATCCCTGTTTCATGTGAACAGTGGGGTCATCATTGAATGACATTGTAACGCATTGGACACGAGGTTGAACACATACATTTCAGCCGTTTTGAGGTACACTGCTCAACCAAGATAATAATAGGATGTCGGCGATGTCAATGATTCGACTTGCTCTCTGATTCTATTCACGGAAAGGTTAAGGTTGATCTTCTCGTTCCCACTATTTAGCTCTATGCGCGCGTGCCAGAAGACTTACTAATGTGCAAGGCGCCAAAAATATGCATGTGCCCAATGCTTCTAAATCTGGCCCTTTACTATGTCGGCGCCCTAGCATAGAGCATAGTGTATCCAATATCTTACGTCACCGTCAAACGACGTCCAACGAGGAAGGGAAAAATCTACATTCTTACTAGAGCTGTTCGCAATCAAGGCAGACAGGTATACGTATAGTACTAATACATAGTGACAGACACGGCGACGAATAAATGGTACGTACTACACTACCCATCCAGCGTGCTACATACATGGCGGACAAATCACAGCAAGACACGGACGAACGGGCGGGCGACAGAGGGAGACGACAGCAGAGACGGCGTAAAGCAAGCACAAGCGTACCCAGAGAGTGAAGCGCAACACCTCGGCACGGCGACGACAACGCTCGCCCGGTGCTATCCCCACTCCTCCTCCAGCTCTCGCGCGAGGAAGTCGTCCTCTTCTTCCATGTTGTCGTCGTCGCTCCCCTCATAATCCTCGCCGTAGTCTCCCGCATCCTCTGACGCTCCGTTCACGGGCGACGACCGCCGGCTGCGCCCTGTGCTCCCCTCATCGTCGTCGCCGCCACCGGCGCCGGCAGCGGCCTTCGCGAGCTCCTCCGCGGTGAACGCCTCCTTCAGCCGCGAGGTTCCGGAGCGGTCTGCAGCAAGCTTCTTGCGTTTCGCGAGTGGCGACCGGAGCACGTCCGAGTCCGTGCCATTCAGCGAACCGGCCTCGGACGGCGTCAGGCTCCGCAAGCGTTTCCGCTTCCGCCGTGGGGTCGATGTCGTACTGCTAAATGGCACCGCGCGTCAGCCGAGCCAGACCGACAGCCTGGTAAAATGGGGGTAGCACTCACCTAATGACGCTGTTCGATTCGTCTGTCCAGTCGTCCTCGGACGCCCCGCCGCTGCGCGCGCTCGCGGCGTCCCCGTCACCCTCGTCGTCGCTCTCGTTCATCGCCGCGTCGACCTCGTTGTTGATCTCGTCCCAGTCGACCTCGTCTAGCGCGAGCCCGTCCCCACCCGCGCCCACAACGCCCTCTCCCTCTCCGCCCGCGCCTCCATCACCCGCGCCCGAGCCTGCGGCTGGACCCTCGACGCCGAGCGCTCCGAGCGCCCGCCCCGCGCCGAGCTCGTCCCAGTCATCTGCGTCTGGCTCCGGGTCAGAACTAATCTGGTGAGGATCCGAGGGAGGACTCGCAAGCCGCGCGTCGCCGGGGCCGTCGCTCGCGTCGGGGCGCGGCTCCGGGTCGAGCAGGTACGTGCTCTCGTCCTGGTGGTGCCAGAAGGCGACCGAGTCCGTGAACCATGCGAGCCAGACGATCTTGATCCCCCCACGGCGCCGGGCGGCGTCCACCTTCTGCGTGCCGCGCTGTAGGTGAGCATAAGGGTGAGCGGGGTGCTCTCATGAAGAGAGGGAGAGCCGGGGTGCTGACCTTGGCTGCAACTACATGCGTAATGCGCGATGAGAGTTCGGTATAGCATTTCGCGCCGAACGCATGGGCGGTTTTCCAGATGTCGGTTGCCTCCGGTCGCGTGTCGAGGGGAATGACGCTAGAGAATAGAATGTGGCACCCTTCCAATGTTTCGGCTCGCATTCGGGGGATGATAGTCTGCACATCGTCAGCGAGCCCTGCGGTGCCGGAATGAGAGAATACTAAACGCACTCGGACGTCATACTCGGGCCTAGGCTCCGTACGCTTGCCATGTTTCCGCTTCGCGGACTTTGGCTCGTCTTCCGACTTGTGCTTATCCCAAGCCGCGTAGAAACGCTCGTGCACGAGGTCAAGAATCTTGCACAGCTCGTTAAGTAGGTCGTATTGTAGACATTCCACAACGCCGCTTACCCCTTGGACCCGGAACAACTCCACATCGTCGTCCCTAAGGAGCGCCTTGCGGACAGGTCGCTCCTTCTTCGGTTGCTGCTCGGAACCGGGCACCACGGTAGCACCGTTTGTGGCTGGGGCTGATTCTGTCGACGGTGCGGTCTCAGGCTCGGCCGCAACAGATTCTTGGAGCTCCTCCTGCTTCTTCGCAAGCGGTCGCTCCTCGACTTGTGCTTCGAGCGCCTGTGTATTTCGAGACAGTATCTCGTTCTTCTCGATTTCCACGAGGTCTGGCTCCGGTGTAGGTGACGAAGGTCCCTCTGGCGGCTCTATCAAGTCCTCTCCAAAGTCGTCATCGTCGTCATCTTCCTCTGCATCCCCTGTCGTTTCAGCTTGTAGCGCGTCGGGAGCTGCTGGATTTGCCGTAACGGGTGGCGGTGGAGGCGCGACAGGAGGCGCTAGTGGCTCAAGCTTGGGTAGGAAGGCCGAGTTGATGTCGCCAATCCCGACAAAGAAGTCGTCTGTCAAGCATGGTTATGCGGCGCGGAGATATGGAAAACATTTGTGCGCACAAGGGACGACCTTGACAAGATTTGGACTCCATTCCCAAACGTCGGCACGGTCGTCAATAATGACTACCATGGACTGGTCACAGGGGAACAACCGTTGTAAACTCTTCTGCGTCAAACCTCACCGCAGTTCATCAGCGTTAGGTCACTTGCGTGTGCAAAGGATGTACTCACTGCCGCTCTCGTCTCGGCTCAGGATACGATTGCCGAAGAACTTACCACCGGGGTCGATGGCAGCGCAGACCTCCTCTGCGTAAGCACGCGTCCCCATGGTATAAACGTGCATCTCATACTTGGTCGACAAGGCCTGTAGGAAATCCTGCAGGCCGGGGCTGCCAGCGGTGGCGGCGGCGGTCAGGGTAATCACGGCCATGGTATGACAAGCGCGTACCGTGGCTTGATGTAATACATGCATCCCTCCTGCTCTATCGTTTTCTCCTTTCCTCGAGCTTTGGAACCGCGCTGCGGTTGTCCGAGCGCCTCAGGGCCGAGCCTGAATTTCTTGACGTCCTCCAACGCCTCCCAGTTCGGGTTCAACTCGAGCTCCTCGTCCGAGACAGTCTTGTCTGAATCATCCTCCGCCTTATCCTTGCCCTCGGCCGCAGCCTCTGCCCGCGCGGCCCTCCTTGCCTGCTGTGCCTCCCACGCTTCCACCTCCGCGATCCACTCGCCGACGGTGGGATCGACCGTGGCGTGTACGATGGTCTGATCGAGATCGACGATAAGCGAGAGCTTGCGGGAGCGGAAGAGGTGCTGGGCCGTCTCCTGTTCGATGCGCTGGGCTTCTTCGAATGAGACCAAGGGCCCGTCGGCAAGGTGGGTCATCTGGATGGACGCGCGAGACGCGTCTGAGAAGCCCGTGTAATCAACGCTAGCAGCACACGCATATATGAGTGGACGGTTACAAGAAGCGGGCGTGGCAGAGGCCGGGGTAGCGAGGGACGTACCTGGTCATGTCCTTCCCACAGAGGCAACAGAGTCCGCCGAGCTGAATGCCATGCTTGCAAGGCTCGAGTATGCTGACGGCGGGGGTGTCGCGGGCGCGGCGTTCGGAGATGGTGTCGCCCTGCTTGAAGTTCCATTTGGTGAGGGTGCCTTCAATGGAAGCGTCCCATGTGCCGAAGCGGAGCTCTGGAGGGCCCTCTGGGGGAGTGTGGTTGAAGGAGTAGTCGAGGAGGCGGGTGCCGCGGTGGATGTCTGTGTTGGGTTGGACGACGAGCTTGACGAGTTTGAGGGGGTAGGGGAGAGAGGGAGGGAGATAGAGTTCGGTTGAGGAGGACATGGGCGTCGGCTAGAGAATCGCTCGCGAAGCCAATATCCGCCCGAGGGCTGCAGCCAAGCTCGATTCGCGCAATAAGCCCAGGGCCGAGCAATAGCAGGCAATAGCTCTCAGTAACAGCAGGTAATAGCCCACCCGAGCACTCTTACCGCCCCGCCCCGCCGGCCCCGGGCCCTGTTGCCGCTTGTTTGGCTCCCAGTGCCTCTCCCGTCGACGTCCCTCCTCACTCTCTTCCCTCAGCTCCTCATTCTCGAGTCCTCGGCAGTTGAACGTTACCCCCGTCTTCATACAAGACACAGACGGATGCAGCACCACCCAACCATATCGTGTGATTTCCGTCAGCCAGGGTCGGGCGTACAAGACGCTTTAACGCCCGTGCACAGGTATCGACGTCCACCGACAAGACCTCTGTCATCATCATAGGATGCTCTCGAGAAGTGGTTCGGATAAATTTCTCCCGTAGGTCGCAAAGTGCTCTCGCGTATTTCCAGATGCTCATATGATCTTATTAGATGCGAGGGGCTTGCGAGTCTACTGCAGAGTCGTCTATGCCACTGCTTGTAGCTCTGCCATGGAAGGCTTCACTACGAGAGCGTCCATACCTTGGCATTCGGCGTTACCATCGATGAGATTGTACAAGAAGACTGCGATTGAACGGAAAGGCTAGATTGGTATCTTCGTAAATAACGCGGACATGAACAACACAGGCTCATAGTCCATCATCTAGTAAGGCACTTAAAGGTAGCAGAGCCCGCCGTCGACATAGCCACAGTGAGACCAACAAGAAAATACCCGATAGCAATGAATGCTCAATTACCCGTATGGTAAAAGTAGTCGTTCCGCATATGGCTGCTCGCAAACGCGGAACCATGGTGAACGTGGGCCCCATCGGCAGTGAAATGTATGTCATCTGCATCTTATATAGGTTTAAGCCTTCATAATCAGCATTTGCTTCGCAGATCGTCCCCTAGAGGAGGCATCTCACCAACGTGGCCTACACGAAGTCTAAGCTCTTTAAATCTAAGCTCTTTAAAATTAATGTCGCCCTCTCTGCCGGCGGCGTCAAGCGGAGCATTACTACAGACCAGGTGCAAGACGCTAAGCACGCTGAGAGCAGCCCCTCTGCCGCGTGCATCGACTGCAATCTTGCTAAGCTTCACGTCAGTGAAAACAAAAGCTCGACGTCGATACAGGCCTTATGCACAACAAGTCGCCACGGCGGTGCTGAAACCTTGTACCCGGTATATGACCCTTGCGAGCATGTCTGGATTGTTAGCATTCTGGAGCGGTTCCGGCATCAACGGCTGTTTAGCTCGCTCTGGCGGTGGTGGGGCGAAGGGCCGAGATCGGCAGCATAGAAACGCCACAAATAGGGTGGGAAATGCTCCATGAACCGATGGACTGGCTTACCTGCATTCGTAGGAAGGACGATATCATCCCGGTCTCTCTGTGGTTTGCAGCGCTCCCATTAAAGGTCCCACTCCGGTCGCACACTTGGCGACCACTTGCAGCCACTTGCGCGGATTTGGCTCGGAAAATAGCGATGACTAATGTCCGGTCTCTAACATGCCACCACAGCATTCCCCGAGCTCGCGGGAATTATTCACGGCGTACGCCCTCCCCCAGGCGAGATCCCCGTCTACCTCAAGTTTGAGAAAGGTCAATGCTGTGCCATCTATCCAACAAAAACCCAATCTCGTCGATTTATGGGGATGTGCCTAGGAGGAGTGCGTGTACGAGATGGAACCGAAGCCGCCTCGGCGCGTCACGTAGCGTTCCGTGTCCGTGTGCGATGTGAAAATGACCTGTCAGGGTAGAGTATATAGCGTGGAGGTGATATGCTTGTGGTTTCTGCATTGATCTGAACCCGGCCCCTTAACAGTGTCCGCATACGGTCGGGACGTAAAAATGTCTTCAGCTCAGCAGAAGGTGGTGCTTGTTACAGGCTGCTCTGAGGGCGGTATCGGTGCTTCATTGTGAGTGCAGATGTATCTGTCTACCCGATGACCAGGACCCATGTGATTCACCTCGCCCTCAGATGCCTGGAATATGCCTCTCAGGGCTGTAAAGTCTACGCCACGGCAAGACGGCTCGAGGCTATGTCTACCTTGACGCATTCAAATATCGAACACTTGCGTTTGGACATTACAGATGAAACGAGTGTTAAAACTGTCGTGGACACCATCGTTGAGAAAGAAGGCCGTATCGATATTCTTGTCAACAATGCTGGCATGACGTGTTCGGGTGAGTTTGCATCCCTGGATCATCATCAGCCCTATAGCAAGGCTGCTCACGAGCCAGCGTGCAGGCCCGGTCATCGACGTCGACTTGGAGCGGATCAAGCAAACCTACGACACCAACGTGTTCGGAATCATTCGCACCGCCAAGGCAGTCATCCCTCACATGGCCGCTCGCAAAAGCGGGACGATCGTCAACATCGGGTCTGTCGTCGGCGAAGTGTAAGCTCCCCTCCCGCGCCGTTTCCATTACACATAGCCCACCGCCCTACCCCTACAGCCCGGTGCCGTTCGCGGGCATATACGCGTCCTCCAAAGCGGCCGTGCACTCCATCACCGATGCGCTCTACATGGAGTGCCTCCCGCTCGGCATCTCCGTCGTGCTCGTCGGCGCCGGCGGCGTGCGCACGAACATCATCAAGAACATGGGCGCGCACCTGGGTGTGCCGACGGCCTCGACGCTCTACGGCGCGTACGCGGACGTCATCCGCGGCGAGTTCGACCCCGCGCGCACGGCGAGTGCGACGCCCCCCGAACGGTTTGCGAAGGTCGTGGTGGGGAAGAGCCTTGCTAGGGCGCCGGAGAGGTATATATCGGTGGGCGCGGGGTCGTCTTTGATGCGTATGCTGCTGTGGCTGCCGCGTGGGTTCTTATTGCGGTTCTTGTGGGGCCAATTGGCTGAGAAGCCGAGGGCGGCATCTGCGAAGAACAAGTAAGCCTTTGTTCGTTGACTTTGAGGTCTGTAAAGTGAAAATTCCATTACTAAAGAGACCACCATTACGGGAACAACTTGAGTTAACCAGCAACATCCCAATGGTAGGAGCGTGAGTGGAGGAGGCTGAAGGGGAGGCCATCATGATGGTGTGGGAAAAAGAGAGACCGGGGGTGGCTGGGGATTCATAGTACTCTCAAGGAGGAGGACCCGATTGTCACCCTCCACGCTCAGCATGGCTTGCGTGCACGTTTCAGCTCAAGTAGAACTTGGAGCCTTGAAGGCGCGCTTGGCAACGGTGCTGAAGGTCACTGGCCCAGATTTGATATTTTCATCTAATGCAAAATTAAATTTATCCTATGTGCTGTGTCTCTTCATAAGGATACCCATCTTCGGGTGTTGCTAGTGTTGACACAAACTACCTCTTTTTGTAGCGCCACCTATGATACACTAGGTCGCGATCCCGCACTGAACGTCGAACGCCGAACCACAACACTTACCATATTGATCTCTTTCTGAGAAGGAAGCGCGCCACCGCGTCGCGCGTACCGAGCGTCTTCGTTCCAACTCGCCTCACGTCTGCCCACACGAACGCTTTCCACGTCCCTCCACCGTCTGCCTTAGCTCTTGCCGCCGGGCGTTCCTACGACGATGTCTCGCTATCCGTATGGCCTGTCCCCAGATATCACGCCCACCAGCAGCCCCAGCAAGCTCACGAAGGCGCAGAAGAGCCGAGCCCGGCGCGAGCCGTCCGGCGTGTTCTCGCTCTTCTCCCCGCCGCAGATTCAGCAGTTCCGCGAGGCGTTTGCGCTCATAGACCACGACGGAGACGGGATAGTGTCCGAACAGGACCTCAAGCACATCTTCAGCAGTCTCGGTGCGTCCACACGTTGTTCCGCTTTTCGCAAGACGCGCAAGAGCCACTGAAGTGCTAATCACATCTCTTCCCTTCCCTTACCTAGGTATATCTCCTTCTCGCTCTACCGTCGACCAGCTGCTCGCAGATAGGCCAGGGGACCGCCGCGGCTCGCTCGGGGGTGGCGCGCACTCGCGCATGGCGTCTGCCGAGTCCGACGGGGGCACCGACCGCGGAATCACGTTCCCGATGTTCCTGACGATGATGGGCGAGCACCTGTACGACTTCGACGCGGAGCAGGAGCTTCTCGAGGCGTTTGAGTGTTTTGACGAGGCCGACTCGGGTTTCGTCAAGTGCGACGAGATCCGCAAGTGGCTCGGGGACGTTGGGGAGCGTATGGACGAGCATGAGGTGAGTGTGTTCTCTTTCTGCGCTCTCTCTTTCTCTATTCCCCTATGAGCTTGGGTTCTCGCACGGTTTGGGGCGAGAATTGAGAATGTTGATGTGCGGGCCAGATCGACAAATTGCTGAAGGGGCCTTTCACGAGGAACGGCCAATTCAACTATCGGGAATGGGTCAAGGTGCTCAGAATCAATACCGATCCCGAAGAACCCGATTCACAATGAAGTGTTGGTTTGTTGGTTTCCCGGAGGATGTATGATATATGTTGTATCTGTGATGACTTGTATGAAGAATACCCTGGCCCACTGTACGTCACCGTTCGAGGACTGACGGCGCGCGGATAGAAGACACAAACACTAGACGTCCAGATAAACCATGGTACGTTGTGCAGTACAAAAATACAAGGTGGGTGACTTCTTTGCTCTCCCCTCTGCGTATTACGCCCATTCGCCCTCGAGAGGGTCAACAGGGATTTTTCCATCGTCCATAGCGAGCTCCTTCATGACCTCATCCATACTCTCCTTGCCTTCTCGTTTCTCGACCTCTTCTAAGGCTATACCCCCGTCAGTTCTGCTTGCTCTGAGGACATTCCCGAAACTCACCATGTCCTCTGCCATCCCCGAGGCTAGTCTCTAACCCTTGTTCCCCGCTTCTGGCTGCGATAAACAGTAACTCCGCACCTTCATAATCCAGAAGCTCTCGCCGTTCGACGGACGCGAACCTCAAACCATACAATTCCCGACCCCTCTGCCCACCCTTTCCAAACACACCCTTGAGGATCTCTTCCGGAAACTCTGCGCGCCTGCCCTTAGGCAACCCCACCTGGCCCGGACCGGAAGGAGGTGCGAGAGGGTTCTTCACCTGCAGAACGAACGACGACGCCTTGTGGATACCGAGCGTTTCCTGGACCTCGCCGAAATGTTCATCGTCGGGGTGGGAAAGGTGGTACCCGAAGTGCGTCTCGCGCTGCGACGGAGTACGCGCAGCTTCGTTGTTGACGATCGCATACGCGCCTCGAGCGGCGAGACGAGCGGCCCTCTGGTGACGAGTGCCTTTGTCACTGGTCAGGACTAGGCTGATGTAGGAATTTTTGCCCAGCTGCCTTACCTCTGGTCTTGGTTTCGTAAACCTTGGCGCCGAGGCCTTCTTCGAGCTTCTTCAAGTCGTCGCCGATGGAACCAACTGTAGCCCAGAAAACCTGTTTGCGCCCTCCGCCCTTGCCGCCTCCTCCGGCATCGGGATCAGGTAGACCCTTCTTCCCGATAATAAGCAGACGGAACCACTTCCTGCTCTGGCCCTTCGCTTCTGGGGCAGGAACCGCGTCTGCGCCGCTCTCGATGAGATTCATTTCTTGATCTTCCTCGCCGATGTTTGCCTGGTCCCCCGAGGATGCGGCGAATTGTGGCGGCCGTGGGACGAGCACCATGTAGAAACGCTGGACGTCCTCTAGGGAATGAGCTCGAGCTCGACCTTGGGACGGTAGAAGAAATAGACGTGGCCGCGCTCGATAGCACCTAACGACCGTTACGGATCGCTGTTGACATACCCTGAGGAACGGGATGGAAAGGCGCGCACCAGATTGATACATGCTCTCCCCCGGATGGTGTTTAGCAGGCGCATTTTCCTTGTCAACATCGACGCCCTCCGACACCTCACTTTTTTCTTGCGGCGGCTGCTCTTCGGCCTTGACCTTCTTAGCAGGGGGTTCGTCTTTATTCTCCTCAGGCTCGGGCTCGGGGTCCCGCTTCTCTCCGATCACTGTAGAATCCTCTTCCTTCGCCCGTACAGTGCTCTTCTTAGGGGATGCGGATTTCCTCGACGACGGAGGCTTCTTCGATTTTGAGGCGGGCTTGGCCGTAGCCTTCTTGTCCTCGGCGGGCTGACGCGTGCGGAGGTTATGCTTCTCTGCCGCCTCCTGTCCGCGGGTGGTCGGCATAATGCGCGTTGTGTGAAAGCGAATACAGGTGTATACAGCCCCGGTACATGCAGAGACCGAGCTGGAGCGAGGCCGATGTCTTATATAGCCCGAGAATGTCCTGGGAGGTGTCTGACGTCACCGCTCACATATAGACGCGTCTCGGAGTCTATGCGCGTGACCGTACTAAGCTTCCTGCCCCCGTCTTCGTGCTTCTGTCTTCAGCGAGTCTCGGAGTCGACGACGACTGACTTCACGGTGTACAACAAAACGTTGCATGCGTCCCGAGGGGGACGAGTCGCACGTTTGGAGCAGCTCGTCTTAGCGCAGGTTGGTCCTCGGTGTACGTACGGTCTGCCCTGGTTTAAGTGTAATTGCGCACTCGTCGACGATACGGAGATTATTCTCAGTAGCTCGGGAGGTCGCAAAATGGTAAATGTATTCATATGTTTGGTTCAATATTTCAAGCTGACGAAGGTCCATAGTTACACACGACGATAACTCCGTGAAGAGATGGATAATGACGAGGAAGTAAATGAACCAAGACGCATGTTGGTTTCCCCCTTGCCGGCTACGCGGGGCGAAGGGTATTGATTCCGAGGCCCACGAAAATACCCCCACCAGGACGGCCCGCGCAGGGCAGCCCCCCCCCTGAACGCACCTTGGACCCCGTTGTCCTAAATATATAACCCTCATTTTTTCCCGCAACCCTCTTTCCCTTGTACCATCACCATCGCTACCGTGCTTCATCTTTCTAACTCGAATTCATGTCGCTGGTCAAATCACATTGTTCTCCGTACCAGGAGTCTCGCTACTATACTTAATCCTCTTCTGCAGACCTCAAGAAAAGAAATACACCATAGGGTCGTAAGCCGTTCTCTAACGCGCACTATATAACCTTAGAACATGAACGCGAAAGACAGTTCTCTGGGCAGTTGTGTCCTTGTCCACCGGTATCCACAGGCATTACCTTTGGTGTATTGGACGTCTTGATGAGTTAGACTTACCTACCGCTGGTGCTTGTGGCGGTTGATCATTGCGTGAAGTTCAATGTGAAACGTATTGTCGCGAGCAAGCACTTGTGGCTACGTTCGTCATTGTAGAGTCGGATAAGTACCTGCTTCTCTATTGAGATTGGGATAACCCGGAGCCTGCCTTATACTAGATAGATTGAGTCCGGTGCGAATACAACACACGTACAAGCACAACTCTCGTACAACTTCAAACCACGTTCGTCTTGTATATAGCCATCTGAATATCCGAGCGACAGGACAGAGACGCGTGTCACGGTCCTGGGTATCTTTCAAGCGGCCTACTTGGGCACACCAGGATGCGAGCCTGCGTGCACCGACCCGGTAGAAGCCCGCCGCTTCAGCAGCCCCTCCCCGAACCACCGGCTCCCCTGCGACGGATGGGTCTCCCCCGCAGCTATCGATGCCGCACGGGTACTGTGAAAGCAGAGCGTGATTAGGCCCCCTCTACGAATGGACTCGCGAGTCGCGATCGGGCGGCGGCGTACATGGCACCAGCACCACAGTCCTTCGCTAGCGCTGCAGCAGCTGCGGGAACTTGAGCGTCAGCGGCCGCGGGTGGAAAGGGGCCCGCTACGCTAGGTATGCCGGGTGCGGGGGCGATCGATCCGGCCTGTGCGTTGGTACCAGGACCGCTGCTACCGTCGTCCTCCAGCATCCTCTCGAACTCCAGCGCGGGGTCGTAGTAGAACTGCGCGAACGCCATACGGAAAGTGGTCGCGTTCAAGGTGAAAGCAGGCTCGAGTTGCAGCGCAATATGGCACAAGGCACTGTGTTAACTCTAGTGCAGGCCCGTGCGGGAGTGCATGGGAGTGCGGAGGCAAGTCCAGCCCCGAAGCTCAACCGGGAGCGCCCCTGATACCACTGGTATAAGTTTGGGCGGGACGCTCGTCCAGTAAGCGCCACGTACAGGCTCTTCTACAGACTCGGAAGGTCCAGGGATGACGTCAACGCGCGCGGGGCACGCCGTTAGCGGTGCCTTTGCAGCCTCTAGTAGGTGATGCCGCTACTAGTATGGCCTCTCGAGCTCGATGCGTTGTTGGGCACTCTGAATTCCGGGTTGCTTGTTAAACGCAATCGTCGGATACACGTTGAAACTTTGAACTTTTGAACACGTATACGTGGTACGGGTAGTGTAGATATTCGCACTAAGTTGAGCCAGTATATACCCGGCTAGTACTCAGATCCGTCGAACTGTGACAATTCTCCTCGGCGGCGGCCCTAATGGCATAACCATGTAAATCCTACCTAGTCCGGCCCTGGCCTCGTGCTTCGTCATGCGCGTACCTGCAATACCGTAACTATACAATACCGGATCCTCTAGTAGCCCCGGTCGGCGGAGCGGAAGCAATAACATCGTACTTCGAAGGAACCGTCGACCCTTCACGATGCGAGTGAAGCCATTCACTCTACGAAGGCTCTCATGCAAACCGCCGCAGGCCTGGACGCCTCTTCGAAGTTTCACTTCTCTACCGAAACAGACCAACGCGCTCAGGATTCACGTTCAGACAGGGTGTAGCAGATAAAGCAGGAGGCGTTATCGCCCCCGCGAACTATAACATAGGCTGAGCTCGGAGCGGAACCGCGCGCGAGAAACTACGTACAACTACAACAGCGCATATAGACAAAAACAGACGGACGATGCGAGCTTTCAAATCCATACCGACACGTTCCCCACCCCCCACACACGGACAAGCCACAACCCCTACACTGGCCTCCAAGGTTCCAGTACTCAGTCGAGGAGGGGGAAAAGGCCTCACGCCGCGATCATCTCGACGTCACGCATCTCCTTCTCCACCCCTCGCACCTCCATCGGCACATGCACATGCACCTCCTCCCTCTGAACCCGCACAGCTCCGTCCTCGACCTGCATCCGGCCCAAACCCAGACCCAGACCCAGACCCAAACCCAAACCCAGACGCTCGCGCGCCTCGCGCGCGGGCGGCGGCGTCCCGTGGCGCTTCCTGTACTCGGCGTTGATCGCGAGCAGCAGGTCGCGCAGGAGCGCCGCGTGCCGCCGGCGCTGCTCGTCCTCGGACACGACGGCGTGTCCGTGCCCGTGTCCGCCGTCGAGCTCGATCTTACCCACGCGCCGCGCGAGGTCCTCGGCGTGCTCGCGGCGCGCCGATGCGGAGACGGATGGGTACGTACCGAGCGTGCTGATCGGGGGCAGCACGGGGTAGGACACTTGTGCGGACGAGGAGGGGGCGGTGGAGGTGGGAGTGGAAGCGGAAGTAGAAGCGAGGGGTGGGATGGGGGTAGAAGCGGACGAGCGTGGAGGTGAGGGCGTGCGCGAGTCGTCTGAGACGGAGACGGGCGAGTGGCTGCGGCGAGACGATGGTGCGGGTGAGGCCGTCGAGGAGCGTGACGAGACGTAGCTCGTCGCAGGGGGCGACGGCGATGGGGATGGGGAGCGGAAGCGCGCCCCGAGCGGGGCCAACTTGAGCCCTTCGTCGCCCGCCGTGAGCAACGGGTACAGCGGGCTGCTCTTGGACGGGGCGATCGAGGACGACGCGACGGACGAGGCCGCGGCGGACGCCGTGAGCCTCGCGGGCGGCCCACGGTGCACGCCCGTGCCCAGCTTGGGCTCGACCGGCTCTGGGCGCTTCGAAAGCACGTTCGAGGAGCCCGACGCCGAGGGCGCGGGGGCGAGGGCAGGGCCGGCGCTCTTGAGCGGGACGATCGTCCGCATGCTCTTCGCGCCGTAGTCCATAGGGGAGAGCTGCACGACGGGCGGCGCGCGGCTCGCTCGGAGGTAGTCGAACGCGGCGGCGCTCTCCGGCGCGACGGTGAGCGGGACGTGCGGCGGGGTCGAGTTCGGGGGCGTGGACATGCCCGAGTGCGAGGAGAGGGGAGACGCGCCGGCGTTCACGCTCGGACCGAGATCGAGCGGGGGCGTGAGGTAGTGCGGGTAGCCCTGGCCGTACGACTGGCCGTGGAAGGGTGGCGAGGGGTTGAGCGGGCCGAAGTGGTCGTCTGTGGCGGAGGCCCGGTGCGCCCGTTGTCGGTTGGAGGTGTAGGGAAGGGGTGCCGCGGACCCAGCGATGTCCTGCGCGGAAGGGTAAAGTCCAAACTGGACCGCCTGAACTGACTGGTGCGAGGACCTGCTCGGGTAGGAAGACATCTGCTGCGACGAGAACTCGCTGAGCGGTATGAAACCAGAGTCGCCGTGGTATCCTGCGCCAGACCCTGGGCCTGGTGGGGGTGGGACACCCGGCATACCCGCAAGACCTAGCTGAGCGAGGTTGGCAGCGTCAAAGAAAGCTGCCTCATCTACGGTGTTGTGAGGCATAGACTGCGAATGCTGGTGCCGAGACGCGTGCGGGTTACCTGCAGAAACATCGCGACCGAGAGTTATGAGGAACTCGTTCACTGCGGCCAGCTCCTCGGGCGTGCGAATGTCAAAGGAGACGGAGCGTGGGTTGAACGAATGGCCAGGGTGCGGAGAAGGGCCAGGGGCTCCGTGGGTTGTCGCGCTCAGCGATTGCTGGTAGGCGAGAGTGCTGAGGCGAGCGGCCATATCTGGGAAACAGGTGAGTACGAAACATACACATCGCAGCAGCATACATACGAGGGTCATAAGCAGGAGTTACTCGGCGCTTCTTTACGTCCGTAAAGAAATCGTCCACGCTGTAGTCGTAGCTTCGCTTCGAGCCGCTCACGGGAACGCTCCTGCCTTGTACGTCCTCCGGGAGCACCTCCCACGTCGGCAGAGGGGGCTGGATGCGGTACATTCCCCTGGAGTGCGCAGCCACCGCCTCTGGAGCGTAGTCGAGTTCTGGCGAGGGTGTCGGCAATACTCCGAAGTCCGCGCCTGCCGAGATGCGGTTCCGTTAGCTCATGTGGTGCCGTCAGGGACACTTGATTGCTTACCGGACGAGCTGTCCGAGAGAGGTGCTGAAGTGGACTTGGCTCGGGCGACGGGAATGTGGTGGTGCCCAGGCGGGGGTGCGAGGGACCTGGGCTTCTCGTTTTCGCCACGTACGCGCTGGGAGTACTGCGGGTCGGAGACGGTGATGGCCTTGGAATGCTTGTGCTGGGCGTGGTGTTCTTCAGTGTGTATCTTCTCGTGCTTCTTGAGGTCCTGTGGCCTCTTGAACGGTTTCTTGCAGATCTCGCATACGTGCGGCTTGAGGGGAGTGTGCACTGGCAGACGTCAGGGTGGAGTCCATGCACATCTCGGCAGATGGACAGATCCACGCACCTCTCAGATGACTGGTGATATGGTCGCGCTTCGCGCACGTCGTCCCACAGTCCTTCCACTTGCAGGTGAGGCAGAGGTTTCCGGTGCTCTTACGGCCAATGTGGTCGTTACAAAGGTGGTTGTAAAGGGTCTCCGGGTCGGATAGGACCTTGTCGCATCCCACCCACTGACACGCGTGTCCAGGCGCTGTATCTTCGGGGGACGCTGCGGCGACACCGGACGAGGAGCTGGCGGAGGGAGCAGAGTCCGCAGTATCCGAGGAGGATGCGGGGGGCGGCGAGGAGGACGCCTTTGGCGACAGGGAGGGTTGGCTCATGAGGGGGAGGGGGAATGCGGGGTCTGTGTCGTAGAGAAAGTCGAAGGGGTAGAGCTGGCGGTGGAGGTTGTACTGGAGGGTGGAGAGCGGGACGAGATGGGGGAAGGAGTCTTGAGACATGGCGAATGCGGATAGTCTCTTAAGCTCGTTCGCCGATGTCGATCTCTTGGCAAGGCCCTCCGTGCCAAGACAATCTCGTCCCCGGCTTGGCGCACCTTGGCACAGCTTACGTAAGCCCCGCCTGCGCGCGTTCATTTTCACAAGCCGGGCCTGAGCTCGGTCCCTCGCCAGCGTCTCCCAGCGTCCGTCGTGCCACGCGGCCGCCTCCTGCTCGCACATCCTCCGCTCCTGAGCGTGGCCTCGAGCTCGTACGCGACACGATTGGCAGCGTCGCGGGCAGATGGCGCGGTCTATCTCCGCAGCGCACGTTGTGGTCGGGCTGCACCTGGCCGGGGCCGATGGAGCCCAAGGCGAGGAGCCCGGTCGCAGCTGGATGAGGAAACCGACGGCGTCCAAGCCTGAGCCCAAGACGCGCAGGCCCACACAAGGTTCAACACCGCCGCCAAGCGTGCACATCCGCCAAGCACCTCGCCCCGTGCTCGACCCCTCGCATTCGCCCGAACCGTCGTCATCAGATATCCCTGCCACCTCCGACCCCCTCCCCGCAATACACAGTGTGCAGCTTCTCAATTCTCTGCACCTCCCCCGGCGGTACCCGACCACCGCGTCGTTCGGGGTGTGGCCTTTCCGTGGTTCGCGCTCCTCGTCGCGTCGTCTGGCGGCGCGCTTGCCCTCGGTGCGCGTGTTGCGGGCCTCCCAGGGGAGTTTGTGCGCTCTCCGCCGCTTTGGAAACGCGTCTGTGCACGCATTCGACCCTCTGCGCCCGTCGGCGAAACCAGGACGCGTCCGACACGGGCATGAATAGCACGCCCGTGGGCACTCCTCCAGCACCGCGCTCGGCAGGATTCGTGGGACTGTGGACGACACGTCCCGAGGGACGGGCGAACGTTCGTTGGAGAACGGAAGAAACGGCGCAAGCGACGTCCAGCGTCCATAACGGCGGATCCGGTCGGAGGGAACCTCGCGCAGGGCCCTCAGGGGATCGCCAACGCCCTAGGCGGGTCGGACGGGCTCGTGAGAGCCACGAGCTGCCTCGCCTGCAACGCTCTGTGCCCTTGTCCACTTTCTTTGCCACAGGAGGCACCCGGGTCGGGGGCACGCCGTAAGCCAAGCCGCCCTTTCCATTCAATATTGACCCATGCCACCACACACGGCGCCCAGCCCACCCCGGGTTTCGCCTCGCGCCCCGCGAGGCACACTCTGCCTGGGACAGAGGCATGGCGCGCTGCCGTAAGAGACCGTCTCCAGCCCGTGCACCCGCTGCGAGAAGGCGACAGCCTGTCCCCGGGCGTCTGTGCCCCCGCCAAGAGTTTTTGCGCAGCACGAGCGATCGAAGCCTGCAGATGAGTCGATCGCAGATCTCGTGTCGTCCTCGCCTTGGCGCTCGCCCGGGCTCTTACTGAACTGCGCCGCCGGGCACGGCACCTCTGCTGTGCAAGATTCGCAGCAGTGCACTGCAATCTGGTGCGTCGTACGTCGCTGCGCTACCGTAGACCACAAGCCTTACACGGAGCTCCGCACATAGTACGACGCACGAATCCACCGCCGACGCGTCCGAAAACAACCGTTTCATGCGCTCTTTCAAAACACAAGGGTCGCCCCCCATCCCAGGATGCCTTCCTCACGAACACGCGGTCGCGTCTGGCTGCCCCTTCCCTGACGTCTAAGCCCGCAAAATGACCTTGTTATCGCTCCCCGCACTCGAGCGGGCTCTCGCGTGCTATGGGAATGCCCCTCGCGTCGCTTACCAAGCACGCTTCCCCCGGCACGCATGAGAGCAAGCACTGGCCAGCCGACCACCTGCGCCCGGCGCGGAAGCCTTCAATTTCGCGTAAGCCGCCCCAGCACAATTGTCGTCTCGTTCCAGACGCGCTCGCGAGGGGCTCCGAGGATGTGCACCGCTCCCAGGAGGGCACCTGGCGGACATGTTCCCGTGGTCGCGCACCGCTGGCTCACTGCGCAGAATCTTTTCTTTGTGAGGTAGCGAATACCTGTACGTACTGGCCAGGCCAGCCGCAGGGCTTCCTGCGGCGGGTGCACTCACGGTCAAAAATACGTAGGCAGTTGGGCGCCGAAAGTTGTGGATCACGACGTCGGCCGAGGTATGGAAGCTGGGGCGTTCGCAGAGAGCCAACCACACGGGCGCAGGATCGGCCTCGCCATTCGAGCACCCCATTGACAGGGCCCACATCGACGACGCCTTCTACCCGCCGGCCAAGAGCTTCGGCGTGGTGAGTCAGGTGGAGTCGAAGCGGGCGGATTACACACCCGGAGGCGTTATTAGTCTATAGCTACAGCAATACATGTCAACGCTAAAGTACAACAACACACCCAACCGTCCGGCGGAAGCAGCGCAGAGCAGCACCGGAGAAGCACACACCGCGGCAGACGTCGGCGTCCAGCCGAGCGCGAGCCTACGACTTCTTGAGCGACAGCTTGATCTTGGGCGCCGACGTCGCAGAAGGCGTCGCGGGAGCGTCCTCGTCGTCCTCGTCCCCCGCAGGCATCATCGGCGGGCTCGTCGCGAGCGGCGAGGGCCCGTGCGAGCCCGCGAACGCCCCCGGGCGCAGCGAGCCAGAGGGCCCCGGGGCGTACAGCGTTTCCGCGCCGCTTCCGAACCCGAACCCGCCGCCCCCGGTGCCCGTCGGCGACGTCGCGGGCGGGCTCGACGCGGCGGGCGTGGGCAGCGGCGGTGTGCCCTGGTTGAACTCCGCCCAGCGCGGACATTTGCGGTTCGTTTCTGCGCGGACGAAGGAGAGGGGGAGGGGGAGGGGGAGGGGAAGGGGAGAAGGTCAGACGCGAGGCAGAGGACCAAAAATAAGTCGGGGGAACTGACTCATGTGCCCCATCTGTCCGCAGTGGCCGCAGCGGCGCTGGGAAGACGGAGAGGTGTGAGCATGCACGGACGCACGACGGTCGGGCGGATGCAGGGACGATGGAGGCGTACCGTTGTGTCTGGCTTGATTGGACGGTTGAGCTGCAGGGGCGTGCCGCCCTCCTTGACGATCTTCGCGTTCTTGCGGTGCAGGCGCCGCTCCTGGTTCTTCTTCATCCGCGCAATCTCCTCCTCGATCCTGTCGAGTCATCGGCATCAGTGATAGTGATGAAGACGCGAAGCGGGACGGAGGGAGAAGACGAGACGCACCTCTTCCGCGCGCGCCTGTCGCGCTCGGCGTCTCCCGTCGGCGCGAGCGCGTCCGCGGTCATGTTCTCCTCCTCGATCGCCTGACGCTTCTTGACATACGCGGTGATGACCGCGGGGTCGCGCACGATCTCGGTCTTCCACTCTCCGTCGACGAAGCGTTTGATGCGCAGGACGCGCCGCTGTGCCTCGGGCTCTAGACTGGCGTTCAGATCCCGTGCCAGGGAGGACCCTCGGCTGTACGTGGGCGACGTCGGTCCGGGGGTCTGGGGGTGCGTCTGCGGCGAGTGTGCGGGCGTGTACCCGATGGACAGCCGGTGCTGGGGCCTGCTCTCGGGTGGCGGGGGAGGGGGCTTGTCGTCCTCTTCCGTGAGCTCTGGCTCGTCCTTGCGACTGAGCGAGTCGAACTGCGCCTTCCAGATGCGCTCGATCTCCGACTTGTATATCTGCTGCTGCTCGGCGACGTTATACCTGTGCGCAGACTTGGGTCGGCTCTCGGCCTCCGCTGTCAGGGACATCAGCAGGGAAAAAAGGAGAGCGGTTGAGAGTAGTCAGGACGTACCCAGCTTTTGTTCGTAGTCTTCACCAGCTTTGACGAAGATATCCTTCATGGACACACGGATGAAGCTAAAAGCTTCACCGCGGCCGGTCGGATCACCCTCGCCGTGAAGTTTGAGCATCGCCTTTGCCTGTGTCGCGAACAAGAAATTTTTGGTCGTGATCCACGGCGCGAGCTGCTGCTCAATGGAGAGGTTGCCCTCGTCCTCCTCCGCAACTTCACCATTAAAGCTATAACCCGAGTCCTGCAGGTGCCGCTGGCCGACCTGCATGCTCTCGGAGAGGACGACCTGCTCGGGCGTCACCATCTTGAGCATGTCCGCGTCGGAGGGAATCGTCCAGTTGCCCTTGAGGCGCCAGAACCCCTGGTGCGGTCCCCGGCGGTGATACTCCATGAACTCCTGCACGACGCGTTGAAGTTGGGTGTACCCGAAGGAGTAGGACGAACGCACCTTCAGACGCTGCCGCATTTGCAGCTCGTTCTGATCGGGGAAGTACTTCATCAGACGCGAGATCTTCAGCCGCTTCTCGGTGCTCTTCTCGAGCAGCTTGAACGCGATGATCTGTAGGCGCAGCTTGATAGTGTTGGTGATCTTCCGCGAGTGCGGGCCTGGCACTTCGGTGACCGGGTATGTCTGTCCGACCACGAAGAGGTTGTTGATCTCCCGGATGTAATATTTGGACTCTCCTTTCACGGTCGTACTAACCTTGCTGTTAGCCAATATGAGACCTGAAGCAAAAATAGCCCTACCGAATCACTAAGAAGTCGGTCGAGTACGGCTTCTGGCGGAACAAGGGGGCCCTAATGAGGTTATTGTACAGTGAAGGCACTGTTTGTCCTGGGTATACATATCCGAACTTCATGAACGGGCTTTCGTCCTGTGGCTCGATGACTATAGGCTCCCCTAAATCATACTATTACACCTAGTAAGCATGGCACTGTTAGTCACGATTCTCAATGCTGTTACCTTGGGAATATGGTCGTCTTTCTCGCTCTTCTTCCGGTAGTAGTTGACCAGGATGCTACCCATACCAAAGTTCGAGATGATCGGCGGATGTTCTTCGGAGAATTCCCATAGGACAAAGTTGCTGGTGTCGCGCAGACTGAGGTCGCCCGTCCGGTGCAAGCCTTCGCCAATGTCGCCGCCCTTTCCAACCTTGCGGCCTGCTCTATCTTTCTTCTTTTTCGCGGTTCGGACCTTGCTGAAGTGAATCTCGATATTCGAGGGAAACTGCATGGCTGGTCTGTGGAAGGAACGCGCTTCTTGCTTAGACAGGCGCGTCTTGTACTGACGACGGGAGAAGTCAGACACAGCAACACGCGTTTCAAAGATAAGACGTACGAAAGGTAATTGCAACTTCTGGGCAGGGTATGCGTGCTCGACGACGAGCTGACCAAATGTCTGTCGGACACGGTGCCGTCCACCTTCCTTAGAGACCTCGTAGAACTGGTCGTTAGATATATTGAATTTGTCCCGAGGGCCTATGTCCGTCCGTAGGCGTTTTCTCGGGCGCGCGACATCTTGTACTTGGCCACGGTCAATGATTTATATAATGAGAGTGATATGATGCAACTTACCCGCCGGTCGCTCCTCTGGTACGTCTTGCTCGTGCAACTCGAGTTGAGTGAAGTCCCTGAAAGGCTCACGCGGTCCCCAAATAATGCTCTGCGTCCAGCTACCAGACTCGAGCGCTTTATTGAGCGACGTCCCCAGCTCATTCTGAGGTGCAAGGGGCGCAGGCGGTGCATCCGGGTCTGGTTCCCACATAATCTGGTCCTCCCAGTTGGCAATATTCACCAGGTAAAATGAACGGTCGTCCAAGGCTGGAAGCGACGCCGCTAGATCGGATTTCTCTCGGGCCTGGGCGGAGGACCTGAGTGTGATGGGATGGGTGACATCAAATCCATACTGACCTGCAAAGCGCGCCGAAGGTCATGCTCAACGTCTCCAGATGCGACAACCTGCTGCACTCGTTTGCTCTCGACTTGACGTTCAGTATCGCCCACAATGGATTGCAGGAAGTTCTTTGGGACCTCCTTCTTCTTCGGATAGACCGACTCGACTGCATGTGGCGCATTCGTACACGAGGAGGACCATGCTATTCGACCCACGAACTCACCTGAGAATGGCCGCTTGGATGTCCGGGACTTATGGACAGTGACGCCTTTGAACAGTTCGGTGAAGTTCAAGACTTTATCCTTCTCGAACGTAGGAAACCGCTCGTAGACCGTCTTTGGTCGTTCGACTAGCCTCCGAATGACGCGCTTGCGTTTCTCTTTCGGACCCATTTGGGTGGGGGATTCGACCTCCATCTTCACTTGTCCGTCTGCTTCAGTTTCTTCCTCGGCCAACTCCCTGTCGACCTCATCCTCCCAGTCCTCGCCCTCCCCGGGTCCAACGACCTCGTCATCTTCTCCCTCCCACTTGTCATTATAGATCTGGTTGGCACTGAGGCTAGGAACACCAGAGATGCCGAGCTGGTTGGAGAGTCCAGGGCCAGAAGGGAGGTCAAGTCCATTAAGCACGCTGCTTAGAGAGAATCCAGTAAGGGCAGAGATGACATCGTTCTCTTCCTAGGGCGAGCGACGTGAGCACCTATGCACGAGTATGAGACCGGCGGATAGTTACCTGACCAGCCATGTTGCTATACGTGACGTCAACGCCTCAAGAGCACGACAGCGGTATATGCACAGAGCAGTACAAAGCAGCCTCCAAGTGCACTTCCAGCCACAGAGCGGTGTTAAGCAAGGGCACCCAGAGAACGAGACGGAACAGAGGAGGCTACTCGGATGAGGTAACGCCCACTGGCAGGAACGCCGCGAGTGTGGCTGAGGGCGCTTGTGTAACACGTAGCCCCACGATCGAAATCTCGCTTGTTCATGGGCGCTTCCTCTCGTCATTCGCGTCGACCGCGTCTTTCTCCACACTCTCCCGCTGCTCGTGCCACTCTTCCGCCTCTGACCACCTTCTCGCGCGCCTCTGACCACCATCTCGCGTGCCTCTGAATACATCACAGAGCGGCTCAAATGTCTGGAAAACTCACCATGGACAAGAAAGTGAAGGACGAGCTTGACGTGAGTGTTCATTTCGCGCCCCACGAACGCGTTTCATGGTTCTATTCCTATTTTGGACCTGTAGGCTTTCAGAGAGAGAGTTAGGGTAGAAGCCGAGAAGATTGTATTCGAGGCGTTTCCGCAGAAGGCAAGCTGCACGTCGCTCTTCGCTCTGGTAGTAGTCGCTCATTCATGTCGTGCGCCGCACTAGATCCTGTGAGTGTTTGTCCGAATCATGTTTCCTTCTGAAATTTATAGCAAATTGCTAGAGACTTGCAGAGGCTCATAGAGTCTACGTACCAAACGGATTCACCGTTTCACCCCTCCCACGTCGCGAATGTCACGGACGCCACTGTATACCCCCGTCCGTCCCCAGGCTCTGCGGAGCCTGAGGCGAAGAAGCGTAAGCTTGACTCTGGCCACGGCGTAAACGGCGTCACGACCTTGAACGATGATAGCCATGCCAAGCACCCGGGTAAGATGGTTGGGAACAAGCACACCGCTGCCGTGCACGAGCAACTGAAGCGGGAGTGCGAACTTCTGGCCGAGCTTTGTGTGGGTTGTTTCGCTATATGCGCTGCCATTGCCCTCTCATTTACCCGTCTACTTCAGGACAAAGTTAAGCTATGGATCAATCTTTCAATGCCTAAGTAATTAAAACCGCATACATTCATGTAATAACTACTAACAGGGGGCGCGGTAACAGGATCGAGGAGTAAGTCCGAGTAGTTTATCCGGAATGCACATATCTGATGCATTTAATCAAGTGGGGACAATTTCGGTGAGTGTGCTGATGCGCATATATTCGTGCCCGCCACTAACCTCTTACGCAGGTGTTCAGATTCAAGAGGGTACGCACGGTGGTTAGTTGACAGCGTACTTTGTGTGCTTATCAAAGCCTACAGACGTACTATCCGAAATTCACCGTTCTCAGGAGAGCGCATACAACCTTCGCGACGCCGCCCGGCAGGACTACTTGACGCGGGCTAAGATCTGCTCGAAGATCATGAAGTATCCTCATCTCGAGGACTACACTGTGTGTCCATTCTTCCGTGTCGGTTAAGACATTACCGACGCTCGTCCCAGCTGGCCCTCAAAGAGCATGACGAGAAGCAACTCTACATTGCCCGCCAGAACTTGCATGACTTGCGTAGCATTTACGCTGTTCTCACGGACATGCTGCACAAAAACATTGAGAAGGTAGGAGTGCGCCTGTATCTACTACCGATAATCTCTCATTAGTCCTCCATAGATCCGGACCCCCAAGGGAAATAACGCTAGTGCGATGTATTAAGTATTCTAGCACTATCCTCCGCCTCAGGCAGTCTCTGCCCCCGACACGGACTAGGGCCCGCGGCAGCTCCCTGCAGGACTACTCGTTTCCTGATTCACGAGACCGTAGCATATATGACGTAGACCTGATCCATGACTCGCACGCATGTGTATGATAGCCCTCCCTTACTCTATATCCAATTGGTCCTATGCTGCATACCAAACTAACCCCTACAAGGGTGTGCTACAACAAACAACAGCTGACGATACAAGCGCTCACTGTAGGAGCTATGCTCTACCTATATAAGTACTTCTTTGGTCCTTGCTTCGATAAGTCGATCATACAGAGATCGTTTTGAAAACGTTGAACCCATCAAGCGCGGTAGAGATCACCGTGCCCGGTATCTGCGGGTGCCAGTGCACTTCCTTTACATCCTTCTGTCCTTGGTGTACGAATAGCAGCTGTGGGGGCACCTCACGGCCGCCTTCTGGTGTCGCGTTCATACCACCAGCTTCTTCATCATCCTGCTCGACTGCCAGGTCCCAAAGTGTCACTTGGTCGTCCGCACCGGAGGCAGCGAAGATAGAGTCTTCTGTGGGATGCCATTCGATGGACGTAATGGGGGCACTGTGCCAATTAAATCCGGCAACCGGCGTAGGATCCGGCGCGCTCGTCCTGCAGGGTATTGAATTGTAAGCATGCTACCACACGAGACGAAACACGCCATGCTTACCCCTTCTTCTTGACATTCCGCAGGTCCCACACCTTGATACCTCCCTCGTCACCACCACTCAACAACAGATACGTCGTCGCGCGATTCCAGCTAATCACGTTCACGTCGCTCTCGTGCGCGCGATCAATGCCCGCGACGCTTGTCCTCCCCTTGACGCGCACGTCCCAAATCTGCACGCTCTGGTCCGCCGAACACGACGCGAACACCGTCGGCTCTGCAGGACTCCACTGCAGATCCTCGACGCTCGACGTGTGCGCGGCGAATGGCTGCGCGAGCGCGTTGAATCCGGACGGCGTCGTCGTCGTGAGGAAGATCTTCGAGTGGATGTCGCCCGTGAGCAGACGCAGCGCAGACGGGTTCGCGCCGCCCGAGGACGCCCAGTCCATCGCGAAACCCTCCGCGCGCCCGTGCGAGCCGATCGTGAACGCAGGTGTGTGCGTGCGCGTTTTGTCGACGGTGTAGCCGGGTACGTCGAGCGCCTCGATCAGGGGGCGGACATCCCAGACGTGCACTTTGCCTGTTTCGGACCAGCTCGCGACGTAGTAGGGCTGCGAGACGGGCGGAAGGGGGGAAGATGCAGGGAGGGGCTGGGCGCGGACGCGGTTTACGCCACCGAGGTGGGGTACGGACCGGTGCTCGAGGAGTGGGTCCTCATCTAGCGCGTCGTCGTCGTCTTCCTCATCGTCCGAGTCTTCGCAAGGGATGTGGTGAGACGGGAGCCAAGAGCACCTAGCAAACGAATATTCTCACCGTTCTCCTTCTGTGTTCGTTGTAATGAGCTCATCTTGTACACGGAGATTTCATTGTTTTTCGCGACATCCGCCTGCGTTCCGGCGACGATATAGGCGGTCGCAGGGAAACGC
This sequence comes from Trametes meyenii, assembly GCA_022606255.1. NCBI lineage: Eukaryota > Fungi > Basidiomycota > Agaricomycetes > Polyporales > Polyporaceae > Trametes > Trametes meyenii. The sequence goes on along the minus strand of JABYQG010000001.1, from coordinate 4,017,524 downwards.
TGCCTCTCATCCCCAAGGTTGTCTCGCAGAATATCAAAGGACAGACACGGCCAGTTCACGCTCATGTTATGTCGCATGACATACACTGAGTCGTCGGGCTCCAGGATCTCGTCCTTCCCTAAGTGATGTACACCCGGAATGTAAACATCGGGCGCGGTTGGTTGCTCTTCCGTTTCTTCGATTGGAGGCATAACTTCATCATCCACGTCCATACCTTGGCGCAGAGATTAGGATGGTAATCACTTGATAGTCCTAAGGAAAGGACTTACCGTCTTCGTTCTTGCCAGCTTCGGCATCGACTACTTCCTCATCGCTCTCGAGTTCGTCCTCCCAAGCATCCTCGAATTCACCCATCTCATCGTCGGCGGCATGTTCTCGTAGTTTGGACTCTCCCCTCGGAGTCTTGCGCGGTTCTCCCTGACTTCCCGACGCGGTGTTGACCTCAGTGGCAGATCGTTTCGACATGGTAAAGCAGGCGCGTCCCGGATGAGCACGGCCGGATGCAGAGATTGGTCTATGGGCGTCTATGGAAATGTGCCAAATTTTTGGGAGACGCCCTCGAGCTGAGCCACGTGTCGGAGCGGATTCGCGGGGTCGGAGAATTCCGAGGATCGGTGATGGTGGCCCTTGGGGAGATGCCGATTGAGGCGGAATTCCGAATTGGGGGCCGCCTGGGGCCGCTGACATTGCTGCCTTGGGGCATCATCGACATGGGGACGAAGGCCGTGGGTGGCGGCCGGTGTCTGTTCGACGTACGCCCCGTGCTCGAGAATACTGCCGTAAATTGCAGACGTGTTCCCAACGGCGGCCACGTCTCTCCCATAAAGGCTGCGACCGTCCTTGCTTCGTCACTCTCACCGCGCTCGCCTCAGTCCTGATCTGGTCCAAACCATCGCTTGGTGTGTGTCATATTGCCTACTTGGCCAGTGGTTGAATTCCGATATCGTGAGGGAGAAGCCGTCCACTGACGCGGCGCACGGCAGCAGTCTCTCTCGCAGGAGTATAAATACGACGTTCGCATCTCGGACCTTCTCCCAGTCCACATCGAACCAAACTCGAACCCTCTTTACCCTACTAGCACTCGAACATGGCATCCGTCAACGCAATCGTCCTCCCCAAGGAGTACGTTTACTTGCGAAGAGCGGTTGCCGAACGGGCTTCTTCTGACCTCTCTCCAGGTTCGCTTACCCTGCAGCAGCGGTGGTCTCCACGTTCTACCTACTGCTTTGGCAGGCTTTCCGTGTGAGTGGGGCTCGGAAGCGAGCGGGCATTCTGTACCCTCAAGGTGAGTAGGCTAGTTCGCTTCCGCCCATGAGTAGGCTCATGTCATTTCCTCTGTAGTCTACGCCGAGAAGGCCGAAGCTGAGGCTAAAAAAGAGGCCCTTGTCTTCAACTGCACACAACGTTAGTAGGGACATCTCGGTTGTGCTTCCCCCTCCGTCTCACGCGTGATCCAGGTGCACACCAAAATACCCTCGAGCTCGTACCCACTATAATTGGCTCTACCCTCATCGCTGGACTTAGCTACCCTGTGCTTGCCGCTGGTCTTTGTGGGTTCTGGACGTTCTCGCGGGTTCTCTACTCTATCGGATACTCCACCGGCGACCCCAAGAAGGTAAGTATCTTGTTCATTCAATAGGACATTGATTGATCCCGCACGTAGCGCAACTTGGCCGGAGCGGCAGTCTTCAGCAGCCTGTCTATGATTGGTCCGTTCATTCTTTGCACCGCTGCTTAGGAAACTGATCTGACATTGTGCGTAGGTCTGCTCGGAACGGCAACTACGAGCGTTGTTTCTCTTATTCGTTCCCTCTGAACTTGGGGTTATCGTAATACTGCCGCGAGACCTCAGCCAGCGACGTTGATTGCAACTACGGACTGGTCCCTGTAATACGCAGATAATAATGCTTGTCAAACCATTCTTCCGAGCTATAACTTTTTTTCGTGGTCCCTGTACGTGCGGAACGCATGATTGGAGAGGTGTTGCTTCAGGTACCAAATGGGCGCCTATCGAGAGTGCCGTAAATCAATAATTCTAGCCACCACCCGAGGTTCTCACCTTCTCCCATACTCCTGCACCTACCTGCTCTCCAACTTCACCCCACTATTCTCGATGCGCACTTATCCACCATTAGTGAACTTGCTGTCAACTTATTTTGTCTAAGTCACCATGAACCAACAGGATTCCGAACGCAGCGCTATGTCCATTTCTACTCGACCCTCCTTACCCACATCCTCGTCCGATTTCGCTCTCCCGTCGTCTCCTTCGGCCTCCCTACCTCCAAGCTCCTCCGATGACCTGAGTCCCTTTATGCTGCGGCTGCGCCGCCCAAGTCTTCTTGGACCCCGCTCCGGAATCGCCCAATCTGCAGAAGCGCGTCTCCACAGCCCGCTCATGTCGTCGTTTACGCGCCGCTACAGCTCAAACGGAACCGGAGATGATTCTGAGAGCGATCGGGACAAAATGTCCACGGACAGTGACTCGGGAAATGCCACGCCTCTGCTACCCGGCCCGTCCCTGGACTCGGAGAGCGACACGAGCATGAAGACAAGCCGCCCGCGGACACCCCCTCGCCTCGCGTCTGCCTCAAGCTCAGGTTCGATCGCGGACGAGCAGATGTCCATGCGTGCGCAGCCACGCAAACTCTCGAAACCCGTGCGTTGTTTGCGCTCTGTCCCATCTTCTGCCGCCGTCATGCGGCGCCTCATACGTCGGTGCCCACAGGCGAAGATGCCGTATATTCAGCGGCTGCTGGCCGAATCCAAAACGCAGGAGAACGAGGTCCAGTCCGAGGCACAGTTTCAGCGCATGCTTGCGTCGTTCAGCATGCACCCGCGTACGCCCCGGCCGCCGTCGGACCGTGGACGGTACCCCGAGGACGCCGCTGAGGAGGAACCTCAAAGAGAATCAACGCCAAGTGACGACGAGGAGCTAGATGAGTCGGTGCCATTCGCATATGCTGACTCTGCTGTTGCCACCAAGCCTGTGACGCCCGCGCAAAGCGTCAACGGGGATGACCTATCGATGCTCGAAAGTCCAATTGGCTTCGCCATGGACGTAGATATGGTAGGTTCATTGACTATATGCGTGCATACAGCCAACTCAATACCAAGACACATAGCCCTCATCATCAGTTGGCTCCCCAGGCATGGCCTCATGGAGATATACACCCCCACCCACATCCACCAGCGCTGTGCGCAATAAGAGGAAACGTATGTCCAGTTAGTGTAGTTTTCGCCCACATCCGCGCACATGCCGCTGACTTAAATGACACAGTTGATGACCGTTACGACCCATACCCCACCGCAGCGAAACGACGCGCAGTCTCCCCTTCGGTGTCCCACCTACGCATGGCTAATGGCGCTCCTCGTCTCAGCATGCCCATCCCAATACCTATCCCCAACGGTGTTCACTCTGGGGCATCCTCGCCCATCGTACAGGGCTCGAGCTCATACTTCGGCACTCGCCAGAGTTTTGGCTCAGCAAGTGCATTGTCGAGCCCCACGCTGCGCGCTCAGATCGGTCTCTCCAGCCCCGTCCTGCGGCCAATGACACGGGCACGCCGAGACGGGGAAAGAGAGGTCGATGGCGCCGAAGAGGGCGTAAACGGACTGAGCATTGCATGAACATTCTTGACATCGCCCCCCATGCTCCCACCTCCGGGCGACTCCATCGTATCGCGCATCTCCATTTCTTATCGTCGTCACATATCGCGCACCATCTCCCTCGTCGATCCTATCTTGCTATGTATCGAGGCCGCCGCATCGTAAGTGTAACGCTAGTAGATTCCGCCACTGTACATTGTCATTGCTGCATCCGTACGCGTATCTCACCCTCCGTAGCTAGAGTACTGTGTACAATAGGTATCGTACATCCACATCGTCAATCTGGATTTCTGTGAATACCCTCAGCTTCCGCGATACGTGGTGTAGGAGTAAGGACTAATAAGCAAGGGTATATGATAGTGCTCCGCCGGATTCGCAACCTCGAAAGTGATCTACGCAGTGTGCCGAGTGGATGTGAGCCTGGCGGGTTACGTACAAGCGGAGGCGGATGAATACCTCTACCCAGGGATAGAAAACTTTGCGGCCTGTGCTCTCAAAGTAGTCCTTCGTCTTGAACACTACCTTGTAGAGTCGTCCTGCTTGGAGCTTGATCAGGTCTTCGCGCTTCTGTCCTGGGCCAGCTTCTGGGTACAGCTGCATACAGCGACCATCGTAGTCGGTTACACTAAACGCCTAACTTAAACACGAACCCGGGAAAGCATCGTCGATATCTCACCCTTCCGCGAGGGTTTCAAAGGCCGAAGAGGGACCATCTGCTGAACGTAGCTGTTGCAGCTGCACTGGGACACCCGCGGCAGGTTTTCCGATAGACGAGTCGAGTACTGATCGCGTATACGGTCGGATGTCTTTTACGGGCGACTTTGTGGTGAGCACGCACCGTGGCACGTAACTGGCGATTTGGACATTGTGATTATAACGTCTGGCCTGCAATGAGTGTCGTCGTCGTCGTCGTCGTCGTGCGAGTCGTCGAAGTCAGCGTCGAACGCGTTTGGGAACGCATCGGCGACGCGTTCGTGCCACCGTCGGGCCGACGGCACCGGGGCGCGTCCGGGGTCACTGCGGGCTTGCAGCGCTTTCCGGTCGCGCTCGCCAGGAACACAGCAACGCTCTCTCTTCCCTTCCCCTCCATTCCCTCCATGGGCTCCCGCTCCGACGACGAGGATCTCGCGCACGGCATAACCGCCAAAAACGGCGCCTCACTGGGCTTCACGCTCGACGATGCATTCTCAGACAACGAGGACATCGACGTCCCCGAGTTCAACCCCGCAGCCATCCGCGAGGAGCTCGCGAAGAGCTTGAACGGTGCAAATACATGGCACGTAGACGATGGGGGTATAGACGAACTCGTCTCGAAGATTGGCTTCTCTGTCGACCCCGACGCGTCCGTCTCTACGTTCGACATCGATGCTGGGCATGATTCTCCTCCATCGGTCCCGCATTCGCCGTCTTCGCCGCGCATACAGTCAACATCCTCATCTCACCAAGATTCTCTCTATGATGTGCCGCTTTCCTCTGAAATGTCTCAGGTCTCACTTTCCGACCATCGCTCTTCACCTCCTCCCCTGCGCGGAGAACCTGAAGAGATCGTCTCCGAGTATCCCGCTGTCCAGATCGACGTATCCGCTCCACAGGTCGTCGCGAAGGAGGTGCATGCCGACAGAGTGTCTTCGGAGGATACCAATCCCATGCAACACCCACAGTACGCAGCCTCACATGATGAGTTTCGACCCAAGACCCCTCCTTCACCATTGAACATCCCGCCGCTCAACGCAGGTGCGGCATCCACCTCCGCCCTCCCGCTCGCTACGTCCGTGTCCCTTCCGACTCCAACTACGCCCAAACTATCGGATCCTCCGCCCCCCACTGCGCGCCATCGACCGACGCGCTCGGTCGGGCCGAGCATGCTTGACAAAGTCATTAGCAAGACCCGCCCTCCGCATCTCCCGCCCAAGCCTCGGACCGAGGACAGAAAACACCAACATGATTGGGAGGAGATGATGAAACACAGCCGCGCCGCTGGTGAGTTGCCTCTTGGCTCTTGGCCTCCTCGCCTCTTGAATGAACGTTGATTGACGTAGTCTGTGGCCCATCCCTCCGACGTATCATTCGCGCGCGTCCAATTGTATCACGATCGCACGCGTAGAGGAGAAGCGGCGGCGGGCACTTCAAGAACGGCGACTGACGCGAGAACGTCGAATAGAGGAGTCGATCGGCATTTGGGAGCGAGAGGTCGTTCCGGACTGGACGGCCGTACATCGAAATCCGAACCTACGCCGATTGTGGTGGCAGGGCATCCCTACCAAACTACGTGCGCCAATGTGGCAAGCCGCGGTCGGGAATGCACTCGCGCTCAGCAAAGGTCTGCGAATCTCTTACACGCCTTCCGATCACCTTGCTCAGATGTCTCGCGCTAGACTCTTTCAAGACGTGCCTATCCAGGGCGAAAAGAGCACTAGCATCTGGTTCCTTTCCCACCACCGTGCTTAGTCTTCTAGAGGATGATATACGGACAACACTCCCTTCTATCCACCTGTTCGCCCCGGAGAGGGGACCGCTATATCAGGATCTTCGGGACATGTTGTGCGCTTGGGTAGTAGCACGATCTGATGAGGGCCTTGGATATGTAGTCGGGGTGGCGAAGGTTGCTGCGATGATCCTGCTCAACATGCCCTCAGCGCCCGGCTTTGTCGTTCTACGTAACCTGCTAGAGCGACATTGCCTAAGATCATTCTATGGTGGCATGGCTTCCAAGGACGATGTGAGTAATAATTCTCTTTAGCGTAACCCACGCTGACAAGCAATACTTTCAGGTAGAAGCATACTACAGGTACTTATTGACGTTGCACAACCCTACTCTAGCTCACTTTCACCAGGATCTTCGATACGCTGCTGGCGGATGGCATGCCCAAAAGTATCCCTGCCCCTTGCTTATGAATTTGTGTAAATGGCTAACCGTGTCGCCAGTCTACTTCAACTTCAAGCAGCACCAAGTGTCTCCCGCCGCATATCTTCCAGATTGGCTTGTCCCTCTGTTCTTAGACCATCTGCCCTTTGAGGCGTGCGCGCGCGTCTGGGACGTCATCGTGCTCGAAGGTGATGCTTTCCTCTACCGCGCTGCGCTTGGGATTCTGGGCGTTCTAGAACCGCGGCTATTCTTCCCGGACAAGAAGGAACTTCTAGAGCTTCTGAGGTTAGTTCGTTGTCGGTCACCTTGCTGCGAGTGTGTCCGCTCATCCGCACGGAATAGAGGCGAGAACAAGGCGGCGCTGGAAGTCGCGAAACGCGATGGCCGGTTGTTGGATAATGGTAGGTACGAGATATACGGCGTAGATGAAGAGAGCTTGTGGGAGCGCATTGACAGCATGGACGAATGGTGGCGCGAGAGTACGTGGAAGAGACTGATAGAACGAGAATTGCCGGACTTGTAATACTAGCCGTGTATGCTGTACGGATGCCCGTGGAAGTTATTGTTACGGTGCGTAAGGACTTTTGTTTTGTTGTATGTACTGTGTAGTAACCTTCGCACGCAGCGAAGCGTATGGCGGTTAACGTTGATGCGCCTTCCAGGACTATCTTACCGACCTCCAATAGGCAGCATTGACCCACCTGGTGGGCTCTTCCCTGTCTAGCCCCGCTGGTGACCGTTTGTGCGTCGTGCTTTCCCTCTCACAAATCATCGCCAGAGCTCGCTATTTTCTGCGGTGGAAACAAGGGGATGCGAACCCGACCTTGGATGATCCCCAGCTGGGGCCGTTCCATGTGGGTATCTCCCCTTCTACACATGCGCGTTAGAGAAGACCTTCCCCAGCCGTAACATCCCGGCAATCTAGGGAAAGCATATGGCTCATGTTATTCTCTGCCAGCCAGGCCCTTCATCTTGGGTGGTCGCCTTCTAACTTCCACTGCGTGATACAAACTAGCTAAGTTGGTCTCCATCGATTGATCGTCTCCTATTTGCGTTTAGAGAGTAAGGGTTGGCCACTGTGCCCATGTCCACCAGTGGAAACGTATAACATGCCGTTCCTACCAGCTCTCTCTCTTCCACATACCGCCATCATCCCTTTCTCCGCTCTACTAGCCTCTCCTCTACTCGCACTCTCGTAACAATTGATGAACGTTGCTCGTGAAATCATGTTGTTTCCGTACCGGGGGTATCCTGATCACCACTCACCTTTCTCAACAGGCAGCAAGATCAATATAAAACAGGTGCAGGGCGAGCCGCGTTCAACGGCTCATCCTGGCGCAGACCTTTTCGTTGATCCTCTGGATAAATACCTCTCACTACCGGGGCTACGACGGTGCGAAGGGGCCAACGTGCGCCTTAATTTCTCTCCGATTCTGTCCGCGGTACTATAGAATTTAACGTCGATCAGCTGGTTTTAAGATTCTGTCTACGTGTGTTTTATCCTCACTACCCTCAAAAGTTCTTCATTTGACCGGTTCCCCCCGTGAGGCGTATTTCGTTTACCCTTTGCTGCGGGAAGCCCACGCCTCGGCCAGGCGCTGTGCATAATGAAACACATCTTAGAGGCGCGCGGAAAGCGTCGGGAACACACCGACAATTAAGCCCATTGCGTTACATCAGCTTCTCGACGCTCCCAGGCCCGGTTTGTGCGGGGTGGTCGATGCCCCTCGATGCCGAGACAAAGAAAGTCGCACGACTTGTTTGAGCTTGTGGGCGGTGGCGGCGCGTTCGAGGCGAGCCTTTTTCGGCCAGAACGCCTATGGGCCGCACGTGACCGCGACTGGGCCATTCCATCCGCGCGTCTGCGCCCGGCCAGACTGCCTCGGACCCGCCGCCTGTCGCGCCTTTCCCTTCCGGGGCACCATCTGCTGATCAGGCTATGCTGCTCTATGTGGTCCATCGTGGGCTCGTCTGTGCGAGACGGTTCGATGTGTTCCGACTTGTGTCGAGCGCAGGGACGCGCAGGAATGCGACCTTATCTGTGGCGTATTGCGCGCAGGGGTTGGTATAAAAGGGAGTGCGTTTCTGGCCTGATCTCCATCCACCCAGATCCTCCCAACTCAGCTATTCGGCGACCCGGCTTCTCCAGCTCAAGAGCTTGTCACTCACCACTCCTCGCACACCCCACTCTTCTCTCAAACCACCCCTCACCGCCCTATTACACAAATGGCTCTCCCCTACCTTGTTATTTCTCGGGCTCCGGTGAGTAGAATTATAAGTGACCGCTTCTTCGGTGCGTAGGCTTACTTTTACTGTGCAGTCTCTGGCCCTCTTCACCACCATCGAAGCCGGCTTCGCCTTCTTCGTCTGGTCCCAATGGCAGAAGCCCAGGTTCGTGCGCTTTCCTCCCCCCACGCACACAGCCGCTTACCTCTCGTCTGCAGTATGATCACCGGCCCCCTGCCCTCCGCCATCCCCAAGGGGTACATTGGCAAGGCGAGGTTTGAGCACCACGAAATCCAGCCGAGGCATCTCGCCCACACTCTGCGCCACTAGAGCTCCGCTTCGAGTCGTGCCGTACGACTTCTCGAGCATGATACCCGCCCTCAACGACAGCACCATATGGGACTAGCCTACCCAGGTGCTTACGGAGTGACGAGGTCGTGGAGGTGATCGTGGCTGCGGCCGCATATACGGTGGGCTGCTGGAGAGCGGCGGACGGTCATTCGACAACGACGACGAAGAGGTGGTTTCTCGATTCCCCATTGACGCACGCTTGAAGAACTTCTTTCCCTGTTGTACAAAGCACACTACCCTGTATCATATCATTATTCATCTCGGACTCAACAAGACTAACTGCCATCTACTGCGCTATGTGCGGGCGAGCCCGGGCTATCCTCGTCATCTTCCATGTTCTCTTTCCAAAGCGCGTAGAGTTTCCGGCGGTTTGCGTCCCGTGTGTCGGGCTCGCTGGCAACGTCGAACATCTGTTTAAGTAAAAGCTTTTTGAGTCCCGAGCTGCGGAGTGGGCCTTCTTTTGGACTTGTCGAGCAGGCATTGGAGATAAGGTTATGAAGCGTCGGTGTCGAGAGCCGCGCCCTCTTGCTACGAGGCTCGTCTGAGTCCTCGGACGGGCCGAGGGCAGTATAAAGTGGATCGAGTAGAGCAGACTGAATGCGTTGGTACGTCGTTTTCGTCTGTGTTCGCGCAGCAAGAGTCAGGAAGGGGGCGACGAGCGTGGAGAGGGGAGCAGGGAGAGGCGAGGGCACGGGAGAATTGCCAAGAGCCTTGTCCAGTTCTTCGAGGTAGATGTCGGCAAGGTGGTATGCGAGACTGGTGGGCACTCGCGGGTCTTCCGAGCTGGAAATTACGGTGAATCACTGACAAATCTTATAGGGGAGTATACTCACCACAGCGGTCCCCCATGGTCTGTAAGGATAGAGTTGTATTCCCTGCAGGCGGCTTCATCCCATCCTTCCCGGATAAGCAGCCTGAAAGATGCGTTCACGAATCGGCGGACAAGCATGTAGTACTTGTCAATGCTACCCAAATGAGGCTCAACACGTCTACTTCAATGCGGAGTCGTAGGATCTGTACTTACCGTAGTCGATCAATGGAATTCCACTCGTGCACAGTCGACTCCCAGAAACCGCGCAGGAACTCTAGAGACACCGAGAGTTTCGATATGCTCAAGAGGATCTCTGCAATTTCAGAGGCAAGCGCTTGTTGCACCAAAGGCTTGTCGGACATCCAAAAACCTACCATCATGGTAGTGAGGTGCGATCCAGAGGATGAACTGAGGGATGGACGCACAATAAAAGATGCCTTTCCATAGCTTCGTCATCTCTGCTTTGGGCAATACATCGCGCGAGGGGTCAGAGAGGAAAACAGAGAGGTTCTTTATGGCCTTGTCCCTAGTTTTCTTGTCTTCCACGGTGATAAGCGAGACCCAGGACACAGTCAGGCTCATCCAACACACCTGTAGACGCCAGGTACTTTCCGAGGGGAGGGTTGCTGGTAGAAGCCGTATCAGATGCCATATTGTTCTTTTGCTAATTCAAAGCCGCCGTGTTGTGCGGAAGCAGAATTTGTTGTTTACACTAGCAAGTGCGTTTTATGAGTGGAGGTCGGGCAGAGGCAGATGAGGGGAGAGGACGAGAGCAGGGAAAGTTTTTCCGGTTTTCTCGGACGCGTCTCTCTCGATCATGAACGCGTCGCGCGCTCAAGCGCTCACCCCGCGCCTTCCCTCGCTCGTCCACCACGTCTCCTTCCTGGCCTCGTCGACATACCCGACTTCTTGTGATACCCACCATTTCTTCTATTTACCATGATTGCGGAAGTGCTCCTCGTTCTCGCCGGTCACTCCTCTTCCCTCTTCCCTACCGACCACACCATCCACCCCGCCTTCGCGCCGCTCCTCCACCCTGGCGAAGAGCAATGTCTCGAGTCTCTTGGCCAGATTGCCTTGCGCTACCGGAAGGTTAAGAGTGCATGTACGAATCTTGCCAGACCTTCATCACGCTACGTCTCCGCACTCTGCGCGACGCTCAACCAGATCCTGAAAGAGGGGTACGAGGTGCTCGTGGTCGAGACGGAAGCAAAGGTTCTTCAACGCGATAGCAGCCTGGTAGCGTCTGGTTCGTTTGTCCCACTTTCATCTCTGCGTGCTGTCTTTGCCGAATGGGACGCGCCGTTGGTATCACTGGAGACCCTGGTGGACGAGTTGCAAGCCCAAGAGCATTGGCCCCCAGGTCCGCTCATCGACCTTCTGTTGACACGATCTCAGACCGGCATACACCGCGTCTCTGCTATCTACAACCGTCTTTCCGAAGCCGTGCAGCGTGTCTGGATCGCACAGCTTCAGGCTCTGCTGATACACGGCACCCTCTCGTCCAACGATCCTCTTGCCGACAAGAACTATGCTCTGTTGGACGGTGCCGTCCCCTCCTGTGTAACCTCTCAAGCCCGGGATTCTATCACATACGTTGGGAGAGCCATTGGAACCGTAAAGGCTGCGAAATGGGAAAAGCAATTCCCTCAGGACCTCGCTAGGGAGCACACGAAGCTCCTCAGCTCGGTCCTTCCGCAAGATCAATACGCGTTCGGCCGCGTCATTGCGGACATCCGGACTGCAGTCAGTGAGTGGCTATGGCTTAACGTGCTCACGCACAAAGATGTCGACGATGCGGTGGAATCTCTGTAAGTTCTTGGTATCAAAAGTGTAGCATGACACTAACTTGTCTCCAGAGCGAACTACTTCCTGCTGCGAAACGGCGAGTTCGCTTTGTCTCTTATTCGCGAGATTGAGCGCTTGAAACTTTCGAGACTGACCGCAAGGTCGGTTCCAAGCACGATGATCCGCGAACAGGACCTCCATCTTGCCCTCCTGCGTGCTTCGTTGGGGACCACAGCCCAACAAGACCCATCTCTGGCTCACCTACACTTCCGCATGCCTGCGGGCCCTATTCGACCACTCCTACCGTCCCTTGCCGCGGCCGGCACCAAGGACCTTTCCTCCTCGCTCTCGCAGCCCGCTGAAGCGACTTCTTTCGATGACCTCCTTCTCGGCACTCCGCTCGTGCTCACCTACAGCGTAACATGGCCGCTCGACCTTTTCCTCCATGCCTCGGACCTACAGACCTACGCCGTGCTTTTCTCATACCTCTCAGCGCTGCGCAAGACGCACACACGCGTCCACGCGTGCTGGACGGCACTCTCGAATGCACAACGCGCGCGCCGGAGGTGGACAGGGCTCGGAGAGGGCGGCACCGTTGAGGACCTCGAAGTCCGCAAACAGCTCCTGAGATGTGGATGGGGCGTCGTGAGGGAGATGAACTGGTTTTTGGACACGCTTTTGGGGTACGTCATGACGGACGTTGTGGATGTTGAGTTCCGTAGGATGAAGGCGCTGCTCCTCGGTCGCCCTACTGGGGCATTGGGACGCCAAATGACAGGGAGTGGTGTCCCAGCTGAGAGCGCGAGTGCTGCACCGTTCGGAATGTCCAGATCAACGTCTGGAGTCAATGCGGCCCCGAGCACGAACACCAACCTCTCGACGTCAGCCACCCCGCCTTTGGATTTCACTACCCTCCGCAGCATCCACACGACATACCTGGAAAGGCTGCTGACCGGGAGCCTACTGGCAAATCCTGCGCTCACGAACATCATCCGCATGATCCTGGAAGTGTGCGAGAGGTTTGCCGCCCAGGTCGAGCGGTGGGGCGGGGACGTGCTACCTGCGCTTCTCTTCGAGGGCAGTCTCGCCGCGGGAGCGCAGAAGGTCGGCGATATGGTCGCGGAACGGTACGCGATCGTCGACGAAATTGACGAGGTACGCACCCCCATAGCCGAATATGACTGATCCCCCCGCGCGTACGGCTAACTGCGGCCCTCTCCCTCCCCTTCTGCAGACCCTGCAAACGCTCCTGCAGGCGTTCTACGAGCAGCTCTCGCTCTCGACGACGCTGCAGCCGTTCTCCGCCGCGGCAGACGCGACCAAGTCGATGCTGCACAACACGAGCATGGCGAACACGACCGGATTTCACACGTTCGTACGCGCGAGGCGCGGCAAGCGGCTCGAGGGCGACGAGGAGGTACGGAGACACGTGGAGCGACTGCTCCTCCGTCTCGACTTCAATGGCGCGTTTTCGAACCCGCGCAAGAAGCGGCGCGCGGGCCAAGGCCCGCAGGGGAGCGAGGACATTCTCAAGCAGGGCGGGCTGGCGTAGGCTGGCGAAAAGCCACAGCTCGCCGGTGCAAGCGAAAGGGCAACGGCGAACAGAAACGCTGACCGGCAAACGGCTTCATGTCCCTCACACATCCGCCAGGGGGGCTTCTTAGCGAGGATTATATGCACCATCCAGCGGGCGAGTCACTTCGACTCACGAGCTCGCTGACGACGGAGTGGCCATCTAGAAGGCGACGAAAAGGCATCATCTCCTGGCTAGTGCCGTTGCCGGACCGGCACCCGTCAGCGGGAAGGTACGAAGGCAACCCGAGCGTATGAGTTTGGCAGACCTTCCTGGGACCAGCATTTCCCTCAGCAACGAGGAGGGGGACTTTTCAAATTTGCAGCACTACTTGCTCGTCCTAGCGGCCCTACGAACCTCTCGCGATCGAGGGCGCTCAGATGAGACCTGCCATATAGAGGCAGATATAAGAGATCTATGGGCGCTTGAGACCTCGTAGCGTACGGTGCTCGCTGTTGCGCCGGTGTAGATGCAGACCTTCGAATAAATTTGGGACTAAGGCGTTCGTGATTTTTCCTTGGTTACCCCAGGCTGCCGGAATGCCATGTTTTGAAGCTGTTCGACAAATATAACAGGCGGAAAGAGAGGTCCTGAGTCACGTGTGTGTGCTCCTATGACTCAATTCGAGTTTTTGGAGTTCTTGAAAAGCGGGGCGTGCCGCACCACGGCCGCCCAGCTTCTTTCCTGGACACCAAACTTTTTCTCCTCCCCCACACTCGTCCACCCCCCGCCTCGCCCTACCTCGCCGTCTCGCCTCTCACTTCCCGCCCCTACCCCGCACACCCAAAACAACACACACAAGATGTGCCCCTGCCAGAATGGCGCCGAGCAGCAGCCGGCAGACAACTCGGAGATGGTCCATGTGCCGCTTAATGGCTCGACCTCCGCCCACTCCGTCGCGACCAACGGCGTGAACGGCCACGCGAACGGCCACACAAACGGCGTGAACGGCGCCGCGAACGGGTCCGCGCGCCCGCAGCGCCCCGTGAACCCCTATGCGCCGCGCGCGTCCGACTTTTTGAGCAACGTCTCGAACTTCAAGATCATCGAGAGCACTCTCCGTGGTACGTCCCGCGTGCACGCAGCGGGATTGGGGAGCGCAGGGGGGCTGATCATCGTACGCGGCAGAGGGCGAGCAGTTCGCCAATGCGTTCTTCGACACCAAGACCAAGATCGCGATCGCCAAGGCGCTCGACGCCTTTGGCGTCGAGTACATCGAGCTCACGAGCCCCGCGGCGTCGGAGCAGTCCAGGAGAGGTGAGTGCGAAGCGCAAAAAGATGATCTATAGCGCTGCTGCGGATGGGACGGGGCGGCGGCTCAAGCTCAAGTCTTCATCTGCATCTGCATCTACACATCTACGCGCGGGCGCTGACCAATTGGCGGCTGTAGATTGCGAGGAGATCTGCAAGCTCGGGCTCAAGGCCAAGATCCTCACGCACATCCGGTGTCATATGGACGATGCCCGGATAGCTGTCGAGACTGGTGAGTACATTCGCTGTGTCTGGGGCGAGCGTAGAACTGAGAGTCGTCTTTTTGCGCAGGTGTTGACGGCGTCGATGTCGTCATCGGCACGTCGTCGTTCCTGCGCGAGTTCTCGCACGGAAAGGACATGGCGTACATCACCAAGACCGCGATCGAGGTGATTAACTATGTCAAGAGCAAGGGTGAGCACCGCGCAAGACTCTCGGCGCGCACGTTCCTAATGGGATTGTTTCTGTTTAGGCATTGAGGTCCGATTCTCGTCGGAAGACTCCTTCCGCTCCGACCTCGTCGACCTGCTCTCCATCTACCAGACCGTCGACCGCATCGGCGTCAACCGCGTCGGTATTGCGGACACCGTCGGGTGCGCGAACCCGCGCCAGGTGTACGACCTCGTGCGTACGCTCCGCGGCGTCGTTTCGTGCGACATCGAGGTGCACTTGCACAACGACACGGGCATGGCGATCGCGAACGCGTACTGCGCGCTCGAGGCGGGTGCGACGCACATCGACACGTCGGTGCTCGGTATTGGCGAGCGTGTGGGCATCACGCCGCTCGGTGGATTGGTCGCGTGTCTGTACGCGGCGAACCCCGAGTACGTGAAGAGCAAGTACAACCTGCCGATGCTCCGTGAGATCGAGAACTTGGTCGCGGAGGCGGTCGAGGTGAACGTGCCGTTCATGAACCCGATCACGGGCTACTGTGCGTTCACGCACAAGGCGGGCATCCACGCCAAGGCGATCCTGAACAACCCGTCGACGTACGAGATCCTGAAGCCGGAGGACTTTGGTCTTACGCGCTACGTCTCGATCGGGCACAGGTTGACGGGTTGGAACGCGGTGAAGAGCCGTGTGGAGCAGCTCGGCCTCAAGCTCACCGACGAGGAGGTATGCCTTGCCTCCTTTCTACGCGTCCTTTGACGATGGACTGATCGCGCTACGTGTTACAGGTCAAGGACGTGACGGCCAAGATCAAGGAGCTCGCGGACGTGCGCACACAGTCGATGGACGACGTGGACACACTCCTGCGTGTGTACCACTCGGGTATCCAGTCTGGCGAGCTCGCGGTTGGGCAGAAGGAAGCGTTGGACCGGCTTCTGCGCAAGCACCGGGAAGGCTCGTTGACGCGGGACAGCTCGCCGTCACCGACACGCGCCTGAACGGCGTGCTCTCAGCGACCCTCCTTTCGCTGAGGAGGATGTGCGTACATACAAAAGGGCCTAGGAAGGGCCCCGGATTTGTCATGCTTTACGTCGGTTGCTTCAGCCTAATGCCTCCCCCCTTCCACGCTCGGTCTATAACACCATGCAGCCGAGCGGTTCCTCGCACGTTTCCCTCCTTCCCTCCCGCTTCTTGCTTCGACCCCTACCCGAGGAGGCATCTCGCATACTTTTTTCCACACTTTGACTGTTGATGACGAAGGACGCATGTACGAGTGGACGCAGTAAAAGCGACGTGGACACGTCGCGCGCAATGAAAGGAACCTGTAGATATACTCGGGTGGCGAGTGGCTGGTGGGTGACTGCTGGCGTGAAAGTGGCGTGCGGGGAGAAATTGCAATATTAATTGGGGGGCGGGGATAGGACTGGGGCGAGATTATCTAGGCGATGCGATGTGCGATAATGATCGCGGGACGCGCTAGGCGGTGGCTGCTCCGCATTTGCAGAGTCGAGTGCACATTCCTTTTCCGCTGCTTACAAGTCCTATATCTGGGCGGCATGGCTGCCATCGCCCTCCGCCGCCTCGCCCTCCATTCCCGTCTCTTGTCCTCTGCCACCACCATGGCCGCCCGTGAGCCGCCCTGCCCGTCGTCGTATGCGCCGTCCTCCTCACCGTTCGTGCAGAGTACTCCACCCGCCTCATCGGCGCCCCTAACACGCTCGGTGAGTGCCCCCTCCTGCCCCGAGTCGTCGCGCGAGCAGGGGATGCAGATACATGCGATCCCTCGTCCGCGCGTCGACATCCGCTACGTAGCACTCGTACTGACACGAGCATGTTCCTACCCTCTCGCGCGCAGAGCACCGCGTGTTCATCGAGCAGAACAACAGCGTCGTCTCCCCCTTCCACGACATCCCGCTCTTCGCAGACCAAAACAACGGCATCCTCAACATGATCGTCGAGGTACCCCGCTGGACGAACGCCAAGATGGAGATCTCCAAGGAGGAGCCGTTCAACCCCATCAAGCAGGACATCAAGAAGGGCCGCCTCCGCTACGTCCGCAACTGCTTCCCCCACCACGGATACATCTGGAACTACGGCGCGTTCCCCCAGGTGCGTGTCCCGTGCTTGCCGGCAGAGGACCGCCACGGTTTTTTAGACCGTACGCAAATGACTTATCGTCGGTCCGCACACGCAGACTTGGGAGGACCCCCAGCAGACGCACCCTGAGACCAAGGCCAAGGGCGACAACGACCCGCTCGATGTGTGTGAGATCGGCGAGCAGGTTGGCCACGTGGGCCAGGTCAAGCAGGTCAAGGTCCTCGGCATCATGGCCCTTCTCGACGAGGGCGAGACCGACTGGAAGGTCATCGTCATCGACGTCCGCGATCCCCTCGCGTCCCGCATGAACGACATCGAGGACGTCGAGCGTCAGCTCCCCGGCCTCATTCGTGCCACGAACGAGTGGTTCCGGTGAGTCTAGTGCTGTGCTGGTGAGGTGGCCGTTTCTGACACTCATGGTGTGCAGCATCTACAAGATCCCCGACGGGAAGCCCGAGAACAACTTTGCGTTCTCCGGCGAGGCCAAGAACAAAAAGTACGCGACCGAGATTATCCACGAGTGCCACGAGGCGTGGCGTCGCCTCATCTCGGGTGAGAGCCCTGCGAAGACCGCGTCGTATGACCTGTCCATGTATGTCCGTTTCCGCAAAGGCCAGCTTGGTCTGGATGTTAACCCAATGAACGTGCAGCCGCAACACCACCATCCCCAACTCGCCCGGCTACACGCGCAAGGACGACCCCGCCTACGCGGGCCTCCCCCCGGATTCGCGCAAGCCCCCGGCGCCGGTCGACCCTTCGAGTAAGTACCCCCGGGACCATAAATGTGAATTGCGGCTGATAGTGCCCGCATCCGCGTCTTCCAGTCTCGAAGTGGTTCTACATCGCGTCCGCCCAGGTATAGACTTTTCCGTAGCCACGTCGCGTTGTATAGCAGTCAGAAGAAGTAACAAAGATGCAATCTCTCCCCCCTTGCCCAGCCCGACGACGCCGTCCGCTCTCGCATATAATCGGCGATCATCAGCCTGGCTGCTAAGTAGCAGGAGATGATCTAGCCTACATCGGGAGAGCATCAAGTCGATTGTAAATTACGTGCATGTTAAGTACAGGGTACGTGTTAGAGACTCGGGCCGAACAGACAGGAAATAAAGGGGGGAACCTTGCGATAACAATGCTGGAAATATGGACAAAGCAGAGGCATTTTTGAGTCCGCACAAGTCATCATCTGGGCTTTTCACCGGCATCCTGCTGCGCGGGCGGATACCTGCAGTACCTGTCCGAAATAGACGTGATCGTCCACGTTCCTGCCGTCGAACCGGCACATCAGCGACCTCCTCAAGCTACATACAAACACAGACACGCACCTTCGAGCGCGGAGAAGATCGAGTACTCGCGCGCAGTCACGCCCGACACGGTGTGCGTCTCGAGCACGCGGCCCTGCACGCCCTTGCGCGGGCTGAGCTCCGCGCGCTGGTACGTGAACGTGAACGGCGGCTCGCCGACGAGCGTGAACACGATCTCGGCCTGGTCGCCCTCGTGGATGTCCTGCACGATGCGCCGCCCGTGCCCGACCTGCGCCGCGGGCAGCGCGTGCACCGTGTACCGCAGGTCCGGCACCGCCGTCTTGCACATCTTCTGCTGGTGCGCGACGGACGTCACCGCGAGCTCGCCCGCGTGCGCGGCCGCGACGGACCACGGCGAGAGCTTCGCTTCTTGCGTGTGCGTCTTGCCGTTCACGCGGTACCTGTGTGCGTGATGAACGAGTGCCCCTCGCAAGAGGGCGGAAGGCAGGGTAAGTGTACGTACCCGATGGTCCATGGCGGCGTGCCCTCGAGCTGGAAGGGAATAACGTCGCCGACGCAGTAGTCCTCGCGCCTGCTGAACGGGATGATCGCCGCTGTCTCCGCGACGTCGACCCAGATGCTCCTGTACAGCGGGTCTGGTGCGACCTGCTCGCAGTGGCTCGCGTCCTGTACCGAGTCGATCGTGACCTGGTGCGGGCCGATCGAGCGGAAGCTGTATCCGGGCAGGTGCACGCGCCACGCCGCGTCGTGCAGCGTGAGCGTCTCGGTGTAGACCTCGCTCGCGGCGAGGTTGCGCACGGAGACCTGGAGCTGGAACGGCGGCGTGCCCTCGAGGACGACGAGGCCGTTGCCGTCGGCGTAGTCATGCGCGGTGAGCGCGTCGTTAAGGCAGTACGAGAGGCGGTTGTGGTTCCGGAAGCGGGCGGAGGGGCGCATGAGGACCTGCTGCTCGAAGAGGAGCCGCTCGGAGCGGGGGATGATCGCGTCCCTGTTCTTGGCTAGCGGGTAGGCGGCGTCTCCGATCTGCTTCACTTCGTAGTAGACACGTCCTGGCTCGGACGTGCGAAGCTGGAACCGGGTGCGGGGCTGGATGCTGCTGAACGTAGGTTGATCAAGGAGCCTTGTGCCCCCGAGGCCGTCATCCTTGGCGATATTGTACATGATCTGGAACGGCGGCCGTCCTGTGCGACGTATGAATTGTTGAAACGGTGTGGTAACCCAAGTGCACTTACCAGTCAGATCTAAATCGACATGGTCGCTCAGGCTCTCGCATATAGGCGGAAGAATATGCGATCCGTTGAAACGTTCGTACGCTGCTTGCACATCGGAGGATAACTTCGCAGAGGGCCTTGGTACGTGGTCGACACGGTATGTCTCGTCACCCTTTACGACAGCTCCAGGACATTTCGAGTCCGAGACCTAGAAGTAAAGTAAGACGTGCGCGTATGCAAGATTGAGCGGCCATTTGTACCTACCTGCAGAAGTTCGTATGTGCCCCTGCCATTAACGTGCAGCTCATCGTTCGGTGACCTCAGATTGGCGGTTAAATTTCTTTCGGGGGCGTCCTGCTTGCGGTATTTTACACGCCAGGGCTAGCACATCTATCTTAGCGGTGGAATGGATAAATATGCTAAAATACTTACTCCTTCACCGGTTAGACGGAGCGGTAGCGCAGCTTGCTCATGGTCAAGAACGGTAACATGCCGCTGATCAGGTTTACCGTAGAACTTAACGGTGGGCTATAGCATACTGCTATTAGCCGACATGCTATATACGAAGCATAGTATGACATACCAAAATACGGCGCACGTTGACCGCAACGCCAGGGACCGACACAGCGCGTTTGCAGCCGTAAGCATCTTCCACGCTGACGAGGTCTATCTCGAAAGTCCCACCCTCCTTGTCGATGGCCTTCGGGATGGGTAGAGACAACGTCTTTTTAGCCGTATCAATCCCAGTGAACGGAATGACCTCTGAACCCTTCGGCCCCACGATTTGAACCTCGACATTCCAAGGTGCTGTGCCCTATTGAAGCCGAATCAATATCGCTATCGGGCGTCCTCGCAGCGATATAAGACATACCCGAAGCTCGACATCAACATCGACAATGTTGCCCGAACAACTGCTGATACTCTTTCTGCCCCGGCCGCCCTGAACGTTGCTCGCAAAGTCCGCGGCGGGCGGGGGGTGTACGTCGAGCTCAATGGCTGGACCCTTCAGATCGATCTTTTTATAATTCGCGTCGCTAAGCTGCGTAAATTTGAACGTGTAGTGTCCACTGCGATCCGGCTGGAGTGTGAACTCTCCACGCGAGCTCGGGAAGGTCTTCGACGTCTCTCTGGCGGGCTCGTTGTCGCGCTGTTGACGGTAATAAACTTGGAAGGGAGGTGTGCCGTGGAGTACGAGCGCTGCGGAGACCCCAGTATCACCAGAACTGCCGCAAGATGTCAAGCTATCAATGCGGGAAAAGAGGATATCACACCCACCACTCGTGGATCTTCTTCCATTCGATCTCGGCAGTAGGTAAAGGCCTTTCGACGACTTTGCATGTCTCGGGGCTGAGCACATCACCTTCGCAGTGTGCGCCGTTGACGCCTGTGATAGTGTACTCTCCGGGGGCGCTCGCACGCAGTGTAAGCTCCTTGCGTTCGCCTTGCGTCGTGAGGGTCTTAGTCCAGCCCTTGTACCGCTTACTGGGCTTCCCACCGTCTTCGGTAGGTGGCTCATACTGAACGGTGACGTCCCACGGTGCGTCTTGGGCGTCCGCCTCGAGCGTTGAGATCGTGAGCGGCGCCTCGGAGCCGATGAGAAGCGACGCCGGGTGTCCTGGACCACAGTGCTTGAACGAGACGCTCGGACGGCGGAGGACTGTCACGGAGCGGCTAGAGGCACGGGCCTGCAGTTCTGCTAAGTCGGATGGAGTGGCCTTGCGAGAGTCAATTGCGGTAGTGTCTATCAATTGACCAGCCTGTGCAATGTTGCCTTGGGCGTCCATGACAGTGTCGAGGGTGTATGTATGTGTCCCGAGGGCGTCGAGGACGACCGTAAGAGGAACCTTGACTCTTGTCGGCGCTCGTTGACCGAGGACGCTGACGCGGCGGTCGTCCTCGGCGTGGGTAGGATGTTCATGCTCTGGTCCTTCAATGCCCTCGACCATGAACGACTCCCTCTTAGAGCCAACTTCGCGCGTCCAACGAAGACTGAGAGGGGGTACACCATAGATGTCGATTTCGAGCTCGACCTCTTCACCTGCGCCACTGACTAGACGGGGCGTTGCGCACCGAACGTCCTTGACCTTTGTCATACTCTCTGGGGTGAAAGTAGCACGGGGGCATGGAACAACTGTGATCTCGTTAGGATAGACTAGGCGCGCGTCGACTGAAGACTGGTCGACTACGCTCTCCAGGCGGAGGGTTCCTGGCTTGCTGAGGCGTATGTAGGTTAGATCTTGTGTTTTCTGTAATGTACCGTGCCCAGTGGAGAGGGCGTGATCGTCGTCTTCATCATCGTCATATTCGTCATATTCGTCGTGGCCTTTCTGGGCGGCAGCAGCACGCACTAGTCGTAAGTGCTCGGCGCGACTCTGTTCGATTGCGCGTAGATCCTTCGCAGAAAACTCGAGATGTTCGACCTTCCCTGCGTTCCTAGAATTCTCAGAATAGCCCAAGGGGGTGAGGGTGTACTTCACGCTGTTCGGAGTTGTGTTGTTGAGCAGAAGAGGGATGAGGACGTCGGAGCTCGTGGATGGTAGACAGAACGTCTCCCCGTAGGGATTGAGTTGCGCCGTGCTGATGGGAGACATCCGAACCGTGTGTTGTCCAAGGAGGTGAGTGTCCTTCGTACCGTAAAGCACAGGAAGACCGAAGTCTGGAAGGTAGTCCCATATGGCAGATGTCCTTGTCGACGAGAATCCTAAAGAGCATTCCAACGCAGTGAGTACGTACAAATTTACGACGTTGCGCCAAGGAAGCATACCCGAAGAGCGGCCAGACTGGGTTGACGAACCACCAGCCCCGACATTGACGGATATTCCGCCGAAAGCAAGCCCATCAAATGTCCACAAGAAGATTATTTGAAGGGCAATCACAGCCTTGCTATACCTTAGCCGCGGTATGCGTAGCCATGAGAGTATAATGCAGGAGAGAAAGTCCACAAGCATCCACTTTCTTGCCAGGTGTATTGGCGGGTCGCTTGACGGGGCCCAGTAGCAGAATAAGTCCCAGACCTTCACAGCCTAAATCATATGTTAGTCACCTCATGCCCCATGCTTTATAAAACCACCCGAAGACCAGAACGCGTACTGGTCTATCGAGTTTCTCCAGGAATACCCGTGCGCCACACCATTTCACGAGGTGAAGCACGTACCTGACATGCTGCAGCCAGACCTAACACATTGCGACGTTGCTCCGGCACATCCATAAAGCTCTCCGGTATCCGCGGTGGTGGTTGAGGAGGCCCCGGTGCCGCCCCATTTGCAGCGGGCTTACTAGACGTGGACATAGCAGCAGCGGCACGCTGGCCAGTTGGTTGTATCGTGAAACAGCGTGACTATACAGACGGTATTCAATTTTCGTGAGGACTCAGAGCATGAAAAATTCAGTGCAAGCCGAGCAGATGGGCAGAGAACGTGAATGGAGAGAACAAAGTCGGAGCGCACTGGCAGCAACCTGCACCCATGCAGACGCGCCTGCGCAGGAAAGTTCACGTGATCGTAGGGAAACCATGCGCGACGCGACGCGCTTGTTGGAGCTTTGTCACGGCAAACATGGACGGATTCCGGGACCCCCGAAACACTCTGTGAATCTGAACCGAATTAATAGTGTCCTTGGGTATTTGGTCAGCCTGCCCGAGGTCGAGAAAGTGTACATTTCCGAGTAGTTTCGGATCATAAGGAATAGACACAAGCTCTTTGTCCCGAAAGGTCATGGAAACTCACAGGAAATTTTGAATCCTCTGACGATTTCTCTAGCAAAGGAGTTTGTTCAGTCTGCGACACGCGATATTCTCCCACTATTATGAATTTCATTGTCGTTTAACAAGCGCCCGCTAGGCGCCTGTTGAAATGAAAAAGGTCTTGTAGATTTCATCGCAGTGTCGGCAGGACGAGATGTTTGAGTATAGTCACTAGTAGAACCCGCATGAGCTTAAAAGTTTCGAACACGTCTTGATATTGTTTCGTGACAAACAACATTCATACCTTTCTAAGTGGCCGATATTCCCACTTTCTTCACAGCGTTTTGGAGCCCGATAAGCCTCTTAACACTATTAATTCGGTTCAGATTCGCAGAGTGTTCCGGGAGTCCCAGAATCCGTCCATGTTTGCCGTGTGTTGCATTCGCGGACAGCGAGTCCAGTTCATGCCACGACGACAACGATAGCATCAAGGCCTTTACGAGTTCGCACGAAGTTTGCGATGCATTAGCGGCAACGGGTAGCCAAGTATATAGTCTGGGAAACAGACTACTCCTACAGCACTAAGACTAACGGTGATGTAGTAGACTAAACGAACGACGAGAACGGGAAACGGGAACGAGAACTTGAACGACAGTGCATAGGGGGGAGAGTAAGTGCAAATGCAGGTGAAAACGAATAGCTATGAACAGCGCGGCTACCAATACAATGGCGCAGGTCTACGATCTAATCCCGACACACAGACATACAGATCCAATCATACATACAGATCCAAGCAGCGTCCACGACAAGCCAGTGGGCCAGAAAACTCTAGAGTCCGTCGAGCCGTCTCATCGGTGTAGCCCGCCGTACACGGAGCCGCGGAGCGCCTCTGTCGTCTGCAGCATCGCGTCCAGCCGCCGCCTCGCCTCGCGGAGTTCGCGCTGGTGGCTCGCGAGCTTCTTGTCGAGCCGCTTCTTCTCGTCCTCGAGCTGCCCGTGCATCTTCTGCAGGTTGTTGTAGTACGAGCCGTAGTGGATCGCGGACATGATCTGGTACGACGACTTCTTGCGCAGGTACGTCTCCTGGTCGAGTCGGTGCGCCGGCCAGCCCGAGTAGACGCCGCTGGACTCCGCGATCTCGCCAGACGTCAGGAGCGTGTGCTCGAGGAGCATCGAGCTCTCCTCCATCGACGCGCCCGAAAGCAGACGTGAGCCCGAACGCATCGCCGACCTGAATGGCATTGATTAGCCATCGCGTCGCACAAGCACGTAACAGAGAACTTACAAGGAGCCGATCTTGAGACGGTTCAAAGAGAACTGACCGCGAGAGTTCAAGTGCGCGACGACGGAGCAGTCATCCAGCGCCACCTTGTCTCCAAGCTCGACGAGGTCAGGCTCGGTCATAAGCCCAACGCGACCGCCGGCGAAAATCGCGCAGTTCTTGCCGATCTTCGCGCCGAGCGCGCGGAGGAACCAGACATAGTATGCGGACCCGCTGATGTTGCCCAGTATGCCGCCGTTCCCGTAGCCGCGGTAGAGCACTGTCGAGAGCACGAGGTGGAGCTGCCATCGCTGGCAGTACGAGCTCTCGTCCCAGTTGTACTTGCCCTCCTTGCGGCGGCCGATGACTATCCACTTGGTGACCACGACCCAAAGGAGCGCGAGGGATGCCTGCAGGTTCAGGGAGGCGACGAACCAGCAACTGATGAGGCCGAAGAGGACGAAGATCTGGCGCGCACCGGTGTGGAAGAGGTGGAGGTGGTGAAGGTGGATGCGCAGCTGGTTGAGAATCTGAGTACCGACGACCGCGCTGATAGACCAGTAGCCCGCAGTGACGATCGCGACGAGGATGTTGATTAGGACGAGCAAGAGGTAGGGGAAGACGAAGAACGAGGCCTTGCGCTGGTAGAACGCGCGCCCGAAAGGCGTCACCGTCGGCGTGTCGTCGTCCGTCTCCTTGCCGCCCTTCTTGAAGCAGACCGCCTCGCCACCCTCAGAGCCCATCCAGACAGAACCGTCTTCGTACGTAGCACCGCGGCGGCCGAGGGCACCAGAGCCCATGACTGTGCGCTTGCCGACGGTCGTGTTCGGGAGGAGGACGACGCGGTCCGCAATCATCGCGCCTTGGCCGATGACGACGGGCCCGGAGCCGACGGCGTCGGTCGTGAAGATTTCAGAGCGGGATCCGAACACGACATCGTCGCCGATTTCGAGTAGCTCGGGGTCAGGGCAGTAGATGCCAGAGCCAGGCCAATAGACACGCTTTCCTACCTTGGCGCCCATGCAGCGGTAGAGGATCGAGGTCATCTCGTAATGAGACCCGATGATGTTGTACGCGCGTTTGAGGGCCTCTTGGCTGAGAAGATTGCCGTTGATGAAGCGGCGCAGAAGAGCCCACTGACTGGCGTTTGTGGCGGGGCCCGCGCGATTGAGACCCATGAGACGCTTGAGAATGATGCCGAAGACGATTTGGAAGATAGGAGGGAAGATAACACGGACGATACGAACAAAGGAATGCCAAGCGACACGGTTGGGAGAGGCAAACCAGACGATGACGCGCTCGAGTTGGGAGTCAAGACCAGTAGGCGGTGGGGGTTGGGTGAGGAGGATGTAGAGAGCGGCGAACCAGGGGATATGGGCACCGACCTTGACGACGAAGATCAAAGGGTACGCGGCGAGAAGCTTCAGCAGCCAGTGAGGCTCAGGGGCCACTGTGCGGTTAGCTTGAGCAAGATGGTCGGGTGAGGGCTCATCGTGCGAAGATGCGTGGGGACCGTAGACTGCACCGTCGGGGATAACGGCGCCCGGAGAGACTTGAGTGTAAGTGTTGACAGTCGCGCCACGGCCGATGACGATAGGCTCGAGACGGAAGCAGCCGTCCCGCTCGACACAAAAGCCACGGACAAGCGCGTTATCGATACGGCACCCATCGTGGAGCGTAAGCAGGTCATACTCGGCCAGCTTCGCCCTAGAATCAATGCGCACGTCCTTACCGATCTTCGCGCCGAGCATGCGTAGGTAGATAACTTCTAGCGTGGGGTGCATGGAGAAGAGACCGCGCCCTGCACACCGGAGGAATTGGTTGGTAATCCACCAGCGAAGGTGGTAGTTGCTCCAGAAGCGGTACGTGCCAGGCTTGTAGCGGCCGATGACCACCCACTTGAACGCGACGCCGAGAAGAGGGAAGAAGATCCTTGTGACGAGCCGAGAGGCAACGATAGCGAGGAGGAGAGACCCGATGCGCACCCAGTAGCCCGCAGAGACGAAGCCCGTCATGAGAGAAAGAATGTACACGATACCGGTCCAAGTGAACGCGGCTTTGACCGGGTAGAAGAAAATCAAGGGAATGGCCTGGACAAGGAGCGAAAGAGGGTGAGTCTGCCCGCGGCCCTGGCTTTCGGCAGGGAGGCCGTACTCGAGGGTGGGGAGATCGAGCTCGCTCGCCGACTTCTCAGAGGACGCAAGGGAATTTTGGGCGACTGTATTGACGGCGGTCTTGTCTTTGTCAGGACTGCTCGGTTGAGAGGGCTCCTCGCTCTCGATGAGTGACGCGATGCCCTTGATCGTGCTGTGCGTGAAGATGGAGGGGACACGCACGGTGATCCCGGTCTCCTTCCGTATCAAGTACGCGAGACGTCCCAGAAGGAGCGAGTTGCCACCGAGGAGGAAGAAGTCGCTGTCGCCAGTGATAGAGCTTGGCTCCTTGTCAAGGAGCTCTGCAACAATGTCCCGAATCATGAGCGCCTGCGACGACATGCCGCTGGCGTTGCGGCGTGCCACCTCAGCTTCCATGGCTTCCCAGTCGACCGAGCGATCCGCCTTGCGCGCGAGAAGCTCGCGGAAGACGTGGAGAGGATTGGGAATGGCATAACCAGGAACAAGCTCCTCGAGCGCGTGAACGACCGCAGTCGAGTCAAGGTCACAGTTGGGCTGGACTGCGACCAACGCCGCCAAATTACCATCGTGCTGCACACGGACCGCGACGTCGACCACGCCGGTAATGCTGCCAATAGCGAGTTCCACGCCGCGCCTGTCGAGGGAGACAGCAGAGCAGGGGATGGGCTGCGAGAGAGGCGCGTTCTTGTCCGGGACGGCTGCTTCGAAATGACGCTCGACGGCGGGGGTATCGTCGGACAAACGCTCGATGCCAAGGCGCTCGGCGAGCTTAATCCGCAGAGGCTTCCCCGCGCTGTTCTTTGGCAGGTCGTCCATATAGACGATGGCGAACGGCCATTTCGACGGATGGAGTTGCGACTTGAGGAGGTCCAGCAACTCGCCGAGGCCGATGCGGGGGCGGCCAGGTACTCGCACGATCACGACACCGATAGTCTCCTGAAGGACGTCGTGTGGGACAGAGAACGCGATGGTGGCCTTAACGCGGTCCTTGGCGACCGAGACGATCGCTTCCTCAATCTCGAAGGGGGAGATGACTTCACCGCCCTTGTTGATGATCTCCTTCGACCGACCGGTGATGTAAAGGTAGCCATCTGCATCCATGTAGCCGACGTCGCCCGAGTCGAACCAACCCTCCGAAGAGAAGGCGGAGGTGTCGAGAGGGGCATCGGGACCGGTCTCGTATCCCTCGAACGTCGGAAGGCCGCGGACCGATACGGCACCGGTTGCCCCCCGAGGAAGCTCGCGCTCGAGGTTGGATGGATCACGGATGGACAGATAGGGACCGCAAGCAACGCCCGAGCACCCCGGACGTTCCAAAGCATAGGTGGTGGGAGGGGACGCGATTGGCATGCACTCGGTCATACCGTAAGAGGGGAGTACGACGGCACCGAACGTCTCGCGGAGCTGAATAGCAAGCGAGGGAAGCAGGCCTCCCGCGGCATTGGCAATCATGCGAATGTGAGTGTCCCTTTGGGGCACGATCGAGTCTGGCCGTGAGGACAAAATAGCGTGGTGCATCGTGGGTGCCGCATAGTACCTTTAGAGTTACGTGAGTTACGGAGATATCGAGAAGCCAAGAACAAGCCTACCAAGTAGCTCCGCATGCCATAACGATGGGCCAAAACGCGGTGCTGTCAAATCCCGGACACATGATAGCGCTCCCGCCAGAGAAGACGGGAGCCCAAAGGTTCCGCACAATACCGCCGACGTGGAATAGCGGCATCATGTTCACTGGATTTTTTGTTGGATGTGTGCTTCGGACGAAGACGGCAATGCATCACTTACTGTTCACATCGTCTGGTCGCAGCTCCCAAGAGCGCACAACAGCGCAAGTACCAACGATGAGAGCACGGAGAGTATAGGGTACGACCTTGTGGAGCCATGAATAGAAGCTTTGACGGTAGCAGCATACGACATACCTTCTTCTTGCCGCTAGTACCTGATGTGTGAAGAACAAGGGACTGGTCATATAGACCGTGGAGACGCGACGGAGTACGTGTCTCCTTCTGGACGACGGACCAGTTGTCTTCTTCTGCTGTCTCGTCCATCAGAGACATGTCGAAGAGACCGGTGGGACCATCGGAGCGCGCGTGAACGAAGATGACCTCGCATCGGAGCTCGTCACGCAGTTTTCGAAGCTCGAGCCTGTCCGCGACGTCGGTGGTAGTGAGGATGGCTTTGGTGCGCAGGCGGCGGGCGTCGTCGCGCAGCTCGCCGGCGGTGCAGCCCGAGTTAACAGGTGCACATGTGTGGTAGCTCGAGACGGCGAGGAGGGCGACCGCATTCTCGGGGCTGGTGGGGAGGACGACCATAACACGGTCATTAGGACCGAGGCGGTCCTGGAGGCCCGACGTCGGGATGGCAAACTTGGAGATGAAGCGGTGGAGAGAGGCATGGGCGAGGGGCGGACGGGTGGCGGAGATGGACCAAAGAGCGGGGTCGTCCGTTTGGGGGATACAGTCGAGGAGGGATGCGACGCGCCCGGAGTCGGTGACGGACTCGGCGAGGTGGTCGCCGAGAGAGAGACCAGGTCTCGGGGCGGAGAGGTCAGCGAGAAATGCCAGGGGGATGGACATGGCGCTACCGGACGCGTGCTGAGGGATGTACGCGAGCGAGGGGACACTCGAGGAGGCGAAGGGGGCGAGCTGGGCTCTTTAACGGCACACGCGGGGGTGGCGACATAACGCACCGGGTAAGGTGTGGTAAAGAAAAAATAATGGGGGAAATGGCTGACAAGCGAACATCTGCGTCCGGGAGACCGAGCGAGTGGCAGAGCGCGGGAGAGTGACCGTGACGGACGGATGTGGTTCTCTCGGATATGCGTCCAAATCTTGGATCGGAGAATAGGCGCCCGGGAGGATTGACGTTACGCGTCCGATACCGAGGGTGTTCCCGAGTGCGCGTACCGAACGGCTGGGACCGCACGGACAGCCACGGCGATAAGGGGGAGGGGACATGGCAGGCCGGTGTGCGCCCTCGTGCGCTGCGTCTCGAGCCCTAGAGACGAATCAATCGGCGGCGCATGATGTTGGTGCGGACCGTGTGTTCGACCCGACCCATCTCGTCTTCTCGATCTCCTACGTTCTCCATCAGCCGCTGAGATTCAGCACCGAGCCCGAGTCAAAGTCCGGCTCACGACCCGCGGGACACGACCTCGTCCCGGCCGCGGTCTTCTTGCCTGCGCACGCTTCTCTGGTCGAGTCCCGGGTCACCCTGCCTGCGCACATTGAGTTCCGCCCACGGCGCAGGCTGCGCCCAGTTCGGATTCCCGGAGTCGGCAGTTCGAAATGATGCATGTTTCGTCCGCCTGCTGAGTGCGAGTCGGGATGGGATGGCCTTGCCCCGACCGTCCAGTGTCCACCACGCCCTCCGCTTCCTCGCGCGACGCGGACGTCCGTAAACGGCAATGCGACCGATGCGGTGCGGCTGACAGCTGCGGCCCGCGCGTCGATGTAAGCCTGATCCGGAAGCCGTCGGCCGTGACACCAGACAGTGCATGTCCTCGCTCGCTCGCGCCTTCGGAGGCCCTTCGCACGTCCACAGTCGCCTGCTCGCCGCCAGCGTTGCAGCGCCAGAACCCCGCTCGAAGAACGTCAGCCGCGCGCCAGCGGCAGGCCCAGCGGTCCACGCTACGCTGTCGGGAGAAATGACGTTAGCATGTGCAAAACACCACCCAACACCACCCATCCAGCAGTGCAACCCGTCAAACAGACTCCCCCATTCAGTAGCGTAACGGTATTGTCAGATCAATGTGCGAACAAGATCGCGCGCAGCCCATCCCGGCTATTCCAGCAACCGCAGTGGTTGAGCTAACCGAGAGCCTACGCCCAACCGTTTGCTCTGACGACAGACGTCGGGAGAAACACCCTGAGAAAAATGACGCTGCCAAGACATCTAACTTCTGAGTATCCGGTTCTCATTCCCAGGCAGATCGGAAGCAGTGGGATTACGAATGAAGCGAGCGCAGATGCGCCCGGCCGGCCTAGCTCATCCGAGCCGCCCCCCGAATAGTGCTAGCAGAGTGTTAGAATGGATGGTGTCCGCCGTTCATCTCCTTAGATAGTGTGTGAAGTTGCAGGCAGCGCACCGCCCAGGACGACGTTCGGGCTAGCGAACACGCCCGGCGACCCGTTCGAGCCGCCGTCCGACGCCACGATGGCCACACTTGACGATGACGCGCGCCAGTTCGCGGATGGACGATAGTGTGGGTCGCTGTCAGCGAAATTTGCCGCAGTGTGGCGATCTATCAGCAAATATCAAATGCGCGCAGGGTCTCGCAACGCCAGATAGATACCTTCGCGTAGTCCGGGGGGCGGCGGGGGACTCTTGGCGCCCGTCTGCAGCGCCTTGCACTAGCGTCGGCCAGACATCATCGAAGATGTCTCGGGACGCCGTTCGAACAAGGCGCACCTCCGACTTCGGCCTTGGGTGTTCTACCTCCGCAACGACCGCCGCGAGTCAACGTTCATGCTCAAGGACATAATGAAGGAGCTCCACAACGCGCGCGCGGGATGGTTACCGGTGTACGAAGCAGACACACTAGTGCCTATTATCACCGGCTGGACACCCGCCGTTTCGAAGGGCAGCGCTGATGCTCCACAGGACAACCTCGACTGCACAGCTCTTCAACATCCGGGGGGCCCAAGCTTAGTAGATACCAAGACGTGCCATCGATAATGGTGTAGCATTGCGGAGGACCATTGGGATCACGGTGAGCAGCGGCGTTAAGCACAGCTACCTTATGGTCTAACGCACAGACCGGCTTCTAGTAGGACGGCCCTAAAATAAGGTCAAGGGTTGAGAGATGTGACGAGGAATTTTGACGCACATTTTCCGATAGCGTCGCTCGTCGGGGGCCACAAAACGGACGGCCGACCGTGAGCGTCGTTCAAAACTTCGCGAACCATGATATCAAACACAGACCCGCCCGGCCACAGGTGCGCACAAGCCCGACGGAGACGTAATAGCGGCGGTCGTCTTGCCGCACAATAATACAGTCGAAGCGCCTCAGGAAGACAGGGAGTACGCACTTATTTGAGCCACCAGAACAGCATATATCCGCCGAGGAGGTAGAGGAAGACCTTCACCTGCGGATCCAGCGCCTGGAATGCCGCCACACCACCCGCACCTCCACCATCGGAGCCCGCAGACGATCCGCCGCCGAGAGTCTGGCCTTTGCCCGTGAATGCGCCACCGCCAGTCGAGGAGCCCGAAGAATGACGTTTCACAGCGGCCTCAAGGGCGCTGGAATGTAGTATAAGCAAGGTAACCAACGCGGCAAAACACCTCGGGAAAAACAGAGATGCCGCCACTTACGGCTTGTTTGCGCCGCGTACACGCTCAACTTCCGATGTGCCTTTCAAGAAGACGAAGGTCGGCCTACGACAAACACGTTCAACTTCCCAGGTTCTACGGGTACAGCTTTTGCGCATAACTCACATGGCAGTGATGCGGTACCTGCCCGCTACGTCCTTGGCCTGGTCAACATCAACCTTCAAGAAGTTGGCGTTCGGGTATTGCTTCGCCAGAGCCTCGAACGTCGGAGCAATCATATGGCATGGACCGCACCTTGGATACAGCCGGTGAGTGCATCGTTCAGCTAAGGGTCCGAAGCCGTTGTCATAACATACCATGTAGCATGGAAGTCAATGACCTTGTGGAATCCCTTAGTATAGCATGCGGCCGGGGCGTTTTACACGACGTACCGATAGCTTGTCTTTCGACTTACTCAGAATGCCGTCAAGCTGCGTGGTGTTGTCAATGTGCGTGATAGACATCGCCCGAGTTAAAATGGAGGAATGGCGAGGCAGCTGGCGGGAGAGGAGAGCAGGACGAGCAAGAGAACGCAGTAACATGGCAAGTGCTCGCGCGGACGACGGCACAGTCAGCGACGGCGCAGCTCGCACGCCGAGCGCCAATATCGAGACGCGTTTCCCCGCATCACGTGTTTCCGCAAACAAGTGCAAACGCGCGCCGTTTAGAGTTGCGCAACGCGTCGGACGCGACTTGTCTACCAACCACCATCTGCCTTCTCTGAGCCACCGTCTCTGCAACGCTCGCAACGCACATCTTCTACACCTTCAATCCCACATACCCACCTATCAAACATGTCTGGACGCGGAAAGGGTGGAAAGGTACGTTTCCTATTAAGGCATGTTACTGTATGCGCTCCTAACGCGCGGCCACTTCGCGCAGGGTCTCGGAAAGGGCGGCGCCAAGCGCCACCGTAAGATTCTTCGCGACAACATCCAGGGTATCACTAAGCCGGTGAGTAACGCGCATATATGCAGCATATGCGCGTCCTACTTACCTTAACATATGTAGGCTATCCGCCGTCTGGCCCGTCGTGGCGGTGTCAAGCGTATCTCCGGCCTCATCTACGAGGAAACTCGTGGTGTTCTGAAGATCTTTTTGGAGAACGTTATTCGTGACTCCGTCACTTACACCGAGCATGCGAAGAGGTGAGTTGCGTGTGCATGTATCGATGTAACGGAAGCGCTTAAATGCGTCGGATTAGGAAAACCGTGACGGCTCTGGATGTTGTCTACGCCCTCAAGCGCTCTGGCCGCACTCTCTACGGTTTCGGTGCCTGAGTGTTTGTGTTGTTTGTCCGTTCGTATGATGTATGGTTATGTGACCCGTGCGCCTCCCGCACATGTATTAGTATTCCCAGCCTACCCTATACTGATCAATGATATATCCGCTGTATCGCGCCCATTGCCCGATTACGTTTGTGGGAAACCATCGCAAGACTGAATTCAAATCGAGGGATTGGACATCTCAACATTAGTGCGTCTCGTAACCACCCGCTTATTCCTTGGCCGGGAAGGCTCCCCACTGACGAAGAGTGCTCAATGCAGATTCGACGTCGCTATCCAAATCGTGGTGCCAAACAGGCTTCCATATGTCGCCCAGGCCTTCTTTCGAGGGGCCATGCGCCCCACGGAAGTGATAAGCACTCCCGGCGCGATGGCTTGCCTCCCAAACGCTTTCCGCTCGTGGGCGCCTGACGTCCGAATAGACCTTCAGCACAGCCTGCCAGGCCATCAATACGATATTGTAACCGTCCGTCTGCAGCAACATACCTCTACGTTGGCTAGACTGGCGTCAGGATGGCTAAGTAGCCGAGCCAATACATACGCGTCTTCCAGGCCTTGCCCTGCTCCCGCTCCAAGGTGTGGCAACATCCCGTGGGCCTACCCGGCGGTACCGAGTTAGCCAGAGGATTCCATGCCAATAGCACGCGGGCAATATTTGCAAAATAACGTACCGCGTCTCCCAGGAGCGCGACCCGGCCGTTCGCGTAACGTTCCAGCGGCGGGTGCACGACGTGAACGGCCCACCGGCTTACCTTGCCCGGCATGCACCGAAGCAGGGCAGCGACGTCCGGACCCCAGCCATCGTACTCTCTGGACAATTCCTCACGCGCGACTTCTTCGACCCACTTCCCCTCGGGAAGCGTCACAGAGCCGATGGGCACGTCGTGTCTAGCCGCGAAGGCGGCCACGTTGATCTGGGCGAGAAGGCTCGGTGAGCAGCAGAAATGCCATGACGTCATACGCAATACAATACACACAAGTTCGCCCTTCTTTAGGGGCACGACGATAATGTGCTGCAAGGTCCGGCGTCGTTGAGCAGGGCCCGGGCGTGCTTGGCGACAGCCTCGGCATGGGGACAACCCGCCTTGTCGGGGCCCACGAAGCACGCAGGGGAGACAGCGACGTCCGTCTTGAATCCGGCGGCCGTGAGCGCAGCGCGCGTTATCAACCCGCGGTAGGCGACTGTATTGCTGAACGCGGCCCGCCTTCCCACCCCGCCGACGACGAAGTCGCGAACGCTGCTGCGTATGCCGTCCGCGCCCAGGACGACGTCCGCTTCGTGGGTGCTTCCGTCCGCGAAGCGCACGGTCACGCGGTGCGGATTAGCGGGCGCTACCGCGAGTCCGACGCAGCGTTTGTTGAAGTGGGTGGCGCGCGGGTCGACGACGCGGACGAGGGCATCGAGGAAGGCGGCTCTGCCCGCCGAGCGCGCGGCATCATTAATTCATTAGTCACAGAACGTGTATGGAGCGTGGGGCCCTTGGGAACGCGCACCGATGCAAGGTGATACTTGCGTCTTCCGGCGAAACAGAGTACTGTCGCACGTGAGACTCCGAGGTCGTCGTAGCGAGGCGCAGATGCACATACCTCGTAGAGAAGCTCGTGGTGAGCAAGTCCGGAGAAGTACCTAAACCCCTTTGGGCTGAGTTCTCCGGGGTTGATTTTCTTCAGAACCTCGTCCAAGACACCGAACTCCTTGAGCACCCGCACGGCGTTGGGACCTGCCCAGCAAGAACGGTGAGATTCTCCGAGGGGACATGAAGGGCAGGCCCATGGGCGAGACGACGAACCCATCCCAATTCCCGCACCGACCTCAGTGAAGGCGGTCTGTGATTGAATATCGCGTTCAAGTCGGCCATTCTCGGGGGAACTCGAACGAGCCAAGACCTACAGCGGCTTCGAACACGTCCACGGAGACACCGAATCGCTGCAAGGCGGCCGCACATGAAAGACCGCACACGCCGCCGCCAACAATAGCCACTTGGAGAGATTTCCGGGAAGGTGGGTCGGTGTGTGACATGACGTTTACTGCTCGAGATGCCTGAAGTAAAGGAACAGCACAGGTTATATATCACAATGTGGCCTACTTGTGCCTCTGTCGAAGCATCATGACATGGTCTCCATGTCCGCTGCGCGAGGCAGTGCGGCTGAAAAGCTGTTGCTTAGCAAGACATGAGGTATACGATCAACATGGTACCTGCGGCCACGACTGCCAGTGGGAAGTCGTCGACTGGGTTGGGAGGAGCCAAGGCGCTTTGTGTGGTTTCTTGACGTGCCTTCTCACCGAAAGATTGCGAATCGCACCGGCATCGACACGTTCGAGACAAGCTGCAGGGCATCTGCCGAGGGGTTTCGTAATGGATGGAACCTCTCGTGAGTACTTGCGTCGAAAGCATGCAGCATTGTATGAGAAATGAAGCTCTCTGTGCCTGTGGACGACGGTCTCGAGCGCGCAAGGGGGCCAGCCGTGAGATCACCCCGGGTCTCAAGTCCGTGAAGCGAACATTATCGCGGATTAGCAATTGGACTCGGCGTCTTGGCTGATACATGAAGAAGACGGCTGGTGGGCAAATACCGGGGGACTTGTTGGACCGCGAGACATGTGGCGGATGCTCCAACGTGCACCATCGGGGAGAGGATTTCAATTCTCTCGCCAAAATCACTACGGTCACGGTGGAGTATATTAGCTAGTCCTGTTTCGGTAGCCGGTGGCTTCTGATCCTAACAACTCCAAACAACCCCTCAAGTACCGCCGCGGCCTCGGCACTTGCCGTAAACTCCGAGAGGTGACCACCTCAATTAATTAATTACGCGACGAACTTGGTTTTTCCCGCCGGTCTATCTATCCAGCACAACTCTCGAATCACAACACCTTGTGGCACCGACACCGAATTTGCATCGAATCGGGTTCGCGATAGGGTGGATCAAGCCTCTTGCCGGTCCAACTCGGGTACTAAACTTTCGACCCTCGGGATGCTGCTACATAGACACTCGGCATAAACAGTCCGAGTACATGTTGATGCGTGCGGGAACATCGCTTGCTGCCATGTCTTATAAAACACTTGTGTGAGGGTCCATTTGTTTGCCGGTATGAGACCAGACCAGGCCGACGAGTACCTCCCTAGTCGTGGTACTCCCATCACGTGCAACTGGATTTGTGCGGCTCACACCACTTTCGAGGAGAAGTAACTCAAAACCTGCGTAACTCGTGCGTTGTTATCTTCCTTGACCAACTATCGCTCATCCTACTATCACTTCCGCCGCCTAGTCCACCTACTATGGCGAAAGGCCGCTGGACTCTCATATCAAAGGCAGCTTCTCTTGCTCGCTCGTCGCATTGCGTGTCGATCACGAACACCGGCCTCCTTGTGGTCTACGGCGGGGAACTCAAACCCCGCGCGCCTGTAGATACCGGTTCCGAGCAAGACACCGTCCCCAGGGGCACATTGCATGCATTCGGGCTGAACAACAGCGACCTCTCGCAAAAGTGGATCGCTCTTTCCCCTCCCGTTTCGCCTTCCGATGGCGAGTCGCAGAAATCCAGCGAGATCATTCCGGATCCTCGGGTAGGCGCTACCACCGTTTGGCTTCGGGACGCGCTCTACATGTGGGGAGGAAGGGGCGGGACGGACATGGCACCCCTCGACGCACCCCAAGTCGGCGTATGGAAGGCTACAATCGCTGTAGCTCAGGATCCGCATGGCGCGCCAGGGTCTGTCACTTGGGAGAAAGTGACCGCCCTGAACGAACAAGAGGCACCAGCAGCTCGTAGCTATCACACCTCCGTCGCGCATGGCGTATGTCTATTTTTAAATCACTGTACCCATACGAAGGCTAAGCTAGACGCAGGACAAATTCTATGTGCATGCGGGCTGCCCGACGTCGGGGCGATTGGGCAGCTTACATGCGTTCGACGTGAGGGCGGGCGTGTGGGAAGTTCTGGCGGAAGCCCCTGAGCCAGGGCGTGGAGGGGCCTCCCTTGTGGCGGCCGCTTTACCAGGAGCTAAAAATATCTTGCTACGCTATGGAGGTAAGCTTTGGCTCTTCGCAACACAACATTACGCCTCCTCAGGGAAGTAATTGCTTTTAGGCTTTAGCGGGTATGAGCTTCCCAGCGTCCCAGGCTCGGTCGACATCTACTCGATCGAGGAGAACAAGTGGCACACCGTCCAGCCTGGACCTGACGCGATCCACGGCGTTCCCGGTGCTCGCTCTGTGCATGGGTTTGCCAGGTTCCAATCCAGCTCACCTTCTCTGTGCGAGGCTGTCGCTGTCCTGTACCACGGCGAACGGGACGCGAGTGCGCTAGGACATGCAGGCGCGGGGTCTTTCTGGGATGACGTCTGGTTGCTCGTGAAGAGTGCCGGCGGAGATCGCATCGACGCGGGCTGGCGCTGGGAGAAAGTCGACGTCGGACAAACGAATGCTCCCGAGGGGCGGGGTTGGTTCCCGTCCGCGTCCTGGGTCGAGCCCAACGGGTGCATGCGGGTTGCTCTGTTCGGCGGTTTGTTGTCGTCAAACGCCCGCTCGGATGAGCTCTGGGGGCTCGAGATCGATTGATCGGAGCATTGTTTTCACGTGCGAAACCGAGGGTTACCGGGTGGCGCGCATGGCCGACGGTGGAAGAAAGCAGTGCTGGCTTGCGATGTAAAAATAGCTCTGGTTGTCCATATGTAAGACCGTTCGTTAGAATACACGAACAGTGCAGATAGTATCACAGTGAGAGGCATGGGCGATCTTTCAGCGTGGCGTATCAAGACGCTGTCGGTTGCGCCGTGTGGATGACGACGGATCAGCATATGTCGTCTAGCTCGCTATCGCGGAAATACGGAACCGTATTCGACGATGAAGACGCATCACCGCTGATTGGGGACGAAGGTGGTAGTTGCATGGCCTCCATACGTCGCGCCATATCGACATTGAATTGCGTCTAGAAAACCATAACATCAGCGCCCGACCCCATGGACACCATCATTTACCGGAGGCGAGGAACGCACAATCCGCTCCATCCCAACAAGGTCACCGTAATCTAGCAGTCTGTCGTCGGCGCTCTTCTCCAGAAAATCCTCTAGCGAGATCTGTGACAACAAAAGAGATGCCGCGAAATTGTTCATGCCATCTACTCCAGATAAGTCGTATTCGCCCTGTGCAATATATTGGTTAATTTTGTTG
This sequence comes from Trametes meyenii, assembly GCA_022606255.1. Lineage (NCBI taxonomy): Eukaryota > Fungi > Basidiomycota > Agaricomycetes > Polyporales > Polyporaceae > Trametes > Trametes meyenii. Next base: position 3,979,244 of record JABYQG010000001.1, on the reverse strand, counting down.
TGCAGATAACCAATCAAGAACGTACGTCTCGCTCCTCGTACGCCAACCACTCGCGGGTGCCCCATACTTCACCGCTAATTCCATCTCGAGCTGCCGCAGCATCGCCGTAGGCTCTCGAAAAAATAGCGGCCTCTTCCACAGTACTTGCGAACGCGTACTCTACAATACTGTTTACACGTTTAGTCTGGATACCCTCCGCAATTCCGATCTCACGCCTGAGTTTGTTAACTGCCTTTACCACAGGCGGGCTCCATGCGCTTGCGATGTCGGCTCCAGAGGGCTGCGGACCGCTCCTGTGGCTCCAGGACGAAGGATAGCACTCGAAGACCACCAGCAACCTAGAGAAACGCCAAGAAAGCTGAGTCAAGCTGGCGGCCAGTATATCCCCGCGTGTCGGTAGGAGTTCCACGGTAGTAAACAATACGGCGGTTTCGCAGTCCAGAATGAGGTGCGCAGCTTTGTCGGTAGGCCCAAGGTATTCCCGTTCTACCAGATCGACGCAACAGACCGAGGACAGAGCACGGACCAGCCCACGCCTTTGCAGGAGCTCCATAGAAGCCATGTAGCGGTGCACGGAGTTAGGCGGCGCCCACTGCGCAGGAAGAAGTAGAGTACGAGAGTCGATCAACTCCTGAGGCATTTCGTGCGGGCGGTGCGCGGGAGAAGCAATCCCTTGGGCTTCTAGCCCGAGCGAGTTCTCGGTCTGGGTAGGCGCAAGGGATGTCGGCGGGCCATCGCAAGAAGCGGATAGTGAGCCTTTACCACAAAGAGACAAGAAGTGCGCGAGGGGTTGTCGAGCGGACATGGTAGAGGGCCAGGGTTCCAGTGCGGTGGCACGAACGTCGCAGTTCCCCGCACTAACGTGTCCGGGCGCCGCGAAACCGAACGTCTCCGGGTGCGGAGGAATAACCGTTGGACAAACCGCAGCAGGAGCCACACGGTTCGCACCGACGAGAGCGGGGAGAAGTGGGAGAACGTGCCGACGATCGCGTGCGGCGGGCTGATCTTGGCGCGGGCGCGCGGGTGCTGCTTCGATGACTCGTTCGCCTCGAACGTAATAGGCAGGAAGATAACAATCAGAGGGAGAAGGCGACCCGGCAGAATTGCTGAGAGCGTGAGAGTCAAGCGGTAAAGTTTGGTGAAGCCACTCGGGTGTCACGTCGAAGCTGTAGTTGTCAGGATGGTTGAGTTGGAGGTCCGGGAAGGGATGGCTGTCTACGTTTGGCCCTTCGAACCCCTCCGCGTCGCAGGCTAGTTGACAGAAAGTGCTTCGTTCAGCGATGGGGGTGTCGTCATCCTCTATCATGAACACGCCGGAGTCGTCGGGTTCATGAACTTCAGGCTTGATGGGGCTTGAAGGTGTCGGAGACTCCCCAAGAACTATATCGCTGAAGCGTACCCGCTTTGTAGGCCGACCGCAGTCCCCGGGCGAGTCATCTTGCATCGGTTCGACCTTCATTTCCCCATTCTCGCCATTAAGTCCGACTTGTTCGTCGTCGCTATCCTCATACTGACTGCCACTCCACCCCGATTTGGCTGGCAGGCCAGCCAGACGCCTCCTGTCATCTCTGGTGAGTATCATTACCTGGCACTCTTCAAACGTTGTGGGCATTGGTTCTGAAGGCGGTTCTTTGTCGTCTGACAACCAGGCGTTCATGGATGCCGTAGCCTCAGGGATGGCGGGTTGGGAGCCGAAAACCTTGCTTTCGTCTAACAAGGCTGTCAGCTGCGAAACGATCTCGTCTTGGGCTAGTTCGATGTCCTTCGCGAGTTGTGGACACGGGTCATTTCGTACGTCTGCAGCCTCCTCGTCGGTAGGGACTGTTTTCCCGTATTTGAAGGGTCTGTAGAACCGTTTTGCGGTCAAAATACTTGGATGGCTAACAGTGACGTGAACGGATACGCACATCCAGCTCAGTTCGATCTGTAGAGATTGAAGCCCCTTTACCTTCTTCAGACAGCCGACAAATGTCCCCGACTGCAGGGACCCCCTCTCGCCTGTCATTCCACCTTGGTGCCCCGATCTTACAGGAGCAAGCAAATCCGCCAGTCGTGTCGGAGCGGAGTCGCTCTTCGCATGCTCATTGGGCGGACGCATCAAGGGTACTGTCAATGTCGATCAACGTCATTCTGTCGGTGGATGGCCAAGCTACCGTCGAGGGTATCGTACCGTCCATTAACATCCCATCCCCTTCATCCAGCTTCTCTTGAAGAGCGAGGGTCGCCGGATCTCCCCTTCCAACGCAGTCGCCACACACGCGCTCGATGGCCTTGACAGCGAACGTGATCGAGTCGTCACTGCTGCGCTCGCCGTTATTGTCGGATCCAACTACCTGATTTCCCGATGCGTCTGGCACAGTTGGTGGTTGTCCGAGCATGGATATAGTAATGATAGTCCTTGGGGATGAGCTTGGGGGCGAAGACAGGGGCCTGGGTGACTGCACGATCCGTGGGCGCCGGCCTTGAGAGGGGCGCACGAGTGCTGGGAGGAAATCGGACAGCCTGTATATCGGAAATGGGTGATCTGCCATGTTACAAGCGTAGGCTATGGACATGAACGTACTTTCCGCCTTCTCTGGGTAAGGCGGTGTCATCCATGCTCCCACCTATCTTTTTTGACCGCGGAATCTGGTATTCCTCTGATAACTGATGAGTGGGAGCTAGCAGACAATCGAGAGTTCAATAACGTGCCAATGTATGCCTGATCGGCGGCGAGGAAGGGAGACCCTGGGGACGAAGGTAGGAATAATTCGTCAACGTCGCTAGAGCTATCAGCCAGAGAAGGCGTTCCCGGTATCGATGGAGACGATGAACGAAACGCCTCTACAGGTGAAATGATAACGTCAGAATGAGCTATAGAGGATTCGTGGTGCTCTATGCTTACTCCATCCATCAACTACGACGAGGTGCTCTTCGGCAAGGTCGTCCTCGTCGTCTTTGACCACGGGCGCCAGGATACGGTCGGGCAGCTGTGATAGAGTTTCTAAAACCGTTGGGGGGCCTGTTTTGTTTGGCCCTCCAGGCACACTGCGGAGCGGTTCACCGAAACGCTCGCCATATGGAAAAATAGGGAGCATCTCAAGGTCCGGTACGTCAGGAGGGGGAGACTCGCCCCGGAGGAACTCTGCAACGTGAGGAGATTCTGAAACTGGGGCGGCCTTTACCAGCATGGGGACTGATTGGATGAGCACGAGCACCAATCTATGGGTTTCTGCGTCGATAAGAAGCTTATTTGTGCTATAGAGCTTCAGTTCATAGCAGATTACTGACTGTATGCGTGCTTACTCACAGGATGTCGTCTGTATTCACGGGTTGATCCTTCACGGTCACTTCCCCGGCCTTCTTGATATCGCATCGGAGAAGTAATTGTTGGTTAGACCGTGGTAGTTTCTCTTGATGCCAGCCCGCCCCGAGCGTTGGGGTTTGCTGCCTTGAACGAGCGGATAGGATTGGAGACATCTGACGACATAGAGCGAAATTTCTATACGCCTCTAGCGTATGATGAGGGAGGAGGGTGGTCACAGTCAACTTATGACTCACCATCTTCGTTGCTTTTCCAATATCGCTCTCCTGCACTAGGACCGGGATGAAAGACAGTACCCATATGCGTCTTGATGTATGAGATGTAATCCGTATCAGGAACCTTCCACTTTTCTTCAAAGACGTCGAGTTTAGATAAATTCCATCGCTGCGACATAACCTCGAAGGGATCGAGGGGGAGCGCGATGGTCGCCGGATCTGTGATTGGAATACTGTGAAGACATTTGGACAGAATCTAGTGCTCATTCTATGAGAAACGAGGATGATAAGCCATGCTGTACGTACGTTTTCGACGGTCTTGTGCGTCCACGCGACATAATCCGTGGTAAGGTGAGTGAATATGTACTCTCCGAGTAAGCTACGTATATGCTCCCGGAGCTCCAGTTCGCGATCAACTAGGTCCATATAAGTGGCGCGGCGATGCAGAGTGTTGAATACGTTAGAAACCTGTGTCGAGAGAGGGGCCGGCGGTGAATGAGATGGCGGAAGAAGAGAGTGGTACAGACAGGCGCCTACCGTCTCGGACTCGGGCTAGAACGTAGCTAATATTTATCACGGTCACGCCACCGCGTCGACTTTGCTATGCGTTTACGTAGAGGACCTTGGGTATTAATAGACATAAGCATGGCTTGGCATATCTTATTACACACTATGTTGACTTGCTCCAAGCTTGTCAGCCGCTTTTTCCGGGAGCCATGGATCGGGGACTGTCCGGAAAATCAGAGTAGATGAATCTAGGAGAACCTGAACATGCAGGGAATCACGTCCAGATTCACAAGCGTGAAAGCCTAAGAGGAAGAAAGGGTAGTAAGTTACTCAGTATCGTAGTTCCAATATAAAGCAAAACAGCCGGGGATGTGCGGCCCTGTTGGGGGGCGCGTACCGCTAACCCCTCAGTCTCGCATTGAATACAACACACCTACTGTTACGGTTGTACGTTGATCGGCTCAACCTCTTTCTGACTTCTCTTCATACGTGGACGATACCAGGGCTTTCAGGTAGTTCGCGCTACGCAGCTCTCTTAGTACCGGAAAATGATAAATCATGCAGTGGCGGCCAAACAGATAACATTCTCATAAGGACAATCTCAAATTGACGAAGCCCAAGACAACGTATGCATGACCGGAATTCTCAGCAGACGGGCTGGTGTTGAGGTAGGTATATGGTGGCGGCAGCCCCGAACCTGATAGCGGTGGCCATGGTTCAACCGTGGCAGGACCGAGTGGATTCAAGTCCATCCGTGGAAAAATGCCCGTGGGAACTTATGAGACGCCGTGCTGGCGTGTGCTGGCGTAGCGCCTGGTACTTGCACACATGATGATAGACTGCGGTCCGCCACTTTGAAAAATCTCGTACTACACGCTGAGTCGGGCCCACCCTCATAGGGATGATGTTCAGTCGCCACTTTATTCGCTATCGCTGCTCTCTTCAGGCCCTTATCATTTGCACGGATCAATGTATGTTTTCATCCTGTCGACCATAAATTGCGACGCTGTTTTACCGCCAGCGTGTTCGATAGGATGGATGATCGGGGTACATTGTAACCGAACGACACCAAGGAGCGAAGATGTATGATTGACTACCAAAAATTTGTCCTAGCAGAGAAGAAGCTAAGCCGAAGTCACCCTAGTTTGCCGACGTTCTGGCTAGAGCACTAAAACGCGGCACTTCCGAATGACTACCCGATTAGCCATACTAGTAGCTCGAGAGTCCTCGGCCCGTCGCGACGCATAGTACCCCCTCCCGCAACCGTGGACCTCACCCACGCTTCGGGGCCGCTGAGGTTCCGAAGAGGCATCTGCACTCCAGCGCCCCTTCGCCGCCCTACTGTCACCTTCGAGAATACTCATAAATAGGTCCGTTTTCCTTTCGACTTCCCCGACATACACCGTGATCAGCTCATGTGGTAGCAGATTAGAGCATCTTGTACATAAGTGTGTCAAAGTCACGTTTGTACCCGGACCATTGGACAGAATGAACGACGAGAAGGGTACATAAGCCCTCACAGCGAGTGCATACCTCTCGATGTTCGTCCCTCTCCTTCCTACTCCTCATCGAGAGTCACCTATGGCGAACACTCTGACCCCAGCCTATATATTTCTGATAACCCTCCTTCAATCCGCCCTGGTGTTGGCCGCACGCCCCACTTCACTCGTCGTCCGCACTACTTCCGGTACCTTCAAAGGGCAGACCACAGCCAACGGTACTGACCATTGGTTGGGCATACCCTTCGCCCAGCCTCCTGTCGGGCCATTGCGCTTCAAGGCCCCCGTACCGATTACGAACGCCTCCCAGGCCGTCAAAAACGCGTTCACGTTCGGGAACGCGTGTCCACAGGTTCCTTCTGCTAGCCTGGGTGCGCCGCTTTCCGAAGACTGCCTATTTCTGAACGTAAGTTCGCGTGCTATAACGAGCTGTGCTTATTTTTGCTCACGCGGGCGGCCCGAAATAGATCTTTAGGCCCAGTGGAATCAGTGACTCGGAGAAGCTTCCCGTGCTCGTATGGTACTATGTATGTCCGCCCTCGTTGCCCGGGGCAGAGCAGCCAAATGACCGAGCCTCCACCAGGGCGGAGCGTTCATGAACGGGTGCATAAGTCCGCATCCTATACGCTTGGAATATGTTCTAATCCGTTCGGGATGGACAGTGCTGCTTCGGATCCTTCTTTCAACCCCACGTGTGAGTCCATAATTGGATCTCATTATCGGATTGCTGACATACTCCCCGATTAGTCTTGCTTCAACGGAGCGTGGCCATCGGGAAACCTATCATGTTTGTTTCCGTGTACGTACGGTCTCCCGCCAACGTCCGCTTGCAAGATGGCTCAAATAGGATGATCATGCAGGAACTACCGTGTCAATACGTTCGGTTTCGTGAGTTAGATACTCGGCTCAGCAGAAATCCATACTAATGTAGTACACCGAATAGCTTGCTAGTAGGCATGTACCACCTGAGGATCTCAACGCGGGCCTACAAGACGGGACTGCGGCCTTGACATTCTTGCAAGATAATATTGCAGCATTCGGAGGGGACCCCGCGAAGGTAAGCAAACAGATTTGGAATCTGCTCCACATACTGATTTCTATACGTCAAGGTTACTATCTGGGGGCAGGTGTGTCACCGTGACGATTTCTCATTGAGGTCGAGTATCCTGCTGACAGTCGCGAATAGTCAGCCGGTGCGGGCGCAGTCGAGTCGCATGTACTGTTCCCGCCTTCGCGATCCCTATTCCGCGCTGCAATCTTCGACTCCGCTACCGGTCCATTGTAAGCTCGCCCTGAATATTTATAGACGCTTTATCCCAGGACTGACATGTACATGACGCAGCAAAACCGCACCTCCCGCAAGTCGCTACGACGATCCCGGCTTCCCGTTCGCGCACCTTGTCAACCTCACCGGATGTCCGTCCGGCCCCGAATCATTCGCATGCCTTCAACGGGTGCCATTTGACGTAAGCCCAAGAGCTGTATGATCAGCCGACTCTCCACCCACACGGTTATGTATAGACGCTGCTGGATATCACGAACAACCTGACCGCACAGGTTCTCAATGGACAACTGTGGCAGCCGACCGTAGGGCCTGCCGGAAGTCTCATTACCGAGCGACCATCTCAACGGATTGCTAGCGGTAACTTCTTGCATATCCCGATCCTCGCTGGAACCAACGTATGTCCCTTCAGTGCCAACGTTCTCGTTCTCGTTCGATGCTCATGCATGGCGCCATATGCATCCAGCTCAATGAAGGTACTATTTTTAGTCAGTCCGTGCGCAACCTGGATGTCCCCGCTGCGCAAGAAAATGCCAGGTTCGACACGTTCATCAAGGATCTCCTCATCGATCCGTCCACAGTGACGCAGGATGTGCTGAACACGATAAACGAGCTCTTCCCCGCGAACGACCCTACGCTTGGTGGGCCGTTCCACACGGGTGACTCGCTCTTTGACCGCGCGGCAGCGTGGTACACAGACAACATGTACCTTGCAGCTAGGCGTCTGTTGTTCGACCAGGCGGCCTCAAAACAGCCCTTGTTCGCGTATCACTTCAGGGAGTTCATTCCGGGTCAGAATCCCGCAGATGGAGGTGCGCAACGAATCACCAGCTCGAAACCGGGAGCAAGCTGCTAACAATTCTGTCATTTTGGGACAGTATTCCACGGTTCCGAACTCATTCTACTGTTTGGTCGATTCCCTGCCGTTGAGCAGGCTTTTGCTGAACAATTGGCGGACTTTTACATCAACTTCATAAGCGATCTCAATCCCGGAGGTAACCAAATTTTTGTTGTCATCGTTCGGTGACTTACATCATTTCATAGCACCGTGGCCGCAGTTCACCGCAGAGTCCAAGCAAGTGCTTCAACTCTTGAGGGACAACGTTACCGCGATTCCAGACGGTCAGTCATTTATCGAGCGTTACCACTACTCGCGAATATTGAATTCCATTGAATGCATTCAGACTTTGATTCGGAAAAAACCACTTTCCTCGACTCCACAAGAGTGCTGAGCGAGTTCCAGAAGTAATGTCTTGACTTGTGTGGAGAATGTAAGGAAAAGAAACGCAGCCCGGGTTCTTAGCGGGCCCTAGTAGCATGCCGCAAAGTTCGTTCAAATGGAAGCTCTTCGAGGGGCCCTCTGGTTTTTGTGTACAGTATAAGTTGACATGTCTACAATGTATACTTCGTATTATGCATACTGGGTGCTTGAGGTGATGTAGAATCACTTGATGAATCTGAGGTTGAGCCTGGTTACGTTGAACATTGAGCACTCCGAGGAATTCGTCACAAGTATGGACGCCCTTTCGAGCGCTATGGCTTTGCCGCGGGCCGCGGCTTTTCGGTGATTGCGCCGGAGCCCGGGCCCCGGAGAGAGCTCGCTCGCCCACGCGCCGCCGCGGCTCGGACTCGGCCTTCGGTGTTTCCGCTACCAACGACCATGTCCGACTCGCGTCTCAGCCTCCTCACGTTCAATTGCTGGTAAGGGGCATGAGTAAAACGATTTTTAGAAGCTGATACACGACGATAGGGGGTTGAAGTATGTCTCCAAACATAGGAAAGAGCGCGTTGTGGCCATAGCGGAAGCCCTGGCGACCTCCGAGCACGACGTCATAACACTGCAGGAACTCTGGGTCTTTGCAGACTTCGAGTATGTGCGGGACGCGGTCTTCAAGAAGTTACCGTACTCGAAGTTCTTCTATAGGTACGCCTTACCGCTATGTCCTAGTGTGCTGAACTCGTCTGGACCAACGTAACCGATGTTGACGCAGCGGTGCACTTGGGGCTGGCCTGGTCATTTTCTCCCGGTTCCCCATAGTTGCGGCCACCATTCACCCATATTCATTGAATGGATCTCCAATTGACGTCGCGGCTGGAGATTGGTTTGTGGGGAAGGCTGCTGCGAGCATCGTGTTCGCGCATCCTCTCCTCGGGCAGGTGCAGGTCTACAACACCCATGTGCGTAGAAATATCTTGCGTATCTATCCGCACCTCTGGAACAAACTGCTCTATAGCTTTTTGCCAAAGGTGGAGACGAAGGCGCGGAATATCAGAAAGCACACCGTCTCGTCAACGCTTGGGAATTCGCGAAGCTCGCCCGCCAATCCGCCGAGCTTGGTCGCTATGTCATTGCCGCGGGAGACTTCAACAGCGTACCTCCCTCACTTCCCATGTCCATCATTCGCGACCACGCCGGGCTCACTGACGCCTGGGTCACCACACATCCAAACGCCCCGGATCCGTCTCCAAGCAGTCCCCCGACCCCACTAGACGCGATCCGCATACACGGCGTTACCGCTGATTCACCATTGAACTCGTATTCGGCCGGGAAGCCACTCGAACCCCTTGCGCGCAAGTTCCAGGGAAAGCGTCTCGACTACGTCTTCTACCGACCACCGGCTAGTCATCCCGCCGATCCGCGCAAACCCGTCCTACGTCCGATTGGCACCCGTGTCGTGCTCACGGAGCGCGTACCGGGATACGACTTTTCGTTCTCGGACCACTTCGGACTCGAGGCAACGTTCACTATCGACATGCCAGAGGGCAGTGAGGATTTGGGCCCCTCAGCATTGAGGCGTGACTCACTGTCCCTTCCCTCTGCGGGGAAGCCACAGCCCCCGGTATCCTCCCAGGACATCTCACCCGACTCTATTACCCAAACCCTCCTCTCGCTCACCTCCCGGTACCGCTATGCACAAGCGCAGGGCCGCACACAACTCACCATCTTCGCAGTGTGCATCGCGTTCCTGCTCGCGATCATCATAGGCTCGGCGTGGTTCCCGCGCTCGTGGATTAACCCTATCTTCATGGTCGTCACCGTTGCGCTCGCGTGGTTGGCGACGACTATGCTCTACATAGGGTTCGTGTACGGGAACTGGGAGGTGAACGCGCTCACGAACATCATCGAGGAGCTCGAGTTGTATCGCGGTGCACTTGAAGAGCAGCGGCGCACTCAGGGCTCGCGCTCGTCATAAGCATGGGATATCTTTAGTATATCAGGGTACGGCGTTGGCTTCTAATACGTGCATTCCGGACCGCCTCACAGGACAATATCGACTACATAACTACATGTATTACGCGTCTTCGGGAGGCATTACTACGTCGGCTCGTTACATTAGTACGAATGATAGCAAATACAGATATCCGTATTCGTGTGGGTTCCAGGTGATCCGACCAAGTCCATGTAGAAAGTACAAGGGAGTGCAGCGAAAGTCCAATACATGCAGAACCCAAACGATGACACAAGGGGATGATGATTGCAAGGTGTGTGCGTAGACCGGTCTCCTGAGGTGCAAACGATTCGTCGTAGGCTGTGACGTTGAAGGTATTTATCGACAGCGGCGCGTTAGCCACTCTTGCCCGTAAACGCAGACAATGAGAGCGTCCGGGAATGTCGCCGTTTACTCCCTACTTGTAGGGCACCCTGGCCATCCGGTTTGTAGGTCGTCGTCGTGTTGGCGGGCCCAGATGACACCCACTGTCGACACAGAGAAGTGACATCGGGATGGCTGTACTGTGAGCGGCGGATGGCGGGTTCCGGTGGGGCCGACGAGGAAGGGGTCATACTAAGGGAGGGAATTCGGGAACGCCGGCGAACAAGCGGAGGGGATGAGCTGGGGTCGTTCGTAGAGGTTTGGTGTGTGCGTGCAGGGGGTATGTGGGTGGAGTCGGAAGCTGAGACCGAGGCAGCATCAGCGATGGCCGTGAATGTGGAGCGTAGACGGGCTAAAGATGGTCTCTTGGGTAGAGATGGTCGCCGCATGGACGTGTGCTTCGTCGGGGGAGGCGTGTACGACCTAGAAGGCCGCAGTACGCCGGCCTCCAAGTCGCCTTCGTCGTCGCTGCCTGATGAAAGGTATTTGGAGTCCCAACTGGGATCGTCCCCTTGTAGGGTAGGTGTTGGAGAAACGGAACGCCTCTTTCGTCGGTAGCTTGCGCTGTCACGTCTCCCCTCGGGGCTTTGCGAAATGGACTCGCGGCCTGCGCCCGTTTCAATCCCGTCTCCGCGGACTACGCGTGCCGCATCGTTATCAATCTCGTCTTCGAGGACCTTCTCCGCGGATCCTTCCAAGGGTTGGGGTGTACGGCTCTGGCACTTCGAGAGAAAGGACCAAACAAAATCGTGGCATGAAATGAATGCGAGTTTGGAGGCTTCGAGAAATGGTAGCGACTGAAAGACATGGACCTGGGGTGAGATATTAGTGCTGGATAATAACACGAGTGTGACGAAATTACCATGTCCTCGTAAAGCTCGTGTCGAACTTCGACTCCTGCTAGAGTGGCTTTGTGCGCTAGGAGGGTAATTTCGTCACGGAGCACTTCGACTTCGCCCGCCTGGATGAGTAACGGCGGCAAGCCTTTGAAGTCCCCGAACAAAGGACTCGCGTAGGGGTGCGTGAGGTACTTCTCCATATGCTCGCCGAGGTAACATGCGACCGGGTTAAGATGGTCTCCTGGCTGAGGCATGGGAACGATGTCGTACTGCGTATTGCTGTCCCAGGATTCGCAACTCATTGTAAGGTCTGTCATTCAAGCATGAGCCGGAATCACGTAACGGATATATAAGAGGTATACTCACCGACCCATGGAGACATCAGGATAGCGCCAGACGGTAGGGGATAGTTGTTGTCACGCAGGTACATCAGGAGCGCCAGTGCAAGGCCGCCACCAGCGCTATCGCCGGCGACAACTATGTTCTCAGGTGGGATGTGCAAGTCCTCAACGAGCCGGAAGTAGCCGGAGACAGCATCGTGAAGAGGGCCCGGGAAACGGGTTTCGGGAGCCAAGCGATAATCGACGGCTGTAGGGCTTATATGAACATTCTGGTAGATCTGTATCATGTTTGCACTCACCGAAAAGTCTTGCATCGAGGTATTTCGCCAACGGTATGGTGATAAGTCTATGCGTTGCAGCACTAAACATATAATACGCTCCTGCTTTTTAGATGAGTCACTGTGTATTGACGATTGTCGAGATGGAACGCACCGCCGTGGAGATAAAACACAACACGTTCTTTCCTCTTAGGCTTTCCATTCACTCTACCTTCCTTCCGTGCCTTCCACTCGCTTTGTAGTCGATGCCAAGTTTTCTTACCGACGACCCATTCCCCGCACAGTTCTCTGGTACAATCTTCTACGGCGTCAAAGTTCTTCAGTATACCCCTTAGTTGGCGCTTCCGCACCGAGAAGGTGACCGGCGTTACGAGGGCATCCGAAGGCACAGGAACCAGCCCGCCTATGTTCATCAGCATTCGGATAGTATCCTAAGGCGCGTAAGTTGCAATACATGGCCAAAGCGAAGACAACTTACTATGTCGGTTAAGTGAGAGTACCGGCTCACGCCCCGCATCATACTTGATAAGAGGGTCATTTCGATCCCCCAGGATTTGCGAGGGGGTCCCCATATATGATGCGACACAACGTCCACAGCCAGAGTAGTCGCTGTGGGCGAATAAGCATCGTCAACACAGAATCCGCCAAAGTGTCGGCAAAGAAGGGGGGAGCACGGTATCGACGTCATCAAGCAGACTCAATTGAGGCGAGCCAATCTGAGATCATTACCCCGCATTCCAGGATCAAGGGACCGCCAAGCGGTGTCTAGCTATCGACGGCGGTGCGGAAGTAGGAGAAGAAGGCATGCTTATACTTGGATATAGGCGACATTGGCGCAGGAGACCGAAGACTCACCCTTGACTGCGGCAAATGCGCCAAACTTCCACCAGTGCCATAACCGCAGAGGTTGGTTTTCCCGCTGCTTAAGCTTTGGATCGCCGACTCTGGAAGAGGGCGGGGGTGGGACACCCGGGTACTCGAAGTGTTTCAGAGCCTCTGACGGGCTCGAGACGTGAGTAGGTAGCTTGAAGCGGGCATCTAGCTGGGGATCCTCCGGCTGTGCAGTATCCGCGAAAGGTTTAAAGAGAGGCCAGCGCATGGCGGGACCGGATGTGGAGGAGACGGGAATTGAGAGGAATGCGGGCTCTCAGCGCAGCGTGGTGAAACCAGAGTAGTTGTGCCAGGGTGATTACTTAAGAACGAGGAGGCAATTGGCGGGAGGAGGAGAGGGCGACAAAGGCAGGACGCTCTCCTGGGCCGCACGAGCCGCTCCTGCGGGCGTCTAGCGCGACCTTGCCCCACGCGGGAGACGGCGCAATCACATGTCTGATCGAGGAGTGGTCCGACGTTCTGCCGCGGCACACAGCGACTCCATATGAGGGTAGACTGTCCTTCCAGCTCCCAGTACATACAACAAAACGGCAGTCCGCTGCAGTCTTCTGACCGTCCTATGACCGCCGCCCCCAGCACGGAGCATGCCCGCCTAGTAGTCCTCGCCCCGGCTGACCACTTCCTTCCGCGTCGGACGTAATAAGATCGTGTGCTCCTGCGTACTCGGGTCAGTTTACATCCCCGCGAAGCAGGGAACCGGAACACACGAATTGGGCTGTCATCGATCCTCGCACATCGCACAGAGGCGGGTAGTCCTGCACAATCCCTTGCGCCACAAGGTGGTTGAGCTGCGCAGAGGTGGAGCGGATGTCAGGGCAACTCTAAACGTCTCCAAGAACAGGGTACATACCGCAAGAAGATATTTGCTCTCGCCTGCCCTCTCCAGGTACCGCCGGCACCAAGGGAGCGTTCCGAAGTTTTTGTTGATCGACTTGAGCAAGGACTTCGCCGACGTCAATCTGCAGATATACGATCGATGAGCGGTTTGAACCCTCCTATGCTTGGCCCTGTGAACGTACCGAAGGGGAACGTGGGGTGCATCCACGATTCGTGCATAGTGTGAGCATTCGCCCTGCTCAATGACCTTCCCCCGACCAGTGGAACCGAAGGTTTCAATCGCAAAGTACTCCCCCTCTTCCATCTTCGTCTGGTCGTCGTTCTTTACCAAGAGGACCGACTTGCCACCGTGGATTTGGTAGGGATTGATGGAGTGTCCACTGAGGTTCTCAATCGGCTTCACTGAATTGGAGAAAAGATCAACAGAACTGCTCTACGAGACTGAAGGAAGACTAACCGGGCAACGTCTTGCCGTTCACCTCGACCTCATACGACTCCATCGTCTCCTGGATGTACCCCGCGAGCTCGCCAAGACGAACATCGATACCAGCTTCCTAATGATTACACCCGAGACTCAGCATATATACAACCGTGGGTCCCAAGGATACGTACCCGGACGCCCGTGTCCGTCGCAGCCTTGACCGCCTCGAGCAGCTTGTCGTATGTAGGGTCAAACGACAGCGTAAACGCCGAGTCCACAATGCGTCCCTTGACGTGCACGCCGAAATCGACCTTCAGTACGTCCTTCTCACCAAGCACTGCCGGCGGGATATATTAATCCACAGTTCCCAGCAGACGGCCTTCCGGGCACGCACCAAGGGTGTCACCAGGGTTCGGCGAGTAGTGTGCTGCGCAGTGGTTCAGGCTCAGGCCGGTGGGGAACCCGATGCCCGACTCGAGCCCGTTCTCCTCGACGAGCGCGCGGGTGCCGTTCTCGATCGTCTCCGCGATGTCGATCATGCGCATCCCGGGCCTGATCACTTTCCGCGCGTACTTGCGCACTTGTCGGTGCACTTCGGCAGCTCGCCTAATACTGTTGTATGTTACTTCCGGATCTTCCATGGCCATGCGCTCGTCGTAGCGCTTCTCCTCAGACGTCGTGCGATAGGCATTGCTGAAGAGCGAACGAAAGTCTGAGTGACCGGAGAGGAACAAGCCGAGAGAGATTGACGTACTCGTTCTTGTATTCTTGCAGCTCGCCCTCCGGAAATACACCACTGGGGAACAGCTTGGAGAGGCCGATGGTAGGCGGCTCTGTCTGCTCCGCCTTCTTCTTCTTGGGCTTTCGCTTTTTCTTTTTCTTCTTGCCTTCGCCTATATCCCGACAACATACGCATAAGCGCAAACTCTCCTAGGATGATAACGATAACACTTACCGCCTGCGCTCTGCGTCTCGGGCGCATCCTCCTCCTCTCCGTCTTCCACATCCTCCTCCGCCTCAACGGAGGCCGGAGGTACCTCGTCCGGCTTCTTCTCTATCGCGGCGGTCATGGTCTAACGTTGTGCCCGTCTGATCTGGGGCTCCGGTGGTGATGGTACAGATGTAAGTTTGAAAAAAGAAGTCCCGCGCCGGCGCAGCTGAGCAAGACTTCGAAGCAAAAGAGGCCAGACGCCAGGCTCGCAGCCCCCTTGTGGGGCCAAAATGCGATCGTCCATCGCGGCCCGTCGGGCCACGTGACGCTCTGACCAAGAGCGCTCTGCGGCGAAGCGATTCGGGTGGAGGCGACACGTCGTCGCTGGAGGCGTTCTCTTGCCATACCTGTGTCGACCTCCCTCGCTGCGGCGGCCCTGCCCGTGCGGAAGCTTGATATTGAGGAGAGCGTTAGGAGAAGACTCACGAACAGCCGAAGGCGAGTGATATCTTTGGTTGAGTTTGGATGAACCGGGACAGTGGGGGGCCAGTCTCGAGGCAGCCATTGCACGGTGTGAGCATACGCCGTCGGCACGGAGGTGTTTTGGTTGTGTATTGAACCATATCGAAAATAGTCGCAGACGTTGTAGCTTGGCTGGCGTTGAGTAGAGGAGCAAGAGCAGGAAACTCGGCGTCTTGGCGATTATGAAGTGTCAAAGGGTACAGCTGCCGCAGATCGCGGGTTATGCCCGTATAGGCGACAACTCGCTTCCAAGTTCGACGCGCTGCTCTCCCTACTTGAATTGTATGTGTAAGATTGACTCGCGGTGAACAAGCAACAGGCTTTCTAGCCTATCGAGGTCTGGTAAGTAATGATATTCAATTTATGTGCCTGATTTACTCCACGACGGTCCTATTACTCATGCTCGGACTTCTTCCAATGCCATAGAAATATTTGCACAAGCAACCTCTCTTACAGGAGCCGAAGATGGTAGGACTAGCCGGCTGCGACCTGCCGCACCCCCCTTCTATCCTTCTCGACCTGTACGGGCTTTCCATAACGCCCGAGTCCCACCCTTCCGTCTTCGATCCATCGCGTGAAGATGCTCTTCCCACCGCCCAGACCCACCATATATCCCGCCCGTACGTGACCTTGACGTTCGCTCAATCGTTAGATGCAAAGATTGCGGGAGCGGGCGGCAAGCAGCTTGCACTGAGTGGGAAAGAAAGCCTGGTGATGACCCACTGGTGAGTAATAGAAGATGTCTGCGGGCGAAGGAAGTGCGAACAATAGCCCAGGATGCGCACGTTGCACGATGGAATACTCGTCGGAATCGGCACCGCGTTGAACGACAACCCTCAGCTGAACAGTGAGTTGGCTGCTAGGCTCGTGCTGCGTTCGCGGAGCATGATGGGCACCGATTCCAGCCCGTCACCTCCCCCCGCTTCCTTCGGACAACCCTCATGGATATCGCCTTCCCCGCCCGGTCATCCTCGACACTCACCTGCGTCTCCCGCCCAAGTGCAAGCTGCTCAAAAATTATCAGGCCGGTAATGGACGGCGGCCATGGGTCATCTGTGCCTCTCAATCCAACTCGGCGAACTCAGAAGCATTCGCAGCGCGGGCCACGGCGCTCCAGAGCGCAGGTGCACGCATTGTCGAGGTGGATATAGATGCCAATACAGGTGCGTGTACCACATACCCCGTACTCTATTACTGTGGGAGTCCGAGATTTACCATTGCGACGATCGGTAGGTTCGATTGCTATTTCAGCCGTCCTCGCCGCACTACGCCAGCGCGGCATCCGCTCCCTTATGGTCGAGGGCGGCGCGCGTGTAATCCGCTCCTTCCTCTCCGCGACGCACGCGCCCACAAAACCTAGCAGCGAGGTGGTCGACGCGCTCGTGATCACCGTCGCGCCGACGCTCGTGGGATCGGCGGGAGTGGGATATGGTGCTGAATTGCACGCAGATACGGTGAGTATCCGCCCGCGCCCGTGGTACAGAGTGCAAAGTGGCTAATACAGGGATGCACGAAGCTACCGACGTTTCAGCACGTCCGGACCGAGGTTTTCGGTCCTGACGCCGTGATGGCCCTCAGAGCCCTGTAGCAGCCAGGATTATTAGGCCTTCTCGCTATGTTCCGGCGCAGAGGAATATGGACCCTGCAGATACCATAGGGCTGAAGGCGCAGGTGCCTGCCGCCTGTCGCCTGTTGGCTGTTATGTCGGCCGATCCTCAGCTCAAAGGCGTGGTTTTCAAACGTCTGATCGGCTTCCCCTCCGTATTTTACCTGGACCATATGGAAGATATTCCGGTGTGTACGCAACATAAGCCTGAACGACCTTGTGTCTGGGCCGTGCTCGAACGCATTGGATCGAGTCTCTCAACTAGGCTACGACATACTTTTGAAACCCCGTAGACCAGCTAGCGCGGACTCAATCCGGTCAGCCCGGAGGACGGAGTCTAGGAAAGAAGCGCGTCGTGTCACGGCGTGACTAGCGCGTAAACACGTCACACGACGCGCCTCCAGCCGGAAGGGAAAAACTAAGAAGGCCTCGTTCGGCTTGACGGAAGGTAAGAGAGCATGATAAGCCCATTCTATGCAGGCGAGGGCGTCCACGAGACGTGTGGGGTGGGACTGGAGAAATGGCTGGTGGCACACGCGTGTAAGCGGGGCAGCCTCAGGCCTTGTATACGCGCCCCATAGGCTGCAGCGATCGAGACGCACTGTGTGCGAACTAGCGCGGCGATACAGGTGGCCTTGACCGGACAAGTCGAGCTGAGCTTGATGTTGAGAAGGCGCTGTATTGAAACGGAGACGTCGCGCCGCCACACGAACATGGGAAGAGACCTGGCTGGTAAGGTTGCATAGGCCATGTGGCTCCCACAAGGTGCTTGAAGGAAGCAGCGACGGAGCATATATTCTTGGTAACGGCGAGGTATGGGCACATACGGCGCATCACCTATTACACGCAAAAACCCGCTAATATAATCAGAGCCCGGCGGAATATTCACCGAATTCGGCCGGTCTAGATACCCAACGTCGTCTATGGGTCGACGTCCGTGAACTCACGACCAAAGCGTCTGTCCAGAGGTCCTGTAGTATGTGGGCTCTGGAAATGAGCAAGAACCTGCAGGTGATGGTGAGGCGTTCACGACGTCAGGCGTGGGGAGCATCGCGGAAGCGTGTGTGCAGGAACACGCAGGAACGTGCCGACCGACGAGCTGGAAACGTTGGACGGTGCTCGAGGGCGGGGGCGCGATGTGGCCGCGATAATCTGTGGGCAGCGTCGAGGAAAAGCACTGATCCGGGGCGTGGCGGCCAATGGAGAGCGGCGAGGCTGGAGCCGAGCAAGGGACCGCAAGGGGCGAGCGAGTCGGAGCGTGAATTAGCGCGCAATGAGCGGCGTGACGTCAGAATCGTGAGCATGGTCGTCACGCTAAAATAGAGGCCGCCCTCGCCGAGGATGGGAGACCTCTGGCCGAGTCCACCCCCTGCGTCCAATATCTCCTCTGTCGCTCCATGGCCCTCCCGCTTCACCCGTAGCCCGACGCCCGAGACGGCACCACCCCGCATACATCCACCTCTTTCGTCGCCAGCCTCGTCGGCGGTCACTTTCTCCATCTCCTCAACCTCGACGCAGGTGGTCTTCAATCAAGTCTCACGAAGGCCCTCTCGGTGCCTGCAGATCCCCCGCAACCCCCTCGCTTCATGGACTCTTCGCCCATGTCCATTCGCGTCCATGCATCCTGCCCCGTGCCAATCTTTGACCCCTACGCCTCGTCAAAGACGGCCTTTGCATCTCTCGATGCGCACGTAGACCGACGCGCGAACGCGCAGTTCGTGCCTCGCTTCCCCGCCACCGCGCCTAATGCGCTTGGCCGCGAGGCGCCGGACCGCCCACGTACGTCGCGATGCTTTCGGACCTGATTTAAATTCATTTACTCAAGTCTCAAACAGCGGCGGTGCCATTCAAGGATGTCCGCTCATCCGTGTTCATTGGCTCCTCGCAGCCAGCAGTCCCATACCCTTCTCACCATGCCGCCTCTATCGTGCTCCCCGCCGATGTGAACGCGAACCATCACGAAGGAGACAAAGCCATGGACGCACAGAGGTCTCAATCACCGGCACCGCCTCCCGTCCCTCCAAAGTCTCCGGTGCGAGGCCGGCCAAAGGCTGTCTCGATATTGGTGCCTACCGACATCTCGCCGTGCAAGTCAATCTTCTCCCACTCTCAGTTCTTCTCCCACTCTCAGTCCGACATCGCCCACTCGTATCGTCCTGCCACCAATGGCGACGAGGCTTCGTCGGACGGCGCGCCGGCTCCCGGAATGATATTACCTTCCCCCCATGTGTCCGCCACTACCTTTGCCGATGTCACTTCGTCCCCAGCGAAGGCCCCACACGTTCGTCCTTCCATGGAGCCTGCTATACGCAAAGCCTCTTCAGCTCGCGCCCGAAGGAACAAGCTGCACAAAGCTCGTCGCCACCAATCTCTCCCCTCTTTAGCACTGGGCTCCTCGCTTTTTGGCTCTCTGTTTTCCCGTGCCTTTTGGTCTCACGACTCTTCTCGCGACCACAGTAGGTCAACCAGCGGCCACAGCATGAGCGACCGATTTTACCCGCCCACTCGCAGTGTGAGCGACGGAGGCCTTGTTGCTATCAAAAGTCCGTCGCCCAGGTCGCAAAGCAGCCACACCACCGACAGCAGTTGCACGACGTCCAGCTCGGCAAGCACCGCACAGTCGTATGCTTCGACCGCTCTCACGACCCCTGACTCCAGCCCCCCCTCGCTTTCCCCGCACAACAGCACCAGGAGCGTTCACACCAATAAGCTTCACAAGCGGCGACCGCCCCTAGCGCCCTCAGCCGCATACCAGTATCCACTAGGCGCATCATCGACGGCTCTAGGCAGGTCGAAATCAACTCCAACGGGCCTGGGTCAGCGTCCGCAGAAGAGTAGGGATTGGTCAAGTGTCGAAGAAGCCCAACACGCTGCAGAGGAGGCCGAGTCTTTGGATGGCGGTCCGGACCCGACCTCATGGTATACTTCCGTAAGCCTCCTTGCTTACTGCGCGTTATGATACGGTACTGACGTGCTACCTGGTCGATACGCCTCGCCATCACGTTCTGTGCGTTCGTGAATCATACGCCCTGTCAATTATGACATCATCGGGGAACGTGTCGTCCACAGTCAAGCGACCTATCACCCTCGCGGTGGTCAACGTTGGATCCAATCTTCGAGGATAGGTCGAGGAATTCTTCACATGCTCTTGCGCAGTTGGCTTGCATCGGTTTGTGTTCAACCTCCGTGGCCGCACTTTCCTCGCAACTCGCACTCCAGACAGAGTTGTTGGATTGCCAGTCGACGATCGAGGGCGGGACGTTTGAGGGCGAGATTTGGGACGACACCGGCACGGAGCACTTCGATCCGTACGTGGGGTATACCTCGCCACAAGAGCTTATGAAAGGACCTTTGGACGCTCAGACTGGCTACAGTTCTTTCCCCTCTCAAGTCGATATTACATCAACCACGAGCCCGAACGTTCACCCTCGCGATGTCGAAGGGTCGTCCTCAGGCTTTTCTGTAGTTCGTGGGTCCCTTGACAGGAGCGAAGATGCCATGCGTCGCTGGACACTTGCGATGGCGGACGTACCTGACGAGGTACTCGTGCAGAACCTTGAACGCCTGCGGAAAGAGAGCCTAGCCCTTGCACGCGGCCAGCTCCCCGGACGTCGCAGTGCGGCGCCCAGTCAGAACGGTCATGGCGACGAAGAGTCTACTTTGGACACCCGTCACAGGCGGTCATCGTTCTTCTTCGGTGGGCCTCGCGAGATGGGTATCTCCGCCCGTTCTCCTTCCAATGCGCGCTTCAGCGTCGGCCCTTTCGATCGCGAGCTTGACGGCGAGTCAGATGATGAGGCCCTTTCTGACGAAGACAATGAGGAAGATTGGAAGACCGCGCGGCAGGTGCTCTTTTGCTGTCGCGAGCTTGTGCAGACTGAACGCAACTACCAAGCCCGCCTTCACGAACTCGCATCCACGGAGCTCTCCCCACATTACGCCTCTTTGGTTGCTCGGCATATACCGGCACTTCTTCGTGTCTCCGCCACCCTTCTCACGCATTTGGTCGACGATCCCAGCGCTTGGGGTGTCAGCGCCGCGTTTATTGGCTGCGAAGAAGAGCTCGAAGCCGCACTCGTTGCGTGGTCAGCCGTAGTCGGCGAGTTCTTTGTTGAAGATGCCAACCTTAAGCCGTCACGGAAGCTGACGAAGAAGCTTATGGACGACGCGTTCACTTACCACGAGTCGCCCACGCCTGGTATGCGATTGTCCACGCGCACTCGTAGTCACGGCGGCCTTTCATCTATCAAGCGGGATAGCTTTGGTGGCCGCCGGCTCTCTACTACGCTATCCGACTTCGACCACGACGAAGTCAGCTCGAGCAACGGCCACGGTATGTTCACAGCTGCGCTTGGAACCGGTCTTGGGTTCGGCCTCTCCGTTCCACCTTCCTCTCCCTTCGATCCGGACACCTCTCCGATCCGTTCGTCTCAGTCGAGGACTATGCACGGACACGGCAACAAGGCGAACGCCTCTACTGCCAGCGGCCTTGGACTGACGCGTGCGGTAAGCGCCGTGAACGTATGGAAGCGCAAGAGTGTGCCGTCGTCGCTCAGCAACCTTCCGAACCTTGTCAACTCTCAGGCATCTCCGACGTCCCCGCACTCCCCGACCCACAGTCCCGGACACAACTACCATCCTCATCACTATTCTTCGGGCGCAAGCGCGCACGGACATGGCAAGAAGCATTCAGAGCATGACGCTAAAGCCGCGGTGCGCGACCTCGCTATACAGCCCACGCAGCGGGTCATGCGCTATGTCTTGTTATATCGAGGTGAGTGACCGATATTCTGCCGTGTCGTAAGCGGATGGCTGACAGTATGGTATAGGTCTGCTTGAACACACACCCGTGTCTAGTCCTTCTCGTGCGCTGGTGGAGCGTGCGCACGAGAGCGCGGTTCGCATCGTGAAGAGGTGCGACCGCGCGCAGGCCCACGCGGCCTTCCTCCGGCAACAGCCCCAAAAGTAACTCGTTCACGCTCCTTTTTACGACGTAACGATCACGACCTTCTACGACGACTCTTCGCATGCCATGACCGCTATCCGCTCTCCGAGTCCATTTATGAAACTTCATCCACCCGCCAGCATATCGCATTATCATCAGCATCGCATTTCTTTCTTTCCCCTACCCTCATCGTCTCGATCCACTCTGTTGTGCATTCTTTCATTCATATGCAACACCCTATATATGATACTGTACAGTATATCTTGATTATACGTTGTGTTGCAGTGCTGCGACTCCCGCATACACGTCTTGGCATTTCCAACACTTCTCTCTAATTTCTTGCACGTTCACCGTGCCACCAATTACTTCCCCCCTCATGTTCCGGCCATCGCACTCCGCGTCTTCCACCCAACTTCCACCCCAGTGCATACGGCATGTGCCAATATCCGTGCATCGCCGCCTACACATCCCCGCGCTTCCCCCTCCTAAACTTTACCACCTTGTGCGCATAGACGGAGCTGCCTTCCACCGCACTTCTGTCTATCTATCAGCTTTCCCTTGTCCCCTAGAATACCCTGTTTGCTGTTCGAGAACCCCCCTTGTAGTGTGCCGCGTGTACGATCTGTGCAATAGAGAATTTGTCCGCTCTCATTGATATATTGTCGGATCTTAGCAAGTCTCAAGCTGTGTTGTATTTGTGGCGCGGACTAGCGTTGAGTGGCACTTTTGCATTTGACACGCGTTTATTGGCTTGTCATCCTCGTGGACGGAGCGGGCACTGGCCACGGCGCTAAGTGCTGTGCTCGTTTCACCACGTATGAAGCAACGGGTATGGATAGCAATGGTATACGAACAGCAGGTCAACGTGGTAGATACAGCATGGTACAGTACAGCAATCGCGGAATCGAACGGAATACAACAAGGTCTTTGGATCCAGAAGCAGAACACGAACCGAAAGGAGAACGTACATCACTGAAGGTTGAATACGGCCGGAAGGCTCCTCCACAGCTCTCGCCTCTTTTTCTCTGCCATGACCGTAATCTCTGCCGTGCACGCTGTGCACGGGAGCTCGGTGAAGAGCGTGTCGAGCCGCATGCAGTCGTACAGGATGTCGAGCGGATCGTCCATCGAATTTGGGGCGTTCTCCTGGAAGTACTTCCAGCAGTCGTTCCGCGCCTTCGTGCAGCCCTTCACCCCGCGCTGACAGCGCAACCCGAAGATGTCCGTGCCCACCGCGCGCGTGTGTCCCGCGAGCAGCTTCTGCCCGTGCACGAGCCGCATCAGGTCCCGCTTGTCGAGCAGCCGCCACCGCGCGGTGCGTGCGCCGAAGCGGAGATGTTTCCCCGGGTTTGCGCGGTATGCGTCCCAGTCCGCGTCCGTGCTGAGCAGCGCGAGCGCGTAGAACGCCGCGGGGAGGATGCTCGGGATCGCGTAGTCGCTCGCGATCCGGATCGCCGACGCGGGCTCGGGCAGGCGATCGTCGAGGTAGGCGCCGTCGACCTTGCCTGTGAGCTGCAGCGAGTGCTCGGAGCGGAGGAGGACCGCCTCGGCGCGCCGGGCGTCCCATTGTGCAAGGGTTTGGGGCCAGTCGGCCTCGAGGTTGGCGATGATGCGTCCTCGGAGGGCGTCGCACTCGTACTTCATTGCGAGCTTCAGTGCGCCCTCTACAAGCACGGGTGTGTTGGGATCGAATCGTTTGTACGCAGAGCCCCTGCGTGAGGGAGTGTTTGTCAGTGTAAGAACGAGTGACAAAGGTACTTCCTTCTCCGACTCGTAGTCTGAGATGCATGGATAGGTGGACGAAATGGGTGGCGTGGAGGAAGAGCGAGTGGAACTCACAATGGATCGTAAAACATAGTGAGAAAGCTTGTGAGCTCCTCCACACTGTCTTGCATTTCAACGTGCACAACACCATCGTAGGCCTCGGCGATGCGGGTATCTGAGCCTTGGGCTAATACTAAGGGGGGAATGGCGAACATGTCCGCGATCACTGGCGAATGTCTGCAGAGGATAGACCTGTGTACCCGGAAATGCTGCCGAGTGCCATCGTGTGCAAGAGCGGAGAGTACGACGTTGCCGTCGTCGTAGTATAGATACGGATGTCGCTCGCTCGTCTGCTCTGCGGGGACGGGGACGAGGTCGAGATCGTATGAACCGGCGCTACTGATTGGCGAGCTCGGAGGGATCTCATCTGCCATTTCCGACTTTGAAGGGTGGCTCGCCGCCGGATGCACGGCACAGGAGCAGCTACGAGGCCGAGCAGAGAACGGTTGCAAAGAGGGGCAGAAGAGAGTTTGGATTGCACGACGAACGGGGTCAGCCCCGGTGAGTTGCTGATGCGCCCACCAGCATATCAAGCTCTCAAGTCATGCGCTCAACTTCACACTTCGGAGATCCCACAACAGTTTGCGTAGGCGTGGTACCGTGCTGTAGCACAACGCAACATGGTCCCGCGATTGTAGCACGCGCACGTTGGGGGACATTTCATTGTCGCCTTACTATCTGAGAGTAACCTGTCCTATGCGACAGCCCTCCACACCATTGAAAGTAAGCACGTACTCTCCGTCTACCACTTTTTCTCGCATCAATTCGCCCGGTTCTGCCTCAATCACCCTTCCCTGCTCCAGCAACCAACGTCGCATCACACCTGGGAGGCAGCCGGTAGTGGCCGGTGGCGTCACCCAGCATGGTGGATCGCGGCGAACGAAGGCGATGTTGCGTATGGACGTTTCTGTGAGCTCCCCGTCATCATTGAATAGTAGCACTTCGTGGAGAGATGGCGTAGGGGGAGGTGGGATGCCGAAACGGGCTCTAGCCTCCGTATAGTGATCTCGACAGGTGGTCTTAGTGTGGGTGAACACAGAGGAGGATGTGGGTATAGTATCCAGGTGGACATGCAACCGGTACGATACGAGCACAGGCGGTTCTGGGGAAGATGTCGGTAGCCAGAATGACAGCGTCGTTGGGTCGTACGTCAAGAGCGATGAGGTAGGAGAGGCAGTTACGGAGAGAGACCCTTCGCGGGATAGAAGGATACGAATCTGGGTCCAACAATGAGCGCGCGAGCATGGTGTGGTGTAGATACGTAGTCGGATACCCGTAAGCTGAGCTCGCCATTATCGCCACTGTGCCTCACGGCAGCGTCGCAAAGCTCTTCGAGACGGGTTTCCAGCGATTCACGAGGAACGTCCCAGCCATGCGTTTTTGCGGCGCCGAGCAGTCGGTCCCGGTGATAATTAAGCAATAGAAACGGAGAGGGTACACCGGAATGAGCCTCCGTGTTCCAGGCAACGTCCCGAAACCGAGCATCGAACCTCGTGGAAGAGACGAGGTTAAAAGCCTGTGGCATGAGCAGAGCGTGTTTGCAATGGGTTAAAAGCAAGTCCGCAGACAAGACGGGATGGCTGGAAAAGAGGACAGGAGAGACGACGCGGCTCGCGGAAGAGGCCTGGAGAATCATGCATGTGACCTAAACGCGTCACGACCCGAATACAGCGGGCGCTAGTTACGGTATATAGCGCATACGTACTGCCCGCTCCCGGTTCCAGCCCTCCGTGCCTTTCTCTTCCTCTCTCCACCACCATGGCGGCCTTCACAGTCAAGGCCACTTATCGCAACGAAACTCGCAAGTTTTCTTTCGCCGACCCCACCTTTCCCACTTATGATCAGTTGTATAGCCAGGTAAGTCTTATAGCTGACGACCCCGCACTTCGTATTTACCGCAGCACCGTTTCAGTTGTATCGGGTTTTCCCCCTCTCTCATTCCTTCTATCTGTCTAAACTTCTATTTACGCATCATAATACCCCCACTCGAGTTCTAGTCGGCAAAGAAGTCCATTCTGCTGAGGAATACGCTCGTCATGTCGCCCCTTATCTAGGGCGCTCATGGCCTGGTGCTCTCTTGCGCTTCTCTGTCTACGACGAAACCCCTCACAAGTCTCCGCGCATGGTCCCCAGTCTCGGTTTGGTTGACTTCGCGCCTTCCGGAAGCTCGGACGCACGCGCATCTGTCGCCACAGCGTCTGAAAGCGCTAGTATCCATTCCACAGCCACTGTCGTCGAGCCTGCTGCGGATGTTCTCAGTACCCTGCGAGGCGAGCGCAGGGTGCTCCTTGACCGCATCCGCGAAAGTACGAACAATCGGTCTTCGGTGACTTCTCAGGCCATCCCGCCAACTCCTCCCCGCTCCTCACGACCGACATCCATGGCGGACAGCTATTCCCGTCCGACATCATTGGTCGAGGACCCTTCCGCACTGAGACCTCTTCCTGCCCGTCCATCCTCCCGAGACGCATCCACCATGAGCACTGCGAGCACTCGGACGGTCAGACCCTCGTTGTTTGACCTTCTCGGCAATACGCTGCCGTCGACCTCTGCTCCCGAGGTCGGCTCGGAACAATCCAAAGGTCGCACTGGTGTGTCGGACAGGAAGCGTCCTAGGCCCGTCAGTGACATGCATTGGGACAAGTGGGTTGGCCAGTGGACAAAGACGGTCCCTTTCTCCCCAAGCCCGGTCGACTTGAGTCCGTTGCGGTCCAACAAGCCTACTCCTGCGCAGCTACCCTCGATCGACGACCTTTCGCTACCTCGCATGTCGTCCTTTGTGGCACCCCCTCCTCCGATTTTGTACCCTGCGATGAGGCCCCTGCGCAAAGTAGAAGATGACGGCGACGTGGTCATGTCTACGCGTAGTCCTCTGCGTACTCGTCCGAGTGTTACGGCGCAGCTCCCAGCGCAGCAGGCACACCCCCCGCAGCCCTCATATCTGTCCGCGCAGCTGCGTCCTCGCCCTGAAGTACAGTCTACTAGCAAGGAAGTTCTTCCTCAAGAGCGTCGCACTAGTCTTTGCTGCTCTCTTGCTGAAGGCAAGGCGGAGATCAAAGCGCTTATGGATCAGTTCAAACGTGACTTCGAGGAGAAGATGACGAAGACCTTCGGAAAAGACTGGGAGAAGGAGTCTCTGCGTACAGATGAGCAACTTCCAAACTTACCATCACCTCCTACGCATCGCCCCGTTCCTCCGAGCTGCACGCTTCCGAGTCGGCTTCCTCGATCCACCTCCTGGCCCCCTCCACCCCCTCCTCCGCACTTCGTACCTCTCCCTCCTCCACCACCCCCTCCAGCGCCGCCTTTGTACATGCCACCGCCGCCGCCACCCTGCTTGCCACCGCCGCCACCGCCTTGCATAATCCCGCCGCCCCCGATGCCGGTGCCCTTCGCGCTTGGCGGTGGACTCCCGGGTCCTCGCTGGGCTTCGAACCCTCCCCCCGCACCGCACATTGGGTTCGATCCGAGCCGCCTAGCTCAAGAAAGCAAAGGTGCATCACATTCGGAGAAGCAGACCAGGACCGAACACGTCCATAAAGGGGTGAAATGTGATCATTGCGACAAGAGAAACATCAAGGGGACGAGGTTCAAGTGCTTGGAATGCACTGGTAAGTACCTCGGGGCTGAGTTTCTTGCTTCATCACTCACATTCCTGTGTAGATTATGATCTCTGTGAGACTTGCATTGCGTCTCCGAGCGCATGGAAGGCGCACAACCGCACGCACGCGTTTTTCCCTATTCACACGACCGAGAACTTCATCGAGTTTTGCGTTGTGAAGGATAAGCGCGAAGAATCCCGTCCGGTGCATAGTGGAGTAACTTGCGATGGGTGCGGCAATAGGCCCTTCTCAGGCGTCAGACACAAATGCCTTCAGTGTGAAGGTGAGCAATATGACGTATTATTCAAGTAACAGGCTGACGGGGGTATTCGGTAGATTTCGACTTTTGCGATGCATGCATCTGCAACTCACACGTGCGCCAGAAGCATAACGCTTCCCATTGTTTCTTCCCTATCGTTACTCCGGGCAAGAAGGACGCATACGACGAAGTACGCAGTTGTCTGCAGCCCGTGTCCAAGACGCCTCCCCCTGGCACAATCCGTCACGATAGCGTTTACTGTGATGAATGTCACGAATGCCCTATCGTCGGTGTCCGCCATAGATGCCTGGATTGTAGCGGTAAGCCGTGACCAATGCGCTTTGCATACGTTAACTGACTTTTGGTGGTGCAGATTACGATCTTTGCACGTCGTGCATATCTAACCCTCTCCGTCGGGCCCAACACGATGCGTCCCACGCGTTCTTCCCCGTCACCGTTCCCAGCGACTTCACTGGTTTCCATTTGGCTCTTGCTCGCCACAACCGCCCACTCTTCGGTCACGGCGCTCAGCAATCCTTTGCTCAAGATAATGCGTTTCACGAATTACCGTCCGCTCCGGAGCCAGCGCCACTGGTGCACAAGAACATCCTCTGCGATATCTGCAACACGGAGATCGTAGGCGTCAGGCACAAGTGCCTCGACTGCCCTGACTACGACCTCTGCCAGACTTGCCTACAGACACCGTTCCTGCGCTCGCAGCATCATTCAGGACACCAATTCTTTGCCATCGAGAAGCCCGGGGAGGTCATTGTGCATACGGTTTTCAGTGGAGACGGCGAACGTGAGCCCGAGCAGCCCGCGCAACATGAGCCTCCTCGCGAGAACGCATCTCGTGTGCACTCGCGAGACGTCGAGCCGGTAGTGCATAACGCGATGTGCAATCTGTGCGACTCGCGTATCCGTGGCGATCGCTTCGTAAGTTCACTCACTCAGCGGATACGCATACACTGAGCGCATCTTTTTAGAAATGTTTGAACTGCCCGGACTACGACCTTTGCCAGCTGTGTTATAAGTATGTGTTTAGCTCTAGAGTGTGATACTTGGTGTTGACTTCGTTTGTAGGATCGCCAATGAGCAGCACCCCGACCACGGCTTCGTCAAGGTTGGCGAACCCGCTATCCTTATGGTGCGTGGTCATATGCTAGTATATAGGCTTGTCACTTATTCTTCATCAGCTCCGCAACCGCGCCAATGATCCCGTGCACCATGCGTCGTGCAACGTCTGCAGGAACAGGATCGTTGGCGTTCGTTACAAGGTAGGATTTTATCTTCGTGTGTCCTTCCAGTTTAAGTCTTATACTCGTCGGGTTACAGTGCATGCATGAGTCGTGCGAGGATTTCGACCTGTGCGAGATTTGCGAAGCGCACCCTATCCCTGTCCACCCGGTTGCCCATCCTTTACTCAAATTGAGAACTCCGGAGTCGAGGATCCCAAAGGTGTCCGATTCGCTCCCGCACCCTTCTCGCAGCCCCGTGGGAAATCCATTCGCCCCCGAGATAGATTTCCATGACGTTGTGAGCCGCGTACCGGAATCCCCTGTTGAGCATGAGCAGTACGGCACCTACGCACCCCCTCCGCCCCAGGTGCGCCCCCTTCCGGACATATCTCCCAAGATTCAAGAGAGTCCCGGAATGTTTGTCCCCCAGCCTGTCGGGGAGGTCCCGGTCATGGGCATATACCGCGACTTCTTTGGCGTACCCGACGCGCGGATCGAGTTATCTCGCCCGTCGTCGGTCGCAATTATTGAAATAGTCTCCCACCGGCCTGCATCACCTATGTCTGTCCAATCTCGGTCGCCGGTGTCCGACTGCAACAATCCGTTCACCCACGCCGCGGCGGTCGTCGAATTGGCTCCAATTGCTCCAAGCCCGCCACTCCCTCCCTTTACGAAGTCTCCGTCTCCTACACCGTCCCCTGCACCCAAGGCTGAGGAGCCGCATGCGGAGATATCTACTGCTCCTCCCCCAGTTTGGTCGACAACACGGGACGCCTACGCTCCTCTCATCGAATTCGACGAGCCCACCCCCTGGCGCGAAGAACGTTCTGCGCCGGAGGCGCTGACTGGTACGGGTGCCGCTGCTGACGGCTTCACTACGCCATCGGAGGCCCCAATCTCGTCCAACTCTTCGACCACTGTCCCGAAGCTTGGCCCAGTGAACAATGAGTGGAGGGAGTTATGGCCTGAGATGACGTCTATCTTCAAGCACCTACTGCAACCATCCACTCCTCCGGTTGCCCCATCCGCATCAGGACCGACTTCTGGCAGCGGTTTCGCGATGCCGGGCGGTATGACGGTGGAAGAGATTAAGCCTAGCACGAGCCAGGGCGCCGAAGCGCCTACTGCGGTCGGGTCGCCCCTAGTTGGAGAGCCCCTCTTGTGCAGACCGCTTGTGCAGGAACGTCCCCTGACCACCCTAGGCTCTAGCCGCCTCAGTGATCTAATCCTCAGTGTCCCCACTGTTCGTTCGGCGGCTAGGAATGTTCGCGAGTCTTTGGACCATCTAGTCCCACCTGTACCCGCCAGGCGTAGCCACCCGAAGCCTCTTCAAGCGTCGTTCCTTTCGGACAACAACATTACAGATGGTCAGATCTTCCCTCCCGGCGCAGAGTTTGTGAAGTCGTGGCGTATGAAGAACAGCGGAGAGGTCGACTGGCCCGAGACTACGGAGCTCATCTTCGTCGCCGGAGACCGCATGGCTCCCCACTCGAACGCCCTCAACAGGGCCCACATAGGTCTCGTGAAGCCTGGCGCAGAGGTCGATATCGTCGCCGGGGAGATGAAGGTATGCAGCTCCTAGAGCATTCGGATAGTGATATTAACAGCAATCTTACAGGCTCCCGAAGCACCTAGCAAGTATGTGAGCTCTTGGCGCTTGACCGACGGCGTTAACTTGTTCGGGGACAGCGTCTGGGTCGAGTAAGCGACTTAAAGCTTGATCTACTTCCCGCTACTCACAATGATGACTCTAGCATCACCGTTGCGGAGCCCAACGAATCGTCCTCGGGATCTCTAGCCTCGTCCTCGATCATCATGCCAGGAACCGCCCTTCAGCCTTCGTCAACGCGTTCGGTGAACGACCATGTGTTCACTCACTTCTCTACGCCGTCAGCGACGATTCAGTCGGGCCCGCCTTCCGATAGCGGCTCGTCCGTCTCGTTGATCGACGCGTTGTCGTCTAGCTCCTCCGACGATGACGCCATATACGAGGATAGCCGGTCACGCATGCTCGTCTCCCCTACGATGGTTCCGCGTGAGATGGACTATGTCATGTTGTTTGACAGCTCCTCAGAGGATGAGTGAGTCTGCTTCCGCTGTGGACAGTTTGCCTTGATGTACGATAGCTGGAGACTTGAGGTAGTCAGACATAGTCACTCTTTGGATGTACGGTAACTCGATACTGAGTCGTTGGAATAAGATTAATGTGATAAAAAATGGACGCTAACAAGACCCAACTTTCTATTACCTCTATTCGTCAGGAAGAATGTTCCGACACAGGTATTACAAAGCAGATCAGCGTAGTCGCATCCTAGAAAAAGTGGCTCAAGAAATCACGTCTTAGCTTCGGGACACTACTCCCGCCCATTCTTCTAGGGCCGAAGCCTGGGATGTTTATGTCCTGCTAGTGCGAGTAAAAACGGGCGTTATCTAGCGAGACATGCGAAACTAATCAGGCGTCTATACGAGTAGCTCATAGTATGTATAATCTAAAAGCAGCATACGTATACATGGTGGTACAGATCCGAATCCGGGAACATACACAGGTCGACTAAACGGTATTCTCTACGGGGAAAGCACCCCGCTCACGCAGCAGGGACACTGCAGCCTTGAAGTCGCCATCGAGATCGTGACGCCAAACAGGCCTCCATTGGTTATCGAGGTCTTCGGGGACCTTGTCCCAGTCGGTGCCGTGGACGCCGTGGCCGTCATAGGTACGCCCTGCCCTGCGACTCCCATTCCAAACAGCTTGTGCACGAGGTCGTCGGATTTCAGAATAGACCTGAAGTACGGTCTAGATCCAGAATACCGCTCAACGCCAGACACATCATTTGAAATGAAAAGTGCAGACCTCTATATTCTCAAGCGAGGTGTGCGGGTGGCTGAGAAGGCGAACCAGCATGAGGGCGTCTTCTAAGCCCTGGCCGGCACCCGCCCCAAGGTGAGGCAACATCCCATGAGCCTAGAAAAAACACGATGAACTTTCTTGCTAGCAAACGTAAAAAGAGAACACGAACCGAATCGCCAAGTAAGGCGACCCGTCCTTTGACGTAAGTGTCGAGCGGAGGGTAGAGGGCGTGGATGGACCACTTGCTTGGCTTTTCGGGCATGCATTCTAGTAGAGTCGTGACTTCCGGGCCCCAGCCTTCGTACACGCGTTGGACCTCCTCCCGAGTGACTTGTTCGACCCAAGGAGCGCCGTCGGGCAAGTTGGCCTCGCCGATCTCGATGTCGTATCTAGCATCGAAAGCCACCACGTTGATCTAACGTGCACGCGAGTCAGCGGGACTGCCAGCCCAGTAACATCGCTGATACACACAATTTGCCCATCATTGACGGCGAACACTATGAAGTGCTAACGAAGTTCGTGAGCACCAACAATAGGAGGACTAGATTCAGCCAATTGTTACCTTGTTGTCTCCCACGAAACACGCTGGATTCGACACCAAGTCGATGGTGAACCCAGCCGCCTTCAGCTGATCATAAGGGATCAAACCTCGGTATGCGACCGTGTTAGTGAATGCGACCCTGCCGTTCTCCCCATCGAGAACGTGCTTGCGGACCGTGCTCTTGATGCCGTCCGCGCCGAGCACGATATCCGTCTCGTGCGTAGTACCATCGAGGAAGTGTAAAACACTGCGCCCGGGGCTCGTTGTGGATTCGGTGATGGAGACCAGACGCTTGTGGAAGTGCGTAGTCTTCGGATCCACGGCACCCACTAGAGAGTCCAGAAAGATGGCGCTGCGCAGCAAGCTGTCAGACCACTGCACGCTCCATCGTCAAGTGGTCGAGTTCCTACCGGTGAATACCAAGCCCAACGTCCTGGGCCTCAGCAGGATACTGCAGTGCACGTCATTGGGCCGACCAAACGATGTCCGCGACTCGGAAGTACGCACGCGGTAGATTTCTCGATGGTCTCCCATCCCGGAGCGGAAGATGAAACCTTGCAGTTGGAGGTCGGATTCGCTGCACTTCGCCCTGACATGATGCCACACCCCCATAGCTTGAAGGGCCCGTATGGCATTCGCCCCTGCATCCATGCGGATGAGTTTGACTCCCGGACATTATGCCAATTGCAGGCCGCACCAATTCCGATACCTGCACCTATTTCACCGAAGGCTGCCTGGGAGAATGGCTATGTTAGTGAGACTCCCACCGTAAAGTTAAATCTATACTCACCGCAGCTTCGAAAAGCTGAACTGGGACGCCCGCACGTTGCAATGCTATGGCGCAGGTCAGGCCGCATACGCCACCACCGACAATAGCAACTTCAAAGCTCTTCCGGGTTTGCTGCATGCTTGGGAATTGTCGGGTGATTCTCTTGAGTTGAGTACCGTCCAGGGGGCGTGGAAACAGCCTTATATGCATGTGAGAGCGGCTATTTCTTTTAGGCGAGAAGCTGCCCGCCCCACCCTCCTCACCGATCGCCTGTGCTCATTGCCCACTGCTCAAGCGCCCCTCTCAGTGGACGTGGGTCCGCCGCGGTCAGCGTATTACGAAGGTCCTGCGCGTGGCTGAGTAGGACGTACGAGGGTATCGGCAATGTACGATGAGTACAGAGGGTCGAATGCCAATTTGCGGCGGGACGCGGCTATGGCAAACTGGCCGTGGCGAGACCGACTCAATAACGCCTTGCCTAATAACGGCTACCGAATCGGTAGCATGTGTACCATGAAGGCCGCCAATGTATAGCTATGTTTAGATAGGCTCTAGGGTCTTCGGGCGTAGGACGTCTAGAGAAGCCGTTTCACGGACAGCCTGCGAGAAGGGTGGTCTTTGGTAGGTCATTGTGTGAAATCGGAGGGAATAGAGTATCGGAGAAGCAATAGACGGCCTGTCTGAGCTGTCTCAAGACGGATCAGTGTATACCTAACTTGAAAGTCAATAGCGCGCCAACATATACTATATGAGGTCCGCACGCTGCACAAGGCCGCATATGGGGGTTCGACGTCTGAAGCAAATACTAAATCCTATTTGAAGGAGAAGTATGGCTATGGTCAATGATCAAGACCGCGCTCAAGAAACAACGCAAGTGCGGCGTCGATGTCGCGGTCAAGGTCATGGCGCCAAACCGACGCGAAAAGACCCTCTAGATCCTGTCCTACATTTTCCCAGTCCTCACTGTGTGGCCCATGTCCATCGTAAACACGTCCGGCGAAATAGCTGCGCTCCCAGATTGTTTGCGCACGAGGTTGTCTAACTTGAGAGTATATCATGAGGATATCCTATAATGTCGTTAATGAAATCAGCAGTCTGTATAACGAAACCTTTCACGGACCTCTATATTGTCAATACAAGCATTCGGATGTCCGAAAAGTCGAGAAAGCAAAAGAGCATCCTCAAGACCCTGGCCCGCCCCCGCGCCCAAATGGGGGAGCATACCGTGAGCCTGTGGTCGGTTGGAACGTAAGTGTCTCTCTAAGAACGCGCCAAAAATAAGGTATCCCACCGCATCACCAAGTACCGCGACGCGCCCATTCCCGTAGTTTTTCAAGGGCGGGTGCACGACGTGAATAGACCATTTGCTGGGCTTCTCTGGCATACATTTCAATAAAATCGAGACGTCGGGACCCCATCCTTCGTACTCTCGTTGGACTTCATCCCGAGAGACTTGTTCCACCCAAGGTGTGCCGTCCGGTAGGTTGCCCATGCCGATAGGTACATCGTACTTAGCCACGAAGGCCACAACGTTGACCTGGAAACAACTAGATAAACATCACTTATAGGCCACCTTAGTAGTACCGCATCCTCACGATTTCATTATTTTTGAGGGGAAACACTATCAAATGCTGAAAGGAAATAGCACAATCCTCGGCATATACAAACAAACTCAGTGCAGTGCCCTCACCTTGCTCGGTCCCATGAAGCACGCTGGCGACTTCACGATGTCCGTCTGAAACCCCGCCGCTTTTAGAGTGGCATATGGGATAAGACCTCTATACGCGACCGTATGACCGAACGCAATCCTGTCGTCGACTCCGCCAAGAATGAATTTGCGGACAGAGCTTTTGATCCCATCCGCTCCCAACACAACGTCAGTTTCGTGGGTTGTACCGTCTAGGAAGCGCAGAATAACGCGCTTTGGGTCCGATGATGACTCCGCGACGTCTGTGCAGCGCTTGTTGAAGTGGACAATGCCCGGATCTACCATACCTACAAGAGCGTCCAAGAACGCCGCACTGTCGAAGATAGTTAGCGCGATTTCTATCTCCGCAGTTGCTCATGCTGCGTCTCAGCGCTCACCGATGCATTCCTAAACCGCAGTCTTCAGGATCGCGAGCGTGTGTCTACGTATGCCTTAGAGGTACAGGCAGGGGAAGACATATGAGATTAGAGCGTACCTCGAACACTCCCCTGTGGTCGCCTACGCCAGTATGGTGCACAAATCCACGAGGTTTGAGATCATTCGGATTGCAATTCTGCAGAACTACGTCTAGGACGCCAATGGCCCTTAGCACACGCACAGCATTCGGCCCTATTGCGAAGTGAGAACCGCTCCCCGAGCTCATAGCATCGAGCACACACACCGAGACCTATTCCGGCCCCGATCTCTCCAAAAGCGGCCTACGGAGACGCATTTTGTAAGGTTGAGCCTATGAGTTGTAAGGGCTTTTACGACGCACCGCTGCTTCGAAGAGTTGTACAGGGACACCCGCCCGTCGCAAAGCCACTACGCATACAAGGCCGCACACGCCTCCTCCGACAACGGCGACTTGAAAGTCTTTCTCTGGTCGTGACATGGGTCAATGCACTATCAACCGCAATATCCGCGCCGAGACAGCGTAGGTGTCTGCTATCATCATCACAGTTTGTCCACGCCATCCGCAGCGTACCACGGGGCTAGCTTCCCAGCTCTACTCAGGTCACACACCGGGATGGCAGGTACGGCAATGGCGGTCATGCGCCGAGAGGATTTGATTTAGCATTATTGGTGAGAACTGTGCTGACTTGTTAGAACGAGGTAGGGTTTGGGGTGAGTCAGAACGCCGCTCCAGTGCGCTTGTGACAGCAAGCTGAACCTATTCCTGACGCTCGCCATGAATAGCCTGAGAAGAGCGCTGAGGATAAGCGCAGATTGTATCCTAGCGTAGTAGAAATATCACTGGCCTTCTAAAATTTCAAAATATCTTGTCCATTGGTGCCGCGGTTATGCAATTATGGAATGCTAGCTCTAGTTTGCACCTCAGCGATGAGGTACAAATTGTGGCCCACGTCGGTATTGTCGCTTTTCTGAATCTGCGAGAAGAGAGAGATCACCGTGAAGCTAACTATTCCAGGATCGCGTCTGCGACGCGGGTCCATCGCATGCATGCAATCGAGAGCCAAGGGGAATGAGCTTGGTATACTGCAAGACGGTGATGTTGGGAGAAAATAGTCAGCCACCGTAAGGCGCTAAAAGACTGACCGTCGTGGCGTCGGACCCGGAGTGCCAATCCATAAAAGGCAACCCTTGTAGTAGTCACCATTATCATGCTCCGAGATACTTATCAATACCGTCCCGGGATACCGTAGTGATACGAACACCCAAAAACATATCCGTCTCTATGGCACTTTGAGTACTACGAAAAGCATAGCATGTTAGTATCTGTGACACAAGCAGAATTTGATCATTCAGATTTTTAAGACAAGTTGGAGACTCAGGCGGCAGTCTATGTTGCTTAGTAGCACTAGTACGACCTGAAGTGAGTATATTCTGCACCGGTTGAACGCTGTTAAGTATGTATGTGTCTATGCTACTAGTTTTATTGAAGCCTGCCAGGGGAGCCCATATACTTTATAACCGTATCTGAACCATTGGGAGGAGAAATGTCAGGACCGTAGAAGAGAGACAGGTACTAGTAGCGAGATCATCCTGTGAAGGAACATCATGATCTGGCGGGGGAAATTCTATCTAAGAAGGGGGCACTAGAAGGCGGTGGATGAGACTAACAAGAGAGGGGGGGTAGTAGAAGTGC
Organism: Trametes meyenii; assembly: GCA_022606255.1. Lineage (NCBI taxonomy): Eukaryota > Fungi > Basidiomycota > Agaricomycetes > Polyporales > Polyporaceae > Trametes > Trametes meyenii. Next base: position 3,942,355 of record JABYQG010000001.1, on the reverse strand, counting down.
GTCATCTTTAATTCACGCTCGGTTGACCTGGGTTAGGACGATAGCGGCTGTCAGCCTCTTCGCGCGTATGGCTTCAAAAAACTCCACATTGTTCTCTTGTGATCACAACTTCTGCTCGACTTGTATACCTAGTTCGCTTGTCTATGAAGGTATAGCGCCTCGGAAATTGAGACTTACCGATGGCAAATTGTGCTAATGGTTCTCTGTGAGGCGCCCGAATTGCGCCGACTTCAGGAATACCAGGATATCGAACGCAGCAATAATTCCAAAACGACGGGGTAAGGCTGAGATCTGCAGCTGTTTTTATCACAGCAAAATTCAGGTGCATGTTGGTTTCCCGTTCGCTGGCTATGCGTGCGGCGAAGGGTCACCTATGGGCCCGAGTCCCACAGAAGGATGTGCACCAGGGCGTGCTGCGCAGGGCACTCCGCCCTCCTTCAGAACGCACCTTACTTGTTTCTTTTGAGGGGAAGAGAATTAAGTGCTGGTAGAGAGACCCTCGTTACGGGAACAACATAATTTAACCAGCAACATTGGGGTGATGGGGGTGAAAAAGTATGAGGCGAGATTGGATTGAAACGGTAGGAATGCGGACGGCGGTACGAAGATGAGAAGGTTTGAGAATGAGTGAGGAGGGTTTATGCCCCGATGGATCGAGGCGGGTACTGGCAGGATCACGGCGTGCTTGACAGGGTGCTTACGATTGGGATGGCAACAACATCTATCTGCGAACCAGCATACCCGCAGTGTTAGGCCCTGTCACTTGAGCGAATGAATCTTGTCGTCACGCAGACCAATTCAAGTCACTTACCTTGTTCTAGAGTACAAGGTGGACTGGTGCACGATCAAATATTCCGTGCCGCGCGTACTCATTCGCAAGAATGGTCCGAGGTTTGAATCGACGTTTAAATCGACGGATAAGCACCGGCGGCTCACTCTTCAAGAAACATTAGGTTCGACACAAAACCCTCACCCCTGGACGCGTGAGGTGCTGATACGTGGACGGTCTTGGTACGAGACTCCAGTGAGCGTCACGCCCTCGCAGCTTGAATCTGGCCAAAACAGTCAAAGTGTTGCTGTTGGAATACAAAGCCACGGAAGGCACATTATGTAGTGTTACAATTACTGCATGCAATCTTGTCGAGGTACGCGGGTCATAGGCAAGGAGGGCGAGCGGGGTATATCTTCGCGCTGTGGTTGTACGGCGGTCGTCGGCATCATGGAAACGGAGGCACCTCAGTATGTACCAGCGGCACCTCCTCCCCTACGTCCGAACCGGTATCTATGCGTTCCAGTGCGACGGGTCCGTCCACCAAAGCAGTTGCAGCAGAGGATGTCGAAGATGACGTCAAAGATAGTGACTATAATCTGTAAAGCGAAGGTTTGAGCACTACATCGCTCATTCGGGAAGAGAAAAATGAAGGCGTACCGTTACGATGACGCTGACGATGATCATAATGATATCCGCAATGGCGGAAACGACAGCGTTGATAGCGCCGCCAATGGCAGAGACTATTGCGCCCTGTACAACATCTCCCTTGAGTGCACTGGTATGGTAGACGCGAATGCCGGCTACGCACCATGATGGATTGATTATATTCGAGAGAGGTAGGTGTGACAACAGGGGCGTGGGGGTCGTGAGGAGTCGTTGGTTGGATGCAGACAGGAGAAGAAGCTGGGGAGGTTATATACGGGAGGGGAAGGCGCGATGACGTCGTTGACAGAGGCCGCCCAGGAATAGAGCGTCACCTATGCGGATGCGATGGAGAGGATCCTCTCCGCCGGGCGAGGCCCAGCCAATGTGCTCAGAGCCACGGCCACGCTCGGATGGAGTCGCTCGCACGCTGACGTACCACGCCCTCTCAACCGCCGCAACGAGAACTGTCTCCTCCTTTCTCGTCTGCCGCACGGGTCGGCCTCATTGGGTCCCATGGCCCGTATTTGCGACCTAGACCGCGAGATCGCACGACCGTGGCAAGCCACGGAACCAGAATACAAGCAGTGGATGCATTTGAAAGACGTCTAGCCCGAGACGAAGGCGGAAACAGATTTGTTGCGGTTGTGCGAAGCCATAGGAAGACGCAGAAGCCACAGATGGCGCTCGTACGTGTGTACTTGGTTGGAACAAGCGCCCATCTTCGGCAACCGCCGAGCGCACAGTACGACGGAGGCTCGCCGACCTCACCGACGCGCACTCACGCACACTCACGCACATTCGTTCTCCAATTCAGCCTGCGCCCGTGCTCTCGTTCTAGCTGCTTTTGTCCGCATCTAAGAACCCCTCTGGATAATATCCGACTCTGTCATGTCCAACTACGATTCCCTGCACCGCCAGTGCCGCACCCTCGAGTCTCTATTCGACACCAAACTCACAGCTTATGCCCGCCTCGCCTCATCCATAACCCGCAACCACGACGACGTCGAAGCGAGCGGCTCTTCGGAACGGTGGCGCGACCTGGAGGCAGAGGTCGACGAGCTACTAGAAAAGGTGCGCTGTCCTCTGTGCAGCATGTGTACTTGAATGCAGAGCTTAGCGTAGGGCTTCACGACAGCTGCAAGAAATTAACGACCAACTATCTGCGCTCACCAATGACACCGAGAACCCGCCATCACAGTCCATGCTCCGCGCGATCCAGAGACACAGAGAGGTGTACTTAGACTATGCACGGGAACTAAGGCGAACGAAGGTATGGCCGTGCTGCGCGCCGCGTATAAGCCGACGTCATTGACGGGCCGTTTGTGCGCTCAATGGTCAACAGGGCAATGTCAAGGCCGCTCTTGACCAAGCCAACCTCCTCAACGGAGTGCGGAATGACATCGAGTACGTCACGACGTTCCGTGCGTTGACACCTCGCAGTTAATGCCCCTGCCCTGCACCGCATAGCGCGTACAAGTCGTCAGCGGCGGATTCGCTCCTCGCCGAGCGGGGGCACATCGACAGCTCGCATCGAATGACGGACGACATGCTCGCGTGCGTCCATAGCATTTCCTCCATTTATTCTGCCGCCGCCGTGCTCACGACGTGCGCAGCCAAGCATACGAGACCCGAGCGGAGTTCGCCCGACAGCGGTCGACAATATCAGGGATCAACACCCGCATGCAGGGTGTGCTCAGTGCGTCCTTCCCATCTTCACCGTACCCGAATAACCACTCACTGACCTACCCTACGTACCATCTCACCGCCTTGTCATTCTCAACGTTCCCGCCGTCCTTGTCACCCGCCCTCGCGTCGGCGTTGCTGTGGTCTAGGTTCGATGCCCGGAATCAACAACCTCCTCGGTATGATCAAGACCCGCCGGCGCAGAGATGCTGTCATAATCGGGTGTATCATCGGCCTGTGCACCGTGCTTCTTTTCATGTATATGTTCTGACTGCCACCATATACGGCGAGGGCCCGGGTGCGCCAGCGCGCGCCCGCTGCGCAGCCCATCGGCCTACGCGCCGATGGGTGGATGGATGGATGGTCGCACTTAGCATAGGTAATGCGGACTGTTGGTAATCGGACTCCGGTAGCTTATTGGAAATGTGGATCACTATGTGCATCTGTGGCAGCTTGGGTGAGCGGACACACAGGTACGCGTGGGCGTCGTGTTCCAGATTTTCTATTTTCATTGTGGGCGCGGCGGTTACGTGCGTACATGTCTTTCACTTACGGCGACGTCCATCTTCATACTGCAAGAGTCCCGACACCCGACATTGCCACGGGCACACGATCACTCGCTTCCCTCGTTGGCCTCCCACTCCTCGATCGCACGATCACGCCTGCGTTTCCGCTGGACATACTCTTTGTGCTCGCCTCGCTCGAACAGCTTCCAGTTCTCCTCCAACCTTCGCACGGCGCCCCACTCGGCCTCGTCTGTCTCCGCATCGTCCCACGCGTCCTCGACGCGCCACCCTTTCACGGCCGCGATGGTGCAAAGCATGTGCCAAGTGTAAGCAGCGCCAAGGCGCGCATCGGGGAAGTCCGACTCGACGAGTATGCGGTCGGGGGCGCACGCAGCGATGAGAGCCTTGTGCGCGGGCGACCGCGCGTTAATCGCGGTCGAGAGGGAGAGGAACACGTTCGAATGGCGTTTCTGGGTGAGACGGGGGGTGGTGCAGATCGTCAGTACTGTCTCCACGCGACGCGTCGTCTGAGGACGCACGTCGCCATCGAATGGAGAGGCGGGGGGTAGAACAGAATGCGAGATGGATGGGGGAGACCTACCGCTATTTGCTGCCATGTCTGCGCGCTGAGGCCGCAGCTGTGTAGGTCGATGCTGATCCGGAGCCAGGCGGCGCCGTGCTTGCTTTTCATGCGGTCGAGCAGTTCCCCGGTCGCCTGTTGGCACTTCACGCTGTGGAGACTTACGTTGCGTTTGAGCTCGACCGCTACATCGAGCTGTGCTTCCAGAATTGCGAGCTGGTGCTCGAGGGGCGTCGTGAATGGAGACAGTTCTCGAGGTCCCCCATCGTCCAGTGTGTGCTCAGCGTATGGGGGCTCTGCAGGCCTGGAGCACGGAATTCGGCAGGCGCGGTCGATGCCTACTTCACCGAGCATGGCGTTAGGGAACTCCGAGAGGCGTGCGCGGACGTCGGAGGTGACATCTGAGAGGGGTATGGGCTCCGGCAGAAAGGGCAACAGTTTCTCGAACGCGGCGACCAGTTCAGGTTTCGGCGGAGGAGAGTCGGGTAGGAAGAGAGCGCGATAGTGTGCCTCTTTCGAGGAGGCCGGCGAGAGCGCAATCCAGTGATAGAACCACGGGTGATATCCTGCGAGGGAGCGTCAGTCGACTCGGTGCACATGCTCGCGACAAAATACAAATGAGAAGGACGCCGCCAAGCGCATCTGCGGAGGACGGACACCACCAGATCGCCCTCGGAAGCAAGCAGGAACAGCGCAAACGGGGTGGGGCGCGGTGGCACGGCGGGCCGCGCACGCAAACTGCGCAGGGAGTCGGGGAGAAAACCAGTACTCAGAGTCAGACAGGGGGGAGGGAGACCGCGACCAACCGAAACAGGGCACGACCTTGTCGGGGTGCGCACGCGCGAGGCGAGCGACGCGATCCTGGTCGCCGCGCCGCGTTGCCATCGCGCACATCCGTCCCGGGAGAGCCGCGACGGCGTCCCGCGTCGTAGCGTCCTCGGAGTCGGTGGGATGGCAGTGCACGTCGACGACATGCGCGAGCACTGAGGGAGATATGCGAGCTAGCTCTTGCTGGAGCTCGTCGGGTGAGGGAATTGCGCGGGCTGCGGTAGGGGCCCGGTCGGAGGGGTGTGGGGCGTGCGGGTGATTCTTCCCCTGGCCATGGCTAGTGGCGTCTGGTGGGCACATCAGAGATTAATGAATATCGTCTGGACCGGTTGCGCCTTTCAAGCGGTTGTGGGTGGGTCGCAGTGCAGCTGCAGGTATGTAGCTGCTGGTAGGATCGGTTCCGCAGAGGAGTCCGTGAGCCGTGGGGAGAGTAACGATCGAGGAACGCAGGAAGGATGTTGGCAGATGCTAGCGTGGAGGTTTGCGGGACCGGGTGGAGAGTATCTGCGGAGGCTGTCCAGCACGAGGAGGATGCGTCTAGGACCGCAGGGAGGGACGGGGATCGCGGGGAGCGCGTAGCAGGCGTCCGGGGAGGGCGGGCGACGGTTGGAGGGGAGGGGATCAGCGCGGGCAGCTGATACGGGACCGCTGACGATATATCGATGAAATGACGAGGGCGCAGGAAACAAGTCGGCAGACGACGTCGGGGACGCGGACGAGATGCTGCAATGGTCGTCGTCAACGACTCTGCGCTCGAGGTCCTCGCAGCGGGTCGTGTGGGTGGGAATCATGGCAGATCTCCCTGCGGGCGCTCCGAGCGCTCTGCTCCGCCACCATGGGCGCCTACTCGTGCAAATGCTGGACCAACAACACAACAACTCTGTCGTTCATCCGTGCCTCCACGTCGCCTGCACGGTCACACCTTGAACTTCTTGGACTTCCCTGGGTGCATCATAGCGTGTACATGCTGAGCCGTCTCTGGCAAACCCGACGCCTACTTAGCACACCTGTACATAACATCATGGCCGAAGGTATCAGCAAACACCTCTTCCTGCCCAAGGGCACCGGTCTGGGTCTCAAGAACGGACAATTGGACAAGGATGCATTCAATAAGGTCATCCCAGTGCTAGCAGCTAAAGTTGCTCCGGAGAAGGCGGGCGTTCTGTTGAAATCTCCTGTCATGAAAAGGTACGTAGCGATCGCTCGCTCGAGGCATGGTGCGGGGGGTGGCTGAGTTTCAGTATTGCGTCAGATCGTTGATTGATGTACCACGCGTGAAAAGCGTCGCTCGGGGGCTCAACGACGAGCGATTGGTCTTGCTGAAATACTCAAAGCAAGGTGCAATTTGTCCGCAACTCCTCCCCTCGCATGTCGCGCTGAACGCAACGCAAGCTAGCTGAACTCACCCCCGAGGTGCTCGAGTTTCTCAACGCCCAATCCGCCCAGCTCGTGTCCCATGACGTCGTCTTCGATTATGATTACTGGAGTGCAGGTACGGTGCGATCTCCGACTGGTCAAATTCAATCCGTTGACCTTCTGGCAGACGAGATCATCCATGCCATACTTCCCGAAGAGATCGAGGCAGGTGCACCATCGGGGTTTGCGACCGTTGGGCACATGGGTACGAGAAGCCATCTTGCGCGCTTGGATGCCGGGCTGAGTGTTTCATAGCTCATCTCAATCTTCGGCCGGAATACCTGCCGTACAAGCATATCATCGGCCAAGTCATCCTAGATGTAAGGGATGTTCGATCTCTATCATTCTGCGCCCACTGACACATGCATAGAAAAGCCCTACATGCAGGACAGTCGTCAACAAACTCGACAACATCGACAACCAGTTCCGCGTTTTCCGGATGGAGCTACTCGCGGGAGAACCTGACTTTGTAGTGACACAGGTGTGTTATTCCAGCATCGGGAGTCGATCTAATCTCTCATCTCTGTTGCAGTCAGAGAACAACTGCCATTTCACGTTCGACTTCCGTGAGGTCTACTGGAACTCGCGGCTGCATACCGAGCATGAACGGCTCATCGAGAAGTTTGAGCCTTCGGATGTTGTTGCTGACGTCTTCGCGGGCGTGGGTCCCTTCGCGCTACCCGCAGCCAAAAAGGGCTGCGCAGTGCTGGCGAATGACTTAAACCCGTCGAGCTATAAGTACTTGAAGGCAAACATCTCACAAAACAAGGTGCGCACTGCAGCTTCGTCAAAATCTCTCCGCTCACTAATAGGTTGTAGGTCGACTCACTCGTCCGACCGTCCTGCGAGGATGGTCGTGCGTTCATCCGTAACGTGTTCAACCGTGCCTACGACGATCCCCTCCCCCCTGTACCGCTGCGTAAACCTCGGAAGGCGGACCTCAAGGATCAACGAACCGGTGCGAGGCGACCATCTCCGCCGCCTGCTGGACCATCCAGAAATCGCATCAGCCACTTCGCCATGAACCTGCCGGACACCGCGATTTTGTTCCTGGACGCGTTCCGCGGAGTGCTATCGCCTGGGAACGCGGGCGGGCGGGATTTGAGCGGGCTTTATGGGGAGACGTCAATGCCGACGGTGCACTGCTACTGCTTCACACGAGAGCTCGAGCCGGCGAGAGCTAAGGTCGACATACGCCAGGTGCGATATAGGCATGCCCGTGTTTCCGGCGGGTGGGTGCTGATCGGGCGTTGTAGCGGGTCGAAGAGAAGCTCGGACACGCGGTGGGCGAGGAGGCTTCGTTCCATTGGGTGCGCTCTGTGGCGCCGCAGAAGGAGATGTACTGCGTCAGCTTCGCGCTGCCGCATGCCGTCGCGTACGCAGACTCGTAGAGGTGTCTGTCCGTGCCTGCTGTGTCTGTGGACCGAAATATACGCTGTAGCCGTCTTGCGGAGAGCTGGACCGGTCTACCGGAGCAACATGTAGCGCTGAGGGATGGGCCGGCGGCTTAGTCAGCAGGCTTAACCCCGCACTGAAAAGTGGAGAGAGACGCCCGCCAACTCACCATCGCATCTGCAGTGCCTGCCGTCCGTCTGTGCGAGCCAGAGCCGTGCTGCCCCCGCACGCACGCCCCGCTCTCTGCTTCGCTCCTAGAGTCTACGCTATTTCTCTCCTTTCTTAGAGCTCTCTCGGCCTGCTTTCTAGAGTGGCTATACCCTCCTACGCCCGGTAATACCTTCTCGCGTCCATCCATCTCCTCCGGAAAGCATGTTTCCGTTCACCTTACCCCGTATATTCCCCACTCTCTACTGTGACTCGGCCGAGGCGCCACCCGCCCCCGCCTCGCGCGCCGCCTCCGCCCTCAACACCGTAAAAAACGCCATGGCCGTCCCGGAGAACGAGCTCAAGCGGTGGAGGCGTACGTTCGACACGAACGCGCAGACGGTCGTCGAGGGCCAGAAGTACGTTATGTAATGTCCACTCAAATCCCGTCCCCCCACATTGACGCCGCGGCGCGTGCGCGTGCGCCCGCGTACTGTGCAGGTTCCTCAACAGCGAGCAGTTCGTGAACGCCATCGCACCCCAGGGCGACCTCTCCAAGATCGGCCGCGCCCAGTTCGGGACGCTCTTCCGCGTCGCCGACACCAGCAAGCGCGGGCTGCTCTCCTGGGATGACTTTGTCGTGTTTGAGACCATTCTGAAGCGGCCGGATGCGGACTACTGGATAGCGTTCCAATACTTTGACGTGTACGCCGGCCCCCTGCTCCTGCCCGTTGAATGCTATGCGACCCTGAGCCTTTTCCCTTCGCCGCCGTGCGTGCGCGTCATCCTGCTGCGCGTTTTGTTTGCAGCGACGAGTCGGGCACCATCTCGTACGATGAGTTCAAGAACGTGTTCAACGCAAACATCGGGCCCGCCGCGATCCCGTTCGACTTTGACTGGTACGCCGTGTCTCCTTCACTGCTCGCGTGATGTCGCCGGGCGGGTGTTCTGAGCGGCGACGCACAGCGACTGGGTGAAGCTGTACCTCGGCAAGAAGAACGGCGCGCACGTCTTAGGGTGTACGTCGGCCCGCTGCTTGTCCGCGTCGAATTGAAGCTTTAACTCACCCGTGCGCGCGCAGACAACGAGTTCACGCAGTTGATGAAGGGTCTCCAGGGCGAGCGGCTGCGCCAGGCGTTCAAGTACTTAGACAAGGACCAGGACGGATACATCCGCCCGGAGCAGTTCAAGCAGATCATCTTAGTGCGTGGGCACGCGACCCTGCGTCCGATTGGTGTTGACCGCCGTACAGGACATTGCTGGACATAAACTCTCCGATGCGGTTATAGAGAGACTCCCGACGTTGACCACCCTCAGCCCCGGCGGGCGCATATCTTACTCCGAGGTCATCGCCTTCTACAATGTCATTAGAGGTGCGTAGTCCGGTGTTCTCGGAGTGACGAACCTTGTCGCTGAATTTGTCGCAGAGATGGATATGGTAGAGCGGTGGGTACCCGGGGGGACGAGCAATAGCGCCGCCGCTGACTTGTTGCCCGCGCAGCATAATCCGGGAGGCGACCGCGAAGTCGAAGGACGGGCGTATCGACCAGTCCGACTTCCTCAATCACTGCGTCTCCAGCACGCGGTATTCGTTGTTCACGCCGATGGAAGCCTCCATCGTCTTCCATTTCGCAGGTCGCGGTAATCCCACGCAACGCCTAGCCCTGGTCGACTTCGCACAGTTATTGGATCCGCGCTGGAAGGCGCCGTCCGAGACCGCGGAGGCCAAGCCCGCATCGTCGTCGGTCACGTCCGTGCTGCACCAGTTTGCGCACTCGGCGTACAACTTCGGGCTGGGAGGTAGGCAACGGTGACAGCGCAGGAGACAGTTTCTGCGACGCATTTGACGTATTCTGCAGGCGTCGCGGGCGGGTTTGGTGCCACCATCGTGTACCCTATTGATCTCGGTGAGTGTTGGCGCGCTATTGTATCCCGTAATTGACGTGATCACTAACGCGTGCAACAGTCAAGGTAAGCTTCCTGTGCATCAGTCGATGCGGGCTCTGAACGCCACTTGCTGTCGCCATATTTTTAGACTCGGTATGATTGGTTCGTCGTCGGTGGTGGATGCGTGCTGAGTGTCGTCGGCGCAGGATGCAAAACCAGCGTAGCACTGTCGTCGGGCAGCTGTTGTACAAGAACAGCCTGGACTGCGTGCGAAAGGTCTTCAGGAACGAAGGCCTCATCGGCTTCTACCGCGGGCTTGGCCCTCAGTTGATCGTGCGTGTTCCCACCACTCTAATGTCCGCGACCTTCGTTTTAAGCGTCGTGCGTCCGTTAGGGCGTGGCACCGGAGAAAGCGATCAAGCTCACTGTCAATGACTTCATCCGTGCTCGGGCGATGGACCCGGAGACCGGGCGCATTTCGCTAGGCTGGGAGCTCGTGGCCGGTGGTACTGCAGGCGGTTGTCAAGTCGTACGTAGAGGCGGCGGATGCCTTCGGTAAGGCGCTGCTTCGCTCTGTTCTCGCTAACACGATGTCTTGCAGATCTTTACGAACCCGCTCGAGATTGTGTACGCACACCATCTTTCAATTGTGGGCCAAGCGGACGAGGGCTGATCACGGCTTTACAGAAAGATCCGACTGCAAGTGCAAGGCGAAGCGGCCAAGCTCGAGGGAGCTGTGCCCAAGGGGGCTGTCCACATCATCCGCCAGCTGGGCCTGCTCGGGTTGTACAAGGGCGCGAGCGCATGCTTGCTGCGCGACATTCCGTTCTCGGCGATCTACTTCCCGGCGTACTGGCATCTGAAGAAGGACCTCTTCAACGAGGGCTACAACGGGAAGCAACTCTCCTTCCTCGAGACGCTGACGGCCGCGGCCGCTGCGTACGTAGTTTCAGATACGGCAGCCATCGCCGGCGGGTGATGGTAAAATGCCTCACATTGATCGGTCGCTGACGCGCGCTTTGAACCCCGGACAGCGGCATGCCTGCAGCGTATTTCACGACGCCGGCCGGTGGGTCTCGACCGCTCTATTAACGCGCCAAGCCCATGAGCTGATCGGACCGGGCTCATAGATGTCGTGAAGACACGGCTGCAGGTGGAGGCGCGGAAGGGGCAGACGCACTACAAGGGGCTCGCTGATGCGTTTGTCAAGATATGTGGGTGGATTATTTCTCTGGGCATCGGGCCTGTGCGGGGCCTGATCGCGGGAGCGGACCGTCGCTGACACCGGGGGCGGGGCGGGCAGATCGGGAGGAGGGCTTCAAGGCGTTCTTCAAGGGCGGCCCAGCGCGCATAATCCGGAGCAGCCCGCAGTTCGGGTTCACGCTGGTCGCGTACGAGTATCTGCATAAGGTAAGAGCGATTGCAGGGTTGTGGGCGGGGCGGGACTGATGGTATCTGGGGATTGGTCGCAGTTCGTGCCAGTGAGTCGGAAATGCTTACTTGATAGGGCTGTGAGGATGGCTGATTGGTTGGACCCGGCCGGAAGTACCCATTCAACGGTACATCGAGGGAGGTGGAGACGAGCCTCACATCGCAACGGGAAGACATGGCCCAGGTACGGGCGCGGAACGCGTTGCGCATTCTTTTGGACGTGCACGGTGATTTCGGGCGTCGGTCTGGGTGACGGCACGGAGGTCGGACGGTTCGCGGTGGGGGATGTTTACCCTCGCGCTATCTGCGGGCGGCTGTTGTTGTTGTGGTGGTGGTGGTGGTGGTTGGGGTGGTATACGGGCGGCAGTTGGCTGATTGTGACACATCTGGAATGCTATAATCTTGGATTGTCCTGTGCAGACTGGCAGCGCATCAAGGCGTCGGAGAGACGAGCTGGGGAGGCACAGGAGGAGGATGATGAGGGCGGAGGCCAATGGGAGCGGGCGGAAGCGAGCCAATGGGGCCGAGGAGGGGCAGGGTCTCCCTAGAGACACGATCACTGATCATCTGTTCTGTCACGACCGGTCGCGTGTCGGCGCCCTCATATAGAGCGGCCAGCCAAGCAGTCCGCCGTCTCTCCATCCCCTTTCCCCCGTCTTCGTTTCCGGGCTTCTTCCCACTCCCTCCTTTTGTTCTTCAGCGGTCAGTGTCTTGTCTGCGTCTGCCAAACACACCCCGAACGCGACACTGACATGCCACAATCTGTCCCACAGAGCGCTTCGCGTCCCGACGCAAAGCTTCCCGCACCTTTTGCCAGTGCTGCTAGACAGTCCCGACAGCGTAGACCGCTACCACTCATTTGCAACTAACGTATTCAATCCGGACCCCGTCACGACCTATCAGCTGCCCTAATTGCCCGACATGAACTCCGTCCTCATCGCCCTTTCTCTCGCCGGCGCGGCCGCCGCGCAGATCGTCGCCGGCCCCGTCTCGATGGTCCCTGCCTCCCAGGTGTACGCCTCCGGCACCCCAACCGCGGCCGACAACACCAACCAGTACTCGACCCCCGCGTCCCAGTACTCGTCGTCGCCCGCGTCCCAGTACACCCAGCCCCCCGCGACCGATGGCGGCCAGTCCGCCATGCCCTACTCATCCTTCAAGTCTGGAGGCTACAAGAGCATGGACTGCGGGTACGGACACTCGAAGGGAAGCGACGGCTCTTGCAACCCCATGAACTGGGTACGTTCAGTCCCATCAAACGTCCTCGGTGGGCGCCAACTGACGCGCCTATCTGTCACAGTACACGGATCAGGGGTGTTATGAGACGATCATCATCAACCAGTGAGTCACGCGTTTTTTTGGTGTTCTCGACGCGTTTTTGACGCGCTCGATAGCGGCGGAAGTGGGTACGGCGGCGGCTATGGTGGAGGGTACGGTGGCGGTTGCGACAACAGCGGCAAGACGGTGACCGAGACCAAGACGGAGACCAAGACAATGACGGATCTCAAGACGATGACGGACACCATGACCGTCACCAAGACCGTCAACCAGGTCTCGACGGCCACTGTCACCAAGACGGAGGTGAAGACTGAGGTTGAGAGCAAGACGGAGACCCAGACCCAGACCAAGATCTCCACCGACATCGAGTCGGTCACCAAGACGGAGATTGCGACGTCGACGAAGCTCGTCCCCACCACCCGCGTCTGGGTCTCCACCGAGACGATTGACCGCACCAAGGTCATCGACCACACCCTCACCGCGACGGAGACCAGCACCCAGGTCAACGTCTACACCAAGACGAAGACGGACACCGCGACTGCGACTGAGACCAAGACGCAGCACGAGACCGAGACGGACAAGGTCACGGTGACCCAGCTCAGCACGATCGTCCAGCCTACGACGTACTTCAAGACGTACGTCCAGACCAAGGTGATCGACAACGTAAGCCATACGCGTGTGTTTTCGCTCGAATTAGTGGAGACTGACGAGCGCGTTGGAATCACAGACCAAGACCGTCGAGGAGACCAAGACGGCGACTGTCACGGACGAGATGACCATTGTCTCGACTGCGACTGCCACCAAGACCAAGGTTGAGACCGACTTCATGACCGTCACCAAGGAGCGCACCGTCACCCAGCCCACGACGTACGTCCAGACCTCCATCAGCACCCAGGTCATCGACAACGTGAGTGCACTTCGTGCGGCGTATGGCGGGTGGATCTTACTGACTGAATGCCCTTCAGACCAAGACCGTTGAGCACACGATCGAGAAGACGATGACGGAGGACCGCACGTTCACGCAGACGTACCTCTCGACCGCCACCCAGACCCAGACCGAGCATGACACCGTCTCGCTCACCGCGACGCAGACTCAGACCCAGACTGCGACCGCGACCGTCACGGACACCAGCCTCTACTCTTGCCTTGCTGGCGTGAGTGTCTACACTTCCTCCCTCATTTCCGCGCGATTCTGAACACGTTTTCCCCTAACAGTGCAAGACGAGCTACTACCTGACGCCCGGCAACTCCGCGTCGTACACGTACGCCTCGACGTCCACCGCCGCCGCGACCTCGACGACTGCTGCTTCGTGCTCTGGTAACGACTGCAACAAGAGCTCGTCGAGCGGCGGTTGCTCGGGCAACGACTGCAACAAGAGCTCTTCCAGCAGCAGCTGCTCTGGTAACGACTGCAACAAGTCGTCGAGCTCCGGCAGCAGCTGCTCAGGCAATGACTGCAACAAGAGCTCGTCGAGTGGCGGCTGCTCTGGCAGTGACTGCAACAAGTCGTCGAGCTCTGGCGGCAGCTCCTCTTCGTCGTCGTCGTCTAGCTCCTACTCCGGCAGCTCGTCATCAGGTAGCAGCTCATCAAGCAGCAGCTCCTCTTCCTCAGGCGGCGACTACAAGTACTAAGTACTAAAAGGGACACTTCGCGCGCATGATCACGGACACACAGTCGAACTGATTACGGACAGTTTGGTAGTACATTCGGTGCCGGCCTTGCCCCGCGCATCCGGTTAGTCTAGTTGGGTTGCTCCTCCTCTCCCCCTCGCACACTCGTCGTACATACTGCACACGCATACGCATACCCCGCTTTACTTACTAGGGCTCGGTCGGACATTGTTAGGATGAATACGTTGCTTGCGCACACGCTTCAGCCTCTGCTTTTTCTCTTCTCATTCGTGCTATATATTCTATCATTGCTGAGGCTATAAATTAATCGGGCATAGAAGGCATCCGACATGGTGTGAGTCCCCGGGCTGTGTCTGCCAACGGTAAGGGCTTGCGCAGGGACGACCTGGCCGCTCGCACAGGCCCCCGCATCGACGTTCTTCAATTTGTCGGGGCGCTCCGTCGTCGCTACTGTCTCGCACGCAAGCGTTCTCGGAGCTCGGGAAGGTGTGCAACCGGTCCGGACGGCAGCAAGCAAACACCTACCGACGGAGCAGGGACCAGCGTAGACGCCGTCGAGTAGAGTGGACCATGCGGCTTGGTCCCTCGAGCTCTCATCCTGTAATCACCGGATCGCCTGTGCTCTTCTCCCGTGAGCTTCGTGTGTGGGACTCTGCATACCCCAGTAGGACGACGCTGCTCATCGATGCTTTCTTCGAAGCCTCTAGCGCCTCAACAAGCGCTACACGGGCGCTACCTCGGCTCGAGCCTCAGGATGGCGAATCGTCGCGCACGTCGTGACCTTGGCCGTCCACAAAATCCGCCCACGGCAACCGTTCTAAACTCTCCCAACAACGAGAAAGTGACATAAACGCGAAGCTGCAGAATGCCTATCCAAGAATCCCAAGCCCAGGCTGCAGCGCCCGCGTGGGCCGAGGCGCAAAGCGTGACCGCCGACTACCTCATCTTCTACTCTTCGCGTGACGCAGGCGGCAAACTATGGTGTCCGGTACGTACCTGCGCGCGCCATGACCGCCGGATCCCCTCCCCCTCTGCGCTACGCCTACGTGACGCACCGGACTGACGGAACGCCCGAATCCCCCGCAGGACTGCGTCGCCGTCGAGGAGCTCGTCGCAAAGACGTTCGGCCCCGTAGAGGGCCCGGCGGGCGTGGTCGTTTACGTAGGACAGCGTCCGGAGTAAGTCTGCCTCGGGGGGCACGCCAGGCTGTAGGCTGCGGCCCTCCCTCCCTCGCTATCGTTCTCCCGTGACAGCGAGCCTGACCGCGCGACGGCCGCACGCCGGGCCAACCGCAAATGTTTACAGGTGGAAGACCCCGTCGAACCCGTTCAGAGCCGGCCCGTGGCACGTCAGCTCGATCCCGACTATCATTAGGACCCGCGACGTGAGTAGCAGCCCCACCCCCCGAGTGCCTGTTCTTCTTCCTTCGGCGCCTGAGCAAACCCAAATCGGTGTGAGTGGACGCCTTCGCGGGCAGTGGGTCGAGGCGGATCCCCGACCCTCGCCGGAGCAATGCACCGCGTCGACGCGGGTGCGGATGCGACACGGTGCACACTCTTTACGGGTTTATGCTCGTTTGCGGAGGGTTGCACACGCCGCATGCCCACATGTGTCGGTTTACGCGAGCGTAGTCGACTCTTGGTCCACCACGCTAGCGCAGAGAAAGTCCATTTGGTGCTTTCTTTGTGGCTAGCGCGGCCCTCTTGGGCTCGGATGCCGCTCCGAGTGCGCTCACACCGATTGGGAGCGTGCTCTTCCTGGAACGCCCCGTTACGCCTCTTGGGCGCCTTTTTATTACATCGGCTAAATTGTGCTGTTTTTGCAGGGTGCCAGGCTTGTGGAGGACGAGATCCTTGAGCGCCTTTCGACGTTCGTCCGCGAGTAGCGATCCACACGGGAATTGAATAGAAATTCGGCAGTATGGCATCACCCTGTCCCCGAGCGCTTGGGTAATCAGCGCCCGCTGCATCCCTGGCCACGATGCTGCCGCGGACTCTACATTGCATCTTGAGTTCCAAGCGGTTCAGCAGGCGTTCTGCCTCTCTGGGGTGATCTGGTGATTTCGCTGAACCGCAGGTCGTCCCGGTGCAGGCCTATAAGATCTAACAATATGCGCCCCAAATTATCATTGCCCTCCCCGACCTAGCAGAGCGATGAATAGCGGTAGTTTTGGAGGGAAATTGGCGCCGATTAGCCCTTCCGCATAGACAAAGGGCAGAATGCGTGATCAGACGACGAGCATGGAAAAATCCTGGTGTATCTGTATATTTCTTTATCGGTCACCTACTACTTAACCTGCCCATCCAGAGAGACCGCCCGTTCACACAAGCCCCCCCGGACGGTGATTTCGCCCCCATCACCGCTACGAACCCCCCGAAGGCTCTTCTTCCTCTGTGTGCATCATAACCCACAATGGCACTGTGGCAAGAGATCTCGAGTGCGAAGAAAGCGGAGCGCGAGCAGCGGCTCTCGGCGCGGCAGGAATGGCGGCTGCGGGCGCATGTTCCTCCGGAGCTGACGGACGTCTCGCTGCTGCCCACATCACAGCTCAGCCCCCGCGAGCACACGATCGTGCACCTCGACGCGACCGCGCTCGCCGATGCAATCCGCCGAGGCCTCTACACGGCCGTCGAGGTCTTGACTGCGTTCGCGCAAGTCGCCACGATCGCACAGGATCTGACCAACTGCCTCACCGAGGTCTTCTTTGACGAGGGTCTCGCGAGGGCCCGAGAGCTCGATCGCTACTTGGCCGAGACGGGGAACGTCGTGGGCCCGTTGCACGGTGTGCCCGTGTCGATCAAGGACCATATCCTTGTGAAGGGCCATGACACCGCTACCGGGTACGCCGCATGGGCCTTCAAGACGGTAGCGAAGAAGGATGCGGTGGTCGTGGACGTTCTGCGAAAGGCAGGGGCTGTCATCTACGTAAAGACGGCGAACCCACAGACCTTATTAGTATGTCTGTTTCCCCTGCGTCCCGTCCACAGAAGACAGCCGCATTGACGTGGTGCGAACCGCGCCCCGCTACAGTCGCTCGAGACCGAAAACAACATCTACGGCAAGACCCTGAATCCACACAATCGCTGTCAGTAACCTTGTGTCCTCGTCCTTGCCTCCGAGCCCCGTCCGGCCCAGCAGCCGTGACGGCCGCCTGACCTGCCGTCACACACAGCGCTCACGCCCGGGGGCAGCAGCGGCGGCGAGAGTGCCCTGATTGCAGTGCACGGGAGCCCGCTAGGGATCGGGACAGACATCGGTGGTTCGATTGTGAGTCCGGACATACGAGATCGCAGAGATCCAGGTACTGACGTCGACCCTGGCGCCGCACCGCGCTGCGCAAACGTTAATCTGCCCTCTCCTCCCGCCCCGCTCCGCCCCCAGCGCATCCCTGCGGCGTACATGGGGCTGTATGGCCTCAAGGGCTCCGTCGGCCGTATGCCCCACGCGGGCCTCCTGGGCTCCCACGACGGAATGGACGCCATCGTCGGGGCACTCGGACCTCTCGCGACGTCCGCGCGCGACCTCGCGCTGTTCTGCCGCGTCATGCTGCAGTACGAGCCGTGGTTGCAGGAGCCGCCGCTGTTCGAGATCCCATGGAAGCAGGACGTCGCGGAAGGCGCGGGTCTGCCCGAGAAGCTGACGATCGCCGTGCTTTGGGACGATGGGGTGGCCGCGCCTCACCCGCCCATACTCGATGCACTGAAGCGGACGCGAGATGCGCTGCTCGCAGCTGGGCACGACGTGATCACTTGGGAGCCCGTAGACCACCAGGCCGCCTGGGATCTCATCGTACGTCCGCGGCGTACCGGATCTGTCACGCGACGGCGGGCTGATAGACGTATGCTCGCAGCTCAAACTGTACTTCCTCGACGGGGGCGAAGAGTATCGACAGGTGCTCGCGGACGACCCGCCTGTGCCGATGAGCGAGTGGATTCTGAACCAGGTTCCGAACGGCGGCCGACCGTACACTGTGGCGGAGGTGTTCAAGCTCAACCTGGAGCGCGAGGCGTTCCGCGCAAAGGTCCTCGCGCACTGGAACGCGCACCAAGCCCACACGCCGTCGGGCCGACACGTCGACGCCGTGCTGAGCCCTGTCGCGCCCACGCTCGCGCCGCGGCACGACATGACGCGCTGGTGGGGCTACACGTCCTACTGGAACTTGATGGACTACCCTGGGGTGGTCTTCCCGACAGGCCGCTTCCGCGCCGAGGGCTGCGAGGACCCGCCCCTGCCTGACGGCGCGGTGTACGTCGGCGATCCGCGCAGCGAGGCGGAGCGCGTCATCCGGGAAGAGTGGGACCCGGCGCGATATGACAACATCCCAGTGAGCCTGCAGCTCGTCGGGAGGCGATTGAACGAGGAACGATTGCTCGGCGTGCTGGGAAAGGTGGAAGAAGCCCTCGCTCGCTTCCAGGGGCAGGTCAATACGAGTGATTGACGTCGGGAAGGCACGTTTGCGGACGGTGGGAAACGGGCAGCACCAAGCTAGCCCATCTAGGGACGACTCGGTATTCGTGCTCCAGGAACGGGTTTGTTTGGGCCTCTGTGGGAATGTTGTTGTAGTATAAACATATGTTCATAGAATCTATCATCGCAGTCTGATCTAACACTACCGAGCCGGCATCCCAAGCGATGAGTGAGACTGCAGAGCTGTGTGCCAGCCCTCTGGATATCGGAAGCAATAAGTAAGCTGGTCTCATTTGAGCTGGAGTCGGGCGGAGGCGGCGGCATGAACGGGCGAGCTTGGGATACGGCAGAAAGACAGCGGGCAAAATTTCAACTCACCATGCATGAATGTAGGGCCCTGGACCCTTTGTGTCGTCTGAGGCTCCGCAGCAGCGTGGAAGACATGACATTTTCATCAACGGATGTTGGACTCTAGATGTGTCAGACCACAGGCACGTAGGATGCGGATATCTTGTTGTACTCTGGATAAACAGCACGACCGATGTTCATCGACGCGGGCTTTTCCGCGACTATCGGCAGAAGTTGTGTAGATACTGTACTCGTCGGATATCGGGAACGGCTGAAGGTCGGGCTGCCTGCGACCGCTGGAGCTGTTCGAGAGCGGTGCGAAGTGATATTGACGGCGGGTAAGCGGTACACACCTGGGCGACCTCATGGTCCTCAGACGGGCGTCATGAAGTGTATGCGTCTGAGTACGACGAACAGGCCGTAATAAGTGGTAGAGATCCAGGTATGCCAACACCGCGGCGGTTCGAAGCAGATAGCGCTGCCGTTGTTCGGTGTCTGCGAGGGGCGAGCGGTGATGGCCTCTGCTGGAGGACATGTTAGCGAGTGCGCGCTGACCCATGACGGCGGCGGCGGCGGCGGGGCGGGAGTCGATGAGGAGGAGGAGGAGTCGTTGAAACGACTACGACCGAGAGCACTGAGATCTGTGAGGGGATCGAGAGACTCGGTTGCGGCGGTGCGGGCGGAGAGCGCCCAGAATATTGGAACTGTGCGGCTTGCCCCAGGTCCTCGATGTGCGATCCGACTGACTCCTCGTCCGAGATGAAACCTGGCTGCCTCGCCCGTTGTCCATCGACCGATGTCCCCACCGCCTCAGCGGAACCGGGCAATTCTTTCTCTCCAGCCGCGATGCGTTCAAGCTGGCTGCCACATCCGGCTTTATCCCGGCACGACGGCCTCTCCCGGACAGATGCACGCAACCCCTTAGATCTTGTGGAGGTGTCAGGCGAGGGCGAATACGCGACCATAGCTGACCTATGTAACCTTCTCTGGTATAGCCCACGTCTCCAAAATACCTCGCGAGCTATCGCTTGCAGTCGTTGACGAACAGCATGCGAACGAGGGTCGAAGTCGAATCGCCGAGGAGGTATAGCCATGACCAATGATGCTGTCCATCCGCCCGGCAGGCGCCAGTACCCAGACAAAATTTGTCTGGCGCTCCCCGTCGTCGGACGGACACCCAAGGCGAGGCAAGTCTTACTCAGAAAATATGGCGTTAGTATTCCTGTTCTGTGTCCCCGCCCGTCCGGTGGTCACTGATCCGGGCATCTCTTGTACTTCTCAGATCTTGTCCGATCCCTGGACTCACCGTCATCGCAACCAGTGTCCGTCCCGCCGTCCGTAAACCCCGCAGGCGCTTTCGTTGGCGTTCTAGTCGAGTTGGCTCATTTTGCAACACTTGCCACTAAACCGTGACATGGCTGTTCCTGGTCCTCCACATAAAAGCCCCCCGCAGGCTCACTTCGTTCGACCACTACTCCCCAGTTCTTCCACCCGTTCGCTCTTGCCTCCCTAATATATATAAGCTATCTTACTTCCCTAGGTACGCTCCGTCTCTCACACCAGCCTTTCCAAACACCACTCTAACTCTCACATTTCTAGTTCACCATGCCTGGCATCCACGCACCGTCCAGTTCTCTCGATATCTTTGTCCTTCAGCACAACTCCGCCCGTGACTTCCTGTCTTACACGGCCCCCTTCCTCCGCGAAAACGAGGAGTCATCAAACATTGTTTTGGCCCACGCTCTGAAGAACGTTGACTCCCAGACCGCCTTGAATGAATTCTCATTCACTGCGGAAACGGAGATTCATCAGCGTCTATCCGTGATTGACCCAGACGCCCATTGTCCGCGCCCGACGAAAAACGCATTCTGGCTCACCGTATGGAGCTCTTCTTCCCCATCACGGCCGCCTACCTTGGACCTTGTACTCTCGTGCGTCAACTGGACGTTGGGCAACTATCCGATCTTCCTTTGGACGCCCAGCCGTGCCTACGCAGCTTCAAGCGCTTGGCTTCAGCCTCGCGTACACGAGCTTGCCGAGCATCTGAACCGTTGCGTCCCTCCCGAGCGCGTGTTCTCGGTGTTCGGCCTGACGTCGCTGGTCAAGAGCTTCGCTCGCAAGTGGACAGCACTGACGGGCTTCGTCGTCGAGCACGAGCCCTTCTATGCGGCCCTCTTCTCGCAGTGTGACAAAGGCACCTTCCGGGCTTCCGATGCCCCACTTCCCCAGGGCCACGTTCTGCGCAAAGCCGCGATGGCGGACATGGAGCCCGTCGCGCAGCTGTGCAAGGAATTCGCAGATGACTCGGTGAGTGTCGCACACCCACGTTGTGCGCCGCGCAAGCAGAGCTGACCCGGATCCCGCGGCCTTCATCAGATCTTTTTCCCCTTGAGCATCGAGCGCGCGCGCATCGAGGCCCGCGAGCTCATCGCGCACGGCCTCGTCTGGGTGTACGACGCCGCGGGCGACATCACCACCATCTGCGCCGTCACGCGCAACAGCCACCACGTCTCTGCGATCACGAAGGTGTATACGACCCCACGCTGGCGGCGGCGCGGGTGTGCCGAATACCTCGTGCGCGAGGTCACTTCCCAGTGAGTTCTCTCCCCTGGCCCTGCCGAGCTCAACACGGGTGCTGACCGCGGTTTAGGTTGCTCTTCACGTTTGGCAAGCAGCGCGTCGTGCTCTATGTCGGGCATGAAAACAGTGCGCAGCGCGTATATGATCGCATCGGCTTCGTAGGCCTGTGCGGGAAGGATAAGCCCGAATCCGTGGAAGACTCGCTCGAGCTGGGCTTCGTCGGCGCCGACAGGGGCCACTGGTGATTTCAGCGTACGGCCGGTTCCCCCAAAGACTATAAACTAGCTTCGGAAGACTCGTGGCGGACTAGGCGGGCTCGGGCGGCGGTCTCCCAGACTTTGCATTCGCAAGCTCCGGCTCGGCGACGTGGACGCGGCATCATCTCCCAGCCCAAAACTGTAGCGTTAGATTATTTACATTCGCCCTTTCGTTAGAGACCGATCACTTTTCCTTGTGCTCGGAACCATACAAATTACTCTTGCTTTACTAGTACTAGTACTACACAGCTACTTCGATTATAATTAATTCGTTCCCACCACCGTATTTCATCACCGGGTCAATTGAGCGGGACCCGGGCGTGCACATAGCGCTGCGTCGTATGCCCTGCACCCTACGGCACGGGGAGCTGTTCAGCCGAGGAACCGAATGATTAGGATAGGGACTACGCTGGGATATAGAGAGGCCCAACATGCGGCCGAAGCATCATGTCACGTCCTAGTACCGTCCATTAGGTCCGGCATTATAGCCAAGCTGACGATCAAACCCCGAGTACACGCAAATGTCTCCGTCTATGACGCCGCGCCTGACAAACTGTGCCCAACTTTCGCTCGGCGAACTGAGGGGTGACTGCGAGGGCCGTCGAAGCATGTCAGAAGACCTCGATATGTCCATAGGCCGCATCGCCCTACGCCACTACGGATGACCTGCAGCCCGTACGAAACTTCCGCTCGCGCCGCCTTCCTTCCTTGTAACCATAATCTCCCCGATGGCCATCTCACGCCCGGCGACGGCCTTTAGCATATCCCACACTGTCAGGAGCCCGACAGAGACCGCAGTCAATGCCTCCATCTCCACACCGGTCTTGCCCTCGCACGAGACCGTCGCGCGACAAACAATGCTGTATACCGGACGCGCCGCGGACGGACATAGCCCGATATCGGACCTCGTGCCCTGCGCAAGGGCTCGCGCGCCCGCCGTAGACGCGTCGGACGCGGGCCGATCCTCGTAGACGACCTCGGGGTGCAGGGTGACGGAGATGTGCGTGAGCTGGAGCGGGTGGCAGAGCGGGATGAGCTCCGCCGTGCGCTTGCAGCCCATTATTCCAGCGAGCTGCGCGACCGTGAGCACATCACCTTTGGCCCGTGCTTTCCGAACGGAGGCGGCCTGGACATCGGTGAGGCGGCCGTTACCCTCGTCCATGGTAGACTCGCCCGTGGCGAGCTCGTACGCGATTTTCGGAATGGTGATGCGTCCCGACGCGGTGGCGACCCGGCTCGTTGGCTCCTTGTGTGCCACATCGACCATGGACGCACGCCCTGAGTCATCAATGTGAGTGAGGCGTGGGGCTGGGGTAGGTGAAGCGGTGTCGCTGTTGTTTCCGGTGGCAACGGTGGTGCTGAAACGGCGTACCACCGCGGGGGTAGCGCACGACGCCGGGATTAAGTCGAATGCTCGCGTGCTCGGCCAGCGTCGAATTGACCGGGAGGCAGGGAGGCGATGCACACCTAGTGGCGCGAGCGAAGAACCAGGACAAGGGTATCAGAGATCAAGCGTGCCTAGAAGTACGCCTTGGGGCAGGAAGATACTCAACCGCCGATGAGGATCATAGGCCGATTTGTCACGACGTCGATATCTTCCATACCAGCGTGCTTCTCCTTCTTGCCCATAACTGCCCGGCCTATGGTGTTAAGCAGCGCGCCATCGCTCAGACCGCCTCGCATTTGATCACGAAGAGATATTTCCTTTGCATCAAACAAGCAAACCTGGAGTATAAACAGAACGAGACCGGTCAATGTGGCCGACAATATCCAATTAAAAGATTTGACTGACCTTGATTTGCCCGTCTGCAGTGAGTCTGAGTCGATTGCATGACCCACAGAAGTGGTCGGACATGCTGCTGATGAACCCGAAACTCCCATCGTGCCCGGGTATGATGTAAGAACGTGCAGTATCGTTCAGCTCGTCGGAGCCCTTGCGGACCGCAGGGTACCGTTCACGTATGCGAGCAAGCAGCTCCGAGGAAGGAACCATCTTCGCCTTGTCCCACTTGTTCCCTGGATCACCGGAAGGAGCTAGGTTACGTTGCTTTCAAGATCGGACCTGAGCGCAAGCGCACCTGTGAAGGGCATAAACTCGATGAAGCGCACTGACAGCCTGTTATCCTTGGTCATCTCCACGAAGTCCGGAACCTCGTGATCGTTCAAGCCCTTGACCACTACGACGTTCAGTTTCACCGACTTGAGCTCGGAAGACTCCAGCGCCGTTTGCAGAGACCGCAGCACTGCATCGTGGCCCATGCGGCGCGTCATGATCTCAAACTTGAAAGGGTCGAGTGTATCCAAACTATGGGGTGTTGTTAATCTCCACGAGCGGGCGGCGGCGTGGGCGGTGCTAACCTTATGTTCAAGTGGGTCAGGCCGTTCTCGATGAGGGCAGGAAGTTTCCGATGTAACGCGATTCCGTTCGTCGTCATTCCGATCGACTCCAGCCCATGCTTGCGCAGCTCGTTTAGGCGACCTGGGTCGGAAACAATGTTAACCGTTTCTGCTCCGGGGCGGAGCCACCTATACTGGTGACGCATGAAAAAACGCTTGTACGTACCAACGATGTCGACTATCCCCTTCCTGACCGTCGGCTCCCCGCCCGTTAAACGTATTTTTGTCACGCCGCTCTCGACGAACAGCGTTGCGAGGCGGATCACTTCGTCGTCCGAGAGGATGTGCTCCGGCGGCGATAACTCAATGCCTTCACTCGGCATGCAATAGAAACCTGTGAGACTGGTTCAGCTCCATCTGCACGAGGCGTTCTGGACTAGCAGGGTGGCCTGAGAGCCTCGGACGCGAGCAGGATGCAGTCTTGGAAACGCACATCGGAGATTACACCGCTCCGTGAGCGAGATGCGCAAGTAGTTGTGTTGCCGATTGAACGCGTCTATGAGGAATGGAGACACGCTCGTCCCGCGCGCTGCGTCTATGGCCGAGATTCTCTCCTGATGTGCCAGTCGGGATCTCGTATGAGCACTAAACAGACCGCGCTTGCGCGACCAATCGCACCTTGATTTGAGCCCGTAACGCCGTCGCTGAGCTCCCTGGATTTGGTAGCACCGCCGCGGGCCCCGACGCCGAGGATGTCCTGAGATTGCGAGATATGCACCCTAGAGCGACGAGAGAGGACGCCGCAGGCCTGTGGAACATGGTGGTTGACTACAGAGTGCGACATGGCTGGAGAAGGGTACCAAATGAAGGTGCGTCGCCGTCGGCGTGCCTCCGTGGTGCGCACGAGTCACGACGAGCGCTGCCCAGTCGGCATCGGCGGGTAGCCTGGGATAAGAACTTCTAAAGCGTCATCACACACAAACACCATGGGCGCATAGTGAAGTAGCAGTGGCGACCACGCCTGTTCACCGAAATATACAAACTTCGCCATCCAGCAATAGCGTGTAAGACAGATGCACCCATGCGCGCGTACGATAAGGACCAGAAGGAGTGGCGGTCAAGAGTGCACAAGCACGACTGGAGCAAAGATGGAAAGGCTCAAACATCGTCCGGGATTCCGGTACTCCAATAATATTGTTACTATTATGGTTGAGCCGCCATCTAAAGCCCCCGCAGCCACACCTCAGACACGACCCATCTATCTTCCTTGTCTTCTTTCAGCCGTGCTCTGAAATGGCGACCGGTGGCCCGCAAATGAAGCGCACTAGACCCGAGAACCATCTGCACGCTGCACTCCTTGAGGGCGACCGGCTCGTCTTCAATTGTGGCTTCGCGAGCGGTCTCGTAGCAAATGGGTGTGTGCGCCGCAGCATGCTGTAAAACTGTCAATGGTTCCGCCGCCGTATACAAGCCGGAAAGGCTAATCACCCAGGTGACGTTGTCAGATGACCATTCGAAGGCACACGAGTTGAGGGTGTCTTCTGTTTTGGAGTCCACTAGCCATACAAATTCGACCGTATTCCACTCCCGGACGTCACCGATATCTGTGAGAATATCCAACGACAGCATGTCGCCCTTAGCGGCGTCTTGTTTAATAACATTAGAAGCCCGAACGGCCCACCGGTATCGTAAGAGTCGAGAAGACGTACGTGTGAGACTTCGGAACACCGTTTCGGCTTTCAAATCGACCGCGGCGGATGGCGAATATTCGAGGTAGTTACGCTTCCCGGATTCACCGAGAGCCTCAATGTTGCGTCCTTCTACCGCTAGCATCTGGCCGACGTTGGTGCCAATGTGAGACACGGCGTCGGGGACTAAGCGAATATTGGTCTCGAGCACACATGAGGATCCGCGGCCAGCTGCGTGTGTCCAGCGTGTTGGAGCGTCAGACCTGTCCAAATTGACATAGGGTGGGCTTGGCCGTGCCTGCTGAGTATCAGCTCCAGGGTCGTCGCATAAGGCACGGCCGCAGTGGGTCAGTGAGTCAAGGTACCGAGTGGCCCTGAGCTGTGAACGATTAAGACGTGAACGTTGGCAACCGGCAATTGTCGCTTTACTGCACTCACAGTATAATTTTGGTTGCGCTCGTCACCTTCCGGGCCTATGGTGAAAGGCTGACCTCCGCCGAGTTCAAAGCCCTGATCAAACCATATCTCGGGGACCCGGTTGCTCAAGATCGTGAAGAAATTATCCGCCATCTTCAGTTCATCATCGGTGACCTTGAGGAATCGCATGAGGGATAGGAACTGCTGTGCATCTGACCGGCGCAGCATCGCTCCATGGCCCAGCCATGCAAAAGAAGTATGGATGTCCGACACATGAGACTCGGCCGGCGACTTGACGTGAATTTCGCGCAGGATGGTGGAGAGATGTTCGTGAGATGGCAGAATGTGTATAGCTCTTGATGCGCCCGGTTCTTCTATGCGCGCACGCAGTGCTCGTATAACTTCTGAGCGTACTAAGTAGTCATCGTCCTGTCGGCCGATGTTTATTCATATCACCTTCGACACCGAGCGCGGTACCAGTGCACACCTGAATGAAACAGTTCGGCGTATCCGCCTGGGCGCAAGCAAGAAAACGCGCTTGGAAGAGAAGGTTGGCGGGCGCGTTGTGTATGCGCAATTTCGACGGCGGGCATCCCGTGTTCTTCATGTCCTGTGTTTTACAGCGTCGGATCACTTCATGGAGAAGGGTAAGGAGGCTGTATGCACACTTCATACGTAATGCGTCTAGGGTGATTGTTCCATATGTACACTTGTGCGATGGTATCGTCTAACCATGGCCCGCAAAGCAGCGACGTGATAAGCAAGACGTTCGGGAAGCGCGACCAGTTCAATATCACAGCAGTAGTGTCCGGGAAGCCGGTAGCATTCTCAGCGGTAGAGATGCGCTCGTATGCGTCGAGTTCCGGTACACCAGCAAGATAGGTGACTGGGAGCTTTCGGGGGACGAAGTCGATATCAGCGAGCAATGGCTGGTAGAGCGACGGCAGGGTCTGCTCATGCTGGTCTCCAGCCGGGAACAGCTGACGGACAACGTAGGCAAGCAGGAGGGGGACCGCGACAGTCTGCACGGCGCGGAAGATCTGTTCGCGGGTGATCATGGCGGCGCGGTGGTCGTGGTAGCAGAAGACAGCGATCGAGCAGCCGAGACCGTCGAGCTCGTCGTCGACGGCGCTGAGGAGCCTGATGGGCGGCTCTAGCCCACGTGGCTAGGCGGTTGCCCCGCCCACGTCATGGCGCCCAGCCTGCATGGTCCCCGCAACGCGTCGCCTCTAAAGCCGCCACCGCCGCACGCTCTTGCAGTCAACCACGTCTAAGCCCCCCGAGTCGTCTGTTGTGTCTCGCTGAGGATCGCCTTGAATTGCACACCACACTCTCTGAGCTCACCACTTCGCCTGTCCTTCCAGCACGATGTTCGTCCGTCTTAGCACCCAGGCGGTCAGGCGGAACGCTGCGGCGTTAGTGCAGGCTCAAAGTCGCCGCGGGATTTCTGTCCAGGTAAGGGGTACGTCTGGGCCGGACGTCAAGGAGGTGACGCCAGAGCGTGTAGTCTATCCTGCATGGGTCTCCTGAGGCCAAACAAGAGGGTGACGTGCAAATCCAGCAGCATTCCAGGCTTGTCGCACGCGGGAAGTACGTGCACGGCATCGAAGGTAGGTATATCGTGCACACACAATGTCGTTTAGACCCTGGTTGACGGCATGTGAAGTGCATAAGGTAAAACCTAACGCGGTCAGCGAGTACAAGAAGGCCGCGTAAGAGTCTTCCTTTACCTACCCATGCGTACCTCTTTGTTCACACGTCTCCAGCGAGGCATACTATACCGCCATTAAGGAGGATCCGGAATTGCACGTCAAGCTCACTGGTAGCTGGGAAACCGTCGTTGGAGAACAAGACACATTCTGTGCGTCACCTCGACAGAGAACCCGGAACAAACGAGTGATTTTGTCCTCATACTCGTTGCTAGATCACATTTTAGAGTATGAGAATTACTCCGGATTTGATAAGACGACTCAAAAGATCAGAACTTCGGAGGTGCTTTCAGAGTCTTTAGTCGCCCTTCATCCACTGATTGTTTGCTGCTCTTCTGCCCCTTAATCCGCCTACAGCACACCAATACCTACAATCAGCTGATACCCTACCTTCGCTCGCGTTCCCAACAACTCTGTCAAGAATTCGCGTTCTTTCCAACGGTCCCTCCTCGGACTGAGGGTGGCATCTTCGAGTTACGTACCTACCAGCTTCACCCTGGTACTTTGCTCCAGTGGGAGCATGCTTGGTCAGTTTCTACAGTTGGTGTCGAGGTCTCTTGTTGCTTATTCTCCGTTATAGGCGCAAGGGCATCGAAGCTCGTCGGAAGTTTGTAGCCCCCGTTGGCGCGTGGTTCTCGCAGGTCGGGCGGTTGCACCAGGTTCACCATATGTGGCAGTATCCGTATGTACTTCTGTTTAAGTATTCCTGTCGATCGTGTCACTTAGCGTCTGGTTCAAACCTGCTTTAAGTGATCTGCATACCCGGAAGGAGACGCGCGAGAAGGCCTGGCAGCTTGACGGTTGGTCGGAGACCGTGTCTAAGGTAAGCACACTGCATACAAGCGAGAGAAAGTGTCCAGTAGTTGACGTTGCCCCTCAGACGGCCGAATATTCCATGCTCATGGATGCCGTCATTCTGGAGCCGCTGTCGTTCAGCTCGCTCAAGTAGAGCGTGTAAGGATGGCTAGTGTTTTTGTTTAGGACTCGATGTACGATACTTGCTGACGTGAGATAGTGGTTGCGTGGGTGTTGGGTGGACGTTGGTGGACATCGATTGCTTTGCTTGGATGGATGCGTGTACATAAGTGTAATTGCCTCGGAACCCGATGTCCGGCTGTGGACAACGACACTCGCACCCCGTGCGACCGATGCCGCCAGGATGACTCGGTAGACACACGGACGACGATTGCGCAGCACGGGTTCCCTCAATGTTCGTCTTTCCTTAAGCGATTGGATGCGAGATGTCCCAGCAGCTAGTGAAGATAAACGTGCCGGGTGCTGCAGTGTCTGCGGCCCAGGGGGGTTTAATTTTGGAGGAGTAGAGTTTGCGCAGAATCGATGCAGGCGGAGTTGAGTTCCCGGGTGGCTGATCGGCCAATCGCAGTGGCTGATTCCGGGGTTGTCCCTCGCCCACGCGAAAGTCCGATAACACACATCAAACGCTGTTGTGGCTTGAGTGTGCTGGCACCCTTGCATAAATCGCGGAAAAAAATACAAGGACGGCCCAAAGATGACAAGACGCGGATTCCAGGCCGTCAGGGGGCGTTTTTGGGAGGGAAATAATATTAGTTGTCTGGCTAAAGGCTGTGCGTTTGTTTGAATCGGGGGTCGGATCTAATACAGAACAAAGGGCTAGTGGGGGTCGTGGACCCACAAGCTCAACTTGTGCGCCAACTCTTGCCTTTTCCTCTCCCCCGTCACACTCGGCCAGTCGCTCCTTCCCCCTCCTCTTCTCCCCTCCCCCCCCTCCCTCATGTCCTCCCTCAACAATCTTCTGAATCCGGAATCGTCATCCGAGTTGTCGCTCAGGTACGCCTCGCGCCATCGCGGCTCGCCGCGTGCGGTCTCACTCGCTCATCCATGACCCCCATCGTCAGGCTCCAGGCTGTTCACTCCCCAAGCAGTTCTAACACGTCCCCGACCGAAAAGCCTGTAGAGGGCATCACGGCTGTTGAGATAAGACCGCCTCCGCGTGCCGAGGTCATCATTCGAGCGCACGAACCCCACCCAGACTGTCCCGACACCCTCGCTTGCCTACCTGACACTGATGGACGCCCACAACATACACTTCCCGTCATTCTGCGCTGCACCATTCTCGGCAGCCCACGCAAGAGGCTTACAATAAGGGAGATTTACGCGGCGATGGAGAGGAAATACCCATATTATAAGACTGCGGGGCCGGCATGGAAGGTGAGTCCTCAATCTTCTCGACGAACACCCCTTCTTCGGCAGAATGTGGCTAAGGACGCCCATTCTAGCAATCCGTAAGGCATCATCTCTCCCTCAATCGATTATTCGAACGTCAGCCGCGCCCACCATCCGATCCCGGCTTCGGGTCATATTGGACCGTCAACCTAGATGCCCCACCCGGGACTAAACGTCCGAGGAAGAGAGGGGGGAGGTCAACGAAAGCAGATGGGTTGGAGACCGGTACTATGACTGTGTTGGGCCCATCTCCGCCTCCTCCAATCCACACTGGTCCACGAACACTACCTGCATTACCTGGTCCTCCTGCGCCGGCGAGGCCGCCGCTATTAACTTCTCAACCCCAGCCACCTCCGTCTGCGGCACCCTCATCAGCATCAACTATTGCAACAGCCCCCTCCAACACACCGTCTACTTCTTCCACTGCTACTTCTACATCGGTGAGAGTTCTTTCCCCTGCTTCACAATTGTTGCAACATTCGCCTGAGGGCGATCCTCAGGCGCACCCGAGTCCCCCGCACAGTCCTCTTTACGATATGCATCCCCAGCCGCATATGCCCTACCCATCCGTGCGTCAACCATTTCACTCACATTCCATGTCCCAGCCCCCGCACCACCCGCATGTTCCTCCGCCATCTCATCTACATCCTCATCCGCCGCCTCATGCGCACTCTCAACCGCCCGGCCTTGGACATCACCCGCCGCCGTCTGGTCTTGCCAAACCGCCCTCTCACGGCCACCCGCAACCTTCACCGCATCCTCATCCTCAAGCGTCGGCTCACCTCAATTCTCACATGCACCCTCAGTCATTGCCATCCCCTCATAGTCATCCCTTGCAGTCACCTCAGTCCTCGACTCACCCACACGTTCAGCAATCTCCTTATGCGCACCCTCAACCTCACGTCCCACCTCCACCCCCACTACCTCTCAGCAACTCCTCGCATCCACACTCGCACCCCCATCCACAAGGACATCCCCATCCTCACCCTCAGCATTCCCCCAACGCGAACGGTCATCCTCCGTCGTCGATGTCCACGATTGCCAAATTGCGTCCAGTGGATAGTAGATCATTCAGTCATGGGTCCGCCATGCGTACTCGTGCGGTCTACGATGACGACGACGACGATGAAGAAATGGACTGGGAAGAGGAGGGCGCCGGCGGCCGGTACACTGACGATGACTACTCCAGCTCCGAAGACATGCCCTACCAATACGACCCTCGACATCACAGTCATGGCTCGACTTCATACGCCGGACCAAGTCATCGCTCATACTCAGGCTCGCAAGCGCAACCAGGTCGTTCAGTCCTTCATGGCGCGTTTTCGAGCTACTCGGGAGGTGACCATCCAGATCCAACCATAGACCGGTTAAAGAAGGAAATGGCGGGGCTACGCCGTCAGTCCCAAGATGCTGTCAATGCGTCTTTGCGCCTTTCCGACGAATTGCGGGCATCCCAGGAGGAGGCCACGCGAGCAAAAGCTGCATTGAAACTCGCGGAGAACATGCGCGAGGAAGAGGTTCGCCGCCGCATCCAGGCCGAGCAAAGTCTGGAGGAGGAAATGCGGCGGAGGCGGACGGCCGAGGAGAGCCTTCGACAATATCAGGCACAGCGAAAATCGGCGGGGTACGCGGCGCGTTCGTAACCGGTTCCCCTGCAAGTGCACTCGTTCCTTTCGTCTTCTGTATGGTGTACCTATGTTTACCCCCATCCATCCATCCTTTTTTCCCGTCGGCTCTGTCAGCGGATAGCTTGCGGATTGTAACCATACGTGCTCCTCCCTGATTTATGGATAACCTTTCCAGGATTTATTGTTTCGTTCGTGTTTGTTCCGTGGGCCGTTCGTTGATTGTCTGTTTTTGTGATTTCCACCGCGTAGTATGGCAACACTGTAACTTTAAGTGACTTAGAGGCCGTAAGACGGTGTTCGGACTTTCTTCGACTTCGGCATTTCGGCCGCTAACGACAATTCCTTCCGGGCCCGCTGCGATGGGTCTCACCATTGGACACCGGAGTACGGCATTGTGCCAGGGGCGTCATGGGACTCCTTCCGCCGCCGTCCATACGATGTCCCCAAAGATGACAGGCTGCGTGCCCCCAAAGGGACAAAGATTCCCTTGTGCGCGCGGTTGCGGCAGGGTACCTCCGATAGACACGTAAGAAATTTCCATTTCTAATGAGACAGCGGCAGGTTCCCCCCCGTACGGTGTCTCGAAGTCTTGTTCGGGAGACCGTCCTCCCAGCCCGCAGGAGGAGGGGTAGTGGCACCCAGTCCGCCGCCGAGACCGTGATTGATGGTTCATGCTCGAACTCCGCTCTGAGTTCCCCCGCTGAGAACGGCGGACATGTCAGATAACGGCGCGGGGCCCTCGCATTGTATGTCGTAACGGTGCGAATGCAGCGTGTCCGCCTCCATCAACGGGAGAAGCGGGAGACACGCAGCACATTGAGTCCGTTCGCAGGACCTTAACTTCTGAGCCACTATCAGAACGCTGATAGGCGCCGGGAGGAGTTGGATTGAAGCTGTTGCATAACAAGAACAAATAACCACCTGAAAAAGTTGGCAGCACGCTCTCTCATTGGCTGCAAGCGCCCGCAGCTTTCCTCCAGGCCATGGACGCTGCTCTCCGTCCCAAACTCAAGACTGCGTACGTCGGTTGATCCGCGTGCAGTTCAATATACTGAACAGGCCCGTTTAGATTCAAAAAGGTACGAGTCGTTGCGCCTCTACACACCGCGGGTCCAGTCGCCGTAACGCCGGATGGATTGAGGCTGGTCACCTGTGTGGGCGAGGACGCCTTGTTGACAGACGTACAAGCTGGCGTGGAGATTTGTCGGTTCGCCGGGGTGAGTTCCTGTGCCCCTAGAGCGGTTGTGCAGTGCTCACTCTCGTGCCATGCAGGACACAGAATCCATCACCGCCTTGTGTATTACGCCGTCCTCCTCTCATCTCCTGCTATTCACATCCTCGCTTTCCCTCCGCATATACGAGATTCCCGCGTCCTCAAATCCGCAAAGCAAGCTCGTCAAACCTGTTCGCGTAGTCGCGCGCGCGCACGACGCGCCGGTGCATGTATGCAAGGCCGATCCAACTTCCACATATCTCGCGTCCGGCTCCGCGGATGGTGTCGTAAAGGTGTGGGACATCTTGCGAGGATATGTTACCCATCTCTTCAAGGGTCATGGTGGCGTAGTGAGCGCGCTCGCGTTCAATTATCCCTTCGATCCCTCGTCCGTAGTGCGAGAGCAGAAAATGCAGCTCATTACGGCCTCTGTCGACACCCGCATTCGCATATTCGACTTGTCGGCCGTAGTCGCCCGCGCAAGCGGAGGATCCAAACCGGAAGCCGTGCTCGAGGGACATGTGTCCGTTCCTCGAGGCCTCGATGTCTCCCAGGACGGAAAATGGCTTGTCAGTGGCGGTAGGGACTCCGTGGTTCTCGTCTGGGATATCTCTTCAAGGGCGTCTCCGGTCAAGAAGAGCGCCAAGGGCAAGGGCAAAGAAACTGAGTTCGCGCCCATCCTACACAAGACTATCCCCGTCCTCGAGCGCGTCGAAGCGGTCGGGTTGCTACGCCCAGACGAAGATTTAGCAGGTGCGCCCTCAGGTCTGGACAAGCTCCGGTTCTACACCGGAGGAGAGAAAGGCCTAGTAAGGATATGGGATGCGCGAGAGGGTAGCGCGCTCTTCACACTCGGGCAGGAGCAGGACGAGGCCTCCGAAGACCAGGAAGAGCAGCGACAAATTGTTGATGCCATGTAAGTGTCTGCGCCTGTCGACCGCGCCTGCACTAGCGCTGATGGCACCTACAGTTATGTCCCTGCGACATCTACAATAGTGTCGGTACACGCCGACCAGAACATTCTTTTCCACTCCTTATCCACGCAAACGCTCAGTCGTCAACTCATCGGCTTCAACGATGAGATCATCGATGCCACCTTCTTGTCCCCCAATCTCCCTCTTCAAGCGTCATTACCTTCACCCCTCTCCGACACCCACGTAGCGCTTGCCACGAACTCGTCGCTGATTCGTGTCTACTCAACTTCTTCTCTAGACGCGCGGCTAATTGCAGGTCATTCGGAAATCGTCCTGTGCCTGGACCGCGGCGCTCAGGGGCGGGTGCTCGCCAGCGGCAGCAAGGACCGCTCGGCACGGATATGGGCTCCCATTCGCTCAGAGGAGGATGCAGAAAGCTCAGCGGTTCCGGAGTGGCGCTGCGTTGCCGCTTGTGAAGGCCATGCTGAGAGCGTTGGGGCCGTCGCGATGTCGCGCAAGGCGTTCTCGGGCGATGCGGCTCCGTCTGGGTCGGGAGGAGATAACCTGCGGTTCATGTTCACCGGCAGCCAGGACCGTACGATCAAAATGTGGGACCTGTCTTCCGTTCCGCTCTCGGCGACGGAGGAGGAAGAGGACGCCCAAGTGGTCAAGTGCAAGAGCTTAGCTACGCATAAGGCCCACGAGAAGGACATTAACTCGCTCGACATCGCGCCCAACGACCGCCTGCTCGTGTCGGGGTCACAGGACCGCACGGCCAAGGTGTGGGAGATCGAATACGTTGTGTCGGGCGCAGGCGTGCGTGGAGAGCTTCGCCTGCTTGGGACCTGCAAGGGCCACAAACGGGGCGTCTGGTGCGTGCGGTTTGGGCGGGCTGAGCGCGTGCTTGCGACGGGCAGCGGCGACAAGACGGTGAAACTTTGGAATCTGGACGACTTCACGTGCGTCAAGACCTTCGAGGGCCACACCAATTCGGTGTTGCGCGTCGATTTCCTCAACGCGGGCATGCAAATGGTCAGTAGTGCCAGCGATGGCCTCGTCAAGCTGTGGAACGTGCGTGAGGAGGAATGCGCCGCTACTATGGACAACCATGAAGACAAGGTACGCGCTTGTGTGTATTCCCATAGCGGGATTGCATCCTGACAACCTCAACTTGTAGGTCTGGGCCCTTGCCGTTAGCAGCGACGAGTCGTCAATCGTTTCCGGCGCCGCCGACTCTGTCGTCACCTTCTGGCAGGATTGCACAGAAGAGCAGCAAGTCGAGAAAGAGACTCAACGCGCCAAGCTTGTCGAGAAGTACGCTTCCACACTGTCCCTCGCACCAAGCACGGGTTCACTGATGTAATAACTACAGAGAGCAGGACCTCCAGAACTACCTCGCGCTGCACGACTACCGCAACGCGATCCTGCTCGCCCTCAGCATGGGCCAACCCGGCCGGCTGCACACGCTCTTTACCACCCTCACTTCGTCTGACGAGTCCGACGCTCCCTCTACACCCTCGATCACCGGACACCCTGCCGTGGACGAGGTCCTGCGCACTCTGCCGGGGACAGACCTAGCCCGCCTCCTGCGCTACGTACGCGACTGGAACGCGCACGCGCGAACAAGTGCGGTCGCGCAGCGCGTCCTGCACGCGATCGTGAAGCTGCGCGCTGCCGAGGACATCGCGCGCGCGTTCGACGAGGAGGCGGCTTTCACTGCCGTATCTGCGCCCGCTAGCGATGATGACCTCGGGAAGCCCGTTGCGCCAGAGGCTGCCCCGCTCGAGGGCCGGGGCACGACGTCCTTGAAGGAGCTCATCGACGCGCTGATCCCGTACACGGAGCGGCACCTCACGCGCATGGAGAAACTGCTGCAGGATAGCTACGTCGTTGAACACCTGCTATCCGAAATGGACGACGGCCTGTTCGGCGAGATCGGCGACGACGAGGACGAGGACGATTTCGTCGCGATGGACGTCGACACGACGATCCAGGTAGCGTCGTGAGGTTCATCGTGTAAAAGTATCTTATGGCTACGTTATATTGGTTACCGTCAGGATCAACGCGAGTCGCACGGTTGCACGTATCGTGGGCCTATGCAAGACAACAACCTGTATCATTCAATGATATTTTATGTAAGTGGACAACGTCAAACTCACCGAGGTATGCTATAACATCTAACAGGAGCTGATTGAGTTCGATAATGTCACTGCGATCGACATTTCAACTCGTCGTATGTGTACAGTGATGTTCAACTGATCTCCTATATCGTACAGCGTGTCTGGGTAGTCTAATACATGCGATTACAGCCGGGGGCACACGGAAGAAGTCGGGCTGGATGATACGATCGTGATTACAAGTTTCATGCAAAGAAACTGGTCTGCAATGCGGTGCGTAGTGCGGAATGCGCGAGGGACGGGACTTCACCAACCAGGGCAAGAGCGACGTCTCACGTGAAGATGACCTTTTCGCCTGGGCGACCTTCGGAGAGGAGGACGACGGCCTGTGTAAAGCGTGAGTGCAGAATTTGTCGATTCGAACTGTCGTCACTTACATATTTGCCGCTGATCTTCCAGCCTGGTTCTTCCTTGTCGAGACGTTCTGCGAGTTCGTCGCCTTCCTGCCCGAGGCCGACCACGACGTCGCTCTTGATCGTGCGCAAACTGCACACTCTAGGAGCGCCGGCAGCAGAAGCCATGGGGCCGATAGCGATCTCGAACTCGGTAGAAGGCGGCGCGGCACAATCATAAGTCAACTGCAACAGCGCATCAGAATTTCGACCGGCGAGCGTTCGACCTACACAGATCGAGCGTACCTTACGGTGATTGAGATCACCCTTGAAGATGACAAGATCTGAGCGCGACAAGTGGAGGAACAGATCGGGAGCCTCATTGTGTAACTCCCAGAAGGTGAATCCAGTACACCAAAACGGGTGTTGTTCATAGATCCACTTGCCCTCCTTCTCGTATTGCTGTTATAGCATTTTAGCAGCGGCAACGCCACTAATTGAAAGCACGAACCTTCCACCGCAAGCCAAGACGGCGTAAGCTATCCTTCTCTTCCTCGGTAGCCTTGGGGAAGAGATGACCATAGACCATGGAGTTCAAAAGCCAGTCCCAATCCTTCTTCGTGACGTCCGATACAAACCACGGGTAACGTTTGCCGTGGAAGCGGATCTCCTTTGCAAGACCACGTTGAATGAGGAAATCGGCTACAGGGTGATTAGTCGGCACGTATTCAATACGAACATTCACCGTGCCAGTGGTTGCTTACCATATACACAATCGCAATA
This sequence comes from Trametes meyenii, assembly GCA_022606255.1. Taxonomy (NCBI): domain Eukaryota; kingdom Fungi; phylum Basidiomycota; class Agaricomycetes; order Polyporales; family Polyporaceae; genus Trametes; species Trametes meyenii. Next base: position 3,905,160 of record JABYQG010000001.1, on the reverse strand, counting down.
CAATTCGAAACCAGCGTTGTCTAGTACGAAGTCAATCCTCCCGCCCGTTTCTGTCACTTTGCGAAGATCAAGCACGGTTTCCCAGAGGCGATGCATGTGGTTCCCGAGGATGTTCTTTTCGGTAGCAGCAAGGTGAGCACCTCCCGTCGACTGGAGCGACTTAATCTGATCCTCCGTCATATTGATCAACAGCGACAAGTCGGTGGAGTTGCCCCAAAGGCAAACTGAAGGGACGTTAGGAGAAGTCTTTCTCAATTAAACCGCGAGCTCTCACTTTGCGTAAGTTCGAGGAACATCAAACGTTCGGCTTCGGTATTCTCCAAGTCGGAAAGACCCTCCTTGAGCTTGAATGGCTCAGCGAAGCGCATCGAAAGCTCGAAGACCGCATCTTGGGACCGAGAGAACGTATCGCACTGCGGTTAATCCCAAGTAAATATAACGGTGGTAAGGATTTGACCGACGGTCCCGCTGACCTTTTGCCGGAAGAAAACGTCATAGTTCTTCCAGTACTTGCTAACGCTGAAGCATTCCTGCAGACGACGATACTTGTACGCTTCTGCGAAAAGCCAAGGCGCGTTCATGAATGTCTTGCCTGTGTGATGGCAAGTAAGTCATAGCCTTGAACAAGTCGATGATTGAAATGAGAGCCGAACGTCGCTGGATTGGAACGCATCCATTTCAAGACAACGAAACCCAGACCAGCGGCAGTCTCGTCGTGGGAGCGCGACGACGGCACCGCAACACGTCGATGTGGATCGACGTCTGATTTTTGAATTCATTCACCACTCACCATGGAAGTACTTCGCGATGAGCTTATTCCACAGCGCAACGTCGGCTTCTCCGTCGTCGATAATCGGACGGAGCTTGGCTTGGGCCTGTAGCTCCTGCATAAGGGCGTCCATGCGTTCGATGCAGTGAACGAGGTCGACGATGCGTTCTTCGTCGTACTCCTGGTTCAAGGTCACGACGACATCCTCGATGGCCTTTCCGAGAATCGTAGGAAGACGCTTGCCCATGGTGGCATAGGCGAACGAATACCTAACAAACGCGGATACGTGGTTGAGCGGTGAGCGTCACCCATTACACGTCGACAGCACTTACTCGTGGTAACCACGGTACGCAGGCCATGGCGGGTTGTTAGGGTCGATCTGCCAGACCGTGTGTAAGTAAATACCGACGCATACATGGGATGGCGAGCCCGCGTCTCGACTATATGCGTATGCATACACTCGCACCGGGGCTCGTAGTAAGTCGCCATGCTTACCGTAGAGGGAGAACGGGGGTAGACGGGCTTGATGACCTGCCTGCTGGGAAGGTGGGAGAGTTTGAGCGATACCCGGCCCGGAGCGTCTTTGGTGCCCGTGGCCTTGTTGGGCGGCGGGGCAGCGGCATTGGGCGCGAGGGAGCCGTTGGGGGCGGTCATCTTGCCGACAAGCTGGCGGTCCTCAGTGTCAGCATCGTGCGGGGGCGTTGGGGGGAAGTAGCTATCGGACATGGTAGGTACGAGGGGGGTGGCGTGTAGGGTATCACGGAGGAGGGTATTGTGCGCGGGGGTGTGGTCGCTGGCGGGAGCGATGGGCACGAGGAGAGGACGCTCACCTGCGAAGGAGATTTTATAGCGGGGCGGATAAAGATGGTGGGTGTCCGGAGACAAGAGACGGGTTGGACGGTTTCAATTCGGTGCGGCCTTTTTTGAGCAGCCCACCGCTCTTCGAACCTCCATTCTGTGAAATGACGTCACGCGTCTGCAGGCCGATCTTCCCATTTCAGGCAGGTCCCCTGCCCCTTCCGCGTGAAATCGCGTCTTTGATCGCGACACCACAGACCTCATCCTGAGCTTTCCTCCTCCCGCCGGCTTGCGTTTCGACTTTCCTCTGCCCTCTCTCGCTCGTTTCTGCCTCTGCGCGCGCGTCGTACACACGCTGCATCGCCCACAAACGCGCAGGCCGGCATCTGCGGCACAAGAAGGGTCAGATGTGGCTGCTTCCGCCGGCCACTTGAACGCTCGGCAGAGACGCACCACCCGCTTATCACCACAGTATCAGTCCCCCGTTCGTCCTCCCACCCGCGCCCATTCCCGCGAATTGCCACTTTTGCTCTTGCGTCTGCATTTTCGTCCGTCCGCACGTTCCTCCCGCTCTCCTTCTATTACGCACACCCGCAGCTCCACCGCCCTCGTCTCGTCCCTGGGGCGCTGCTTTGCCCTTCTAGGGCCCACCTCCGTCCGCCCCTCCGTCCCGAGCCCGTTCTTCGCACTTCCCATGTGCAGCGTCACGGTCAACTCACGGGCCACAGCTTCGCGCCCCAGCCAAAAAATTACATTGCGTACCGTATCCACTCTGCTCGTCAAGCACCGCCAAACCGTCGGTTATTCGCCTCGCTCGCACTGACGCAAGAGACCCTCGATGTCGTTCCTCTACCCTTCAGGGCAATCCACTCGTGAAACTGCAACCCGACGGCGCGATGGGCAGCTGCGCAAGGTTCTCGGCGGTATGAGGCTGATCGGCGAGCTACACGTTATTGCCAGATGGGTCCTCCTTCCGGTGCGCCGCTCGGTAGTATACCCCCACCCAGCCCACGAAGAATCCCTCCGTGTCTGCGATCGGCGCACAAGGCAAGACCGAGATACGACGCTGCTTCTCTGCTTGCATTCCGTCTTCCCGGCATGTCCGGAGAACCACTCCGGACCCCCTTCCCCACACCTACGGAGCAAATTCTATTGACCGTGCCCAGACACGTCCCTCTGGCAGGCTTGGGTAGGGTCGTGCTTACGTTGAGGACAAATGCACAACGTTCGCCGTAGAAGGTGAGTTACTCAGGACGCCGCTGTCGTACAGCACCGCCTGCCTCACGCGGAGAATTGGTTGATTTGCGAAGGCACCGATTGCGTATTCCGCGGAATGGCGCACCGTAAACACCTAGAGACGTAAAGACCTACATTCCGAATAGCCGACTTGTATGCGGCGCTGTGCATACAGACACGGACCTTGCAGAGCACACTGCCAAACAAGCTTAACTTTGACCCGCCTTCGCCGAAATGAACTGGGGGACCCTTGCGAAGCCAGTACTGAATGGGCGCTCTCACGTAATAAAGCTAGACTTGGCCAAGGGCTGCATTGAACCTCCTCGTACTAATACATTGGTTTACTGGTCATATAGGAATACAAACTCTGCCACGAGCGGGCGCCGCGTTCACTGCGATACGGAGTAGCACGCGGGTCACTTCGGCGCAGACGTTTCGACGCACAAGGAGTTTACGTACCTCGAAGTCGTCCCCTTTCTCCGCCGCGCGCTCGGCGTTGTAGTGCTGGTGCTTCTCGCTGCCAGTGCTGACGGTAAACGCGTCCGGGTCGGACGGGCCCTCAATCTCCTCCAGGACCTGGCGGGAGTGCTCCTTTGCCTCCTCGGAGACGTTGGGGTTGCTGGGAAAGGCGGCGGCGGACAGGTCATCCGTCTGTCCGATTGGCTCTGGATAAAAACCACGCATACCTGATCGCGGCCTTGTGACCGCGAGCGACCTGAGCAGGGCGTGAGCAACCCGGAGTCAGAAGAAAGAAGGCCAGGGCGAGGTGCGTACGTTCTGGACATGAGCTTCTCCGGCGGAAGGCATTGCGAGAGTAAGGTTCGGGGTGGCGAAGTTGGACGTTTGGTATGGGGGTGAGTATACGATGCGTAGGGTGGGTGCTCGTTGGTCTTTGAATCGTGTCTATTCTCCGCTTTATACCATCGCTGCTGGCCCCTGCCCCCACTTGTGTCGCCGACGAGGAATATGCGTCATTGCGGCGGCGGAATGACGAGCTTGCCGCCCGCCTACGCAGGAATGACGCGCCGCTTGTCTGGGATTGAGCACCTCAGTCTGAGCCGGGCTCGCTTGCAGCGACTTGCTGCGCAGGAGCCATCACCAGACCCGGGGATGGCGGAACGGGGTGGCGGATCGCCCAATGTGCGTAAGTGGTAAGTGACATGCCTTTCTAGGATGAGCGCGACGTTGTGGCGTACTCATCCTCGCAGTGACGCACATACCCACTCCGACTCAAGCTCATCGGATGCATACTGCACGTGCCCACTTCAAAACCCCGTTCCTCGTCGGTTCCACTAACACCGGTACGATATAGGTTCGTCTGATTTGAGGGCGGTTGCTCTGTGCTCGACCTCGCAACCTCGACTCCTGCACACGCATCAGGCTCCAAAGATCTTCTACCAGCCATCTGCCAAGTATTAGTACCTCTAGGCCATTTAAATGCCGCAGTGGACTTGTAAACTGTTCACACATATCGGTGTTTCCTTTCTGTTATTCTGTGGCCTTCCGGTTGAAATCTAGGCCGAAATCGACGCTTAATTTAACACCTGACTTTCAGCGCGTGGCGTCAGCCATTCCATACTAGGAGCAGGTTTGCGCAAGTAAGCTTTCCAAGTCCTCCCACGCCTGTAAAACGTGCTCTTCGCAAAAGGCACAGAAACAGCATCCGCGATGGTCGTGCCACCAGGAGAAACGGCCTCAATTCGCTACCTTGCAGGCAACCGTTCCCATGCATCGTCGCATTATAAGGACCGTAAGCCCCTCCAACCAACTGCGACCTGACCTTGGTCCGACTCGACGAAAATTCTACTCTACACTTACCCTGCAATATTGCTAGTATGCTCTCGCTACTCAGCCCCATATTGTCGACGCCTTTGCTGAAGATCCCTATCCTGATCCCTGACGCCGTCCTGACCTACATATCCCTAACACCGCCCAACCCCCCTCCCCCACGGGACGAGCGCAAACGATTCGCCGACCCAGACATGCTGAGCGATACCTTCCGCCTCCAGATCGTGTTGATCAAGTTTTGCAAGGTGCGCGCGCATCCACGAAACTTTCCGGATTGGCGTGTTCGACGCACCGTCGCGTCTTCTAATGAACTACCACCGCCTCCCTATGGCCACAGGCCGCCCTCATCGGCCTCATGGCCTCTGAAGCCTCGACGATCCTCGCGCAATCCTTCCCCAGCCCACTCTCCGAGCGCGTCCTCTCCCTGCTCGCCCCAACGCCCCTGCCCCTCGCGCCGACGCCGCGCTTCCTGCTCAGCGGCGCGCTCGTCGTCGCGGCGGGGTTCGTGCGCGCGTGGACGTACCGCACGCTGGGCAAGTTCTTCCGCTGGCAGCTCTCCGTGCAGGACGACCACAAGCTCGTGACGAGCGGGCCGTACGCGTGGGTGCGCCACCCGAGCTACATGAGCGCCGCCTTCCTCATTTACGGCAACCTCGCGGGCGTGCTCTGGGGCCCCGGGACGTACTTTACTGAGGCGGGGCTGGGGCGCACGGCGGGAGGGCGCGTCGTCGCGGGGGCGATCGCGGCGTACTTGATGTTCTTGCATGCGCAGCTGATCGTGGGGAGGGTGGATAAGGAAGACGAGGTGCTGAGGGAACGGTTCGGGGAGGAATGGGAGCGGTGGGCTCGGAAGACGCCGTACAAGTTGATTCCTTACGTTTACTAAGCCCCGTGTTCATTGTACGTGTATGCACGCCGGATCGCAAGCACGCAACTGTCCTCTGTTTGAAGTTGTTTATTGTTACAAGTCTCACTCGTACAACACGCTGTTCCTTCGTAACGAAGACCAACTTTTCCAGAGGTTTACGAGCTGACGATAGACAGGGTATACTGCTTGCTGTGGCTGCTGCCAGTGAAGACCGACTCCTGGTCGCTCCCGCTGGGCGTGCTGTCGCTCGAGAACGCAGTGGAGCCAGAGAACGAGAGCAGCAAGTCCCCTCCAGACGTCGTCTGCACGAGCGCACAACATCAGTGCTACGGGCAGCGATCACACTACTCGTGTCTCTTACCGCGGAGAACTTGGACGCGCTCACACCGCTTGCGCAGGTGAGCTTGCCGCTGGAAACGCCACAGTCGCCCTTGGACGTCGACATCGTGAAGCTGCTCGTCGTGCCGGAGAACTTGTACGTCGCAAGAGTCTGTGTCGACCAGGTTCCCCCGGAGAGCAGGCCGCCGGTGGTGCTCGCCTTGATAGTGCCCTTGCTGGGCAGGCTACCGGAACCCTGTACACGCCCGATCAGAATTTGCACAATTGTCGTATTGCACAGGCACACTTACCCCGGTCGGCGTGCTGCCACTCTAGATAGGACAGATCAAATATGAGCGAATGAGCCTGCGATAAAGTACCATACGGCGGGACTTACGGAGGTAGTAGTCGAAGACGATCCGCTCCCGGACTTGGGCGGGTACTTGATGCCGCTGGACTTGCACGAGCCCTTAGAGGGAGCATCTACGTCATCGATTCATCCCTCCGTTCAGCCACAAGTCATCTTCGCATCAAACGACCGGATATACGCACCGATCGGCTCGAACTCGCCATCAATGATCGAGCCCTTGACGTTGAAGTACCACTCGATCGCGTTGAGGTTGCTGCCGTCGCAGTTGAGCGCCGGGGTGACGCCCGTCGCGTCCTTGAGCGCGCTCGTGAGCGTCGAGAGCGTGAACGTCTTGCTCGTAGACGGCGTGATGCCGGCGTCGGAGAGGAAGTCATAGGTAGGCAGCGTCTGCGCCGAGGTGAGCAAGTGCGGAGAGGTCTGGCGTCCGCGCGGGACGGCGTACCTTGAAGAGCTTCACGACAGTCTGGAAGAATGCTACGGCCTGTGAAGTGTCGAAGCATCAGCCGCATGGGTGCCACGAACGTGCGAGATGCCTACCTCGGCACCCTTGGGGCTCCCGGAGGGCAAGCACGAGGGCTCCAAGGTGCTGTAGCACGTTCCGTGGGTGCTCCATTCGTGCTGGTGGCGCACAGTGAGCGGGGATAGTATGGGACCGAGCGCGTGCAGCGACTAACCTCCCAAAATTGCTCGTTCTGCCCGTTGATGTCCACCCAGTACTGACAGCCCGGCGTTCAGCTAGACGGCGAGAATGGATGGTGCCACAAAACCTACCTCTTCCATAAACGACAGCGTGTCGCTGGCGCCCTGGTCTTTCAAGAGCTATTGCAGAGCGGTTCAGCAAGCCGAACTGAAGTGCACGAATCGAGTGACTTACGGTGGGGATGTCGGTGTAGTCCCGGGAAGAATCGCAGTTCTCGGTAAATGTGCCATCGCAGCTGCATCGCCCATATGAGGATTCACTAGTCCCGTGTGGGCTACAAGAATCGATACGCACTTGTCAGGCCAGAGGCCGTGGATAGTCCAGCTGTTCGAAGGGCCCGTGGACGGATCCGTGTCCCAGAACTGCGTCTGCAAAAGCAAACCCTGCCGATGACAATCCCGCGGTTAGCTCAGGTCGCGACCTCCCGGCGCCCGCTGCACAGCAACACGCACCCCGGGGGCCTCGAAGCAGCAGGAGTCTGTCTGCTTGGTAGTGTTGTGGCACGACGCGGGGCCGCTGGTAGAGCACCCAGAGCTGATCCGCTTGAAGAGGTTCGAGTATTCCACGGAAGGCGTTGCTAGCGTCGAGCCCGCGAGGGCAGCCAATATCGCGGTAGCAGCAAACATCTTGGACCTGTAGAACCTGTTGTGCGAGAGACAGCGAGGGCGGGGCTGCAGCAGGGGCTAGAGGGTGCGGAATCCCGGAGTCGAGGGCCCTGTAGACAGAAGGGAGACGTTTATATACGCACCGCCTGGGCCGATCACGAAGGCTCAAGGATAATGTTTATATTTACTGCACCCATATAGCGAGGCCCACGATCCTTCGCTGTCGCAGAAGCCAGAGGGAGATCGTGTCACCACATGGCCAGATACGCTCACGAGCCAATGTGCTCGGCGGGGCGATAGCAACCCTCCCGCGACGACACCATGTGTTCGTCCCGCGCCAACGTTTCCAACCCAATACCATGCGCGACGTTGAGGCGACACGCGATAGCAGCCCCGCGCACGCGCAGTCGGCGCACGCCCGTGTCGATGATCGCGCGGAGTACGACGGGTGGCGATCGAGGGGTCAGCGTCTCCTCGGCGGACAGGAATACCTGCTCGATTGCGGCGTTGTACCGGTGGCTGGGGGATGGGGAAACGACAAGTGGCCAGCGTGGTTCGGAAGGGCGAATGCCAACGGCATCACAGGTGCATGTGGGCAGTCTGTGAACGGCTCCGGCGGAACAACAATCATTCGGACCCGGCGCGGCTTTGCGGGGCACAGAACCACGGTGCTTTGTAGGATGATGGCGTCGGAGAAAGGCGGTGGTGGAACGTGGGTGGCATAATTGGCGGTCGACGTCAATGCGGGGCAGAGTATAGTTAGAGTAGCAGTCACGGCAAAGGCAGGAAACGAGTGTCAAGTCCGAACGAAGTTCGACAGCACCGCATGTACGCCGGCGGCTCTGTTGCCTATTCGGGACGTCACCTCCGGAAGACATATGCCCCCGCCTTCTCCGCAGTCACCGTTGCAAACCACCTAGACACAACGACACAGCTTTTTGCTGTACTTCATACATCTGTGAGGTCAGCGATCGTCGGCCACCTTGATGAACGTACGGTAGATAAAGATTTTAGACAGGATAGGATCGCAGTTCATGCCGGTCATTATTAGTTCGTTGGATACATTCGCACTGTGCAGCGCCAGCTGTGGCCCCTTCCTGTTCCCCTCAGCGTCGAGAAAACTTACCGCCCGCTTGCCTTCACCAGCTTCATCAGCGCGTCTATTCTCGTACCCCACGCATCGGCGTAAAGGAATCCGACCAAGCCACTGATGAAATCCCTGCAATCAAGACAGTCAGCCCATGCGGAAACGTCACAGCAAGTGGGGCCGGCAATATACGCACCAGCTCTGCGTGACAGAACGCACGGGGTAGTCGAGGACTGCCGGGATCGACGTCTGGATAGCCCATCCCCAGCGGTCCACCACTATCGCCTTGATATTCGTCAGAGCGCGCAGGCCCTCCGGACCACCTGGATAAAATGATTTGTGAGAAGTTATTCTAGTCGATCAAGACCCTCTCAACGTACCGAAGCGCCCGTAACCACTGTACTTGGTGCCCCCAAACGGCAGATCTTGGCTATGCAACATATATCAGCTGTTACAATAATTTTTTAGTGAGTGATACGCACTTAAGCTGCGCAGCCCATCAGTAGGTCGTCAATGCTTGCAATATAGAAATAATACTCACATAGAACACCCCGAAGTCGTTGACCGCCACCATACCGCACTGTAGCCGTTTGGCGACCTTGATACAGTCGTCCCGTACAGGCCCGAAGACACTGGCACCAAGACCATAACGCGTGCCGTTGGCTATCTCAACAGCCTGGTCGACGGTGTCGTATTTGATGATCACAGCAATAGGCGCGAAGACTAAAGAGCAGGTCGATTAACTAAACTCCCCGGTGAATCAGACGGACTCAAACTTACGCTCATGTTGGGCAACATCGGCATCGGGGTTCACGTCTCCGAGGACCGTGGGCTTGAAGTACGTGCCTTGCTCCAGGTAGGGATGCTTCCAAGGCTCACCACCGACGCTGAGAATCGCGTCCTGTCTCGTTGCATCTATGACTGCAAGCTCCAGACCGGGGAATCGTTCGCCAGAGACCATAGCACCGACATCGGCTACTGGTGCAACGCCATCACCCGGGCTCTTAAGTGAGTGTCCAGGACGGAGCTTGTCTGCGCGCTCAGAGAACATCCTGAAAAGGTCTTCGTACTGAGATTCGTGCACCAGAATCCGCTCAATACCGATACAATTCTGTCCGGAGTTTTGGCTGAACAAATCTGTCAGCTAGATACACGCAGCGGTAGAGTCGCCATACGCACTAAACACCACGCATAAGCAGGCTAATCCATTTCTCCAAGTCTGTTGAAGGCAGGATAATGGCAGGATCTTTGCCGCCAAGTTCAAGCGTGACCGGAGTAAGGTATTCTGTAGCAGCCTGCGCGACCTAATAGTGCGATTTAAAACGCTGCCTTTACCAATAACTCTAATGCTCACAATACGACCAACACGTTCGGAGCCGATGAACGTAATGTGCCGAACGAAGGGGTTCTTAGTCAGAGCTTCCGCATCTTCAGGATAGCAGCAGACAAGCTACGAAAGGGTGAGCACTGAAAGTCGAAGTGGTTAAGTTGCTTCTACCTGCACTAGTTCCTCGTCATGGCCACAGGCTTTAAGAGCTTCTCTGATCGCTTGCACGAACCAGCTAGTCGACCAGATGACATGCTCAGAGCACTTGAGGACCACGCTGTTACCAGCAAACAAGCCAGCAATGATGGGAGACCATGCGTTATGAAGGGCTGTGTACAATGGGAAAGGTATATGTGTGGATGTAGCGGGAGGCTCAAAGGAAATGCTCACGATAGTTCCAAGATGTTATAGCCGCGACTACGCCAAGAGGTTCATAGTGCACGGAAGACGACTTGTAGAACATGATCAAGTTGTTATATCTCGACTCGGGGGAAAGAGCACGCTCTCCATGGTTGATGAGCCAGTCCAACTTCGAGCAGGTGGTAATAATTTCGCCCAGCGCAGCGTCTAACACTGCCAGTGGTATTAGACGTGCATAAACAAAAGCCATACAGATGCGACGTACTGGTCTTTCCAGTGTCCCGGCACGCGACCTTTGCGCACGTCTCCTGGTTATCGACAAGCCACTTCTTGAGACTTCTCATGACACGCCGGCGGTCATCGAACGAGGTGGCTGCCCATTTACTCTGCGCCTCGTGCGCCAGAGCAATTTTCCGCGTGATTTCCTCTGGAGAATCAGCGAGAATGGTATCCAAATGGTATGCAGTAGCGGGGTCGTAGGCGGTAATGTATTTTCGGTCGGGTAATGGGAAATTGGGCAGAAGACCGTCAATGTTCAAGTGCGCCTCAAGGGAAGGTTGAGGGAGCTTCTGTGCGGTCCAGGTATCTTTGATTTGCTGCAGAGCGCGCCCTTTGTGAGCGCGCCGGTTAGTAGCAGTTGAGATAGGTACGCACGCGTGGCGGGGCCAGCTTGAAGAATATAGCACGATTTATGATAGAGTGGTAACGCTGCCAGACAAGCCATATTCCAAGAGCAAAGCAAATTGTGAGCAGTTTGACGGGGTCGATAATGCCACCTTCGTCATCGTCATCATAGTACTCAATCTCGGGGTAGGCCATAGTGTCGGCCTGGTCGTGTGGGAGACGGGAAGAGGAGGGGACGGGAAGGAAGGGGCGGATGGTTCAGAAAACGACCAAACGGGCCTTGCCCTTTGAAGTTGTTGATCGCACGACCGCCGACGTGTACGCGTTGTTGCACTCTGTTTGGTCTCGGTGGCTGAACAAATGAAGCTATAGCGACTTATAGCGAATTCTAGCGCTTGATATAGACGCCTCGACGTCATCTGGGGGGATTACTGAGCCCGGAGCCGCCGGGCAGCAAGCAGCGCTGCTTCAAGCTTGCGGCCCTGGGGTACGGCTGCCCGGCCGAATCTGGACAGTCTACCTTGCCTCCCGCCACCACCGTTGACGTTCTCGTTGTCCACCATGTCGTCAAGAGAACCTATGTGGTATTGTCATGAGGTGTGTCACTAGTCCTTGTGTGACGGCCAAGGATCTACGTAGCTGAATGAACTTCCAGTGCCATGCGGAGATGAGGCCATTGATGGTACTATACCTTCGCGCGTCCACCACGGCAGCACCCGTCTAATTATCCACAGATCCCGGACCCACACTGTGCATCATGTAACGGAACCTTTGTAGAGAAGGTGAGTGCCTCTTCATCTACTTGTATATCCAGCTATACCTGAGGGACAGATAGAGAATCCTGCCGACGATCCCCGGGGATTCCAGCTTGCCGACGGTGACCATTGGGACGATGGCGCACTTCCTGGGGACATGGATCCTTTTATCAGTGCGTGGCGCACCTGTGTGGCGTATGTTCTATGCTGAACTCTGAATAAACAGTGGGTCTACGGTCTCTACTTAGCGGTGCCAACTCTCCACCTTTCTACACTTCGACTACTCGCGCGACATCCCCGACTGCTCGGAGATCATCCGGCGAAGGACCCAGGTCGTCCACTGGGACCTCTCCGACGGCCACCGTACGCCTCCTTGCTCCTCTAAGCCATACGCCGGATCTTGACCCAATCACAGGGTCGCAATGAACGATTCAACTTCCGGGTAGAGCGAACCAGCGGGCCGGGCGGCGGAACACGCACATTCGTTCTGGGCAGCACCCCCTCGAATGCGGGTGGCGGCGAGATCCCTCGTCTTTCACAGTGCGGTCTAGTCTTGCGCCGCTGCTAGAAGGTTCGATGCTCATCGTCCTGCCCTCAGGTTCGCCCCTCGCAACACCGACGGAACCCAGCAGGATCGCCCGAATATAACGGGCCCGATGTTGGCACAGTATCTCCTCACGCTCCTTGGCCCCAGGCGCACTGGTGATCCCTTCTCTGAGTTCCTGGGTGGTATGTTTGGCGCGGCCGGCATGCCCCCTGGTGCGGAATCTGGCCGATGGGGCGACTATGTCTTCAACCAAGAAGGTAACGATTGACAGCAGGGTGGTAACTGACAGCAGACTGACGTGTTGGCGCAGCCCTCGATCAAATCATCTCCCAAATCATGGAGAACTCTAACGCTCACCAGCCAGTGCCGGCGACAGAGGAGACTATCGAGAAGCTACCCAAAGAGGTATTGGAAGAAGGATGTGAGTCGACTGTTGTCTGCATTCAAGATTTTCGTCTGAACCTCTTGAACCAGCCCCCTTGCTCGACAAGGATTGTGCCGTGTGTAAGGAGACGTTCAAGCTCGAGACTGAAGATCCAGATGATCAAATTGTAATTTCCTTACCCTGTAAACACCCCTTCCACGAGAACTGCATCATGCCATGGCTCAAGAATAGCGGTACCTGTCCCGTCTGCAGGTTGGTAATTTTGGCGCTGCCTTCCCTTTTACAACACTTGATCCACTCACACGCTCTGAAGATACCAACTCGTTCCGCAACCCGATTCCCACCCGGCAGGACCCAACCCCCCACAATCAGGTTCGAGCGGTTCTAGTGGCTCCTCGGGGTCACGCAGCGACAGTAGCGGTGGCGCGGGCGGCGCAGCCCAAGGCGGGGGCCTCCTGCAAAATATGTTACACTACCTCGCTGGCGGCCCCGCACAGGGAGGTTCAGATACGGGACACGGCTCATCAAGTGGCAATGGTAGCACATCGACTACGCGAACCTCCTCTGAAGGTGCAAGGAACACGCCGTCCAACGCCAGTGCAAGTTCGCGGAACACCCCTCCCTCACGTAGAAATACCGAGGATCGATACGATGTGCCTGGAGGGTGGGGGGACGAGATTGACTAATGGAGTCTCGTCGTCGGCGTCTTAGTCTGCGTTAGCTCGTTGGGTTGGCAGTAGCAGTATGTAGCGTTCGTGATCTTGAACCGGGCCGTAAACTCAACATCGTGTTTCAATAGCATCTTTAGAGCGCATATTTATTTCATTGGAGTTGAAACTTGTTGAAGCCGCGGTTTACGAGCTCGTTTTCATCTTCGTATATCAATACGACCCAGGCATTTTTGGACGTGCAGTTGTCGGTAGGCCACATTGCGATCGAGCGCCCACGTGACGGTAGGTCGGACGCGTCGTGGGTGACGCGCTCCTCGATCCTCCGCCGCCAATGCGTCATCGCTAATGTACCCGCAGCCGCTCCCTCAAGTCTCCGACCAGCAGAGTGCATATATCATGAATTGCATGTTACGGCTGGCTCAACTCCATGTACCGCCTTCCTCTTCTGCCCCTTTATCAAACTCGTACCTCTGTCCGCGCCTTCGCTTTGTCCGCCGTAGGAAAGATGCCTTCTAGCAACCCTGATGCACCGAACGCTTCCGGGCTTCCCGCCAATGAGACCAAGGGCCTCAAAGAGCGAAGCCCCGAGCCTCACGAACAGAAAATTATCGAGGGCATTAAGGAGGTACGCGCCTCCAGTAATGTTCGTGTATGGCCTGGGCCGCGCCGTAGTGAGACATGTTCTCCTACAGCTGTACACATGCAGGCCGACAGAGGTCAACTACAATATGCTGGGATGCAATTCCCTGCCTCACTCACCTGTTTCCAGAGGACATATGAGATATATGCGCCTGATGCCGTCTTCCACGACCCTATCGGGATCGCCGAGGGCATAAAGTCCATCCGCGCTCAGTTCAACGGGTTGGCGAAGGTTCGTTTTAGCAAGTGCTGCCAACGCTAAGCAATAGCCCGAAGTTGATGGTTTGCCGCAGCTCTTTCCCCGCGCGGATATACCCTCCTTCCGGCTGCTGCAGAATCCGCCGTCAGTCCCCAAGAACAAGATTCTCATCGACCAGGACGTGTCTTATTATCGAGACCCCAACGCGTCGTCCCCCACTAAGGTACGATTGCAGGATGATGATCCTAAAACGCATGTTGAACGTAGAGCAGACCGTCAATTCCCTTCTTACGCTCGAGACCAATGATCAGCACCAAGTCGTCAGGCATACTGAGGAATGGGACCATCGCCGGGAGACGACCGGGGACGATGGTTTCTTGGGTCTAATCAATGAGCACAGGAAGAAGTTCACTGCGAACTTCACCGGCTTGTTCATTAGCCAGGAACCTCCAGCCGAAAAGAAAGACCGAGAGGTGTAGCACGCAGGCGACGTCGAAGTCGTATGAATATCTGTACAGTATCCGACAGCTATGAAGATTTCGGCGGTTTGCTGAGCATCTCGGAGCGCAGAATAGCTCACCGGTCGTGATATATATGGAATGGCAAGAGTACACTGGTAGTAATGGGGATTCTCCGCATCCCATAGACGATCCAGCATCGTATTCGTGTGCCCGAAGGCGTGGCGCTACGCCAGATAGTACAACCGAGAAAATTCGTACAACACTGTCCATACAGTACATCGATATCCGCGAGCGCGTCGGCTCAGAGCGAGGAGTATGGGCCGCAGCCCCGGTGTTACAACCCGGCAACGACGCCGGAAAACAAGAGCAGTAGGGACAAATCTAGACACGGTGGGGACGCGCGCTATAGCGGCGACGTCTTCGCGGTCTCGAACGACTCTTCGCTGCCCGAGTATGACGACGCCGCGTACGGCTTCAGGCTCGCCGAGCCCGGTTTTGGAGGGCCGCCTTCATCGTGGATGTGCTCGATGGTGATGTGTATGCACATCGCGCGCCGCGGCGGCGGCGTCACAGGGCGTTTCTGGCGCCCGAACGGATGTCGCACGACGCGTTTGCAGGCGTTGCAGCAGTCCTACGGGAGACAGAAACGGGGCGACGGAGGGAGTGAGCGTGAGGTCAATGGGGTACGTGACGTGTTCCGGGGCGTACCTGCGTGAGACCGAATAGGAAGGCTGTCGTGAGGGGCACTGCGGGGGTGGACGGGTGGTTAGCCGTGTGTCCGTGCCCATGTCGACGATGTGGTCGGTATCGCTATAGCGACTCCCGCTGGATATGTGGCAGGGCAGTCGGGCAGGGTTATATACTCACTGAGGGCGTGCAGTACGACGTTGGTGACGCGGAGGCTGTCTGACGGCGCGTTGGCGTGTAACGTGCTGAGGCTGATGGGGGCAGATACACGTTAGTTACAGCCATAACAACAGTGAAGAAGCGGCACATAGAGAAGCACCGAGACGGAAACAGGGATACATACATGAGGAGCAGCGCCTGCAGACAGATGAAGCTACCGATGCGCGCAGCCTGCGAGAAGCTGAGATCGCTCGTGCAGCGCCAACTGGAGGGGTGTCTGCGGGCGGCGAGAAAATGGACGGCGGCGTACGCTGTTAGCCAGACGGTGGGGGGGATAACCAAGTGAGACTTTTGAACGCGAGAGGGACAATGGCGTATCCGGAATGCCCGATGTGGTACGCACTTTGGAGGAGCAGCGCGGCGACGATGACGGCGGAGATGACGAGCTGCACACCGGTGATGCTGCGCGGCGGGGGGAGCGGGGGAAAGAGGGAGGCCGGTCACTATGAAACGGAGGAACGGCGGGCGGATATTAGGCTTACTAGGAGCGGCTCTGCAGTGTGCACGCAAGGTCGTCCCCCATATGTCGCACTTGCGTGGGGTGGCCGGCCCCGAAAGCACCCACGCCCGTCGCGAGGGCGGCGAACGTGATATACGGAACGATAAGGAGCTGCGTCTGGTCAGTGTGGCAAGTGGTGGGCGGCATGGTTCAGCGTACCGCCGAGCGGAGGTATTTGGGTTGGGCTTTCTGGGCGAAAATGACTTTGGAATCAGCTAGGAAGTCAATAACCAGGCACAAGGACGCGATGGCGAACCTGTCAGATGAATATCAGTCAGATATGAGAGTTCCTGGATTCTAAGAAGGAATGCCCTTACGCGCATTGCACACCCTCTAGTAGAGCTGCTTGGGTGACACATAGAGCAGTTGAAGGGTTTGGGTTGTAGATTTCCCCCGCGTACATCCTGTAGAAAAGCGGAGTGAGGCTGAATGTCGATGTTCAAGAGCGCGGATGACCCTTACAGGAAGAAATGGGGGATCGTGCCCGAGAGGGTTATAACCAGGAGGTTGAGTAGGACTGGGCTACGCTCGACCATGCTACTAGAGAAATGGAGTAGCGCAAGGAGGACGACGAGCGCGAACTGCCCAATGGTGATCAGAGCAAACGCAGCATTGACTAGGTCCTCGGGATGGCTACCCATAGCATGGTACATCTCCGGCCATGTCGCGTCGGGAGGCTCACGAGAGACCAGATACATTCAGCTAAGATTGCAGTCCGCTAGCACGAGTAGCACTGGGGGAGGAGTCGAGATGCAGCAGAAGGGGGGGACGTTAGTATCGAGAGCCGAGGTCAGCCTGGTATACAAGTAGGACCAGCCTAGGGATCTGTCCGAGGTAGATAGATGACGATGCCCTTCTAGGGAGTCGTCGGGGGGCTCTCCTCGGGGCTGATAGTGTTTTGTTGTACTTGAAATACGATCATGGCGAACGGACAAGTGGCAGCCGTGAGGCGTGGGGTAGCCCGGGCGAGTTGCGAGGGGCCCCGGCTGGCGTGGGCAGGCAGGACGGCGGACACAAGCCTAGAGGCCGTCTGGGTTGAGAAGAGGCCTGAGATCAAGCCAGGATCACGACGCGGCGTCGATGCGTGTTCCCAGCAGCATCGCCAGAGAGCATGGCAGTTGCATAAGATGAGAGAAGTCCACAGGTACCAGTGGTGGTCTGTCCGAAGCCCCCGCCGCCCGCGCAGACTCTGGAGTCCAAGCTTTCTCAGCTGACAGTCTGCGGCCGCTGTGGCGCGCTGTGCCCGAGTATTGGGCGCCAAATGGAAGCACGTGCGCGAGCTGGGCGGGAGTCTGGTTTCAGGCCCGAGGGCTGATTGAGAGGTCCAACGGACTCGGGCTCGAGTTGGAGGACGAGAAGTCGATCGGGCTTGTTCTCCTCGTCCGCGTCCGTCCCCAGGGCCTCATCCTCTCCTCACCATCTCTCACGCCTCCCATTCATCCGCCTCTTCCACCGGCAGCCCCAGCGGTGAAGGATTAATCGTGTGGAGTGCGTGAACCGTCTTACCGAGACCGCAACGTGTGTTTCATGTCCTTCGTGCACGGTGGCTTCTTACTCAGAATTTCTTGCAGCATACACACGGCTTCTGAGACCCATGCACGAACGGTAGTCCAGCTCTGCATCTTTATACTCGACGCTCGAAACGACCACCATGCCTAGCACATCTCCCGAAGACCCTACTTCCCCCACCTCCGCCGTGTCTGCTCCTGCTTGGGCTCCTCCTCGCGCACCGCTTACCCCGCACCGCTTGGCCAAGCTCGCAAATGCCCTCGGGGTCTCTACGCCTGTTCCTGCCATTCATGCCATCTCTTCTCCCTCCCCTAGCTATGCTCCTTCGCCAATAGCACCAAGCCCTGCCGCTTCCTCCGCTTTTGACTTCCGACGATCCCCGACACCCTCTGCAGTCTCCACACACACCTACACGCCTGCGACCCAAACGTCCAGATACCTCCTGCACGTCATTCCGCCAACACATCTTCCGCACGAGTCTGACAGCCATTATGACAACGAACTCCTCCCTCCACCCCCCACCGCGTCGGGCTATCACACACAATTCCGAAGAGGTATTTTGGTCCCAGTCTACCCTACACTACAAAGTCAGCTAGCCGCGATCGCGAAGGAATACGCGTTACCCAGTACGGTAGGCCTGGTTTTATACCTGATCAACTCCACCGCAGCCGCACAGGCGAGCATGCGTCTCGGCAACATGGTAGATGAAGACGGGGAAGGCCCAGGACCGCGGCTTTCAGAGGACATCTGGAGACACATTTGGGTGCGCGTCCTCAAGGCTGAACGGGAGGACGTGCCGCCGTCCGCGGTGCGTACAAAGGGCCTCGGGTTTGGTAGCCCGGCGGCACAATCTTCGCCTTCGCTGCTGCAGGACGTAATGTCGACGCAGAGCAGCCTCCGGCCGCTTCTCTCGCCCATGCGCGCGGAGACGCCACAGCTAGTGACACCTTCGCCGTCGACGACGGCGTCGCACTCGGCCATCTCCTCGCGCTCCGACCTCGATTCGCCCGAGTCGGCCACGTCGGTGTCGGATGGGGGGAACGCGGACGACGTCCCGCTTCCCGGACTGCACTCGGCTGCGCTCGTCCCGATCCTGGCCAAGGTCGAGTTCGACGTGGACAAACGCAAGGCGACGTGGTACGATCGGTGGAAGCGCAGCCGACGCGTCCAGCACGCCAAGCGCGCGGAGAGCCGGCTAGGCGTGCAGAGACGTGCAGCGTCACGAGCAGGCGACGAGTCCGGCGCAGAGGGGGAGGGCGAGGAAGAGGGAGACCGAAAACCGGCGGTGACATTGCGGCTGGTCGACCGACTTCAGGCGACGGAGAATACCCCGGCCTACTTGCGCCCGAAGAACGGCCGCCTCCTAGATGCGGACGGGGACGACGATGAGTACGCGCAGTTGCCGGATTCGGATGGGGAGGGCTCAGAAGACGAGGGAGACGAGGGAGACGCGACGGCGCGGTATGGGCAGGGGAGCGTAAGTGGTGATCCGTTGGCGGACGTGTTTGGCACGGATGCTGAGACGTGGGCGGACATTCGTGCTGAAAACGGCTCGCAGACAAAGGCGCGACGAAACCCGAATGTGGTGGACCTCGCGCTCGACGGTGCGGCACTTTCGGCGTTGCCGGACCCAGCAGAAGACGGGAAGGAAGGGGAGCCCGTGGACGATGTGGAGGAGGTGGCGGAAATGTTGAGGCGGAGTTCGCGCCCACAACTGTCTGTCGCGATCCCGCCGTCGCCGCCACCGCCGGAGCGCAGGGGATCCCAAGGTTCTGCGCTGTCGAGAAAGCATGTCCCGCCAGCGCTTAATCTCGCCCCGTCCATGCCCGACGGTTCAAATGGCCTTGCATACTTGCAAGACGAGAACACGCCTTCGACGGGCGAGTTTGCGAAGAAGGACGGCGAGGAGGAGCAGTCTGATGGCGAGACGACTCACAAACCTATGCGCCGAAGCCCTCTGGACGAAAAGCGCGAGGGTGTGTTCTACGACGAACTCAACCTCGGTCTCGAGAGCTCGTATGAGGTGACATGCCTCTCCCGCCCATTATGCAGCACAGCCACTGACACTCCGGACAGTATGACGAGGATGATCCGCACGACCGTCGGAAGAGCCAAGTGCTGATGATGGCCAAGCTGGATGAAATTGAGCGAGTGAGTTTATTCGTATGGAACTCTTGCCGATATTCGTCAAAAGCTGATGGCCGCTCTAGAACCTCGCCCAGTTCTCGCCACGCAAGCTGGTCATCGAGGATCTCGCAGCGGAGACGCCGACTGGGATGCCTTCGATCGCCAACAGCCTTACTCCGCCTGCATGGCATGGCTCAACGAGTGCTGGTGCCTCCCCGAACCCGTCTCCGAGGCCAGGGTTCGTCCCTTCTCATTGACTCGCAACCGTTCGGGATACTGAAGGCTTGCGCAGGCCTCCGGCCGAGGGCGCCTCCTGGCCCGCCGTCCCGTACTCCGCGCTCTCGGCTATGGGCGGTGCGCCCGGCCCCGCGGACCCCGAGCCCGCGGACGACATCCCATCACCTCCGCGGATTGCGTTCAACGGCATCTCCACGGACTTGCCCAAGTCTCCCTTCCAGAAGCGTACCCCCGCGGACGTCATTTCTGACGAGACGCTCGCGCGCCAACGCGAGCTCGAGGAGGAGCAAGCTGCGCTGTATCCCCCGCTCGTCGCGCCGTCGTTGCGGCGCAACGCCGCATCTGACTCTCCCGTAATTCCCCTCTCCCCAGACCCGTTTGGCCGCTTTCCGTCCGACCTAGAGAGCGTGCCCCCGCTGCAAGATGACTTATCCGGACGTTCTCCCCCCGGGAAGAAGACGCCCGGCTTGCGGCATGCGCATAACAACAAATCCTCGAGCGGTATCTCCGATGCGCCCTCGAGCAGGTTTTCGTTGGATTCTGTCGGCTCGGATGAGGTCCGGGCCGCAGCCGCAGCTGCTGGTCCCAGTACGACCGCGGCATCCGCGAAGACTGCCAAACCGGCGTCATCCATTATGAGCGTGAAAGGCATCAAGAAGCTCTGGCGGCGAACGAACAAGGCGTCCGTCTCGGGCTCAGTGTCCCCCTCGGTGCCCGATTCTGGTCGGTCGTCGCCCAACCCGGCCCCGGCGGGCAAGCGGTCGTCGCGGACAATGTCTCGCAGCCCGCAGCCCGACCCGTATATGCAGCAACCCCAGTCCGCGCCCGGGCCTGCGCCGTTGAAGGCGAAACGGAAGAACTCGCTGCACGCGTTCCAGTTCAACCAGGAGTCGCCATACCCCATTCATCCACTGCCCGTTCGGCAGCCATCGCCCACCGGTAGCAGCCAGCCGGCTACGACACCCCCGCCGCCCGCCTCGGCACCTGCGGCACCCGGCGCGCGCAAGTCAATACTCAAGTCTTTCAGGTCGCAATCCGGCAGCCTCTCTACACACTCGTCGTCGTCCTCGATCGCACAGACGCCCCGCTCTAGCTCCGAGATGGCACAAGAACAGAGGCGCCGCAAAGGCAGCGTCGTAGAGCTCGGGTCCGTCATGAAGCGCGCATCGGGCGTCTCCTCGTCGATGACGCTGGTCGATATCCCTCGCAGCCCCGCGCTGCCCGAGCATCTCGCGCAGAACCAGTCGCGCTCAAATAGCCGCCAGTCGCAGCTCTCGAATACGGGCTCCACCGTGAGCGGGCGCGCGTCTGCCGCGTCGCGCCAGCGCCCGAGCATTTCCTCGACGGACTCGTCGTCTTCGCGCGCGCCGTCGCGCCTCACCGTCGCTGCGTCGCCGCCGCGCGGGGGGAGCGCGCTCGGGGTCCCGCGCACGTCCGGCGACTCGTACGAGAGCCGGCCGAGCTTTGACGAGTCGCAGTTCGAGATCGTGTCCCCGAAGCTCGCGCCGTCGCAGGCGCTCTCGTATCCGTACCACGCGATGGATCAGTCCATGTCGTCCGCGGAGTAGGGAGCACGTCCGCGTTTGTGCCCTTGTCTGACTATCGTTCTTCTTGATGACCACGACACTGCGTTTGTTTGTTTTGCCCGTGCCTGTGCCCTGTGTCTGCTCGCGATGTTAGGTCGGAGCGACCGGAGGGGTGCCTATCAAGCAGGCTCGTTTAAACCCGCGTTCGCGTGGGATCTTGTTTTCAACTCATCGCCTTTACCCCGCTTGCTCGATTTGTCTGTTGTGCGCATGTGGCGTGTATCGCCCTGCGTCCAGCTGGTAGTATATATGATATAGTCTTTTCCCAGAGCCCCTCGTAGCGTATCTGTTAACCATCACTACTTGACCGTTCTTGTTCTCAGTCTTTTGCTATTCCAGGCACCCGCACGTCGCACTTATTCGCACTCCTCATCGATTTTGCCATCGTCGTACATTCTCCCTCGCGCTGCAGCCCAGTAGTCGAACTGTGTTATTATTATATCCATTGAATAGATCGTAGTGCACACGCAAAATCGCATACATGTCCATCCGTCCGTCCAAGCTCTAACCGGTCCAAGTCCTCGCGGGCATCGTTCAGAATGAGTGTTCGGTCGAGTCCTTGCCGACGGCAGAGGTGCTCGATGAGCCAGCGGAGACGGTGGTGAGGATGCGGTCGATGTAGTTGGCGCCGCTCCACTTCTGGTGCGTGAGCACGTCGCAACCGAGCTCCTTCTCCTTCTTCTGGATGAGGTTCACATACGCGAGCATCCCTTCGGTCTTATACCGTGCAGCGAGTTCCGCTGGGAGAGGAAATAAGCTTTGGCGCCCGGCCTCCGGTGTGGATAAAGTATGGCAACTTACCTGTGGTCACGGCGTCTAGGTGCAGGCCAGCGAGCGAGATCAGTTGGAGGACGAAGCTAGAATGCGGAATTAGTCCCCTTCTTAGTTCGCGCTGGGATGGAGCTTACCCCTCCTTGCCGAGGTCCCAAACGAAGTTCTTCAAGTCTTGGTCCGAGAAACCTTGCGCCGACCAGTTAAAGCTCGGGCTCAAGTTATACACGAACCACCTGGGGATCTATCAGTATTCTGTACTCACGGGAATGAAGAATTTGAACGACGTACTTTCCGGGGTACTTCTCGCGAATTTTGCGTGAGAAGTACCGAGCTTGCTCAAGGTCTGGCAGTTTCGTTTCGAGCCAGATCATGTCGGCGTAGGGAGCGAACGCGAGCTCGCGCTTGATCGCAGCTTCAACCCCGCCAGTATAGTGATAGTACCCTTCTCGGGTCTTGGGCACTGTGCAGAACGCTTGTCATGTGTTCGAGGTAAAATGAGAAGAAGGTTCAGCTTACGGTCCCAGTCCCAGAAGATGCTTTCGCCTAGGATATCCTTGGCGACGTCTCGCGCCTCTGCATTAGATTTTCCATCCACAGCATCACGGTAGGCTTTCAATGCGTTTTCCTTGTCCTCCACACTAGATTGCTGTAGGGCTTTCTCGAAGGCTACAAACACGAAGTCAGTACAGACGCCACGCATTTCCACCAAAACGTACCCTCGTTAAATGTACACAGGGGATTCCTTGCGAGCCAGTCAGCCTCAATCGTATCGATCTCCGCGCCGCTCTTGCCCTCGGCCTCAGCGGCCGCGATGACCTCCGCAAGCGCGCGGTCGGGGGAGGACACACCGCGGATGAACTCGTGGTCGAGAACATCGACGGTGCTCGAGAGCAGCTTCGCAGATTCCGCGTCTGTGCGCGCGATGAGGAGCATAGTCGACTTGAGCAAGTCCAGCTGGAAGCGGGCAGCGATGAGGCGCGAGACGTGCGCGGACGCTGGGACGAGCACTTTGCCCGCGAGATGGCCACACTTCTTCCCGCCGACGAGTTGGTCCTCGAGGTGTATTGCAGAGGCTCCCTAGGTATTGAACTTAAGTGAGTATGATAGCGACATTTGTACAAAGATCTCGAACACTAACCGACTCTGCGAAAAGCTTCACTAGCTTCATGACGGCGGAAAGGCCGCCGTGCCTATAGAGAAGATAAAGATAATTAGTTAACTCGTCCATCAAGACTTGCGTTCAAAGCATAGAACTCACCCCATGTCGGCGTCCGCGATGATGGGGCGCAAATAGTCGACGTAGGGTAGTTTCGCTCGGACTTCGGGACTAGAACTAATCCGCTCATCGTAGTGCTTCTTGTCGTGCAGCTGCTGTGCGCGGAATAGCCGATGAACTTGGTTTGGCACCGTAGTATAGGGGTAGTCTCTATTCCGATTATTTTATGGACATCAGACACAAGTACAAAAGAGCCTGCGTACCCAAGATCTGGACCGACATCGTTGTTCCCCGTTGTGAGGACGCTCGAGCATGCCCATCCACTGACATATACGACCTCCTGATGCGGTGCCATTTGTGTCATTTGCACAGGATCAATCGCACCCATGGTATGTACGGGCCTCCCCTCCGCCGCGGCGTTCTCAAACAAGGAATACAACTTGTTCGCGAGTAGCGTCGACGGCAACGGCAGCACCGGGAATGCCCCCTGCTTCGACGCGACCTGCGCAGGCGTGTAAGGCCGCTTGAGGGAAGAAAATCGTGGGCGCTTGAAGAACGCATCCATATCGGCGACGCGTGCTTCGAACGTTGCAGCTTCCTCCTCCGCGGAGGGAGGCGTGAGGGGAAGTGCGGGGACGGAGAGGTTGAGGGTGCTCATTGCACGAGAGCCTGCAGGGAGGAAGCGGCCTGAAGCTCTGAGGGTTGTCCGGAGAATGCTTGACATCGTCTCCGGTACGGTTAAGCACCGCAGCAGGCCGGGTAGAAATGAGCTGAAGGAGGCGAGGCGAGGAAGTGGTGGTCGGTCAATTGGGCGGCGGCCCTTTTTACCCCGCACCCCCTCAGCTCCGGCAATTTCGGAACGATCGCGGATCCGGAGCGCCCGTCCAGTTACCCCGCATCCCCAGCCAGCGTCAACAGTTTTAGCAGACTTTAAAGCACAAGTCTACCTAGTTAAAAATAGGGACTACATACACACATGTTGCCACTGGGTGTTGCCATCGTATACCACCTCAAGCAATGGCGTACGGAAAAGACACAATATCGAATGAGTCATACAATCTAAAAGCAAGTTCTGAAGCTACACTACGATACGTTCCGCTTTACCTTTGTGTTCATTTTCATGACTCTAACTTACCAATCAACCAGCAGCTAGCGAAGATCTGACCAAGGAAGAGTGGTGCATGCACCCAGCGCGTTTCGGTCGTCGGAGCCCTACAAATGAATGGTCGGGAATGTAGTCCGATGAGTAGCGAAGCAACGCACTTACGATCCGAACGAAAAGTGTGCCTGCGCGCTGATTAAGAAGAGAGTAATGGCCCAAAGCCGGTTCCGGTGGGCCAGGTAGCCTGCCCTAGTAGCCGTAGGCGCGAACGTGGTATATATCCACAGCCCTGCCAGATATATCCCACACTCGACGAAGAATGTGACGACAGGGTAGTCAAACATTCCTGCACCCAGCTGATTGAAGTCGTGAGGGGTAATCTTGATGTCTGCGCGGTGGGAGGGCCATTCGAGGAGGAAGTGGCTGGCGGCGACTGTAACGATGACCACTTGGTCCTTGAACGTGGTGGGTGCGCGTGTGTTTGCTCTGTATAGTGCAGCCGATAAGACCCCTGAAAACAACGAATTATAGACAGCCGCGAGCGAGATGAGTAATTAACCAGACCACCAACCTACGGTAATCATGCCGCCCAATGAATGGCTGTATGGGTATTCATTGGTATACGGGAAGCAGCCGCGAGGAATCAGCGTTGCGTCGAGGCTAAATGTTTCGATTCCAAAGAATTGAAGAAGGAAGAAGGCGACGTCTGGCAATGCACCTGCCAGGGTAAGCAACGACAACGGTACCACAGGTGCGAGTGGTTTCGCTATGAGACCTGAGAAATTCGGTGACATTATGATTGAGCACGCTCATAGAATAACCAGGCTATAAGGTGTCCTAGGGGCCGTCTACATACCTGGAGCGTAGTGAGCGATCCACATAGTCGGAGATAGGGTTATCGAGGATGGCCTCGAGAGTAATGGGGCTCATTATACCTACGCAACACATATATACACCGCAAATTTACTGTATTCAGTGCAGTGTACTCATAAATGACGCCATGTCGGCTTCATGAATGACTGTGGTCATCGGAGGAAGCTGGCATGGAGTTAGATATCGGAGTCGTCACTCGTGGAGTGATGTTATATGGGTTTGCTGAGTAGTACCAGCCCTTAGGGACGCAGGTTTTTAAGAGCCTGTGTTTACTCGTCAGCCCGACCTTGCTCTTACCTGTATGTTAGTACGTCCCGCCTGCCACAAGTGGAACGTTCGACATCAACAGAAGAGAACCGTTCGGCGTCATTTTCAAAGTCTCTCCGCCTTCCTCAAATGGAAGCTTCACGTGACATCATACCGCGTTTCCATTGAACGCGTCTTGCAGTCGCCGCGCAGTACTTCGGCACTTTGCATCCACTATCACTGCTTACTATCACTCGACACTTTTGCGCGAGGAGTTTGTACGCAGAAAATACTGCCCTACTTGGCTTTTCTTGGGGAATCCGTATACCTAAGACGACATCACACTACATCTGCAGGCACACATAGTACCCGCCGACTTACGTATATACGTCAGTTTCTAGTCCTCGGCCACCTATCGGCTACTACTAGATCGAAACGCGAGCGGACCCTGTCATCGTCATGTTTGCCTCACAAGCGGTCAAAAATCTTGCAGACCTTTCTCTGGATCTCTCTGACCCCGTTGACTGGCAAACGGGCTCATTACGAACAATTCACTATCATCTCGATATAACAGCCGTCGCAACCGAACCTGTTTCAGGACTCTTTGCTATAGGTGTGGAAGAGATAATGCTAATGCTATTGACCTATCTCACCGAGCGCTCTATAGGTACGGCGCGTGGATCGATATACGTTTATGGCTCGCCGGGCGTTGAGGCCAGAATAAAGATCACCGAGCCAGCTAGCTTACGAATCAAGTTCTTGCAATTCGCGGCTTTGGCTTTTAAGCTCGTATGCGTTGGTGGGTTGTCTTATGGTTCATCTCGAAGTTAGCTGACCCAAGCTGCCGAATTAGACGAACACGATCGATTACATGTATGGGACCTCAACTCTCCCGGAAAGCCTAAGCTCCAGAGAATCACCGGGTTTGGACAATCCGTCAAGTATGATGCTCCTCTGTATGCCACTCGTACTGTGTCTTGACAGAACGATCATAATAGTGCAATCGTTACATCGCCTTCGCACACCCATGTCGGTACTGGTTCCAAAGCCAGTGTAATCACCTGCTAAAACATCGCCGCAGGCCTTTGTCGCGCTTGCCGATGGAGAAATTAAGACTTACGATCTACTTTGCTCACGCATATCCCCATACGCCATACCTAACCAGTGGCGACTTTACGACAAGAAGTCCCTTGCTAGTGGTCTTTCCATCTCAGGCGCCCCGGGCTCGTACGTCCACTCTTCCCGTTCGCTTGGTGACCGTAGTAAGCAATGCTATATAGGGATGTCATCATAGATATGGCAATCCACCCCCGCGACTTGAATCTTCTGTTCGTTGCATATGAGGGTCGGTTCATTCATGATCTCCTAGTACTGGGGTGAACTAAAAGATGTTCAGGTGGTGTACTCGTCTCTGACTTGGTACGTCCAATCACTTCACCCTACCGCATCGGCTCTTATTATCACAGTGCAGAAAGAGCAAAATACGGTAAGAGCCTTCGAGCTGATACTGCCACCTGGCGCCCCCGGTGGCTCTGGTTTCCACGCCAAGGTAAGCTCACCAAGCCGGCGATGAGAAGGGTAACCCATGACACATGACGGTTCGTGAACTACAGGACCTCCTTTTACCTCGTCGGCTACAAGCCACGGCTTTGGCCTTGCACCCCTCCGGGCACCTTTTGGCTGTGGGATACGCAGACGGCACCATTGGATTCTGGTCGTTGGAAGACGAAGACAAGCCGCTGGCACTGCGCACACTTGACAGTGTTGGGGATGAAGACCTCAGTGCTGTGGATACTGTCAAGCTAGATGCTGTCCTCTCTTCACCGCAGGATCACCCTGATGAGCCTCCGCGCGAACCCATCTTCAAGCTCGCATGGAGCGGCTTTCCGAACTCTTCGGACCCGCGAGGTGGAGATACAGTGTTAACTGTGCTCGGTGGCATGACAATCGACTCTTCCCCCGGGCTCACAGCCCTCCTCTTCCCACTTCTCAATCCACCAGCACCACCAACTCCCGCCTCACCCAATGCGACGGGGGTTGCGCCCCCGTTACACCCTAGCATCCGTACAGCAATACGCCAGTCCCTTATCGTAAAGGATGTGTACAACTACACCACCGCGAGCCCCGTGCAAGACTTCCTTCTTTTTCCTCGCTCGAGCCCCCATTTTGCGGGCCACTATGACCCGAGCACGATTCTCGTCGTGTCTGATTCTGAAGTACCCGAAGTCCGCACTAGTGAGGCGTTCGAGTTTCCACCTCCGACTTTCCTTGGTTCTCCGGAGAGCCCCTCGGCGCCGGGCCGCCCATCGACCTCGCAGGCTGCTGCCGGAGAAGATGCGGGCCCGGACGATACTTTAGCAAAAGAGTTGGCTATGACGCTGCAGTCAATGTCGATGTCGGACGAGCCCCGGCTAGCTAGGCTGCCTCCGTATCTGTGGACCGTCTTAGGCGAGCGTCTCGTCAAGGTGGACAAGCAGACGTACGAAAATATTGTTCGCGACAAGCTGGTACCAGTCGATGGAGAGGTCCGGTTCCCTGTTAAAGGCGGCGTTGCTTGGTCGGAAGACTTTGAAGGGATCATGAAACTTATTAAGGTGAGCTCTGCCTTCTGTCTTCGCAGATATAGTTCCCAAAGTGGCGGACACAGCTTCAGCCCCATAGGATTCTCGTTACGCATCTACAGGATCTCTCCATCCGGTTCCTGGACGTCAGCCCGCATCTGTTGGTCAGCACAGGTCCGGAGTCCCCGCTCACCAGTAGCTTCCCCTCCCTCATACCCAGGCTGGCGATCGAACTCGGCCCGTTGCTCATCGATCACTCACTCGGGCTCTCACATATTCCCGCGGGTTCCGGGGAGTACGACCCACGCCTATCCAAAGAGCGAGTAGAAGAGGTACACTTCGCCACGGAGTCGCTAGAATGCGTTGCTGTATTGCGGAGCGGTGCAGTGATATTGCATCGACTGGATGTACCAGCTGAAGAAGGAGCCTTTGGCCAGAAGTCCTTGCAAGACGAAGAACTAGTGTCTTTGTCGCATCTACGCGCCCGGGCAGGCTTGCGATATAGCCCTGTGTTCGGAATTAAAGCCCACAAGACGCGTGGGGTCGTGACCGCCTGTGCACTATCAGACGTTGGTACGTATTTCTCTACCCCACTATATTTTTAGTCCTCATTCTGTCATCGCGTTAGGTTTCCTGGCAATTGCATACGCCTCAGGATCTCTGCTCGTCGTTGACCTCCGGGGGCCGCGCGTGCTTCTACGCCATGAACCCAATTCGCATGGGGGCTCAGGGCTCCTTCATCGACATTCAGAGCCCGAGCCATTCCTCTCATTGACGTGGACATGTTGCAGTATATCTTCAGGTACGTCATCTTTCATCCCCTTTGAATGGTCGGATCTCATCCCATTGTGGCAGATCCCGTAGTGCGCCTTCGACTGATCTGCAGCGCCACCTCCGGGGCAACATCCGTCTTCTCTCTCGCTCACAACCCTCCCAGTGCATGGTCTGTAGTCCAACCATCCGTAACCACGGAGGTCCCCGCTCGCCCTATACCAGGCGGCTCCTTCGTTCTCGACGCGAAGACAGGTGCCAAGTGCGGCGCGGACAGACGGGGACTAGCTGTGGTACTGCAGCCGGATGACGCCTCAGATGCGGCAAAGAAGTACGTCTTCGTTGCAGCAGGCGCAAAGGGCGTGAGGTGCACGCTCAACGTGAATGGCGAGCGGATCGCCAAAGTCGATTGGGGCAGCAAGGTCGGCGCCGTCCAGCACGTCGAGGTCATCGAGCGGGCAGGTGGGTAGTTCCACGCCTTCGTTCGTACACACGCTAAACGCGACAACGAAATAGACTCGTGCGCGCTAGTAGCCTTCACCAGTCTCGGAAACGCCCTGATATACTCCCTCCCGCATCTCGAGCACATACACACCCTCCAGCTCCCAGCGCTAGGATCATCCGAGTACGTATACCTCCTCTCACATACGCCCCCCGCGAATTCGAAGTTCCCCAGCCTAACCTCCCTGCCAGCCCACCCAGCACAGAAGACTCCGGGGACTTCACAGCGCACACGACGTTCCCCGTGCCCGCAGGCTCGTCGCTCCACCCACTCCTCAACACCGACCTGCACACGCTCTTCTCGCACCGTCGCACGGGCCCGTACGTGCCGCCGCTCGTCGACCTCGCCTTCGGCCGCGGGACGGTCCCCGCGCAGCCGCAGCCCGTGTCGCTTGGGCCGCCGTCGCTCGTGGGCTCCGTGCTCGGGTACATCGGCGCGTTCGGCGGGGCGAGCGCGGGAGAGCAGATTGATACCCTCTGTGAGCCTGAGCGCCGTATCCCGATCTTGTGTGCATGTGAGAACTGACGTCAAGCGGTTGCGTTGCAGTGGCGGGCCCTGACAGACCCGTGCCGCCGCCGCCTCCTAAGAGGCCGGACGTGCGCCAGGGCGGGCGTGGTGGGCCGGGGGGTGACGCGTCCGCGTCGTCGTCGTCGCAGGCGTCGGTGTCTGCGGCTGCGGCGGACATGTCCAGCGGCGTCGCGGATCTGTATAGTCGTCTGGGGAATGCGTTGGCGGAGAGAGGGTACGCCGTCATCTGTTGTCGTCGACGCGCCTGGGTCGGTGGCTGACGCTGACTGCTGTGACGTTAGGGAGATGCTGGGGGACCTGCAGCAGAGCATGGATTCGCTCGAGCAGGGGAGCAAGAGTATGATGGAGCAGGTCGGTTTATGCGACTTTTGTCTCTGTATATCGATGAGCTTACTTCGCATCCTGCAGGCCAAGAGGCTCGCGGCACAACAAGGCATGAAGAGCTGGTTCGGGTTCTGAAGTGATCATGGTGTAGGCAGGCTCTCGACTCAACGAAAGCCACTGCGCTTCACCCATGTTACCAAGGGGCCTTCGAAGTGAACAAATTGTGATACTATTATCCACGACACACCGTGGCCCAGATGTACCTATACTTCCAGAGTACTTGATCCCATTATTACGAAGTGCAAGGCAGTCATCTATATATGGAGGGTCTCCAGTACGTTGTAGTGGGGTCAGCCGTGTGCTCAGTTAGTCGTGTGTTTGTGCGACTGTCTTGAGAGAAATTAACAGGATGCAGGTTCGCGGTGTTGTGCGGTGAAGCAGCCACAACATCAATCCGGTGCAGAACAGTTATCGCATCGACAATGGAAAACATGATATCCTCACATTGTCCAAAACAACACAGCGCCTCAACGGCACCCAAAAGAACGTGGGCACAAGTGGTGGTGGTGACGATGGTGATGGTGTATCACTATATTCAAACAACAGGCGTGCAATTGGCGAGCGAACACACGAGAGCAATGTTCAACAGAAGTCCGGATTGTAGTGAGGGGAGGATGTCAATGGAGGGTGGGGTCGTGTCCGTGACATGACGGGGGGTATTAGGTACTGAATGAAGTTCTGGTACTCTGCAATGCAAGTCCAAAGAACCAAAGGGAAGCAAAAGAAAGCGGGGAGGGGGACGTAAAGAAAACCATCAAGACGTAAAGCCAGAGTTCCTCCGAGCGAAGAAGACTACCGCCAGTCACGGCCCACCGGCTCATCAACGAGTGAGAGAAAGCCCGTTTAGAGCGCGATGGCGGCGGCGCCGGCAACGACGCCAAGAGCCGAGAGGGCCCAAGGTGCGAGCCGAGGAAGCGACGCCGCGCCGTTGTTGCCGTTGAAATTGGTCGGGGTCGCCGACGCCGAGTCGGTGCCAGAACCGGACGCCGTGTTCGAGGCGCTGCCAGAGGTGCCCGTCGCTGAACGGGTGACACCGAAGCCGCTGCTAGTTGATGAACCAGCGGGAGCGGTGAGGGTCGAGCTGAAAGCGGGAACACGAGTGTCAGGATAATGGGCGCTGACTCGGCGGGGAACTCTCGTACCCAGAAGCAGAACCGGAAGCGGAACCAGAGGAGCTCGCCGACGCGGAAGTGGACGAGGCGGAGGAAGAGGTGGTCGAGAGAGGTGCGCCGATGTCGAACCCAGGGGTCTCGTCGAAGATCTGGCCCTGGTTGCTGTGGGCGGGCGGCATTAGCACGGACTTCGGCTGACAGCTTCCATGTAGAGCGGCACTACTCACGTTACGTTAATCGCGCGGAGGGTATACTGGCTGCAGGCGGGGAACGGCAATGAGTCATGGGCCGTGCTTGGGAAAGAAACCGTCGCGAAACATACCCGGCGGGCACGACACCGAGCTGGAACGACGCGAAGTCTGCGGAGGGGTTGACGTTGTTCGCGATGGAGAAGGTGTCGTGGAACTCGTTGGTGTTGACGAGCTCGAGGGTGAACGGGGGGTCGGAGTTGGTGTGCGTCCAGCTGACGTTGACCTGAGAGCTGGAGTGCCAGTCGACCGGGATCTGCAGGAGCAGAGCCGAGGCCCAAGGCGCGATGGCAAGAGCCGCAACGAGACTGTGTGTTCCGGGCCAAGCTCAGACTCAGCTCACGTTCTTGTGCGAGGGGAACAGCACGCACCTGAGCTTGGAAAGCATGACGGGAGGCCTCTGTTGAGCTTTTGAGATGGAACGAGCCAAAGACGGGAGCGGGGAGGGAGGGAGGGGGTCGACAAGGACGTCGGGGGAGACGGACGGACAAGGGCAGACTTTTGTACCGGGCGAGATTCCCACGGCTGCCCTCGAACCTTCGTGCGGCGGTCGATCGGTGGCAGCCTGGGCAGGACTCAGCCAAGAATAACACACAAATGGCCTATCCCTGCCCCCGTCCTCTAGACAGTTCCAATCCATGCATCACTCGTTTCACCCCGCAGCCACCCGCGTCTTGTCCAACTGGCCTCTATGTTCTATTACCGCAACAGCGAAACATATCATCCGTATGTCGTCCACCCAGCCCACCTAGTTGCCCCAGGACTCCGGCCGGCGCCGAGTAGCACCAGCCTCCACGCTCCCACCAGAAGCTACGGCCAGCAAAACCTCCTGAAATCTCCCGCGGCAAACGCAAACGCTGCGCTTCCTCCGAAACGTGGGGCATCATGAGACGCCGCTGGGAATAGCCTCCCCGTTCTATTCACAGTGCGTGCAGGGCCCGACGCCTAGCATCACGACATCTGGCATCACCCATGTGCAAGAACACCCCTCCTCCACGTCCCCGCGAAGCACGCGTGCGTACCGTTGCGCGAAGCCCCGCAGGGCAGGCCCGGGTCTCTCCACGGGCGGGCTAGTATATCTGTCAATTACAACGAGCCGTCCGTCAGCGAGCCGCGTTCGCCCAGGCAACGCCCGCCGCCGCAGACGTGTACCCGTCCCTCTGCCTGCTCACCTCGTCAAACGGCCGGGTGTCGTTGAAGCAGCTCTCCCAGACCTCGTTCACCGCACGCTCCGCGGTCGCCTCGTCTGGGCATGCCGGGTTGGCACGGACGGACAGCACCGCGCGGCGGCGGACGCACTCCTGGTGAGAGGCCGCAGCCCGGGTGAGCAGCGGACGGACGGACGGACGGCGTACGCCTCCTCGGCGGTATGACGGACCTGGTGCTGTTTTGAGAACGCCACGAACCCCCTCCGCACTTCACGACTCCACCTGCAATCCCCGCTGAGGCTGTTCGCGCGGATCTTCACACAGGGGGGAAGAGGCGCGGCCGCCAATGTCGCGGAAGGCGAGACGCAAGGCACAAGACGTAAGTAAGGACACAAGTGCACGGTGACGCGACGGACGGCGCGGGGAAGGGAAAGGGGAGGGTGCACGCACCTCGCTGCACGCGTGGTGACGGAGGTTGTTCCAGTCGACCTTAAACTTGGCGTGGTCGTACATATGCACGAGCTCGTGTACAAGCGTATCCTCCATGTGGCTCTTGCCCATGAACTTGCCCTGGCAGAGCACGACCGCGCCCGCCTCGGGGCTGAACCCGCCCGCGCGGTCTGTGTCGCACGGCGCGCAGACCAGGTCGGCCGAGGAGACGTCCGCGCCGGCGAGCTTTAGGTGCTTCAGCATGAAGACCACGGCGGGGCCTGCACGATGAATCGACGCGACGCAAGGGTAGAGTGTTAGGTCGACCAGGCCGCGAGGCGTGAAGGAGGGCTAACCCACTAATGATACTGACTGTATGTCATGAGCTCTCGCTTCCACTTTTCGCACTTTTGGTGGTGGTACGCCTCCATCTCAGCTGCACGCTCCTCGGCTGTCGCGCCGAGCCCAGTGATCATCGCAAATTTTCGCCGCCATCGGTCGTAGGTAGACTGGTCCGAACTGGAGGAGCCGGGAAGATTCGAAGTGGCATCGGACATAGCGAAGCGGTGGCAGAAGCAAGAGCACTCTACACAGAAGCGCCCACGAATAACTCAATGAGACCCTAACCTTGATTATATAACTAAAGTACGTACTTACCCGTCACCGAGCTTGGGTGCCGGGCACGATATGAATGTGCATTCACTTGTACTCTGTTACTCCGATGCGCAGGTTCCGTGGGAAACATACTGCAATTCATTCTACGCGAGCAAAAAAATAGTACAACACTGCGGCAGTCAGATAGGAATCGATTAGCACTCCATAAATCACAACTTGGCTGGATTCTTCCAAGATGGTTTGCGTTTCTACATCTAGTGCGTCAGTAGAACCCAGAGGGCAGAACTACCGCCCGATACGAACCTCTGTGAAGGCCTTCAGACCCTCCTGCGGTTTAAAGGGATTCTGTCAGCACAACACTCTAAACTCAACTCGGGGACAGACTTGGCTTACCAGGATGTTCTCGCTGGTGAACGCGCGTTTACTCTCCTTCGCGCCGATGTGCGCCACCACTGTATCTTCCACACTTCCGTGCCTGTTCGCGAGCAGCAATGCGCGCTTCGTGCTCTGCACGGCGTCCGGGCTGTTCTGCGCGATTTCCGCCGCCCATGCCAGTGCAGTCGGCAACACTTCGGTCTTTGGTACAACCTTGTTGACACTACAAATTCTCATTATCAGAAACAGTCCGTATATGCGGAGCACCCGCAGAGAGTACTTACAAGCCGAAACGGGTGGCAGCGTCTTTCGCACTGATGGGTTTGCCGAGGAGCAACATTTCGCTCGCAAGCTGAGCACAACGTAAGACATCCAACCATCCCGAATTGAATGGTAGCATACCTGATGTCCAGCTATCCGCGCCAGTCTAGGCATGCCTGCCACACTAATGTCAGTCCCTTCGTCTCCCCATTCAACAGTTGACACGGCACCGACCTCCTTGAACAGCAACCACACCCCGCTTGACCTCGGGGAGCGCGAGCATCGCTTCCTCACTCGCGATCACGAGGTCGCAATTCAGGATCATCTCCACCCCTCCGCCGTACGCGCCGCCGTTGACGGCCGCAATCATCGGCTTCGACGATCCGTACCTCCTCGAGATGGACGCGAACCCGTCCACGTCGCGAATGATGCGCTGCTGGTCCTCCTCGGCGCCACCCCCCGCTTGGCGCTTGTTCCACCTGCGGCGCGGTACCGGCGCGACGGTGGCGGAGCGAGGAGGGGAAGGAGGGTCGATTTTAGCAGGCGTCCCACGTCCGAGTCGTGCCCCTGCAGCACTCACTCAATGAGGTCGGCCCCGGCGCAGAAAGCGCGGCCCTCCCCTGTAATAACGACGATCCTGCCGCGCGACACACTAGGTCAACTTCAAGTTCGATGGTCGTCGGTACATATCTTTAAGCGACGAGCGCGTGCTTACCACAAACTAGGCTCCTCGTCGAACCAGTCGAGGACGGCCTTGATGTCGTCCGTCATCGTCGGCGTGACCGCATTGAGCGACTTGGGGCGGTTGAATGTGAGCAGCAGGACGTGCTCTTGCGGGAACGCGACCTTGATCTCGTCCGAGTGCGCGGGCGGCTGCAGCCCTGACTGCCACGATGCTGAGGGTGCCATTCTGCGGGGTGGGGCTGCAGAGGTGGTGGTGGTCAAAGGGCAAGAAGACAGGAGGCGCGGTCGCCGGTGGGCGTCCTGGGGGACGAGAACATGACCGCTGGAACGGTAGGCGAGCCGCAGGGAATATCAGCCTCCGGGTGGACAAGTTGCCTTCGAGTAGCCGAGCATGGTCAGTTGACCTGAGCGTAGGGTTAGGGCTTGTGTGTGGAAGCAACATAAATCTGGATCCATTGTAGGGGCTACGCATTATACGACGACTGTATACATAACCAGCATATGTGCAAGAAAAGGAGACTAGAAGGCAGGTAGATATCTATTTAAGACGCTGATGCGTAGTTGGCGTGTGAGGCATTGCGGTCGTTCTAGGAATGATTGCGTAGGGGGCATAGAAACATCTCGTTAGTGAATACATGGATGCTCTACCGCTTAGCATAGCGGAGGAAGCGGGATGCGACTGCAAATGAATCGTAAGTGTGAGGTTCAAAGTTGACGTAGCGAGACACTCACCAATGGTTGCAAAGAAGTTGAACACTGCAGGCAAGTACGTTAAGTCAACATGTTTAGCCATCCTGGGAAAACGCACGCACCTGCAAACGCAAACAATATCCAAACATCTCGCCACCGGTTTTCGTACCGGATGTTCAACGGGGTGTAGAACTGGTCTCCGACCTATACACATACAACTGTCAGAACGGTACGTCGTGCACCGCCACGACGAGGTCGCTCACCGAGTATTGGCAGTAACGGCAGTCCGAGGTGTCGTTCGGGTTGGCGAGGTAGCCTCCGAACCCGGTGATAAACTCGTTCGCCCACTGCTGGCATGTTTGTCCCGACGGCGGCGAGAACGGAATGAACTCGTCCGGCTTGCATGTGATCGTCAGCCCGCTATAACCCGTAGTCAGCATCTTCACGCCCCAACACCAAAATACGCAGAGTGACACGCACTGTAACTCGGTGGAGAGCATTGCCGATACGATACGCGTGTACGGGCTGAGCTGGTACAGCCACTTCCAGTACGACGGCATCGTGGGGTACGGCAGCGTCACACCGCAGAAGGTGCTCAGCACGACGATAATGAACGGATTGAAGAGAGGGGCGATCTGCATGCTGGGCGAAATAGCGCCGATGAACTGCCCCAAACTGACACCGAACAGCTCCATGAAGATGATAGCGAGCAGTTGGAAGAACGTGCCGCCGACGCCAGCGGTACCGTCACCGTAGCCCATTGGATAAACCTATGGATGAAATATGTTATGAGGCGACTCGACGGGACCGGGTAGAAACACTAACCATGAGGACCCAGTAGACGATAGCGCAGAGCAGGGAGTACGGGGTCTCGCCGATCAGCTGGCCGATTGCGAAGACATACGGCGAGTAGATCCTACTGGAGGCCTCTGCATATCCCAAATATCAGCCGGGGCCTAAACGACTCGAACAGAGATTGACGCTAACCGCGAATGAAAATTCGCCTGCTCAGAATCCACATCGGCTCGAGCTGACCCATAACAATAGCAGGCAGGATAGTAGCCCAGAAGCTGAAAGATATGAATTAGACACGTAAGTCACAAACGATACTATCGAACGAACTCACATTCCAAAGACTCGGTATTGCAGATCGCGCACACCGTGGCCGAGTTGCAAGAATGACAGCGAGACGAAGAGCGAGATGAACGCGTGTACGAAGAGACGGCTGAACACGTATTCAGGCGACCGCCACAGCTTCAGGTTGTTGCGCTGCACGACGTAGCGGAGCTGGTGCCAGAACGGCGTCGCGTCTATTCCAGATGTTAGCGAACCATCCACTACCCGAGACCGGGCACAGCAACTTACACAACGTGAGCTTCTTCGGCTGCCCGTCGTGTTCGGAGGTGCCCTGCTTGACCTTCTCAATCTCCGCTAGAACGTCTTGGTACTCCTGGGAGTCAAGCCAGTGGTCCTTCCAGTCGCGGTCCCCAATGCGGGGCGTCAGACCTGCACCGATCGCATCCAACATGAACTCCGCAGGGTTCACGTTCGGCGGGCAGTGAGCGCCATGGCGGGCGAAGTAGTCGCGAAGGATGTGGCAGTCGGGTCCGATATCGCCGAAGTAGACCGTCTCGCCGCCTCGTTCGAGCAGCAGGAGCTTGTCGAACGTCTGGATGAGCATCGACGACGGCTGATGGATCGTACACAAGATCGCTTGGCCATGGTCCGCAAGCTTGCGCAAGAAGCGGACGAGGTTCCATGCGCTCTGGCCGTCGAGACCTGACGTGGGCTCGTCGAGGAAGAGGAGGGAAGGACGACTGGCGAGCTCGACACCGATGGTGAGCCGCTTGCGCGCTTCGACACCAAGGCTGAACACAAGAGCGTCCGCAAGATCCTGAAGTTCGAGGACCTCGATCATGTCCTCGACGTACCGGTCCTTCTCCTCTTTGGTGACCTCGACAGGCTGCCTGAGGTAGGCGGAGAAGCGCATCGCCTCGCGCACCGTTGCGCTGCCTTCGTGGACGTCCATTTGCTCGGCTATATATTGCATAAGACAAAGGGTTTCCACCCCGAAACAAGAGAACCTCACCATACGCCGTGTTGCGGGCGAAATCCAAGTTGAGTGGTTTGCCGTCGAGCAGTAGGGTTCCGGATACGACGCCGATGTTTTTACGTTGAGCGAGTACATCCAAGCAGGTTGTCTTACCTATAACAGCAAGTGAGAAGTGAGTATCCACCTTATATTAGGGGAGTAACAGGACCACACGTACCAGCACCGGAGGCTCCCATAAGCGCCGTCATAGTACCAGGCTTGACATACCCGAACACATCGTGGAGCAGCCTCTTGACGCCACCGGTAACAGGGACGTGGTAGTTGACGTTCTCCCATGTGAACGGCTTGCCATAGAAGCGGGTAGTTGTGCTAGCACCTGGGTTAGATGACTCTCGATGCCGGGCGCATATGTGCACTTACTCTTCCTCAGGCTCTTCGGCCTTTTCGTCGATCTCCTTCGAAGACTTGCCTCTGCGCGCCGCCTTCTTATCTTGGAGCTTAGCGTTGAGCTTCTTTGTCTCGGCATCTTCAGGCGCGTAAATGGTAACAGCCGAGCCTCCGCCGTATTGCTATCGGAGAATTAGCGAATGGGTCCATTTTGGGACGGTGGACGGCGCTCACAGGGAAGTACTCGATGAGAAGAACCTGTGTGAGTTGGAAGAGGAAGAAGAAGCCAAGAAGGACCAGGAAGTTCCGCCGCCACAGGTCGGAGACCTTCAGCCCGTACCCAAGATCGATGTAGTTACGGCCCGAGACGATATCCTGACCGGGAGTGGCGCCGAACAGCGTGCAAACTTGGTTCGGACCCAGGCCATCGCTGTGACACGAGTAAGCTGGTTGCGCACAGGCAAGTGCACTTCGAAAAAAACTTACGGATATTTGTTGATACCGGGAGGATTACGAGGGACAATCGCCGTTCCGTCGCACGTGAACTACGTCCAAGTCAGAAGAAAAGTACCTCGGTAGGAACTCCAAAGCGACATACTGAGATCCGCATAAATTCGTTCTCCATGCATCCGACCCATGCTATTTGAAATCGAGTTAGAAAACGGCTTCCGTTGCTCCGCCCACACTTACCGTAAGATACCGGGTTAATGTAATACTGTCAGTAGCAAGACGGGTAAACATGTGCACCCAGGGCCGTAAACAATGTCAGGGACTCACTATCCAGAACAACCATCGCTTCATCTGGAACACCGGGATCATGTACCCAGCATACTGAATCATGTTGGGGATGAAGAAGGTCGCGAGCCGGAATGCGGAGTCGAAGTTCGTGCACATGTTACCGAACATCCGGAAGAACCCTTGCATTGTCAGGAATCCCATGTAAATCTAGCAGCAGCGATTAAGCTTGGGGGTAGAGCGAATGCTCTGATGATTTGGCTTACGAAGAGGTGGAACGTGAAAAAGCCGCCCGCAGAGCGGTTGAGGTTCGAGAGGAAGTAGATGATGACATTGTAGATCAAGATGCGCAATGCCGAGAACGGGATGTCGGACAACGTGTTCGCAATTGCAACGGCAGCAGGACGGTAGAGAGCATAACCGGTCTGCCCGCCATACAGTGAGATTTGACCGCGTATAGAGCAAATAAGCGCTATACCGTACCTGTTTATGCAAGATCGGACGTCCGAGCATTTGCACCGGCATCTTAAGGGTATCGTGAGCCTGCGAGTCCGCGAACCATACAGTGTGGATCACATACCTCTCCAAAGGTGTCCAGAGCACATGTGAGCAATCCAGCAAATATGACCGAGCCCCTTGTGAAGGCACCCTGTGAAGTCAACTGAAGGTTGTAGAAGGCAGCACCGATAACGAAGGCGAGAACCTGAGGACCATTAGGCGTCAGCGAATCTGTCCACACGGCGCGCCAAATCCTGTTCTCACCGTAGACAAACCGAAGCTCGTGATGAGCTGGAACCTATCCTGAAGACGCATCTGGAATTGTCGCACAACCAGTGCCTTGACCTGCCCCGTGAACCCGAGCGTGTACGGGCTCCTCTTGGAAACGCCACGCTTTTTGTCCTCCATCACGGCCTTGCGGAACATCTCCTGCTCCGACTTATCGACCTCTATCGTGTGCTTGTACTTTGCCAAACTGGACTGCATATCCCCGGCGAAGCGCGACCGAAGGAACGCTTGCTCGAGCTCCTCTGGCGTCGTTGGAACGTCTGCTTCAGAACGACCGGGCGCGAATTGCCGCTCGTTCGGATCCGTGCAACCAGTCAGGTAGTCAGGGGTGCTCTGGCGGGGCAGTGGCTTATAACCGAGTCCTTCGAAGTACGCGCGGGCCTCGGAAGGGGGACCGAAGTAGACCTGACGGCCCTTATCGAGGACGAGAACCTTGTCGAATAGGTCGTAGATGCCCTCCCCAGCCTGGTACCTACATAAAGGTGTTAGAGTTTGGCGCGTACAGTCAACCGGCATAGCCGGCTAGAACTTACAAGGTAGCAAACGTCGTCTGGCCGAGGATGTCAGTCATGACGCGGAGCGCCTTGATGAAGTCCAGTGCCGTACTAGCGTCCAAGCCACGCGTTGAGTTGTCGAAGCAGAGGACGTGCGCGCGGGTGGCCATCATCTCGCCAATCGAGACACGCTTGCGTTCACCACCGGACACGCCCCGCACGAACTCGTCGCCGACGTACGTGTTGGCGGTATGCGAAATGTTGAGCATCCAGAGGAGTGTGTCCCGGACGGTCTCGTCGAATTCCTTTCGCGACATGCCCGGGAGACGGCCTTTCGGGCCGGGGGTCTTCAGGGACAGGGCAAAATTCAAGGTTTGGGCGACGGTGAGCGTCGCGATGTGCCGGTCGTCTGTATGATGATATCGGTAAGCCGCGGGTAGCCAGCGCGATATTATTACTGCATACCCTCTTCGTTGTAGACAACTTCGCCCTTGAAGTATTTGTCCATCTCATGCGCGTCGATACCGGCATACCTGACATCGCCCGTGATGCGGGCGTATTCCTTGCGCTGGTTCGCGATTGCCTTCAAAAAGGTTGTGCACCCGGACCCGGGGCAGCCCAAGACCAAACACATCTCACCGGGCTTGAGCAAGCCGGAAGAACTGTACGTTGCGTGATTAGCCTAACGCGGGCGGTTAAACGACATTCTCCGTAACACTTACGGATGAAGGATGGTCGTAACTGGTAGCTGAGGCCGCACCGCCGGCACCACTATCTCAAGCACACTACGCAAGATGCGGATGGGCGTGAACCAGAAGCCCAAAACGTCCTCTGCATAGTTCCTCATTAGTCGGCGCGAATCAAGCGACAATGCTTGACCGGTACGTACGTCCGAAGGTCTTGACATAGATCTGCAGAAAAATTCAGACTTCTATTCCACCGGCGGGCGGGTTGCACTAGCAGTCTTACCTTATGGCCGGCGCCGCCGATTCCGTCAACCTGAAGATTCTCCCAGGTGACACCGACATGCTTATGTGCTATTCCCGCCTTGTCGTTAGCTTCGTTCGACGAGGTTAGATAGGCGCGGAGGTCGAAGCCCTCCTCGCGTTTTTCGCCCTTCTCGAGATCATGGTCGGCTGAGGACTGCTCTGTACGCTCAGAAGCCGCCTGTTGAGACCTGATAGATAAGACCCGCTGGAGCTCGTTGAACTGAGCCTCGGCGTCCGCGACGTTGACGTGGTGGGAGTCTGGCAAGGGCGTCGCGTCCCCGCGGAGGGTGCGGTCGTCTCCTGGAGTGTCTGCCATGGGCAGGGGAGGGAAGGGGACCGAGGGGAGCAGCAGGGACAGGCGCCATGCAAGTTCTCGCGCGGTATATATATACGAACCCTCACCTTTCTTGCCAGCCGCTGGGCGTCTCAGAGACTTAGCAAGCGAGGAAGCGGTCCCGTCTGCGGAGTCGGAGTCACGGCTGCCGTCACGCGGCGTACATATATGCTCCCGCGCCAGCCAATTGCGGCCGGCCGTCCATCGACGGTCATCCTCCAAGACTCCCGTTCCACGACACGGTCCGTCCACCTCATACCCATCACGTCCTCCAACGAACCCGGCCTCGAGGAACACACGCTGTCCACCCTTTGCCTGAATGTGAGAGTCTTGTGCGGCGCGCGGGCAAGCCTAGAAGCCGCTCATTTCACCGCGGCGATCGATGGCACCAGTTTATGTTTGTAATTTCCCGGACTCGGACTCGGCCGCAGATAGCGCGGAGATGAACATACCGACTCGCTCCACCCTGGCCAGTGTCAGTCTCGACAACGTTGCGGCGCGTTTAGCAATTCGAATATACACAGCGATACCGTGTTTTGTCGGCCACACTCGGCTAGAACACAACTAACATAGCTGGTGTATTCGTCAGTATGCGCAGCCGTAGAGGTTCCGGCGTCCATGGTCACCTGCGCGGCGGGCCAGCCACAGAGTGTCCGAACGCCGGTGGACTGGGGCTATTAGGTTGCAGTCAGAGAATCTTCTGGGTCTTTGGAAGTACAAGTAAACGCAGGACTGGTAGCTGTACCTTTCTGAGGGCATGTCGTCATAAATTGGGCTCCCATGGCCACAAACGCTATCCCCGGGTTCGGTGCCCGAAAGATGGCGTCGGCGTCCAGTCAGCATTCTCATAGACTTGAGCTAGCACCGAATGGCGCGGGCGAGGTGCAGAGGATATAATTGTCGGATACAACGCAGACGAGCAGGGTCGTGAATTCAAAATCACAATGAAGCCAGAGAATTCGAAGCACGAGCTGCGAGCCGCAAGGGACCGAGTGCGCCAAGCG
Source organism: Trametes meyenii (assembly GCA_022606255.1). Taxonomy (NCBI): domain Eukaryota; kingdom Fungi; phylum Basidiomycota; class Agaricomycetes; order Polyporales; family Polyporaceae; genus Trametes; species Trametes meyenii. Next base: position 3,862,488 of record JABYQG010000001.1, on the reverse strand, counting down.
GACGCTGCAGAGACCTGATCGACCGCCACAAACGAGATTTCCCCGTCAGATCGACGCGGGCCACCGTGGGAAACACCTGCCATTTCTGTACCCGTCTCGACCGCCCGGCCAAGCCCCACGATATGGGCGCCTATTGCTTGCGCTCCTTGGACCTGGGATATTGCTCCGACCGTGCTCGTCGCCGCCGCTCGTCCTGTCATGCACTTTCTCGCCGCTCTCACCGTTCTTGCCTCGGTTCGCGCTGCGGCCGCACACGGAGGTCACGGCGGACATGAGGGCCCGAAGGACGGCGAGACCGTCCAACAGTATGCTCTCAGACACGTACGTAGCAACCAAGTGTTCTACTGGGCTTCGTCTCACGCACGCGTCTTCGACATAGATGGCTACTGAACATCATATGTACGGGCATTTTTCATGAGTTGCACCTGCACTCTGTCTCACTGGTTTCAGCGACACGTTCGACGTGCCGGCCTTCTTCCAGCTTCATGACCTGAACCGGTTCGTGCGATCATAGCCTCACGTATTCTTCGCCCACTCAAGTCCGTGGTAGGGATAAAGTTTGGGATACAGAGGAAATCGAGGCGGTGTATGGAGTGCACCACGTCTACTCGCAGAAAAAGTCCAAGGTGCGCTCGCATCCGCAGACTGAACGCGCCCGTGTGTTCATATGGTGTACCGCCGAATAGGACGAGATCGAGCACGCGAACAAGGCCGCGCACATAGTCAAGGAGGTTCTGAAACGTCTTGACAAGAACGGCGACGGCAAAGTCTCCCTTGAGGAGTTCCAGGCCGTGGGGCTCGACGGGCTGCCCAATTTCGACGACTTGGGCGCTGAGGGCCATCACTACGACGTGGAGAGCGGTACGCAGCACTCCGTAGTCACCCTCTGATCTCGCTGACCCTCGTCGCGTTGTAGAGTTCTTCCTGCACCACGAAGGTAAGCCGCAACCTTACACGAATGCCTGCCGGTGTTCAGCTAGTCTCCAGAGCAATTCCACTCCACACCCGAGACACAGACGGATGAGTCCTACACTCACCCCGAAGACCTCGAGCATTTCTCACACCATGAGAAGATCGAGCAGGTCGAAGCGGAGCGCGAGGCCAAGTTCCAGGGCGTCTCTGTTGAGGAGATCCTGGCTCAACACGAGCCACACGAACACCAAGAGCAACATCAGGAGCAGCACCAGGAGTCAGGCGACCCTCAATTTATTGCCCAGAACCCTCACGATGACCAACTCGCCACGGAGCCTCCTGTGGCGGATGGCCCGCCGAGGATTAAACGCGTCACCCCGCCCGAGAAGCAGGACCCCGCCGTAAAGTACGCAGGTGCAAAGTCCGAGGGACAGTGGGGTGCCGGCACCGCTGGCTACAAGCCTCCCAAGACTCCGTCCGATCGATTAAAGTGCGTTTCCCGTCTATGCTCAATATGCTTCGATTCACGTAAGCTGATAATTGCGTTACGTGTTTCAGGAAGAACGTTCCGTACAAGGTGCGTTGTCCGACCATATCGTGGCTCACAAATGTCTGGACGCTCACTCCAGGGCAAAATGCAGTACAAGTTCCGCCGTACGTGGGGCGACTTCTAAGGGAGACGCCGTGTGTTCGTCTGCTGTGGGATGTTTTCGGATCTACATATTTATCGTCTCTCTTTCAGAGGGTCCGGTCGTTGTGTGCTTTTCGCGCATTTCCTTCGTTTTGCCGCTTGAATATCATTCGTTTGTGTATATTCCGGTTTGCGGTGGTCCACCGACACCAGCTCCGCTAGCTCTTCCTTTCGCGTCTGAGTCATGTTCGTGCCATCGCGAGGATGTGCAAGCTGCCAAGAGTAAAACATCGTTCCACCACCTTAACCGGCGGTGTCGGACACAACACCGATCCCGGACTTGTTTCCGTCCACGACGAGCTTACCAAGGCGCGCGATGCCCTATTACCGCGAGGCAGGCAGTCAGAGCGACGAAGACTAATCAAACAGCAATGGTATCAGGGCTACACGCGCATGCCGGGGTATTACATGATGTACTAGATTCCAAATTGGCATAGTTCGTCTGGGTGCACCACCTCACCTCGCCCCATCCCTCAATCGTGGACCATGATTCCTCCGCTTCACAAAACCCCCTAACCCAAGCCCAAGCCCAAAACCCTCAGCGCTGAGGAGGCTAGTCAGCGGTCACGGAGCACGTCATCATCGTCCCTCGAAGAGATCCTCGAGGATGCTCTTCTCGACCGCCTGCCAGTCGACGAGGCCGCCGCTGTGATACACGCTCTCGTACGAGGAGATGCTCGCGCTCGAGAAGAACGGCACGAGGTCGCGCACGCTGTCGATCTGCCGGAGCGACTGCAGCAGCGGCGCACGCATGGGTTTGCTCGGCACCGAGGGCGTCTGGACCTGCGCCGCCGAGCGTGGCACGATGCTCTGGGGGTGGCGCGGAGTGATCAGAGGGCGGGCGGCGGGTGAGCACGGAATGATGTGGACGACGTACCTCGGCGGCGGGGAGTGCGCCGACGACTTCTGCAAGGCGGTCGAGGAGCGCCTCGGGGAACCAGTCGTCTGGGCGATATACCGCGTCCACCGTGTCCGTGATGAAGATCCATTGGTGGCTGCACTTTGGTCAGCATGTTACTACCGTCGGGTAACTGGTGAGCGCATACATCTGGAACTCTTCCGTCTGCAACACCAGCAGGAGGTCGAAGAGTTTGCACGCGGACAAAATCAACCCTAGCTCTTCGGATCCATCGCCTGGGATGTTCTCTACGATCTGCTCGAAGATGCGGTACTGCAGAGGGATCAGGCATACGCACCCGTTAGTATTGAGAACTACGTACGAGCTCGGTGAGGATCACGGGCCAGAAGCTGGAGAGATTGTGTGGCGAAAGTCGACACAGTAGAACTCGTACACAGAGATAAACCTCGCTCTGTACTATAGGTGCCGAGACGTTGCGTAGCGTGTCGACAAGCTTCTCCTGTATACTGGGCAGTTGAGCGAGGAAGTGGTTCTTCTCGGCGGAGAGGATGACGTAAGATAGTCGCCGCAGGTTGAGAGAACGGAGCAGCATCTCGTATTCGCGGTTGGTGAATATGTTCGCCGACGGTACAGTTGTGATTTTGCCTATGAAATGTAAGCCGACGTCCAAGGCGTTTTGTGAATATCCGTACCCAGAAGCTCAGGTAACGCGGTCTTGTCTGTGTCAAAGAGCGACTTGACCATCGGCGTCCACTTCTCGCCAGCTTCGGCAGTAGAGTTGAAACAGCGATTGTCGTTGAGTGACTCGGCTACCGGAGACCTCCAAGCTTTTACCGCAACATGGATCTTCGTCATCTCGCGTATGATAGCGACGATGTCATCCTCCAGATCCAGAGGTCTTAGGGCCCGGGTCAGCTCAGCCAGAAAACAATCTGCGAACGTCATACCTAGACTTCCCCTTGAGCGCGGGGGTGACGACGTTGTATACAATCTGATTACAAGCCGCCAGGATCTTATCAGAGTCCACCAGAAATTTACGAAGGCTGGGTAACGCGTCGGAAGCGATATACGAATTGACCTGCTGAGCGACGTCCCCGCTACAGGTAGCTTTTGCAACGTCCGGTAGAGGTAACGATGTCGTGCTTGCATTCTTCTCGTCCACTTTTGCTTCCGGGGCTACACGGAGTTGTCTTAGATCTACACCACATGGATTTGCTAAGGGCTTACCTCGCAATGTCGGCGTTGGCGAGTCACGTCCATTTGCGGCAAGGGTGTCTCTCTGAGAACGACGTATCCAGGATCCAGATTCTACCGACCTCCCTGACATGACGCAGATGTCCAGCAATTTACCGTACGTTTCCTGATTGAGGATTTTAGAAATATTATGAAAGATAGAACTATCCCCATACCTGCAGATCCTTGCGAAGCCTCCTGTCGTCCAACGCCGTTGTCTGTGATACCTTATCCGCGAGGACAGTAAAGCACCTGCAGGGACACATTTAGCTAGACCAATTGAAGAGACTGGTGCGCTTACTTGAGCGTCGCGAATGCTTGCGGTCTGAAGTCGCGTAATGATGCGAGAAGGTCTTTGGCTAATTGGAGGAAGCGATTCCAAACTTGAAGTGCCAAGGGACCTTCTAAGCGCTTCATGTATTGCTCCAGGAAATCAAAGAGGGTCATGTCGAGACTAACACTCTCGCTTAATATATGATATACTATAAAAAATTTGAGAAAGACGCACAGATCGACGAGGGCAATAGTCTTCTTGGTTCGTTCTGATAGACCCGGCGTTCGACACGAGATACTCTCGCATAACATATGAACAGCGTTCTGAGCGCTTGCCGTCAAGACGTCAACGAGATCGTATGCAGCGGAGGTTTCTGCACTATCTGGTCTCGCCTATAGATTAAGTCAGATGGTTTTCCTTGACCCAATTGTGTCGTACTCACCACTACTTGATCGTGCCAACAATCAACCACTGCCTCCAAGACCTCTGAAGAGTGTACACGGAACAAATGTTCGAGGACCCGTTTTGCCCTAGTCCTTGCGCGAGAGTAAATCAAGGACAAGGACTCCTCCTGTGATCCCCAGCGTCCATCTTGCGGGACGACCAACTTGTCCCACATTGCATACAACACACGTACGGCATTGTGCAAGCAACGGTAATCTGACGATCTCGACTATTGATCGAAAATCAGTGTCGGGAGTAGCAAATGGGGTTATAGTAATGACTCACCAACGCAGGGTCCTCGACCACACTAGAAGGCCCGTCGGAGCTGAAGACATTGGAAACGTAGCCAAGAAGCCCGCCTGGCTCTTGGGCTGCTCTGTCGGTGGCTGGGTCCTCCTCTTGCGGCTGCTCTCCCAAAACGCGTGTCATACTAAGCAGGGTGAGACGCTCCAGAGACGTAAGTAACATAAGAAAGTCCGCATCCGTAGTGTACGACACAATGTCGTCGCTGCGCGGGGCCTCTGACGAGGCATCAAGGATTTCCGAAAGCGCTAGCCTCAGCTGCCTGCAGACACAGTCAGATAGGGGCGTAACAACGGCTCTGAGTGTTTCCTTGAACTGCGGGACGGTCATCATGATAAAATCTAGCCAATGTTGAAGCAGAGGCCGATTTGAAGGTGTCGAGATACCATCGACGAGTGTTTGTACCAGTAAGGGATGCACAGCATGAGACTCCTTCGACGCAAGAGGCGTGTATTGAAGGCTAATCCCGTCGGCGCCGCGTTCCATATTCACCGCCCGTTCTTCAGCGCCGGAGAGCGACGCGGTAACGACAGTATGAAGAAGATGCAGCAGCTTGTTCTGCAGGTCCAAACGACCGGTGTGGACGCAGAAGTAGAGCTTCTGGACGATCACGGACTCAAGTGATTGGAGCGTGATGAGGTCGACCTCTCCACGTGCTACAAGGGCTTGCAGTAGGTCCACCGATAGGTTCTGGGCCACAATATGGAAAGGCTGCATAGTCGGTAGCAGCGACGCCTTCGGTTCGGATTGTAGTATCCTGTGAATGTTTGTCAGTAATTAGTGCGGTGGTAGCAGAGAAGCGACTATTGGACCTCATCAGCAGTTGAGAGACCATGATGTCCATGTACGTTGCATCGGGGAACGCGGCGCTCACTATGAATGATCAACAACTCCATTGTAATCATCCATCCTCGAAAATCCATACCAGATTGTAAGCGCTGTAGAAGGTTGCTGTACAATGACCGGCTAATCGGAGTGCTTCGAGCGACTTTACTGAACCCCTGCCCGCCGAACTTCACGATCGAGAGTAAGGTCTCGAGCAAGTAATTGACGTATCGCTGGTCGAACGGCCGTTCGTACGTGAACCCTTGTAGTTGTTTACCCTTTAGTTCCGTTGAGGACGGGGAGTATCGAATGGCGGGATCAAGTAAATCGAAGAGAATTGGATCTAGCACGCTATGAGAAAATGAGATGCCACGTCCGATCATTGAGCGGTGGGCTTACCGTAGATATGACTTCAGGCTACATCGCATCCACGTTTCTCCGATTCGTCGTAGCTTGGGATCGTCACTTCTCAGGGTTTCCAGTACGGTCATTACGGGGACCTTGAGATGCACTCCAGGGAGCATGTTGTCCTCTGCATCGTAGAATCAACAAAGCGCAATCGATGCGCCGCATACCGCTTACCCGTCAACCTCCACAAAACCCCAAATGCCTCACAAGCATCCTGCAACTCGGCGGGCTGCCGAGAGCAGAGGCTCTGGGCAATGACGGCTTCAACATGAGGCTGTGTGCTAATCCGTTCGAGTGACCATATAAGGTTCACTGCGCGCACATGGTACGCAGAATATGAAGGTCGCAGGTATTTGAGGAGCTGGCGAATGTTAGTACAAGGATGCCTTCCGGAAATAGTTAATCTTACCACATTGATCATGGGCGCGATGTATGAACGCTTGTCTAGCTTGAAGCTTGGCTGGATCTGGCGCTGCCGGTGGATTTTGATAGCTGCGGTTATGAAGCGATCCACAGTCACAAATGCTATGCCCTATGTACGAAATCTTTAGATGACGGTTGTTCAGCGAAAACGGCAACTTGTACCTTCTGCTTTAGACAGTCCAGAACGGTGGACAGCCAGCCCGAGGGATCCCAATCGACAGTGAAGATTACATCGGTTTCGTCCTTTTGCCGACTAACGAGTAGATCCAATAAGGACAACGAAGGTAGAAGCATGTCGCGCCTGGCCCGAGCAATTTCTGTATCAACGTTGCCGTCCAACAGCGCTTTCGCAGCTGTGCCCCCAAGAGAGATTACATCCTCAAAAGCCAGCACAAAAGGCACTAGTGAACGTTTAGGTCGTGCCGGAGGAACGTCAGACTTAATGTCATAAAACCTGCATGCGAAGGTAATGGCGTCCTCATTCACCACAGAATCTGGCTCTTTGCTGGACAATGTCGGGCGTGATTTCAGGGCGCCTGGAGGGATCATTTTCAGTATATCTTGCAGCAGGAATAGCGCGTGCAGGGCTGTTGAGAATGACACCGAAGTGTCCCAGGAGAATGTCTATGGATCCGAAGTTCCTCGTAAGTGGGTTACATCCAGTGCATAAACAATGACCTACAGTGAGCACTCCGGTTATAGCATTGAACACGACAGGAAGATGGACAGTTTCAATCTCCTCGTCATGTGTATGAAAAGACCGCAAGAGATATTGGACCATGGCACACCCCTGAAGCAGGTCGTCAGCCCACACAGGATACCATGAGATGATGAATCCGTGCCTCAGTGTTCCCTTGTTCGGACGTCAGATCTTTCAGGATGACACTGAGAAGACGACTCCAAAGTGCGTGTGGCTCGACCGCTTCATACAACGTGCTGCCAGTCATGGACAACTTGCAACAACTTTGGTCAAGCTGGGTGCAATGGATTAAGATAAGAGCTTACGTCGTCACCAGGATCCGGTCCCGAGTCGAGAAGCTTCCTCAAGCTCTTGAAAGCATCGTAAACTAGGACCTCAGTCAGAGGAAGCCCGATCTCATATTTGTCCAGCAACGAGATGAAGATCTTGAATGGGCGAGATTGGGAATATTCTTGGGAGGGGTTGAACATCTCAGTCTAAATCACATCGCGGTCAGTGGAATACTCCCATGATGCGCCTGGCAAGGATTACCCTCAGTGTCGATCGTAATAGTTCCAAGGAGTTCGCCTTGTAGTATTCTACTTGTGCTTGAGAGCTTTCCGCGGGCCCCAATAGCCAAGCGTACAGACGACGGTTTAGAGCGAGGTCACGTCGCAGAACTACACTGGTAGCAGCACGCATTAGAATGGCGCGGTCATCGGGCTGCGCTTTGGTAACGGCCACGCCATCGATGCGCAGGGACTGAAGCAAAATATCTAAGGCCGCCCGTCGGACCAAGAGATCGTCGTCTTCCAAAGCCGCGGAGAACGCCCGAATCATAAGCCCTATGTCGTCGCCAACCACGGGTGTAATGTCTGAAGGATTGCTGCGTGAGTCCAACATTACGAGAATCCTGCTTAGTATTCACCCTCATCGGCCTTGAACGGCGGTAATCTCCTTGAGAGATATGTTAGAGCTGTCCCCCGGGCGGTAGGCGTCGTAAGCATTACAAGCCAGATGTTCTGGAAGAAAAAGGACTGCGAAATTGTGCCTGCTAGACGATCTAGCAACCCTATAACCTGTCTGTAACTTAGCCATACATATTGTGAATAATTCCAGTAAGGCGCACCTTTTCGAAGTACTCTCCTGTCTCCTCCTCTAGCCCGGGGAGTAATGATAGAATGAACGACTTCATGATAGGGCGTAGACCGCTTTGTAGAGGGAGATAATGAGTGTCGAACATGTTGAGAACCGTGGGCTGAAGGACATCTTGTGAAGAAATGCATCTTGAGGCATGGATCATACATACCTTCACGGCGGTAGATGCGTACTCAAAGAATGGGAATAAACCAGATGACCATAAGGCCAGATCTCGCTGTAGCCCTTCAGACTGTAACGGGTAGTTAAGGTGTTGATTGCACAGTAAATTTTTGCACAACGCACCCCTAGAACAGCAAAGATGTGCGAGTATACATCCAACGCTCGCTGGTGAACTCCATTCGGTAGCGCAGGGTTCAGGCATTGTGAGAGTCGCTTGGCCACCACAAGTTTCCTGGGGATCTCCTTGAATTGCTGATAGGACTGCAAGGTCTATGGGTCGCGCACGTATTTGAACGCGTCGCACACAATATGTTCTCGTGTACACACCTTAAGCAGCTGCTTCAAGAACGCGATGAAGTCCGCCCACTCGTGTACGCTCTCAAAGGAGTTCAAGCACTTCTCCACTTGCTGCGTGTATTTCTTGTACTTCGGGTCTGATGCATATGCCGGAGGTGTGGCGGCTATCCAAGCATTCGGTCAAGCATCCTGCCTACGCGAGATAGACCTGGAACGCGACTCACTGCCGTCACCCCCACGGAGGGTGTACCAAGGCGAGCCTCGCTTTTGAGAGTCTACATTGCCTACCATCGGTGAGCTAGCAGTAGACATGCTGAAACCAAGCCGGCGGTACGCCGAAGACTCAGAGATCTCTGGGGTCCAGGAGAGAACGAGGTGACTTCGAGCTGAGCGCTCAGCGCAGCGACTCCCCTGGGCTATGACACCGGCGCTTCAACGTGGCGCAACGGTTCCTTAACCCATTTCAAAGAGAGCGGCGGCTACCATTGTATGAGCATGATGGTCCACGCAACACTTAAGATTTTCTAAGATCTTTTCCCCTCCGACACTGATTTTGTTGTCGTGCCGTAGTATTCTCCGGGTTTTCCACAGCTCAGCCGATTTTATCATGACTCTGTACGAAACACTGCTGTTGAACAGTCTTGATCTTGGAGTTGAATCACCCGGGCCCGGCCGAAAGACCTCGATATAAGCTTGTTGAGACGTCAGGCTGCGGAATCCGGATGAATACATTAAAACTCGCATGAATGTTGGCGCAATGTTTGTGGGACACGACGTCACGCATGATAAATCCACTGTCAGTGTGGAAGTATATATCATTGCGCATGCGTGTTCTCGGAATGTTGGCATGCAGCCATATGATATACGAGCTACCACCACTCTAGTACTCATACTGTACAGTACTGCCACGATTTACACTCCATTCATGTCCACGGAGTGTCCACTCGCACGCTTCCTGGCGAGCTGCGCGGAAAGCGTGTCCGGCATCGCCGAGCCGGCGCGGGATGAGTCGTGAGCAAGCCTACCGCCCCTTCCCCTGCCGCGACCAGTACCGGAGACAGACACGGCCGACAACTTGGGCAATGTGAGACCCGGAACAGATATACTCTCTCCGGCGGCACTCTGAAGCGCAGCTTGGGTAGCGGCGACAGCATCGGCGAACTGGGACTCCTTCTCGCCCACCCAGTTCTTGACAAACCAGCGACCTCCAGCAATCCCGCGGATTTCTCGGTTGACCTGTCGCCATCGCCGCACAGGCTTCCCACTCTTGTCCAATGGGACTACGGGAGCGAATCCGGTCCCTATCTTAGGTGGTGGTTGCACCGCAAAGGGCTTCGACGGCAATGGATATACGGGTAAAGGCACACCCTCCAATGGTGTTTCATCGACGTGGATTGATGGTACCATGAGGGAAGCAAGCGGGATATCCGGTTCCGGAGACCCCTCCAGAGGTCCAGGAGATGAAGGCGCCGTCCCAGCGTACGCTGCGTAAGAGGCAAATGTGAACAAGTAGTATTCCTCCGTAGATAATCGCAACTACCTTCACTGACGCTTTCAGCGTCGTCTTTATGCAAAGACGCGGAGTTCTTGGCGGCTCTACATAACGATGGTGAGGTGAACATTAGGTTAACGTTCGGTACAACTGTACAATACGCACTTTGAAGGTTTTTTGCGGATTGTCCGCGGCATTATAGAGCCTTTGGGCGGGCCCGGTTTCTTCTTTCCGGGTAGTCCAGGAATAGGTTGCATGTAAGAGCGGTCTGCCGCCATGGGATCCCAAACTTCAGCCCGGGGTTCCTGGGCCGACGTGGATTCGGTGGCTATGGTCTCGAATACACCTACGCCTGGTCCTGGAGCGGCCGCAGCGCCTCGTCCCCCACGGCCTCTTCTACCACCTCCGCGTCCGCGCGAGCCTCGCTTAGCAGGTGAACCCTTCACAGGTACCATTGCTGGTGGGGGAAGGGCGGGCGGGGGCTTTGGAATCTCGTCGTCGTCATCGTCTATGAGTTGATCTTCTTCGTCGTCGTCATCATCGTCATCATCGCTGTCCGGCCGTGCGTGTTTGCTTGAAGTAGACGCCACCTTCGATCCCTCGCTCTTCTCATTCACCAGAAGTTTAAGCTTCAGTTTCATTTTGGCGGGACTTGGCTCTGGGGTGCTCTCTTCCCGGAGGGTCGAGATTTGGGGTGCATCCATATCGACGTCCTCGGTCATTGTGCTGGAACGGATGCGGGGTAAAGGCAAAACAATCTGTGGATTATGGACGTTCGAAGCCTAGACAGAACTTGAGGGTTAAAGGTGATCATACACATGCTAAGTCTACTCACTCACTTTGCACTGGGGGTGTCCAGTCGAGCTGATCAGAGTTGTGGGTGAAACGTAGAGGCCTGAGTCTGGGCTAGATTCAAGACAGGCTCTGGTCGGGTGGTTGCTGAGCGAAGAATGTAGGATTGGAAACAATCACAGTAATATGGGCAAGAAAGGTTTAGCTGAGGCTCAACAAGTGCATGGAGAGATATCCAAAGGAGTTGAGAACCAAGGTCCAAGAACACTGGGTAGATATTCCGAGGCCAAGTATAAGCTGGTTCCGAATCGGCAGCGCAAGTGCCAGTGGCGTCACGCGTGTAAGTGTCTCGAGTGTCATGAGTCCTTTCGACCAATAACTTAGGTACCCCGGACACCGAGCAGCCAAATTCCGGCCAGCTCGGATTACGTCAGCAAGCATCCTGTTCTTCCCGTTCGCCGTGCTCCAGGCAAGCAACGCTCTCGGGCTTAACATCCATCTCTGCCCTCTCCCTGGTGAGTGCTGTGGTGCTGAATTGTTGAGAGGGGCTAAGGCGATGTCTCCCGACAGGTACTCATATACCTTACGTTTAAAGGTGATCTCCCGCTCCCTTCCTTAATACTCGGGACATCGCGGTAGGAATGGCTTCCACCACAGTCAACGTACGTTGCCTCATGCAGGATTCCCCCTTACGCATGCTAACTTAGGCTAGGTTGTGAGGTATACTGCCCTACTCGGCGGCGTTTTCTACGGCATCGCGCACCGCCGGTCACTACAAAAGGCGCATGATGCCGATGTTAAGCAGCACGCGATTCACGAACGTGAGCACTTAATCGCCGAGGCCAAGGATGCATGGAAAAAGAAGCAGGAGAGCAACAAGGGTGGTGGTGAGTAGCTTTCATCTCTTACTGTCTCCTCGCGTGCCTCCGCCGTCACGCAACTGCCTACGGATTGATACTACCGTCCTTCTCCCTCATCGAACGCGCTATACGTCTATGTGCCGCCTGACTAACCCATATTTTCCGCAGTCGTCACTGACCCGGAGGACCCTCGATTTGACCTCGAGAAGCTCATCGCGAAGTGGGAGTCAGATTCGCTGTGACGTGGACGCTGTCTGTACATCGATCTAGAATGCAGGCCTATTCCAGCTAGAATCCGACCGGACACCTTACTGCAGGTCAAATGGTCTATGGGCGAATAGCGTTGTCTGCTGCATGCGGCCTCACAGTACACTACCGTCGGACGTCTTGTGATCCTATCCCACCGGCCTTGGTCCGTTATGCATATTCCTGTCTTCTCTAACATCTTGCTGTCGCGCCGGTCTTCTCTCGGTGCCCTGTATTGCCACGTATGCACTCTCCGTCTTCATGTTGCCCGCGCACCCTGTACAGCTGTCCAAGAATCGGGGAAGCCTCTCGGGTGTAGGCGCAGACTGGAGGGCTCTAGCCGGCCATCCGCGTGACTGTTTTTGTGACGAGCTTATGGAACGCGTCTGTCACGCGACGCGAACGCCGCTGTGCTCCGAGGTCCAGTAGCGGACTGCTTGTTTCTCCTCAGCCACTCGCTCCTCGTGCGCCCTAAACACTATCCTCTTGCTCCTTATTGTTGTCGTCCCTCGAGCTCTTGCAATCTGTTGTGCTCCATATTTCTGTTGTAGCCATGAAACCACCCATGCAGGAAGAGTTGGAGGACGACCTTGCTGCAGAAGAGGAGAACAAGTTGATCAACGAGGTAATTTCACGCGTACCCATAACCTCAATGCATGTCTCGGCTTACGAACTCAATACCTTAAGGAGTACAAAACTTGGTAAGAAGACTGCGCACTCGGGCTAGCAAGGGCTCACGTTCGTCTGCAGGAAGAAGAACGCACCATACTTGTACGATGTTGTCATTACGCATGCGCTTGACTGGCCCAGTCTGACGTGTCAGTGGTTCCCCGACAAAGAATTGTACGTATATTCCAAGAAGCCTGGTATGCCTATTTGCTCATATGCGGTTAGGCCCCCGAACAAACCCTACACCGTCCACCGTCTACTTCTTGGGACCCACACGTCCGGCCAAGCACAAGACTACCTCCAAATTGCTACTGTACATCTCCCCAAGCGTGACGACAGCGGCTCTGCGGACAGACTTGACCGTGCTGACTACGACGACGAGCGCGGTGAGCTCGGCGGGCACTCCCTTCCTCCACAACCGCGCATCCAGATCATTCAGAAGATCAACCATGCTGGCGAGGTCAATAGGGCGCGCTATATGCCTCAAAATCCCGACCTTATTGCCACCAAGGCTGTCTCTGGCGAAGTCCTCGTCTTCGACAGGACGAAGCATTCTAGCGAGCCCGAGCGGGGTGGCGTCTGCAAGCCCGATATTCGCCTCGTTGGGCAAACTAAGGAAGGGTAAGTCGTAGCCGGCATGGAGTACGAAGTGCCGTGCCTAATGGTTCCTAGATATGGCTTGGCCTGGAACCCGCTCAAGTCCGGGCACGTTCTCGGCGCATCCGAAGATACGACTATTTGCCACTGGTAAGACGTTCGGTCCTTCCTCCTTCGTGGCTGTGCCTCTGAGAATGACCACAGGGACATTAATTCTTACACGAAATCCAAAGGTGTGATAGAGCCGACCAACGTGTTCAAAGGGCACACGTCCGTCGTTGGCGTAGGTTCCTGTAGACGCCTTCGCCTTCTGCGCAGCTCATTTTCGGTGCCTATAGGATGTAGATTGGCATGCGACGGAGGATTACACGTTCGCAAGTGTAGGGGATGACAAGATGTTAATGCTGTATGTTCGCACCGCAGTGCCCTCGGTGCGGCGCTGGCTGATGGCCCATTTCAGCTGGGATACTCGTGATGCTACAAAACCAGCTACCCAACTTCAAGCACACGATCGCGAGATACTTGCTGTCGCTTTTACACCCAACCCCCAGTTTCCTCACTTGCTCCTCACTGGGAGTGCCGACAAGGTTGGTGGGATCTTAGGGATACTGTCTCATTATTAACCATGACTTCAGACTGTCCATTTACGCGACAGGCGTAAACTCGACACACCGGTTCACATCTTTGAGGCGCATACGGACGAGGTTCTCCATGTTGCATGGTCGCCACATAACCCGACTGTCTTCGCTTCGGCTTCCAGCGACCGACGTGTGAACGTGTGGGACCTCAGTCAAATTGGTGTCGAGCAAACACCAGACGACCAGGAAGACGGTCCGCCTGAGCTACTCTTCGTCCACGGTGGTAGGGCTCACATTCCTCCCCGTAACGTACGTATCGCTGAAGTCCACTCCGTAGGTCACACCGCACGCCCTACGGACTTCTGCTGGGCACCAGGCGAGGCAGAAAGCTGGACTGCTGGCAGCACTTCAGAGGACAATATCGTCATGATTTGGCAGCCTACTATGCGGATATGGGCTGGAGACGAAGTCAAGATTGACGAGAAGGAACTAGAGGGCGAGGCCATGGAAGGTATCGTCGAGGGTGATCATGAGGACGTTGACACTAGGCCGTCGGGTTCGACAGCTTGAAGACTGGTTGCGACATTGCCGAATGTATGATTGCAGATTGTGCTTACTTGTCGATGTCCCCGGTACCACTCAACGTTTCCGCATGCCCAGCCGACTCTAGCAGTGGAGTCGCTTGTATAGATGGTTTCTCGTGGGTTGAGGAGCTCCCACCACTAGTGATTGAGCGGCATAAGTTACAATCAAGCATGCCTGTTGTACAACGAGCCTCTCTCGTATATAGCCAGTGCAAGGCAGCCCCCACAGCACGATGATCAGAGGAAGAACAGACGGAGGAGTTCAAAGATGACTGTAGTACGTAGTGGTCAGGTACGTAAAGGTGAAGCACGAAGCACGAGTTAGGACATACCTCCTCCTATTACCACGAACAGAATGATGCCCAAGGCCCACAGGCTGACCGGGCTACGTTTTGACAGCCGCTCCTGGCGGGAGGGCTTGATGGGGTTCTTGCCAGCGCGAGACTTCTCCGCAAATTGGTTGTTCCGCTTCCTGAGCTCGAATTCGGTAGGCTGTTGGCAGGAGGCCGACGTCAGTCACGTCTCAGACGTGCCAGAGCACTGACAGACCATAGTGAATGATGCGGGTGGCGAACAGCAGATACTAAGGAGCGACAGGAAGGAGGGCAAGGACACGGATACGGAGAGGGTATATGGGAACGCGTGAGTATATGGACGTGTCTGACTTGTGTTTACGCCACGTATCCCCGCGTGCACCGGGCCAGGCCCGGCTGTTTGGCCCTGTGTGCCGATGGCTTCTGATCCTAACACGGCCAAATACCGTCTTTTCCTCTCCCACCGATCAACATGGCCAAAGGCGGCAAGAAAAGCTCGCTCAAGGCCGCCCTCGCGTCGCAGCAGTCCCGGCTGAAGAAGAAACAGGAAGTGGTGCATGCATCTCAGCATGCGGACCGTATCAAGGCGAGCGCCCAAGTGAAGGCGAAAGGAAAGGCTCCCATGCGTCCCACCGTCCCCTTCGCGGCCACTGATAACATTCTGCTGGTCGGAGAGGGGAATTTCTCGTTCGCTCGTGCGCTCGCGTTACATCCTCCGTCCCAATTGGAGTTTCTTCCGGCATCCAACATCACCGCCACAGCATATGATACGGAAGAGGACTGCTTCGCGAAGTATCCCGACGCGCGAGAGATCGTGTCATCTCTCCGGGACAAAGGTGTCCAGGTCCTCTTCAGCGTTGATGCAACCAACCTGGAGAAATGTGCGACGCTAAGAGGGCGGAAGTTCGATCGTGTAGTGTGGAATTTCCCTCACGCAGGTCGGGGACTGGCCTGTTGAGCGGATTGCGTAGTTTCTGAACGGTGGTTTTTTTTCACCCACAGGGAAGGGTATCACAGATCAAGATCGTAATATCCTGTCAAATCAAATGCTGTTGTTAGGATTTCTACGTTCCTGCGCTCCATTCTTGGCGAAGGGCCCAGTTCCCACGGTCAACAAATCGCGTAAACGAAAGCACAACCCGGACTCAGACTCAGAATCTGGGGACGACAGCGCCAACAATGACGAGCCACAGGATGTTGATACGAGCCGCAAGACCCGAGGCACGATCCTGGTGACATTGCGCAATGTTCCCCCATACACCCTATGGTAAACAAGTTGACCGGTCACAAGGCTTGTATGTCGTTTAACGTAAATACGCCTACTTTAGGGATCTTCCGAAACTAGCAAAAAATCCCCCACCCCCAGCGTCGACGGGCCAACAATCAAATCCGAAATACACACAGCTACGGTCGTTCGTATTCCACAGGAAAACGTGGAAAGGATACGAGCATAGGATGACGAAGGGCGAGCGGGCACATGGCCAAGGGAAAACGGGCGAAGGGGGACAAGATCGCACATGGGAGTTTTGTCTGCAAGATTAACGACAATCTCATGCCGGTTTCCTTCACTGGCCCGCAGCCCGTCCGTGGCTAGCGTGTACGCAGTCATCGCTGATAATGTGTGATTGTCGCTGACGCGGGTTTCCCATAGCCAAAACATCACACTTTCCAGCGGTGGGGAGGCTGTTGTCCAGCTCGACAACGAGCGGTAATTCAGCAATTTCTTGTGCCGGTCCTGGCTCACTGAAAGGGACTTCGTCGACGGTGTCCGAATCAGCCTCGCTCTGCCAACTACTAGTATAGGAGGTGAACTTTCATTTCAGTCTCCTCGCGACAAACCATGATTGGCATCACCGCACCCTCGGCGCATACCCTCAACATTGACTCTGCACTTGGGTCCCCGGTATGTCGGCCCCGATAGAGATGATGAACGCCGTTCAAGTTGGGCTGTACGAGGTTCACGGAATAATGTCCAGTAACGCTCATCGAGCAGCGCAGCGGCGTGTGACTCAACAATTCTCCTGCGGGGGGTTTCCGAAAGGTTCGGATTGCGGCGGTGTTGTGGCTATAGAACCACTTCGATGCCACCGGGTACCGCGTTCAAGCCGATGCGCCCTTGTTGACTCAACGTATACCGGGGCGCCTGCCGGACGGAATAAACGCCGTCGTGCCAATGCGGCAATTAGGAGTGAATTTTGTAACCTTGTCGTTAGGGCGTTCAATCACCCCTCTCCACAGAACTCATGCGTAACCCCTACTGGAGCGAAGCTGGGTAACGTTCGCATGCGGTTCACTTTCCTCTCTTTGGCAATACGGTTTCAGCAAGATAGCAGTGCTTGGGTGTGCTTTCGACCCTGAGTTACCCGCAGGTAGAGTCGAACACTAGCTCCTCGGATAAGCCGTCTAGCACGGTGTCCAAGCGGTTTTGGAATGATTGGGCTAGAGCGCCACGACGGTCTCGGAGCTTGGCATTCAACTACTCCGGCCAACACCCACGAGTCGTCACAGCGAGGAGAGTGTAGGTACGGGGGTTTGCCTCGTGTCACGAGCGTGACCCCCGTTCCACGCCTGGCCATGGATTGGGAGTGCGGAACCGGAGAAGGTTTGACGATCAGTGACTCCAAGAAGCTCGCGGTCCCGCACCGCGCCGTTCCCAGCATGATATCCAGCACGCGAATTACTGGAAAGACAGAGGTTGTATAAAACGTACGCCGTGCAGGCGGCGGGGTCGATCATACCACCACCCTTCCTTGTCCACATCCATCCTTCCACACTCCGCCTTTTCACCATTATTTCTCCTCTCAAGTTATCCCTCTGGAAAACCACTGTACTACTACTATTCGAACCATCGCCACACTGGCCAACGACGATCGACACACACTTCCGGGGGACGCCACCATGACCTCTGCCCCCGACGCTCATCATGTCAACGTAGCGGACGCAGAGGCTCAATTCAACGAGCTTCAACGAGTTCTCACCGTCCGTTCCCAGCAGGCTGGAACTGATCGCTCTGGAAGTCCCTCCCTGACCGATTTCGATATTGAAGGGGGCGAAAAACGCGAACAAAAGTTTGACCTTCGTGCATACCTTACCTCATCGCACGAGGCCAACGAGCGGGCGGGAATTGCCCACAAGCACGTTGGCGTTACTTGGGAGAACCTTCAAGTCGAGGGCATAGGCGGCACTGGCCACAAGGTGAGTGTTCACCGGGCGAGAAACTGCCATCGTCTGTGGAAACAGGTTCTAAGAACATGTCTTAGTTGTATGTCAAGACTTTCGGACGTGCGTTAACTTGCCGCATCCAATCATCATACATATTCATTGACTCTGACCTCTACAGAGGACTTGTTGAATTTCTGGTCTACACCGTTTCGTGTTCTAAGAACCGTCACCGAGTCGATTGTTCCTGCGCTCAAGGCCCGGCCCCCAATTACGACTATTCTTCACCCGTACGCCAGCCTCGTCTAAATTCATACCGTCAGTCAGTTCACGTCACGTTCCAGATTCTCCGGATTGCTCAAGCCCGGCGAGATGTGTTTGGTTTTGGGTTGTCCGGGGTCAGGTTGCACCACCTTTCTAAAGGCTATTGCGAACGAACGCGAGGATTACGCCCGAATGACAGGTGACGTGAGATACGCCGGAATCGGCGCAGGTGAGATGGCCAAGTATTTCAAAGGAGAAGTCGTGTACAACGAAGAGGGTGAGCGTGGATCTGTTTCCGGGCGCCCTTGGACCGTGCAGTGCTGACCGCATCCGGCCAGACGACCGACATATTGCTACCCTTACTGTGGCTCAGACTCTCAACTTTGCGTTGTCTCTGAAGACACCAGGTCCCAAGGCCCGTCTTCCTGGTATGTCCCGCAAGGAATTCGACGAGACCGTGCGAGACACTCTTCTGCGGATGCTGAACATTTCACACACGGCAAACACCTATGTCGGTGACGAATTCGTCAGAGGTGTGTCTGGTGGCGAGCGCAAACGTGTCTCTATCGCCGAGATGATGGCCACTCGTGCGCACGTGCTCTGCTTCGACAACTCGACCCGCGGTTTAGATGCCAGTACTGCGCTGGATTTTGTCAAGTCCTTGCGTGTCATGACTGACATCCTTGGGCAGACTACATTCACCACTTTGTAAGCCCTTGAGTGCAAATACGGCAGACCATCTCTCATGAAGTTATGTAGATACCAGGCTGGTGAAGGTATCTACGATCTGTTCGACAAGGTCCTCGTCCTCGACAAGGGCCGCCAGGTCTACTTCGGTCCCCCTTCCAAAGCCCGCGCGTACTTCGAAGGACTCGGTTACAAGCCACTACCCCGCCAGAGCACCCCTGACTATCTAACTGGTTGCACAGATCCGAACGAGCGGCAGTTCGCGCCCGGCCGTTCGGAAATGGATGTCCCTTCGACGCCGGAGGAGCTGGAGCAAGCGTTCCTGCGGTCGCGCTTCGCTGGGGACATGCAATCCGGTTTGGCCAAGTATAAGCATACGATGGAAGTCGACAGGTCCGACCAAGAGATGTTCCGCAAGGCGATCCTGGAGGAAAAGAAGCGTGGCGTTTCGAAGAAGAGCCCGTACACACTCGGTTTTACCGGACAAGTTCGCGCCTTGTTCATTCGGCAGTTCAGGATGCGTCTTCAAGATCGCTTTCAACTTATCACGAGCTTCAGTTTGCCAACAGTAAGGCAAACTTGCCCCCAAAACGTCCATTTTGCGGACTGAACCCTTCTTAGGCTGTCGCTCTGATTATTGGCGCTGCGTATTACAATCTGCAAGCGACCTCACAGGGTGCCTTTACGAGAGGATCAGTGATTTTTGCCGGACTCCTTACATGCTGCCTCGACACCTTCGCAGAGGTCGGTGGTTGCAGACGTCCACTCCTCGTCACCGCACTGATCATATCTCCTAGATGCCCATGCAAATGCTCGGCCGCCCTATTCTCAAGAAACAAGTAAGCATTGACCTCGCGGGGTTATCTTGCAACGCATACTGAAAGCTGCACAGACGGGTTATGCCCTCTATCGCCCAGCCGCTGTTGCAATAGCCAACACTCTCTCCGACATCCCGTTCTCGGCCGTACGCGTATTCGTATACAACCTCATCATCTATTTCATGCCCAACCTTTCACGATCTGCGGGTGGTTTCTTTACCTTTCACATTCTCGTGAGCAGTGTTAATTGCTCTCAGTCGATACGTCTCCCTCTCATACATTCGTTCAATGTATTCCCTAGGTCTACATTGCCTTCCTGGCGATGCAAGGTTTCTTTCGGACGTTTGGCATCATGTGCTCGAACTTTGACTCTGCGTTCCGCCTTGCAACGTTCTTCATGCCCAACATGATTTTGTACGCTGGATACATGATCCCCGTGTTCAAGATGAAGCGGTGGTTGTTCTGGATAGTGAGTTCCGTCATTAGTCACGACTCGGCGGTCAGCGGGCTAATGGCGGTCTAGTATTACATCAACCCGGTGTCCTACGGTAGGAACAAGCCCATAATTGTGCCTGAAGTCACTAACTAACGTCACCTCTCATAGCTTGGGTGGGTCTCATGGAGAATGAATTCATGCGGATATCGGTATGTGCTAAGCCTCTATGACATTGTTGTTCATAGGACTAGACTATTCTCTTCCACAGTTCACTTGCGATGGCACCTCAATCGTACCCCGCAACCCACCAGGGGTCGATAAGTACCCGTAAGTCAACATGCTCTGTCTGCCTCCGTTCCAACTCATACCCCTCTTAGTGATGGCCTGGGCCCTAACCAAGTTTGCACGCTATTCGGTGCCGCGCCTGGAAATGATGTCGTCTCCGGGCGCAGCTACGTCAGCGCTGGTTACGATTTGAACGTTGCAGACCTCTGGCGACGGAACTTCCTCGTGTTAGTTGGGTTCTTCGTCTGTTTCCAGTTGACTCAGGTATTCCTGATTGAGTACTTCCCGGTACGTGATACTTCCTGCGTCCGGCGCACTCGCGCAGAACACCGATAAATGTTACAGCAATATGGCGGGGGTTCGTCTGTCACCGTTTACGTCCCGGAGGACTCGGAGGCCAAAAGGCTGAACGCCAGGCTCCAAGATCGCAAGGCAGCACGTAAGGGCAAGTCCCCGAAAGAGAAAGGCGAGCAGACCGAAGAGTACGTCTTCGCGATGTCTCCTCACCGCCCATTTTGACGTATTGGTGAAGCACGGCAACCAGGTTCAACGGCAAGCCACTCGCCTGGGAGAAGGTCAACTACCATGTGCCCGTTCCCGGTGGCGTCCGCAGATTGCTCCACGATGTCTATGGGTACGTCAAACCTGGCACGATGACGGCCCTCATGGGTGCGTCCGGTGCGGGTAAGCCGTCGGTCCTCCTCCCTGGCACATCTGCTCATTCATTCCGACAGGCAAGACCACATGCCTGGACGTACTTGCCCAACGCAAGAATATTGGCGTCGTCTCCGGCACCCTCCTCTTAGATGGCAAACCTTTGCCGCTAGACTTTGCTAGGACTACGGCCTACGGTGATATTTTGTGCATTTTTGTCACGAAGGATGCAATGCTCATCATCGGCGCACCCTATAGCGGAACAAATGGATGTTCATGAAGGCAATGCGACTGTGCGTGAGGCGATGCGCTTCTCTGCATACCTGCGCCAGCCGCCTGAGGTCTCTCGCGAGGAGAAGGACCAATATGTCGAGGACATGATAGAGGTTCTTGAGCTACAGGATCTGGCAGACGCTCTCATCTTCAGCCTTGGTGTGGAGGCGCGCAAGCGCCTCACTATCGGCGTCGAGCTCGCGAGTCGTCCCTCCCTCCTCTTCCTCGACGAGCCTACGTCCGGTCTCGATGGCCAAAGCGCATGGAACCTCGTCCGCTTCTTGCGCAAGCTCGCGGACCACGGCCAAGCGATCTTGTGTACGATCCATCAGCCGTCGTCGATGCTCATCCAGACATTCGACAAGCTCCTATTGCTCGAACGAGGCGGCGAGACGGTCTACTTTGGTGACATCGGGGCCGACTGCCACATCCTTCGCGACTACTTTGCGCGTCATGGCGCTCATTGCCCGCCGGACGTGAATCCGGCGGAGTTCATGTTGGATGCGATAGGTGCGGGTCTGACGCCGCGTATCGGAGACCGTGACTGGAAGGACCACTGGCTCGATTCGCAAGAGTACCTCGATGTCTTGACGGAGATTGAAAACATCAAGAGCGATACCCCGAAAGGCGATGGCCGGCCCGAGCATCTGACAATGTGTAAGTCCGCGCCGCCCCTAATATCTAGTCGACTTCTCAGAGAGCACGATGTCACAGATGCCACTTCGTTCTGGCAACAGCTCCGCTGGGTCGTCAACCGCAACAACCTAAAATTATGGCGCTCCCCCGACTACGTCTTCAGCCGTCTTTTCGTGCACGCCTTCATCTCCCTATTTGTGGCGCTTTCGTTCCTACAACTTGGCAACAGTGTGCGCGAGCTGCAGTACCGAGTCTTCGGCATGTGGGTAGATGGCATACGCGAGCCACCGGCCTGTACTAACCTTCTCTCCAGCTTCTGGGTCACCATTCTCCCTGCCATCGTCATGGGTCAGCTCGAGCCTATGTGGATACTCAACAGGCGCATTTTCATCCGCGGTTCGTTTACCCTCGGTCATTGCCCGATATACGACTGAATAAGGAATTTGCAGAGGCCTCCAGCAAGATCTACTCGCCATACGTATTCGCTATCGGCCAACTCATCGGCGAGATCCCGTACTCGCTCCTGTGCGGCATCGTCTACTGGGTTCTGCTGGTGAGTGCGCCACAGTACGTTGATCCTAGACGGAGTAGAGTCATAGTAAGCATTTACTTGCAGGTTTACCCAATGGGCTTCGGCAAAGGGTCGGCCGGCGTCGGCGGGACCTTCCTCCAGCTCCTTGCCATCACCGCAATCGAGCTCTTCGGTGTGAGTCTGGGTCAGTTGCTCGGCGCCATATCTCCAAGCATGCAGATTGCCCCGCTCTTCAATCCGTTTATCGTCCTTGTACCCGGCACGTTTTGCGGCGTCACAATCCTGTATCCAACCCTCGCCTCGTACTGGAGGTGGTTGTATCAGCTGAGCCCTTACACACGGGTTATGGCGGTGATGGTCTCCACCGAGCTTCAGTACGTCGCCCGCTGTACGCTCGACACAGCACGGGTACTGATTGTCCTTTGCAGCGGCCTCAAGATCACTTGTCGCCCCGACGAGTTCATTCCTTTCAACCCGCCCACTGGCCAGACCTGCCAGCAGTGGGCGGGCGAGTTCGTCGCCGGCTTCGGAGGATACCTTGACAACCCGGCCGACACCACAGCCTGCCGCTACTGCCAGTACTCGGTATGGGTGCTCCTCAGTCGCTGACACATGAACGGTACTAACACGGACTTACAGGTCGGTGACGAGTTCTTCTTGCCTTTAAATATTCGGTACGAGAATAGGTGGCGAGACGTCTGGATATTGTTCGCCTTCGCTGGTAAGAGTCATGAACTCTAGACAGTGGTAGGTTACTTACTGAAAACCCTTAGTCTTCAACTTCTTTGCTACAATCAGTAAGTCCTTCCCTATGATGCACAACGGGCCAATGCTAACGGCTTTATAGTTGCATCTCGCTTCCTACGCTTTGCCAAACGGTAGCCCTCGCTACGACATAATGTCTTCCATGCTCGCATTTCATAAGATCATCATCGTCTTGCATATCACATACGCACTTGTCTTGCACTGCTATCGCATTCTCGCATACGTTCCCTAGTCCAGTAGACATTCGTTTTAGTAGGTTTAATATCGTTGCGTACCTCGCAAATAACCATCTGGTAGTATTTGCTGGTGATCAATCTCTCTATATTCTGAAGTTCGCTCCAGGTCGAGAAAAATGCGCGCGAACCGTTTTGAGGAAACCGATCGCAAAAACAGGGACGAGAACCAGCTAGGTGATACAGCCCGGAACATAACCAGAGAATAATGTTACAACACTGGGCGATTGTCATTGATTGGGTGCACTGTGGAACTGAGAAAATAAATTGGAGCATTGGGTCTCGGGCTCGAATAAGGTATCCTTACAATGTCACGGAGTTGAGCCTGGGCATCATTAAACTGCTTCTCTAGATACTTGGACTAAAATATGGTCCATTATAGACGCGTGGATGCGGAAGAAATGGGTTTACGCACCTTTTTCTCCAAGTTCTTGATGTCTTCCGTGAGTTCCTTTTCCTCCGACTGCAAGTCTCTCTCCATGGTCGGGCGGGGGACATTCATGAACCTGACCGCAGGTAATAAGCTACAATGATCTCTTTGTAAGCTGGTGGAGGGACACTTGCATCTTCCCGACACCCTTGTACAAGTTGACACCACCCTTGAGAGAAGTGATCTCCTCAATGGTAAGCTGCAATATCCTGCGTTCGCGCTCCTTGGCAGCGATCTGCTGTTTCGAGACGTTCAGGGCGCGCTGGGACTGAATAGCAGTCTGCTGTATTTGGTTCAGGATCTGCACAACAGACCTGTTTGAGCATGACACCCACAAACATTCTATACCGTAAATCATACCTTCCGTAGCGTCTCATCGGAGAGGGTGGCCATGGCTGGTCGCTGTCAAGCAGGGACTCGGGAGAACTTGTTGAAGCGGTCGATGAAGTCAAGTGCACGGTTCTCGCGCGAGCAGAGGAAGCGCCCGCTTGACGCGTTCTTCCTGACCGCGACGGTGGCTCTCGCCCAAAACCTATCTTCGCCCTCGCCTCACCTCTTTTCGCACCACCTCCTCCCCCGGTGCGGCGTCTGGCGTGTATAATTTGCTCTATTGTGTAATTGCTTTTTCCGACACCACTGGACGCGTCTGCTGCCTTCTCCTATCACTGAGACTTCCTCTTGCTTTTCAAACTTTCCTCTCATTCTGCCCCGACAAAATGGCATCTTTCGAGGACTACGATGAGTTCGGAAACTACATTGGTGGCGACCTCGACTCAGATGAGGAAGAGGAGGAGCTTCAGCAACAGAGCCAGTTCGTGCCTCAGCCAGAGGTACGGCCTCTCGAAGGGTTCGATGAGGAACCCATGGAGGCCCAGGACGAGTTGGCTCTTATGCAAGTAGATGGTATGTAGTTCGCAATTCAGTGTCCTTACCGTCGTTGAAGACCTCTGCAGAGCCTGTACATAACGCGGTCATCCTACATGAGGACAAGCAGTACTACCCTTCTGCGTCCGAAGTCTACGGGGAAGAGGTTGAGACGCTGGTCCAGGAGGAGGACGCTCAACCACTGTCCGAGCCCATTGTTGCACCCATCAAAGTTCGAAAATGGACTGTGGAAGAGAAGGACATGCCAGAGACCCGGTTCGACAAGGGGTGGGTTATTGTTCCAGAGAATCCGACTATTTGAACTAAAGTGTGAATTCTCAGTTTCCTGCTCAACATGACTGCGTTTCCAGAGTTTGTGCGAAATGTGGCAGTAGTTGGCCACCTACACCATGGAAAAACCGCACTCATGGACATGCTTGTGTTTGAGACACATAAACTTACATGGGATTCAGACCACCAGGTGCGAGAGCCACATATAGTCCGTCAATAATTCTTACGCTGAACGGGCTCGGTAGACTCGCTACACCGATACTCACGTCCTCTCGAGAGATCGAGAAATTTCTATCAAGTCCTCCCCAATGTCCCTTGTCCTATCTAACAGCTACGGGAAGTCTCATCTCATTCATCTCATCGACACGCCCGGACACGTGAACTTCGTCGATGAGGTCGCTAGTGCCATTCGGTTGGTAGACGGCGTCCTCTTAGTCGTCGACGTCGTGGAAGGAGTTATGTGCAACACTGAGGCCATTATTCGGCATGCGCTTCAAGAAGGTGTCAAAATCACTCTTGTTGTGAACAAGATTGACCGACTAATCCTTGAGCTGCGCATCAAGCCTGCCGATGCGTACTACAAAATCAAGCACACCATTGAGGAAATCAATACCTTCATCAGGTAATTCATCCCTAGGTCACGCCCTACGTGAATATTGACGTCTATACAGCGGTATCAATCCTGACCCGGAACTCCGCCTGAGCCCCGAGAACGGAAACGTCGCGTTTGCAAGCACGGACATGCACTGGTGTTTCACCTTGCGCTCGTTTGCGCAGATGTATGCGGACACCTACGGTAGGCTCGTTTCATTTCATGGCTTCACTCTGACCAACATGCTCTACCCAGGTTCTGTGGACGTTAGCGCATTCGCAAACCGTCTTTGGGGCGACATCTGGTTCAACGATGAAACGCGAAAATTCACGCGCAAACCCGCGGACCCCGAGGCCAACCGTACCTTTGTCCACTTTGTCCTCGATCCCTTGTACAAGTTGTACAGCCACGTACTGAGTGAAGAAACGGAGCCACTCAAGGAGACGCTAGCCGGCCTTGGAATACAGCTCAAACCTATCATGTACAAGATGGACGTCCGACCCCTCCTCAAAGTCGTGCTAGATCAGTTCTTCGGGCCTTCAGTCGGCTTGGTCGATTTGATCACTGAGCATATACCGTCCCCACTGGAAGCGACCCGGTCCAAGGTTGGTCTTCACGATCACGCGTATAGCAGCATTTTGTTCATATAGTACATAGGTCGAGAGGACATACACGGGTCCATTGTCCTCCGAACTCGTGCATTCGATGCAGGCGTGCGACCCCGAGGGTCCCGTCATGGTCCAGATCGCCAAGCTCTACCACACCACCGACGCTCAGCACTTCCGTGCCTTCGGCCGCGTCATCAGCGGTACCGTCCGCAAGGGTATGGACATAAAGGTGCTCGGCGAGGGGTACTCACCGGAGGATGAGGAGGATATGGTCAAAGCGCAAGTCGAAGACATCTGGATAAGCGAATCTCGGTGAGCGCCATCCCACATCGGTCGCACGTCGTGTAAGTCCTCATCGGGGACACAGGTACTATATCCCTGCAGAGGAAGTGGCCGCGGGAAACCTCGTACTCCTCGGCGGCGTCGACGCGTCGATATTTAAAACGGCGACACTCGCGGCGACGGACATCGAGGATGACCTGCACATCTTCCGGCCAATAAAGCACATAACGCAGTCGGTGCTTAAGATCGCGATCGAGCCCATCGCGCCGTCGGAGCTGCCGAAAATGCTCGCGGGCCTGCGCAGCGTGAACAAGAGCTACCCCCTCGTCGCGACCAAGGTCGAGGAGAGCGGCGAACACGTCGTGATCGGTACGGGCGAGCTTTACCTCGACTGCGTCATGCATGACCTTCGCCGGCTCTTCTCCGAGATCGAGATCAAAGTCTCGGACCCGGTTACGAAGTTCGCGGAGACGGTGCTCGAGACGAGTGCGCTCAAGTGCTACGCGGACACGCCCAATAAGAAGTGAGTCTCCCCTTTCGCACCTGCCTCCAAGCCGCGCAGCCATTGTTGACCGCACGGGGTGCAGGAACCGGTTAACGATGATCGCAGAGCCGCTCGAGCGCGGGATCGCGGAGGACATCGAGACGGGACGGGTGAACATGCGGATGACGGCGAAGGAGCGCGGAAAGTTCTTCGAGGAGAAGTACCAGTGGGACCTGCTCGCGTCACGTTCGATATGGGCGTTCGGGCCCGACGAGGGCGGGGCGAACATCCTGCTTGACGACACGCTCCCGTCGACGGTCGACAAGAAGCTGCTTGGGACGGTCAAGGAGCACATCAAGCAGGGCTTCCAGTGGGGTTCACGCGAAGGGCCTCTGTGCGACGAACGTGAGTGGACTTTGCTCTGGTTAGCTACGCTGCGTGTTTACGGGGATACATGGGGATAGCAATGCGGAACGTCAAGTTCAGGATATTGGACGCAAGTCTGGCGCAGGAGCCAATCTTCCGCGGCGGCGGACAAATCGTACCCACCGCTCGCCGTGTCTGTTACTCCTCGTTCTTGATGGTTTGTGATCTCCACTCTATGCTGCGAGAGGCCATGCTGACAGGCGCGCGTCAGGCTACGCCTCGGTTGATGGAGCCTATATACTACGTCGAGGTGCAGGCCCCGGCGGACTGTATTTCGGCTGTGTACACGGTGCTCGCGCGCCGACGTGGTCACGTCACGCAGGACATCCCGAAGGCCGGCTCGCCGCTGTACACGGTGAAGGCGCTGATTCCAGTCATCGACGCGAACGGGTTCGAGACGGACCTGCGGACAGCGACGCAAGGGCAAGCGTTCTGCCTGCAGACGTTCGACCACTGGTCGATTGTGCCCGGTGCGTGCTTCCAGTCTCCCTTTGTCGCGGTGTGCAAGTGTGACTGACGCGGCGGGCCGCGCGCGCAGGGGACCCCACGGACACGAGCATCAAGCTGCGGCCGCTGGAGCCCGCGTCCGGGCAAGCGCTCGCGCGCGACCTTGTGCTGAAGACGCGGCGGCGGAAGGGCCTGGGCGACCAGATTTCAGTGTCGAAGTACCTCGACGACGAGTTCATTGTAGGTGCTCGAGTGGGTCAAGCCTCTGCGCGGTGCGCTGACTATGACATCATTGCAGCTCGCGCTCTCCGCGTCGGGACATGCGGACTTGCTGGGCTGAGGAGAGGGGTGTTGACGACGGCGTGTAGTTTACTAGGTAGAATGCTGCGTGTGTTATGCGACTTGCTTTGCGACTCTTGAAGCTTGACCGCTGGCTGGATGTGAGACTTGTCGTTTGGGGGGCGTGGGATCGTGGAACGCGCTGGAAGGGAAGAGGCGCGCGGGGGCAGCGTGTCTACGTGGCACGCTCAGCGCGGGAAATAGCCGAGCGCAGGATATTAGACGGCGCCTGTCCGTGCCAGCAGCCCAAGTCTCTCACCTCTTCTTGTCTGCCTCTCTCTTTCTTTTCCTCCCCTGCCCTTGCCTACCACCCGTCTCGGTCCTTCGTACACAATGCGAAGCGTAGCGCTTTCTGCCCTGCTCGTCGTCGCCGCCTCGTCGGTTTCGGCGACAGACGAACCCCCCAAGCCCACTTTCACCGTGCGCGCACTTCTTTCGCGGTCCTTTACCCCGCACTGTCCCGCTTACGTGTAACTTGTCCTCCCCAGCCCACTGCCATTAAAGCGCCTTTCCTCGAGCAGTTCACGGAGGACTGGTCGCAGCGATGGACGCCGTCCGAGGCTACCAAGAAAACCGCAGTAGGCGGTGAGACTTGGTCTTACGTCGGCAAGTGGGAGGTTGAGGATGCCCTCGAGCCCTCAATTGAGGGCGACAAGGGTCTCGTTGCCAAGACCAAAGCCGCCCACCACGCCATCTCTGCTCCCTTTTCGAAGCCGATCAAGTTTGACGACAAGCCGCTTGTCGTTCAGTATGAGGTCAAGTACCAGAAGGGTGGTAACTGTGGTGGTGGCTACGTCAAGCTCCTTGAAGACGGCTTCCAGACCGCCGGCAAGGAGTTCGACGACAAGACGCCTTGGACGATCATGTTTGGGCCTGACTTGACGTGCCCGGGCACCAAGGTATACACGATCTGCCCGTCTCTCATTCATAAACGCGTTCATTCACGCGCCGCACGCGTTCTAGATCCACTTCATCTTCCGTCACAAGAACCCCGTCAACGGCGAGTTCGAGGAGAAGCACCTCAAGCTTCCCCCTAAGCCCGCGTTCGGCAAGCAGACGAACCTCTACACCCTTCACCTCTTGTGAGTTGTTACTTACGCGTGTTGTTTGCCGAACGCGCCTTTAACGCCCGTCCAGCCCTAACAACACGTACGACGTGCTGTACAATGGCGAGAGCTACAACCTCGGAAACGTTCTTGAGGACGTTATTCCCGAAGTCAACCCTCCCAAGGAGATTGACGACCCCGAGGACAAGAAGCCTGAGGACTGGGTCGACACGAAGCGTATCCCCGACCCCGATGCCACTAAGGTTAGTGATACTAATGCTTTCCTTCTGGGCCCGCGTGTTGATATATCTGCAGCCTGAGGACTGGGATGAGGATGCTCCCTACGAAATTCTTGACGAGGATGCTGTCAAGCCTGAGGGCTGGCTCGATGACGAGCCGGAGTACGTACCTGACCCCGACGCTGAGAAGCCCGAGGAGTGGGATGATGAGGAGGACGGTGACTGGATTGCCCCGACTATTCGCAACCCCAAGTGCGACGAGGCACCCGGCTGCGGCGAGTGGAAGCGGTTAGTTACAGTTTCCCTGTGGCTGAGGAGTCCATCCTGACCGCTCGCCACAGCCCCTTCAAGGCCAACCCCCTTTACAAGGGGAAATGGTACGCCCCCATGATCGACAACCCGGCCTACAAGGGCGAGTGGGCTCCTCGCAAGATCCCTAACCCCAACTTCTTCGAGGACCTTACCCCCATTAAGAGCCTTGTTCCCATCGGTGGTGTTGGCATTGAGCTCTGGACCATGACCGAGGACATTCTCTTCGACAACCTCTACATTGGCCACTCCATTGAGGAGGCCCGCGCACTCGCCGAGGAGACCTACTTCGTGAAGCACTCCATCGAGGAGGCTGCCGAGAAGGCCGCCTCCAAGGACGAGGAGGAGGACGCGGAGCCCGTTTCGTTCAAGGAGGACCCGATCGAGTTCATCCGCAACAAAGTCTTCGAGTTCATCGAGCTCGCCAAGATCGACCCTGTCTTCGCGTTCAAGACGCACCCTGAGACCGGCGCGACCCTCGCCCTTTCCGTAGTCACTCTTTTCGGCATGCTCGGTGTTCTCTTTGGCTTCGTTGGCGCACAGCAGAAGCCCATTACCAAGGCACGCCCATTTCACCTTGTTCCGTTGTATGCTTGCAGCAGTACTGAGACTTCCTTTGCAGTCTGCGAAGAAGACCGACGCTCCTTCCCCCGACAGCAAGAAGACCGAGAAGGCGCCCGTTGCGCCCGCAGGTGGCGCCAAGGACGAGACGCCCGTGAAGAAGCGGAAGTAAAAGGGACGCGCAGGGTCCCGTTCATCGCTTTCAACTCGTTATTGCGTTATGTGCTATTTGGAAAGGCAATGCATCTCTTAATATATCGGGCTTGTGAGGAAATTTCAGGCGTGACGTGGTGAGAATCATACAGTCCCCGAATAGCTAGCCGCGTGGGGGTTATAGCGAGGTAGGCTAGTAATTTAGAAATACAAGCTTGCTGCGAATACAACTGGCAAACATGGTAAGTGGATAGGCAACAGGTAAAGCACGCTGTGTAACAACTTACTGTCCCTCCTGATCTTGATCTGTGCCTCTTCCATCTTCTTGAACAGCTCTGCGTCTCCAATAACCCGCGCTGCGTCTCTCACTTCACGGCAAGTCTCGTCCAGACGCGTGATGACGCGCACAATGGTGCCCTCCGCGACGTCTGTAAGGTCCGTAATCTGCTCAAACGGCTGTCGCATACAGTCAGTCCCAGTCCGCATCGCGCATCCACCCCGCACGGGGAATAGATACTCACCATACCCTTTGCCCACTCGTACACGACTTCGACAAGCCCGGGCTTGAGCGTGCGGAACTCCTCCCCGGGGACCTTGTGACGGTCCTGCACGCGCTCGACTCGCTCCGCGAGCGCGTTAAGCGCGGCGAGGCCCTCCTGCAGCTTCGGCGGGACGACGGGCTCGACGTCCGTCTTCTCCTGGAAGACGAAGCACGAGAGGAGCGCGACGACCTCCTCGGGTTCGTACGCCGCGAGCGTGTTTTCAAGAATGAGCTCAGTCAGCACGAGCTCGTTCGCCGAGTTGATCTAGGTGTGGGAGGGGTGTTAGGTTGAATACACCTAAAGGGAGCGGGAGAAAATGGGAGTACATACCTCGCAGGCGACGCGGCCCTTGAGGAGCACGGTCGAGTTGTCGTCGATGAACTTGAGTTCCTTGAGGACCTCGATACGCTGCTCGTAGTCGGGGATGAGCTCCAGGTTTTGGTCCGAGATCATCTGCTTGAGATCGGCGATGTTCGCTTCGAGCATCTTCTTGCTGTGAATATATGCGTACTGCGCGCGTTCGGGCCTCAGTCAATGCTAACGGCGAACGGAGGGGATACTGACGTGTTCCTCGAAATTCGGGCACGCAGTGCACGCGAAGCTATTCATCCGGGGGACGAGCTCGTTTCGCGCTCGGAGGAGCTCCTGGAACTCGAGAGCCCTGAGCCTGCTCCAGTCGACCTCGGGGACGGATTCTAGTTTCGGCCAGCCACCTAGAACGTCTTGCAGGGCGCTGATAGCGGCGTTGATGTGCGATTTGCGATGCCCCTCCACGATGTAATCCGCATCGACCTGGGGTTGTGAAGGTCAACATGTATGTACGTTTCAAGGCCGCCTTTACCTTGATGGTACGATTCGATATTAGTGCCATACTCGTCAGTGGGATAGCTTTTAACTCGTAGGTCGGGTTATCGATCCGAAGGGCCTCTAGCCTAGGAGGCCACGAGGGGGGAATGCTTTGTGCACCCACGTCTATCGAGCATGTTAGCTTCCCCCTCGCCGGTGACGTACGTCCTCACCTTTCTTGCTGTTCTTCGTCTCAGGTGAAACCATTGCTAGTACATAGTAAAGCTTAATCTTCTCCCCGGTGGACCCGCTAGCTAGCGCACTAGGCGCATGTTTCAGCAGCACGCCGATGTTCCAATTGAAGTGCTGCGGGCAGATACCGGTCAGTGTCTTCCGTTCGCCGTGGGGTCATAAAAGCTTACCCCATCCCGTAATATAACAACCCTACCGGAAGAAAGCAGCCGTGCACCATGCGGACTGCTAGCAGCCATCATCAGCAACCTGAGGTTCATCTCTACAACGTCGAACGAGATGTCCCAGAAGCCCTCGATGTCCATAGCGCACACGTCGCATGACAGTTGTGGCATGCTCGACAGTTTTTTCTCCGACTGTCACCGCCGAAGACACCATGAACTGTGAGCGTAGCGCACTAGCGAATCCCAGCGCTAGCTTACCTCGACCACTTTCTTCTGGTTCTCCGGGAGTAGGCGCTGAGACGCATTCTCCGAAAAGCTCCTTTTAATCATCTCTTCAACCCGTAGAGCCTCAACGCGAAGCAAATTCAGGATCATGTTGTATGTTAGCCTGAACTGGGACTGCAACTTGGTGGGCGTCCCGAGTATCATGTTTTGCAAGATGCCTTGCTGTGCGCCGCAAATATCCGAGCGTCAGGAAACTGCTATGTTCCTTGACACGATGACCGGAACACTCACCTCTGGAAGCTCATCATTCGCCACGATAATCACCGTACCGGTGGGATCCAAGCCACGACGCCCGGCGCGCCCCGCCATTTGCGTGTATTCTCCAGGCAATATATCTCTGAAGCTGCGCCCATCGTGCTTCCTGATGTGCGAGAAGACAACGGATTTCGCGGGCATATTCACACCCTGAAGATGCTGTGAGCCGGCCGTGCTATTGTTGCCCGTAAGGCCGCACTCACCATGGCGAACGTCTCAGTGGCGAACAGCACTTTGACCAGGCCGCGTGCGAAGAGGATTTCAACAACCTATGACGTACATTAGCTCGGCCATGCCTGAGACAGATGTGGCGTACCTCTTTGACAATGGGCAGCAGCCCACCATGGTGAACTCCTATCCCACGCGAGAGCAGATCTCGCATGCGGCGGATCTGAGGAAGTTGCCTGTCCGACCCTGGCACCCCGCCATACCGCTGTGTGAGCGGCGGAAAATCTTATAAGCGACCACAGCAAGACGCCTACCCTTCAGGCGCGACAGCGCCTTTTCGATCGCGACGTGGATCTCGCTCTTCTCCACCGCCGTGCACAGGTCGGCGTTTGTGAGTGTTCCGGCATTCTCCTCGCAGCGTTTTTTGGAGAACGTGAAGATGACGACAGGCAGCAGAGCTTTCTTGCGAAGGTTCCCAAGGAGGTGTACGTAGAGGTTCTTGTCGGGCTGGTGGAATGTCCGCCCACCGCCCCCGCGCCCTGAGGGAGCGCCCCGTCCGGGGGCACCACGGGTGGGAGCACCCCCACGCTGGCCACCACGCCCTGCAGGGCCGCCGCGTTGTCCCCGCTGCGGGGCAGCCGCGCGCGCTCCAAGCCGCTGCACCGGAGGCAGCCCCGCAGCCTCGCGTTCCTTGTCCTGTTTCCGCCGAAGCGCCTCCCCGGCGTCCTTGTACCTGCGAAGCACTGGATTGAGATCATGTTTACGGCATAGGTCATCCGAGTATCGGCTCACCCGCTTGTGAGGAAGTTCCGGTTTGCATCCACAATCTTATGCAGGTCTCGGCCCGCGTAGAGGTAGTGTTCGAGGGGTACCGGTCGCTTCGCTGTAGAAATGACGTAGATATCTTTCTTCTTTGTTCTCCTACGTAGGCGGTCAATACAGTCTAAAAGGCAGGCTTTCACCACCTACTCGACCCAGTCCGCGAACTCTTTCGTGTTCGGCACGGTAGCAGAGAGAAGGATGATGTTGACATGGTCTGGAAGCATGATAATAACTTCCTCCCAAACCACACCCCGCTTGACCAACCTTGAGCTTAATCACCCACGGACAAGAAGGGCAAACCGCTTACCTCGGCGTCGTTGACGTAGTGGACCTCGTCAAAGATTACAAACTCTACGTCTCGAATTAGATCGGCGCCCTTGTAGAGCATGCTACGAAGAATCTCGGTAGTCATGATGAGGCAGCTGGCTTCTGGGTTAATTTGCACATCTCCGGTCAAAATACCCACGGAGGTCGCTCCAAAGGTCTGCTTAAAGTCGCGGTACTTCTGATTAGAGAGGGCCTTGATGGGCGAGGTGTAGATAGCCCTAGGTGGGCGTGAGGGCTTGAGCATAGGAAGGTCCGGAGAGCTGGCGCGCATACCGGGTCATATGTTTTGCCGCGAGCGCAATCGCATACTCTGCCACGACTGTCTTCCCTGCCGATGTATGCGCCGCAACAAAAACGGAGTCTCCCATTTCCAGGTGGTACACCGCTTCTTTTTGGAACGTGTCCAACTCAAAAGGATACTGTAAAACATGAGGCCGCGTTCTCCTCGGGAGCAATAGAGCAGACCTACCTTGTGTGCCATGTCTGGGACAAGCTCACGAAAGTTCGACATCGGTTTGTTGACATCTACAACATGAGCCCAATCACGCTTCTGGACTTGAGCACGCCGTAGGGGTCGTCGAGAAGACGTGACCGGATTGAGATGACTCCTCTAGAAACAGATAGCCATACGTTAATGTGGAGAACACCAAGTCCACAGGAGAATCGCCAAACCGATGTGGGCAGGAATTCGTCAACGTCAGCGTTTCCATTCGGCAACGGAGTGCCCTCATCTTCTCCTTCGGCGCTAGGAGCAATCGGGCCATCCTAATAATGTTTAACACGAGTATCGTAGAAAAATAGACATACCTACCGTTAACGAGCCATTCTCCATGGGTTTAGGGCGAGAAAGGCCAAGTCCAGCCACGTCGGCATCATCTTCTGCATCCTTGGATAACTTCATACCTCGAGAGAGCCCTGGGGCAATAGTACGAAGCTGAGAGGAACCTTCCTGAAGGTCAACAACGTCCGAATTCGTTTGCTTCAGATTGTCTAGACCGCCAGGCCAGAACGGGACATAGCCGGCCTTTCCTCTGACAAAATTACGGCTAGGCCCTGGGGCCCGGTCAATCGCAGTTGATGTTAGACCCGTGGATACACGGGGGTTGGACACCTGCGTATTTTATGTTAATCGCACTTGAGGCCTAATGATGAGCTTTTCATGCCTCGGTGTATCCTGTGACTCGGCCTTGAAGACCCGTCCTGACAAAGGAAAGCGCTGTAGGCGCAGGGAAAGGCTCGTATTTGAGCAGAGATGGAATTGAAAGTTTGTTTTCCCAATGCCTAAACAAACAATTGGGCATCGATCTGGTCATACGCGATTTGTACCAATGGACGTTGGCTCACAACTGGTATGCGGGAAGCCAATGATCCGGTAGGGATTCTCTTGGGAGTAGGAGGTTTTCTTCAATCTCTTGGTGTACCTTGTCCTTGGAAGGCAATGCGTCGAGAGTCAAGTCGTGGAGCAATGCATCTGCATCGGCAAGTTTGGGATTCAAAATCCGGTCGACCAGTACGTCGTCTAACGCCATTGTGTAGAGGGACAACTAGAAGCACATTTCATCAGCGCTAAAATTATGTTGGGTATATGCGTCGAGCTGTACCTACGCAGAACAAGGTGATATGTTCCCGACCCACGATGAAGTGGAGATGGTCACCACAAAAGGAGTAGGCGCTGAAGAGAACATACTGAACGCCCGCATCATTCGCACAACCCCGAAAGCTGTGCCATTCTAGCGCTCGCAGGCTTGGACTGTTCAACCTCTCTCAGATTCGTCGAGATGACTGTGCCAGTGTGTCAGGACCTCTGTGGCGACTGCGCTTCGCCGAGAACAATATCCACGAGGTGCCCAGCCCATCCTTTCTACTGTATCTCAGACATCTTCATCCGGTTAACTCGGGCATGATGCCAATCGGCAATTGCGGAATTTGCGATCCCGACTCCTGAAACCTGCCACATCAGCTCTGTACATTTCCGGCAAGGACGCATCAAACTACAATATTCCACAGATTCCCGAAGCATTTCCCCACTATTACCTCCTCACCGACCCCAAGCGCTGAAGCGGCGGCGTTGTTGTGTGGGATGCAATGAAATGGGACACTCCACCGCTGGCCGTAGTATACTCCAGAAGTTGCGTAACTTTTACTGGTTTTCATACCGAGACCGGGGCGCAAGCGATGAGCCAGGTTTGTTGGTCATACATTCAGATAAGTAACACTCAATATTATGCAGTGCGGCAGGTTTTCTCAAATCATAGTCACCACGGCACAGCAAATTCCAGGGACGCGCAAGCACACGCTTTGTTCGAGTCGAGACCATGGACCCTTGCGGACCTGTACATCGTTACAATGTTGGGCAGTACTCTGTTAGTATGCGATGCTTCCCGACCACATCAATATGCAAACGCGTCGCATGATTGATCTGGCCTAAGAGATCTTCGCGCGTTCGACTGGCTACTTGGTGTCCAATACGCGCTAACGCAGCGCCAGGCTAGGTACCCTTTAACTCAAATGTGGCGCCCGTATATATACCAAGTGCAATTGACCCCGCGCGATCAAGCCCCCCTCCCTTTGAACCCCCGTGGGCCTGCGCAGTGCAATGGCAAACGACTCGGAATGGACAGTCACCATTGACGACACGAGTTCTTTCATCAACTATCTTCCCCATGGTACGCCTTTCGATAACGATCCTCCCGTCCACGACCGATTCGCTAAATTTTGCCTTTCAGGCGATGGAGGTGTTGGTGACTGGACGAGCACCGGCTGGCAGCCATGGTTTTCCGACTCTGGTGGATTCATTACTTCGGGTGGGGAATACGGATCGGGTACATCCATGCATATTACTGCCTATTCGGGCGCACAGCTCAACTTTCAGTTCTATGGTACGTCCACCACATCTCTTTTATGTCGACGGTCATCCTTGGGCCGATGTTGACGGCAAAATTGTTCTTACAGGGGCGAGCATCACGCTGTACGGACAGGCAAATTGCTCATACGTGGTATCTGTCGATGGTGCCTCCAGTTCACTGAATTCAACGAACGGCCCCCAACTCTTCAAGAAGGAGGGAATGAACGAACAGATGCATATCGTCTCTCTCACCGCCAGCGCATCCAATTCGAGCATGTTCGCCTTCGATCGTGCAGATGTCTCTCGGACTATATCTGGTGGCTCGTACGTCCCTCATTTCGTACTATGCACAACATATTTCTGACACCCTCTCAGTGCGGCAGTGCCTAGGCCCACCATAATCCCAGCGACGGACACGGGGTCCTTGAAGTATACCGGGAGCTGGGCGCAAAGGGAGGATCCGAACGGGCAGATCCCAAGCAAACAGAACCCCGGGCCTTACTACGAAGTCACCACCGGTCCAGCATCCTTGTCATTTTCCTTCCAGGGCTCCGCAGTGGCTGTGAACGGCTCGCGTAACTGGGGCTCATATACATATGACGTCGTGCGTGGTTTTCCTCCGGCTCACTGCACCATCACCGCTGACCACCCGCAGGCGCTTAATGGAAACTCGAACAGCTACAACGCCAGTACCATGTGGCTCATTGGCGACGCACTCTTATTCTACGAAGACGGGCTGGATCCTAACACGACGCACAACGTAACGGTAACGCCGAAGGTGGGCAGCGGGCAAAAGTTCTGGTTCAACTCCATCACTGTGTACTCCGCCGCCGCTAATGCTACAAACGGGACAACTCCAAACGAGTGCGTTGTTCTCTCCTCTCGTCCGATTCCCAGGGCCTCATTTGCGATCAGCTCAGGCAGTGGGTCGTCGCCGTCTACTTCCGGCGGTAAGAAGACCAACGTCGGCGCGATCGTCGGCGGCGTCATCGGAGGCATTGTCGGCTTCCTGCTCCTCGGGGGGATCTTCGCGCTATGGTGGTGGCGCCGGCGCAAGCGACGGCAGTACACCGCAGCGACCGTCGCCCAACTGTCGCCTTTCGCTGAAGCTCGACCATTCGCAGCGGCGGCGCCCAGCACAGACCACGACACAGGCTCAGGAGCCCCGCTCATGCGCGACGCCAACGTCAACGCGTCGCAGGTCTCCAAGCTCGCGCGGTACGCCGCCGAGGGCGCCTCGCCCCGGCCGTCGCCCCCAGGGTCCGCCACGGGAAGCGCGTGGAGTGCCTCCTCGCCGCCCGTGCCGCCTGCGTCTGGCTCTGCGCAGAGCGCGTCGGGCGCGGGGCAGGGTTCCCAGCCGGCGTCGGACCAGGGCGCGGCCGTGGACCGCCTCATACAGATCATCGCTGACCGGATCGACCGGTCGCACGGCGGGCCCGCGAGGTCGGAGTACGGCTCGGACGTGCCGCCTCCCCAATACCACGAACTG
Source organism: Trametes meyenii (assembly GCA_022606255.1). NCBI lineage: Eukaryota > Fungi > Basidiomycota > Agaricomycetes > Polyporales > Polyporaceae > Trametes > Trametes meyenii. Next base: position 3,823,940 of record JABYQG010000001.1, on the reverse strand, counting down.
TGATGTCAGTATTAGAAGTTGTACAGTGCGAGCGTTGTTCTCTGCTTTGATGACGCGGGCGCGCCCGTAGCCGTTCCTTCCATTTTTTTGTTATAGTAGTACACGCCATACGTAATGTTTTCTTGTTGTGTAACCCTCTCAATGTGTCTTGTCTCCTCCAGCCCTCCTCCACTCTCGTTCTCGTTTGCCGAATGCAGACGTCCTGTCCCTACTCACCACAAAATTGTAAAGCGAATATTTTGGCATCCAGCTAGGCTGGTCATACGAGAAGTTTGATATATTTGGAACACCCTACGAACTGGCAGTCTAAGTACAGTAACGAACGATAACGCCCCCAAATTACCCAGGCGTGAAGAGGGTAGGGCGGGGAATAAGAATAGTGAGTATTACCAGGCACGGAGCGAAACGTACAGTATGTCGATTATAGAATACATTGTGAAGTGTTCGATTGGGTCCTGAGTTGCCAGCGAGTGGGCGCAAGCTAGTACGCTCTTCGTCGCGCGTAGACATTCTGCACGCGAATGTACGTCTGCGCACTAGCCTCACGGAGCTCGCGTTCCGCGTTGAATTCCAGTTCGTCCACGACGCAGACGTCGACACCATTGCTAAGAAGGAGGGGCCTTCCCGACTTCAGGAACGCCTGTATCAGGGTGAGTCAATATGAGGCTCCAACGTGGTCACAAATCACGAACGGACCAGGATATCGTCGCGCATCATACTGCCGATCCAATTATCACGGGCTATACGATGGCCTTGGCCACGATTCCAGGGGCCCGTTTGGAACCAAAACTCCCTATAGACGACCTCCTCCAGATGGGGGTTTTCTTGTATCCAGCGGTGCAAGTGGTTGGCAGCATCAGGCTCTCCGCCCCTCTGCTCGACGGCGATGTTCACGACGTTCATCCAACGCGCGAACCAAGGAGTCTCCTCCTCGAGGCGCGAGGGCATGATGGCCTCGTGTTGGTTGTCGTACACGCGAAAGTCAAACTCGATAAGCTGGATGAGACCCCGGGGACGCAGCGTCTGCACCATCTCGTCGATCAGCCCCTTATAATCCCGGATCTGAGATTCAGATTAGTCAATTTGGCACGTCCCAAAAATGGCAAATGAGAAGCAGCGGAGATTGCGATGAGATCAGATCGTAAGGGCAATCTGGATTCACAGCGCCTGCGGGACCGATTCCGATAACCGAAATGGGAAGAAACTCACTCCCGATGAAACCAGACGGGCGTGTGCAACGTCGAACGCGCCGTAAAAGTGCTGCAGTCCGAGGTTGATGTCGTCCACTTCACTCCTGGAAGCCGGTAAGTGGAAGGGACTCGACGGGACTTATGTCGGGGCCCGCTCACCGGCAGTTTGGAGGCATATTTCTGTGTGGGTAGCGTTCGGTCAAAGGGGCCTCTAGACGCGTCGGACATAACCCATACTCACGCATCTTGCATGGGAACAAGGTCGACTGCGACCGCACTACAGTGTGGGAAGTCCCGCGCGACGTCCAGTATCCTGGAGACAGGGAAATTAGGTACGCGGCATCACAGAAGAACGGAGAAATCGGTACCAGCTACCACTTCCGCAACCGAGGTCAACGCAGGCCTTCGTGGTGCCTGGAGTGTCGTCTGCGAGGATTTCGGGCAAGGGTGCCGGATACTTGCCCATCATCTCCATGAACATGACGTGCTGGCGGTCTAGCGAGCGGCGTTAGGAAGGACCAAGTGCGGAAGATTGCGCACCCACCGAGCCTTGCGAACTCTTCATCGTCTGCTGGGAGACGGTAGACCTCGGAATAATTGTTGATGCCCCTACCGTACTCGTGTCTGTACGACGCGGCACGAAGAGAGCTGGTCATGGAGTAGACGGACGGAGCCGGGGAGGCCGAGCGCATTTCCCAGTCATGTGAAGTGGCTGAAGTTACGACGCTGGGCGCGAAGCTCATGCTGGGTCCCGACGCGACAGAGACGGCATCGCTTTCGGTGTCGTCTTCTTCCATATTACTGAGGGGGGAGGCCAAGGCGTGCTCGGCGTGGAAGACTTGCATGTGGTGGTGGTGGTGGTGGGTGGACGGCGAGACGAGCATGAGAGCTGCGAACGGAGACAGCGAAGACGCGAAGAGGAGGTTTATATACGGTGCGCGGCATACGACAGTGGACGGCGGAGGACATGGCATCGAACCGAGTTCCGCACAAATCGGATGTCACGTGCCGGGCTGCGATTGGGCGGGAGGCCATCTCCGTTCCCCGATGCGTGACTGTGACGCGACGCGGAAGAGAGGAGCTGCCTTTTGCGGGAGTGTTCCGGGGAGGCGAATCAGCCCGGAAGAGCGGACCACGCCCTGCGACGGCCAGCAGCCGCCAGCGCACTCGGACTCGGACTCGGACTCGGACTCGGAGCAGCCGTGGCCAGCGACGGCCACCACCGCGTCGGCCCTTGCGCACGAGCTCGCCTCCTCGTCCTCGGGCTCTCCCCTGCCCAGCTTCCGCGCCGCATCAGTGCCCGCCCGTACGTCCTGCAGGGGCGCCCTCGCCCCCAGAACGCACCCGGACATCGACCCATGGCCTGGCCGGACATCTGCCGCCTCCGCCTGCCTTCTCCCCCCTCCGAACCCCCCCAGATCTTGATACCGCCCAGGTCCGGCTGCCCTCGCCCGACACGAGTCTGTCGTCCTCTTGATGGCCCATGCTCCTACCGCCGGTCCCTCTCCTCAAGATTTCTGCGCTAATCTCCACGCCCATGTCTTCCCGCTTCCTCTTATGACCCCCCCCCGTTTCCTCCGATTCCGACTGCCGCCCCCAACGAGGCTCGTCGGCGGAGTACGACTCGCTCGCCCGCTTGGACGCCGACCGCAGCTGCTCCACGCAAAACCCTGTTAGACGGCCTCATTCAAGTTCCCTTGTCGAACAGCCTGGTATAGAACGTATACCGTCAGCCCCGTTCTAATTGCAGCCGTGGTCGTACGATCGCGTCGTCTGCCTGCTCTGTTTCTATCTTTTATAGCACCAATTGTTCTACTCCGTCCCACCTGTTCTTACGTTCACAGCCCACTCCTCATGTCCTCTAGTCGAGCGCTTAGCACGGGCTGGACAAGGCAATGCGATGGTCGAAAGCGGACTTCACATCACCTTCTCCCCAGAACACCCTGGATGTTCTCTCAGCGGAGCATATATGATGGGAAGTTTTGCCTCACCTTTGGCTTCTCGCATTCCGCACAGAAGTCAGGAGGAGTTCCTCAGCTTGATCCTTTATTCCGCTCTTCCTTAGCTGTCGCGGACGCCTCTTTAACTCAATCGGAGGAACTGCCCGGTCCGCTCGTCTTCGGAGGATACGCCTCGCTCGTCCCCCGCTAGGTCCCTATCCGCCTCGACGTAAGTACGCTTGGGTGCAGCAGCGTTTTTGAATCACGCCGTAGTAGCTCCGGGCGGGACCCCAGTCTACCAGTTCGTCATACCACGAGGTAACCCAGGCTATGGTATCGATTCCCTGGGCGTTCGCAGGCGGCCGTCTGAACCATTCAGTTTCTGTCGGGACATCAACATCGTGCGTACGTTTTACCAGCTCCTCCATGCCAACAGAGCTGAACATAACAACCACCACGCGCGTCTCGGTCGCTTTTTTAGGTCTCCCATCCACTCGCTTGTCCGCCCTCCACATCCATGGCTCCTTTCGGGCGAAGCCGACGGATTCACCCTGGTCGCAGAAGACGGCCTCGCCTTGTCTCGGTCGCGTTTAATTACTTTTTTCCCATAGATCCTTCTCATCCGATGACTTAAAGCGCACGTTAGCGAGGAATACGCATCATTAGAGGTCCGCGCCCGCTCCGTCGGGCGCGCGGATCGCGGCTGAGCACCATCGATGGTGCGGCGGTTCGAGTTCGTTTCTGATACGGCCACCCGTGGTTGGGGGTGGGGTCCGTTCGGACTGCAGGTGCGTTCCGTCCACAGGCGAGGCGTAATACAGAGTGCCCCTTCGCAGTTCCTAGCCGCTATCTAGCTCAACGCCTAGCTCATTCGAGACCACGGCGCAAGGAGTGCCCGGCGTTCTGCCTCGCGCTGAGCCTGTGCTCGAGCGAACCGCGATCTGGGCGCGGAAACGTGCCCGCGTTCAATCCACCGCGGCGACAGCGTCGGATCGCGTGCGTAATCGGTATGTAATCGACGCTCTCGCGCTAGGCTTCCCGCGAGGCTCAGGCTTTACAGCGCGCCGGAGGGTGGGCACTCAATGCGGTCGGGCCTTGTTGTGTGCATGTCATATGCTACAGCGCCCTTCTCACGTCATGGGGCCCCAACCTCGTTCCCAGCGTGCTGCCATTTGGCGACTTATAGGTCAAGCACGCTGGTCGTTGGTGTCTCCGCCGGTGCGGGCGTAAGCAGGCGCATGCCATTCCAGCGGATGTACATACTCGTGACCTAAGTCCGAATTGATTATCCCGGCAGTGTAGAGCATGGACTTGCGTTATACACGCCGGTGCTATTCGAGCCCTTTCGTGGGTCATTCTTGCGCGAGTACTTTGCAGATAGTCGATATCTCTGAGACCGGCGAATAAAGCACCCCCCGGGATCAGGAGAAGACGAGTTTATCCAGCCCAGCTACTGAGACGGCTACGCCCAAGTTCGTAAACTTTGAACAAATAGATGTCTCGCCAAGAGGCCAAGACAGACGAGAGTCAAACTGTGGTTCCTGTGGCCAACGATCTAGCATTCAATTTTCTGAAAGGGCCAAGGGATATCGATGTCTCTATACGGATGGCTGGTACGTTGGTACGTGACTACGATTATACAATGTGCCGGAGTTGCATGCAGTGGGAGCCGGCGGCCCAACTTTGTGTGTACATATGTAATCAGCCGCTGCCAGTGCCAGTACATGTGTATATCACGCAGGTTAGACCGGTGAGCGGACGAGTTCTCCACTACATATAATAGTACTTACTGCCAGTGCGACAATTGATTAACTCATGTCAATGAGTCTGACCCCTTAGTGGATACGTTCCGAGGCGTCACCGAACCTGTATGATGATGTAACGCATGCTATTACGAACCCGTCGGACGTAGTCGACCGAGCGGTGGTGAGAATCTCCCGCGGGGTCTGCATTTCACGGTTTCAGATCTTTCACAGTGGCCGCAAATTCCAAGAGATGAGCGTTCAACTAGAGTACTACTACTCGGCGAATAATTTGATCATGAGGCGGTTAACCCAGGTCCACCCACATACCTACGGCACATGTGCCATGGACGTTAGATGTGTAAATTCTCGTCCCACAGTGAACAGGACACGTAATACTTATGGCACACAACCGGTGCTCGGCGTCATGATCCTCGCTCTTACGGGCACCCGCAATGCCTAACAGATTCATCCAAGAGGAGCAAGCTGGCCATGCGCACCGCGGGACAACACATGCTAGGATCGTTAGTCCGCGGTATCCAAGGAGACATCGTACATTAATTAACTTCCACTCCACAAACCAACAACAGAGGCATCTCCGTCCCCACACCGCCGCGCGGCCTAGCGCTTCTTCAATGCCTCGAAACGCTTCGCCAGTGTCGTGAACTCGTCCTCCTGCACCTCCTTCGCGGGACGATCCGCAACGGCGCCCTTCGCCCCTGCCGGTTTCTCGCCACGCGGCGCCGCGTCTTCCGTAGGAACTTCGGGAAGCCTGGGCGTCCGCACGCCCGCGCTCCTGGCCTCCGCCGATATGGCGGCAGCGTCGAGCGGCTTGGGCGCGTCTGCAGCGGCTGGGCTCGCGGGCGGCGTGGCCTTCTCTGTCTCTGCCGAGGGGGCCTATATGACCATATGGGTGTAAGCGGCCCCGCACGCAAGGATGCCGTATGGTGAGTACCTTGACGCCACCGTCAGGACCTCCGTCATCGTTGTGCTCGTCCGCGCTCGCCGGCTGTGGAGGAGACCACGCGACTCCGTATCCCTTGGCGATCTCACCGAGGTAGGCGTCGACCAACTCGGGAGACGGTGTAGATACGTCTAATTTGCGCGTAATCTTCGCATGCGGCGATGAACTTGGGTTCAATGGAAAGGGCAACCGAGAGGACTCACGCGCTCGCTGACGATGCCACCCGTGTTGTCCATCACTGCAATCGAGAACTCACGGCCAAATTTGTGCATTAAGATATCCCGGAGAATATGTAGCTCTTTGCGAACCTTTCAGTCGGGAATCGGTCATAATTGGGGGCCGGCGCACCCTTTAGCTCCGTCCTTGGTGCGGCAAATATGATAGCGTTGACGCCTTCACTGACCCCGGGATCTGGTTCCCGCGTACTGGCCATCCGTCGTACATGTACGTCAACAGGACAGGCGGGCGCAAGTGAAGCGGGCGGACCTTTGATCGAGGAGGCCGAAGCGGGAGATGAGAAGCTCACAGTAGAGCTCTAGGAGCTCCAGGAGTTCGACATACACGTCTTCATGTATGACTAGCGATCTCGAGTTATCAGACATGCGCAAGCGAGGACGACCAAATACTCACTATTCTCGACTTTTATCCTCGCGGTTTCCACCTTTCCCTTCTCCAGGAGCAAAGCTATATCTCTTCGCGCAGCCTTTGCCTGTGCATTCTTCTTCTCTTGCAGGGTGCGTAACCTCTGTACGCCTAACCTAGAGGGCGGAGGATAAGGATGAGCGTGGATCCAAGCATTGGGTGGTAGTACCGGAGTTGAACCTGGGGACAACGGATTAAGTTATTTGGGTGTTCGCTTCAAAAAGGGTAGGTAAAAGTCTCGCCTTTGCTTTAGCGGCGTTCCAGGGCGCCATGATGATGTAGAGAGTGTATGAGGAGGTGCCGTGAAGACTAGATGAGTGCCTGGAGCTGAGGCTCAGGAGAGGAAGCGCTCATATTGCGAGAGATCTGATCTCATCCACAGTCAACGGGCCGGCGGACCGAGAGATTCTCGGAGGGGCGCCTAAGTGCTGCTGTCTGAGTCGGTGATGCCGACTTGGTTTCTTGAGAACATACCGTCCTTAGTCCTGTTGCGCATTCTAACATTCCACATTCGAACGCATGCACGGCGTCCGTTAGACCTCTCCTATTAAAAAAAACCAATGTTCCCTCTTCTCTGTCCAAACCACCTGGAAGCCCGGACCATTCACGAAGCATGTCACCACTGTGGACTCATGATCCACCGAAGTTAGACGACTTCTGCCTGCACAACAGACTGCAATTGGAGTTCGAAGGGTTTGGCCAGCAGCGTCGAGTACCGCCAGGTCCGCAAGATGACAGAGAGCTCACAGGTATGTATTCGCCGACTTTGTCCGCTTTTGGATCGGGTTACCATGCAACTGACAGCTCAAGCGTACGCAGGCCACTGATTTGCCGTCCTCCGAGTCCCCAGCTATGTGCGGCACCGACGTCCCACGACATACAGCCCCTTCTGACTGCTCCTGTCCCTGGGACGTCGGTTTTCTCAAGCATCTGTCAAGCTGAGGTCGCACAGATGGTACGCCAACTTTGTCACACAAGTTCCTGTGCACGCGTGGAGTAGAAGTACCCCTTTTCTGAGAGCGGTGGCGAGGTGTGCCATTGTCAGCGCTCGAATGACGGCGTAAGTAGACCCTGTGGGCGTCCTTGCGCTACCTTGGCATCCTTCGGTTACAGGTATCAACACGCAACAGAGCAGGTGAACAGACCGCGCGATCGTTGGGGCGCTTTGGCGGGCGGACATTCGCACCTCCCCTGTCTTTCCCGCTCGGTCTCACCGCCTTCAAGAATACGAGCTTTCTCCCATTCCTTTACTGTCTAGGCTACCGCAGATCTTCACCGAAAGCCTATCCGTGTATACGCGATCCATTTCTGTCAGTCTACGCAGTGACTGGTTCAATTAAGACCGGCGTCAAGCTGGACTGATTGGGAAACACGGTCTGGAAGTGTCTATGCTGTTAGAAATGGGCAATCACGATGGTGATGGTCGCTGTCCGAGGACGCCCATCCCCGCAGCGACGTACAGATATGCTTCCGCGGTGCGGGCTTACTGCTATACTTACGCCAGCAGCGCAGGCTCGCCGCCCCATCCTGTCTGCCTTGTTTTTGTGGGTGCTGTGAGGTGTTAGTGCGTGCAGCGTTCAAAGTCGCGTTTTTGCTCTGTACATGGCCAGCCCACACCCTTCCCTCCCTGCGAAACGCGGCTCTGCTCTTCCCAGGCTGTGGATAGACCCGAATCTATCCAGTCCCGAGCTCCCTACACCGCCCTCAGTCGCATCTCCCGACGGGACCAGCCTGGCGACCTCCTCAGAAGAGACCCTGACTCCGACGTCCTCGCCGGAGCTCTTCTATGTCTTGTGTCTCTACGACTACGATGCCGAGGACACCAGCCAACTGTCATTTCGCCGAAACGACATACTAGATGTCGTTAAGAAGGAGGAAACCGTGAGTGGACACAATACTTCTTCGATGGCGCCCTGTAACAACGAGCAACCCACAGGGGTGGTGGGCTGCCATACGCCCAGAGGACAATACGGTCGGATGGATCCCATGCGCGTTCGTGGAACCTATTTCAGACGCCCTGGCCGACAAGCTACGAAACAGTAACGGGAATGTGGCCATTTATCAGGAAGACTCGGACAGACTCCATCTTTCCCCTGACCAGCTCTCGGATCCCTTCGTTGTTGGATCGAAGGGGGAACAGCGGGGGTACGTGTGGATGCCTTTGGTTGATGGCGAGAAGGTAAGTACGACTTCCGTACGCCAAACGGGATCGACGCTGACGCGGTCAAGGTTCCGATTATGCAGGTTGGGCACGATTCTACTACCCATCCAAGCTTGACGAACATGCTCAGTCCTCTGGTGCCACCCCATGAAGGGATAGACGGCAACTTTCTGGAGATAGAATCCCTGTCCCCTACAGAGATGGCTATTTCCAGGCATGGATCGCGTCCCCAGGCTACGGAAGAGGATGTACAAGTTCTCACCATAGCGTCGCCTCCTCCCACAGGCGAAAGTCCCATGCCGTCCACACCGCGCACTCCCTCCCGCCGACGCAGCTCTTCGCTCCCCAATTCGGAGACACCTCCGTCTGAGCATCAGCGGTCTCGTTCCGAGTCTTCCAAACCTGCCGTCGTTCGAAACCCGCGCCGGCGCCCACTGCTGATAGACGACCAGTCCTCACTTAGCCGACTGACGACCCTGTTCGAGGCACACAACGTAGAGGAGCTCGACTATCTCATCTCGAGCCCAGTCGTTGCAGAATCATTCGACGCTTTCACACGGACGACTCGCCCCGTTGCAACGCGCCCTGACAAGATCAAACAAATTACCGGGGATGATGAGGCTCAGGCCTTTCACGACGCGAGGCTCGTTCATGGGACTTGGTATCTGCGCCCTACGTACGGCGAAGACGAAATTCAATTACAGCCCGACGGAGGTGTCTCCGCCGGCACTTTGCGCGCGCTCGTTGAGCGGCTGACCGTTGACTTTCCCAGTAAGCATGCTCACTTTACTGTTTTATCTGTTGCTTACATGATGCTCAGAACCCATCCAAGAGACCAAGTACAGGCAAGCATTCTTGACGACATATAAGTCCTTCGCAACTGCAGAGCAGGTTTTCGATCTTCTGTTGGCGCAATACAATATCAGCCATCCGACTGCTCTCAACTTAAAGGAGCTGGAACAATGGAAGGAGAAAAAGTTGAAACCTACACGCCGCCGAGTGCTTTCCGTGCTGAATGTGTGGACAGAGGAGTACGGTCTACTCCAGGACGATACCTATTTGGCACGACGGCTGGTCGACTTCTTGTCTTCGATCACTAGCCCCCCGCAGCTCGCCAACAGTGCGCGTGAGGTGCTCAAGTCCCTCGAACACTTCGTGGGTACCAATCTCCTTACGCAATATTACGTTGGTCTCACATGTTTATAGATCTCGGTCATTCCTCCAACGCCTGTTTCTGCAGTTTCGCGGCATAAAAAGGGTAAAAGTTCGAAAGGCGATCTCCTGCGCATGGACACGCTCCTCCTTGCGGAACATCTCTGCATGCACGAACAGAGGATATACACAAAGATCCGAACCTCAGAGTGTCTCAACTGGGTCAAATCGCAAAACGGCAGCAACGCCAAGAACCTGACGGCGTTCATCGCATTCAACGAGAAGCTTGGGTCCTGGGTCAAGATGAGCATCCTCAACACAGAGGGCATGGGAAAGCGGTCGGATACTGTCGAATTCTGGATCAGGGTTGCCGAGGTGAGGACCCCCTATCTTCCTGTGGCGGGATAACGGCGCTGACAGTTGCGCCCGGATAGAAATGCAAAGTTCTGCACAACTACGCCTCCATGTATGCCATCGTGGATGCGCTCTCCAGCGCCGTCATCAGCCGGCTCCATCTCACTTGGGCGCACGTTGGGCGACGATCGCAGCTCGAGCAGCTTGCAAAGTATCACGAACCCACGGGCAACTTCTCCGCGTATCGCCTCTCACAGCGCGCGGCTGAGGGGCCTTGCATCCCGCTCATTAGCATGTATCTTACGGACATGCAGCTCGCCAACACGCAGGCGCCGGATAACATCGTCGTGCTCTCCTCGTCGTCCACCTCCAACTCGCCGCTATCGCTCATCAACTTTGCGAAGCGCGAGAAGTACTACGAGGCGATAGAGGCGATCTTACGACATCAAACGAAGACGTACGCGTTCGCAGAGGACACGGGTGTCATCACGTATATCGAGACAAATATTGCCGTCGCCGGGGAGAAAGACCAGGGCTCCTTCTGGATGAAGAGCCAGGAGATTCAGCAGGCTGAAATGCAACACGCGGACATTCGTAAAGGTCTCGAGCTAGCTGGCTTCTAGAGCTCGAGCTCGATCTTGGGACGTATTTATTGGTATCTGTATTTTTTGTCTGCCTATATGCTGTTTATTCGGGCCTGGGTTGCCTGCGCCTCTCGCTATACTTAACTAACTCATACTTGTATGTCACTCACTCCTAGAACTACGCTCGTTACTCGCTGTATTTTCTGTCCATCCTGTAATTTTGGGTACACAACACAGCTATCAATCTTGGCTCGTTCTTGGATCTTACCTGCACGTCTGCTTGAGGGCTGACCGTGGACTGGTTATCCTCGAGGCACAAGTCCATATATAACGGATGGATGAAAACAGGGTAGACTACAAATGGGAAACTGAATCAAAGCGACAACAAAGTAACCTGCGTAGGGGGGACATGGTGGGCTGAATTCCACGAGGTGTTGGATAGATGTAGGGCGTGGGGACGGCTAGAAGCTGAATAGTAGTCAAAGAAATTCCCTTCAACAGTTGCACTGTTCATTCTGGCCCTGAGCAGCACCTGCCTGCTTGTTGAGATCCACGCCTGTCCGGCCTGCAGCACCGGGTCGTCCCGCGCCGCCTCTTGCGGAGGGTGGTGCTGTCAAAGGCAGCTTCTTGGCTGATGCCCGCATCCATGTTAGCCGGAACTACCATGCCATTCGAAGGCACGCACCAATGGCGGTAAAGATCTCGGATACGCCTTCGCCGGACTTAGCGCTGGTCTCGCCCCACATGAGGCCCTCCTCCTCGGCGTACTTCTTGGCCTCTTCTTGGGAGACCTGGCGGCGCGCCGCAAGATCGAGCTTGTTGCCGCAGAGCGCGATTACAATGGAGGGGTCAGCCTGACGTTGGAGCTCGCGAATCCAAGACTTGGCCTTCTCTAATGACGTGGACTGGGTGATATCATATACGACCACCGCACAGTTCGCATTACGGTAGTACATTGGAGCCTTGAATGGATATGTGAGGATCCTATTGGATTGGGGGTTGTAGTGAAACGTACGAGGGACTGGCAAGACAGGTTAGCCTAAGTCGTTAGATGTAGAGACCGAACCGGCGTACCTTGTAGCGTTCTTGACCGGCTGTATCCCTACGCCACAACGCTTCAGCGCGACTGATGGAAAAATACTAAAGCAATTTACCAGATCTCGAACTTAACGGTCGTCTGATCCTCGAGGGTGACGGTCTGCGTCAGAAACGCGGCTGCATGAAGTAAGGGATCCGTTGTAACCAGATGGGCTTCTAAGACTTACCACCGATAGTACTCTCCCGGTAATCGTCAAACTGATCCTTCACGAATCGCAGAACCAGACTAGTGGGCGAAGCACTCAGCATATTCATTCGTGTGCGACCCAAGGGGCAATGCAATACCTAGACTTCCCGACCGCAGATTCCCCTGGGAACGTAACCGGTCAAAGTGACTTATGGTATATGGCACACAGCATACGCACCAAGAAGGACGAGCTTGAATTGAAACTGTTTGGACATGGCGGAGGACGAGAAGGGGGTGGAGGTGGCGGGCGGAGGCAATGAGTGTGCTATCGCGCGCCGCAGCCAGCTGACGCCGATGAGGCCTCGGGGCACTGTCAAGCGCCGACCGGTGACGTCCATATGAGGAGACATTTCCCACGCCCTCTCTCCTCTCAAGTCGATAAAATTGATCGTGTCTCCTATCCTCCTGACCACCATCTTCGCACTCGCATCAACTACAGCATTGCTCTCTCTCATTCCGCTTTCGTCTAAGTTGAGCTGTGTTCGTCTGTGTCGGCTCCCGCAAACAACAGCACCTGTCTACCAACAGCGTCTAAGCTATCTGGTGTATTCGACTCCCTTGCGACACGTCACTAAGCGCGCCCTCGAATCGAGAATTTGAAGACTCCGTGAAGACCTTTTGAGAAAATGAACCGTCACCATCCATATGGAGGATATGATGGTCCTCGTAGAGGCGGCCCCGGTGGCGGCTACGGGCCTGGGCCAGATAGATCCCACCACTATGACAGAGGCGGCGCTCCGAGAGGAAGAGGTTTCGGACGTGGTCGTAGCCGTGGCGGCGGCCAAGGCTCGTACGGCTCATACGGCGGCGGCTACGATAATGCAGCCCCATACAACCAGGGCCCTCCGCAAGGCGATATGGGAGGCTACAATAACTACCAGTCGGGGCCCCCGCAAGATCAGTACTATCAGAACGGCAACTATGGTACGCCTGGTCCCGGGCAGTACACTGCACCAGAACCTTCTGGTGGCTATGACCAGAGTTTCGACTACGAAGGTGCGCTTGAGAGTCTGTTTGAGCTTTGAGTTTGTATATGGTGCGGGTGTGCGCGAAGCCTGATCCGGGTTCTGAGTATCCGACCGTGAACATGAGCTCCAAACTGCGAGAACCGTAGGATGTGCTCTCACGTGTGTCTCGTGCTATCACTTCAGCGTTATGTATTATTTAGGTTCGTTGGTGGGGCGCTTCCGTTGAAGCGTCAAAGAGCTGAGGATTGTAGCGTTTCATGCGTGCATGCTTAAATATGGCATCTCCCACTTCTGCACACGAGTGCTGTTATCCACGTTGTTTGCCCTCCTAAGCGTGTTCTCACGTCCATTAATCACTTCCGTCCGTCAGATGGTGCAGGTCAAAGCTACAACCAGGGAGGCGGTCATGGACGGTTCCAGCAGAAACGACCACAACGCCGCGAACGAGACGACAAAGTGCATGACTCGATTATCGAAGAGCGCATTCAACGTGAAAGGCCCTGCCGCACTTTGTTCATACGTAACATTAAGGCAAGTCTGATCAACCCTTCGTGTGCGGCAGTGTGCAGTACGTCCTAATCTATGACGAACTCCAGTACGAGACGAGTAGCGACGACGTAAGACTGCTTTTCGAAGAACACGGAGAGATCAAAACATTCTTTGACCTCATTGCCAACCGGGGGATGGTATTCGTTACATTTGTAAGTGCAACGCGGTCGTAGCAGTGAATCACCAGGTTAAGTCTTCTTCCAGTTCGATCTACGCGCCGCGGAGAGGGCACGGGACCGTTTGCAAGGATCCGAAATAAGCGGCCGTCCCGTCAGTCATTGTCTCTGCGATAACTACGAAAGAAAGTTGACAGCTCGTCTAGATTGATGTTCATTATTCTCTTCCTCGTGATGATCATGGCAAGGGAGCAGATAGACAAAGAGAGCAGGTTCGTATAGCCTTCCAGTCCGGAATATACGTATATTCATCTTCGTACTCAGGAGCTGCAAGGAACTTTGCTCGTTACGCTCCGTAACTCGGCATCGAACCAACCCATCGACGATGGGGAAGTACAGCGCAAGTTCCAACAGTTCGGCGACGTCAAATCGGTGAGACCCGCCGGAGACCGCCCTGAGTGAGTCTCAATTCGCCCTCATGTATGTGGTACACAATTAACGCGAATGGTAACAGTCAATGTTATGTCGAATTTTACGACACTCGAGTCAGTGGTGTCGCAATGTACTAGGCATCTCCCACTTACGGTCTTTTTCAGGCGTGCGAAGAAGCACACGAACGACTTCGGCATCAGGGCCTACAAGATGGGGTGATGGAAATCGTATTCGCATCCTCTGGTACTGACGATCCTCAGGGACCTGGAGCTTCTCCTCAGTAAAACATCGCTTTCTACGAAAGATGTTCATACGCTCACCATTATATAGACGCAATCGGGACAATCTCGAGCGACAACAACACTGGGAAGAGCCCACAAGCAATCGAGGCCACCGTGGGGGCCGGGGCGGGCGTGGCCGCGGAAGAGGTCGAGGTTATGGTGGGGATAACTGGGAGGACCGTCGGGATTGGAACAATAACCGCGATCGCAACGCATCTCACGAAGACGAGTTCGGGCGGGCTCAGCGTGGCGGAGACCACAACAACAACCGCTCCGGTAATAGGAATAGTCGCGGCGGCTATGGAGGTGCCGGTCCTTCCACCTACGGCGGTGCGGGGTCTGGCGGTAGTGGTCCGTACGGCCAAGCTACAGATGCTCCTGCTGAGGTGCGTGCTGGTTGGGACCCTAGCTACATCATTACATCGCTCACCGTTGTTCAGGCCGCAGATGAACGGGAACGTCTTGAACAAGCCAAGAAGGTACAACAGGTAGGACGTGTGACCAGTTGTAGAGGTTACACCAGTGTTGTTAATACCATCGGCACAGCTACTTGCAGCATTGAAGCAGCCACAGGGCGGTGGAGCCCCCACAACATCAGCTCCACCACCTCCACCTGCTCCGCCCGCGGTGCCGCAAATGTCGCCTACATCCGTGCCACCGACCAGCCAATACTACGGCCAGCCGCCTATGGGTCTGCAGGCCCAGACACCTTCGTATACTGCCAACGTTCCGCCAGCACCAGCCCCGAATCCATACGCTTCCCTTCCGCCACAAGCATCGACTCCACAACCCCCCCAGGCAGCTTCTGCCACGTCCGTGCCGGGCCTTCCTGCAAGCATCCTTGCTTTGTTGCAGC
The DNA here is from genome assembly GCA_022606255.1 of Trametes meyenii. Taxonomy (NCBI): domain Eukaryota; kingdom Fungi; phylum Basidiomycota; class Agaricomycetes; order Polyporales; family Polyporaceae; genus Trametes; species Trametes meyenii. The sequence goes on along the minus strand of JABYQG010000001.1, from coordinate 3,808,724 downwards.
AAGGACACCATACCCAACAGCCATCCGCACAGGCGGGCGCCCCGCCGTCAATGCCTCCATACAGCATGCCGCCCGCGTCAGCTATGATTGGAGCACAGCAAGCTCAACAACAGCACCAATCAATGCCCGGTATGCCCTCGCAGAACCCAAGCCAACCCGGCTACCAGCAGCTTATGGCTTTCCTTGTGAGTTGAATTGCGCCTCAGTAGTAAACGAGATGCTTATTGCAACGGCTCGCAGCAGTCTCAAAAACGTTAGATGTACTACGCGCCGTAGCTTCATGCTATGCAGGTATTACGGCTATTACATGACATGTGTTGCGTTATCTTATTCTTAGTATCTTCCTGTACACGACTTGGCAACTTCCCCCCGTCTCATGCGTACGAGTGTATATAGCATTTGTTGCAAACGAGTAGCAAACACGTTTCCAGACTATAACGTTTGAGCTTCGGCATTGCGACGTCGACGTTCGAAGTCCGCCACGAGCGCTTTCGTAAGTCATTGACGGGCATTGGCTCTCGGACAAGGGAGTTTGCTCTTCAACTCGCGTCACGCATGCTCAACCTCGCCAACCTGCGTACTCTCCTGTCTCGTGTACTTGCTCCGCCGAGTCTACACACTGTTGCCTTGTTCACACCCGAAGGCGAGCTAGTTTGCTACGCCTCGGATCCGAGCAAGACCAAGGACCATGTCCGCGTCCTCGTAGGATTAAGCACTGAGACCTGGCAGGAAACTCGAGAACAGCACGTTGGGCGCGTGGATTCCGAGGTCTGAGCACGACTATCGTTTCGAGACAATAGAGGGGTTGACGGGGCGCAGTAGCTCGGGCATTTACTCGTACTACCCATTGAATCGCCCAAGAAGGAGGATGACGACGAGCCTTTGCTGCTTCTCGCACTCAACTCAGAGGCAAGCGTACCTTGGGAACAGTTAGAAGCGAAGGTGAGTAGCACATCAGCGCCATGGGTTGCCACACTAACAGGACACGGTAGGCTAGGAAGTTAGCAGAGCACCTAGAGAAACCAGTTTCTCAACTGAGTCAAACGCTTGCGGCTCCTGTCGCTCCCGTTAGTCCACGTGCGGACAGAGTGACGCGATAAACGCAAATGCCAGACGCCGGCGCCTTGTCGTGAGTAACGATTCCGGCCAAAAGGATCCTATCCTAACTGCCTTCGCAGATAATATCCTGTCTGGGCCTGATAGATCTAGTAGTGGAAGGTCGAATGCCACGGCATACCGCATGGACGCGTCTCCATGGTTTACACAACATATCTCACCGCGGAGAAAAAGAGACTGTACCGACCTGCTGTCCAACAGCATCTGGGCGCGATCTGGGCCGCAACTGTTACAATTGACATCCAGGCACGAGCATTGTTTGTGTCCCATTTCCCAGACAGAAGTTCTAGTGAAGCTATAGTGTAGCCTCAAATGTACTTCAGTACTCTGTTCCCTAAAACATTTGGCCCTACTATCTCCTATAGGCACCCCAGCTGCAGCAGAGGGTGAATAGCGAGAGGGCGTGGATTTTAAGAGCGAGGAATCGTGTGAGGATGCCACCGACGCGCGCGGCGACTACGAACGCCCGTCGCCGACAGGCGGAAGCAGGCGCGTTGGGCGCTGTCTCAAACTGGCCCCTCCGGGTGCAACCTTTCTCGTCCGCGACACCGACGCCGTCTCTCTACCACTGCCGTCTTTCCTCTCTCGACGCCTGCGGTAGCGTCCTTGCTGGTCATGCGACGATGTGCTGTTGCTGGGGTCCGCCGACCTTCTCTACCACCACCCGCGTCGGTCACGCGCGCCCGCGCGCACAGAAATTACAGCGTGCACTTGCAGCAGAAAAAGGCGTCCCCAGCACAACCGCAGGTGCCTCCAACCAGTGACACATTCCTCACTACGCCCAATCCAGCCAAACCTCCCGCACGTCCTGATCCATATGCTCTGGTCGCGCCGCAGCTGAAGGAGCTCCGGGAGACGTTGCTCAATCTCCTCGGCTCGTCACACCCCTCCCTCACTGAAATAGCCAAGTACTACTTCCTTCACCCCTCGAAACAGCTGAGGCCTTTGCTGGTCCTCCTGTTCTCACAGGCGACGAATGGTCTAGGTAGTGGGTGGTATCTCAAGCAGTGGGCGGCAGAGTGCGAAGGAGCGGGGGGACGGGCAGAGGAACTCGACTGGCCACTCACACGGGCAGACGTGCTGAATGACTGGAATCCGAGCATGCCCGACCACACAGCGTCATTCCAAAGCTCCTTCAGCCTACGGTCACCACGAGCTCCACATAAACCAACTCTCCCGCCTCCGTTTCCGCCAGCACTTCACGTTCCCACCGTAGCGGCACCCCTAACGCTGCTCCCGACGCAGGTACGGCTCGCGCAGATTGTGGAAATGATCCATGTTGCGTCGCTATTGCATGACGACGTCATCGACAAGTCCCCACTTCGCCGAGGGGCAGCCTCCGCACCCGCCGCCTTTGGGAACAAGCTCTCCGTCTTGGCTGGCGACTTCCTTCTTGGCCGGACTAGTGCTGCTCTATCGCGACTAGGGGAAAATGAAGTAGTCGAGCTCATTGCGAGTGTGATTGCGAACCTCGTGGAGGGCGAGATCCTACAGCTGAAGTCCGTGCATGCGGACGAGCTCGGTCTTGCCGGCCTGTCGCCCAACGTCGGGCAGGAGAATTGGAATATTTACTTGCAGAAGACGTACCTGAAAACTGCGAGTCTAATGGCGAAGGGCGCCCGTGCAGCAGTCGTCCTGGGAGGGTGCAAGGAGGGCGAGGTATGGAAAGAAGTAGCCTACGCTTATGGCCGTAATCTTGGCATAGCGTTCCAGGTAAGATTCTCCGAGGTCCACGCAAACACGGTCCGTTGACAGCGTGGGGACAGCTCGTGGACGACATCCTCGACTACGAGGCGGGAGACGCCACTTTGGGGAAGCCCGGAGGTGCCGACCTTCAGCTCGGCCTCGCTACTGGACCTGCACTGTTTGCCTGGGAAGAGCATCCGGAACTAGGACCCCTGATCAAGCGCAAATTCGGACAGCCGGGCGATGTCGAACTGGTGAATCATCACCAAGTACTGAGGAGAACGTACTGATATCTAACACACCCCTTCGTTCAGGCAAGAGATCTCGTACGAAGATCGTCGGGCGTTGAGCGAACGCGAGACCTTGCGCGCGCACATGCGGATAAGGCGCGAGAGGTGCTGGCAGTGCTGCCCGACAGCGATGCGAAGATCGCGTTGGAGGTACTGACAGAGCGGGTGGTGAAGCGGACGTCGTGAGGTTGGGTAACCTACATATATCGCAGTAATCACATGCACGCATAGACTATATGTGCCATGCCTTTGGGACAATTGGACGCCCTGCTGACCCTATAGGTTGAGCCGAAACTCTGAGTTTGGGCAGCTCCCTCCGAGCCGCACTCGCACATCGCCGCACGACGGCTTATCAGGGTGACCGGAGTCCCAGGGCGTGAAGAGCTCAGGATGTGACGCTCCCGCTCTTTCCTTCCTACTCTCATCATCCATTACAACGCGAACCCCCGGACTTCAGCCCTTTACACTTGTCTTTCTTTGCAATCTGTAAAATGTCCTCTAGGTCGATTTGCGACACCCTCGTCCCTGCGAAGCGTCCAGCGTCGCCGGTCTCCGAACCCTTGCGGGTCAGCAGGAGCATGGCTGCTGAGGACTTATACGGCAAGAATCTCCTAATCGAACAATCGCCGCTCCCAGTAGCGACATCGACGAGACGGCGCGTCAACCCAGAGTCCCTCGCAGTACGTTTAGGGCCGGAGCTGGTCAAGGAGCTCGAAAGCCATGTCAAACCTGGTGCCATAGAGATGCCTTCCTTCGCCATCCGACAGCAGATTCAAATGCGCTTCAAAGTTGACAGACGACACATCTATGACTGGTTCCATAGTAAGGGACTCAGGGTAACTAAAGAGGACAAGCGCGCAACTGTTGAGCAGAAGACCGACGCTATGCGTATGCAGGTAGGATACACACATACTAAACCCGACTATATGCGCATATACCTGATGTCGTGGATAATATAGAGACGCATCCGTCGGTGTATCGCACCTGCAGTACCATCCGCCAGAGCCTGCCCAAGTTTGGTCGACACAGGCACCGATAGCGCGCCGTCCTCTCCTGATCTCCTCACACCTTCTATGGTCTCTTCAGAATTCTACCCTATTGTCGTTATGCCGGGTGGTGAAGTTGTGCCCGAAGCGCACCTGGACCAGTCTGAAGCTGTGGCGTGCCTACCTGGCACCGTGGACCCAGCCACGCTCTCTGGCGACGTTCGCTTCAAAGAAACACTTTCTGCGCACCACGTACTTTACCTGATGTCTTCCACACTGGCAGCGCCTCGCCCTCCTCCTGGATACTCTCGCAAATTCCGCGATTCGCATATCGAGTCGGTTATTCCCCTAGACGAAACTGCGACGCTTAATCAGGCGCAGCGTGAAAATTATTACGATACCCTCTCTCGTGTCCTCGGGCCTATCGATGGTGTCCAGGAGTGCGTCGGAACGTACAAAGCTCATATGGCTAGACAACTGGAGATCTACTATGAGGACTTTCTTCCTAGACACACAGCGCCAGCTTTCGACGATTTCTGGGCTACGTCCGGTCCGATAACTCAACAAGAGCAGCCCACGGCTGTTAGCTCGGAGCTGGCCACGGTGGCAGATCTCATGTCAACAGACTTCGAAAGCACGGGGCTTTGGGATGCCTTAAGTATTGCCTTAGAATTGCCTTCTTGCGTTTCAGCTGTAGCAACATCTGGTTCTGGCGACGCGAGTAACTTCAACTCTGGGTCTAGCAGATCTCTAGGGCTGGACGATATCTTAGCTAGCTCCGCGCAGGAGCGGGATGACCTTCATATCAAAACGGCGACATTCGCGGCAGAGCACAAGTTATCGCAACAGCCATCTTTCGGATACTTGACTCCTCCGATACGGCCGTTCTTTGATAGCAGCTCGAGCTCTCTTGCTGGGGCTCTAGGAGAGGTCTCTACGTCTCACATCCATGCGCCCGATCTGGATACACGGCGCAAGAGTAAAGAATGGGTTCGCCCGAGGATGGGTCGTCCGAGAGCATATTCCGCCGGTGGAGGGATGTGAGGTCAGTCGGAACCGCCAGTTCTGTCATCGCACGCTCACGAAAGCTTCCACGTATAGTTGCAGACTCACAGAAGCCACCCGGTCTCCGCGATGCCTATTGCTCCCATTCATCCTCAATGTAGGTTCGCTGCCTCTCAAAGTCTAAGTAACACTGATGACCGCATACAGCCTTTTTCAATCAGCTGCGCTACATCTCGAAGCTTCACCCGTCGTTTCATCCGCTGTTCATCATATTCATGTCTTTCAAGCATCTCCGCTCTTAATGCGCTACCCACCGTTCAGGAGGGCACCTCAGTATCCTCTCAACTCGGCGAAGCCTCCTAACCTTACCGTATATACTCCTGCATTACGTCCGTTCGAACGTTCCTCTTTGTCCCGCTTCCGTCGTTCTCCTTCAGCGTAGCCAATAGATCCCTTGGAAATTTGGTTATCCCCGCTGTCGCACCTTCCCTGACATTCTTCGCTGCCCTGTCAACCGCACAGTCCTATTATCGGCCTCGGAAGGAATTGTGTACTGAGAAGTTATAGCATGTTGAAACATGCGCACTACTTAGTCCGTTTGAATGTCAGCATCTTTGCGTTGTAAACCTGTAACCACATTCACGAAACTCTTGCACGCTTTGTCGGGCGGGATCTATATCGCAGTCGCAGTCGTGCACTTGCGCCCCATGTGAAATCTCGAGGCACTGTCGCAAAAATAAAACAAAATGACTGTGTCGTAGCTACACTAGCTGCATACTCACGGCTGAAAGTTAATGTCGGCGAAACTGGGCAGGACACTATTGGGGTAGGCGTTCTCACTCTGCCACAAATATACGCTTACATCTGAAGGCCTGATGGACGAGCATTCTTGGTGCGCATAAGGAAAACCTAGTAGTACGGTACGTACGGGCGACCACACTGACTGTGTGGCTGACGGGAAAACGACGTCATAATATTCAGTCCGACGAGCAGCGGGTGCGGTCATCGTGTGCGGCACCAATGGTGATAAGGGACGAACTACCATAAGTGTCACTGGTCAATTATACCCCGTGGGGTCTGGGCCGCACACGCTGAACGCGACATCGATGCGCGTAGGAGCAAGGGATGGCAGCGTGAACGAATTCGAAGGCCGTACGAGCCGATGTGTCTGCCGGTCGCGGGGGCTCTAAGAGGGGGACGGTGACTGTATCTGAACGGGGAGTCGCGCGACCAGGATTGTCAGATCTGGAGACCCGGCCGCTAGAAGGGCGCAGCGCACGAAAAGAGGCCTCGGAAGGGTGGAACCACAGAGTGCCGGCCGTAGCGGCGAGCAGCGCACGGGGTTCAACCGCGCCTTCTATGGCAGGCCGGGCGAGCAAGACGGGTATTCATAGCGCGTGCACTACATAGTACTGTACGCGGCGTGGATTTTCCAAGAAGGGGTGTGGGGCGATGGCGATGCCCGCGAGCTCGCGCACGTCCAACACAGAGTACGCTCGAGCTCGGCTCCACCGCGCGTCCCTTCGAATTCGTGGCCGTGTCTATGGCCACGGTTTTCCATATACCCGCCGGAAGGCATATCGATTAAGTGGTCGCCGCCGTAGATGATGGAAGGCATCTGCGTCGACGTCGAGCGTTGAGGCCTGGCCATGGGCACTGCACGAGGTCTGAAGCGGTCGATGTCGAACGATGCGCGGTGAGGCCGGACTTCCGGCGAGCCGGAAAAGGGCCCTGCGAATCAGATGCGGGGAGAACGCGCTACAGGAGATCCCATTGGAAGCGGACGAGCAGGAGAGAATCGTGGCCCTGAGGTCTCAAGACTCAAGTACTCAAGTCTGGGGTCTGGGGTGGACTCGCGGGGCTTGATAAAGATCGATGATCGACGAGGAGGTCGGTGGACGCGTGGGGGTCGCTGCAGCGTGTAAGACCGAGATCGATCGCTGACCCGCAGCCGCCGTGGTATGATCATGAAACTCAGACGCGTCATAGTAGCCAAACCGACAGACCGACTTGAAGCAGACTCACGGAAGAAGAGCGCTGCAGCGCGGGGGTGAATATTGCTTGAGCTAACGAATGCCAGCATGCCGCAGCGCACGCTCCCCAAAAGACGCAACGCCCGCTTCGACGACCGACGTTGGCCAGAAATGTCTCGCGAACCCCCGGAGGGCGTAGCAGAACCCAGGGTCGCTGCAGTACAGCACCAGCAGCAGTTTTGGAAAATACGGGTCACGAGCGACGCAGCGAAGAGCACCCATCTGCAGCCGCGCCCCGGAAGCTTCTGTGACCGAGATAGGACGCTGCTTTACTGCCGCGGAGTCGATCGAGACGAGCGTTATGAACGCCACCGACGGTTCCTGGGTCCAGAGGCCCGCAGGAGGCCCGTAGCGGCACCGGCGCAGGGACCAATTGTAGGCGCATGAGAGCAAAACGGTCGTAGGGACGAGGCGGGGAAGAAAGAGGGTGCAGATTGTGTGCGAGAGCCTGCGACGATTGGTCTAAAAGCGGTCGGAAGGAGGTTTCGAGAGGCGGGCGGAGAAAGGCGCTACGTGCGGATGTGGTTCGCGAGGCTCATCCTTGGAACGTGGTGTCACGAAGCTATGGAGGCCACAGATTGCAGCGGAAGGGAGGATGGAGATTCGTTGGCTGCAGAGACGGGAAGCAGGATTCCGCATTGAGAGGGGGATGCAGGGTAGCGGGGAATGCTGCACCCACAGGAGTCCCCGCTGGGCGCTGGAGAGTGCCGAGGTTGAGATGAGAGACATGCTCGAGACCACAAGAAGCGCGACCACAGGCGGTGGGCAGCAGAGGAAGCCACAGGAACCAGTGTCCAGAACGTCTTCGTGGTCGACTTCAGGGATCGGAACTCATCTTTAGCCACACGTAACGCGCAAAGGAAGAGGGGTGCAAGACCAAGTCGAGCTGAGATTTACCGTAACAACGGTCGAAGAACCGTTTGACAGGCGTTTTGTATGGCCTAGGTGGGAGCTCGTGGGAGCATTCGAGGGTTGAGATGTGGCAAAGGGGTCACGCGCCAGAACGAGACGTACAACGCTCGGCCAAGTTGATGCATGACCAGGCGTAAGAGAAGCGCAGGTTCTCGAGACGTCGCCAATGACCGCCTTTGAGAGTCCGCAGGAGCAATAGCTAGACACCGACGGACGACAAGCGCAGTCGGGGGCGTCTTGCCCCCAATAGAAACAACCCTCAAGTCTACTCCGCAGGCATGCCGGGTCGTGGGGCTGCGAAGAGAACGTCCAGACTGAGAGTTCCTGCTCCACGACGCCTCCGGCCGAAACGAGAGGGAGGGCGTGTCCGGTCACAAGACCACCGAGGACGGCAGACAAAGTCCCCTTTTCCCAGCGTATGTCGCGCATGTGCGCTCCGACGCCATCGATGGGATTGTCCGACGGCCACGCAGAGGGGCCCTACACGCATATAGTCAGCTCTACGCGATATACGGCGGTAGGTGTATGCACGGCCTTGATTCAATTATTAGAAAAGTGGGCGCACGATGACGCGCACGTACCGCTGCAAAGCGGTACAAAGGGCGTACATACTGACCAGGAAGGCGCCGCTGTTCGCCTCAGTTGCCTTCGGTACTAGCGCGAGGGAAGGACGCGCGTCGTCACGAGTGCGCCCCCAAAGCCCACGTCGAGGCCCTCTCCAGCACTCTTTCTGAGAACGGATCTCGAGTTCGCCTGTCGAGGGCCTTTAGCGAGCGCTCCGACGCAGCTGAGCAGGAACCCTTGTACTTACAGTGTCTAGGGGCGCGAGCGGGTGACGACCGCGTACCCTACACGCGCGTATACCCGCCTTCACATCTTCTGTGAGGCATGAGGGGGGGTGGGCGAGACCTAGAAGGCGCGATCATACGACGGCTGTGAGACTAGACTATCAGACGAGAACGTTAACATGCCACTCGCCGGCGGGACGTCGCTCAGCCGATGTTCTGTGCCACTGGTGGGGCGCCTTGCCTATGCCACGGATGCCTCGAAGACGTAAAGAGCGACACCGTTGCGCCCGTTCGGGTGGGTAACGCGTCGCGGTGCTGACCTATCCTGTCGCGCTTCCTATCCGCCTGAGTCAAAGCCTTTGCCGCGAAGCACGCGCAGGCGAAACGGATGGCACAGGGGATGATCTGGCGGTCGAGGGTGGCTCGCCCGGGCTGCTGCTGCTGCTGCGATCGAGTGCTGTGTGCACCAGGGAGGCCAAGACGCCCCGGGACGCGTTTCAGGCGTCGAGATCTGGGTGCGCTTTACCGCCGTGCGCACCGTCGACGCGTCATTCCCGGAGATGATACGGCTGCCCGCTGTGGTCGCCAGTGCAGGTCTGTGGGCACGTACGGAGATCCACGCACGCGTGCGCCGTGCATGTCGCGCAGGATACCTGCACAGGGGGATATTCAGTACAGGTACGGAGGCTTTTTGGGACGAGCGTCGCGACGTCAGCATTGGCGCGAGCGTGTCCGTGAGCGGTTTACTACTGTATATGCACACAAAGAGAGATGCTCACCATGGTTGTGGCCCTCCGCGGACGGACATGAGCGTGCGGTGGGATATTCGGATATTGTGCAACGGGGGATGTGCCTGGGCAGTCGGCTCCGGGGCAATATCGCATGCAGCAGACGAGCGCGAGGGGCCCGTTGGGGAGAAGGGGGAACGGGGGAGGGGGAAATGAAAGATGAACGTGGGGAGGGGGCGAGGGTCGAGCAGCCGCGTGTCGTGCTACTGAATGCGCGCGCTGATGGGGATTTGCGGCGTGGCGAGAGAGCCGTCCCGTTCGATGGCCAAGCTCGGGGCGAGAGAGACGTTCGTGCATGAATTGCGCGCGCGCAGGCGCCGACTTATCGCAGGAACGGCACGGACGATATCATCATCGACATGATATCATCGTGCATGCCGTGGCCACTGTCCATGGGCGTCGACCGATGGATCACAGCTGCCGCAAATATATCCTCGGATCGTGCCGCACTCTAGCATAGCTCAAAGCGAGGCGTTGCGGAGCAGCAGCCTGCCCATTTCGGGAGGGGGGGCACGTCACGAACACCCACAAGGGCACGTGCAGCGTGTCGGGACGCGTCTGCCAGTGCCTCCCTCTGTGGATGTGCAGCTGCGAGCCCGAGGACGTCCAGGATGGCAGGTCCTCGCCCAGGCACCGCGCGCGCCACAATGTCCGTCTCATACTCCTCTTCCTCCTGCGGTGGCGTGCAGCTCTGTTGCGTGGAGACCGCGGGGTCGTCGCGACGAGAGGCTTTGCTAGGCTGTCCTTATACGGTTCGGCGTTGTAGCTCCCAGGCTACTTGAAGGTTCAATGACTTCGCTGCGGTGGTCCGGGAGGCAGTGTCGTCATGGAGCCGGCAAGTACACCCTCCGTCTTTCGTGATTCATCCTAGGCAGCACGACGATTCTGCGGACCGCGAGACCACGGTTTGAGTTCGACTACGGGATACGAGGACGCACAAGAGGACGGGAGGGGGCAGTTTAACTCTCGGATCTTGTACAGGACGCACACAGGACGAGATAACGCACCGTCCGCGGCCAGTAGTACAGTACTCGCGCCATCCATCTATTCGCACGGCACCGTCCCACTAACCTCCAACTTCCAGCTTCCAGCGGCCGCGTCCGGCTTCCTACATTCATCTATCTAAACACGGGCGCGCGCGTACGTTCTTTGCTCCCGGATACCGCAGCTACCCTGCCACTTCCCGCCCGGAGGGACCGCGCCGACCCAGCACCGCGCAGAGTTCGCGAACCCCACGCACTCAGGGGGAGGGGTGTCGCGGCCGGGCGCTGTCGACGTCGCCGCGGTCCCTTCCCCCACGAACGCACACCGGTGCCCGCGGCACGAAGAACGCCCCGCCGCGGGCGCGCGGCGCGCGGCGTGTACAGGCAGGACGCCTCTTCTAGCCTGACAGCCTGGGAGCGCCGCACGCATTGGGGAGATGCGCGCGGGGGGGCGCGGCCCTGGTGAGCCTGGGCGCGGACGTCGAGGGAACCTAAAGGCTAACTCCAATGTTGTTGGCCATGGGAGCTGGAGGCGGGGCGGGCGCAATACGCTCGCTCGCCCGGTGCGACCTGCGCGCGCTAGAAGCGCGGGCGACGAAGGTTGAGGCTTTGCGAACGTCGAACGGGCACGCTTGAGCGGGTCTGAGGATGTCCCAGGCGTGTATATGCGGAGCAGCTGCGAGGCGGGGAAGGGCCCAAGTATAGGCGTGTAGCTATAGTCGCCGGAGCTGGGCCGGTCGGCGTGCGCACACGCAAGTCTAGATACGGGAGGCGGTGGGCGGCCGTCGTGAACACCGACGATCCCAGGATGTCGCGTTCCCTGTATTCTGAACCCTGCTAAAGGCATGGTCCATAAGAGGGCGCGGCGCGCGGAGCCAGGACGGTGGTAAGTCGGTGAATAGGAGATGCGCGGCCACGTACGCGTACGAGTCTATCGGACGCACATGCTCGTGGCGTCGGTGGCGGCGGCGGTTTATAGCACGGACGGTGCCGGGGAGATATACGGCGCAGGGCGCACCCACGGATGTGCGCCCTGTGTCGCCCAGGCGCTGCCGGACGCGGAGCGGGATCCCACGGGGTGGTAAAAGGTTTGTTTATCTTGTGGAGACGTTGAGACGTTGCAGGGACGAACTGTGTCTGGAGGTCCGACGCCGCGGGCGGCCCTGGACGAGTGATTACGGTCGTAGGCGTCGACGTCGGATTCCGGGATGGCCAGCTTTTTTTTCCTGGGGCGTTAGGGCGGGACGGAGGAGGGGCGCGCGAGAAGAGAGGGCCTAGGAGATACCTAGGAGAGGGAGCCGCGGCCGCTGGTGCTAGGGGGAGAATGGAAAGCTCTGCAAGCACGCCGCGGGTGGATGGAGGCCTATGGAGACGGAAGTGATGGAGGTGATCGCGTGCAGGTATTCTTGGCCGTGTTGGGTGAGTTTAGAGCCATGTACAGCGGTAGACAACAGCGCGGATTTTTCGTCCGCGGCGGGAGTGTGCGTCGGAGATGATTGTGCTAGCCTGCTGGATAGCGAGACAATGCAAGCCAAGTTGAAGGGGAGACGGGCGTATGCATGATCAAAGCGGATAATAGGGATTGGGGGCGGGGTGTGTTGCATAAAGCGGGACGGCGGTTAGGGCGGTCGGGACGCAGCTCGAGGCCCGCGGTCCATTCTCCGCATCGTTGTCCGTCGCGACAGGATAAGTAAGTTGGGTCGGAACGAGACTCGCGTCGACTCGAACTTGTCCCACTCCCGCTTTGAGCACACCGTGCACTAACGCGTCTTCCCTCGGTCGTCGAGAGCTACGCCAACGCCAGTGGACGTTAACGTTCTGGAGCCCTGTGCCCTCTTGCGCGGCGCCGATCTGCATCTGGAGAGAGCGCGTGGGTGATATCAGCGTTGGGGGCAGAAGACGGAGCCTCGAGGCATCGGCGAACGGCATCTCATCGCATATCTCGGGGCGTGGCCTGCAGTGCAGCCCGTAGACGCCCGCCTTGTCCCTCCCGCTTGGGCTTTCCCACGTGCGAGCACTCCCTGCTGCTTCTGTGCGTGCGGTCGTGGTACGTATAAGCCCTTTGTTGTCGTCACCGCGCCCTTCCTGATCATACCCTGCCCTTCCCTCGTCCAGTCACTCCTCCCTGACCTCCGCCCTCCCGCCCAGCGCTCCCGCCACATGGACCGCCGCGGCCGCTCCAGAGACCTCTCTCCCATCCCCCGACCCCGCCACGGCGACCTCCTCCTCGCGTCCCCGCATCCCCCGCCGCCGTTCCTCAACCTCCCCGCCTTTTTCCCTGACTCTCCTCCCACTCGTCCACCGTCCGGCTCTTCTTCATACCTGCCGGCGTCATCCAAACCTTTCTGCTATGACTCGCGCGACTCGTCAGCCAGTTTCGACCAGCCAGTCGCGTCCTCGTCACGCCTTCTCCCCCTCCCCGCACCCCGCCACCACCACAGACGATCCCCCTCCCTCTCACCCGCACACACCCTGCCGCGAACGCACTCCTCCAGCAGCATCCTGTCCGCCTCCTCAGAACCCAACCCGCCCGAGCCTTTGACGCCACCAGACGCCGAGTATGCCTACCACTGTGAGCGCCCCCTTGAATATTACGACTCCCCACCCTCCCCTCCCCGCACGCTCCAAGACCAGATGCACGTCGCGTACGCCCTCGAGAACATGCACCTCGCAAAGGTCCTCCTTCTGAAGCTACGTGGCATCGAAGTCAGCGGCGACGACGACCCGCGCATCGCCCAGGTGCGCGATGAAGATTTCTCCAGCTCCTTCGTCCCCGCCGGCGGCCTCCGCCTCGACGACGCAACCGAAGCCCGCGTGCGAGAGGCCGAGCGCCGCGCCCGCGAAGCACAGAAGCGACGCGCCAGAGAAGAGCGCCTGCGGCAGTGTGAGCGCATATGGGAGAGCAGCACCCAACAGCTCAAGACCGAGAAAGCTCGCATCGCGCGGCAGCGCGACGAGGAGGCCCGCGCGAAGCGGCGCGGAGAGCAGGCCGCGCGCGAGCGGGAACGGGAGCGTGCACGCAGGGAGGAGGCGGCCCGGGCCGCGCGGCAGTCCCAGCTAAGGATAGGCGGCCACTCGCGGCAGCTCCTCTCATACGACACCCTCCGGAACGCCGACGCCCGCTTTCCCAAGCCTGTACCCGCCAGGGAAAGTGTAGACGAGAGCGGCGGTTTGTTCCTTTACGACATCATGCCCTCTCCCCCTGCACGCCCTGTATCGCTCTCGCCACCTACCAGTCGCTCGCCGACGGACAGGGACTCGCTGTCGCTCCCGCGTGCGCAGCGCGAGTTGGCGCTGATGCATGCACGCAGCGTCTCGAGGTCGGTGCCGTTTGGCGATGTCCTCACTGCTATGCAGGGCCCTCTCTTCGTCGACGACGTTAATAGCAGGCCGAATTCGCGCCTCAATGCGCAGCAGATAGAACTGTTCGCCATCCTGATGGAGCCGGTGGAAGTGAACAAGGGCGATGTCAAAGGCAAGGGTCGGGAAGATCTCGTGTCAAAGGCAGGAGCCCAAAGGAGGAACCAGATAAAGAGCAGCGTTACTGCACGGGTTGCACGCTCCTCCACGCTCGAGTCTATCGACAGTACGTCTTCTGGTACCCCCTCCTCCGCCTCCACCGTCACCCGTTCTGGCTCCTGGTTCTCCTTCGGGAGCAGGAGCTCCTTACGCTCCGCCTCGACCGCTCTCACTACCCCTTCCACTTCCCCTCGTACCCCTACCAAATCCATTCTCCTGTCATCCGCACCTCTCTCTTCCTCCCCACCGCCTATCGAACCAGCACGTGCGCCTAGAAGTTCTTCGAAACGGCCCGCCGTACTCACAATCCCCGCCTCTGACCATCCGCTGGCTCTTCCCGCACCTCCGAAGCCAAGAGTTCGCGAACCCCTTGCGATAGGCAGAGGCCGGGCTCTCACCCGGAACGCTGGCCTCTCCGGGCGGTCTGACGACCAATCGCCGCCGTCCCCCTCAGGGCTCGTACACCGCGTGAGCCGCTCAGTGTCGACCCTCATGGACTTCGCGGCACAATTCCAGAAGGCGTACGTGAAAGCGACGATGTTCTCCGCCGGCGTCGACTTGTACACCAGGTCGCGCTCGGACTCGCGCTCGCCTTCCCGCTCCCCCTCGCGCTCTCCAGTCCGCTCTGGTCGTGTGCGCTGCGCGTCGGTGCCCGTGCGCGGCCGCTCTGGCGGACTCAAGCCAGAGGGCTACCGCGTGTGCTCGCTCGACGTGCACGTCTTCACCGCGGTCGAGCCCTCCGCGGCAGCCAGCGCCGCACATCTCCAGCGCACCCTCATCCCGCTATCCACGCCCTCCGTCGACTCCCTCCCCGCGCACGAGCGCGTGTTCCCCCTCCCGCCCGCCCTCCCCCGCTCCCCCTTCCGCCCGGCGTTCCCGCCGGGCTCGTGCCTCTCGCGCCTCCGCCCCGTCGCGAACCCGCTGCTTTTCCGCCTCCAGGCCCTGCACAACGTGTGCAGACAGTACGGCATCCAGTGGCAGAGCCGCAGGAGCGACGTCGTCGCGGGCGGTCCGAAGGAGAAGGTGCTCGGCATCGCCTGGGAAGGCGTGGGCCGGAGCAGCCTGGGCTGGGAGGTCTCCGCCGCGGCGTGCTAGATGTGCGCGACGGAGTGCCTCCTTCCCTTCTCCTAATCTCTATCTCGTTACGAACAATTTCTCTCCGGGCCCGTCGTCGCAGACGGCAGCGGCGCCCGTTATGAACTGTACGTCCCCGCGCTCTGCTTTCCGCTCTCCGCTGTGTCCTGAGCTTGCGCTTTCTATGAAGATCACGGACACGTCACGACTCTAATATGTCTCGCCCACGCCGCACGATTTCCCGCTACGCATCGATGATCCACCGTCCCCCCGAGTTCCATCACGCATCCACCACGTCGTTGTTCCCTCTCCCTCGCAATCGCTTCCTTTTCATCTGGCGGCGCGTCGCGGCGGGGCCGTGTACTTGTGGTCGCTTCGGGCGGGGTAGAGCTCCCGCCGCGGCGTGCCCGCCTTCCCATTATTCATGCGTCCGGACACTTTTCTCGTATAATGCCTAATGTCTCCCCTAGTGCGCGTCGCGCGTCGTCTCTCCCCTCCCCCATCCCCACCCATTTACCCCTTTCTTCCGCTTTACCCCCTCTACCTTCATTGTATCATCGTGCACCCTGCAATCCCGCTTTGTGTTTACCCGCTGCCCGTTGCTGTACATGCATATTCCTTCTCGCACCTAGGTAGACACGCACGCATATTAGGTATCAGGGCGCTGCCTGCGTTGTTGTACGAGTATATACCCGGAGTCGGTGATTACATCCTTCCCGCTGTACCTAGTTGCACGTCTGCTGCTTATTGACTCTCATATATGCCTCCTGCCCTTTTTCGGTGTGTGTATGCGTGCATCCAAGAGCCTGTGAGCCCGTCAGAACCGGCCTGCGTCGAGACGAATGCGAATAGATATCCACGAAAGCAAATATACAACAGGAAACGCGAACAAATGAGAGTGCTCGACGCATCACCGACCGAGGTCGAAGCCCCCGCCGCCTTGCATCTGCCACTGCCGGTCAGGCGGAGGCGGGGGCGGGGGGTTCACGCCCTCCCACATCGGCGGTCCCCCCGCCCCCCGCCCGCGTCCAAACATCGCAGGCCGCCGCCCCTGCACCCCCCGCATGCCCGGCTGACCCATCCCCTGCCCCTGCATGCCCATCGGGCCCCCACCGCCCGCGCCCTGCCCAGGGCCCGGCACCAACGGGATCGTGATCGGATTGCCTCCATTCGGCCCACCCATGCCCATACCCATGCCCACGCCCATACCCATGCCCATACCCGCCCCCATCCCCATGTTGCCCCCACCCATGTGCGCGGCGGCGTCGAACGCGGGGATGCCCGGGCGCTGCTGGCCCTGGCCGGGGGAGCCGCCGCGGTACGGGGGGTACGGCGCGAGGGCGACGGAGATGTAGCGGCGGAAGGAGAGCTCGCGGGCCTCGTCCGCGAGCCAGCCGTTGGCCTCGGCGGCGGCGCGGTCGATGCCGAGGGCGCGGCGGAGGGCCTCGTTTTCGTGCGCGAGCCGCGCGATTTCGGTTTCGCGCTCGAGGGCCCAGTCGTCGCGCGTGTCGGGCGGGGTGAGCGTGGGGGGTGGGCTGGAGTTTTGGCTTGGGCTTGGGCTTGGGCTTTGGTTTTGGCTCTGGCTTTGGTTTTGGCTCTGGCTTTGGTTTTGGCTTTCGGCGTGGTGTGGATTGTCGGGAGGGGAAAGTGTTGGGTGCGGTTCGGAGGGCTCTCCGTTCATGGATTGAAGGAGGGAACGTAGGTTGTGGGCAAGGCGGTGGAGAGAAAGGGTTGTCGCGGTGTTGTTGGAGAGGTCTACTTGAGGAAGAGATATATCTAGAGACTGCATGAGAACCTCGTAGTGTCTTGACAAGGCTTGCTCATGCTGTTGAGCGGCGGACTGCACTCCTTCTGTGAGCGAAGTGGGGAGGGGGAGAAACCGATAGTAACGTACTGTATGTGCCCGGAATTTCGTCATGACTGTCTCCATGGTTTGTTCGTATTCTTCTAGCAGCGCGGACAGCTGCTTGTTTTCTTGAAGCAGAGAATGGTTTTCAATAATGATATGCGCGTTCTGACGCTCCAGTTCAGACTCAAACGTCTCTGTATGCACCGCGATCGGTCAGTTCAGCGCGCCCGAAGGGCCGGAAGGTGGGTTCGTGCCTTTGGATATATCTATGTTAACCCTCCGTAGAGTGCAGGTACCGGCAAGCGTTTTGGCATCGGACTAAATCACTTCGCATGCATGAACGTTCGGCAGTACGCGCATGAGCAGTCAGAGCGCACTTTGAGCGAGTGGGCTTGCGACGCGAGCGTCGCGGCCATCTTGTGATTGAGAGCATTCTGCTCGGCGAGCTCGTTGAGGATGTGCCATGCACGGATAAGATCGCCATCCAGGTCGTGGTACATGGCAGCGGGATTTATAGCAGGCGGTTGAGGTGAGGGATAAGTTAGACAACACCAACGGCTGGACGCCAGTGAGCACTGTGATGAATGCCACACCCGTATTTGGGCATAAAGCTACGGGACATCACGCTGTCCGGGGTCCGAGCTTCACCGCACTCTGTCACGGGCGCCTCTCCGTCAATGCCCAGTTCTCCCATCTATGCTATGCCAGCCATGTACCAATGCAGTCGCCGTTCATTCTTCTTATACGTCGTCGTAGGCTTTTAGTCTTACTGCGTGCGAAACGGCTGGGTTAATAATATTAGGAAACGAACACTGTAGGGTAGCACGCACAGCAACATCTTTGAACCAGGCCTCAGGACCGTGCCCTCGATGATGCAAGACATTCAAGCTTGCTATGTGAACCGATTCAAGCAATTTGATAAGAAAATAGTTTGCAAAATCCGACACGTTGGATACGGACAACGGCGAACGTCCAACGAACAACTATGTTCCGAGAGAGGTCATGTAACGTTCATATCGCATCACTCACCAAAGCGCGAGATCTATATGCAAATTCGGTTCCCACAAGGTAAATCGTCTCCATGTTCGCCCTGAGATGCGTGAGATAGACATGCATGCATACTCCGCAAAAGGATGGATGGTAAACTTTGTTGAAGCGAAGAGTCTTGTGCTTCATACTAATAACCCATGCATACGAAAAAGGAACAGACCGGCGTCTTCTTTCCACAGCTGGTGGATGCTATGAGGTCGATCAGGGTCGTAAGAATGGAGTGACTTGTACATGTACAATGCTTATACCAATCTACATATGGCCAGATTCAGGTCAATGTTAACATGGTTTTAAACGGGCGCACCTTACGGATACAGCACTGCCTTTATTGCAGCATATAGGCCTCGACGTGCGATTTATACGAGGAGCCCCGGTGGCTAGGCGTATAGAAGTGTAAGTATCGGTCTGCCGTGTGAACACCCAGGCAAGCAACCAACTCCCGACGGTTCTGTCCACGCTGGTGTTATGGAGATCACTAGGACAACATACTTAATTATCGCAGATACGTATTTGCGGTAGGGTGCTCTCTTCAACGCCGATGTCGGTGAATTGGTTTCAAGGATCCGGAGCTCGGCGGCGCAGTAGTTGTCGCTACACTGTCTAAGTGGGCTCATTGACCGCGCCCGTTGAGCGATCGCGACGGGTGTCGGTCGAGGTGTACGAGGTTGGCTGCTGCACGAGAGATTTTAGATAGTGAAATACCTCGAAGCGGTATCGAGTGACATGGCGATGTCTGAAAGGATATACTTCCTAGTGCCCTGCCCAATATTTCCTGGCATTCTAGACTGGGCATGTATGTTCCTGAATGCGGAATGCTGCGGGGACGAGCGGCTGCGGCCCGCGGAAGGAGTGGTTGCCAGAATGCGGTGATGGGCTCAATAGGCGGGAACGCGCCTGATGCGCACCGGCGCTTGTGGAATTGGTGGTGCTTCTTGACTGGGCCCATCGAAATTCTCTCTGCAACACCATCTCCTCGCTCTTTCCTCCTCTGACCCCTTGTCCGTCCTCCGCCTTAACGTATAGTTCTATCATCCTTTAAGTCTTTCTCAAGTCTCCACCCGCCGCTCGCACAGCACCCACACGCCCATTTCCCCCTCCCCCGACGGACAGATCGCACTATAGCCCCGCTAGTGTGCTACGATGGCAGCTTCTCTTTCTCAGCTCTCAGCATGCGTCACTCGCATCCTCTCCCTGACCGGCTTCCCAAAAGAGCTTAAGACCAGGGACATTCAGACCGCGTTCTCGGAGTGGGACAGCGTTAACGGTGGCTTCAAGATCAAGTGGATTAACGATACTAGCCTCCTCATTGTGTTTAATGATGCCACCGTTGGTGAGTTCCAGGCCGAGCGGACCAGCCCGCCGTGATAACGTCCCCACGTTTGCTAATGTATATGCTGGTCATGCGTGTAGCTAAGCGGGCTTACCTCCACGCCCTTGCATTCCCTCCATCCATCTTTACGTCCCCCAACTCCCAGTCAACCGCTACTGTTAAGCCGTATGACGGCCCAGATGCCCAGACCATCATCGAGTCCGTCAACTCCCGGACCCACAACAACTCGGGACGCGGCCACAACGTCCGAGGATCCGTATCCCACAACCGAGGCGTCTCCGTGAGCCAGCACTACAACCGCAACAACAACCATTCCGGCGGGAGCATTCAAACTAACGGCAGCGCCGTCGACCAGGGCGCTCGCGACCGCGAGCCCTCCCCCACGCTGCCCAACCTTCCCTCCCATCCGACTCTGAACGCCCTCATCTCCTCATCTCTTAGCGGAGACGTGTCACCAATCGATCCGACCGCATCTGATCCTGCTGTCCTCGCAGCGCAGCCCGACCACGGTGCACCGCGCATTGGCGACCCCGGGAAGCGAATGCTAGGCCATGCACTGGGCGTGCGGCACCCCGGGCTGCCCCCGCGGGTGATTGGCGGTGCAGTAAGCCCGGTTGGAGAGGTGCAGCGCGCGATGAGCGGGCTGGTGGCGAGCGAGTGAATACTCGCGTACAGGTCGCCCGGGCAAATCCACGGAGTGTCTGGAGCAGGATTTGGCGTGCATTTCACACAGGTGGAGGTCATGTTCTCGATACTGTCTATGCTGTTTTCTTAGTTTGTAATCACGGAGCGTCCCGGTGTTGATCATTTCCCTTTTCCTCTCTCACCTCGGTGTATGCGCGTGCAGATCGCGGCCTCGGTTAACTGCACACGGGGCGTTCATCGCAAGACCTGATGCCATCTTGAATTTGTTCAGTTATGTGCGCATGTCTCCATTTTATGAGCGCATATTCGGCTCTCGTAAGCCACCCCTGAGGTGACATGGCTACACGGCAGCGGGTTACGCCCTTCGTCATATACATACTAGTGGGCGCCTGTTCAAGAAACCTTCTAATTCGGGCAGTACAGATGTCGGATTCACTAAAGACGTTTACGCAGGGTCACAGGGTGGCGTGAATCACCTCATTCCAACCTTGCCAACATCGTCTTGCCACTCCGTGGAGTAGTACACCATGTCGTCCGATGATGAGAACAAGGCCAAGGCCGCGCAGTTGAAGGCCGAGGGCAACGCTTTGCATGTGAAAGGCAATCATGCTGAGGCGCGATTGAAGTACACAGAGGCCATCAAACACGATGGGGAGAACGCTGTGCTGTACGCGAACAGAGCCGCCAGCTACATCGCCCTCAAGCAGTGAGTGCTTGAGTATTCGCGCGGGTGGAAAGCGTCATGAGCTGACCGATGGAACGCGCTGGAACAGATACTTGGATGCCGGGCATGACGCGGAGAAGGTGGGCGCCGCTGACCTAGAAACCGTTCGTGTTGGTGATGACGACACGTTTCAATCGCCCTGCGTAGGCTGTTGAGCTGGATCCTACCTACGGGAAGGCCTGGGCGCGGCTGGCGAAGGCGACCGCGGTGAATGCTGTGCTTCGACCGGTTTTTAACTTGAAGTACTCAACAAAGTCAACGGCCTTCGGTGTTTCAGGAATTGCACGTCTTTCCGCGCAGCGTCAACGCGTGGAAGAAGGCACTCGGAACCTTGCCCTCGGCAAACTTGACCGCACAGCAGCAGCAATTCAAGCGCCAGTACGAGGACGGCCTGAAGGAAGTCGAAGCTGAGTGGGAGAAATGGAAACAAGGCCCAGAGGAAGTCGGGGAGAGCCGCGTCCGCGCGCTCCCCGCGAAGGACGATCTGCCGTGGCACCGCGCCCTGAAGATGGAGCACACGCTGACCGTAAACAACGTGTTAAACACCAGCGTCGGTCGAACCTTGTTTGCCGTCAGTATTGCCAGAGCTGACCGAGTCTGCAGGCATGGGCGATCATGAACGCATACAGGGTGAAGGCGCATCATATTCGATGATAAGCTACTGCTATTGACCGGTCGTCCTAGGACTTTTCGGAAGGCGTGCGATACATGAGGCAACTGGAAAGGACAGACGAGGGTATCTCAGGGAACCTCAACGTGGGTCCCTAGCCCCGGCCGCTCATCGCAGAGCTCATGGAGTGACGCCGGTGCCCGTATAGGCGGTTACTGACATTATGGGCGGTATCCTCCGTGACGAACGAGTATTCCACATGGATTCGGAAGACTGGATCGAAAAGCTACAGCTCCAGGGTCTGTCATCTCCCGCATCTTGATCGGAAACCTCTGATGTTTTATCGACGCAGTACAATTCGAGCTTACAGCAAATAAGGGTTGGGATACAGGCGGCCCTGACACGGTAAAGGAGGAGGTCGTTCAACGGCTGAAGGAGCAGGGTTGGAAACCTACGCGCTTGGCATTGGCCGCGACGATCCGGTAAGCGGTGACGGTCTTGTTTGACGTCGCGCTACGCACCTTGACCTGATCCGCGGCAGGGCGTGGTTCTTGCGTGCGTACTTTGCGGACAGAAGCGGCGACAGCAAGGCCCTCGCGTTGCAGTACTACAACAACGTCATCGACGTGCTCGAGTGGGGCGCGCGGACGTGGCACGATGTTCCTTCGTCGGACAAAGGGTACATCTTCCAGAAGACGTTCATCCGGGCGATCAAGAAGTTCAGGATGGAAACCTACTTGGATGTACGTCCCCGCAGGACCACCGGAGCGCAGCTAAAACGAGAATGTTTTCGTCGAGTAGGCTCTGAGACAGTCCTCCGATAAATCAGAGGACTCGGAGTGCAACGTGGACGACCTCATCGACATGGCCAAGCAAATGGTTGAAGAAACGAACAAAAACATTCCCAACGAAGGGGACGAAGACGCGCAGCTAGACAAGGGCGCGTGGTATTCATTCTTCGTTTATCCAATCGCCGAGGCCCACGCGTGCGTAAAACATTTTCCGCCCGGGCGAGCTCGCTGCGCTAACGCAGCGTACACACAGCACGCTCGGCGCCGTCTTCTTGCAGCAGGGCTTGAGCGCAAAGCAGGCCAACGAGGCCGAACAGGCCGAAAATATGCTCGCCGCAGCGGCCAACTTCTACAAGAAAGCTGCGGAGACGTACCCACCGGACGACGAGAACTTCCCCTGTACGCGACACTCCACTTGATTATTTACGCTGCTCTGCAGTACAGCCATTCCGCTTACTCGTTGCTGCAGTCTATCTCAAGATTGCGTTCGAGGCGGAGTACCACCGAGGACGCCCGCTCTCTGAGACCCTCGCGTTGTGCGCGCGCGTCCGCAGGTCTCTGCCGGGAGTGCTCAAGATCTGGGGCGGAAGCTCGTCGAACAAACTCGGTCATCACATCCGAGAGCTAGATGTATTCGAAGAACGCGCATATACCGGGCTGTTGGACAAGGATTACACCATGGAGACGCCTTCGGTGAGCACCAATTATAAGTGACCAACGCTGAGCATAGCTGATATACGGATGGCGGGTAGTCCCAAATCCCGCTGAACTGATGCGCCGCGGTGTGCGGTATCTTCTGTGTATTGATGTCGCGCGATCTGCGTGCTACGACCTGATGTTTTATCCGAATCGTGATGAAGTTCTACCACAGACGCACCTCGCACTGCAGAAAAATCCCTGCACGCTCTCACGCGCCACATCACCCAGCTACTTCTATAGGGCATGTACACAAGGGCCTCGGTACCCGCTGCCGCTATATGTGCGCTTCCAAGCGCCACGGTCCCCTTCCGTGCTACACACGCTGACAGCAACGTGTGGCAGAGCTTGTCCCCTCCTCCGTAGATCAAAGCTCTGATCAGCGTTCTCTGTCCGCCCTGCCCGCCTGTTCCTTCGAACCGAGCTGGCATCTGACCCTCCAGATCTCACGACGCGAGAGAACTCCGGGTGTATAACGTACCTGTCCCAAGCAACGCTCGCGGCAAGCTCCCCCCCCAGGTCCACGGCAGCCACATGACCGGCTGGAGGCCATGCACGTCCTGCTGCAGCGCTGCTACGGCTGGGTGGCACCAGCGTCGAAGGCTCAGTGCGGTTCGCCGAGGGAGCACAGTTCCGGGGCCCTCAGATCATCAGGCCTCGCTCAGGCTTTCATAGAGGGCGCGAAGGACGCGGTTCGCGCATTCAGTCGGCGTCTTGGGCGGCTGCGGTGAACCCTGTCTTCGCGAACATCAGCCGCAGACGGTGTCGCCGTATCCTGATCCGGACCTGGACGCACACGGGTGTGCCAGGCAGGGGCAGCGCACCGCTGAGCGCGGATGACCGATGGCAGCGGCTGGTGGGGTGTTGTTGCCCTACGGCGTTGACGCCGTGACGGTGGTCCCTGATGTGGGCGCCGTGAGCATCATCACGAACGAAGATGAAGAATGTGCCGCTGGCTGTGGCAGCTGTGTTGGACACTGTGGATGAACGCCGGGACGAGGTAGAGGTGACGCACATCTGCCGCAGCCGGACGTCTAAACGATAACGCACCGGAAACTTCTGGGCGGCGGTCGCAGTGGCAGCCGCAGGCACAGGCGAAGAAGCGGCGTTTTTATGAGCACGCCGGGTATGGCGCGGTCCACATGTCGCCACCTCCGGTGATTGGCATTCTGGCTAAACCACCGAGTGGTAGGATACGAACCGGGGTGGCACGGTGCTATCCGCGGCGGCATGCTCATTTGGTGTGCATCCTCCGTGGGTCGGGTGGCGCTTTATTCATTTCGTGGGTTTGAATCGCCGCACTGCGCCCTACTGCGCCCCGCGGGCGGTCGAGCATGAATGGGGACGCGGCGCGAAGCGACGACACGTGTGGCTTCGAGCGGGCGACGGAAAGGGCTGGAGGCAAGGCCGACTCCAATCGCGCGTCGTCTAATCCTGCGAACCGGCCGGTTCGGGCGCGAAGTGTGTGTGTGACGGAATGGCGAAGTTGGGGAGGGCCGCGCGCGTGTCATGCCAACGAGAGTTTGTTATGTGCAATCATTTACGCTGCCCACCCAGGCACGCGCGAGTCTATAGTTGTTGCACCTGCAGCCCGGACTGGGTTGGCACTGGCCAACCGCTGCTCGCTGGAATTCACGGCGTGGGCTGCGTGGACGCCGTCGGAGGTTGCGAAGCCCTTGGCGGGCCTGGTTGTGAGACGGCGTTGGTGCGCCTGTGAGGGCCGAGACCAGGTAAGCAAGCTGGGATCCTCGTATGAGGATAGGGAGGACAGGGTCGATCGTGCGGGCGGCTGCGGGGGCTCGATAATTGGAAGGCCGCGAGGGACGATGTTCGGCGGCCGGGCATACTATCTTGTTGGGAGGGCTGTCCGCGGGCACCCATGCAAGGATTTGACATTGCCCTGTACGAGGATGGGATCAGTGATGTGTTCTGCGGATGATTGGACGGTGTATACATTTGCAAGGGACCTCGCGCAGGAAGGAGCGGCGGGTGGTGATGACAGCAGACGACGGTTGCGCAGCGCAAACCCCGCAGGCGGCGAACATGTACACGGGCTCGAGCCTATTATAAATGAGCGTGGTGGTCTGAGGCGTAGGGCACGGGGAGAGAGCTTAGCCTGGTTAAGCGGGTGGTGCTTCTGCGGTGCGGTGGGCAGATGTTCAATGTGGATATTAGGATGCGTGTATGGCGGTGGGGTACGATTAGGTGCGCATGGGATGGGAGGTGGATGATGGATATCAGGCGGAGGCAGCGGTTCGATGGGGTTGATACTCGGCGAAGCGGGCGATAGTTGGCGGCCGAGACGCGATTGTGGTGGCCCTGCCTAATCCGGGTGACTTGGAACACTCTTGGAAGCTTTCTCGCTTGCGGACTCTCACACATCTCACAGCTTCCGTGCTCGTCCAGCGTCCCTGGCAGCTCCAGCTCAGCCCCGTACGTCCGCCATCCGTTCGTTTATTTACCCCCCGCGTCCCAACATGCCCCGCCCCTCCACCCTCCCCCCGCCCGTCCCATGTCTCTCCGAGCCCCCTCCAAACGCCCACCCTCTCCCCCCGCCTCTCCCGGCCCCTCCCCAAAGCGCATAAGGATAGCCCATTCAGCCGCCGACGCACGCCCACTATCAGATTGTCCGCCTGGCGACCCCCGCACGAGTCCCGCAGCGGCCGTCCCGTCCAACGCTGATCGGATGCACCACAGCATGCGCCCCCGGGCCCAGTGCCACACCGCAAACGAGGTTTGTCACCCCGTCCAACACGACGCCCCCGTGAGTATCCGCCTCGCCCCCCCATCATCCAATGCACCTTCATGAGCCTTCCCGCGGCACCATTGTCGCCCATAACGTGTACTCTCCGTGCTTCCACTCAGCCCTGCGCTGCCTTTGTACGAAAAGATCTATTGTCCGCGAGTATGACTTCCATTTCCAGAACGTCGGGCTGATCTATCCGGATTACGCAGCAGGCGCCAGCTCGGATGCCGCAAACGCTCCTTTCATGGACAGCTTCTCATCAGCACCTCCGCGACCAGCCGCAACGTGCCTCCGAATCCGTTGTTGTCTCTGCCTCCTCTCGGGCTCACGCCACTCCAGGAGATGGTGGCTATATATCCTCGCCCGACCTTTTGGCCTCTGCGTCTCCCGCCCATTTCTCCCTTTCGCCCTCTCCTTCAGCAGCCGTCTCTCCAATGGCCTTCAATTTTTTAAGTTTGCCCGAGGCGGGCCCTTCGACTTCCCGCAGCACGCTACCGCCCGCCGCCAGCAGCGGCGTTGCGTACCCTCTGAGTGCTCTCGCCGGAATGCCTCCTCGTGATCCCGATGTCTTGAGCTACCTGTACGAGGACTTGAATATCGGTTCGTACGGTCAGTGCCCTCCTATCGCCCGTATGCGCGCTTTTCTAACAGACGGCTTTTCCTTAGACCTCTCGGACGATGTTTTGTCCCCGTTCGACTTCCCTGCTGGGGACCCGCTGTCAGAGCTGCTTGGATGCGAGTCCGCCGTGGCCTCTCCAAACCCGCACTCGCCGATCGTTCGCTCCGTGTCTCGATCGAGTTTCGGTTCCAGCTCGTACATGCCTTCTTCCCCTCCAGGCGACTATCCCACACCAGCGTCAGACAGTTCTGTCACAACACCTGCACCAAGCGAGGCGGCGTTCGGCTGGCTTCCCGAACTCCGTCACCCTCTGTTCGGCCAGGAGGTCCCGTTCGATGTGCAAGCGAAGCCCAAGGCAGAACTCGGGCATTCTTACGTGCAAGCCTTCCCGGGATCTGCGCCCCTCTCGCCCAACGCCTTCCTCTCTTACAGCATGGACGACATTTACCCTCCTGTCCCCGCCGCCGTCCCTTCAATTGCGAACGCCAGCCTCACCGGCGCTCGGCGACACAGCGAGCCTGCCAACCTCGCCGCCCTCCAATTCCCGCCGCTCTTCCAGGAACAGCTGGCGCAGATCTTGCCGCCCCCATCTCAGCTCTCCACGCTACCGATCGCAGATAATCTCGCGCCCAGTTCTTCCACTGACACCCCTTCATCGATTGCGCCCCATCAGACTCAGCTGCCTCGCCCGCTTGAGATCAAGCAGCCCAAACCGGTCCGAGCGTACAAGCCGCCGATCCTGCACGGCGAATATCAGTACGAGCCGGAAAAGTTTGCGAGGCGCCACTCCGCGCCGGTCCTCCCGTTACGTCCGTTGGACGTCTTCAGCCATCTTCCGCTGGACGTCACGGAGGAGTCTGTTGATGAAGACGCGGACGACGAAATGATGTTTGACGAGGTGGACGACGAGTTCTACGACGGAGACGACGTCTACGATGACATGGGGGAGGAGTCTCTGACGGAGGGTTTCGCACTCGAAGACTCGGACATGGAGACGTCACCCTGCGGCGATCAAGGCGAAGCACTGTTTGATCCCCAATGGTCGTGGTTCCAACCCTCAGCCAACTCTTCAACATCGTCACAAGCCTGGCCTGAAATTCTCTCTGCGGACTTCGACTGGACTACTGCTTTCGCCGGCCCTGTGGCTCAGGTCCTCCCACCGAGACCCCAGGCACAGGGTCTTCAGCCACTATGAGGTTGCATTCTTGGTTCGTACTTGTCGCTCCTCCACGTCGCTCCTTCGCTCGCTTTCTGTACATCGCACATCCATTCGTCGCGTCTCCCTGCATTGCATCGCTCGTTAGTGCATATAGTATCTTGATGTATTCCTGGACCCACCCTCGATCGTTCGAACCCCGGTTGACCTGTAGCATACGTCGTCGCTCGTTATCTCACTATAGAGTCCCTTCGCGGTAATAGCATACCTCATGTGTCGTCCCTGGAACGTTTCTGTGGGATGCGCCTTCTCCCGCATGACCAACTCCTCTCAGTGTTCTTGGCGTGCACGATCGCACGCGCACGACCACGATCGGTAGAGCGCAGATCGTAATCTGGGGTGCGGGGGACCATGCCGGATATGGCAAGCATGGCAAGCCCGGCACCGGCTGTTTGACTCAAGCGGGCCAATCGGAGCATTTGAATCCCCGAGCGGACTGGCGGGGCCCCAGGGTCCCTTTCAGCCTGCGCGAGCCCTCCGCTGCCTCTCCCGCCTGCTCTTGCGCGGTCCACATGTGCGTGCGCCCCCCCATGCAGATGCCTGGTCGTCCTGTGCACCTCAGAAGCTAGTGACTACCCTTGCGCGTCTCGCACGACACCGCTGTATCAGCGAAAAATTCGGCTGCTGGGACGACGATGCTTGCACGCTTGTCGAGGGCCGCGTCGCGGACGTTGCTGTCCACTATCGAGTTGGGTGAGCAGTGCTCGCCCATGGAAAGAGGCGGAGAGATTCTGGTACGTATGAGCGAGTTTTCTCCTAAGATTCGATACTTAGAACTAGCGTAATAGACCCTGAACGTCGAGGAGGTATATCAGCTCGTAAGGCCGCTCCCACACATCGCATGGAGCAGAGTATCGGACATGTGCTTGCGCACCCTCACCCCCGTTTATAACGCAATCACCACCACCCTCCACGACGATGTGGAGGGTCTCGTGCAGCTATTTGTAGACCTCGAGATCGCACATGAACGTGAGCGCGTCGCTTACTTTGAGGTGGGCACCTGTCTGCGGCGCTCTCTGTACCGCCCTTCTCACCCCAAACCCACAGCCTACTGAGCGGGACGTATTGCCTACACGTCTCCCTCGTTGCGCGAGCCCAGACGAACCCTCACCGTCGCAGCCGGCATCCGCATTACCCCCGCGGAGGAGGCGGGCATCCCCTGACAGAGTACGTGTTTCCCGGCCTATTCACTCGCAGGGCTTCGCTCATCTTAAAAGTGCGGCCCGCAGGTCTCAGAGTCAGATGAGGCTCTTGTGATCATTAATGACGACCCTTCGATACCCACCATAGTCGTCACGCCCTGCCCCTCCCTGCCGCGGGAGTCCGCCTGCCTGATCCCGTACCAGGACGCCGCGTTCGGGAACAGGCTGTTCGTGCCGACGCACCCCGCGCTGAACGACGTGTTCCCGCCGCTCGTGGCGAAGCCGTTCCCGCTCGTCGAGCGCTGGCGGTACGCGGACGGGCACTGGTACGCGCAGCTGCCGCCGCTGCAGGAGCAGATGTCAAAAGGCATGTTCTCGCGGCCGCTGTCCACGCGCCGCCAGAGGACGCTGGACGCGGCGAGGGCGCGCAGCTCGCGCGGACGGACGTGTTATTCTCGGAGCAGCCATCGAGAGGGCTGAGCGTGGCGTCTGTGTGTGTCTTGTGCGCCCGCGGGCGCGTTGTGTCGCGATACCTTCCATCCTGTGCATGTGGGCGCGTTGTGTAGCCGTCCTTTTGCATTCCCCCCTGTCCTTCGTTCAGTGCCGCATGTTACTTCGCGATCTCTCTTTGTGTCACCCTAGGTTCTCGCGTGTATTGGATAGATGTGCGATTGCGATTACAATGCGAGTCGCGTCGCGTTCCACGTTCGTGAGGGGTTCGCGCAAGCATCGGACTCGGACATCGCGGCGCCGGCCTTGGGCTGGGCGGCCATGCAGCGGGACGGAAATCGGACGCACGTGTAAAAGTGATGGCTGTATGCGGTGACCTCACCGCCAGGCGCGGTGACAGTGGAGGCGCCTCCACCACGTATTCCATGTTCTACACCACCCACCGGGCTCGCCGAGCTCGCTGACCTCCCACCACAACCCGTCAGTCAGCCCGTCTCGCATCCCGTGTTAACACCGTCTGACGAGAGCGCGCGCGCCCAGGCAGGACGACAGATGTCCCTGAAAGCGCTCTTCTATGCGTACGTTCTCGGCGGCCTCACTTTAGTGCCCCTCGTCGTCTTCGCTGCGATCTTCTACACCGTCTACACGTCTGTCCCCGTCGGCGACTCGGATGCAGACAAGCTCAAGCGGCGCGAACTTGAGGAGAAATCCGAGGCGGAGGACGGGGAGCCACCGTCGACTACCGCAGCGCCCACCCCGGTCGACGTGAACGACCTCCCCAGGCCTAGGAAAGGATGGCTCACCGTGCGGCGGACGTTTGATGAGACACCGGGAGATGCGTCGTACGTCGGGTTCGTCAGAGGCTTCCTTGATGCACGCTCCAAGGACCCGAAGCGGTCTCGTCCAAAGGATATGTGGTATGTTGCTCTCAAAGGCAAGGTGCTCTATCTGTATGAGGACGAGAGTATGACCGAGTGCGAGGCTGCGATCGAGCTTAGCGGCCACGATGTCGTGGTCTACCCTGAAGGACTGCCGGACGGCGAGTTGTTCGCGAAGCGCAACGCCATCTGCCTCAAGCCTAAAGGGGGCGCCACGATGCCTAGCGTCACACGGGAAATGCGGCTCGAGGAAGAGAACATCGACGAGGTTGTTGAGGAGAAGGGCGGGAGCACACGACAGAAGCAGCGGGAGCGGGAACGGCAGGCGGATTTGGAGAAACGGCGGGAAGAGGCGCGGGAGCAGGCGATGGATTTGTCGACGCCGTGGTTCATCTTCGTACGCTCTGCGGTGGAGATGGAGGACTGGTATCTCTCGTTGGTGCATGCGTCGGACAACCCAGCGAACACGCCAACACTCGACCCGCTGAAAGCCGTCTTCAAGCCTGATGACATGTCGCACCTGGTGGCGACACTGGACGAGCAGCCGGACGTGATACCCATGCGATGGCTCAACGCGCTCCTCGGACGGATTTTCTTCAGTTATTACAGGACGGACACTCTGGAATCGTACATTATCGGGCGGCTCATGAAGAAGATCTCGAGGATCAAGCGGCCAGGTTTCCTCACGGACATTGTCGTTCGAGAGGTTAGCGTTGGCAATCGGGCACCAACCCTCAGCAAACCCATGCTGAAGGAGCTCACGAAGGAGGGAGATGCGTCGCTGGAGGTTCACCTTTCGTACAAAGGTGAAGTCCGGGTGACTGTCGAGGCAACTGCTACTATCAACCTGGGTGCCCGATTCAAGACGTACACAGTCAAGCTTGTCTTAGCGCTGGTTCTACGAGAAATCGAGGGCAACTTGCTCGTGAAAGTCAAACGGCCTCCAAGTAGCCGCATCTGGTACGCATTCACGCAGATGCCGAGGGTCGTACTGGATGTGGAGCCCGTCGTGAGCGACCGTCAAATCACCTGGAGTATGATTCTAAGCACCATCGAGTCCAAAGTGAAGGAAGTGGTGAGTTTGTTTGAAACTACTGTTTACAGATACACTTCTCATCCATTTTGACAGATTATGGAATCCGTCGTGATGCCTAACATGGACGACATCACGTTCTTCGAGAGTTCACAATACCATCACCGAGGCGGTATATGGGCTGATGCTTCGCGACGTGAGAGGGCCCCGACGGCGCCGCCTGGGGAGGACCCTTCGTTGGATCCTTCTGCTCCCGCGCCCGCATCCGAATCTTCGAAGTTGGACCTGGATGACTCCCAGATACCTCCGGTACAGCGCTCGCAATCAGCCGATGTCGACCAGACAACTAGCTCTTCTCCACCAGAAGCCGCACCTATCACTCGAGCGGCTACCGCAGACGTGGCTTTCACATCGACCCTGAACTCATCACCCGCGGCGCGCCGCCGTAGTTGGTTTACAAGTGTGCAAGAGGGCCTTGATAACACTGCCTCTGCTTCGAGCCATTCTTCGGATGTCGAGGAGTCAGAATCGCGAGGGCGAACATCCGGCCCAGATGCGTCTGCAGGTCGAAGGTCGAATTCTACTCCCAACGTCGCCACCCCAGCCGACGAGACTACGACATCTGTCGGCGAACACCAAGACGAGAGTCAACACCTTGCGCCGACAGCTTCAAACCATCGCAGCGCCTCGCAGCATTCACAACATTCCCGCTCAGCATCTTCACGGGCCGCATCATTCTCGTCTCATGCGGGCGATGTCTCTGACGATAGCTCAGACTCCCAAATGGCAACATATCGCTCCAAGGGCCCCGCCTCAAGCAGTAGTCCCCCCCGTCAGATACCGTCAAGCCCAGGATCGTTCCTCCAGACGCTGAAGTCCCGCGCAGGCGACAAGCAGGCGCTCAGCAACACGGCGAAGGAGGCGATGCGTAAATGGGGTGTCAACTGGGGCAACTTCCGGCGGGACAGCAACAACACGTCTGCCCCATCCGCTCCTCACATGGACGAGGTCCCCGACGCCGGCCACGGAGACCAGCGCCGGATTGAGAGCCGGACGTCGGTCACGCGCCCGAGCGCCCAGGTTCGCGCTGCAGTCGAGGAGCGAAGGGAGCGCGAGCGCGCGCCTCTAGGAGAGGCTCCATCGCGAAGCAACCAGCCTCCGTCCGAGCCTATCGCTGTTCCGCTGGATGCGAGGGGTCAGGAGGGGGCAGCCGGCGCGTCTCCCGAGCAGGGGCGGCTTGCGGCGCCTTCTCCATCTTCGGGCCCAGAGGATAGCACGCTATCGCAGTCTGTATCCCCGGCAGTGCTCCCGGTGGAGAGAACCGAGTCGCACGTCTCAAACGCGTCTCGCGAGGGCGCTCCGCAGAGCTTGGTCCCACCGGAAGAGCCTGATAGACCCTCTGCGCCGATACACACGCAGCCGCCACCGCCAAAGACGATGACCATTCCGGGCATCCATGCCAGCCATCGTGGTGAAGTCATGTCTATGGGGTACGTTGCGCCGCAGCCGGCCCCTCAGGAGTCTAAGAAGGCGCCGCTTCAGAGCGTGTACCGACTGTGGAAGAATCCTGGCGCGGCGAATTCGACGAGGAGCGAGCCAGCACCGGTATCTCAAACGGGCTTTTCAGGTCGGGACCAGGACTCTGTGCTTGCACCTTCTGAGGGCGAGAACGAGGCGACTCCGACGCCACCGCGTCCGGTGCCGCCGCCTCTTCCGCCACGCGCGAACTCGACACATGTCTTGCAGTCGAAACTAGAGGCGGCTCGGCAACCTGAGAAGGACGCGGCGTCGCCAGCGTCCGCCGCCCTGCAATCGATAGTCTCGAAGGATCGGGTCAGACGCTCATCACTGAGCCCGCCCTCGTCACCTGGGCAGAACGGTTTCCTGGACCGCAACGGTGAGACGAGCACGCCTGAATCCTTCGGTGCGCCGGATCGCGAGAGAATAGAGGTGACTGAATCGCCCTCAACTCTCACACCTTCCGCCTCCTCTCCGTCCACCCCTCCGCCCCAAATTCCGAACGGTCGTGGTCCCCCACCTGCTCTCCCCCCTCGCCGCGTACGGACATCCGCATAGCGCCTCCTGTGTCCATATACGTCTACCATACGTTCTACCCCTTGACACCTCGCTTTCAGACGTCTCGCCGCTCGTTCCGCATCGACTTGTACTGCATATATTATACTTGGCCGCCGCATTGTACCTATACGTTTACGCATCCGGATCTTTGGCTGACAATCGCTTGCACCCTTCCTGCTTATACGCCGCGTGCACCCCGCTGTTGCGTTTTCCCCGAGCCCCTCGACGACCAGCGGAGCGGGCAATCTGGTGAGGTGACTACAGTGCGGCTCCCTTGCGCCTCATGTTCAGGTTTTCCTCACGGTTTGACGTGATGGGGTTAGTCGAGGACGTACAACGACACATGCTGGAGGGCCCTGGCGGATGGTGGTGGCCGAACGCGGCTGCAATGGCGAGGGGGACATTGAGTTCGCGTCCTCGTCCGCCACGACCCCCGCGAAGATTTGCCGACGTTCACCTGGCAATTCATCGCTCTCTACGCACGGCAGGCGTTCAAAGAGACGGAAGCTTTAGAGTTGGCGCTAGCGGGGGGCGCTCGCCCGACGTGAAGTTGCCGTTGAACGCGACTACTAGCTAGGCACACCACCATCAGCTGATTGCGGACATGGCGCAAACACTGTGGAGTCGGGCGGCCCGCCAACGTTTTGATATCGAAGGGTGGTTGACTCGCAAATGGCTGATGCGGGAGTCGTCCCCTGAGGAGGCCGTGAGGCACTGACTGGGGCCTCTGACGCTGTCATTCAGTGATGTGCGCTAGTCGCCTGCGGGTGGTGGCGCTCTGCTGCGCGCGGAAAGTGTGTCTGAATGGGACAAGGTCGAAGAAGGATCAGATGTGTGAGGGATCGCGTGCCATTTCTCGCAGAGGGGAAACACGGCTCGGACGGTACACAAAACGGCCTGGCCTGCTGGCGACGTAGGTGGCGACGCGGGGCCCCTTGCGACGACCCTGAGCGCGGTGGACTGAGCGAGGGACGATCGAGGAGGAGCTTGTGCTGATCGAGGGGGCATCTGAATCTGCAGGCGCCCGGAGACGAGGCCGGCGGATGGGAGACGATGAGATCTGTGCGGAAGGGGATTATCTCCCGATCAGGAAGGAGATGCCTCGAGGATCGCAACTTTTTCTCGCGGGCGCTTGTCGTTTCCACAGCGACGGGCCCCCGTTCCGCGCTCACCGGACGCCCGGTTCCGAGCCCCTGCGGTTGCGATCCCAGCCACTGCCTCCTCGAGCTCTTTCTCTGGCTCAGCCAGGCTCAGGCTCAAGTTCGTCCTGGATCAGGTCTTCGACTTGCCGCCAGGTCCCAAAGTTCCAGCGCAGGCCCCTGCAGGGCTGAGAACCCGATCTCCCAGTGCCACTGCGGCCCCGCGTGTGCATCAGTCCCAGTTCGCCCACGCCCTATCCACGAAACAGACTCATACATATCCGTCGTACCCGCGTGCGGCCGTGCGATCCTCCGTCTTGTCTTGTCTCGCCCGCCCAGGCTCGCCGCCCTCGTCTGTCTTGTCCGGAGCGCGGGCCATCTGCGACGTGTCGCGCCGTCCTCCAAGTGCGCACCGCGTGTCCGGCCAGGGGGGCGTGTATAGTCTAAGCGTAAGTGGGGGCGGGGCGGTGCACGCGTACCCGGCTCTCCCTCTCCAGCCGTCACGCCGCTCGTCCGTCCGCCGTGCCTGGCCTGTTTGCGTCCTGATTGCGAGCTCGCCCGCCGCCTCTCCTCTCCTCGCCTCCTTTGCTTCTTTCGTTTGTCTTTTCCTCTTCCCTTTTTCATCTCGCTGTTTCCTCGCTTGACGGCATCTCTCACGACATTCACGCTCGGACGACAGAATGGACAGGATGATGGAGAGCAGCTGGGCAGACGACGCCTGGACGAATATCGATCGCACCTACCCTCGCTCCCCGCCCATGTCACCCCCCGGCTCCGCGAATAGGTTCATAGTCGAGCCCCAGGTCCTCAACGCCGCGTTCGAGTCTGAATTGGGCGGGAAACCGGACCTTGGTGCGTTCCCACTCGCCATGCGTTCTTCATTCCTATTCCTGGGTGACGGACGTCTGGCCGACGGCCTACAACTGACATGTGTACCCCTCGCAGCAGCTTCTTTGCACCCGTCCGGCGGTGGCCTCCCCCCTCCGCCGCGCCCAAATAGCCGCAAGGAAAAACCACCACGGTCCGCCCCTCCTTCCCCCGCGACCAGCCTCAACAACTCGGTCGCGTCCCTACCCAACTCCCCCAACTCGTCTCCCTACTCAAACGGTCCCAACACCCCGGGCAGCTCCAACCCTACCAGTCCGAATGTTCGGCCCACCCCCCGTTTATCCAATTTGCTCCGCGGAGAGGCGTTGGTGTTCAGCCCGCGGCGGCTTTCGTTAGTAGAGCACGATACCCTGTACGATCACAAGGAGAGGGATGAAGAAACACAAACACCTGCGCGCGAGACGAGCGACAGGCTTTCCCCGCTCGACTCTGCGCCCTCTTCGCCGGAGCAGCCTACGACGCCTGCGGACGGATCACGGCCGTCGCGCCAAAATCGGTATCTGTCGGGACTGCAGAAGATCAAGAACCTCGGCAAGGCTAAAGGCTCGCTGAGCATCCTCGCAGAGTCGGGCGCGCGCACCTCCCGACGGCTGAGCGACGTGGACGTGGACTCTCGGCATGGCAAGGGTGCACAGAGTGTCGACTTGTCGAGCCAGTACAGACGGATGGCGGAGAGAGGAGGCACGTCGCTGACTGCGAGCACGGGGGAACTGATAAAGCAGCCCGTAAGCGTGCCTGGTTCACCAGTCGGGGACGCCGTAAAAAGTACGTTTGTTTCCATAGCTATACATTACGCTGCTGCGCGGAGGTGGACTGACCGTGTGTGTGTTTTTTTCTTTTCTCGTAGACCCATACGGAGCCCGCGCGGGCGGGGAGGACGTGCAAGGGCGATCTGCAGTGGGATTCAGGAGGCCATCATTTGGCGTATCGCCATCTCAATCAGCCAAGGCTGGGACGGGGTCGGGAGGGGGAGGGATGGGGATGGGGATGGGGAGTGTGATCGCGACGGCCGACTCTCCGCTGCAGCCACCGCCACGCGCGCGAAATTCCCACGCAAGGCAGGCCTCGGACAAGTCCACATCGAGCTCGTTGGCCAGCCCGGCCAGTCTCAGTCTCTCCCCCGCCTCTGCCTCAGACTCGTCGCACGATCCGCCGTCCTCTTTGTCCGCTGTCGACGCCCGCATCTCCATATCCTCTACCATATATCCCTCGTCCTCTAATAACCACTCTTTCGACATCGCGCGCTATCCAAACCCCGGCAGGTCCTCCATGAACGCAGACCGCGAATCCTTCATCGACCTTGCGTCCCCCACGTTCTCTCCGCTCAACGCAGAATTTTCTATACCCCCGCTGCCCGACCTGTATACTGAACATTCTATCCATTCCACTCATCACGACTCCAGCAACGATTTTAACCACGGCGAGTCCCCCTCTCGCACCTCCAGACCCCGTCTCCCGCGTCTTGTCCCGCCCGTCACGA